>JALBWW010000011.1:18812775-20062775 GCA_023212625.1 Styphnolobium japonicum
TGTTTGGAGGAGTCAAGTTATATTGGTTTAAGAGTTCTATGCTCATTTGCGCCTTTTAGGTTTATCTTGGATTATAAGAACTTCAAGGCCAAGTGGTAGGTGTTTTCATGAAACACATGAGTTAGATGGTGTGTGGGAGAGCCAATAGATGTTTGCCAAGCCCTCACAGTGTTTGGAAGAGTCAAGTTATATTGGTTTAAGAGTTGTATGCTCATTTGCGCCTTCTCGGTTTATCTAGGATTATAAGAACTTCAAGGCCAAGTGGTAGGTGTTTTCATGAAACACATGAGATAGATGGTGTATGGGAGAGCCAATAGATGTTTGCCAAGCCCTCACAGTGTTTGGAAGAGTCAAGTTATATTGGTTTAAGAGTTGTATGCTCATTTGCGCCTTCTCGGTTTATCTTGGATTATAAGAACTTCAAGGCCAAGTGGTAGGTGTTTTCATGAAACACATGAGTTAGATGGTGTATGGGAGAGCCAATAGATGTTTGCCAAGCCCTCACTGTGTTTGGAAGAGTCAAGTTATATTGGTTTAAGAGTTGTATGCTCATTTGCGCCTTCTCGGTTTATCTTGGATTATAAGAACTTCAAGGCCAAGTGGTAGGTGTTTTCATGAAACACATGAGTTAGATGGTGTATGGGAGAGCCAATAGATGTTTGCCAAGCCCTCACAGTGTTTGGAAGAGTCAAGTTATATTGGTTTAAGAGTTGTATGCTCATTTGCGCCTTCTCGGTTTATCTTGGATTATAAGAACTTCAAGGCCAAGTGGTAGGTGTTTTCATGAAACACATGAGTTAGATGGTGTATGGGAGAGCCAATAGATGTTTGCCAAGCCCTCACCGTGTTTGGAAGAGTCAAGTTATATTGGTTTAAGAGTTGTATGCTCATTTGCGCCTTCTCGGTTTATCTTGGATTATAAGAACTTCAAGGCCAAGTGGTAGGTGTTTTCATGAAACACATGAGTTAGATGGTGTATGGGAGAGCCAATAGATGTTTGCCAAGCCCTCACTGTGTTTGGAAGAGTCAAGTTATATTGGTTTAAGAGTTGTATGCTCATTTGCGCCTTCTCGGTTTATCTTGGATTATAAGAACTTCAAGGCCAAGTGGTAGGTGTTTTCATGAAACACATGAGTTAGATGGTGTATGGGAGAGCCAATAGATGTTTGCCAAGCCCTCACGGTGTTTGGAAGAGTCAAGTTATATTGGTTTAAGAGTTGTATGCTCATTTGCGCCTTCTCGGTTTATCTTGGATTATAAGAACTTCAAGGCCAAGTGGTAGGTGTTTTCATGAAACACATGAGTTAGATGGTGTATGGGAGAGCCAATAGATGTTTGCCAAGCCCTCACAGTGTTTGGAAGAGTCAAGTTATATTGGTTTAAGAGTTGTATGCTCATTTGCGCCTTCTCGGTTTATCTTGGATTATAAGAACTTCAAGGCCAAGTGGTAGGTGTTTTCATGAAACACATGAGTTAGATGGTGTATGGGAGAGCCAATAGATGTTTGCCAAGCCCTCACTGTGTTTGGAAGAGTCAAGTTATCTTGGTTTAAGAGTTCTATGCTCATTTGCGCCTTCTTGGTTTGTCTAGGATTATAAGAACTTCAAGGCCAAGTGGTAGGTGTTTTCATGAAACACATGAGTTAGATGGTGTATGGGAGAGCCAATAGATGTTTGCCAAGCCCTCACAGTGTTTGGAAGAGTCAAGTTATATTGGTTTAAGAGTTGTATGCTCATTTGCGCCTTCTCGGTTTATCTTGGATTATAAGAACTTCAAGGCCAAGTGGTAGGTGTTTTCATGAAACACATAAGTTAGATGGTGTATGGGAGAGCCAATAGATGTTTGCCAACCCTCAGAGTGTTTGGAAGAGTCAAGTTATATTGGTTTAAGAGTTGTATGCTCATTTGCGCCTTCTCGGTTTATCTTGGATTATAAGAACTTCAAGGCCAAGTGGTAGGTGTTTTCATGAAACACATGAGTTAGATGGTGTATGGGAGAGCCAATAGATGTTTGCCAAGCCCTCACAGTGTTTGGAAGAGTCAAGTTATATTGGTTTAAGAGTTGTATGCTCATTTGCGCCTTCTCGGTTTATCTTGGATTATAAGAACTTCAAGGCCAAGTGGTAGGTGTTTTCATGAAACACATGAGTTAGATGGTGTATGGGAGAGCCAATAGATGTTTGCCAAGCCCTCACTGTGTTTGGAAGAGTCAAGTTATCTTGGTTTAAGAGTTCTATGCTCATTTGCGCCTTCTTGGTTTGTCTAGGATTATAAGAACTTCAAGGCCAAGTGGTAGGTGTTTTCATGAAACACATGAGTTAGATGGTGTATGGGAGAGCCAATAGATGTTTGCCAAGCCCTCACAGTGTTTGGAAGAGTCAAGTTATATTGGTTTAAGAGTTGTATGCTCATTTGCGCCTTCTCGGTTTATCTTGGATTATAAGAACTTCAAGGCCAAGTGGTAGGTGTTTTCATGAAACACATGAGTTAGATGGTGTATGGGAGAGCCAATAGATGTTTGCCAAGCCCTCACTGTGTTTGGAAGAGTCAAGTTATATTGGTTTAAGAGTTGTATGCTCATTTGCGCCTTCTCGGTTTATCTTGGATTATAAGAACTTCAAGGCCAAGTGGTAGGTGTTTTCATGAAACACATGAGTTAGATGGTGTATGGGAGAGCCAATAGATGTTTGCCAAGCCCTCACTGTGTTTGGAAGAGTCAAGTTATATTGGTTTAAGAGTTGTATGCTCATTTGCGCCTTCTCGGTTTATCTTGGATTATAAGAACTTCAAGGCCAAGTGGTAGGTGTTTTCATGAAACACATGAGTTAGATGGTGTATGGGAGAGCCAATAGATGTTTGCCAAGCCCTCACAGTGTTTGGAAGAGTCAAGTTATATTGGTTTAAGAGTTGTATGCTCATTTGCGCCTTCTCGGTTTATCTTGGATTATAAGAACTTCAAGGCCAAGTGGTAGGTGTTTTCATGAAACACATGAGTTAGATGGTGTATGGGAGAGCCAATAGATGTTTGCCAAGCCGTCACAGTGTTTGGAAGAGTCAAGTTATATTGGTTTAAGAGTTGTATGCTCATTTGCGCCTTCTCGGTTTATCTTGGATTATAAGAACTTCAAGGCCAAGTGGTAGGTGTTTTCATGAAACACATGAGTTAGATGGTGTATGGGAGAGCCAATAGATGTTTGCCAAGCCCTCACAGGGTTTGGAAGAGTCAAGTTATATTGGTTTAAGAGTTGTATGCTCATTTGCGCCTTCTCGGTTTATCTTGGATTATAAGAACTTCAAGGCCAAGTGGTAGGTGTTTTCATGAAACACATGAGTTAGATGGTGTATGGGAGAGCCAATAGATGTTTGCCAAACCCTCACAGTGTTTGGAAGAGTCAAGTTATATTGGTTTAAGAGTTGTATGCTCATTTGCGCCTTCTCGGTTTATCTTGGATTATAAGAACTTCAAGGCCAAGTGGTAGGTGTTTTCATGAAACACATGAGTTAGATGGTGTATGGGAGAGCCAATAGATGTTTGCCAAGCCCTCACAGTGTTTGGAAGAGTCAAGTTATATTGGTTTAAGAGTTGTATGCTCATTTGCGCCTTCTCGGTTTATCTTGGATTATAAGAACTTCAAGGCCAAGTGGTAGGTGTTTTCATGAAACACATGAGTTAGATGGTGTATGGGAGAGCCAATAGATGTTTGCCAAGCCCTCACATTCTTTGGAAGAGTCAAGTTATATTGGTTTAAGAGTTGTATGCTCATTTGCGCCTTCTCGGTTTATCTTGGATTA
Source organism: Styphnolobium japonicum (assembly GCA_023212625.1). Lineage (NCBI taxonomy): Eukaryota > Viridiplantae > Streptophyta > Magnoliopsida > Fabales > Fabaceae > Styphnolobium > Styphnolobium japonicum. The sequence continues at coordinate 18,816,567 of JALBWW010000011.1, forward strand.
TAAGAACTTCAAGGCCAAGTGGTAGGTGTTTTCATGAAACACATGAGTTAGATGGTGTATGGGAGAGCCAATAGATGTTTGCCAAGCCCTCACTGTGTTTGGAAGAGTCAAGTTATATTGGTTTAAGAGTTGTATGCTCATTTGCGCCTTCTCGGTTTATCTTGGATTATAAGAACTTCAAGGCCAAGTGGTAGGTGTTTTCATGAAACACATGAGTTAGATGGTGTATGGGAGAGCCAATAGATGTTTGCCAAGCCCTCACTGTGTTTGGAAGAGTCAAGTTATATTGGTTTAAGAGTTGTATGCTCATTTGCGCCTTCTCGGTTTATCTTGGATTATAAGAACTTCAAGGCCAAGTGGTAGGTGTTTTCATGAAACACATGAGTTAGATGGTGTATGGGAGAGCCAATAGATGTTTGCCAAGCCCTCACAGTGTTTGGAAGAGTCAAGTTATATTGGTTTAAGAGTTGTATGCTCATTTGCGCCTTCTCGGTTTATCTTGGATTATAAGAACTTCAAGGCCAAGTGGTAGGTGTTTTCATGAAACACATGAGTTAGATGGTGTATGGGAGAGCCAATAGATGTTTGCCAAGCCCTCACTGTGTTTGGAAGAGTCAAGTTATATTGGTTTAAGAGTTGTATGCTCATTTGCGCCTTCTCGGTTTATCTTGGATTATAAGAACTTCAAGGCCAAGTGGTAGGTGTTTTCATGAAACACATGAGTTAGATGGTGTATGGGAGAGCCAATAGATGTTTGCCAAGCCCTCACTGTGTTTGGAAGAGTCAAGTTATATTGGTTTAAGAGTTGTATGCTCATTTGCGCCTTCTCGGTTTATCTTGGATTATAAGAACTTCAAGGCCAAGTGGTAGGTGTTTTCATGAAACACATGAGTTAGATGGTGTATGGGAGAGCCAATAGATGTTTTCCAAGCCCTCACAGTGTTTGGAAGAGTCAAGTTATATTGGTTTAAGAGTTGTATGCTCATTTGCGCCTTCTCGGTTTATCTTGGATTATAAGAACTTCAAGGCCAAGTGGTAGGTGTTTTCATGAAACACATGAGTTAGATGGTGTATGGGAGAGCCAATAGATGTGTGCCAACCCTCACCGGGTTTGGAAGAGTCAAGTTATATTGGTTTAAGAGTTGTATGCTCATTTGCGCCTTCTCGGTTTATCTTGGATTATAAGAACTTCAAGGCCAAGTGGTAGGTGTTTTCATGAAACACATGAGTTAGATGGTGTATGGGAGAGCCAATAGATGTTTGCCAAGCCCTCACAGTGTTTGGAAGAGTCAAGTTATATTGGTTTAAGAGTTGTATGCTCATTTGCGCCTTCTCGGTTTATCTTGGATTATAAGAACTTCAAGGCCAAGTGGTAGGTGTTTTCATGAAACACATGAGTTAGATGGTGTATGGGAGAGCCAATAGATGTTTGCCAAGCCCTCACGAGTGTTTGGAAGAGTCAAGTTATATTGGTTTAAGAGTTGTATGCTCATTTGCGCCTTCTCGGTTTATCTTGGATTATAAGAACTTCAAGGCCAAGTGGTAGGTGTTTTCATGAAACACATGAGTTAGATGGTGTATGGGAGAGCCAATAGATGTTTGCCAAGCACTCACAGTGTTTGGAAGAGTCAAGTTATATTGGTTTAAGAGTTGTATGCTCATTTGCGCCTTCTCGGTTTATCTTGGATTATAAGAACTTCAAGGCCAAGTGGTAGGTGTTTTCATGAAACACATGAGTTAGATGGTGTATGGGAGAGCCAATAGATGTTTGCCAAGCCCTCACAGTGTTTGGAAGAGTCAAGTTATATTGGTTTAAGAGTTGTATGCTCATTTGCGCCTTCTCGGTTTATCTTGGATTATAAGAACTTCAAGGCCAAGTGGTAGGTGTTTTCATGAAACACATGAGTTAGATGGTGTATGGGAGAGCCAATAGATGTTTGCCAAGCCCTCACGAGTGTTTGGAAGAGTCAAGTTATATTGGTTTAAGAGTTGTATGCTCATTTGCGCCTTCTCGGTTTATCTTGGATTATAAGAACTTCAAGGCCAAGTGGTAGGTGTTTTCATGAAACACATGAGTTAGATGGTGTATGGGAGAGCCAATAGATGTTTGCCAAGCCCTCACCGTGTTTGGAAGAGTCAAGTTATATTGGTTTAAGAGTTGTATGCTCATTTGCGCCTTCTCGGTTTATCTTGGATTATAAGAACTTCAAGGCCAAGTGGTAGGTGTTTTCATGAAACACATGAGTTAGATGGTGTATGGGAGAGCCAATAGATGTGTGGCAAGCCCTCACGGGGTTTGGAAGAGTCAAGTTATATTGGTTTAAGAGTTGTATGCTCATTTGCGCCTTCTCGGTTTATCTTGGATTATAAGAACTTCAAGGCCAAGTGGTAGGTGTTTTCATGAAACACATGAGTTAGATGGTGTATGGGAGAGCCAATAGATGTTTGCCAAGCCCTCACAGTGTTTGGAAGAGTCAAGTTATATTGGTTTAAGAGTTGTATGCTCATTTGCGCCTTCTCGGTTTATCTTGGATTATAAGAACTTCAAGGCCAAGTGGTAGGTGTTTTCATGAAACACATGAGTTAGATGGTGTATGGGAGAGCCAATAGATGTTTGCCAAGCCCTCACTGTGTTTGGAAGAGTCAAGTTATATTGGTTTAAGAGTTGTATGCTCATTTGCGCCTTCTCGGTTTATCTTGGATTATAAGAACTTCAAGGCCAAGTGGTAGGTGTTTTCATGAAACACATGAGTTAGATGGTGTATGGGAGAGCCAATAGATGTTTGCCAAGCCCTCACTGTGTTTGGAAGAGTCAAGTTATATTGGTTTAAGAGTTGTATGCTCATTTGCGCCTTCTCGGTTTATCTTGGATTATAAGAACTTCAAGGCCAAGTGGTAGGTGTTTTCATGAAACACATGAGTTAGATGGTGTATGGGAGAGCCAATAGATGTTTGCCAAGCCCTCACTGTGTTTGGAAGAGTCAAGTTATATTGGTTTAAGAGTTGTATGCTCATTTGCGCCTTCTCGGTTTATCTTGGATTATAAGAACTTCAAGGCCAAGTGGTAGGTGTTTTCATGAAACACATGAGTTAGATGGTGTATGGGAGAGCCAATAGATGTTTGCCAAGCCCTCACTGTGTTTGGAAGAGTCAAGTTATATTGGTTTAAGAGTTGTATGCTCATTTGCGCCTTCTCGGTTTATCTTGGATTATAAGAACTTCAAGGCCAAGTGGTAGGTGTTTTCATGAAACACATGAGTTAGATGGTGTATGGGAGAGCCAATAGATGTTTGCCAAGCCCTCACAGTGTTTGGAAGAGTCAAGTTATATTGGTTTAAGAGTTGTATGCTCATTTGCGCCTTCTCGGTTTATCTTGGATTATAAGAACTTCAAGGCCAAGTGGTAGGTGTTTTCATGAAACACATGAGTTAGATGGTGTATGGGAGAGCCAATAGATGTTTGCCAAGCCCTCACTGTGTTTGGAAGAGTCAAGTTATATTGGTTTAAGAGTTGTATGCTCATTTGCGCCTTCTCGGTTTATCTTGGATTATAAGAACTTCAAGGCCAAGTGGTAGGTGTTTTCATGAAACACATGAGTTAGATGGTGTATGGGAGAGCCAATAGATGTTTGCCAAGCCCTCACAGTGTTTGGAAGAGTCAAGTTATATTGGTTTAAGAGTTGTATGCTCATTTGCGCCTTCTCGGTTTATCTTGGATTATAAGAACTTCAAGGCCAAGTGGTAGGTGTTTTCATGAAACACATGAGTTAGATGGTGTATGGGAGAGCCAATAGATGTTTGCCAAGCCCTCACTGTGTTTGGAAGAGTCAAGTTATATTGGTTTAAGAGTTGTATGCTCATTTGCGCCTTCTCGGTTTATCTTGGATTATAAGAACTTCAAGGCCAAGTGGTAGGTGTTTTCATGAAACACATGAGTTAGATGGTGTATGGGAGAGCCAATAGATGTTTGCCAAGCCGTCACTGTGTTTGGAAGAGTCAAGTTATATTGGTTTAAGAGTTGTATGCTCGTTTGCGCCTTCTCGGTTTATCTTGGATTATAAGAACTTCAAGGCCAAGTGGTAGGTGTTTTCATGAAACACATGAGTTAGATGGTGTATGGGAGAGCCAATAGATGTTTGCCAAGCCCTCACTGTGTTTGGAAGAGTCAAGTTATATTGGTTTAAGAGTTGTATGCTCATTTGCGCCTTCTCGGTTTATCTTGGATTATAAGAACTTCAAGGCCAAGTGGTAGGTGTTTTCATGAAACACATGAGTTAGATGGTGTATGGGAGAGCCAATAGATGTTTGCCAAGCCCTCACAGTGTTTGGAAGAGTCAAGTTATATTGGTTTAAGAGTTGTATGCTCATTTGCGCCTTCTCGGTTTATCTTGGATTATAAGAACTTCAAGGCCAAGTGGTAGGTGTTTTCATGAAACACATGAGTTAGATGGTGTATGGGAGAGCCAATAGATGTTTGCCAAGCCCTCACTGTGTTTGGAAGAGTCAAGTTATATTGGTTTAAGAGTTGTATGCTCATTTGCGCCTTCTCGGTTTATCTTGGATTATAAGAACTTCAAGGCCAAGTGGTAGGTGTTTTCATGAAACACATGAGTTAGATGGTGTATGGGAGAGCCAATAGATGTTTGCCAAGCCCTCACTGTGTTTGGAAGAGTCAAGTTATATTGGTTTAAGAGTTGTATGCTCATTTGCGCCTTCTCGGTTTATCTTGGATTATAAGAACTTCAAGGCCAAGTGGTAGGTGTTTTCATGAAACACATGAGTTAGATGGTGTATGGGAGAGCCAATAGATGTTTGCCAAGCCCTCACAGTGTTTGGAAGAGTCAAGTTATATTGGTTTAAGAGTTGTATGCTCATTTGCGCCTTCTCGGTTTATCTTGGATTATAAGAACTTCAAGGCCAAGTGGTAGGTGTTTTCATGAAACACATGAGTTAGATGGTGTATGGGAGAGCCAATAGATGTTTGCCAAGCCCTCACTGTGTTTGGAAGAGTCAAGTTATATTGGTTTAAGAGTTGTATGCTCATTTGCGCCTTCTCGGTTTATCTTGGATTATAAGAACTTCAAGGCCAAGTGGTAGGTGTTTTCATGAAACACATGAGTTAGATGGTGTATGGGAGAGCCAATAGATGTTTGCCAAGCCCTCACTGTGTTTGGAAGAGTCAAGTTATATTGGTTTAAGAGTTGTATGCTCATTTGCGCCTTCTCGGTTTATCTTGGATTATAAGAACTTCAAGGCCAAGTGGTAGGTGTTTTCATGAAACACATGAGTTAGATGGTGTATGGGAGAGCCAATAGATGTTTGCCAAGCCCTCACAGTGTTTGGAAGAGTCAAGTTATATTGGTTTAAGAGTTGTATGCTCATTTGCGCCTTCTCGGTTTATCTTGGATTATAAGAACTTCAAGGCCAAGTGGTAGGTGTTTTCATGAAACACATGAGTTAGATGGTGTATGGGAGAGCCAATAGATGTTTGCCAAGCCCTCACAGGGTTTGGAAGAGTCAAGTTATATTGGTTTAAGAGTTGTATGCTCATTTGCGCCTTCTCGGTTTATCTTGGATTATAAGAACTTCAAGGCCAAGTGGTAGGTGTTTTCATGAAACACATGAGTTAGATGGTGTATGGGAGAGCCAATAGATGTTTGCCAAGCCCTCACTGTGTTTGGAAGAGTCAAGTTATATTGGTTTAAGAGTTGTATGCTCATTTGCGCCTTCTCGGTTTATCTTGGATTATAAGAACTTCAAGGCCAAGTGGTAGGTGTTTTCATGAAACACATGAGTTAGATGGTGTATGGGAGAGCCAATAGATGTTTGCCAAGCCCTCACAGTGTTTGGAAGAGTCAAGTTATATTGGTTTAAGAGTTGTATGCTCATTTGCGCCTTCTCGGTTTATCTTGGATTATAAGAACTTCAAGGCCAAGTGGTAGGTGTTTTCATGAAACACATGAGTTAGATGGTGTATGGGAGAGCCAATAGATGTTTGCCAAGCCCTCAGAGTGTTTGGAAGAGTCAAGTTATATTGGTTTAAGAGTTGTATGCTCATTTGCGCCTTCTCGGTTTATCTTGGATTATAAGAACTTCAAGGCCAAGTGGTAGGTGTTTTCATGAAACACATGAGTTAGATGGTGTATGGGAGAGCCAATAGATGTTTGCCAAGCCCTCACTGTGTTTGGAAGAGTCAAGTTATATTGGTTTAAGAGTTGTATGCTCATTTGCGCCTTCTCGGTTTATCTTGGATTATAAGAACTTCAAGGCCAAGTGGTAGGTGTTTTCATGAAACACATGAGTTAGATGGTGTATGGGAGAGCCAATAGATGTTTGCCAAGCCCTCACAGTGTTTGGAAGAGTCAAGTTATATTGGTTTAAGAGTTGTATGCTCATTTGCGCCTTCTCGGTTTATCTTGGATTATAAGAACTTCAAGGCCAAGTGGTAGGTGTTTTCATGAAACACATGAGTTAGATGGTGTATGGGAGAGCCAATAGATGTTTGCCAAGCCCTCACAGTGTTTGGAAGAGTCAAGTTATATTGGTTTAAGAGTTGTATGCTCATTTGCGCCTTCTCGGTTTATCTTGGATTATAAGAACTTCAAGGCCAAGTGGTAGGTGTTTTCATGAAACACATGAGTTAGATGGTGTATGGGAGAGCCAATAGATGTTTGCCAAGCCCTCACTGTGTTTGGAAGAGTCAAGTTATATTGGTTTAAGAGTTGTATGCTCATTTGCGCCTTCTCGGTTTATCTTGGATTATAAGAACTTCAAGGCCAAGTGGTAGGTGTTTTCATGAAACACATGAGTTAGATGGTGTATGGGAGAGCCAATAGATGTTTGCCAAGCCCTCACTGTGTTTGGAAGAGTCAAGTTATATTGGTTTAAGAGTTGTATGCTCATTTGCGCCTTCTCGGTTTATCTTGGATTATAAGAACTTCAAGGCCAAGTGGTAGGTGTTTTCATGAAACACATGAGTTAGATGGTGTATGGGAGAGCCAATAGATGTTTGCCAAGCCCTCACTGTGTTTGGAAGAGTCAAGTTATATTGGTTTAAGAGTTGTATGCTCATTTGCGCCTTCTCGGTTTATCTTGGATTATAAGAACTTCAAGGCCAAGTGGTAGGTGTTTTCATGAAACACATGAGTTAGATGGTGTATGGGAGAGCCAATAGATGTTTGCCAAGCCCTCACAGTGTTTGGAAGAGTCAAGTTATATTGGTTTAAGAGTTGTATGCTCATTTGCGCCTTCTCGGTTTATCTTGGATTATAAGAACTTCAAGGCCAAGTGGTAGGTGTTTTCATGAAACACATGAGTTAGATGGTGTATGGGAGAGCCAATAGATGTTTGCCAAGCCCTCACTGTGTTTGGAAGAGTCAAGTTATATTGGTTTAAGAGTTGTATGCTCATTTGCGCCTTCTCGGTTTATCTTGGATTATAAGAACTTCAAGGCCAAGTGGTAGGTGTTTTCATGAAACACATGAGTTAGATGGTGTATGGGAGAGCCAATAGATGTTTGCCAAGCCCTCACAGTGTTTGGAAGAGTCAAGTTATATTGGTTTAAGAGTTGTATGCTCATTTGCGCCTTCTCGGTTTATCTTGGATTATAAGAACTTCAAGGCCAAGTGGTAGGTGTTTTCATGAAACACATGAGTTAGATGGTGTATGGGAGAGCCAATAGATGTTTGCCAAGCCCTCACAGTGTTTGGAAGAGTCAAGTTATCTTGGTTTAAGAGTTCTATGCTCATTTGCGCCTTCTTGGTTTGTCTAGGATTATAAGAACTTCAAGGCCAAGTGGTAGGTGTTTTCATGAAACACATGAGTTAGATGGTGTATGGGAGAGCCAATAGATGTTTGCCAAGCCCTCACAGTGTTTGGAAGAGTCAAGTTATATTGGTTTAAGAGTTGTATGCTCATTTGCGCCTTCTCGGTTTATCTTGGATTATAAGAACTTCAAGGCCAAGTGGTAGGTGTTTTCATGAAACACATGAGTTAGATGGTGTATGGGAGAGCCAATAGATGTTTGCCAAGCCCTCACAGTGTTTGGAAGAGTCAAGTTATATTGGTTTAAGAGTTGTATGCTCATTTGCGCCTTCTCGGTTTATCTTGGATTATAAGAACTTCAAGGCCAAGTGGTAGGTGTTTTCATGAAACACATGAGTTAGATGGTGTATGGGAGAGCCAATAGATGTTTGCCAAGCCCTCACTGTGTTTGGAAGAGTCAAGTTATATTGGTTTAAGAGTTGTATGCTCATTTGCGCCTTCTCGGTTTATCTTGGATTATAAGAACTTCAAGGCCAAGTGGTAGGTGTTTTCATGAAACACATGAGTTAGATGGTGTATGGGAGAGCCAATAGATGTTTGCCAAGCCCTCACTGTGTTTGGAAGAGTCAAGTTATATTGGTTTAAGAGTTGTATGCTCATTTGCGCCTTCTCGGTTTATCTTGGATTATAAGAACTTCAAGGCCAAGTGGTAGGTGTTTTCATGAAACACATGAGTTAGATGGTGTATGGGAGAGCCAATAGATGTTTGCCAAGCCCTCACTGTGTTTGTAAGAGTCAAGTTATATTGGTTTAAGAGTTGTATGCTCATTTGCGCCTTCTCGGTTTATCTTGGATTATAAGAACTTCAAGGCCAAGTGGTAGGTGTTTTCATGAAACACATGAGTTAGATGGTGTATGGGAGAGCCAATAGATGTTTGCCAAGCCCTCACCGTGTTTGGAAGAGTCAAGTTATATTGGTTTAAGAGTTGTATGCTCATTTGCGCCTTCTCGGTTTATCTTGGATTATAAGAACTTCAAGGCCAAGTGGTAGGTGTTTTCATGAAACACATGAGTTTGATGGTGTATGGGAGAGCCAATAGATGTTTGCCAAGCCCTCACTGTGTTTGGAAGAGTCAAGTTATATTGGTTTAAGAGTTGTATGCTCATTTGCGCCTTCTCGGTTTATCTTGGATTATAAGAACTTCAAGGCCAAGTGGTAGGTGTTTTCATGAAACACATGAGTTAGATGGTGTATGGGAGAGCCAATAGATGTTTGCCAAGCCGTCACTGTGTTTGGAAGAGTCAAGTTATATTGGTTTAGGAGTTGTATGCTCATTTGCGCCTTCTCGGTTTATCTTGGATTATAAGAACTTCAAGGCCAAGTGGTAGGTGTTTTCATGAAACACATGAGTTAGATGGTGTATGGGAGAGCCAATAGATGTTTGCCAAGCCCTCACAGTGTTTGGAAGAGTCAAGTTATATTGGTTTAAGAGTTGTATGCTCATTTGCGCCTTCTCGGTTTATCTTGGATTATAAGAACTTCAAGGCCAAGTGGTAGGTGTTTTCATGAAACACATGAGTTAGATGGTGTATGGGAGAGCCAATAGATGTTTGCCAAGCCCTCACCGTGTTTGGAAGAGTCAAGTTATATTGGTTTAAGAGTTGTATGCTCATTTGCGCCTTCTCGGTTTATCTTGGATTATAAGAACTTCAAGGCCAAGTGGTAGGTGTTTTCATGAAACACATGAGTTAGATGGTGTATGGGAGAGCCAATAGATGTTTGCCAAGCCCTCACTGTGTTTGGAAGAGTCAAGTTATATTGGTTTAAGAGTTGTATGCTCATTTGCGCCTTCTCGGTTTATCTTGGATTATAAGAACTTCAAGGCCAAGTGGTAGGTGTTTTCATGAAACACATGAGTTAGATGGTGTATGGGAGAGCCAATAGATGTTTGCCAAGCCCTCACTGTGTTTGGAAGAGTCAAGTTATATTGGTTTAAGAGTTGTATGCTCATTTGCGCCTTCTCGGTTTATCTTGGATTATAAGAACTTCAAGGCCAAGTGGTAGGTGTTTTCATGAAACACATGAGTTAGATGGTGTATGGGAGAGCCAATAGATGTTTGCCAAGCCCTCACAGTGTTTGGAAGAGTCAAGTTATATTGGTTTAAGAGTTGTATGCTCATTTGCGCCTTCTCGGTTTATCTTGGATTATAAGAACTTCAAGGCCAAGTGGTAGGTGTTTTCATGAAACACATGAGTTAGATGGTGTATGGGAGAGCCAATAGATGTTTGCCAAGCCCTCACTGTGTTTGGAAGAGTCAAGTTATATTGGTTTAAGAGTTGTATGCTCATTTGCGCCTTCTCGGTTTATCTTGGATTATAAGAACTTCAAGGCCAAGTGGTAGGTGTTTTCATGAAACACATGAGTTAGATGGTGTATGGGAGAGCCAATAGATGTTTGCCAAGCCCTCACAGTGTTTGGAAGAGTCAAGTTATATTGGTTTAAGAGTTGTATGCTCATTTGCGCCTTCTCGGTTTATCTTGGATTATAAGAACTTCAAGGCCAAGTGGTAGGTGTTTTCATGAAACACATGAGTTAGATGGTGTATGGGAGAGCCAATAGATGTTTGCCAAGCCCTCACTGTGTTTGGAAGAGTCAAGTTATATTGGTTTAAGAGTTGTATGCTCATTTGCGCCTTCTCGGTTTATCTTGGATTATAAGAACTTCAAGGCCAAGTGGTAGGTGTTTTCATGAAACACATGAGTTAGATGGTGTATGGGAGAGCCAATAGATGTTTGCCAAGCCCTCACAGTGTTTGGAAGAGTCAAGTTATATTGGTTTAAGAGTTGTATGCTCATTTGCGCCTTCTCGGTTTATCTTGGATTATAAGAACTTCAAGGCCAAGTGGTAGGTGTTTTCATGAAACACATGAGTTAGATGGTGTATGGGAGAGCCAATAGATGTTTGCCAAGCCCTCACAGTGTTTGGAAGAGTCAAGTTATATTGGTTTAAGAGTTGTATGCTCATTTGCGCCTTCTCGGTTTATCTTGGATTATAAGAACTTCAAGGCCAAGTGGTAGGTGTTTTCATGAAACACATGAGTTAGATGGTGTATGGGAGAGCCAATAGATGTTTGCCAAGCCCTCACTGTGTTTGGAAGAGTCAAGTTATATTGGTTTAAGAGTTGTATGCTCATTTGCGCCTTCTCGGTTTATCTTGGATTATAAGAACTTCAAGGCCAAGTGGTAGGTGTTTTCATGAAACACATGAGTTAGATGGTGTATGGGAGAGCCAATAGATGTTTGCCAAGCCCTCACTGTGTTTGGAAGAGTCAAGTTATATTGGTTTAAGAGTTGTATGCTCATTTGCGCCTTCTCGGTTTATCTTGGATTATAAGAACTTCAAGGCCAAGTGGTAGGTGTTTTCATGAAACACATGAGTTAGATGGTGTATGGGAGAGCCAATAGATGTTTGCCAAGCCCTCACAGTGTTTGGAAGAGTCAAGTTATATTGGTTTAAGAGTTGTATGCTCATTTGCGCCTTCTCGGTTTATCTTGGATTATAAGAACTTCAAGGCCAAGTGGTAGGTGTTTTCATGAAACACATGAGTTAGATGGTGTATGGGAGAGCCAATAGATGTTTGCCAAGCCCTCACTGTGTTTGGAAGAGTCAAGTTATATTGGTTTAAGAGTTGTATGCTCATTTGCGCCTTCTCGGTTTATCTTGGATTATAAGAACTTCAAGGCCAAGTGGTAGGTGTTTTCATGAAACACATGAGTTAGATGGTGTATGGGAGAGCCAATAGATGTTTGCCAAGCCCTCACAGTGTTTGGAAGAGTCAAGTTATATTGGTTTAAGAGTTGTATGCTCATTTGCGCCTTCTCGGTTTATCTTGGATTATAAGAACTTCAAGGCCAAGTGGTAGGTGTTTTCATGAAACACATGAGTTAGATGGTGTATGGGAGAGCCAATAGATGTTTGCCAACCCTCACAGTGTTTGGAAGAGTCAAGTTATATTGGTTTAAGAGTTGTATGCTCATTTGCGCCTTCTCGGTTTATCTTGGATTATAAGAACTTCAAGGCCAAGTGGTAGGTGTTTTCATGAAACACATGAGTTAGATGGTGTATGGGAGAGCCAATAGATGTTTGCCAAGCCCTCACAGTGTTTGGAAGAGTCAAGTTATATTGGTTTAAGAGTTGTATGCTCATTTGCGCCTTCTCGGTTTATCTTGGATTATAAGAACTTCAAGGCCAAGTGGTAGGTGTTTTCATGAAACACATGAGTTAGATGGTGTATGGGAGAGCCAATAGATGTTTGCCAAGCCCTCACAGTGTTTGGAAGAGTCAAGTTATATTGGTTTAAGAGTTGTATGCTCATTTGCGCCTTCTCGGTTTATCTTGGATTATAAGAACTTCAAGGCCAAGTGGTAGGTGTTTTCATGAAACACATGAGTTAGATGGTGTATGGGAGAGCCAATAGATGTTTGCCAAGCCCACACAGTGTTTGGAAGAGTCAAGTTATATTGGTTTAAGAGTTGTATGCTCATTTGCGCCTTCTCGGTTTGTCTTGGATTATAACGACTTCAAGGCCAAGTGGTAGGTGTTTTCGTGAAACACATGAGTTTGATGGTGTATGGGAGAGCCTATAGATGTTTGCCAAGCCCTCACTGTGTTTGGAAGAGTCAAGTTATATTGGTTTAGGAGTTGTATGCTCGTTTGCGCCTTCTCGGTTTATCTTCGATTATAAGAACTTCAAGGCCAAGTGGTAGGTGTTTTCATGAAACACATGAGTTAGATGGAGTATGGGAGAGCCAATAGATGTTTGCCAAGCCCTCACGGTGTTTGGAAGAGTCAAGTTATATTGGTTTAAGAGTTGTATGCTCATTTGCGCCTTCTCGGTTTATCTTGGATTATAAGAACTTCAAGGCCAAGTGGTAGGTGTTTTCATGAAACACATGAGTTAGATGGTGTATGGGAGAGCCAATAGATGTTTGCCAAGCCCTCACGGTGTTTGGAAGAGTCAAGTTATATTGGTTTAAGAGTTGTATGCTCATTTGCGCCTTCTCGGTTTATCTGGGATTATAAGAACTTCAAGGCCAAGTGGTAGGTGTTTTCATGAAACACATGAGTTAGATGGTGTATGGGAGAGCCAATAGATGTTTGCCAAGCCCTCACAGTGTTTGGAAGAGTCAAGTTATATTGGTTTAAGAGTTGTATGCTCATTTGCGCCTTCTCGGTTTATCTTGGATTATAAGAACTTCAAGGCCAAGTGGTAGGTGTTTTCATGAAACACATGAGTTAGATGGTGTATGGGAGAGCCAATAGATGTTTGCCAAGCCCTCACTGTGTTTGGAAGAGTCAAGTTATATTGGTTTAAGAGTTGTATGCTCATTTGCGCCTTCTCGGTTTATCTTGGATTATAAGAACTTCAAGGCCAAGTGGTAGGTGTTTTCATGAAACACATGAGTTAGATGGTGTATGGGAGAGCCAATAGATGTTTGCCAAGCCCTCACTGTGTTTGGAAGAGTCAAGTTATATTGGTTTAAGAGTTGTATGCTCATTTGCGCCTTCTCGGTTTATCTTGGATTATAAGAACTTCAAGGCCAAGTGGTAGGTGTTTTCATGAAACACATGAGTTAGATGGTGTATGGGAGAGCCAATAGATGTTTGCCAAGCCCTCACAGTGTTTGGAAGAGTCAAGTTATATTGGTTTAAGAGTTGTATGCTCATTTGCGCCTTCTCGGTTTATCTTGGATTATAAGAACTTCAAGGCCAAGTGGTAGGTGTTTTCATGAAACACATGAGTTAGATGGTGTATGGGAGAGCCAATAGATGTTTGCCAAGCCCTCACCCGTGTTTGGAAGAGTCAAGTTATATTGGTTTAAGAGTTGTATGCTCATTTGCGCCTTCTCGGTTTATCTTGGATTATAAGAACTTCAAGGCCAAGTGGTAGGTGTTTTCATGAAACACATGAGTTAGATGGTGTATGGGAGAGCCAATAGATGTTTGCCAAGCCCTCACAGTGTTTGGAAGAGTCAAGTTATATTGGTTTAAGAGTTGTATGCTCATTTGCGCCTTCTCGGTTTATCTTGGATTATAAGAACTTCAAGGCCAAGTGGTAGGTGTTTTCATGAAACACATGAGTTAGATGGTGTATGGGAGAGCCAATAGATGTTTGCCAAGCCCTCACTGTGTTTGGAAGAGTCAAGTTATATTGGTTTAAGAGTTGTATGCTCATTTGCGCCTTCTCGGTTTATCTTGGATTATAAGAACTTCAAGGCCAAGTGGTAGGTGTTTTCATGAAACACATGAGTTAGATGGTGTATGGGAGAGCCAATAGATGTTTGCCAAGCCCTCACTGTGTTTGGAAGAGTCAAGTTATATTGGTTTAAGAGTTGTATGCTCATTTGCGCCTTCTCGGTTTATCTTGGATTATAAGAACTTCAAGGCCAAGTGGTAGGTGTTTTCATGAAACACATGAGTTAGATGGTGTATGGGAGAGCCAATAGATGTTTGCCAAGCCCTCCCAGTGTTTGGAAGAGTCAAGTTATATTGGTTTAAGAGTTGTATGCTCATTTGCGCCTTCTCGGTTTATCTTGGATTATAAGAACTTCAAGGCCAAGTGGTAGGTGTTTTCATGAAACACATGAGTTAGATGGTGTATGGGAGAGCCAATAGATGTTTGCCAAGCCCTCACAGTGTTTGGAAGAGTCAAGTTATATTGGTTTAAGAGTTGTATGCTCATTTGCGCCTTCTCGGTTTATCTTGGATTATAAGAACTTCAAGGCCAAGTGGTAGGTGTTTTCATGAAACACATGAGTTAGATGGTGTATGGGAGAGCCAATAGATGTTTGCCAAGCCCTCACAGTGTTTGGAAGAGTCAAGTTATATTGGTTTAAGAGTTGTATGCTCATTTGCGCCTTCTCGGTTTATCTTGGATTATAAGAACTTCAAGGCCAAGTGGTAGGTGTTTTCATGAAACACATGAGTTAGATGGTGTATGGGAGAGCCAATAGATGTTTGCCAAGCCCTCACAGTGTTTGGATGAGTCAAGTTATATTGGTTTAAGAGTTGTATGCTCATTTGCGCCTTCTCGGTTTATCTTGGATTATAAGAACTTCAAGGCCAAGTGGTAGGTGTTTTCATGAAACACATGAGTTAGATGGTGTATGGGAGAGCCAATAGATGTTTGCCAAGCCCTCACGAGTGTTTGGAAGAGTCAAGTTATATTGGTTTAAGAGTTGTATGCTCATTTGCGCCTTCTCGGTTTATCTTGGATTATAAGAACTTCAAGGCCAAGTGGTAGGTGTTTTCATGAAACACATGAGTTAGATGGTGTATGGGAGAGCCAATAGATGTTTGCCAAGCCCTCACGGTGTTTGGAAGAGTCAAGTTATATTGGTTTAAGAGTTGTATGCTCATTTGCGCCTTCTCGGTTTATCTTGGATTATAAGAACTTCAAGGCCAAGTGGTAGGTGTTTTCATGAAACACATGAGTTAGATGGTGTATGGGAGAGCCAATAGATGTTTGCCAAGCCCTCACAGTGTTTGGAAGAGTCAAGTTATATTGGTTTAAGAGTTGTATGCTCATTTGCGCCTTCTCGGTTTATCTTGGATTATAAGAACTTCAAGGCCAAGTGGTAGGTGTTTTCATGAAACACATGAGTTAGATGGTGTATGGGAGAGCCAATAGATGTTTGCCAAGCCCTCACTGTGTTTGGAAGAGTCAAGTTATATTGGTTTAAGAGTTGTATGCTCATTTGCGCCTTCTCGGTTTATCTTGGATTATAAGAACTTCAAGGCCAAGTGGTAGGTGTTTTCATGAAACACATGAGTTAGATGGTGTATGGGAGAGCCAATAGATGTTTGCCAAGCCCTCACAGTGTTTGGAAGAGTCAAGTTATATTGGTTTAAGAGTTGTATGCTCATTTGCGCCTTCTCGGTTTATCTTGGATTATAAGAACTTCAAGGCCAAGTGGTAGGTGTTTTCATGAAACACATGAGTTAGATGGTGTATGGGAGAGCCAATAGATGTTTGCCAAGCCCTCACAGTGTTTGAAGAGTCAAGTTATCTTGGTTTAAGAGTTCTATGCTCATTTGCGCCTTCTTGGTTTGTCTAGGATTATAAGAACTTCAAGGCCAAGTGGTAGGTGTTTTCATGAAACACATGAGTTAGATGGTGTATGGGAGAGCCAATAGATGTTTGCCAAGCCCTCACAGTGTTTGGAAGAGTCAAGTTATATTGGTTTAAGAGTTGTATGCTCATTTGCGCCTTCTCGGTTTATCTTGGATTATAAGAACTTCAAGGCCAAGTGGTAGGTGTTTTCATGAAACACATGAGTTAGATGGTGTATGGGAGAGCCAATAGATGTTTGCCAAGCCCTCACAGTGTTTGGAAGAGTCAAGTTATATTGGTTTAAGAGTTGTATGCTCATTTGCGCCTTCTCGGTTTATCTTGGATTATAAGAACTTCAAGGCCAAGTGGTAGGTGTTTTCATGAAACACATGAGTTAGATGGTGTATGGGAGAGCCAATAGATGTTTGCCAAGCCCTCAGAGTGTTTGGAAGAGTCAAGTTATATTGGTTTAAGAGTTGTATGCTCATTTGCGCCTTCTCGGTTTATCTTGGATTATAAGAACTTCAAGGCCAAGTGGTAGGTGTTTTCATGAAACACATGAGTTAGATGGTGTATGGGAGAGCCAATAGATGTTTGCCAAGCCCTCACTGTGTTTGGAAGAGTCAAGTTATATTGGTTTAAGAGTTGTATGCTCATTTGCGCCTTCTCGGTTTATCTTGGATTATAAGAACTTCAAGGCCAAGTGGTAGGTGTTTTCATGAAACACATGAGTTAGATGGTGTATGGGAGAGCCAATAGATGTTTGCCAAGCCCTCACAGTGTTTGGAAGAGTCAAGTTATATTGGTTTAAGAGTTGTATGCTCATTTGCGCCTTCTCGGTTTATCTTGGATTATAAGAACTTCAAGGCCAAGTGGTAGGTGTTTTCATGAAACACATGAGTTAGATGGTGTATGGGAGAGCCAATAGATGTTTGCCAAGCCCTCACTGTGTTTGGAAGAGTCAAGTTATATTGGTTTAAGAGTTGTATGCTCATTTGCGCCTTCTCGGTTTATCTTGGATTATAAGAACTTCAAGGCCAAGTGGTAGGTGTTTTCATGAAACACATGAGTTAGATGGTGTATGGGAGAGCCAATAGATGTTTGCCAAGCCCTCACAGTGTTTGGAAGAGTCAAGTTATATTGGTTTAAGAGTTGTATGCTCATTTGCGCCTTCTCGGTTTATCTTGGATTATAAGAACTTCAAGGCCAAGTGGTAGGTGTTTTCATGAAACACATGAGTTAGATGGTGTATGGGAGAGCCAATAGATGTTTGCCAAGCCCTCACTGTGTTTGGAAGAGTCAAGTTATATTGGTTTAAGAGTTGTATGCTCATTTGCGCCTTCTCGGTTTATCTTGGATTATAAGAACTTCAAGGCCAAGTGGTAGGTGTTTTCATGAAACACATGAGTTAGATGGTGTATGGGAGAGCCAATAGATGTTTGCCAAGCCCTCACAGTGTTTGGAAGAGTCAAGTTATATTGGTTTAAGAGTTGTATGCTCATTTGCGCCTTCTCGGTTTATCTTGGATTATAAGAACTTCAAGGCCAAGTGGTAGGTGTTTTCATGAAACACATGAGTTAGATGGTGTATGGGAGAGCCAATAGATGTTTGCCAAGCCCTCACTGTGTTTGGAAGAGTCAAGTTATATTGGTTTAAGAGTTGTATGCTCATTTGCGCCTTCTCGGTTTATCTTGGATTATAAGAACTTCAAGGCCAAGTGGTAGGTGTTTTCATGAAACACATGAGTTAGATGGTGTATGGGAGAGCCAATAGATGTTTGCCAAGCCCTCACAGTGTTTGGAAGAGTCAAGTTATATTGGTTTAAGAGTTGTATGCTCATTTGCGCCTTCTCGGTTTATCTTGGATTATAAGAACTTCAAGGCCAAGTGGTAGGTGTTTTCATGAAACACATGAGTTAGATGGTGTATGGGAGAGCCAATAGATGTTTGCCAAGCCCTCACAGTGTTTGGAAGAGTCAAGTTATATTGGTTTAAGAGTTGTATGCTCATTTGCGCCTTCTCGGTTTATCTTGGATTATAAGAACTTCAAGGCCAAGTGGTAGGTGTTTTCATGAAACACATGAGTTAGATGGTGTATGGGAGAGCCAATAGATGTTTGCCAAGCCCTCACTGTGTTTGGAAGAGTCAAGTTATATTGGTTTAAGAGTTGTATGCTCATTTGCGCCTTCTCGGTTTATCTTGGATTATAAGAACTTCAAGGCCAAGTGGTAGGTGTTTTCATGAAACACATGAGTTAGATGGTGTATGGGAGAGCCAATAGATGTTTGCCAAGCCCTCACAGTGTTTGGAAGAGTCAAGTTATATTGGTTTAAGAGTTGTATGCTCATTTGCGCCTTCTCGGTTTATCTTGGATTATAAGAACTTCAAGGCCAAGTGGTAGGTGTTTTCATGAAACACATGAGTTAGATGGTGTATGGGAGAGCCAATAGATGTTTGCCAAGCCCTCACAGTGTTTGGAAGAGTCAAGTTATATTGGTTTAAGAGTTGTATGCTCATTTGCGCCTTCTCGGTTTATCTTGGATTATAAGAACTTCAAGGCCAAGTGGTAGGTGTTTTCATGAAACACATGAGTTAGATGGTGTATGGGAGAGCCAATAGATGTTTGCCAGGCCCTCACAGTGATTGGAAGAGTCAAGTTATATTGGTTTAAGAGTTGTATGCTCATTTGCGCCTTCTCGGTTTATCTTGGATTATAAGAACTTCAAGGCCAAGTGGTAGGTGTTTTCATGAAACACATGAGTTAGATGGTGTATGGGAGAGCCAATAGATGTTTGCCAAGCCCTCACAGTGTTTGGAAGAGTCAAGTTATATTGGTTTAAGAGTTGTATGCTCATTTGCGCCTTCTCGGTTTATCTTGGATTATAAGAACTTCAAGGCCAAGTGGTAGGTGTTTTCATGAAACACATGAGTTAGATGGTGTATGGGAGAGCCAATAGATGTTTGCCAAGCCCTCACTGTGTTTGGAAGAGTCAAGTTATATTGGTTTAAGAGTTGTATGCTCATTTGCGCCTTCTCGGTTTATCTTGGATTATAAGAACTTCAAGGCCAAGTGGTAGGTGTTTTCATGAAACACATGAGTTAGATGGTGTATGGGAGAGCCAATAGATGTTTGCCAAGCCCTCTCAGTGTTTGGAAGAGTCAAGTTATATTGGTTTAAGAGTTGTATGCTCATTTGCGCCTTCTCGGTTTATCTTGGATTATAAGAACTTCAAGGCCAAGTGGTAGGTGTTTTCATGAAACACATGAGTTAGATGGTGTATGGGAGAGCCAATAGATGTTTGCCAAGCCCTCACTGTGTTTGGAAGAGTCAAGTTATATTGGTTTAAGAGTTGTATGCTCATTTGCGCCTTCTCGGTTTATCTTGGATTATAAGAACTTCAAGGCCAAGTGGTAGGTGTTTTCATGAAACACATGAGTTAGATGGTGTATGGGAGAGCCAATAGATGTTTGCCAAGCCCTCAGAGTGTTTGGAAGAGTCAAGTTATATTGGTTTAAGAGTTGTATGCTCATTTGCGCCTTCTCGGTTTATCTTGGATTATAAGAACTTCAAGGCCAAGTGGTAGGTGTTTTCATGAAACACATGAGTTAGATGGTGTATGGGAGAGCCAATAGATGTTTGCCAAGCCCTCACAGTGTTTGGAAGAGTCAAGTTATATTGGTTTAAGAGTTGTATGCTCATTTGCGCCTTCTCGGTTTATCTTGGATTATAAGAACTTCAAGGCCAAGTGGTAGGTGTTTTCATGAAACACATGAGTTAGATGGTGTATGGGAGAGCCAATAGATGTTTGCCAAGCCCTCAGAGTGTTTGGAAGAGTCAAGTTATATTGGTTTAAGAGTTGTATGCTCATTTGCGCCTTCTCGGTTTATCTTGGATTATAAGAACTTCAAGGCCAAGTGGTAGGTGTTTTCATGAAACACATGAGTTAGATGGTGTATGGGAGAGCCAATAGATGTTTGCCAAGCCCTCACTGTGTTTGGAAGAGTCAAGTTATATTGGTTTAAGAGTTGTATGCTCATTTGCGCCTTCTCGGTTTATCTTGGATTATAAGAACTTCAAGGCCAAGTGGTAGGTGTTTTCATGAAACACATGAGTTAGATGGTGTATGGGAGAGCCAATAGATGTTTGCCAAGCCCTCACTGTGTTTGGAAGAGTCAAGTTATATTGGTTTAAGAGTTGTATGCTCATTTGCGCCTTCTCGGTTTATCTTGGATTATAAGAACTTCAAGGCCAAGTGGTAGGTGTTTTCATGAAACACATGAGTTAGATGGTGTATGGGAGAGCCAATAGATGTTTGCCAAGCCCTCACTGTGTTTGGAAGAGTCAAGTTATATTGGTTTAAGAGTTGTATGCTCATTTGCGCCTTCTCGGTTTATCTTGGATTATAAGAACTTCAAGGCCAAGTGGTAGGTGTTTTCATGAAACACATGAGTTAGATGGTGTATGGGAGAGCCAATAGATGTTTGCCAAGCCCTCACAGTGTTTGGAAGAGTCAAGTTATATTGGTTTAAGAGTTGTATGCTCATTTGCGCCTTCTCGGTTTATCTTGGATTATAAGAACTTCAAGGCCAAGTGGTAGGTGTTTTCATGAAACACATGAGTTAGATGGTGTATGGGAGAGCCAATAGATGTTTGCCAAGCCCTCACTGTGTTTGGAAGAGTCAAGTTATATTGGTTTAAGAGTTGTATGCTCATTTGCGCCTTCTCGGTTTATCTTGGATTATAAGAACTTCAAGGCCAAGTGGTAGGTGTTTTCATGAAACACATGAGTTAGATGGTGTATGGGAGAGCCAATAGATGTTTGCCAAGCCCTCACTGTGTTTGGAAGAGTCAAGTTATATTGGTTTAAGAGTTGTATGCTCATTTGCGCCTTCTCGGTTTATCTTGGATTATAAGAACTTCAAGGCCAAGTGGTAGGTGTTTTCATGAAACACATGAGTTAGATGGTGTATGGGAGAGCCAATAGATGTTTGCCAAGCCCTCACAGTGTTTGGAAGAGTCAAGTTATATTGGTTTAAGAGTTGTATGCTCATTTGCGCCTTCTCGGTTTATCTTGGATTATAAGAACTTCAAGGCCAAGTGGTAGGTGTTTTCATGAAACACATGAGTTAGATGGTGTATGGGAGAGCCAATAGATGTTTGCCAAGCCCTCACAGTGTTTGGAAGAGTCAAGTTATATTGGTTTAAGAGTTGTATGCTCATTTGCGCCTTCTCGGTTTATCTTGGATTATAAGAACTTCAAGGCCAAGTGGTAGGTGTTTTCATGAAACACATGAGTTAGATGGTGTATGGGAGAGCCAATAGATGTTTGCCAAGCCCTCACTGTGTTTGGAAGAGTCAAGTTATATTGGTTTAAGAGTTGTATGCTCATTTGCGCCTTCTCGGTTTATCTTGGATTATAAGAACTTCAAGGCCAAGTGGTAGGTGTTTTCATGAAACACATGAGTTAGATGGTGTATGGGAGAGCCAATAGATGTTTGCCAAGCCCTCACAGTGTTTGGAAGAGTCAAGTTATATTGGTTTAAGAGTTGTATGCTCATTTGCGCCTTCTCGGTTTATCTTGGATTATAAGAACTTCAAGGCCAAGTGGTAGGTGTTTTCATGAAACACATGAGTTAGATGGTGTATGGGAGAGCCAATAGATGTTTGCCAAGCCCTCACAGTGTTTGGAAGAGTCAAGTTATATTGGTTTAAGAGTTGTATGCTCATTTGCGCCTTCTCGGTTTATCTTGGATTATAAGAACTTCAAGGCCAAGTGGTAGGTGTTTTCATGAAACACATGAGTTAGATGGTGTATGGGAGAGCCAATAGATGTTTGCCAAGCCCTCACTGTGTTTGGAAGAGTCAAGTTATATTGGTTTAAGAGTTGTATGCTCATTTGCGCCTTCTCGGTTTATCTTGGATTATAAGAACTTCAAGGCCAAGTGGTAGGTGTTTTCATGAAACACATGAGTTAGATGGTGTATGGGAGAGCCAATAGATGTTTGCCAAGCCCTCACAGTGTTTGGAAGAGTCAAGTTATATTGGTTTAAGAGTTGTATGCTCATTTGCGCCTTCTCGGTTTATCTTGGATTATAAGAACTTCAAGGCCAAGTGGTAGGTGTTTTCATGAAACACATGAGTTAGATGGTGTATGGGAGAGCCAATAGATGTTTGCCAAGCCCTCACAGTGTTTGGAAGAGTCAAGTTATATTGGTTTAAGAGTTGTATGCTCATTTGCGCCTTCTCGGTTTATCTTGGATTATAAGAACTTCAAGGCCAAGTGGTAGGTGTTTTCATGAAACACATGAGTTAGATGGTGTATGGGAGAGCCAATAGATGTTTGCCAAGCCCTCACTGTGTTTGGAAGAGTCAAGTTATATTGGTTTAAGAGTTGTATGCTCATTTGCGCCTTCTCGGTTTATCTTGGATTATAAGAACTTCAAGGCCAAGTGGTAGGTGTTTTCATGAAACACATGAGTTAGATGGTGTATGGGAGAGCCAATAGATGTTTGCCAAGCCCTCAGAGTGTTTGGAAGAGTCAAGTTATATTGGTTTAAGAGTTGTATGCTCATTTGCGCCTTCTCGGTTTATCTTGGATTATAAGAACTTCAAGGCCAAGTGGTAGGTGTTTTCATGAAACACATGAGTTAGATGGTGTATGGGAGAGCCAATAGATGTTTGCCAAGCCCTCACTGTGTTTGGAAGAGTCAAGTTATATTGGTTTAAGAGTTGTATGCTCATTTGCGCCTTCTCGGTTTATCTTGGATTATAAGAACTTCAAGGCCAAGTGGTAGGTGTTTTCATGAAACACATGAGTTAGATGGTGTATGGGAGAGCCAATAGATGTTTGCCAAGCCCTCACAGTGTTTGGAAGAGTCAAGTTATATTGGTTTAAGAGTTGTATGCTCATTTGCGCCTTCTCGGTTTATCTTGGATTATAAGAACTTCAAGGCCAAGTGGTAGGTGTTTTCATGAAACACATGAGTTAGATGGTGTATGGGAGAGCCAATAGATGTTTGCCAAGCCCTCACTGTGTTTGGAAGAGTCAAGTTATATTGGTTTAAGAGTTGTATGCTCATTTGCGCCTTCTCGGTTTATCTTGGATTATAAGAACTTCAAGGCCAAGTGGTAGGTGTTTTCATGAAACACATGAGTTAGATGGTGTATGGGAGAGCCAATAGATGTTTGCCAAGCCCTCACAGTGTTTGGAAGAGTCAAGTTATATTGGTTTAAGAGTTGTATGCTCATTTGCGCCTTCTCGGTTTATCTTGGATTATAAGAACTTCAAGGCCAAGTGGTAGGTGTTTTCATGAAACACATGAGTTAGATGGTGTATGGGAGAGCCAATAGATGTTTGCCAAGCCCTCACTGTGTTTGGAAGAGTCAAGTTATATTGGTTTAAGAGTTGTATGCTCATTTGCGCCTTCTCGGTTTATCTTGGATTATAAGAACTTCAAGGCCAAGTGGTAGGTGTTTTCATGAAACACATGAGTTAGATGGTGTATGGGAGAGCCAATAGATGTTTGCCAAGCCCTCACAGTGTTTGGAAGAGTCAAGTTATATTGGTTTAAGAGTTGTATGCTCATTTGCGCCTTCTCGGTTTATCTTGGATTATAAGAACTTCAAGGCCAAGTGGTAGGTGTTTTCATGAAACACATGAGTTAGATGGTGTATGGGAGAGCCAATAGATGTTTGCCAAGCCCTCACAGTGTTTGGAAGAGTCAAGTTATATTGGTTTAAGAGTTGTATGCTCATTTGCGCCTTCTCGGTTTATCTTGGATTATAAGAACTTCAAGGCCAAGTGGTAGGTGTTTTCATGAAACACATGAGTTAGATGGTGTATGGGAGAGCCAATAGATGTTTGCCAAGCCCTCACAGTGTTTGGAAGAGTCAAGTTATATTGGTTTAAGAGTTGTATGCTCATTTGCGCCTTCTCGGTTTATCTTGGATTATAAGAACTTCTAGGCCAAGTGGTAGGTGTTTTCATGAAACACATGAGTTAGATGGTGTATGGGAGAGCCAATAGATGTTTGCCAAGCCCTCACAGTGTTTGGAAGAGTCAAGTTATATTGGTTTAAGAGTTGTATGCTCATTTGCGCCTTCTCGGTTTATCTTGGATTATAAGAACTTCAAGGCCAAGTGGTAGGTGTTTTCATGAAACACATGAGTTAGATGGTGTATGGGAGAGCCAATAGATGTTTGCCAAGCCCTCACAGTGTTTGGAAGAGTCAAGTTATATTGGTTTAAGAGTTGTATGCTCATTTGCGCCTTCTCGGTTTATCTTGGATTATAAGAACTTCAAGGCCAAGTGGTAGGTGTTTTCATGAAACACATGAGTTAGATGGTGTATGGGAGAGCCAATAGATGTTTGCCAAGCCCTCACAGTGTTTGGAAGAGTCAAGTTATATTGGTTTAAGAGTTGTATGCTCATTTGCGCCTTCTCGGTTTATCTTGGATTATAAGAACTTCAAGGCCAAGTGGTAGGTGTTTTCATGAAACACATGAGTTAGATGGTGTATGGGAGAGCCAATAGATGTTTGCCAAGCCCTCAGAGTGTTTGGAAGAGTCAAGTTATATTGGTTTAAGAGTTGTATGCTCATTTGCGCCTTCTCGGTTTATCTTGGATTATAAGAACTTCAAGGCCAAGTGGTAGGTGTTTTCATGAAACACATGAGTTAGATGGTGTATGGGAGAGCCAATAGATGTTTGCCAAGCCCTCACAGTGTTTGGAAGAGTCAAGTTATATTGGTTTAAGAGTTGTATGCTCATTTGCGCCTTCTCGGTTTATCTTGGATTATAAGAACTTCAAGGCCAAGTGGTAGGTGTTTTCATGAAACACATGAGTTAGATGGTGTATGGGAGAGCCAATAGATGTTTGCCAAGCCCTCACAGTGTTTGGAAGAGTCAAGTTATATTGGTTTAAGAGTTGTATGCTCATTTGCGCCTTCTCGGTTTATCTTGGATTATAAGAACTTCAAGGCCAAGTGGTAGGTGTTTTCATGAAACACATGAGTTAGATGGTGTATGGGAGAGCCAATAGATGTTTGCCAAGCCCTCACTGTGTTTGGAAGAGTCAAGTTATATTGGTTTAAGAGTTGTATGCTCATTTGCGCCTTCTCGGTTTATCTTGGATTATAAGAACTTCAAGGCCAAGTGGTAGGTGTTTTCATGAAACACATGAGTTAGATGGTGTATGGGAGAGCCAATAGATGTTTGCCAAGCCCTCACAGTGTTTGGAAGAGTCAAGTTATATTGGTTTAAGAGTTGTATGCTCATTTGCGCCTTCTCGGTTTATCTTGGATTATAAGAACTTCAAGGCCAAGTGGTAGGTGTTTTCATGAAACACATGAGTTAGATGGTGTATGGGAGAGCCAATAGATGTTTGCCAAGCCCTCACAGTGTTTGGAAGAGTCAAGTTATATTGGTTTAAGAGTTGTATGCTCATTTGCGCCTTCTCGGTTTATCTTGGATTATAAGAACTTCAAGGCCAAGTGGTAGGTGTTTTCATGAAACACATGAGTTAGATGGTGTATGGGAGAGCCAATAGATGTTTGCCAAGCCCTCACAGTGTTTGGAAGAGTCAAGTTATATTGGTTTAAGAGTTGTATGCTCATTTGCGCCTTCTCGGTTTATCTTGGATTATAAGAACTTCAAGGCCAAGTGGTAGGTGTTTTCATGAAACACATGAGTTAGATGGTGTATGGGAGAGCCAATAGATGTTTGCCAAGCCCTCACTGTGTTTGGAAGAGTCAAGTTATATTGGTTTAAGAGTTGTATGCTCATTTGCGCCTTCTCGGTTTATCTTGGATTATAAGAACTTCAAGGCCAAGTGGTAGGTGTTTTCATGAAACACATGAGTTAGATGGTGTATGGGAGAGCCAATAGATGTTTGCCAAGCCCTCACTGTGTTTGGAAGAGTCAAGTTATATTGGTTTAAGAGTTGTATGCTCATTTGCGCCTTCTCGGTTTATCTTGGATTATAAGAACTTCAAGGCCAAGTGGTAGGTGTTTTCATGAAACACATGAGTTAGATGGTGTATGGGAGAGCCAATAGATGTTTGCCAAGCCCTCACAGTGTTTGGAAGAGTCAAGTTATATTGGTTTAAGAGTTGTATGCTCATTTGCGCCTTCTCGGTTTATCTTGGATTATAAGAACTTCAAGGCCAAGTGGTAGGTGTTTTCATGAAACACATGAGTTAGATGGTGTATGGGAGAGCCAATAGATGTTTGCCAAGCCCTCACTGTGTTTGGAAGAGTCAAGTTATATTGGTTTAAGAGTTGTATGCTCATTTGCGCCTTCTCGGTTTATCTTGGATTATAAGAACTTCAAGGCCAAGTGGTAGGTGTTTTCATGAAACACATGAGTTAGATGGTGTATGGGAGAGCCAATAGATGTTTGCCAAGCCCTCACTGTGTTTGGAAGAGTCAAGTTATATTGGTTTAAGAGTTGTATGCTCATTTGCGCCTTCTCGGTTTATCTTGGATTATAAGAACTTCAAGGCCAAGTGGTAGGTGTTTTCATGAAACACATGAGTTAGATGGTGTATGGGAGAGCCAATAGATGTTTGCCAAGCCCTCACTGTGTTTGGAAGAGTCAAGTTATATTGGTTTAAGAGTTGTATGCTCATTTGCGCCTTCTCGGTTTATCTTGGATTATAAGAACTTCAAGGCCAAGTGGTAGGTGTTTTCATGAAACACATGAGTTAGATGGTGTATGGGAGAGCCAATAGATGTTTGCCAAGCCCTCACAGTGTTTGGAAGAGTCAAGTTATATTGGTTTAAGAGTTGTATGCTCATTTGCGCCTTCTCGGTTTATCTTGGATTATAAGAACTTCAAGGCCAAGTGGTAGGTGTTTTCATGAAACACATGAGTTAGATGGTGTATGGGAGAGCCAATAGATGTTTGCCAAGCCCTCACTGTGTTTGGAAGAGTCAAGTTATATTGGTTTAAGAGTTGTATGCTCATTTGCGCCTTCTCGGTTTATCTTGGATTATAAGAACTTCAAGGCCAAGTGGTAGGTGTTTTCATGAAACACATGAGTTAGATGGTGTATGGGAGAGCCAATAGATGTTTGCCAAGCCCTCACAGTGTTTGGAAGAGTCAAGTTATATTGGTTTAAGAGTTGTATGCTCATTTGCGCCTTCTCGGTTTATCTTGGATTATAAGAACTTCAAGGCCAAGTGGTAGGTGTTTTCATGAAACACATGAGTTAGATGGTGTATGGGAGAGCCAATAGATGTTTGCCAAGCCCTCACTGTGTTTGGAAGAGTCAAGTTATATTGGTTTAAGAGTTGTATGCTCATTTGCGCCTTCTCGGTTTATCTTGGATTATAAGAACTTCAAGGCCAAGTGGTAGGTGTTTTCATGAAACACATGAGTTAGATGGTGTATGGGAGAGCCAATAGATGTTTGCCAAGCCCTCACAGTGTTTGGAAGAGTCAAGTTATATTGGTTTAAGAGTTGTATGCTCATTTGCGCCTTCTCGGTTTATCTTGGATTATAAGAACTTCAAGGCCAAGTGGTAGGTGTTTTCATGAAACACATGAGTTAGATGGTGTATGGGAGAGCCAATAGATGTTTGCCAAGACCTCACTGTGTTTGGAAGAGTCAAGTTATATTGGTTTAAGAGTTGTATGCTCATTTGCGCCTTCTCGGTTTATCTTGGATTATAAGAACTTCAAGGCCAAGTGGTAGGTGTTTTCATGAAACACATGAGTTAGATGGTGTATGGGAGAGCCAATAGATGTTTGCCAAGCCCTCACAGTGTTTGGAAGAGTCAAGTTATATTGGTTTAAGAGTTGTATGCTCATTTGCGCCTTCTCGGTTTATCTTGGATTATAAGAACTTCAAGGCCAAGTGGTAGGTGTTTTCATGAAACACATGAGTTAGATGGTGTATGGGAGAGCCAATAGATGTTTGCCAAGCCCTCACAGTGTTTGGAAGAGTCAAGTTATATTGGTTTAAGAGTTGTATGCTCATTTGCGCCTTCTCGGTTTATCTTGGATTATAAGAACTTCAAGGCCAAGTGGTAGGTGTTTTCATGAAACACATGAGTTAGATGGTGTATGGGAGAGCCAATAGATGTTTGCCAAGCCCTCACAGTGTTTGGAAGAGTCAAGTTATATTGGTTTAAGAGTTGTATGCTCATTTGCGCCTTCTCGGTTTATCTTGGATTATAAGAACTTCTAGGCCAAGTGGTAGGTGTTTTCATGAAACACATGAGTTAGATGGTGTATGGGAGAGCCAATAGATGTTTGCCAAGCCCTCACAGTGTTTGGAAGAGTCAAGTTATATTGGTTTAAGAGTTGTATGCTCATTTGCGCCTTCTCGGTTTATCTTGGATTATAAGAACTTCAAGGCCAAGTGGTAGGTGTTTTCATGAAACACATGAGTTAGATGGTGTATGGGAGAGCCAATAGATGTTTGCCAAGCCCTCACAGTGTTTGGAAGAGTCAAGTTATATTGGTTTAAGAGTTGTATGCTCATTTGCGCCTTCTCGGTTTATCTTGGATTATAAGAACTTCAAGGCCAAGTGGTAGGTGTTTTCATGAAACACATGAGTTAGATGGTGTATGGGAGAGCCAATAGATGTTTGCCAAGCCCTCAGAGTGTTTGGAAGAGTCAAGTTATATTGGTTTAAGAGTTGTATGCTCATTTGCGCCTTCTCGGTTTATCTTGGATTATAAGAACTTCAAGGCCAAGTGGTAGGTGTTTTCATGAAACACATGAGTTAGATGGTGTATGGGAGAGCCAATAGATGTTTGCCAAGCCCTCACTGTGTTTGGAAGAGTCAAGTTATATTGGTTTAAGAGTTGTATGCTCATTTGCGCCTTCTCGGTTTATCTTGGATTATAAGAACTTCAAGGCCAAGTGGTAGGTGTTTTCATGAAACACATGAGTTAGATGGTGTATGGGAGAGCCAATAGATGTTTGCCAAGCCCTCACAGTGTTTGGAAGAGTCAAGTTATATTGGTTTAAGAGTTGTATGCTCATTTGCGCCTTCTCGGTTTATCTTGGATTATAAGAACTTCAAGGCCAAGTGGTAGGTGTTTTCATGAAACACATGAGTTAGATGGTGTATGGGAGAGCCAATAGATGTTTGCCAAGCCCTCACAGTGTTTGGAAGAGTCAAGTTATATTGGTTTAAGAGTTGTATGCTCATTTGCGCCTTCTCGGTTTATCTTGGATTATAAGAACTTCAAGGCCAAGTGGTAGGTGTTTTCATGAAACACATGAGTTAGATGGTGTATGGGAGAGCCAATAGATGTTTGCCAAGCCCTCACTGTGTTTGGAAGAGTCAAGTTATATTGGTTTAAGAGTTGTATGCTCATTTGCGCCTTCTCGGTTTATCTTGGATTATAAGAACTTCAAGGCCAAGTGGTAGGTGTTTTCATGAAACACATGAGTTAGATGGTGTATGGGAGAGCCAATAGATGTTTGCCAAGCCCTCACTGTGTTTGGAAGAGTCAAGTTATATTGGTTTAAGAGTTGTATGCTCATTTGCGCCTTCTCGGTTTATCTTGGATTATAAGAACTTCAAGGCCAAGTGGTAGGTGTTTTCATGAAACACATGAGTTAGATGGTGTATGGGAGAGCCAATAGATGTTTGCCAAGCCCTCAGAGTGTTTGGAAGAGTCAAGTTATATTGGTTTAAGAGTTGTATGCTCATTTGCGCCTTCTCGGTTTATCTTGGATTATAAGAACTTCAAGGCCAAGTGGTAGGTGTTTTCATGAAACACATGAGTTAGATGGTGTATGGGAGAGCCAATAGATGTTTGCCAAGCCCTCACAGTGTTTGGAAGAGTCAAGTTATATTGGTTTAAGAGTTGTATGCTCATTTGCGCCTTCTCGGTTTATCTTGGATTATAAGAACTTCAAGGCCAAGTGGTAGGTGTTTTCATGAAACACATGAGTTAGATGGTGTATGGGAGAGCCAATAGATGTTTGCCAAGCCCTCACTGTGTTTGGAAGAGTCAAGTTATATTGGTTTAAGAGTTGTATGCTCATTTGCGCCTTCTCGGTTTATCTTGGATTATAAGAACTTCAAGGCCAAGTGGTAGGTGTTTTCATGAAACACATGAGTTAGATGGTGTATGGGAGAGCCAATAGATGTTTGCCAAGCCCTCACAGTGTTTGGAAGAGTCAAGTTATATTGGTTTAAGAGTTGTATGCTCATTTGCGCCTTCTCGGTTTATCTTGGATTATAAGAACTTCAAGGCCAAGTGGTAGGTGTTTTCATGAAACACATGAGTTAGATGGTGTATGGGAGAGCCAATAGATGTTTGCCAAGCCCTCACTGTGTTTGGAAGAGTCAAGTTATATTGGTTTAAGAGTTGTATGCTCATTTGCGCCTTCTCGGTTTATCTTGGATTATAAGAACTTCAAGGCCAAGTGGTAGGTGTTTTCATGAAACACATGAGTTAGATGGTGTATGGGAGAGCCAATAGATGTTTGCCAAGCCCTCACGGTGTTTGGAAGAGTCAAGTTATATTGGTTTAAGAGTTGTATGCTCATTTGCGCCTTCTCGGTTTATCTTGGATTATAAGAACTTCAAGGCCAAGTGGTAGGTGTTTTCATGAAACACATGAGTTAGATGGTGTATGGGAGAGCCAATAGATGTTTGCCAAGCCCTCACAGTGTTTGGAAGAGTCAAGTTATATTGGTTTAAGAGTTGTATGCTCATTTGCGCCTTCTCGGTTTATCTTGGATTATAAGAACTTCAAGGCCAAGTGGTAGGTGTTTTCATGAAACACATGAGTTAGATGGTGTATGGGAGAGCCAATAGATGTTTGCCAAGCCCTCACAGTGTTTGGAAGAGTCAAGTTATATTGGTTTAAGAGTTGTATCCTCATTTGCGCCTTCTCGGTTTATCTTGGATTATAAGAACTTCGAGGCCAAGTGGTAGGTGTTTTCATGAAACACATGAGTTAGATGGTGTATGGGAGAGCCAATAGATGTTTGCCAAGCCCTCACAGTGTTTGGAAGAGTCAAGTTATATTGGTTTAAGAGTTGTATGCTCATTTGCGCCTTCTCGGTTTATCTTGGATTATAAGAACTTCAAGGCCAAGTGGTAGGTGTTTTCATGAAACACATGAGTTAGATGGTGTATGGGAGAGCCAATAGATGTTTGCCAAGCCCTCACAGTGTTTGGAAGAGTCAAGTTATATTGGTTTAAGAGTTGTATGCTCATTTGCGCCTTCTCGGTTTATCTTGGATTATAAGAACTTCTAGGCCAAGTGGTAGGTGTTTTCATGAAACACATGAGTTAGATGGTGTATGGGAGAGCCAATAGATGTTTGCCAAGCCCTCACAGTGTTTGGAAGAGTCAAGTTATATTGGTTTAAGAGTTGTATGCTCATTTGCGCCTTCTCGGTTTATCTTGGATTATAAGAACTTCAAGGCCAAGTGGTAGGTGTTTTCATGAAACACATGAGTTAGATGGTGTATGGGAGAGCCAATAGATGTTTGCCAAGCCCTCACAGTGTTTGGAAGAGTCAAGTTATATTGGTTTAAGAGTTGTATGCTCATTTGCGCCTTCTCGGTTTATCTTGGATTATAAGAACTTCAAGGCCAAGTGGTAGGTGTTTTCATGAAACACATGAGTTAGATGGTGTATGGGAGAGCCAATAGATGTTTGCCAAGCCCTCACAGTGTTTGGAAGAGTCAAGTTATATTGGTTTAAGAGTTGTATGCTCATTTGCGCCTTCTCGGTTTATCTTGGATTATAAGAACTTCAAGGCCAAGTGGTAGGTGTTTTCATGAAACACATGAGTTAGATGGTGTATGGGAGAGCCAATAGATGTTTGCCAAGCCCTCACCGTGTTTGGAAGTGTCAAGTTATATTGGTTTAAGAGTTGTATGCTCATTTGCGCCTTCTCGGTTTATCTTGGATTATAAGAACTTCAAGGCCAAGTGGTAGGTGTTTTCATGAAACACATGAGTTAGATGGTGTATGGGAGAGCCAATAGATGTTTGCCAAGCCCTCACAGTGTTTGGAAGAGTCAAGTTATATTGGTTTAAGAGTTGTATGCTCATTTGCGCCTTCTCGGTTTATCTTGGATTATAAGAACTTCAAGGCCAAGTGGTAGGTGTTTTCATGAAACACATGAGTTAGATGGTGTATGGGAGAGCCAATAGATGTTTGCCAAGCCCTCACTGTGTTTGGAAGAGTCAAGTTATATTGGTTTAAGAGTTGTATGCTCATTTGCGCCTTCTCGGTTTATCTTGGATTATAAGAACTTCAAGGCCAAGTGGTAGGTGTTTTCATGAAACACATGAGTTAGATGGTGTATGGGAGAGCCAATAGATGTTTGCCAAGCCCTCACTGTGTTTGGAAGAGTCAAGTTATATTGGTTTAAGAGTTGTATGCTCATTTGCGCCTTCTCGGTTTATCTTGGATTATAAGAACTTCAAGGCCAAGTGGTAGGTGTTTTCATGAAACACATGAGTTAGATGGTGTATGGGAGAGCCAATAGATGTTTGCCAAGCCCTCACAGTGTTTGGAAGAGTCAAGTTATATTGGTTTAAGAGTTGTATGCTCATTTGCGCCTTCTCGGTTTATCTTGGATTATAAGAACTTCAAGGCCAAGTGGTAGGTGTTTTCATGAAACACATGAGTTAGATGGTGTATGGGAGAGCCAATAGATGTTTGCCAAGCCCTCACTGTGTTTGGAAGAGTCAAGTTATATTGGTTTAAGAGTTGTATGCTCATTTGCGCCTTCTCGGTTTATCTTGGATTATAAGAACTTCAAGGCCAAGTGGTAGGTGTTTTCATGAAACACATGAGTTAGATGGTGTATGGGAGAGCCAATAGATGTTTGCCAAGCCCTCACTGTGTTTGGAAGAGTCAAGTTATATTGGTTTAAGAGTTGTATGCTCATTTGCGCCTTCTCGGTTTATCTTGGATTATAAGAACTTCAAGGCCAAGTGGTAGGTGTTTTCATGAAACACATGAGTTAGATGGTGTATGGGAGAGCCAATAGATGTTTGCCAAGCCCTCACAGTGTTTGGATGAGTCAAGTTATATTGGTTTAAGAGTTGTATGCTCATTTGCGCCTTCTCGGTTTATCTTGGATTATAAGAACTTCAAGGCCAAGTGGTAGGTGTTTTCATGAAACACATGAGTTAGATGGTGTATGGGAGAGCCAATAGATGTTTGCCAAACCCTCACAGTGTTTGGAAGAGTCAAGTTATATTGGTTTAAGAGTTGTATGCTCATTTGCGCCTTCTCGGTTTATCTTGGATTATAAGAACTTCAAGGCCAAGTGGTAGGTGTTTTCATGAAACACATGAGTTAGATGGTGTATGGGAGAGCCAATAGATGTTTGCCAAGCCCTCACTGTGTTTGGAAGAGTCAAGTTATATTGGTTTAAGAGTTGTATGCTCATTTGCGCCTTCTCGGTTTATCTTGGATTATAAGAACTTCAAGGCCAAGTGGTAGGTGTTTTCATGAAACACATGAGTTAGATGGTGTATGGGAGAGCCAATAGATGTTTGCCAAGCCCTCACCGTGTTTGGAAGAGTCAAGTTATATTGGTTTAAGAGTTGTATGCTCATTTGCGCCTTCTCGGTTTATCTTGGATTATAAGAACTTCAAGGCCAAGTGGTAGGTGTTTTCATGAAACACATGAGTTAGATGGTGTATGGGAGAGCCAATAGATGTTTGCCAAGCCCTCACTGTGTTTGGAAGAGTCAAGTTATATTGGTTTAAGAGTTGTATGCTCATTTGCGCCTTCTCGGTTTATCTTGGATTATAAGAACTTCAAGGCCAAGTGGTAGGTGTTTTCATGAAACACATGAGTTAGATGGTGTATGGGAGAGCCAATAGATGTTTGCCAAGCCCTCACCGTGTTTGGAAGAGTCAAGTTATATTGGTTTAAGAGTTGTATGCTCATTTGCGCCTTCTCGGTTTATCTTGGATTATAAGAACTTCAAGGCCAAGTGGTAGGTGTTTTCATGAAACACATGAGTTAGATGGTGTATGGGAGAGCCAATAGATGTTTGCCAAGCCCTCACCGTGTTTGGAAGAGTCAAGTTATATTGGTTTAAGAGTTGTATGCTCATTTGCGCCTTCTCGGTTTATCTTGGATTATAAGAACTTCAAGGCCAAGTGGTAGGTGTTTTCATGAAACACATGAGTTAGATGGTGTATGGGAGAGCCAATAGATGTTTGCCAAGCCCTCACTCTGTTTGGAAGAGTCAAGTTATATTGGTTTAAGAGTTGTATGCTCATTTGCGCCTTCTCGGTTTATCTTGGATTATAAGAACTTCAAGGCCAAGTGGTAGGTGTTTTCATGAAACACATGAGTTAGATGGTGTATGGGAGAGCCAATAGATGTTTGCCAAGCCCTCACAGTGTTTGGAAGAGTCAAGTTATATTGGTTTAAGAGTTGTATGCTCATTTGCGCCTTCTCGGTTTATCTTGGATTATAAGAACTTCAAGGCCAAGTGGTAGGTGTTTTCATGAAACACATGAGTTAGATGGTGTATGGGAGAGCCAATAGATGTTTGCCAAGCCCTCACAGTGTTTGGAAGAGTCAAGTTATATTGGTTTAAGAGTTGTATGCTCATTTGCGCCTTCTCGGTTTATCTTGGATTATAAGAACTTCAAGGCCAAGTGGTAGGTGTTTTCATGAAACACATGAGTTAGATGGTGTATGGGAGAGCCAATAGATGTTTGCCAAGCCCTCACAGTGTTTGGAAGAGTCAAGTTATCTTGGTTTAAGAGTTCTATGCTCATTTGCGCCTTCTTGGTTTGTCTAGGATTATAAGAACTTCAAGGCCAAGTGGTAGGTGTTTTCATGAAACACATGAGTTAGATGGTGTATGGGAGAGCCAATAGATGTTTGCCAAGCCCTCACAGTGTTTGGAAGAGTCAAGTTATATTGGTTTAAGAGTTGTATGCTCATTTGCGCCTTCTCGGTTTATCTTGGATTATAAGAACTTCAAGGCCAAGTGGTAGGTGTTTTCATGAAACACATGAGTTAGATGGTGTATGGGAGAGCCAATAGATGTTTGCCAAGCCCTCACAGGGTTTGGAAGAGTCAAGTTATATTGGTTTAAGAGTTGTATGCTCATTTGCGCCTTCTCGGTTTATCTTGGATTATAAGAACTTCAAGGCCAAGTGGTAGGTGTTTTCATGAAACACATGAGTTAGATGGTGTATGGGAGAGCCAATAGATGTTTGCCAAGCCCTCACAGTGTTTGGAAGAGTCAAGTTATATTGGTTTAAGAGTTGTATGCTCATTTGCGCCTTCTCGGTTTATCTTGGATTATAAGAACTTCAAGGCCAAGTGGTAGGTGTTTTCATGAAACACATGAGTTAGATGGTGTATGGGAGAGCCAATAGATGTTTGCCAAGCCCTCACTGTGTTTGGAAGAGTCAAGTTATATTGGTTTAAGAGTTGTATGCTCATTTGCGCCTTCTCGGTTTATCTTGGATTATAAGAACTTCAAGGCCAAGTGGTAGGTGTTTTCATGAAACACATGAGTTAGATGGTGTATGGGAGAGCCAATAGATGTTTGCCAAGCCCTCACAGTGTTTGGAAGAGTCAAGTTATATTGGTTTAAGAGTTGTATGCTCATTTGCGCCTTCTCGGTTTATCTTGGATTATAAGAACTTCAAGGCCAAGTGGTAGGTGTTTTCATGAAACACATGAGTTAGATGGTGTATGGGAGAGCCAATAGATGTTTGCCAAGCCCTCACTGTGTTTGGAAGAGTCAAGTTATATTGGTTTAAGAGTTGTATGCTCATTTGCGCCTTCTCGGTTTATCTTGGATTATAAGAACTTCAAGGCCAAGTGGTAGGTGTTTTCATGAAACACATGAGTTAGATGGTGTATGGGAGAGCCAATAGATGTTTGCCAAGCCCTCACAGTGTTTGGAAGAGTCAAGTTATATTGGTTTAAGAGTTGTATGCTCATTTGCGCCTTCTCGGTTTATCTTGGATTATAAGAACTTCAAGGCCAAGTGGTAGGTGTTTTCATGAAACACATGAGTTAGATGGTGTATGGGAGAGCCAATAGATGTTTGCCAAGCCCTCACTGTGTTTGGAAGAGTCAAGTTATATTGGTTTAAGAGTTGTATGCTCATTTGCGCCTTCTCGGTTTATCTTGGATTATAAGAACTTCAAGGCCAAGTGGTAGGTGTTTTCATGAAACACATGAGTTAGATGGTGTATGGGAGAGCCAATAGATGTTTGCCAAGCCCTCACGGTGTTTGGAAGAGTCAAGTTATATTGGTTTAAGAGTTGTATGCTCATTTGCGCCTTCTCGGTTTATCTTGGATTATAAGAACTTCAAGGCCAAGTGGTAGGTGTTTTCATGAAACACATGAGTTAGATGGTGTATGGGAGAGCCAATAGATGTTTGCCAAGCCCTCACTGTGTTTGGAAGAGTCAAGTTATATTGGTTTAAGAGTTGTATGCTCATTTGCGCCTTCTCGGTTTATCTTGGATTATAAGAACTTCAAGGCCAAGTGGTAGGTGTTTTCATGAAACACATGAGTTAGATGGTGTATGGGAGAGCCAATAGATGTTTGCCAAGCCCTCACGGTGTTTGGAAGAGTCAAGTTATATTGGTTTAAGAGTTGTATGCTCATTTGCGCCTTCTCGGTTTATCTTGGATTATAAGAACTTCAAGGCCAAGTGGTAGGTGTTTTCATGAAACACATGAGTTAGATGGTGTATGGGAGAGCCAATAGATGTTTGCCAAGCCCTCAGAGTGTTTGGAAGAGTCAAGTTATATTGGTTTAAGAGTTGTATGCTCATTTGCGCCTTCTCGGTTTATCTTGGATTATAAGAACTTCAAGGCCAAGTGGTAGGTGTTTTCATGAAACACATGAGTTAGATGGTGTATGGGAGAGCCAATAGATGTTTGCCAACCCTCAGAGTGTTTGGAAGAGTCAAGTTATATTGGTTTAAGAGTTGTATGCTCATTTGCGCCTTCTCGGTTTATCTTGGATTATAAGAACTTCAAGGCCAAGTGGTAGGTGTTTTCATGAAACACATGAGTTAGATGGTGTATGGGAGAGCCAATAGATGTTTGCCAAGCCCTCACTGTGTTTGGAAGAGTCAAGTTATATTGGTTTAAGAGTTGTATGCTCATTTGCGCCTTCTCGGTTTATCTTGGATTATAAGAACTTCAAGGCCAAGTGGTAGGTGTTTTCATGAAACACATGAGTTAGATGGTGTATGGGAGAGCCAATAGATGTTTGCCAAGCCCTCACAGTGTTTGGAAGAGTCAAGTTATATTGGTTTAAGAGTTGTATGCTCATTTGCGCCTTCTCGGTTTATCTTGGATTATAAGAACTTCAAGGCCAAGTGGTAGGTGTTTTCATGAAACACATGAGTTAGATGGTGTATGGGAGAGCCAATAGATGTTTGCCAAGCCCTCACTGTGTTTGGAAGAGTCAAGTTATATTGGTTTAAGAGTTGTATGCTCATTTGCGCCTTCTCGGTTTATCTTGGATTATAAGAACTTCAAGGCCAAGTGGTAGGTGTTTTCATGAAACACATGAGTTAGATGGTGTATGGGAGAGCCAATAGATGTTTGCCAAGCCCTCACAGTGTTTGGAAGAGTCAAGTTATATTGGTTTAAGAGTTGTATGCTCATTTGCGCCTTCTCGGTTTATCTTGGATTATAAGAACTTCAAGGCCAAGTGGTAGGTGTTTTCATGAAACACATGAGTTAGATGGTGTATGGGAGAGCCAATAGATGTTTGCCAAGCCCTCACAGTGTTTGGAAGAGTCAAGTTATATTGGTTTAAGAGTTGTATGCTCATTTGCGCCTTCTCGGTTTATCTTGGATTATAAGAACTTCAAGGCCAAGTGGTAGGTGTTTTCATGAAACACATGAGTTAGATGGTGTATGGGAGAGCCAATAGATGTTTGCCAAGCCCTCACTGTGTTTGGAAGAGTCAAGTTATCTTGGTTTAAGAGTTCTATGCTCATTTGCGCCTTCTTGGTTTGTCTAGGATTATAAGAACTTCAAGGCCAAGTGGTAGGTGTTTTCATGAAACACATGAGTTAGATGGTGTATGGGAGAGCCAATAGATGTTTGCCAAGCCCTCACTGTGTTTGGAAGAGTCAAGTTATATTGGTTTAAGAGTTGTATGCTCATTTGCGCCTTCTCGGTTTATCTTGGATTATAAGAACTTCAAGGCCAAGTGGTAGGTGTTTTCATGAAACACATGAGTTAGATGGTGTATGGGAGAGCCAATAGATGTTTGCCAAGCCCTCACAGTGTTTGGAAGAGTCAAGTTATATTGGTTTAAGAGTTGTATGCTCATTTGCGCCTTCTCGGTTTATCTTGGATTATAAGAACTTCAAGGCCAAGTGGTAGGTGTTTTCATGAAACACATGAGTTAGATGGTGTATGGGAGAGCCAATAGATGTTTGCCAACCCTCAGAGTGTTTGGAAGAGTCAAGTTATATTGGTTTAAGAGTTGTATGCTCATTTGCGCCTTCTCGGTTTATCTTGGATTATAAGAACTTCAAGGCCAAGTGGTAGGTGTTTTCATGAAACACATGAGTTAGATGGTGTATGGGAGAGCCAATAGATGTTTGCCAAGCCCTCACTGTGTTTGGAAGAGTCAAGTTATATTGGTTTAAGAGTTGTATGCTCATTTGCGCCTTCTCGGTTTATCTTGGATTATAAGAACTTCAAGGCCAAGTGGTAGGTGTTTTCATGAAACACATGAGTTAGATGGTGTATGGGAGAGCCAATAGATGTTTGCCAAGCCCTCACCGTGTTTGGAAGAGTCAAGTTATATTGGTTTAAGAGTTGTATGCTCATTTGCGCCTTCTCGGTTTATCTTGGATTATAAGAACTTCAAGGCCAAGTGGTAGGTGTTTTCATGAAACACATGAGTTAGATGGTGTATGGGAGAGCCAATAGATGTTTGCCAAGCCCTCACAGTGTTTGGAAGAGTCAAGTTATATTGGTTTAAGAGTTGTATGCTCATTTGCGCCTTCTCGGTTTATCTTGGATTATAAGAACTTCAAGGCCAAGTGGTAGGTGTTTTCATGAAACACATGAGTTAGATGGTGTATGGGAGAGCCAATAGATGTTTGCCATGCCCTGACGGTGTTTGGAAGAGTCAAGTTATATTGGTTTAAGAGTTGTATGCTCATTTGCGCCTTCTCGGTTTATCTTGGATTATAAGAACTTCAAGGCCAAGTGGTAGGTGTTTTCATGAAACACATGAGTTAGATGGTGTATGGGAGAGCCAATAGATGTTTGCCAAGCCCTCACAGTGTTTGGAAGAGTCAAGTTATATTGGTTTAAGAGTTGTATGCTCATTTGCGCCTTCTCGGTTTATCTTGGATTATAAGAACTTCAAGGCCAAGTGGTAGGTGTTTTCATGAAACACATGAGTTAGATGGTGTATGGGAGAGCCAATAGATGTTTGCCAAGCCCTCACAGTGTTTGGAAGAGTCAAGTTATATTGGTTTAAGAGTTGTATGCTCATTTGCGCCTTCTCGGTTTATCTTGGATTATAAGAACTTCAAGGCCAAGTGGTAGGTGTTTTCATGAAACACATGAGTTAGATGGTGTATGGGAGAGCCAATAGATGTTTGCCAAGCCCTCACAGTGTTTGGAAGAGTCAAGTTATCTTGGTTTAAGAGTTCTATGCTCATTTGCGCCTTCTTGGTTTGTCTAGGATTATAAGAACTTCAAGGCCAAGTGGTAGGTGTTTTCATGAAACACATGAGTTAGATGGTGTATGGGAGAGCCAATAGATGTTTGCCAAGCCCTCACAGTGTTTGGAAGAGTCAAGTTATATTGGTTTAAGAGTTGTATGCTCATTTGCGCCTTCTCGGTTTATCTTGGATTATAAGAACTTCAAGGCCAAGTGGTAGGTGTTTTCATGAAACACATGAGTTAGATGGTGTATGGGAGAGCCAATAGATGTTTGCCAAGCCCTCACAGTGTTTGGAAGAGTCAAGTTATATTGGTTTAAGAGTTGTATGCTCATTTGCGCCTTCTCGGTTTATCTTGGATTATAAGAACTTCAAGGCCAAGTGGTAGGTGTTTTCATGAAACACATGAGTTAGATGGTGTATGGGAGAGCCAATAGATGTTTGCCATGCCCTCACAGTGTTTGGAAGAGTCAAGTTATATTGGTTTAAGAGTTGTATGCTCATTTGCGCCTTCTCGGTTTATCTTGGATTATAAGAACTTCAAGGCCAAGTGGTAGGTGTTTTCATGAAACACATGAGTTAGATGGTGTATGGGAGAGCCAATAGATGTTTGCCAATCCCTCACAGTGTTTGGAAGAGTCAAGTTATATTGGTTTAAGAGTTGTATGCTCATTTGCGCCTTCTCGGTTTATCTTGGATTATAAGAACTTCAAGGCCAAGTGGTAGGTGTTTTCATGAAACACATGAGTTAGATGGTGTATGGGAGAGCCAATAGATGTTTGCCAAGCCCTCACAGTGTTTGGAAGAGTCAAGTTATATTGGTTTAAGAGTTGTATGCTCATTTGCGCCTTCTCGGTTTATCTTGGATTATAAGAACTTCAAGGCCAAGTGGTAGGTGTTTTCATGAAACACATGAGTTAGATGGTGTATGGGAGAGCCAATAGATGTTTGCCAAGCCCTCACAGTGTTTGGAAGAGTCAAGTTATATTGGTTTAAGAGTTGTATGCTCATTTGCGCCTTCTCGGTTTATCTTGGATTATAAGAACTTCAAGGCCAAGTGGTAGGTGTTTTCATGAAACACATGAGTTAGATGGTGTATGGGAGAGCCAATAGATGTTTGCCAAGCCCTCACAGTGTTTGAAGAGTCAAGTTATATTGGTTTAAGAGTTGTATGCTCATTTGCGCCTTCTCGGTTTATCTTGGATTATAAGAACTTCAAGGCCAAGTGGTAGGTGTTTTCATGAAACACATGAGTTAGATGGTGTATGGGAGAGCCAATAGATGTTTGCCAAGCCCTCACAGTGTTTGGAAGAGTCAAGTTATATTGGTTTAAGAGTTGTATGCTCATTTGCGCCTTCTCGGTTTATCTTGGATTATAAGAACTTCAAGGCCAAGTGGTAGGTGTTTTCATGAAACACATGAGTTAGATGGTGTATGGGAGAGCCAATAGATGTTTGCCAAGCCCTCACAGTGTTTGGAAGAGTCAAGTTATATTGGTTTAAGAGTTGTATGCTCATTTGCGCCTTCTCGGTTTATCTTGGATTATAAGAACTTCAAGGCCAAGTGGTAGGTGTTTTCATGAAACACATGAGTTAGATGGTGTATGGGAGAGCCAATAGATGTTTGCCAAGCCCTCAGAGTGTTTGGAAGAGTCAAGTTATATTGGTTTAAGAGTTGTATGCTCATTTGCGCCTTCTCGGTTTATCTTGGATTATAAGAACTTCAAGGCCAAGTGGTAGGTGTTTTCATGAAACACATGAGTTAGATGGTGTATGGGAGAGCCAATAGATGTTTGCCAAGCCCTCACTGTGTTTGGAAGAGTCAAGTTATATTGGTTTAAGAGTTGTATGCTCATTTGCGCCTTCTCGGTTTATCTTGGATTATAAGAACTTCAAGGCCAAGTGGTAGGTGTTTTCATGAAACACATGAGTTAGATGGTGTATGGGAGAGCCAATAGATGTTTGCCAAGCCCTCACAGTGTTTGGAAGAGTCAAGTTATATTGGTTTAAGAGTTGTATGCTCATTTGCGCCTTCTCGGTTTATCTTGGATTATAAGAACTTCAAGGCCAAGTGGTAGGTGTTTTCATGAAACACATGAGTTAGATGGTGTATGGGAGAGCCAATAGATGTTTGCCAAGCCCTCACAGTGTTTGGAAGAGTCAAGTTATATTGGTTTAAGAGTTGTATGCTCATTTGCGCCTTCTCGGTTTATCTTGGATTATAAGAACTTCAAGGCCAAGTGGTAGGTGTTTTCATGAAACACATGAGTTAGATGGTGTATGGGAGAGCCAATAGATGTTTGCCAAGCCCTCACAGTGTTTGGAAGAGTCAAGTTATATTGGTTTAAGAGTTGTATGCTCATTTGCGCCTTCTCGGTTTATCTTGGATTATAAGAACTTCAAGGCCAAGTGGTAGGTGTTTTCATGAAACACATGA
This sequence comes from Styphnolobium japonicum, assembly GCA_023212625.1. NCBI lineage: Eukaryota > Viridiplantae > Streptophyta > Magnoliopsida > Fabales > Fabaceae > Styphnolobium > Styphnolobium japonicum. Next base: position 18,858,523 of record JALBWW010000011.1, read on the forward strand.
GTTAGATGGTGTATGGGAGAGCCAATAGATGTTTGCCAAGCCCTCACAGTGTTTGGAAGAGTCAAGTTATATTGGTTTAAGAGTTGTATGCTCATTTGCGCCTTCTCGGTTTATCTTGGATTATAAGAACTTCAAGGCCAAGTGGTAGGTGTTTTCATGAAACACATGAGTTAGATGGTGTATGGGAGAGCCAATAGATGTTTGCCAAGCCCTCACTGTGTTTGGAAGAGTCAAGTTATATTGGTTTAAGAGTTGTATGCTCATTTGCGCCTTCTCGGTTTATCTTGGATTATAAGAACTTCAAGGCCAAGTGGTAGGTGTTTTCATGAAACACATGAGTTAGATGGTGTATGGGAGAGCCAATAGATGTTTGCCAAGCCCTCACTGTGTTTGGAAGAGTCAAGTTATATTGGTTTAAGAGTTGTATGCTCATTTGCGCCTTCTCGGTTTATCTTGGATTATAAGAACTTCAAGGCCAAGTGGTAGGTGTTTTCATGAAACACATGAGTTAGATGGTGTATGGGAGAGCCAATAGATGTTTGCCAAGCCCTCACTGTGTTTGGAAGAGTCAAGTTATATTGGTTTAAGAGTTGTATGCTCATTTGCGCCTTCTCGGTTTATCTTGGATTATAAGAACTTCAAGGCCAAGTGGTAGGTGTTTTCATGAAACACATGAGTTAGATGGTGTATGGGAGAGCCAATAGATGTTTGCCAAGCCCTCAGAGTGTTTGGAAGAGTCAAGTTATATTGGTTTAAGAGTTGTATGCTCATTTGCGCCTTCTCGGTTTATCTTGGATTATAAGAACTTCAAGGCCAAGTGGTAGGTGTTTTCATGAAACACATGAGTTAGATGGTGTATGGGAGAGCCAATAGATGTTTGCCTAGCCCTCAGAGTGTTTGGAAGAGTCAAGTTATATTGGTTTAAGAGTTGTATGCTCATTTGCGCCTTCTCGGTTTATCTTGGATTATAAGAACTTCAAGGCCAAGTGGTAGGTGTTTTCATGAAACACATGAGTTAGATGGTGTATGGGAGAGCCAATAGATGTTTGCCAAGCCCTCACTATGTTTGAAAGAGTCAAGTTATATTGGTTTAAGAGTTGTATGCTCATTTGCGCCTTCTCGGTTTATCTTGGATTATAAGAACTTCAAGGCCAAGTGGTAGGTGTTTTCATGAAACACATGAGTTAGATGGTGTATGGGAGAGCCAATAGATGTTTGCCAAGCCCTCACAGTGTTTGGAAGAGTCAAGTTATATTGGTTTAAGAGTTGTATGCTCATTTGCGCCTTCTCGGTTTATCTTGGATTATAAGAACTTCAAGGCCAAGTGGTAGGTGTTTTCATGAAACACATGAGTTAGATGGTGTATGGGAGAGCCAATAGATGTTTGCCAAGCCCTCACTGTGTTTGGAAGAGTCAAGTTATATTGGTTTAAGAGTTGTATGCTCATTTGCGCCTTCTCGGTTTATCTTGGATTATAAGAACTTCAAGGCCAAGTGGTAGGTGTTTTCATGAAACACATGAGTTAGATGGTGTATGGGAGAGCCAATAGATGTTTGCCAAGCCCTCACAGTGTTTGGAAGAGTCAAGTTATATTGGTTTAAGAGTTGTATGCTCATTTGCGCCTTCTCGGTTTATCTTGGATTATAAGAACTTCAAGGCCAAGTGGTAGGTGTTTTCATGAAACACATGAGTTAGATGGTGTATGGGAGAGCCAATAGATGTTTGCCAAGCCCTCCCAGTGATTGGAAGAGTCAAGTTATATTGGTTTAAGAGTTGTATGCTCATTTGCGCCTTCTCGGTTTATCTTGGATTATAAGAACTTCAAGGCCAAGTGGTAGGTGTTTTCATGAAACACATGAGTTAGATGGTGTATGGGAGAGCCAATAGATGTTTGCCAAGCGGTCACAGTGTTTGGAAGAGTCAAGTTATATTGGTTTAAGAGTTGTATGCTCATTTGCGCCTTCTCGGTTTATCTTGGATTATAAGAACTTCAAGGCCAAGTGGTAGGTGTTTTCATGAAACACATGAGTTAGATGGTGTATGGGAGAGCCAATAGATGTTTGCCAAGCCCTCACAGTGTTTGGAAGAGTCAAGTTATATTGGTTTAAGAGTTGTATGCTCATTTGCGCCTTCTCGGTTTATCTTGGATTATAAGAACTTCAAGGCCAAGTGGTAGGTGTTTTCATGAAACACATGAGTTAGATGGTGTATGGGAGAGCCAATAGATGTTTGCCAAGCCCTCACGGTGTTTGGAAGAGTCAAGTTATATTGGTTTAAGAGTTGTATGCTCATTTGCGCCTTCTCGGTTTATCTTGGATTATAAGAACTTCAAGGCCAAGTGGTAGGTGTTTTCATGAAACACATGAGTTAGATGGTGTATGGGAGAGCCAATAGATGTTTGCCAAGCCCTCACTGTGTTTGGAAGAGTCAAGTTATATTGGTTTAAGAGTTGTATGCTCATTTGCGCCTTCTCGGTTTATCTTGGATTATAAGAACTTCAAGGCCAAGTGGTAGGTGTTTTCATGAAACACATGAGTTAGATGGTGTATGGGAGAGCCAATAGATGTTTGCCAAGCCCTCACTGTGTTTGGAAGAGTCAAGTTATATTGGTTTAAGAGTTGTATGCTCATTTGCGCCTTCTCGGTTTATCTTGGATTATAAGAACTTCAAGGCCAAGTGGTAGGTGTTTTCATGAAACACATGAGTTAGATGGTGTATGGGAGAGCCAATAGATGTTTGCCAAGCCCTCACTGTGTTTGGAAGAGTCAAGTTATATTGGTTTAAGAGTTGTATGCTCATTTGCGCCTTCTCGGTTTATCTTGGATTATAAGAACTTCAAGGCCAAGTGGTAGGTGTTTTCATGAAACACATGAGTTAGATGGTGTATGGGAGAGCCAATAGATGTTTGCCAAGCCCTCACAGTGTTTGGAAGAGTCAAGTTATATTGGTTTAAGAGTTGTATGCTCATTTGCGCCTTCTCGGTTTATCTTGGATTATAAGAACTTCAAGGCCAAGTGGTAGGTGTTTTCATGAAACACATGAGTTAGATGGTGTATGGGAGAGCCAATAGATGTTTGCCAAGCCCTCACAGTGTTTGGAAGAGTCAAGTTATATTGGTTTAAGAGTTGTATGCTCATTTGCGCCTTCTCGGTTTATCTTGGATTATAAGAACTTCAAGGCCAAGTGGTAGGTGTTTTCATGAAACACATGAGTTAGATGGTGTATGGGAGAGCCAATAGATGTTTGCCAAGCCCTCACTGTGTTTGGAAGAGTCAAGTTATATTGGTTTAAGAGTTGTATGCTCATTTGCGCCTTCTCGGTTTATCTTGGATTATAAGAACTTCAAGGCCAAGTGGTAGGTGTTTTCATGAAACACATGAGTTAGATGGTGTATGGGAGAGCCAATAGATGTTTGCCAAGCCCTCACAGTGTTTGGAAGAGTCAAGTTATATTGGTTTAAGAGTTGTATGCTCATTTGCGCCTTCTCGGTTTATCTTGGATTATAAGAACTTCAAGGCCAAGTGGTAGGTGTTTTCATGAAACACATGAGTTAGATGGTGTATGGGAGAGCCAATAGATGTTTGCCAAGCCCTCACAGTGTTTGGAAGAGTCAAGTTATATTGGTTTAAGAGTTGTATGCTCATTTGCGCCTTCTCGGTTTATCTTGGATTATAAGAACTTCAAGGCCAAGTGGTAGGTGTTTTCATGAAACACATGAGTTAGATGGTGTATGGGAGAGCCAATAGATGTTTGCCAAGCCCTCACAGTGTTTGGAAGAGTCAAGTTATATTGGTTTAAGAGTTGTATGCTCATTTGCGCCTTCTCGGTTTATCTTGGATTATAAGAACTTCAAGGCCAAGTGGTAGGTGTTTTCATGAAACACATGAGTTAGATGGTGTATGGGAGAGCCAATAGATGTTTGCCAAGCCCTCACTGTGTTTGGAAGAGTCAAGTTATATTGGTTTAAGAGTTGTATGCTCATTTGCGCCTTCTCGGTTTATCTTGGATTATAAGAACTTCAAGGCCAAGTGGTAGGTGTTTTCATGAAACACATGAGTTAGATGGTGTATGGGAGAGCCAATAGATGTTTGCCAAGCCCTCACAGTGTTTGGAAGAGTCAAGTTATATTGGTTTAAGAGTTGTATGCTCATTTGCGCCTTCTCGGTTTATCTTGGATTATAAGAACTTCAAGGCCAAGTGGTAGGTGTTTTCATGAAACACATGAGTTAGATGGTGTATGGGAGAGCCAATAGATGTTTGCCAAGCCCTCACTGTGTTTGGAAGAGTCAAGTTATATTGGTTTAAGAGTTGTATGCTCATTTGCGCCTTCTCGGTTTATCTTGGATTATAAGAACTTCAAGGCCAAGTGGTAGGTGTTTTCATGAAACACATGAGTTAGATGGTGTATGGGAGAGCCAATAGATGTTTGCCAAGCCCTCACTGTGTTTGGAAGAGTCAAGTTATATTGGTTTAAGAGTTGTATGCTCATTTGCGCCTTCTCGGTTTATCTTGGATTATAAGAACTTCAAGGCCAAGTGGTAGGTGTTTTCATGAAACACATGAGTTAGATGGTGTATGGGAGAGCCAATAGATGTTTGCCAAGCCCTCACAGTGTTTGGAAGAGTCAAGTTATATTGGTTTAAGAGTTGTATGCTCATTTGCGCCTTCTCGGTTTATCTTGGATTATAAGAACTTCAAGGCCAAGTGGTAGGTGTTTTCATGAAACACATGAGTTAGATGGTGTATGGGAGAGCCAATAGATGTTTGCCAAGCCCTCACTGTGTTTGGAAGAGTCAAGTTATATTGGTTTAAGAGTTGTATGCTCATTTGCGCCTTCTCGGTTTATCTTGGATTATAAGAACTTCAAGGCCAAGTGGTAGGTGTTTTCATGAAACACATGAGTTAGATGGTGTATGGGAGAGCCAATAGATGTTTGCCAAGCCCTCACAGTGTTTGGAAGAGTCAAGTTATATTGGTTTAAGAGTTGTATGCTCATTTGCGCCTTCTCGGTTTATCTTGGATTATAAGAACTTCAAGGCCAAGTGGTAGGTGTTTTCATGAAACACATGAGTTAGATGGTGTATGGGAGAGCCAATAGATGTTTGCCAAGCCCTCACAGAGTTTGGAAGAGTCAAGTTATATTGGTTTAAGAGTTGTATGCTCATTTGCGCCTTCTCGGTTTATCTTGGATTATAAGAACTTCAAGGCCAAGTGGTAGGTGTTTTCATGAAACACATGAGTTAGATGGTGTATGGGAGAGCCAATAGATGTTTGCCAAGCCCTCACAGAGTTTGGAAGAGTCAAGTTATATTGGTTTAAGAGTTGTATGCTCATTTGCGCCTTCTCGGTTTATCTTGGATTATAAGAACTTCAAGGCCAAGTGGTAGGTGTTTTCATGAAACACATGAGTTAGATGGTGTATGGGAGAGCCAATAGATGTTTGCCAAGCCCTCACAGTGTTTGGAAGAGTCAAGTTATATTGGTTTAAGAGTTGTATGCTCATTTGCGCCTTCTCGGTTTATCTTGGATTATAAGAACTTCAAGGCCAAGTGGTAGGTGTTTTCATGAAACACATGAGTTAGATGGTGTATGGGAGAGCCAATAGATGTTTGCCAAGCCCTCAGAGTGTTTGGAAGAGTCAAGTTATATTGGTTTAAGAGTTGTATGCTCATTTGCGCCTTCTCGGTTTATCTTGGATTATAAGAACTTCAAGGCCAAGTGGTAGGTGTTTTCATGAAACACATGAGTTAGATGGTGTATGGGAGAGCCAATAGATGTTTGCCAAGCCCTCACAGTGTTTGGAAGAGTCAAGTTATATTGGTTTAAGAGTTGTATGCTCATTTGCGCCTTCTCGGTTTATCTTGGATTATAAGAACTTCAAGGCCAAGTGGTAGGTGTTTTCATGAAACACATGAGTTAGATGGTGTATGGGAGAGCCAATAGATGTTTGCCAAGCCCTCACAGTGTTTGGAAGAGTCAAGTTATATTGGTTTAAGAGTTGTATGCTCATTTGCGCCTTCTCGGTTTATCTTGGATTATAAGAACTTCAAGGCCAAGTGGTAGGTGTTTTCATGAAACACATGAGTTAGATGGTGTATGGGAGAGCCAATAGATGTTTGCCAAGCCCTCACAGTGTTTGGAAGAGTCAAGTTATATTGGTTTAAGAGTTGTATGCTCATTTGCGCCTTCTCGGTTTATCTTGGATTATAAGAACTTCAAGGCCAAGTGGTAGGTGTTTTCATGAAACACATGAGTTAGATGGTGTATGGGAGAGCCAATAGATGTTTGCCAAGCCCTCACAGTGTTTGGAAGAGTCAAGTTATATTGGTTTAAGAGTTGTATGCTCATTTGCGCCTTCTCGGTTTATCTTGGATTATAAGAACTTCAAGGCCAAGTGGTAGGTGTTTTCATGAAACACATGAGTTAGATGGTGTATGGGAGAGCCAATAGATGTTTGCCAAGCCCTCACAGTGTTTGGAAGAGTCAAGTTATATTGGTTTAAGAGTTGTATGCTCATTTGCGCCTTCTCGGTTTATCTTGGATTATAAGAACTTCAAGGCCAAGTGGTAGGTGTTTTCATGAAACACATGAGTTAGATGGTGTATGGGAGAGCCAATAGATGTTTGCCAAGCCCTCACTGTGTTTGGAAGAGTCAAGTTATATTGGTTTAAGAGTTGTATGCTCATTTGCGCCTTCTCGGTTTATCTTGGATTATAAGAACTTCAAGGCCAAGTGGTAGGTGTTTTCATGAAACACATGAGTTAGATGGTGTATGGGAGAGCCAATAGATGTTTGCCAAGCCCTCACAGTGTTTGGAAGAGTCAAGTTATATTGGTTTAAGAGTTGTATGCTCATTTGCGCCTTCTCGGTTTATCTTGGATTATAAGAACTTCAAGGCCAAGTGGTAGGTGTTTTCATGAAACACATGAGTTAGATGGTGTATGGGAGAGCCAATAGATGTTTGCCAAGCCCTCACAGTGTTTGGAAGAGTCAAGTTATATTGGTTTAAGAGTTGTATGCTCATTTGCGCCTTCTCGGTTTATCTTGGATTATAAGAACTTCAAGGCCAAGTGGTAGGTGTTTTCATGAAACACATGAGTTAGATGGTGTATGGGAGAGCCAATAGATGTTTGCCAAGCCCTCACAGTGTTTGGAAGAGTCAAGTTATATTGGTTTAAGAGTTGTATGCTCATTTGCGCCTTCTCGGTTTATCTTGGATTATAAGAACTTCAAGGCCAAGTGGTAGGTGTTTTCATGAAACACATGAGTTAGATGGTGTATGGGAGAGCCAATAGATGTTTGCCAAGCCCTCACCGTGTTTGGAAGAGTCAAGTTATATTGGTTTAAGAGTTGTATGCTCATTTGCGCCTTCTCGGTTTATCTTGGATTATAAGAACTTCAAGGCCAAGTGGTAGGTGTTTTCATGAAACACATGAGTTAGATGGTGTATGGGAGAGCCAATAGATGTTTGCCAAGCCCTCACAGTGTTTGGAAGAGTCAAGTTATATTGGTTTAAGAGTTGTATGCTCATTTGCGCCTTCTCGGTTTATCTTGGATTATAAGAACTTCAAGGCCAAGTGGTAGGTGTTTTCATGAAACACATGAGTTAGATGGTGTATGGGAGAGCCAATAGATGTTTGCCAAGCCCTCACAGTTTGTGAAGAGACAAGTTATATTGGTTTAAGAGTTGTATGCTCATTTGCGCCTTCTCGGTTTATCTTGGATTATAAGAACTTCAAGGCCAAGTGGTAGGTGTTTTCATGAAACACATGAGTTAGATGGTGTATGGGAGAGCCAATAGATGTTTGCCAAGCCCTCACAGTGTTTGGAAGAGTCAAGTTATATTGGTTTAAGAGTTGTATGCTCATTTGCGCCTTCTCGGTTTATCTTGGATTATAAGAACTTCAAGGCCAAGTGGTAGGTGTTTTCATGAAACACATGAGTTAGATGGTGTATGGGAGAGCCAATAGATGTTTGCCAAGCCCTCACTGTGTTTGGAAGAGTCAAGTTATATTGGTTTAAGAGTTGTATGCTCATTTGCGCCTTCTCGGTTTATCTTGGATTATAAGAACTTCAAGGCCAAGTGGTAGGTGTTTTCATGAAACACATGAGTTAGATGGTGTATGGGAGAGCCAATAGATGTTTGCCAAGCCCTCACTGTGTTTGGAAGAGTCAAGTTATATTGGTTTAAGAGTTGTATGCTCATTTGCGCCTTCTCGGTTTATCTTGGATTATAAGAACTTCAAGGCCAAGTGGTAGGTGTTTTCATGAAACACATGAGTTAGATGGTGTATGGGAGAGCCAATAGATGTTTGCCAAGCCCTCACTGTGTTTGGAAGAGTCAAGTTATATTGGTTTAAGAGTTGTATGCTCATTTGCGCCTTCTCGGTTTATCTTGGATTATAAGAACTTCAAGGCCAAGTGGTAGGTGTTTTCATGAAACACATGAGTTAGATGGTGTATGGGAGAGCCAATAGATGTTTGCCAAGCCCTCACAGTGTTTGGAAGAGTCAAGTTATATTGGTTTAAGAGTTGTATGCTCATTTGCGCCTTCTCGGTTTATCTAGGATTATAAGAACTTCAAGGCCAAGTGGTAGGTGTTTTCATGAAACACATGAGTTAGATGGTGTATGGGAGAGCCAATAGATGTTTGCCAAACCCTCACAGTGTTTGGAAGAGTCAAGTTATATTGGTTTAAGAGTTGTATGCTCATTTGCGCCTTCTCGGTTTATCTTGGATTATAAGAACTTCAAGGCCAAGTGGTAGGTGTTTTCATGAAACACATGAGTTAGATGGTGTATGGGAGAGCCAATAGATGTTTGCCAAGCCCTCACCGTGTTTGGAAGAGTCAAGTTATATTGGTTTAAGAGTTGTATGCTCATTTGCGCCTTCTCGGTTTATCTTGGATTATAAGAACTTCAAGGCCAAGTGGTAGGTGTTTTCATGAAACACATGAGTTAGATGGTGTATGGGAGAGCCAATAGATGTTTGCCAAGCCCTCACAGTGTTTGGAAGAGTCAAGTTATATTGGTTTAAGAGTTGTATGCTCATTTGCGCCTTCTCGGTTTATCTTGGATTATAAGAACTTCAAGGCCAAGTGGTAGGTGTTTTCATGAAACACATGAGTTAGATGGTGTATGGGAGAGCCAATAGATGTTTGCCAAGCCCTCACAGTGTTTGGAAGAGTCAAGTTATATTGGTTTAAGAGTTGTATGCTCATTTGCGCCTTCTCGGTTTATCTTGGATTATAAGAACTTCAAGGCCAAGTGGTAGGTGTTTTCATGAAACACATGAGTTAGATGGTGTATGGGAGAGCCAATAGATGTTTGCCAAGCCCTCAGAGTGTTTGGAAGAGTCAAGTTATATTGGTTTAAGAGTTGTATGCTCATTTGCGCCTTCTCGGTTTATCTTGGATTATAAGAACTTCAAGGCCAAGTGGTAGGTGTTTTCATGAAACACATGAGTTAGATGGTGTATGGGAGAGCCAATAGATGTTTGCCAAGCCCTCACCGGGTTTGGAAGAGTCAAGTTATATTGGTTTAAGAGTTGTATGCTCATTTGCGCCTTCTCGGTTTATCTTGGATTATAAGAACTTCAAGGCCAAGTGGTAGGTGTTTTCATGAAACACATGAGTTAGATGGTGTATGGGAGAGCCAATAGATGTTTGCCAAGCCCTCACCGTGTTTGGAAGAGTCAAGTTATATTGGTTTAAGAGTTGTATGCTCATTTGCGCCTTCTCGGTTTATCTTGGATTATAAGAACTTCAAGGCCAAGTGGTAGGTGTTTTCATGAAACACATGAGTTAGATGGTGTATGGGAGAGCCAATAGATGTTTGCCAAGCCCTCACCGTGTTTGGAAGAGTCAAGTTATATTGGTTTAAGAGTTGTATGCTCATTTGCGCCTTCTCGGTTTATCTTGGATTATAAGAACTTCAAGGCCAAGTGGTAGGTGTTTTCATGAAACACATGAGTTAGATGGTGTATGGGAGAGCCAATAGATGTTTGCCAAGCCCTCAGAGTGTTTGGAAGAGTCAAGTTATATTGGTTTAAGAGTTGTATGCTCATTTGCGCCTTCTCGGTTTATCTTGGATTATAAGAACTTCAAGGCCAAGTGGTAGGTGTTTTCATGAAACACATGAGTTAGATGGTGTATGGGAGAGCCAATAGATGTTTGCCAAGCCCTCAACGTGTTTGGAAGTGTCAAGTTATATTGGTTTAAGAGTTGTATGCTCATTTGCGCCTTCTCGGTTTATCTTGGATTATAAGAACTTCAAGGCCAAGTGGTAGGTGTTTTCATGAAACACATGAGTTAGATGGTGTATGGGAGAGCCAATAGATGTTTGCCAAGCCCTCACAGTTTGTGAAGAGTCAAGTTATATTGGTTTAAGAGTTGTATGCTCATTTGCGCCTTCTCGGTTTATCTTGGATTATAAGAACTTCAAGGCCAAGTGGTAGGTGTTTTCATGAAACACATGAGTTAGATGGTGTATGGGAGAGCCAATAGATGTTTGCCAAGCCCTCACTGTGTTTGGAAGAGTCAAGTTATATTGGTTTAAGAGTTGTATGCTCATTTGCGCCTTCTCGGTTTATCTTGGATTATAAGAACTTCAAGGCCAAGTGGTAGGTGTTTTCATGAAACACATGAGTTAGATGGTGTATGGGAGAGCCAATAGATGTTTGCCAAGCCCTCACAGTGTTTGGAAGAGTCAAGTTATATTGGTTTAAGAGTTGTATGCTCATTTGCGCCTTCTCGGTTTATCTTGGATTATAAGAACTTCAAGGCCAAGTGGTAGGTGTTTTCATGAAACACATGAGTTAGATGGTGTATGGGAGAGCCAATAGATGTTTGCCAAGCCCTCACCGTGTTTGGAAGAGTCAAGTTATATTGGTTTAAGAGTTGTATGCTCATTTGCGCCTTCTCGGTTTATCTTGGATTATAAGAACTTCAAGGCCAAGTGGTAGGTGTTTTCATGAAACACATGAGTTAGATGGTGTATGGGAGAGCCAATAGATGTTTGCCAAGCCCTCACTGTGTTTGGAAGAGTCAAGTTATATTGGTTTAAGAGTTGTATGCTCATTTGCGCCTTCTCGGTTTATCTTGGATTATAAGAACTTCAAGGCCAAGTGGTAGGTGTTTTCATGAAACACATGAGTTAGATGGTGTATGGGAGAGCCAATAGATGTTTGCCAAGCCCTCCCAGTGTTTGGAAGAGTCAAGTTATATTGGTTTAAGAGTTGTATGCTCATTTGCGCCTTCTCGGTTTATCTTGGATTATAAGAACTTCAAGGCCAAGTGGTAGGTGTTTTCATGAAACACATGAGTTAGATGGTGTATGGGAGAGCCAATAGATGTTTGACATTACCTAACTGTGTTTGGAAGAGTCAAGTTATATTGGTTTAAGAGTTGTATGCTCATTTGCGCCTTCTCGGTTTATCTTGGATTATAAGAACTTCAAGGCCAAGTGGTAGGTGTTTTCATGAAACACATGAGTTAGATGGTGTATGGGAGAGCCAATAGATGTTTGCCAAGCCCTCACAGTGTTTGGAAGAGTCAAGTTATATTGGTTTAAGAGTTGTATGCTCATTTGCGCCTTCTCGGTTTATCTTGGATTATAAGAACTTCAAGGCCAAGTGGTAGGTGTTTTCATGAAACACATGAGTTAGATGGTGTATGGGAGAGCCAATAGATGTTTGCCAAGCCCTCACTGTGTTTGGAAGAGTCAAGTTATATTGGTTTAAGAGTTGTATGCTCATTTGCGCCTTCTCGGTTTATCTTGGATTATAAGAACTTCAAGGCCAAGTGGTAGGTGTTTTCATGAAACACATGAGTTAGATGGTGTATGGGAGAGCCAATAGATGTTTGCCAAGCCCTCACTGTGTTTGGAAGAGTCAAGTTATATTGGTTTAAGAGTTGTATGCTCATTTGCGCCTTCTCGGTTTATCTTGGATTATAAGAACTTCAAGGCCAAGTGGTAGGTGTTTTCATGAAACACATGAGTTAGATGGTGTATGGGAGAGCCAATAGATGTTTGCCAAGCCCTCACTGTGTTTGGAAGAGTCAAGTTATATTGGTTTAAGAGTTGTATGCTCATTTGCGCCTTCTCGGTTTATCTTGGATTATAAGAACTTCAAGGCCAAGTGGTAGGTGTTTTCATGAAACACATGAGTTAGATGGTGTATGGGAGAGCCAATAGATGTTTGCCAAGCCCTCACTGTGTTTGGAAGAGTCAAGTTATATTGGTTTAAGAGTTGTATGCTCATTTGCGCCTTCTCGGTTTATCTTGGATTATAAGAACTTCAAGGCCAAGTGGTAGGTGTTTTCATGAAACACATGAGTTAGATGGTGTATGGGAGAGCCAATAGATGTTTGCCAAGCCCTCACTGTGTTTGGAAGAGTCAAGTTATATTGGTTTAAGAGTTGTATGCTCATTTGCGCCTTCTCGGTTTATCTTGGATTATAAGAACTTCAAGGCCAAGTGGTAGGTGTTTTCATGAAACACATGAGTTAGATGGTGTATGGGAGAGCCAATAGATGTTTGCCAAGCCCTCACTGTGTTTGGAAGAGTCAAGTTATATTGGTTTAAGAGTTGTATGCTCATTTGCGCCTTCTCGGTTTATCTTGGATTATAAGAACTTCAAGGCCAAGTGGTAGGTGTTTTCATGAAACACATGAGTTAGATGGTGTATGGGAGAGCCAATAGATGTTTGCCAAGCCCTCACCGTGTTTGGACGAGTCAAGTTATATTGGTTTAAGAGTTGTATGCTCATTTGCGCCTTCTCGGTTTATCTTGGATTATAAGAACTTCAAGGCCAAGTGGTAGGTGTTTTCATGAAACACATGAGTTAGATGGTGTATGGGAGAGCCAATAGATGTTTGCCAAGCCCTCACTGTGTTTGGAAGAGTCAAGTTATATTGGTTTAAGAGTTGTATGCTCATTTGCGCCTTCTCGGTTTATCTTGGATTATAAGAACTTCAAGGCCAAGTGGTAGGTGTTTTCATGAAACACATGAGTTAGATGGTGTATGGGAGAGCCAATAGATGTTTGCCAAGCCCTCACCGTGTTTGGAAGAGTCAAGTTATATTGGTTTAAGAGTTGTATGCTCATTTGCGCCTTCTCGGTTTATCTTGGATTATAAGAACTTCAAGGCCAAGTGGTAGGTGTTTTCATGAAACACATGAGTTAGATGGTGTATGGGAGAGCCAATAGATGTTTGCCAAGCCCTCACAGTGTTTGGAAGAGTCAAGTTATATTGGTTTAAGAGTTGTATGCTCATTTGCGCCTTCTCGGTTTATCTTGGATTATAAGAACTTCAAGGCCAAGTGGTAGGTGTTTTCATGAAACACATGAGTTAGATGGTGTATGGGAGAGCCAATAGATGTTTGCCAAGCCCTCACTGTGTTTGGAAGAGTCAAGTTATATTGGTTTAAGAGTTGTATGCTCATTTGCGCCTTCTCGGTTTATCTTGGATTATAAGAACTTCAAGGCCAAGTGGTAGGTGTTTTCATGAAACACATGAGTTAGATGGTGTATGGGAGAGCCAATAGATGTTTGCCAAGCCCTCAGAGTTTGGAAGAGTCAAGTTATATTGGTTTAAGAGTTGTATGCTCATTTGCGCCTTCTCGGTTTATCTTGGATTATAAGAACTTCAAGGCCAAGTGGTAGGTGTTTTCATGAAACACATGAGTTAGATGGTGTATGGGAGAGCCAATAGATGTTTGCCAAGCCCTCACAGTGTTTGGAAGAGTCAAGTTATATTGGTTTAAGAGTTGTATGCTCATTTGCGCCTTCTCGGTTTATCTTGGATTATAAGAACTTCAAGGCCAAGTGGTAGGTGTTTTCATGAAACACATGAGTTAGATGGTGTATGGGAGAGCCAATAGATGTTTGCCAAGCCCTCACTGTGTTTGGAAGAGTCAAGTTATATTGGTTTAAGAGTTGTATGCTCATTTGCGCCTTCTCGGTTTATCTTGGATTATAAGAACTTCAAGGCCAAGTGGTAGGTGTTTTCATGAAACACATGAGTTAGATGGTGTATGGGAGAGCCAATAGATGTTTGCCAAGCCCTCACAGTGTTTGGAAGAGTCAAGTTATATTGGTTTAAGAGTTGTATGCTCATTTGCGCCTTCTCGGTTTATCTTGGATTATAAGAACTTCAAGGCCAAGTGGTAGGTGTTTTCATGAAACACATGAGTTAGATGGTGTATGGGAGAGCCAATAGATGTTTGCCAAGCCCTCACAGTGTTTGGAAGAGTCAAGTTATATTGGTTTAAGAGTTGTATGCTCATTTGCGCCTTCTCGGTTTATCTTGGATTATAAGAACTTCAAGGCCAAGTGGTAGGTGTTTTCATGAAACACATGAGTTAGATGGTGTATGGGAGAGCCAATAGATGTTTGCCAAGCCCTCACTGTGTTTGGAAGAGTCAAGTTATATTGGTTTAAGAGTTGTATGCTCATTTGCGCCTTCTCGGTTTATCTTGGATTATAAGAACTTCAAGGCCAAGTGGTAGGTGTTTTCATGAAACACATGAGTTAGATGGTGTATGGGAGAGCCAATAGATGTTTGCCAAGCCCTCACTGTGTTTGGAAGAGTCAAGTTATATTGGTTTAAGAGTTGTATGCTCATTTGCGCCTTCTCGGTTTATCTTGGATTATAAGAACTTCAAGGCCAAGTGGTAGGTGTTTTCATGAAACACATGAGTTAGATGGTGTATGGGAGAGCCAATAGATGTTTGCCAAGCCCTCACTGTGTTTGGAAGAGTCAAGTTATATTGGTTTAAGAGTTGTATGCTCATTTGCGCCTTCTCGGTTTATCTTGGATTATAAGAACTTCAAGGCCAAGTGGTAGGTGTTTTCATGAAACACATGAGTTAGATGGTGTATGGGAGAGCCAATAGATGTTTGCCAAGCCCTCACTGTGTTTGGAAGAGTCAAGTTATATTGGTTTAAGAGTTGTATGCTCATTTGCGCCTTCTCGGTTTATCTTGGATTATAAGAACTTCAAGGCCAAGTGGTAGGTGTTTTCATGAAACACATGAGTTAGATGGTGTATGGGAGAGCCAATAGATGTTTGCCAAGCCCTCACTGTGTTTGGAAGAGTCAAGTTATATTGGTTTAAGAGTTGTATGCTCATTTGCGCCTTCTCGGTTTATCTTGGATTATAAGAACTTCAAGGCCAAGTGGTAGGTGTTTTCATGAAACACATGAGTTAGATGGTGTATGGGAGAGCCAATAGATGTTTGCCAAGCCCTCAGAGTGTTTGGAAGAGTCAAGTTATATTGGTTTAAGAGTTGTATGCTCATTTGCGCCTTCTCGGTTTATCTTGGATTATAAGAACTTCAAGGCCAAGTGGTAGGTGTTTTCATGAAACACATGAGTTAGATGGTGTATGGGAGAGCCAATAGATGTTTGCCAAGCCCTCACAGTGTTTGGAAGAGTCAAGTTATATTGGTTTAAGAGTTGTATGCTCATTTGCGCCTTCTCGGTTTATCTTGGATTATAAGAACTTCAAGGCCAAGTGGTAGGTGTTTTCATGAAACACATGAGTTAGATGGTGTATGGGAGAGCCAATAGATGTTTGCCAAGCCCTCACAGTGTTTGGAAGAGTCAAGTTATATTGGTTTAAGAGTTGTATGCTCATTTGCGCCTTCTCGGTTTATCTTGGATTATAAGAACTTCAAGGCCAAGTGGTAGGTGTTTTCATGAAACACATGAGTTAGATGGTGTATGGGAGAGCCAATAGATGTTTGCCAAGCCCTCACAGTGTTTGGAAGAGTCAAGTTATATTGGTTTAAGAGTTGTATGCTCATTTGCGCCTTCTCGGTTTATCTTGGATTATAAGAACTTCAAGGCCAAGTGGTAGGTGTTTTCATGAAACACATGAGTTAGATGGTGTATGGGAGAGCCAATAGATGTTTGCCAAGCCCTCACTGTGTTTGGAAGAGTCAAGTTATATTGGTTTAAGAGTTGTATGCTCATTTGCGCCTTCTCGGTTTATCTTGGATTATAAGAACTTCAAGGCCAAGTGGTAGGTGTTTTCATGAAACACATGAGTTAGATGGTGTATGGGAGAGCCAATAGATGTTTGCCAAGCCCTCACAGTTTGTGAAGAGACAAGTTATATTGGTTTAAGAGTTGTATGCTCATTTGCGCCTTCTCGGTTTATCTTGGATTATAAGAACTTCAAGGCCAAGTGGTAGGTGTTTTCATGAAACACATGAGTTAGATGGTGTATGGGAGAGCCAATAGATGTTTGCCAAGCCCTCACAGTGTTTGGAAGAGTCAAGTTATATTGGTTTAAGAGTTGTATGCTCATTTGCGCCTTCTCGGTTTATCTTGGATTATAAGAACTTCAAGGCCAAGTGGTAGGTGTTTTCATGAAACACATGAGTTAGATGGTGTATGGGAGAGCCAATAGATGTTTGCCAAGCCCTCACAGTGTTTGGAAGAGTCAAGTTATATTGGTTTAAGAGTTGTATGCTCATTTGCGCCTTCTCGGTTTATCTTGGATTATAAGAACTTCAAGGCCAAGTGGTAGGTGTTTTCATGAAACACATGAGTTAGATGGTGTATGGGAGAGCCAATAGATGTTTGCCAAGCCCTCACAGTGTTTGGAAGAGTCAAGTTATATTGGTTTAAGAGTTGTATGCTCATTTGCGCCTTCTCGGTTTATCTTGGATTATAAGAACTTCAAGGCCAAGTGGTAGGTGTTTTCATGAAACACATGAGTTAGATGGTGTATGGGAGAGCCAATAGATGTTTGCCAAGCCCTCACAGTGTTTGGAAGAGTCAAGTTATATTGGTTTAAGAGTTGTATGCTCATTTGCGCCTTCTCGGTTTATCTTGGATTATAAGAACTTCAAGGCCAAGTGGTAGGTGTTTTCATGAAACACATGAGTTAGATGGTGTATGGGAGAGCCAATAGATGTTTGCCAAGCCCTCACGGTGTTTGGAAGAGTCAAGTTATATTGGTTTAAGAGTTGTATGCTCATTTGCGCCTTCTCGGTTTATCTTGGATTATAAGAACTTCAAGGCCAAGTGGTAGGTGTTTTCATGAAACACATGAGTTAGATGGTGTATGGGAGAGCCAATAGATGTTTGCCAAGCCCTCACGAGTTTGGAAGAGTCAAGTTATATTGGTTTAAGAGTTGTATGCTCATTTGCGCCTTCTCGGTTTATCTTGGATTACAAGAACTTCAAGGCCAAGTGGTAGGTGTTTTCATGAAACACATGAGTTAGATGGTGTATGGGAGAGCCAATAGATGTTTGCCAAGCCCTCACTGTGTTTGGAAGAGTCAAGTTATATTGGTTTAAGAGTTGTATGCTCATTTGCGCCTTCTCGGTTTATCTTGGATTATAAGAACTTCAAGGCCAAGTGGTAGGTGTTTTCATGAAACACATGAGTTAGATGGTGTATGGGAGAGCCAATAGATGTTTGCCAAGCCCTCACGAGTGTTTGGAAGAGTCAAGTTATATTGGTTTAAGAGTTGTATGCTCATTTGCGCCTTCTCGGTTTATCTTGGATTATAAGAACTTCAAGGCCAAGTGGTAGGTGTTTTCATGAAACACATGAGTTAGATGGTGTATGGGAGAGCCAATAGATGTTTGCCAAGCCCTCACAGTGTTTGGAAGAGTCAAGTTATATTGGTTTAAGAGTTGTATGCTCATTTGCGCCTTCTCGGTTTATCTTGGATTATAAGAACTTCAAGGCCAAGTGGTAGGTGTTTTCATGAAACACATGAGTTAGATGGTGTATGGGAGAGCCAATAGATGTTTGCCAAGCCCTCACTGTGTTTGGAAGAGTCAAGTTATATTGGTTTAAGAGTTGTATGCTCATTTGCGCCTTCTCGGTTTATCTTGGATTATAAGAACTTCAAGGCCAAGTGGTAGGTGTTTTCATGAAACACATGAGTTAGATGGTGTATGGGAGAGCCAATAGATGTTTGCCAAGCCCTCACAGTGTTTGAAGAGTCAAGTTATATTGGTTTAAGAGTTGTATGCTCATTTGCGCCTTCTCGGTTTATCTTGGATTATAAGAACTTCAAGGCCAAGTGGTAGGTGTTTTCATGAAACACATGAGTTAGATGGTGTATGGGAGAGCCAATAGATGTTTGCCAAGCCCTCACAGTGTTTGGAAGAGTCAAGTTATATTGGTTTAAGAGTTGTATGCTCATTTGCGCCTTCTCGGTTTATCTTGGATTATAAGAACTTCAAGGCCAAGTGGTAGGTGTTTTCATGAAACACATGAGTTAGATGGTGTATGGGAGAGCCAATAGATGTTTGCCAAGCCCTCACTGTGTTTGGAAGAGTCAAGTTATATTGGTTTAAGAGTTGTATGCTCATTTGCGCCTTCTCGGTTTATCTTGGATTATAAGAACTTCAAGGCCAAGTGGTAGGTGTTTTCATGAAACACATGAGTTAGATGGTGTATGGGAGAGCCAATAGATGTTTGCCAAGCCCTCACAGTGTTTGGAAGAGTCAAGTTATATTGGTTTAAGAGTTGTATGCTCATTTGCGCCTTCTCGGTTTATCTTGGATTATAAGAACTTCAAGGCCAAGTGGTAGGTGTTTTCATGAAACACATGAGTTAGATGGTGTATGGGAGAGCCAATAGATGTTTGCCAAGCCCTCACAGTGTTTGGAAGAGTCAAGTTATATTGGTTTAAGAGTTGTATGCTCATTTGCGCCTTCTCGGTTTATCTTGGATTATAAGAACTTCAAGGCCAAGTGGTAGGTGTTTTCATGAAACACATGAGTTAGATGGTGTATGGGAGAGCCAATAGATGTTTGCCAAGCCCTCACAGTGTTTGGAAGAGTCAAGTTATATTGGTTTAAGAGTTGTATGCTCATTTGCGCCTTCTCGGTTTATCTTGGATTATAAGAACTTCAAGGCCAAGTGGTAGGTGTTTTCATGAAACACATGAGTTAGATGGTGTATGGGAGAGCCAATAGATGTTTGCCAAGCCCTCACTGTGTTTGGAAGAGTCAAGTTATATTGGTTTAAGAGTTGTATGCTCATTTGCGCCTTCTCGGTTTATCTTGGATTATAAGAACTTCAAGGCCAAGTGGTAGGTGTTTTCATGAAACACATGAGTTAGATGGTGTATGGGAGAGCCAATAGATGTTTGCCAAGCCCTCACTGTGTTTGGAAGAGTCAAGTTATATTGGTTTAAGAGTTGTATGCTCATTTGCGCCTTCTCGGTTTATCTTGGATTATAAGAACTTCAAGGCCAAGTGGTAGGTGTTTTCATGAAACACATGAGTTAGATGGTGTATGGGAGAGCCAATAGATGTTTGCCAAGCCCTCACAGTGTTTGGAAGAGTCAAGTTATCTTGGTTTAAGAGTTCTATGCTCATTTGCGCCTTCTTGGTTTGTCTAGGATTATAAGAACTTCAAGGCCAAGTGGTAGGTGTTTTCATGAAACACATGAGTTAGATGGTGTATGGGAGAGCCAATAGATGTTTGCCAAGCCCTCACAGTGTTTGGAAGAGTCAAGTTATATTGGTTTAAGAGTTGTATGCTCATTTGCGCCTTCTCGGTTTATCTTGGATTATAAGAACTTCAAGGCCAAGTGGTAGGTGTTTTCATGAAACACATGAGTTAGATGGTGTATGGGAGAGCCAATAGATGTTTGCCAAGCCCTCACAGTGTTTGGAAGAGTCAAGTTATATTGGTTTAAGAGTTGTATGCTCATTTGCGCCTTCTCGGTTTATCTTGGATTATAAGAACTTCAAGGCCAAGTGGTAGGTGTTTTCATGAAACACATGAGTTAGATGGTGTATGGGAGAGCCAATAGATGTTTGCCAAGCCCTCACAGTGTTTGGAAGAGTCAAGTTATATTGGTTTAAGAGTTGTATGCTCATTTGCGCCTTCTCGGTTTATCTTGGATTATAAGAACTTCAAGGCCAAGTGGTAGGTGTTTTCATGAAACACATGAGTTAGATGGTGTATGGGAGAGCCAATAGATGTTTGCCAAGCCCTCACAGTGTTTGGAAGAGTCAAGTTATCTTGGTTTAAGAGTTCTATGCTCATTTGCGCCTTCTTGGTTTATCTAGGATTATAAGAACTTCAAGGCCAAGTGGTAGGTGTTTTCATGAAACACATGAGTTAGATGGTGTATGGGAGAGCCAATAGATGTTTGCCAAGCCCTCACAGTGTTTGGAAGAGTCAAGTTATATTGGTTTAAGAGTTGTATGCTCATTTGCGCCTTCTCGGTTTATCTTGGATTATAAGAACTTCAAGGCCAAGTGGTAGGTGTTTTCATGAAACACATGAGTTAGATGGTGTATGGGAGAGCCAATAGATGTTTGCCAAGCCCTCACAGTGTTTGGAAGAGTCAAGTTATATTGGTTTAAGAGTTGTATGCTCATTTGCGCCTTCTCGGTTTATCTTGGATTATAAGAACTTCAAGGCCAAGTGGTAGGTGTTTTCATGAAACACATGAGTTAGATGGTGTATGGGAGAGCCAATAGATGTTTGCCAAGCCCTCACTGTGTTTGGAAGAGTCAAGTTATATTGGTTTAAGAGTTGTATGCTCATTTGCGCCTTCTCGGTTTATCTTGGATTATAAGAACTTCTAGGCCAAGTGGTAGGTGTTTTCATGAAACACATGAGTTAGATGGTGTATGGGAGAGCCAATAGATGTTTGCCAAGCCCTCAGAGTGTTTGGAAGAGTCAAGTTATATTGGTTTAAGAGTTGTATGCTCATTTGCGCCTTCTCGGTTTATCTTGGATTATAAGAACTTCAAGGCCAAGTGGTAGGTGTTTTCATGAAACACATGAGTTAGATGGTGTATGGGAGAGCCAATAGATGTTTGCCAAGCCCTCACAGTGTTTGGAAGAGTCAAGTTATATTGGTTTAAGAGTTGTATGCTCATTTGCGCCTTCTCGGTTTATCTTGGATTATAAGAACTTCAAGGCCAAGTGGTAGGTGTTTTCATGAAACACATGAGTTAGATGGTGTATGGGAGAGCCAATAGATGTTTGCCAAGCCCTCACAGTGTTTGGAAGAGTCAAGTTATATTGGTTTAAGAGTTGTATGCTCATTTGCGCCTTCTCGGTTTATCTTGGATTATAAGAACTTCAAGGCCAAGTGGTAGGTGTTTTCATGAAACACATGAGTTAGATGGTGTATGGGAGAGCCAATAGATGTTTGCCAAGCCCTCACGAGTGTTTGGAAGAGTCAAGTTATATTGGTTTAAGAGTTGTATGCTCATTTGCGCCTTCTCGGTTTATCTTGGATTATAAGAACTTCAAGGCCAAGTGGTAGGTGTTTTCATGAAACACATGAGTTAGATGGTGTATGGGAGAGCCAATAGATGTTTGCCAAGCCCTCACAGTGTTTGGAAGAGTCAAGTTATATTGGTTTAAGAGTTGTATGCTCATTTGCGCCTTCTCGGTTTATCTTGGATTATAAGAACTTCAAGGCCAAGTGGTAGGTGTTTTCATGAAACACATGAGTTAGATGGTGTATGGGAGAGCCAATAGATGTTTGCCAAGCCCTCACAGTGTTTGGAAGAGTCAAGTTATATTGGTTTAAGAGTTGTATGCTCATTTGCGCCTTCTCGGTTTATCTTGGATTATAAGAACTTCAAGGCCAAGTGGTAGGTGTTTTCATGAAACACATGAGTTAGATGGTGTATGGGAGAGCCAATAGATGTTTGCCAAGCCCTCACAGTGTTTGGAAGAGTCAAGTTATCTTGGTTTAAGAGTTGTATGCTCATTTGCGCCTTCTCGGTTTATCTTGGATTATAAGAACTTCTAGGCCAAGTGGTAGGTGTTTTCATGAAACACATGAGTTAGATGGTGTATGGGAGAGCCAATAGATGTTTGCCAAGCCCTCACTGAGTTTGAAGAGTCAAGTTATCTTGGTTTAAGAGTTCTATGCTCATTTGCGCCTTCTTGGTTTGTCTAGGATTATAAGAACTTCAAGGCCAAGTGGTAGGTGTTTTCATGAAACACATGAGTTAGATGGTGTATGGGAGAGCCAATAGATGTTTGCCAAGCCCTCACAGTGTTTGGAAGAGTCAAGTTATATTGGTTTAAGAGTTGTATGCTCATTTGCGCCTTCTCGGTTTATCTTGGATTATAAGAACTTCAAGGCCAAGTGGTAGGTGTTTTCATGAAACACATGAGTTAGATGGTGTATGGGAGAGCCAATAGATGTTTGCCAAGCCCTCACAGTGTTTGGAAGAGTCAAGTTATATTGGTTTAAGAGTTGTATGCTCATTTGCGCCTTCTCGGTTTATCTTGGATTATAAGAACTTCAAGGCCAAGTGGTAGGTGTTTTCATGAAACACATGAGTTAGATGGTGTATGGGAGAGCCAATAGATGTTTGCCAAGCCCTCACAGTGTTTGGAAGAGTCAAGTTATATTGGTTTAAGAGTTGTATGCTCATTTGCGCCTTCTCGGTTTATCTTGGATTATAAGAACTTCAAGGCCAAGTGGTAGGTGTTTTCATGAAACACATGAGTTAGATGGTGTATGGGAGAGCCAATAGATGTTTGCCAAGCCCTCACAGTGTTTGGAAGAGTCAAGTTATCTTGGTTTAAGAGTTCTATGCTCATTTGCGCCTTCTTGGTTTGTCTAGGATTATAAGAACTTCAAGGCCAAGTGGTAGGTGTTTTCATGAAACACATGAGTTAGATGGTGTATGGGAGAGCCAATAGATGTTTGCCAAGCCCTCACAGTGTTTGGAAGAGTCAAGTTATATTGGTTTAAGAGTTGTATGCTCATTTGCGCCTTCTCGGTTTATCTTGGATTATAAGAACTTCAAGGCCAAGTGGTAGGTGTTTTCATGAAACACATGAGTTAGATGGTGTATGGGAGAGCCAATAGATGTTTGCCAAGCCCTCACAGTGTTTGGAAGAGTCAAGTTATCTTGGTTTAAGAGTTGTATGCTCATTTGCGCCTTCTCGGTTTATCTTGGATGATAAGAACTTGAAGGTTAAGTGGTAGGTGTTTTCATGAAACACATGAGTTAGATGGTGTATGGGAGAGTGATAAACATATTTTATATGCATAATTTAGCACCTCTCATTGGTCTATTTTTATGAAATTATTGCATATATAAAGTGAAAATTGCATAATTCCTCATATATTGGTTATGTTGTTGCAAATTGAGCAGAACACCCGAAGGACTATTCAAATGCAGTTGTTGAACCAAAATATCATGAACTTGGATGTTGATATCAGTATAGCTCAAACAGAAGAGAAATGAAGACCTAAACTCAGTGAATTTTGGGTTAAATCAAATTCAGGACAAATCAGAAAATTTCTGCTCAAACCTATACTCGGTTATTTGGTGATTTCTCAAGATCTAACCGTTGGATGTAGCTGAACTTTTGATATGTCATGCATGACATAATTCTCTATGACTTTCCTAGAAATGAAGATTTCCAGATTAGCACCGGAAGTGGGTCAAAATTAGGCAACAAGTTGGTGGCTGTCATTTTTGATATAATCTGAGTTGTTTCGGAAAAATAGTCAGATCTCAAGATCCAACCGTTAGATCTGGCTGAATTTTTGACATGTTCTTCACGACTGCATGTGCTACAACTTTCATGAAGAGAAGATTTCCAAATTATGACGGGAGCAATGACGAATTTGATAATCTTCGGAGCTGAAATTTCAACCCATGTGCAAAGAGATTTGACAAAATTGTAATTGAATAGTTCTAGCCTTTGCCTATAAAAGGAAGGCATTTGCCACACTTAGGGGCATCCCATTTCTGAATTCTCTCATTGTAGTTTGAGTTAGGGTGATACTTTGATAAATTGTGAGATTTATACTTTGATTTCAAGGTTAGATCTTCCAATTTGTTTAAAGGAAATCCCAAAGCTCTTGTAGTTTGTATAATATAATCTTCATCTTATTCAAGTTTCTTCATCTTGATGTCTAGTTAAGGTTCTTCCTAGAGTTAGGGGTGAAGCTTTCATAAATTGTGAGATTTATACTTTGATTTCAAGGTTAGATCTTCCAATTTGTTTAAAGTAAATCCCGAAACTCTAGTCCGTTGTGTTCTTGTTAATACCAACAACCACTTTCATTTCTATCATGCTTTTCACTTGTTCTTTTGTTTCCTTTAATATAATGAGTAGCTAAATTTCTATACTAGGATTGCAATTTGAACTCACACGTAATTTGATTCGTTTATCATATCCAAGAGTAGGTTGATTATCTTGAATTGTTTATCTTACTTGTTCTTAATGCTTTTAATTAATTGGCCATTAATTAAATTGAATTGATAAACCTTAAGCAACTTGACAAAGGGATTTTGGTTTTAGATCTAAGTAAGATAACATATGATCTTTGTGCGAAAGCCTTGAGTTTATATAGGATAGACATATACCTATATAACATATGTAACCATTAATGAAATCGGAACTTAATGAATTCTTGATTATTTGATAGACATAGACATATAGTTTATCATTAATTAAGGATATTTCTATTTGACCATCGAAAGAGGCTTATAGATAAATTAAGGATTTCTAGTTAACAATTCAGATAATTAATTGATCTTGGATGGAAGTAAGAGAATCAAGTGAAATGTGAGGGATAATTGCAATCCTAGGCTTGGTTAATTTGATCATTAAATTCTTCTTGTTGTATACTTTAATTTTTAATTTTTCATAACACTTCCTTTTATTAAGTTGTTTAAATAAGATTGAGTTTTGTAAACTTTTAATAGATAGTTAAATTTAGAATTAATCCCTGTGGGTTCGACACTTTCTTACAACTATATTACTTGATTTGCGATAACGTATACTTGCGTTTTGATTCACCACATCAAGTTTTGGCGCCGTTGCCAGGGATTAATCCTTTATTTTACTACTATTAATGCTAGCATACTTGATCTTAATTTAAACTTGTTCTTTTATTTCTTTTTAATTTTTCGAACTGTTTTATGCGCAGTGCTCGAGACAAGGAGTTAATTCCTCTTAATCTTGAGATTGAGCGAACTTGCCGCAGAAACAGAAAAGAACGTCGTCAAGAGTTATTGCAACAAAGAAGAATGGCTGACGATAACAGAAATCAAGAACTTGGGCTAGCTAATCAACAACCAAGAACTCTTAGGGATTATATAATTCCTACTGATGGAGTTCATTCAAGTATTGTCGGACCTCCAATACAAGCTAACAACTTTGAGATTAAGCTAGGAGTGATACGTATGCTGCAAAATAATCAATTTGGAGGTTTGCCTCATGAAGACCCAAATGCTCATATAGCAAATTTTACGGAGATCTCGTGACACTTTCAAGCACAATGGATGTTCTATGAGATGCTATTCGATTAAGAATTTTTCCCTTTTCACTGAGAGACAAGGCTAAAAGTTGGTTAAATTCTTTACCCGATAGCTCTATCACTACTTGGGATATGTTGGCACAAAAATTCTTAGCTAAGTATTTCCCTCCTGCAAAGAGTGCAAAGTTGAGGAATGAAATTACCTCTTTTCAAAGAATATGATCTGAGAATCATTGTATGAGGCTTGGGAGAGATTCAAGGATCTACTTAGAAGATGCCCTCATCATGGAGTACAAAAGTGGCTTCAAGTTCAGACTTTCTATAATGGCTTGACTAACTCTCTGAGGTCAACCATTGATGCTGCTGCTGGTGGTGCATTGATGAACAAAACTGTTGATGAAGGTTATGATTTATTGGAAGAAATGGCTTCCAATAACTATGAATGGCCTCTTGAAAGAGCATCACAAAGGAGAGTGGCTGGAATTTATGAAGTAGATACTTTATCTGCTTTATCTGCACAAGTAGCTGCACTGACCAAGAAGCTAGACTCAATTGGGAGTCAATCCAATCAACAGTCAATACATGCTATTCAGAGCCCTTTCTTGATCTCGTGAGTATTGCTCGACCTCATTCTCGCTTGATCAATGCTCTTTAATTCTCGAAATCGCAATTATGTGGGTAACTTCAATCGGCAACAACATAACCCAAATTCAAATTTCTACAATCCGGTTGGAGGAATCACCCAAATTTTTCTTGGAGAAATAACCAAGAAGCTTCATCGTCACTAGACCGATGGGACCACACAGGGGTTCCAACAACAAGCTCCACAACAAGAGAAGAAATCTGTAATGGAAGAAGCCATCTTACAATTGACTAAGAGTACTCAACAATGTATGAATCAACTTCAAAGTCAAGGAGCTTCTATCCGGAATCTTGAGGTTCAAATAGGGCAATTATCTGGTTTTATGAATAATCGCCCTCAAGGTAGTTTGCCGAGCAACACGGAGACCAATCCTAAGGGTGGTAATAATGAACAATGTAAGGCTGTTACCCTCAGAAGTGGCAAGAGATTGGATGAACCCATTCAAAAACCTAAAGAAAATGAAGATGAGAAGATTCATGAACAGTCAAAGAGCAATTCTGAAGAGCCTTTTCTATTGAAGAAATGCGAGAAGGAAGAACCCCCTCCACCTCCATTCCCACAACGATTTCAAAAGCAAAAGATGGACAAGCAATTCAATAAGTTTCTAGAGGTATTCAAGAAACTTCATATCAATATTCCTTTTGCTGAAGCTTTGGAACAGATGCCGAGCTATGTCAAGTTTATGAAGGAAATCTTGTCCAAAAAGAGAAGACTTGGAGATTTTGAAACTGTTGCACATCAAGAGTGCAGGCCATATTACGAAAAAGCTTCCGCCAAAGCTAAAAGATCCAGGGAGTTTTACAATTCCTTGTACTATTGGAAACAAATTTTTTGGTAAAGCTTTATGTGATTTAGGAGCTAGTATAAATCGATGCCTCTTTCGTTTACTGAGCAACTTGGATTGATGGAGGTGAAACAGACCAATCTAACTCTACAATTAGCAGACAGATCTCTCACCTACCCAAAAGGAGTGGTGGAAGATGTTTTAGTGAAAGTTGATAAATTCATATTTCCTGCTGATTTTGTAGTATTAGACATGGAGGAGGATCGAGAGGTTCCAATCATTCTTGGGAGACCTTTCCTAGCTACTGGTAGAACTCTCATAGATGTACAAAAAGGTGAGCTGACTATGAGGGTACAAGATCAAGAGGTAACATTCAATGTCTTTAAAGCTATGAAATATCCTCAAGAATCTGATGAATGCCTCATGATTAATGTTATTGATGATAGCAAATTCGAATCAAGTACTAATGGTTTTAGTACTGATCCTTTAGAAGATGCTATTATTAATCTACCTTGTGAGGATAGGCAGGAATCCTTTGAATTTGTGCAATGGCTTAATGCATCACCATCTTACAATCATGGCGGAAAACAATTTGAGGAGTTGGAGTTGTCCATGAAAGATGGGACTACAATGAAATCCTCAGTTGAAGAACCACCAGAGTTGGAGCTAAAGCAACTTCCTAATCATTTGAGGTATGTGTTTTTAGGAGAATCTTCTACCTTACCAGTTATTATCTCATCTTCTCTTAATAGTGTGCAGGAAGAGAAATTGCTAAGATTGTTGCGAGAATATAAGAAAGCTTTGGGATGGACCATAGCAGATATCAAAGGAATAAGCCCATCTATCTGCATGCATAAGATTCTCCTAGAGGAAGGATCAAAGCCCACCATTGAACATCAAAGGAGGTTGAATCCGATAATGAAGGAAGTAGTCAAGAAGGAGATTATTAAATGGTTGGATGCTGGAATTATTTACCCCATCTCTGATAGTTCGTGGGTCAGCCCAGTACAATGTGTACCCAAAAAGGGAGGTATGACTGTAATTACCAATGATAACAATGAACTAATCCCCACTCGAACTGTTACAGGTTGGCGAGTCTGTATGGACTACAGAAAGTTGAACAAAGCAACACGGAAAGACCATTTTCCTCTGCCTTTCATTGATCAAATGTTAGACGACTTTGGCCGGTCGAACCTACACGCTTCTCGGATGGATATTCGGGGTACAACCAAATTGCCATAGCTCCTAAAGATCAAGAAAAGACAACTTTCACATGTCCTTATGGGACATTTGCTTTTCGAAGGATGCCATTTGGATTGTGCAATGCACCTGCAACTTTTCAACGATGCATGATGTCAATCTTCTCAGATATGGTGGAGCAGTCAATTGAGGTATTTATGGATGACTTCTCAGTATTTGGTGATTCTTTTGACCTTTGCCTTAATAATCTTGCTTTAGTGCTTAAAAGATGTGTAGAGACTAATCTGGTACTAAATTGGGAGAAGTGCCATTTTATGGTTCAAGAAGGAATAGTCCTTGGCCATAAAGTTTCTGCTAAAGGGATTGAAGTTGACAAAGCAAAGATTGAGACAATTGAAAAATTACCTCCACCTACTTCAGTGAAGGGCATTCGCAGTTTCTTAGGGCATGCGGGCTTCTACAGACGATTCATTAAGGATTTTTCTAAGATCTCTAAACCTTTGTGTAATTTACTTGAGAAAGATATTCCTTTTGAATTTGATGAATCTTGCCTTGAAGCTTACAGGATTTTGAAAGAAAAGTTGATTACAGCACCAATCATTGTTGCACCAGATTGGAATATCCCATTTGAACTCATGTGTGATGCTAGTGATTTTGCAGTGGGGGCAGTTCTTGGTCAAAGAAAGAACAAAAAGATGCATGCCATTTACTATGCGAGCAAGACCTTGAATGATGCTCAACTCAACTATACTACCACAGAAAAGGAACTTCTTGCTGTGGTATTTGCTTTTGATAAATTTCGATCTTATTTAATTGGAACAAGAGTAATTGTCTATACGGATCATTCAGCAATCAAGTATTTGATTTCCAAGAAAGATGCTAAGCCGAGGTTGATCAGATGGATACTCTTGTTACAAGAATTTGATCTTGAGATTCAGGACAGAAAAGGAACAGAAAATCAAGTGGCCGACCACTTATCTAGATTGGAAAATGACAATAATGAAGGAGGTAAAGTGCAAATTAATGAATGTTTTCCTGATGAACAACTCTTTACCCTTCAAAGTAATATACCATGGTATGCTGATTTTGTTAATTATCTTGTAAGTGGTATTTTACCTCCTGAGCTTAACTGGCAACAAAGAAAGAAATTTTTGCATGATGTAAAATACTATGTTTGGGATGAACCTTTCTTGTTTAAGCAATGTGCAGATCGAATTTTAAGAAGGTGTATCCCCAGTGAAGAAGTTGATAACATCTTGCATCAATGCCATTCATCTGATTATGGAGGACACTTTGGAGGAGAAAAGACAGCTGCTAAGGTGTTACAGTCTGGTTTTTATTGGCCATCATTATTTAAGGATGCTTACTCCTTTGTTTTAAAATGTGACAGGTGCCAACGGACTGGAAATATCTCTAGAAGACATGAGATGCCCCTCAATAACATCTTAGAAGTGGAGATCTTTGACGTATGGGGTATTGATTTCATGGGTCCTTTCATCTCATCTTTTAATAACCTCTATATTCTTGTTGCTGTTGATTATGTTTCTAAATGGGTTGAAGCAACTGCTTTACCCACTAATGATTCTAAAGTGGTGTTGAATTTTTTGAAGAGAAACATATTCACTAGGTTTGGAACTCCAAGAGCAATAATAAGTGATGAAGGGAGTCATTTTTGCAACAAATACTTTGGAGCCCTTCTTGCTAAATATGGAGTGACTCATAGGGTGGCAACTGCATACCATCCTCAGACTAGTGGCCAAGTTGAGGTTTCTAACAGAGAAATCAAGAGGATCTTAGAGAAAACTGTGAATCCCACAAGAAAGGATTGGTCCAAGTGATTGGATGATGCATTATGGGCTTTACCGAACAAAGATACAAAACTCCGATTGGAATGTCACCATATCGATTGGTGTTTGGCAAAGCATGTCACCTTCGGTGGAGGTGGAACATAATGCATATTGGGCTATCAAAAAGCTCAATTTTGATATGAAGTAAGTTTGGTGAGAAACGTTTCCTCCAACTCAATGAGATGGATGAGTTAAGTCTTCGAGTCTTATGAAAATGCCAAATTATACAAGGAGCAAACAAAAGGTGGCATGATAAGAAGATTGTCAAGAGAGAATTGTGCGGGGCAAAAAGTCTTACTTTTCAACTCGAGGTTGAAATTATTTCCCCTCGGAAAACTTAGATCGAGATGGTGGTGACCGTTCATGATAGTCAAGGTGTCCCCATTTGGAGCAATTGAAATCAAAGATGAGAAAACTCAAGCCACGTTTAAGGTCAATGGTCAAAGATTGAAACATTATTGGGGAGGACCCATCGATCGTGAAAAATCTTCAATCACGCTGGCTGACAATGAATGATCTTTGATGATTACTTTTCACCTAGGTTAAATGGCGGATAACGGTACTCGTGAACTTTGTTCGGTCCCTTGATTACTCCACAAATACCGAAATACGTATATAATTTTACTCATTTCTCTTTCCTTCTTTCTTCCCAAATGGATAACGAGCTTGTTAACTTACGCAAGCAATTCCCTTCTCTTCCTCAAAATGCTTTAACTAACATTTATTCTGCCAGGTTTGAAAGATTAAGGATGCTTATGCACAAAGGCATCCCTGCTGATATACGCTGGTTAATTGAAGCAAAGGTCCGATTAGCAGGATGGCATGAGTAAGGAGTCTTTAGATAACATTCTATTGACTCTTGAGACGCATCCTAGTGGAGATGTGCAGGGAGTACTTCTTGATTTATGGCCAATATTCCAAGCTGAACATGAGCGTTATAGTCTTGGGAATCTGACTCAAAAAGACCCTGTTTGCCAATTTTTAAGAAAATTGGAAGAGAAGCCGACCATCGGCCCATAGAGCATTGAAGCCGTATCGGACGTAAAACCGTGAGGAAAGTGTGTGCCACAATCACACCAAGCTGTAAGTATTGCTATTTTGTTTCTTCCACTTCTTTTTCTTCTTGTTCAAAAAAAAAAAAATAAAAAATTTAAAAAAAAATTTTTAAAAAAACTAAAAATAAAATAAAAATAAAATAAAAAATAAAAAATATAGCCGTAGCTTTTTGAAAAATGCTTTGTATATTTTCAAACTTCTTCTGACACATATAGATTAGTCTTTTATCCTAGTTGTATAGCTATTGTCATTTCTGTGTTTATTTTCAAACTTTCCTGACACTAAATCTATCCCTCCTTTATAGGTGTAATTATTATATTTGAGTTTTGATTCCTTTAAATATTGCACTTTGCTCTCTTCAGATAATTGATAAGGTGCGAGTAAAAAAAAAAAAAAAAAAAAAGAGATGGAAGTAACTTCAGTTCGTCGAATCAAAAGTGTTTGTGTCTTTTGTGGATCTAATCCTGGAAAGGATAAAGATTTTGTAAATATAGCAAACCATATTGGTCGAGTGCTAATGAGAGAGAAATCCATTTAGTTTACTGAGGAGGTAGTCTTGGGTTAATGGGTTGTGTAGCAAGCTACTTTGCACATTTAGGAGGTGGCAAAGTCCTTGGTGTCATTCCTACCCTTTAGCCATAGGCAATCCCATTGGAAAAGCGTAGGGGATGAAGTAATGGTATCATGCATGCACCAACGCATGAACATTATGATAGCAAATGCTGATGCCTTTATTGCTCTACCTGGTGGTTTTGGAACTTTGGAAGAGATCTTTCAAATTGCATCCTGGTTATAGCTGAACTTTCACCAAAAACCCATTGGTATATTAAATGTTAATGGTTTTATGACGGTTTGTTTTGTTTTCTTGATCATGCCATGGAACAAAAGTTCATCTCACAAGGGACACGTCAAATTCTTGTAACTGCTGCGACTCCTGAACAATTGCTCGATCAACTACACGAATTTGTCCCACAACGTGATCCAGCAATGGCTCTACTGAATTGGGAACAAGGCAGCAACAGAAAAAAGCGAAAACTTAATTTGACTTTGTCCTTATAAATTTTTGTTCTCTGTTATGGTTTTAGTTTTTTTTTTGTAAATTTTCTTATTTCAGGCTCGATTTGCAGTTGTCTGGTAAGATCTTCTACACTCCACTTATCTTTATTTTGACATTGGGGACAATGTCTTAAATTAGTTGGGGGGAGGATAGTTAACATTGTCATGTCATGTACATAGTTTGTTTAAAAAAAAAAAAAAAAAAAAACTAACAAGCTAATTTTTATCGATACTAACTTATTAGATGTATGATGGCAGAGTAAGGAGTAATTTTACTCTTGAGACGCATCTTAACTTGCATTTCATAGTAGGTCTAAAAACAGTTTGTTCTTGTATATAGATATATATAAAAAAACAAAAAAAACAAAAAACAAAAAAAACAAAAAAACAAAAAAAAAACAAAAAAAAAAAAGATTCATTTTAATCTTTTCGATTAATTTTAATGCAAGCATGTGCTGAATTGTAGCTTAGTTGATGATAAAAGTATGCAAAACAGTTTATAGTTGAATCATTTTTCAAAATTCGTGATATACATGTATATATGACTGTGGATATTAGGAAGAAGGCATGTTTGAATTGAGTAAATGTTTCATACCTTTGTGAGTTTTGGGCTTGTCCAAGTTTGATACTTATACTTGGTTTATTTTCTTTCATGAGTGATGTCAATTATGGATGTATTTTCTAGAACTTACCTTTGAATCAATTTGAGATTACATTGGTCTGTATGTTACACAAAAATGATAGAGGCAATTTTCTTGACTTAGCTACTTTGGCCAAATAAGCCTACCTTACATTTATCCCATTGTTAACCCCTTTGAGCCTACTTGCCCTTTTTGTTGTTCTTAGCCTTTACAAGCCTTCAGTGAAAAACCATGTTTTACTTCACCTTAGGGAATAAGATAGCATTGGTTTTCCTAATTGGAGGAGTTCTTTTGGTTGCAATGATTTAAGTGTGGGGGAATTGGTATGCTGATGCAAAATGTTTGGTAAAAAAAAAAAAAAAAAAAAAAAAGAAGAAGAAGGGAGCTAAAGTTAAAAAAAAAAAAAAGAAGAAAAAGAGAAAATAAAAGGTTGTTAAAAAAAAAGAAAAAAGAAGAAGGAATGTGTGAAGAGAATGTGCATTTTAGGGTTTTTGGTAAAAGTGTATGATTTCTACTTGAGTTACTCCGCAATGCTTTTTATTCTCTTTGGTTTTTAACTTGTTATTATCCATATTGTTCCCTTCCTTCACCTTATAACCTCGTTACAACCTTTTTGAAAGACCTCTTGATTTGTGAAATTTATTTGATCTAAGTAGTGGAGAATTGATGTATGTGCAAGCATATGGTAAAATACTTTCATAATTTGACTGAGTTGAGCGCAAACAGTTAACCTAAACACTTGGTGTGATTTGAGTGTCACTTGTGAGGAATTTTACTCAATTTGAATATGCCTATTTCTGATTAAAGCATGATTATGCTATGTATATTTTACTCCTAATTGCTTTGATTCAACTATACTTTGTTAAGCATATTTAAATCTAATACAATGCTTGTATTTAAAAATTAATTGAATTGATTAAATGAAGTATTACATGTTTGTGGGTATCATCCTGGTAAACCCTCACGAGACTATAACTCGTCCACTAGGGACACCTAGGGGTTTAAAGGCTTGTGGCACATGCTAAGTGCCATCGTGTTTTCCTACGAAAGTGGATTAGATTAGGTATAATCAGTTTTATTCTTTTAGTTTAATATTAGGTTGTTTCTTGTTTGAGGACAAACAACAAGTCAAGTGTGGGGGATTTGATAAACATATTCTATATGCATAACTTAGCACCTCTCATTGGTCTATTTTTATGAAATTATTGCATATATAAAGTGAAAATTGCATAATTCCTCATATATTGGTTATGTTCTTGCAAATTGAGCAGAACACCCGAAGGACTATTCAGATGCAGTTGTTGAACCAAAATATCATGAACTTGGATGTTGATATCAGTATAGCTCAAACAGAAGAGAAATGAAGACCTAAACTCAGTGAATTTTGGGTTACATCAAATTCAGGACAAATCAGAAAATTTCTGCTCAAACCTATACTCGGTTATTTGGTGATTTCTCAAGATCTAACCGTTGGATGTAGCTGAACTTTTGATATGTCATGCATGACATAATTCTCTATGACTTTCCTAGAAATGAAGATTTCCAGATTAGCACCGGAAGTGGGTCAAAATTAGGCAACAAGTTGGTGGCTGTCATTTTTGATATAATCTGAGTTGTTTCGGAAAAATAGTCAGATCTCAAGATCCAACCGTTAGATCTGGCTGAATTTTTGACATGTTCTTCACGACTGCATGTGCTACAACTTTCATGAAGAGAAGATTTCCAAATTATGACGGGAGCAATGACGAATTTGATAATCTTCGGAGCTGAAATTTCAACCCATGTGCAAAGAGATTTGACAAAATTGTAATTGAATAGTTCTAGCCTTTGCCTATAAAAGGAAGGCATTTGCCACACTTAGGGGCATCCCATTTCTGAATTCTCTCATTGTAGTTTGAGTTAGGGGTGATACTTTGATAAATTGTGAGATTTATACTTTGATTTCAAGGTTAGATCTTCCAATTTGTTTAAAGGAAATCCCAAAGCTCTTGTAGTTTGTATAATATAATCTTCATCTTATTCAAGTTTCTTCATCTTGATGTCTAGTTAAGGTTCTTCCTAGAGTTAGGGGTGAAGCTTTCATAAATTGTGAGATTTATACTTTGATTTCAAGGTTAGATCTTCCAATTTGTTTAAAGTAATCTAGTCCGTTGTGTTCTTGTTAATACCAACAACCACTTTCATTTCTATCATGCTTTTCACTTGTTCTTTTGTTTCCTTTAATATAATGAGTAGCTAAATTTCTATACTAGGATTGCAATTTGAACTCACACGTAATTTGATTCGTTTATCATATCCAAGAGTAGGTTGATTATCTTGAATTGTTTATCTTACTTGTTCTTAATGCTTTTAATTAATTGGCCATTAATTAAATTGAATTGATAAACCTTAAGCAACTTGACAAAGGGATTTTGGTTTTAGATCTAAGTAAGATAACATATGATCTTTGTGCGAAAGCCTTGAGTTTATATAGGATAGACATATACCTATATAACATATGTAACCATTAATGAAATCGGAACTTAATGAATTCTTGATTATTTGATAGACATAGACATATAGTTTATCATTAATTAAGGATATTTCTATTTGACCATCGAAAGAGGCTTATAGATAAATTAAGGATTTCTAGTTAACAATTCAGATAATTAATTGATCTTGGATGGAAGTAAGAGAATCAAGTGAAATGTGAGGGATAATTGCAATCCTAGGCTTGGTTAATTTGATCATTAAATTCTTCTTGTTGTATACTTTAATTTTTAATTTTTCATAACACTTCCTTTTATTAAGTTGTTTAAATAAGATTGAGTTTTGTAAACTTTTAATAGATAGTTAAATTTAGAATTAATCCCTGTGGGTTCGACACTTTCTTACAACTATATTACTTGATTTGCGATAACGTATACTTGCGTTTTGATTCACCACATCAAGTTTTTGGCGCCGTTGCCGGGGATTAATCCTTTATTTTACTACTATTAATGCTAGCATACTTGATCTTAATTTAAACTTGTTCTTTTATTTCTTTTTAATTTTTCGAACTGTTTTATGCGCAGTGCTCGAGACAAGGAGTTAATTCCTCTTAATCTTGAGATTGAGCGAACTTGCCGCAGAAACAGAAAAGAACGTCGTCAAGAGTTATTGCAACAAAGAAGAATGGTGCAGCGATAACGAGAAATCAAGAACTTGGGCTAGCTAATCAACAACCAAGAACTCTTAGGGATTATATAATTCCCTCTCGATGGAGTTCATTCAAGTATTGTCGGACCTCCAATACAAGCTAACAACTTTGAGATTAAGCTAGGAGTGATACGAGATCTTGCAAAATAATCAATTTGGAGGTTTGCCTCATGAAGACCCAAATGCTCATATAGCAAATTTTACGGAGATCTGTGACACTTTCAAGCACAATGGATGTTCTACAGAGATGCTATTCGATTAAGAATTTTTCCCTTTTCGAGAGACAAGGCTAAAAGTTGGTTAAATTCTTTACCCGATAGCTCTATCACTACTTGGGATATGTTGGCACAAAAATTCTTAGCTAAGTATTTCCCTCCTGCAAAGAGTGCAAAGTTGAGGAATGAAATTACCTCTTTTCAGCAATATGATTCAGAATCATTGTATGAGGCTTGGGAGAGATTCAAGGATCTACTTAGAAGATGCCCTCATCATGGAGTACAAAAGTGGCTTCAAGTTCAGACTTTCTATAATGGCTTGACTAACTCTCTGAGGTCAACCATTGATGCTGCTGCTGGTGGTGCATTGATGAACAAAACTGTTGATGAAGGTTATGATTTATTGGAAGAAATGGCTTCCAATAACTATGAATGGCCTACTGAAAGAGCATCACAAAGGAGAGTGGCTGGAATTTATGAAGTAGATACTTTATCTGCTTTATCTGCACAAGTAGCTGCACTGACCAAGAAGCTAGACTCAATTGGGAGTCAATCCAATCAACAGTCAATACATGCTATTCAGAGCCCTTTCATGATCTGTGAGTATTGCTCTGGACCCCATTCTGTTGATCAATGCTCTTTTAATTCTGAAACTGCTAATTATGTGGGTAACTTCAATCGGCAACAACATAACCCAAATTCAAATTTCT
Organism: Styphnolobium japonicum; assembly: GCA_023212625.1. Taxonomy (NCBI): domain Eukaryota; kingdom Viridiplantae; phylum Streptophyta; class Magnoliopsida; order Fabales; family Fabaceae; genus Styphnolobium; species Styphnolobium japonicum. Next base: position 18,895,098 of record JALBWW010000011.1, read on the forward strand.
ACAATCCCGGTTGGAGGAATCACCCAAATTTTTCTTGGAGAAATAACCAAGAAGCTTCATCATCAGCTAGACCGATGGGACCACCTGGGTTCCAACAACAAGCTCCACAACAAGAGAAGAAATCTGTAATGGAAGAAGCCATCTTACAATTGACTAAGAGTACTCAACAATGTATGAATCAACTTCAAAGTCAAGGAGCTTCTATCCGGAATCTTGAGGTTCAAATAGGGCAATTATCTGGTTTTATGAATAATCGCCCTCAAGGTAGTTTGCCGAGCAACACGGAGACCAATCCTAAGGGTGGTAATAATGAACAATGTAAGGCTGTTACCCTCAGAAGTGGCAAGAGATTGGATGAACCCATTCAAAAACCTAAAGAAAATGAAGATGAGAAGATTCATGAACAGTCAAAGAGCAATTCTGAAGAGCCTTTTCTATTGAAGAAATCTGAGAAGGAAGAACCCCCTCCACCTCCATTCCCACAACGATTTCAAAAGCAAAAGATGGACAAGCAATTCAATAAGTTTCTAGAGGTATTCAAGAAACTTCATATCAATATTCCTTTTGCTGAAGCTTTGGAACAGAGATCTTGAGAGCTATGTCAAGTTTATGAAGGAAATCTTGTCCAAAAAGAGAAGACTTGGAGATTTTGAAACTGTTGCACTTACTGAAGAGTGCAGTGCCATATTACAGAAAAAGCTTCCGCCAAAGCTAAAAGATCCAGGGAGTTTTACAATTCCTTGTACTATTGGAAACAAATTTTTTGGTAAAGCTTTATGTGATTTAGGAGCTAGTATAAATCTGATGCCTCTTTCTGTTTACAGTTTACAGGCAACTTGGATTGATGGAGGTGAAACAGACCAATCTAACTCTACAATTAGCAGACAGATCTCTCACCTACCCAAAAGGAGTGGTGGAAGATGTTTTAGTGAAAGTTGATAAATTCATATTTCCTGCTGATTTTGTAGTATTAGACATGGAGGAGGATCGAGAGGTTCCAATCATTCTTGGGAGACCTTTCCTAGCTACTGGTAGAACCCTCATAGATGTACAAAAAGGTGAGCTGACTATGAGGGTACAAGATCAAGAGGTAACATTCAATGTCTTTAAAGCTATGAAATATCCTCAAGAATCTGATGAATGCCTCATGATTAATGTTATTGATGATAGCCAATTCGAATCAAGTACTAATGGTTTTAGTACTGATCCTTTAGAAGATGCTATTATTAATCTACCTTGTGAGGATAGGCAGGAATCCTTTGAATTTGTGCAATGGCTTAATGCATCACCATCTTACAATCATGGCGGAAAACAATTTGAGGAGTTGGAGTTGTCCATGAAAGATGGGACTACAATGAAATCCTCAGTTGAAGAACCACCAGAGTTGGAGCTAAAGCAACTTCCTAATCATTTGAGGTATGTGTTTTTAGGAGAATCTTCTACCTTACCAGTTATTATCTCATCTTCTCTTAATAGTGTGCAGGAAGAGAAATTGCTAAGATTGTTGCGAGAATATAAGAAAGCTTTGGGATGGACCATAGCAGATATCAAAGGAATAAGCCCATCTATCTGCATGCATAAGATTCTCCTAGAGGAAGGATCAAAGCCCACCATTGAACATCAAAGGAGGTTGAATCCGATAATGAAGGAAGTAGTCAAGAAGGAGATTATTAAATGGTTGGATGCTGGAATTATTTACCCCATCTCTGATAGTTCGTGGGTCAGCCCAGTACAATGTGTACCCAAAAAGGGAGGTATGACTGTAATTACCAATGATAACAATGAACTAATCCCCACTCGGCTATTACGGGTTGGCGATGCAGTATGGACTACGAGAAAGTTGAACAAAGCAACACGGAAAGACCATTTTCCTCTGCCTTTCATTGATCAAATGTTAAGCAGACTTCTTTGGTCGAACCTATTACACGCTTTACGGATGGATATTCGGGGTACAACCAAATTGCCATAGCTCCTAAAGATCAAGAAAAGACAACTTTCACATGTCCTTATGGGACATTTGCTTTTCGAAGGATGCCATTTGGATTGTGCAATGCACCTGCAACTTTTCAACGATGCATGATGTCAATCTTCTCGGATATGGTGGAGCGATCAATTGAGGTATTTATGGATGACTTCTCGGTATTTGGTGATTCTTTTGACCTTTGCCTTAATAATCTTGCTTTAGTGCTTAAAAGATGTGTAGAGACTAACTGGTACTAAATTGGGAGAAGTGCCATTTTATGGTTCAAGAAGGAATAGTCCTTGGCCATAAAGTTTTACGCTAAAGGGATTGAAGTTGACAAAGCAAAGATTGAGACAATTGAAAAATTACCTCCACCTACTTCGAGTGAAGGGCATTCGCGATTTCTTAGGGCATGCGGGCTTCTACAGACGATTCATTAAGGATTTTTCTAAGATCTCTAAACCTTTGTGTAATTTACTTGAGAAAGATATTCCTTTTGAATTTGATGAATCTTGCCTTGAAGCTTACAGGATTTTGAAAGAAAAGTTGATTCTGACACCAATCATTGTTGCACCAGTTGGAATATCCCATTACAACTCATGTGTGATGCTAGTGATTTTGCAGTGGGGGCAGTTCTTGGTCAAAGAAAGAACAAAAAGATGCATGCCATTTACTATGCGAGCAAGACCTTGAATGATGCTCAACTCAACTAAACTACCACAGAAAAGGAACTTCTTCTTTGTGGTATTTGCTTTGATAAATTTCGATCTTATTTAATTGGAACAAGAGTAATTGTCTATACGGATCATTCAGCAATCAAGTATTTGATTTCCAAGAAAGATGCTAAGCCGAGGTTGATCAGATGGATACTCTTGTTACAAGAATTTGATCTTGAGATTCAGGACAGAAAAGGAACAGAAAATCAAGTGGCCGACCACTTATCTAGATTGGAAAATGACAATAATGAAGGAGGTAAAGTGCAAATTAATGAATGTTTTCCTGATGAACAACTCTTTACCCTTCAAAGTAATATACCATGGTATCTTGATTTTGTTAATTATCTTGTAAGTGGTATTTTACCTCTGAGCTTAAGCGGCAACAAAGAAAGAAATTTTTGCATGATGTAAAATACTATGTTTGGGATGAACCTTTCTTGTTTAAGCAATGTGCGAGATCGAATTTTAAGAAGGTGTATCCCAGTGAAGAAGTTGATAACATCTTGCATCAATGCCATTCATCGATTATGGAGGACACTTTGGAGGAGAAAAGACATTTGCTAAGGTGTTACGATGCAGTTTTTATTGGCCATCATTATTTAAGGATGCTTACTCCTTTGTTTTAAAATGTGACAGTGCCAACGGTTGGAAATATCTCTAGAAGACATGAGATGCCCTCAATAACATCTTAGAAGTGGAGATCTTTTACGTATGGGGTAGTGATTTCATGGGTCCTTTAATCTCATCTTTTAACAACATCTATATACTTCTTGCTGTTGATTATGTTTCTAAATGGGTTGAAGCAACTGCTTTACCCACTAATGATTCTAAAGTGGTGTTGAATTTTTTGAAGAGAAACATATTCACTAGGTTTGGAACTCCAAGAGCAATAATAAGTGATGAAGGGAGTCATTTTTGCAACAAATACTTTGGAGCCCTTCTTGCTAAATATGGAGTGACTCATAGGGTGGCAACTGCATACCATCCTCAGACTAGTGGCCAAGTTGAGGTTTCTAACAGAGAAATCAAGAGGATCTTAGAGAAAACTGTGAATCCCACAAGAAAGGATTGGTCCAAGAGATTGGATGATGCATTATGGGCTTACCGAACAGCATACAAAACTCCGATTGGAATGTCACCATATCGATTGGTGTTTGGCAAAGCATGTCACCTTCCAGTGGAGCTGGAACATAATGCATATTGGGCTATCAAAAAGCTCAATTTTGATATGAAGCAAGCTGGTGAGAAACGTTTCCTCCAACTCAATGAGATGGATGAGTTCCGTCTTCAGTCTTATGAAAATGCCAAATTATACAAGGAGCAAACAAAAAGGTGGCATGATAAGAAGATTGTCAAGAGAGAATTCCAGGCAGGGCAAAAAGTCTTACTTTTCAACTCGAGGTTGAAATTATTTCCTGGAAAACTTAGATCGAGATGGTCAGGACCGTTCGTGATAGTCAAGGTGTCCCCATTTGGAGCAATTGAAATCAAAGATGAGAAAACTCAAGCCACGTTTAAGGTCAATGGTCAAAGATTGAAACATTATTGGGGAGGACCCATCGATCGTGAAAAATCTTCAATCACGCTGGCTGACAATGAATGATCTTTGACGATTACTTTTCACTTAGGTTAAATGGCGGATAACGGTACTCCGTGAACTTTGTTCGGTCCCTTGATTACTCCACAAATCGAAATCTGTATATAATTTTACTCATTTCTCTTTCCTTCTTTCTTCCCAAATGGATAACAGGCTTGTTAACTTACGCAAGCAATTCCCTTCTCTTCCTCAAAATGCTTTAACTAACATTTATTCTGCCAGGTTTGAAAGATTAAGGATGCTTATGCACAAAGGCATCCCTGCTGATATACGCTGGTTAATTGAAGCAAAGGTCCGATTAGCAGGATGGCATGAGTAAGGAGTCTTTAGATAACATTCTATTGACTCTTGAGACGCATCCTAGTGGAGATGTGCAGGGAGTACTTCTTGATTTATGGCCAATATTCCAAGCTGAACATGAGCGTTATAGTCTTGGGAATCTGACTCAAAAAGACCCTGTTTGCCAATTTTTAAGAAAATTGGAAGAGAAGCCGACCATCGGCCCATAGAGAGCATTGAAGCCGTTACTGGACGTAAAACCAGAGGAAAGTGTGTGCCACAATCACACCAACTGTAAGTATTGCTATTTTGTTTCTTCCCTTCTTTTCTTCTTGTTCAAAAAAATAAAAAAATAAAAAAATTTAAAAAAAAAAAAATTTTTAAAAAAACTAAAAATAAAATAAAAATAAAATAAAAAATAAAAAATATAGCCGTAGCTTTTTGAAAAATGCTTTGTATATTTTCAAACTTCTTCTGACACATATAGATTAGTCTTTTATCCTAGTTGTATAGCTATTGTCATTTCTGTGTTTATTTTCAAACTTTCCTGACACTAAATCTATCCCTCCTTTATAGGTGTAATTATTAGATTTGAGTTTTGATTCCTTTAAATATTGCACTTTGCTCTCTTCAGATCATTGATAAGGTGCGAGTAAAAAAAAAAAAAAAAGAGATGGAAGTAACTTCAGTTCGTCGAATCAAAAGTGTTTGTGTCTTTTGTGGATCTAATCCTGGAAAGGATAAAGATTTTGTAAATATAGCAAACCATCTTGGTCGAGTGCTAGCTGAGAGAGAAATCCATTTAGTTTACGGAGGAGGTAGTCTTGGGTTAATGGGTTGTGTAGCAAGCGCGCACATTTAGGAGGTGGCAAAGTCCTTGGTGTCATTTGATCCTTTAGCCATAGGCAATCTCATTGGAAAAATCGTAGGGGATGAAGTAATGGTATCATGCATGCACCAACGCATGAACATTATGATAGCAAATGCTGATGCCTTTATTGCTCTACCTGGTGGTTTTGGAACTTTGGAAGAGATCTTTCAAATTGCATCCTGGTTACAGCTGAACTTTCACCAAAAACCCATTGGTATATTAAATGTTAATGGTTTTTATGACAGTTTGTTTTGTTTTCTTGATCATGCCATGGAACAAAAGTTCATCTCACAAGGGACACGTCAAATTCTTGTAACTGCTGCGACTCCTGAACAATTGCTCGATCAACTACACGAATTTGTCCCACAACGTGATCCAGCAATGGCTCTACTGAATTGGGAACAAGGCAGCAACAGAAAAAAGCGAAAACTTAATTTGACTTTGTCCTTATAAATTTTTGTTCTCTGTTATGGTTTTAGTTTTTTTTTTTTTTTGTAAATTTTCTTATTTCAGGCTCGATTTGCAGTTGTCTGGTAAGATCTTCTACACTCCACTTATCTTTATTTTGACATTGGGGACAATGTCTTAAATTAGTTGGGGGGAGGATAGTTAACATTGTCATGCCATGTACATAGTTTGTTAAAAAAAAAAAAAAAAACTAACAAGCTAATTTTTATCGATACTAACTTATTAGATGTATGATGGCAGAGTAAGGAGTAATTTTACTCTTGAGACGCATCTTAACTTGCATTTCATAGTAGGTCTAAAAACAGTTTGTTCTTGTATATAGATATATATAAAAAAACAAAAAAACAAAAAACAAAAAAACAAAAAAACAAAAAAACAAAAAAAAAAAGATTCATTTTGATCTTTTCGATTAATTTTGATGCAAGCATGTGCTGAATTGTAGCTTAGTTGATGATAAAAGTATGCAAAACAGTTTATAGTTGAATCATTTTTCAAAATTCGTGATATACATGTATATATGACTGTGGATATTAGGAAGAAGGCATGTTTGAATTGAGTAAATGTTTCATACCTTTGTGAGTTTTGGGCTTGTCCAAGTTTGATACTTATACTTGGTTTATTTTCTTTCATGAGTGATGTCAATTATGGATGTATTTTCTAGAACTTGCACTGAATCAATTTGAGATTACATTGGTCTGTATGTTACACAAAAATGATAGAGGCAATTTTCTTGACTTAGCTACTTTGGCCAAATAAGCCTACCTTACATTTATCCCATTGTTAACCCCCTTTGAGCCTACTTGCCCTTTTTGTTGTTCTTAGCCTTTACAAGCCTTCAGTGAAAAACCATGTTTTACTTCACCTTAGGGAATAAGATAGCATTGGTTTTCCTAATTGGAGGAGTTCTTTTGGTTGCAATGATTTAAGTGTGGGGGAATTGGTATGCTGATGCAAAATGTTTGGTAAAAAAAAAAAAAAAAAAAAAAAAAAAAAAGAAGAAGAAGGGAGCTAAAGTTAAAAAAAAAAAAAAGAAGAAAAAGAGAAAATAAAAGGTTGTTAAAAAAAAAGAAAAAAGAAGAAGGAATGTGTGAAGAGAATGTGCATTTTAGGGTTTTTGGTAAAAGTGTATGATTTCTACTTGAGTTACTCCGCAATGCTTTTTATTCTCTTTGGTTTTTAACTTGTTATTATCCATATTGTTCCCTTCCTTCACCTTATAACCTCGTTACAACCTTTTTGAAAGACCTCTTGATTTGTGAAATTTATTTGATCTAAGTAGTGGAGAATTGATGTATGTGCAAGCATATGGTAAAATACTTTCATAATTTGACTGAGTTGAGCGCAAACAGTTAACCTAAACACTTGGTGTGATTTGAGTGTCACTTGTGAGGAATTTTACTCAATTTGAATATGCCTATTTCTGATTAAAGCATGATTATGCTATGTATATTTTACTCCTAATTGCTTTGATTCAACTATACTTTGTTAAGCATATTTAAATCTGATACAATGCTTGTATTTAAAAATTAATTGAATTGATTAAATGAAGTATTACATGTTTGTGGGTATCATCCTGGTAAACCCTCACGAGACTATAACTCGTCCACTAGGGACACCTAGGGGTTTAAAGGCTTGTGGCACATGCTAAGTGCCATCGTGTTTTCCTACGAAAGTGGATTAGATTAGGTATAATCAGTTTTTATTCTTTTAGTTTAATATTAGGTTGTTTCTTGTTTGAGGACAAACAACAAGTCAAGTGTGGGGGGATTTGATAAACATATTTTATATGCATAATTTAGCACCTCTCATTGGTCTATTTTTATGAAATTATTGCATATATAAAGTGAAAATTGCATAATTCCTCATATATTGGTTATATTGTTGCAAATTGAGCAGAACACCCGAAGGACTATTCAAATGCAGTTGTTGAACCAAAATATCATGAACTTGGATGTTGATATCAGTATAGCTCAAACAGAAGAGAAATGAAGACCTAAACTCAGTGAATTTTGGGTTACATCAAATTCAGGACAAATCAGAAAATTTCTGCTCAAACCTATACTCGGTTATTTGGTGATTTCTCAAGATCTAACCGTTGGATGTAGCTGAACTTTTGATATGTCATGCATGACATAATTCTCTATGACTTTCCTAGAAATGAAGATTTCCAGATTAGCACCGGAAGTGGGTCAAAATTAGGCAACAAGTTGGTGGCTGTCATTTTTGATATAATCTGAGTTGTTTCGGAAAAATAGTCAGATCTCAAGATCCAACCGTTAGATCTGGCTGAATTTTTGACATGTTCTTCACGACTGCATGTGCTACAACTTTCATGAAGAGAAGATTTCCAAATTATGACGGGAGCAATGACGAATTTGATAATCTTCGGAGCTGAAATTTCAACCCATGTGCAAAGAGATTTGACAAAATTGTAATTGAATAGTTCTAGCCTTTGCCTATAAAAGGAAGGCATTTGCCACACTTAGGGGCATCCCATTTCTGAATTCTCTCATTGTAGTTTGAGTTAGGGGTGATACTTTGATAAATTGTGAGATTTATACTTTGATTTCAAGGTTAGATCTTCCAATTTGTTTAAAGGAAATCCCAAAGCTCTTGTAGTTTGTATAATATAATCTTCATCTTATTCAAGTTTCTTCATCTTGATGTCTAGTTAAGGTTCTTCCTAGAGTTAGGGGTGAAGCTTTCATAAATTGTGAGATTTATACTTTGATTTCAAGGTTAGATCTTCCAATTTGTTTAAAGTAAATCCCGAAACTCTAGTCCGTTGTGTTCTTGTTAATACCAACAACCACTTTCATTTCTATCATGCTTTTCACTTGTTCTTTTGTTTCCTTTAATATAATGAGTAGCTAAATTTCTATACTAGGATTGCAATTTGAACTCACACGTAATTTGATTCGTTTATCATATCCAAGAGTAGGTTGATTATCTTGAATTGTTTATCTTACTTGTTCTTAATGCTTTTAATTAATTGGCCATTAATTAAATTGAATTGATAAACCTTAAGCAACTTGACAAAGGGATTTTGGTTTTAGATCTAAGTAAGATAACATATGATCTTTGTGCGAAAGCCTTGAGTTTATATAGGATAGACATATACCTATATAACATATGTAACCATTAATGAAATCGGAACTTAATGAATTCTTGATTATTTGATAGACATAGACATATAGTTTATCATTAATTAAGGATATTTCTATTTGACCATCGAAAGAGGCTTATAGATAAATTAAGGATTTCTAGTTAACAATTCAGATAATTAATTGATCTTGGATGGAAGTAAGAGAATCAAGTGAAATGTGAGGGATAATTGCAATCCTAGGCTTGGTTAATTTGATCATTAAATTCTTCTTGTTGTATACTTTAATTTTTAATTTTTCATAACACTTCCTTTTATTAAGTTGTTTAAATAAGTTTGAGTTTTGTAAACTTTTAATAGATAGTTAAATTTAGAATTAATCCCTGTGGGTTCGACACTTTCTTACAACTATATTACTTGATTTGCGATAACGTATACTTGCGTTTTGATTTACCACATCAGAGAGCCAATAGATGTTTGCCAAGCCCTCACACAGTTTGAAGAGTCAAGTTATCTTGGTTTAAGAGTTGTATGCTTATTTAAGCCTTCTCGGTTTATCTTGGATTATAAGAACTTCAAGGCCAAATGGTAGGTGTTTTCATGAAACACATGAGATAGATGGTGTATGGGAGAGCCAATAGATGTTCGCCAAGCCCTCACACAGTTTGAAGAGTCAAGTTATCTTGGTTTAAGTGATCTGAGCCCATTTGCGCCTTCTCGGTTTATCTTGGATTATAAGAACTCCTAGTCCAAGTAGTAGGCGTTTTCGTTAAACACGTGAGTTAGATGATGTTTGGGAGAGCCAATAGATGTTTGCCTAGCCCTCGCAGAGTTGAAAACTCCAGTTAACTTGGTTTAAGAGTTGTATGCTCATTTGAGCCTTCTCGATTTATCTTGGATTATAAGAACTTCAAGGCCAAGTGGTAGGTGTTTTCATGAAACACATGAGTTAGATGGTGTATGGGAGAGCCAATAGATGTTTACCAAGCCCTCACAGTGTTTGAAGACTCAAGTTATCTTGGTTTAAGAGTTGTATGCCCATTTGCGCCTTCTCGGTTTATCTTGGATTATAAGAACTTCTAGGCCAAGTATTACGTGTTTTCATGAATCACATGAGTAAGATGGTGTTTGGGAGAGCCAATAGATGTTTGCCAAGCCCTCACACAGTTTGAAGAGTCAAGTTATCTTGGTTTAAGAGTTGTGAGCCCATTTGCGCCTTCTCGGTTTATCTTGGATTATAAGAACTTCAAGGCCAAGTGGTAGGTGATTTCATGAAACACATGAGTTAGATGGTGTATGGCAGAGCCAATAGATGTTTGCCAAGCCCTCACAGAGTTTGAAGAGTCAAGTTATCTTGGTTTAGGAGTTGTGAGCCCATTTGCGCCTTCTCGGTTTATCTTGGATTATAAGAACTTCAAGGCCAAGTGGTAGGTGATTTCATGAAACACATGAGTTAGATGGTGTATGGGAGAGCCAATAGATGTTCGCCAAGCCCTCACACAGTTTGAAGAGTCAAGTTATCTTGGTTTAAGAGTTGTGAGCCCATTTGCGCCTTCTCGGTTTATCTTGGATAATAAGAACTTCAAGGCCAAGTGGTAGGTGATTTCATGAAACACATGAGTTAGATGGTGTATGGCAGAGCCAATAGATGTTTGCCAAGCCCTCACAGAGTTTGAAGAGTCAAGTTATCTTGGTTTAAGAATTGTGAGCCCATTTGCGCCTTCTCGATTTATCTTGGATTATAAGAACTTGAAGGTTAAGTGGTAGGTGTTTTCATGAAACACATGAGTTAGATGGTGTATGGGAGAGCCAATAGATGTTTGCCAAGCCCTCACACAGTTTGAAGAGTCAAGTTATCTTGGTTTAAGAGTTGTATGCTCATTTGAGCCTTCTCGGTTTATCTTGGATTATAAGAACTTCAAGACCAAATGGTAGGTGTTTTCATGAAACACATGAGTTAGATGGTGTATGGGAGAGGCAATATATGTTTGCCAAGCCCTCACACAGTTTGAAGAGTCAAGTTATCTTGGTTTAAGAGTTGTATGCTCATTTGAGCCTTCTCGGTTTATCTTGGATTATAAGAACTTCAAGGCCAAGTGGTAGGTGTTTTCATGAAACACATGAGTTAGATGTTGTATGGGAGAGCCAATAGTTGTTCGCCAAGCCCTCACACAGTTTGAAGAGTCAAGTTATGTTGGTTTAAGAGTTCTGAGCCCATTTGCGCCTTCTCGGTTTATCTTGGATTATAAGAACTTCTAGTCCAAGTAGTAGGTATTTTCGTTAAACACGTGAGTTAGATGATGTTTGCGAGAGCCAATAGATGTTTGCCTAGCCCTCGCAGAGTTGAAAACTCCAGTTATCTTGGTTTAAGAGTTGTATGCTCATTTGAGCCTTCTCGGTTTATCTTGGATTATAAGAACTTCAAGGCCAAGTGGTAGGTGTTTTCATGAAATACATGAGTTAGATGGTGTATGGCAGAGCCAATAGATGTTCGCCAAGCCCTCACACAGTTTGAAGAGTCAAGTTATCTTGGTTTAAGTGTTGTGAGCCCATTTGCGCCTTCTCGATTTATCTTGGATTATAAGAACTTGAAGGTTAAGTGGTAGGTGTTTTCATGAAACACATGAGTTAGATGGTGTATGGGAGAGCCAATAGATGCTTGCCAAGCCCTCACACAGTTTGAAGAGTCAAGTTATCTTGGTTTAAGAGTTGTATGCTCATTTGAGCCTTCTCGGTTTATCTTGGATTATAAGAACTTCAAGACCAAATGGTAGGTGTTTTCATGAAACACATGAGTTAGATGGTGTATGGGAGAGCCAATAGATGTTTACCAAGCCCTCACAGTGTTTGAAGACTCAAGTTATCTTGGTTTAAGAGTTGTATGCCCATTTGCGCCTTCTCGGTTTATCTTGGATTATAAGAACTTCTAATCCAAGTAGTAGGTGTTTTCGTTAAACATGTGAGTTAGATGATGTTTGGGAGAGCCAATAGATGTTTGCCTAGCCCTCGCTGAGTTGAAGACTCCAGTTATCTTGGTTTGACAGTTGTATGCTCATTTGAGCCTTCTCGGTTTATCTTGGATTATAAGAACTTCAAGGCCAAGTGGTAGGTGTTTTCATGAAACACATGAGTTAGATGGTGTATGGCAGAGCCAATAGATGTTCGCCAAGCCCTCACACAGTTTGAAGAGTCAAGTTATCTTTGTTTAAGAGTTGTGAGCCCATTTGCGCCTTCTAGATTTATCTTGGATTATAAGAACTTGAAGGTTAAGTGGTAGGTGTTTTCATGAAACACATGAGTTAGATGGTGTATGGGAGAGCCAATAGATGCTTGCCAAGCCCTCACACAGTTTGAAGAGTCAAGTTATCTTGGTTTAAGAGTTGTATGCTCATTTGAGCCTTCTCGGTTTATCTTGGATTATAAGAACTTCAAGATCAAATGGTAGGTGTTTTCATGAAACACATGAGTTAGATGGTGTATGGGAGAGCCAATATATGTTTGCCTAGCCCTCGCAGAGTTGAAAACTCCAGTTATCTTGGTTTAAGAGTTGTATGCTCATTTGAGCCTTCTCGGTTTATCTTGGATTATAAGAACTTCAAGGCCAAGTGGTAGGTGTTTTCATGAAACACATGAGTCAGATGGTGTATGGGAGAGCCAATAGATGTTCGCTAAGCCCTCACACAGTTTGAAGAGTCAAGTTATCTTGGTTTAAGAGTTGTGAGCCCATTTGCGCCTTCTCGGTATATCTAGGATTATAAGAACTTGAAGGTTAATTGGTAGGTGTTTTCATGAAACAAATGAGTTAGATGGTGTATGGGAGAGCCAATAGATGTTTGCCAAGCACTCACAAAGTTTGAAGAGTCAAGTTATCATGGTTTAAGAGTTGTATGCTCATTTGAGCCTTCTCGGTTTATCTTGGATTATAAGAACTTCAAGGCCAAGTGGGTGGTGTTTTCATGAAACACATGAGTTAGATGGTGTATGGGAGAGCCAATAGATGTATGCCAAGCCCTCACAGTGTTTGGGAGAGTCAAGATATCGTGGTTTAAGAGTTGTATGCTCATTTGCGCCTTCTCGGCTTATCTTGGATTATAAGAACTTCAAGGCCAAGTGGTAGGTGATTTCATGAAACACATGAGTCAGATGGTGTATGGGAGAGCCAATAGATGTTCGCCAAGCCCTCACACAGTTTGAAGAGTCAAGTTATCTTGGTTTAAGAGTTGTGAGCCCATTTGCGCCTTCTCGGTTTATCTTGGATAATAAGAACTTCAAGGCCAAGTGGTAGGTGATTTCATGAAATACATGAGTTAGATGGTGTATGGCAGAGCCAATAGATGTTTGCCAAGCCCTCACAGAGTTTAAAGATTCAAGTTATCTGGTTTAAAAGTTGTGAGCCCATTTGCGCCTTCTCGGTCTATCTTGGATTATAAGAACTTCAAGGCCAAGTGGTAGGTGTTTTCATGAAACACATGAGTTAGATGTTGTATGGCAGAGCCAATAGATGTTTGCCAAGCCCTCACAGAGTTTGAAGAGTCAAGTTATCTTGGTTTAAAAGTTGTGAGCCCATTTGCGCCTTCTCGGTCTATCTTGGATTATAAGAACTTCAAGGCCAAGTGGTAGGTGATTTCATGAAACACATGAGTCAGATGGTGTATGGGAGAGCCAATAGATGTTCGCCAAGCCCTCACACAATTTGAAGAGTCAAGTTATCTTGGTTTAAGTGTTGTGAGCCCATTTGCGCCTTCTCGGTCTATCTTGGATTATAAGAACTTCAAGGCCAAGTGGTAGGTGATTTCATGAAACACATGAGTCAGATGGTGTATGGGAGAGCCAATAGATGTTCGCCAAGCCCTCACACAGTTTGAAGAGTCAATTTATCATGGTTTAAGAGTTGTATGCTCATTTGAGCCTTCTCGTTTTATCTTGGATTATAAGAACTTCAAGGCCAAGTGGTGGGTGTTTTCATGAAACACATGAGTTAGATGGTGTATGGCAGAGCCAATAGATGTTCGCCAAGCCCTCACACAGTTTGAAGAGTCAAGTTATCTTGGTTTAAGTGTTGTGAGCCCATTTGCGCCTTCTCGGTTTATCTTGGATTATAAGAACTTCAAGGCCAAGTGGTAGGTGATTTCGTGAAACACATGAGTTAGATGGTGTATGGCAGAGCAAATAGATGTTTGCCAAGCCCTCACAGAGTTTGAAGAGTCAAGTTATCTTGGTTTAGGAGTTGTGAGCCCATTTGCGCCTTCTCGGTTTATCTTGGATTATAAGAACTTCAAGGCCAAGTGGTAGGTGTTTTCATGAAACACATGAGTTAGATGTTGTATGGGAGAGCCAATTGTTGTTCGCCAAGCCCTCACACAATTTGAAGAGTCAAGTTATCTTGGTTTAAGAGTTCTGAGCCCATTTGCGCCTTCTCGGTTTATCTTGGATTATAAGAACTTCAAGGCCAAGTGGTAGGTGTTTTCATGAAACACATGAGTTAGATGGTGTATGGGAGAGCCAATAGATGTTTGCCAAGCCCGCACAGTGTTTGGGAGAGTCAAGTTATCTTGGTTTAAGAGTTGTGAGCCCATTTGCGCCTTCTCGGTTTATCTAGGATTATAAGAACTTGAAGGTTAATTGGTAGGTGTTTTCAAGAAACAAATGAGTTAGATGGTGTATGGGAGAGCCAATAGATGTTTGCCAAGCACTCACAAAGTTTGAAGAGTCAAGTTATCATGGTTTAAGAGTTGTATGCTCATTTGAGCCTTCTCGGTTTATCTTGGATTATAAGAACTTCAAGGCCAAGTGGTGGGTGTTTTCATGAAACACATGAGTTAGATGGTGTATGGGACAGCCAATAGATGTTTGCCAAGCCCTCAAAGTGTTTGGGAGAGTCAAGTTATCGTGGTTTAAGAGTTGTATGCTCATTTGCGCCTTCTCGACTTATCTTGGATTATAAGAACTTCAAGGCCAAGTGGTAGGTGATTTCATGAAACACATGAGTCAGATGGTGTATGGGAGAGCCAATAGATGTTCGCCAAGCCCTCACACAGTTTGAAGAGTCAAGTTATCTTGGTTTAAGAGTTGTGAGCCCATTTGCGCCTTCTCGGTTTATCTTGGATATTAAGAACTTCAAAGCCAAGTGGTAGGTGATTTCATGAAATACATGAGTTAGATGGTGTATGGCAGAGCCAATAGATGTTTGCCAAGCCCTCACAGAGTTTGAAGAGTCAAGTTATCTTGGTTTAAAAGTTGTGAGCCCATTTGCGCCTTCTCGGTCTATCTTGAATTATAAGAACTTCAAGGCCAAGTGGTAGGTGATTTCATGAAACACATGAGTCAGATGGTGTATGGGAGAGCCAATAGATGTTCGCCAAGCCCTCACACAGTTTGAAGAGTCAAGTTATCATAGTTTAAGAGTTGTATGCTCATTTGAGCCTTCTCGTTTTATCTTGGATTATAAGAACTTCAAGGCCAAGTGGTGGGTGTTTTCATGAAACATATGAGTTAGATGGTGTATGGCAGAGCCAATAGATGTTCGCCAAGCCCTCACACAGTTTGAAGAGTCAAGTTATCTTGGTTTAAGTGTTGTGAGCCCATTTGCGCCTTCTCGGTTTATCTTGGATTATAAGAACTTCAAGGCCAAGTGGTAGGTGATTTCATGAAACACATGAGTTAGATGGTGTATGGCAGAGCCAATAGATGTTTGCCAAGCCCTCACAGAGTTTGAAGAGTCAAGTTATCTTGGTTTAAAAGTTGTGAGCCCATTTGCGCCTTCTCGGTCTATCTTGGATTATAAGAACTTCAAGGCCAAGTGGTAGGTGATTTCATGAAACACATGAGTCAGATGGTGTATGGGAGAGCCAATAGATGTTCGCCAAGCCCTCACACAGTTTGAAGAGTCAAGTTATCATGGTTTAAGAGTTGTATGCTCATTTGAGCCTTCTCGTTTTATCTTGGATTATAAGAACTTCAAGGCCAAGTGGTGGGTGTTTTCATGAAACATATGAGTTAGATGGTGTATGGCAGAGCCAATAGATGTTCGCCAAGCCCTCACACAGTTTGAAGAGTCAAGTTATCTTGGTTTAAGTGTTGTGAGCACATTTGCGCCTTCTCGGTTTATCTTGGATTATAAGAACTTCAAGGCCAAGTGGTAGGTGATTTCATGAAACACATGAGTTAGATGGTGTATGGCAGAGCCAATAGATGTTTGCCAAGCCCTCACAGAGTTTGAAGAGTCAAGTTATCTTGGTTTAGGAGTTGTGAGCCCATTTGCGCCTTCTCGGTTTATCTTGGATTATAAGAACTTCAAGGCCAAGTGGTAGGTGTTTTCATGAAACACATGAGTTAGATGTTGTATGGGAGAGCCAATTGTTGTTCGCCAAGCCCTCACACAATTTGAAGAGTCAAGTTATCTTGGTTTAAGAGTTCTGAGCCCTTTTGCGCCTTCTCGGTTTATCTTAGATTATAAGAACTTCAAGGCCAAGTGGTAGGTGTTTTCATGAAACACATGAGTTAGATGGTGTATGGGAGAGCCAATAGATGTTTGCCAAGCCCGCATAGTGTTTGGGAGAGTCATGTTATCTTGGTTTAAGAGTTGTGAGCCCATTTGCGCCTTCTCGGTTTATCTAGGATTATAAGAACTTGAAGGTTAATTGGTAGGTGTTTTCATGAAACAAATGAGTTAGATGGTGTATGGGAGAGCCAATAGATGTTTGCCAAGCACTCACAAAGTTTGAAGAGTCAAGTTATCATGGTTTAAGAGTTGTATGCTCATTTGAGCCTTCTCAGTTTATCTTGGATTATAAGAACTTCAAGGCCAAGTGGTGGGTGTTTTCATGAAACACATGAGTTAGATGGTGTATGGGAGAGCCAATAGATGTTTGCCAAGCCCGCATAGTGTTTGGGAGAGTCATGTTATCTTGGTTTAAGAGTTGTGAGCCCATTTGCGCCTTCTCGGTTTATCTAGGATTATAAGAACTTGAAGGTTAATTGGTAGGTGTTTTCATGAAACAAATGAGTTAGATGGTGTATGGGAGAGCC
The DNA here is from genome assembly GCA_023212625.1 of Styphnolobium japonicum. NCBI lineage: Eukaryota > Viridiplantae > Streptophyta > Magnoliopsida > Fabales > Fabaceae > Styphnolobium > Styphnolobium japonicum. The sequence goes on from JALBWW010000011.1 coordinate 18,912,123, forward strand.
AATAGATGTTTGCCAAGCACTCACAAAGTTTGAAGAGTCAATTTATCATGGTTTAAGAGTTGTATGCTCATTTGAGCCTTCTCAGTTTATCTTGGATTATAAGAACTTCAAGGCCAAGTGGTGGGTGTTTTCATGAAACACATGAGTTAGATGGTGTATGGGAGAGCCAATAGATGTTTGCCATGCCCTCACAGTGTTTGGGAGAGTCAAGTTATCGTGGTTTAAGAGTTATATGCTCATTTGCGCCTTCTCGGCTTATCTTGGATTATAAGAACTTCAAGGCCAAGTGGTAGGTGATTTCATGAAACACATGAGTTAGATGGTGTATGGCAGAGCCAATAGATGTTCGCCAAGCCCTCACACAATTTCAAGAGTCAAGTTATCTTTGTTTAAGAGTTGTGAGCCCATTTGCGCCTTCTCGGTTTATCTTGGATAATAAGAACTTCAAGGCCAAGTGGTAGGTGATTTCAGGAAACACATGAGTTAGATGGTGTATGGGAGAGCCAATAGATGTTCGCCAAGCCCTCACACAGTTTGAAGAGTCAAGTTATCTTGGTTTAAGAGTTGTGAGCCCATTTGCGCCTTCTCGGTTTATCTTGGATAATAAGAACTTCAAGGCCAAGTGGTAGGTGATTTCATGAAACACATGAGTTAGATGGTGTATGGCAGAGCCAATAGATGTTCGCCAAGCCCTCACACAGTTTGAAAAGTCAAGTTATCATGGTTTAAAAGTTATGAGCCCATTTGCGCCTTCTCGGTCTATCTTGGATTATAAGAACTTCAAGGCCAAGTGGTAGGTGATTTCATGAAACACATGAGTCAGATGGTGTATGGGAGAGCCAATAGATGTTCGCCAAGCCCTCACACAGTTTGAAGAGTCAAGTTATCTTGGTTTAAGAGTTGTGAGCCCATTTGCGCTTTCTCGGTTTATCTTGGATTATAAGAACTTGAAGGTTAATTGGTAGGTGTTTTCATGAAACAAATGAGTTAGATGGTGTATGGGAGAGCCAATAGATGTTTGCCAAGCCCTCACAGTGTTTGGGAGAGTCAAGTTATCGTGGTTTAAGAGTTGTATGCTCATTTGCGCCTTCTCGGCTTATCTTGGATTATAAGAACTTCAAGGCCAAGTGGTAGGTGATTTCATGAAACACATGAGTCAGATGGTGTATGGGACAGCCAATAGATGTTCGCCAAGCCCTCACAGAGTTTGAAGAGTCAAGTTACCTTGGTTTAAGAGTTGTGAGCCCATTTGCGCCTTCTCGGTTTATCTTGGATAATAAGAACTTCAAGGCCAAGTGGTAGGTGATTTCATGAAACACATGAGTTAGATGGTGTAGGCAGAGCCAATAGATGTTTGCCAAGCCCTCACAGAGTTTGAAGAGTCAAGTTATCTTGGTTTAAAAGTTGTGAGCCCATTTGCGCCTTCTCGGTCTATCTTGGGTTATAAGAACTTGAAGGTTAAGTGGTAGGTGTTTTCATGAAACACATGAGTTAGATGGTGTATGGGAGAGCCAATAGATGTTTGCCAAGCCCTCACACAGTTTGAAGAGTCAAGTTATCTTGGTTTAAGAGTTGTATGCTCATTTGAGCCTTCTCGGTTTATCTTGGATTATAAGAACTTCAAGGCCAAATGGTAGGTGTTTTCATGAAACACATGAGTTAGATGGTGTATGGGAGAGCCAATAGATGTTTGCCAAGCCCTCACACAGTTTGAAGAGTCAAGTTATCTTGGTTTAAGAGTTGTATGCTCATTTGAGTCTTCTCGGTTTATCTTGGATTATAAGAACTTCAAGGCCAAGTGGTAGGTGTTTTCATGAAACACATGAGTTAGATGGTGTATGGCAGAGCCAATAGATGTTTGCCAAGCCCTCACACAGTTTGAAGAGTCAAGTTATCTTGGTTTAAGAGATCTGAGCCCATTTGCGCCTTCTCGGTTTATCTTGGATTATAAGAACTCCTAGTCCAAGTAGTAGGCGTTTTCGTTAAACACGTGAGTTAGATGATGTTTGGGAGAGCCAATAGATGTTTGCCTAGCCCTCGCAGAGTTGAAGACTCCAATTATCTTGGTTTAAGAGTTGTATGCTCATTTGAGCCTTCTCGGTTTATCTTGGATTATAAGAACTTCAAGGCCAAGTGGTAGGTGTTTTCATGAAACACATGAGTTAGATGGTGTATGGGAGAGCCAATAGATGTTTAACAAGCCCTCACAGTGTTTGAAGACTCAAGTTATCTTGGTTTAAGAGTTGTATGCCCATTTGCGCCTTCTCGGTTTATCTTGGATTATAAGAACTTCTAGGCCAAGTATTAGGTGTTTTCATGAAACACATGAGTAAGATGGTGTTTGGGTGAGCCAATAGATGTTTGCCAAGCCCTCATTGAGTTTGAAGAGTCAAGTTATCTTGGTTTAAGAGTTGTGAGCCCATTTGCGCCTTCTCGGTTTATCTTGGATTATAAGAACTTCAAGGCCAAGTGGTAGGTGTTTTCAAGAAACACTTGAATATGATGGTGTTTGGGAGAGCCAATAGATGTTTGCCAAGCCCTCACACAGTTTGAAGAGTCAAGTTATCTTGGTTTAAGAGTTGTATGCTCATTTGAGCCTTCTCGGTTTATCTTGGATTATAAGAACTTCAAGGCCAAATGGTAGGTGTTTTCATGAAACACATGAGTTAGATGGTGTATGGGAGAGCCAATAGATGTTTGCCAAGCCCTCACACAGTTTGAAGAGTCAAGTTATCTTGGTTTAAGAGTTGTATGCTCATTTGAGCCTTCTCGGTTTATCTTGGATTATAAGAACTTCTAGGCCAAGTGGTAGGTGTTTTCATGAAACACATGTGTTAGATGGTGTATGGGAGAGCCAATAGATTTTTACCAAGCCCTCACAGTGTTTGAAGACTCAAGTTATCTTGGTTTAAGAGTTGTATGCCCATTTGCGCCTTCTCGGTTTATCTTGGATTATAAGAACTTCTAGGCCAAGTATTAGGTGTTTGCATGAAACACATGAGTAAGATGGTGTTTGGGAGAGCCAATAGATGTTTGCCAAGCCCTCACAGAGTTTGAAGAGTCAAGTTATCTTGGTTTAAGAGTTGTAAGCCCATTTGCGCCTTCTCGGTTTATCTTGGATTATAAGAACTTCTAGTCCAAGTAGTAGGTGTTTTCGTTAAACACGTGAGTTAGATGGTGTTTGGGAGAGCCAATAGATGTTTGCCTAGCCCTCGCAGAGTTGAAGACTCCAGTTATCTTGGTTTAAGAGTTGTATGCCCATTTGCGCCTTCTCGGTTTATCTTGGATTATATGAACTTCTAGGCCATGTGGTAGGTGTTTTCATGAAACACATGAGTTAGATGGTGTATGGGGGAGCCAATAGATGTTTGCCAAGTCCTCACAGTGTTTGAAGACTCAAGTTATCTTGGTTTAAGAGTTGTGAGCCCATTTGCGCCTTCTTGGTTTATCTTGGATTATAAGAACTTCTAGGCCAAGTATTAGGTGTTTTCATGAAACACTTGAGTAAGATGGTGTTTGGGAGAGCCAATAGATGTTTGCCAAGCCCTCACAGAGTTTGAAGAGTCAAGTTATCTTGGTTTAAGAGTTGTGAGCCCATTTGCGCCTTCTCGGTTTATCTTGGATTATAAGAACTTCAAGGCCAAGTGGTAGGTGATTTCATGAAACACATGAGTTAGATGGTGTATGGCAGAGCAAATAGATGTTTGCCAAGCCCTCACAGAGTTTGAAGAGTCAAGTTATCTTGGTTTAGGAGTTGTGAGCCCATTTGCGCCTTCTCGGTTTATCTTGGATTATAAGAACTTCAAGGCCAAGTGGTAGGTGTTTTCGTGAAACACATGAGTTAGATGGTGTATGGGAGAGCCAATAGATGTTTGCCAAGCCCTCACAGTGTTTGGGAGAGTCAAGTTATCGTGGTTTAAGAGTTGTATGCTCATTTGTGCCTTCTCGGCTTATCTTGGATTATAAGAACTTCAAGGCCAAGTGGTAGGTGATTTCATGAAACACATGAGTTAGATGGTGTATGGGAGAGCCAATAGATGTTCGCCAAGCCCTCACACTGTTTGAAGAGTCATGTTATCTTGGTTTAAGAGTTGTGAGCCCATTTGCGCCTTCTCGGTTTATCTTGGATAATAAGAACTTCAAGGCCAAGTGGTAGGTGATTTCATGAAACACATGAGTTAGATGGTGAATGGCAGAGCCAATAGATATTTGCCACGCCCTCACAGAGTTTGAAGAGTCAAGTTATCTTGGTTTAAGAATTGTGAGCCCATTTGCGCCTTCTCGATTTATCTTGGTTTATAAGAACTTGAAGGTTAAGTGGTAGGTGTTTTCATGAAACACATGAGTTAGATGGTGTATGGGAGAGCCAATAGATGTTTGCCAAGCCCTCACACAGTTTGAAGAGTCAAGTTATCTTGGTTTAAGAGTTGTATGCTCATTTGAGCCTTCTCGGTTTATCTTGGATTATAAGAACTTCAAGCCCAAGTGGTAGGTGTTTTCATGAAACACATGAGTTAGATGGTGTATGGGGGAGCCAATAGATGTTTGCCAAGTCCTCACAGTGTTTGAAGACTCAAGTTATCTTGGTTTAAGAGTTGTGAGCCCATTTGCGCCTTCTTGGTTTATCTTCGATTATAAGAACTTCTAGGCCAAGTATTAGGTGTTTTCATGAAACACTTGAGTAAGATGGTGTTTGGGAGAGCCAATAGATGTTTGCCAAGCCCTCACAGAGTTTGAAGAGTCAAGTTATCTTGGTTTAAGAGTTGTGACCCCATTTACGCCTTCTCGGTTTATCTTGGATTATAAGAACTTCAAGGCCAAGTGGTAGGTGATTTCATGAAACACATGAGTTAGATGGTGTATGGGAGAGCCAATAGATGTTTGCCAAGCCCTTACAGTGTTTGGGAGAGTCAAGTTATCGTGGTTTAAGAGTTGTATGCTCATTTGCGCCTTCTCGGCTTATCTTGGATTATAAGAACTTCAAGGCCAAGTGGTAGGTGATTTCATGAAACACATGAGTTAGATGGCGTATGGGAGAGCCAATAGATGTTCGCCAAGCCCTCACACTGTTTGAAGAGTCATGTTATCTTGGTTTAAGAGTTGTGAGCCCATTTGCGCCTTCTCGGTTTATCTTGGATAATAAGAACTTCAAGGCCAAGTGGTAGGTGATTTCATGAAACACATGAGTTAGATGGTGTATGGGAGAGCCAATAGTTGTTCGCCAAGCCCTCACACAGTTTGAAGAGTCAAGTTTTCTTGGTTTAAGAGTTCTGAGCCCATTTGCGCCTTCTCGGTTTATCTTGGATTATAAGAACTTCTAGTCCAAGTAGTAGGTGTTTTCGTTAAACACGTGAGTTAGATGATGTTTGCGAGAGCCAATAGATGTTTGCCTAGCCCTCGCAGAGTTGAAAACTCCAGTTATCTTGGTTTAAGAGTTGTATGCTCATTTGAGCCTTCTCGGTTTATCTCGGATTATAAGAACTTCAAGGCCAAGTGGTAGGTGTTTTCATGAAACACATGAGTTAGATGGTGTATGGGAGAGCCAATAGTTGTTCGCCAAGCCCTCACACAGTTTGAAGAGTCAATTTATCTTGGTTTAAGAGTTCTGAGCCCATTTGCGCCTTCTCGGTTTATCTTGGATTATAAGAACTTCTAGTCCAAGTAGTAGGTGTTTTCGTTAAACACGTGAGTTAGATGATGTTTGGGAGAGCCAATAGATGTTTGCCTAGCCCTCGCAGAGTTGAACACTCCAGTTATCTTGGTTTAAGAGTTGTATGCTCATTTTAGCCTTCTTGGTTTATCTTGGATTATAAGAACTTCAAGGCCAAGTGGTAGGTGTTTTCATGAAACACATGAGTTATATGGTGAATGGGAGAGCCAATAGATGTTCCCCAAGCCCTCAGACAGTTTGAAGAGTCAAGTTATCTTGGTTTAAGAGTTGTGAGCCCATTTGCGCCTTCTCGGTTTATCTTGGATTATAAGAACTTCAAGGCCAAGTGGTAGGTGATTTCATGAAACACATGAGATAGATGGTGTATGGCAGAGCCAATAGATGTTTGCCAAGCCCTCACAAAGTTTGAAGAGTCAAGTTATCTTGGTTTAGGAGTTTTGAGCCCATTTGCGCCTTCTCGGTTTCTCTTGGATTATAAGAACTTCAAGGCCAAGTGGTAGGTGTTTTCATGAAACACATGAGTTAGATGGTGTATGGGAGAGCCAATAGATGTTTACCAAGCCCTCACAGTGTTTGAAGACTCAAGTTATCTTGGTTTAAGAGTTGTGAGCCCATTTGCGCCTTCTCGGTTTATCTTGGATTATAAGAACTTCAAGGCCGAGTGGTAGGTGATTTCATGACACACATGAGTTACATGGTGTATGGCAGAGCCAATAGATGTTTGCCAAGCCGTCACACAGTTTGAAGAGTCAAGTTATCTTGGTTTAAGAGTTGTGAGCCCATTTGTGCCTTGTTGGTTTATCTTGGATTATAAGAATTTCAAGGCCAAGTGGTAGGTGTTTTCATGAAACACATGAGTTAGATGGTGTATGGGAGGGCCAATAGATTTTTACCAAGCCCTCACAGTGTTTGAAGACTCAAGTTATCTTGGTTTAAGAGTTGTATGCCCATTTGGGCCTTCTCAGTTTATCTTGGATTATAAGAACTTCTATGCCAAGTATTAGGTGTTTGCATGAAACACATGAGTAAGATGGTGTTTGGGAGAGCCAATAGATGTTTCCTAAGCCCTCACAGAGTTTGAAGAGTCAAGTTATCTTGGTTTAAGAGTTGTGAGCCCATTTGCGCCTTCTCGGTTTATCTTGGATTATAAGAACTTCAAGGCCAAGTGGTAGGTGTTTTCATGAAACACATGAGTTAGATGGTGTATGGGAGAGCCAATAGATGTTTGCCAAGCCCTCACAGTGTTTGGGAGAGTCAAGTTATCGTGGTTTAAGAGTTGTATGCTCATTCGCGCCTTCTCGGCTTATCTTGGATTATAAGAACTTCAAGGCCAAGTGGTAGGTGATTTCATGAAACACATGAGTTAGATGGTGTATGGGAGAGCCAATAGATGTTCGCCAAGCCCTCACACAGTTTGAAGAGTCAAGTTATCTTGGTTTAAGAGTTGTGAGCCCATTTGCGCCTTCTCGGTTTATCTTGGATAATAAGAACTTTAAGGGCAAGTGGTAGGTGATTTCATGAAACACATGAGTTAGATGGTGTATGGCAGAGCCAATAGATGTTTGCCACGCCCTCACAGAGTTTGAAGAGTCAAGTTATCTTGGTTTAAGAATTGTGAGGGTGTTTGCGCCTTCTCGATTTATCTTGGATTATAAGAACTTGAAGGTTAAGTGGTAGGTGTTTTCATGAAACACATGAGTTAGATGGTGTATGGGAGAGCCAATAGATGTTTGCCAAGCCCTCACACAGTTTGAAGAGTCATGTTATCTTGGTTTAAGAGTTGTATGCTTATTTGAGCCTTCTCGGTTTATCTTGGACTATAAGAACTTCAAGGCCAAATGGTAGGTGTTTTCATCAAACACATGAGTTAGATGGTGTATGGGAGAGCCAATAGATGTTTGCCAAGCCCTCACACAGTTTGAAGAGTCAAGTTAACTTGGTTTAAGAGTTGTACGCTCATTTGAGCCTTCTCGGTTTATCTTGGATTATAAGAACTTCAAGGCCAAGTGGTAGGTGTTTTCATGAAACACATGAGTTAGATGGTGTATGGGAGAGCCAATAGATGTTCGCCAAGCCCTCACACAGTTTGAAGAGTCTAGTTATCCTGGTTTAAGAGTTGTGAGCCCATTTGCGCCTTCTCGGTTTATCTTGGATTATAAGAACTTCTAGTCCAAGTAGTAGGTGTTTTCGTTAAACACGTGAGTTAGATGATGTTTGGGAGAGCCAATAGATGTTTGCCTAGCTCTCGCAGAGTTGAAGACTCCAATTATCTTGGTTTAAGAGTTGTATGCTCATTTGAGCCTTCTCGGTTTATCTTGGATTATAAGAACTTCAAGGCCAAGTGGTAGGTGTTTTCATGAAACACATGAGTTAGATGGTGTATGGGAGAGCCAATAGATGTTCGCCAAGCCCTCACACAGTTTGAAGAGTCAAGTTATCTTGGTTTAAGAGTTGTGAGCCCATTTGCGCCTTCTCGGTTTATCTTGGATTATAGGAACATCTAGTCCAAGTAGTAGGTGTTTTCGTTAAACACGTGAGTTAGATGATGTTTGGGAGAGCCAATAGATGTTTGCCTAGCCCTCGCAGAGTTGAAAACTCTAATTATCTTGGTTTAAGAGTTGTATGCTCATTTTAGCCTTCTAGGTTTATCTTGGATTATAAGAACTTCAAGGCCAAGTGGTAGGTGTTTTCATGAAACACATGAGTTAGATGGTGTATGGGAGAGCCAATAGATGTTTGCCAAGCCCTCACAGAGTTTGACGAGTCAAGTTATCTTGGTTTAAGAGTTGTGAGCCCATTTGCGCCTTCTCGGTCTATCTTGGATTATAAGAACTTGAAGGTTAAGTGGTAGGTGTTTTCATGAAACACATGAGTTAGATGGTGTATGGGAGAGCCAATAGATGTTTGCCAAGCCCTCACACAGTTTGAAGAGTCAAGTTATCTTGGTTTAAGAGTTGTATGCTAATTTGAGCCTTCTCGGTTTATCTTGGATTATAAGAACTTCAAGGACAAATGGTAGGTGTTTTATGAAACACATGAGTTAGATGGTGTATGGGAGAGCCAATAGATGTTTGCCAAGCCCTCACACAGTTTGAAGAGTCAAGTTATCTTGGTTTAAGAGTTGTATGCTCATTTGAGCCTTCTCGGTTTATCTTTGGATTATAAGAACTTCAAGGCCAAGTGGTAGGTGTTTTCATGAAACACATGAGGTAGATGGTGTATGGGAGAGCCAATAGATGTTTGCCAAGCCCTCACACAGTTTGAAGAGTCAAGTTATCTTGGTTTAAGAGTTGTATGCTCATTTGAACCTTCTCGGTTTATCTTGGATTATAAGAACTTCAAGGCCAAATGGTAGGTGTTTTCATGAGACACATGAGTTAGATGGTGTATGGGAGAGCCAATTGATGTTTGCCAAGCCCTCACATAGTTTGAAGAGTCAAGTTATCTTGGTTTAAGAGTTGAGAGCCCATTTGCGCCTTCTCGGTCTATCTTGGATTATAAGAACTTGAAGGTTAAGTGGTAGGTGTTTTCATGAAACACATGAGTTAGATGGTGTATGGGAGAGCCAATAGATGTTTGCCAAGCCCTCACACAGTTTGAAGAGTCAAGTTATCTTGGTTTAAGAGTTGTATGCTCATTTGAGCCTTCTCGGTTTATCTTTGGATTATAAGAACTTCAAGGCCAAATGGTAGGTGTTTTCATCAAACACATGAGTTAGATGGTGTATGGGAGAGCCAATAGATGTTTGCCAAGCCCTCACACAGTTTGAAGAGTCAAGTTATCTTGGTTTAAGAGTTGTATGCTCATTTGAGCCTTCTCGGTTTATCTTGGATTATAAGAACTTCAAGGCCAAATGGTAGGTGTTTTCATGAAACACATGAGTTAGATGGTGTATGGGAGAGCCAATAGATGTTTGCCAAGCCCTCACACAGTTTGAAGAGTCAAGTTATCTTGGTTTAAGAGTTGTATGCTCATTTGAGCCTTCTCGGTTTATCTTGGATTATAAGAACTTCAAGGCCAAGTGGTAGGTGTTTTCATGAAACACATGAGTTAGATGGTGTATGGGAGAGCCAATAGATGTTTGCCAAGCCCTCACACAGTTTGAAGAGTCAAGTTATCTTGGTTTAAGAGTTGTATGCTCATTTGAGCCTTCTCGGTTTATCTTGGATTATAAGAACTTCAAGGCCAAATGGTAGGTGTTTTCATGAAACACATGAGTTAGATGGTGTATGGGAGAGCCAATAGATGTTTGCCAAGCCCTCACAGAGTTTGAAGAGTCAAGTTATCTTGGTTTAAGAGTTGTATGCTCATTTGAACCTTCTCGGTTTATCTTGGATTATAAGAACTTCAAGGCCAAATGGTAGGTGTTTTCATGAGACACATGAGTTAGATGGTGTATGGGAGAGCCAATTGATGTTTGCCAAGCCCTCACATAGTGTGAAGAGTCAAGTTATCTTGGTTTAAGAGTTGAGAGCCCATTTGCGCCTTCTCGGTCTATCTTGGATTATAAGAACTTGAAGGTTAAGTGGTAGGTGTTTTCATGAAACACATGAGTTAGATGGTGTATGGGAGAGCCAATAGATGTTTGCCAAGCCCTCACACAGTTTGAAGAGTCAAGTTATCTTGGTTTAAGAGTTGTATGCTCATTTGAGCCTTCTCGGTTTATCTTGGATTATAAGAACTTCAAGGCCAAGTGGTAGGTGTTTTCATCAAACACATGAGTTAGATGGTGTATGGGAGAGCCAATAGATGTTTGCCAAGCCCTCACACAGTTTGAAGAGTCAAGTTATCTTGGTTTAAGAGTTGTATGCTCATTTGAGCCTTCTCGGTTTATCTTGGATTATAAGAACTTCAAGGCCAAATGGTAGGTGTTTTCATGAAACACATGAGTTAGATGGTGTATGGGAGAGCCAATAGATGTTTGCCAAGCCCTCACACAGTTTGAAGAGTCAAGTTATCTTGGTTTAAGAGTTGTATGCTCATTTGAGCCTTCTCGGTTTATCTTGGATTATAAGAACTTCAAGGCCAAGTGGTAGGTGTTTTCATGAAACACATGAGTTAGATGGTGTATGGGAGAGCCAATAGATGTTTGCCAAGCCCTCACACAGTTTGAAGAGTCAAGTTATCTTGGTTTAAGAGTTGTATGCTCATTTGAGCCTTCTCGGTTTATCTTGGATTATAAGAACTTCAAGGCCAAGTGGTAGGTGTTTTCATCAAACACATGAGTTAGATGGTGTATGGGAGAGCCAATAGATGTTTGCCAAGCCCTCACACAGTTTGAAGAGTCAAGTTATCTTGGTTTAAGAGTTGTATGCTCATTTGAGCCTTCTCGGTTTATCTTGGATTATAAGAACTTCAAGGCCAAATGGTAGGTGTTTTCATGAAACACATGAGTTAGATGGTGTATGGGAGAGCCAATAGATGTTTGCCAAGCCCTCACAGAGTTTGAAGAGTCAAGTTATCTTGGTTTAAGAGTTGTATGCTCATTTGAACCTTCTCGGTTTATCTTGGATTATAAGAACTTCAAGGCCAAATGGTAGGTGTTTTCATGAAACACATGAGTTAGATGGTGTATGGGAGAGCCAATAGATGTTTGCCAAGCCCTCACAGAGTTTGAAGAGTCAAGTTATCTTGGTTTAAGAGTTGTGAGCCCATTTGCGCCTTCTCGGTTTATCTTGGATTATAAGAACTTGAAGGTTAAGTGGTAGGTGTTTTCATGAAACACATGAGTTAGATGGTGTATGGGAGAGCCAATAGATGTTTGCCAAGCCCTCACACAGTTTGAAGAGTCAAGTTATCTTGGTTTAAGAGTTGTATGCTCATTTGAGCCTTCTCGGTTTATCTTGGATTATAAGAACTTCAAGGACAAGTGGTAGGTGTTTTCATGAAACACATGAGTTAGATGGTGTATGGGAGAGCCAATAGATGTTTGCCAAGCCCTCACACAGTTTGAAGAGTCAAGTTATCTTGGTTTAAGAGTTGAATGCTCATTTGAGCCTTCTCGGTTTATCTTGGATTATAAGAACTTCAAGGCCAAGTGGTAGGTGTTTTCATGAAACACATGAGTTAGATGGTGTATGGCAGAGCAAATAGATGTTTGCCAAGCCCTCACACAGTTTGAAGAGTCAAGTTATCTTGGTTTAAGAGTTGTATGCTCATTTGAACCTTCTCGGTTTATCTTGGATTATAAGAACTTCAAGGCCAAGTGGTAGGTGTTTTCATGAAACACATGAGTTAGATGGTGTATGGGAGAGCCAATAGATGTTTGCCAAGCCCTCACACAGTTTGAAGAGTCAAGTTATCTTGGTTTAAGAGTTGTATGCTCATTTGAGCCTTCTCGGTTTATCTTTGGATTATAAGAACTTCAAGGCCAAGTGGTAGGTGTTTTCATGAAACACATGAGGTAGATGGTGTATGGGAGAGCCAATAGATGTTTGCCAAGCCCTCACACAGTTTGAAGAGTCAAGTTATCTTGGTTTAAGAGTTGTATGCTCATTTGAGCCTTCTCGGTTTATCTTGGATTATAAGAACTTCAAGGCCAAATGGTAGGTGTTTTCATGAAACACATGAGTTAGATGGTGTATGGGAGAGCCAATAGATGTTTGCCAAGCCCTCACAGAGTTTGAAGAGTCAAGTTATCTTGGTTTAAGAGTTGTATGCTCATTTGAACCTTCTCGGTTTATCTTGGATTATAAGAACTTCAAGGCCAAATGGTAGGTGTTTTCATGAAACACATGAGTTAGATGGTGTATGGGAGAGCCAATTGATGTTTGCCAAGCCCTCACATAGTGTGAAGAGTCAAGTTATCTTGGTTTAAGAGTTGAGAGCCCATTTGCGCCTTCTCGGTCTATCTTGGATTATAAGAACTTGAAGGTTAAGTGGTAGGTGTTTTCATGAAACACATGAGTTAGATGGTGTATGGGAGAGCCAATAGATGTTTGCCAAGCCCTCACACAGTTTGAAGAGTCAAGTTATCTTGGTTTAAGAGTTGTATGCTCATTTGAGCCTTCTCGGTTTATCTTGGATTATAAGAACTTCAAGGCCAAGTGGTAGGTGTTTTCATCAAACACATGAGTTAGATGGTGTATGGGAGAGCCAATAGATGTTTGCCAAGCCCTCACACAGTTTGAAGAGTCAAGTTATCTTGGTTTAAGAGTTGTATGCTCATTTGAGCCTTCTCGGTTTATCTTGGATTATAAGAACTTCAAGGCCAAATGGTAGGTGTTTTCATGAAACACATGAGTTAGATGGTGTATGGGAGAGCCAATAGATGTTTGCCAAGCCCTCACACAGTTTGAAGAGTCAAGTTATCTTGGTTTAAGAGTTGTATGCTCATTTGAGCCATCTCGGTTTATCTTTGGATTATAAGAACATCAAGGCCAAGTGGTAGGTGTTTTCATGAAACACATGAGTTAGATGGTGTATGGGAGAGCCAATAGATGTTTGCCAAGCCCTCACACAGTTTGAAGAGTCAAGTTATCTTGGTTTAAGAGTTGTATGCTCATTTGAGCCTTCTCGGTTTATCTTGGATTATAAGAACTTCAAGGCCAAATGGTAGGTGTTTTCATGAAACACATGAGTTAGATGGTGTATGGGAGAGCCAATAGATGTTTGCCAAGCCCTCACAGAGTTTGAAGAGTCAAGTTATCTTGGTTTAAGAGTTGTATGCTCATTTGAACCTTCTCGGTTTATCTTGGATTATAAGAACTTCAAGGCCAAATGGTAGGTGTTTTCATGAAACACATGAGTTAGATGGTGTATGGGAGAGCCAATAGATGTTTGCCAAGCCCTCACATAGTTTGAAGAGTCAAGTTATCTTGGTTTAAGAGTTGAGAGCCCATTTGCGCCTTCTCGGTTTATCTTGGATTATAAGAACTTGAAGGTTAAGTGGTAGGTGTTTTCATGAAACACATGAGTTAGATGGTGTATGGGAGAGCCAATAGATGTTTGCCAAGCCCTCACACAGTTTGAAGAGTCAAGTTATCTTGGTTTAAGAGTTGTATGCTCATTTGAGCCTTCTCGGTTTATCTTGGATTATAAGAACTTCAAGGCCAAATGGTAGGTGTTTTCATGAAACACATGAGTTAGATGGTGTATGGGAGAGCCAATAGATGTTTGCCAAGCCCTCACACAGTTTGAAGAGTCAAGTTATCTTGGTTTAAGAGTTGTATGCTCATTTGAGCCTTCTCGGTTTATCTTGGATTATAAGAACTTCAAGGCCAAGTGGTAGGTGTTTTCATGAAACACATGAGTTAGATGGTGTATGGGAGAGCCAATAGATGTTTGCCAAGCCCTCACAGTTTGAAGAGTGAAGTTATCTTGGTTTAAGAGTTGTATGCTCATTTGAGCCTTCTCGGTTTATCTTGGATTATAAGAACTTCAAGGCCAAGTGGTAGGTGTTTTCATGAAACACATGAGTTAGATGGTGTATGGGAGAGCCAATAGATGTTTGCCAAGCCCTCACACAGTTTGAAGAGTCAAGTTATCTTGGTTTAAGAGTTGTATGCTCATTTGAGCCTTCTCGGTTTATCTTGGATTATAAGAACTTCAAGGCCAAGTGGTAGGTGATTTCATGACACACATGAGTTAGATGGTGTATGGCAGAGCCAATAGATGTTTGCCAAGCCCTCACAGAGTTTGAAGAGTCAAGTTATCTTGGTTTAAGAGTTGTATGCTCATTTGAACCTTCTCGGTTTATCTTGGATTATAAGAACTTCAAGGCCAAATGGTAGGTGTTTTCATGAAACACATGAGTTAGATGGTGTATGGGAGAGCCAATAGATGTGTGCCAAGCCCTCACAGAGTTTGAAGAGTCAAGTTATCTTGGTTTAAGAGTTGTGAGCCCATTTGCGCCTTCTCGGTTTATCTTGGATTATAAGAACTTGAAGGTTAAGTGGTAGGTGTTTTCATGAAACACATGAGTTAGATGGTGTATGGGAGAGCCAATAGATGTTTGCCAAGCCCTCACACAGTTTGAAGAGTCAAGTTATCTTGGTTTAAGAGTTGTATGCTCATTTGAGCCTTCTCGGTTTATCTTGGATTATAAGAACTTCAAGGCCAAGTGGTAGGTGTTTTCATGAAACACATGAGTTAGATGGTGTATGGGAGAGCCAATAGATGTTTGCCAAGCCCTCACACAGTTTGAAGAGTCAAGTTATCTTGGTTTAAGAGTTGTATGCTCATTTGAGCCTTCTCGGTTTATCTTGGATTATAAGAACTTCAAGGCCAAGTGGTAGGTGTTTTCATGAAACACATGAGTTAGATGGTGTATGGGAGAGCCAATAGATGTTTGCCAAGCCCTCACACAGTTTGAAGAGTCAAGTTATCTTGGTTTAAGAGTTGTATGCTCATTTGAACCTTCTCGGTTTATCTTGGATTATAAGAACTTCAAGGACAAATGGTAGGTGTTTTATGAAACACATGAGTTAGATGGTGTATGGGAGAGCCAATAGATGTTTGCCAAGCCCTCACACAGTTTGAAGAGTCAAGTTATCTTGGTTTAAGAGTTGTATGCTCATTTGAGCCTTCTCGGTTTATCTTGGATTATAAGAACTTCAAGGCCAAGTGGTAGGTGTTTTCATGAAACACATGAGTTAGATGGTGTATGGGAGAGCCAATAGATGTTTGCCAAGCCCTCACACAGTTTGAAGAGTCAAGTTATCTTGGTTTAAGAGTTGTATGCTCATTTGAGCCTTCTCGGTTTATCTTGGATTATAAGAACTTCAAGGCCAAGTGGTAGGTGATTTCATGACACACATGAGTTAGATGGTGTATGGCAGAGCCAATAGATGTTTGCCAAGCCCTCACAGAGTTTGAAGAGTCAAGTTATCTTGGTTTAAGAGTTGTATGCTCATTTGAACCTTCTCGGTTTATCTTGGATTATAAGAACTTCAAGGCCAAATGGTAGGTGTTTTCATGAGACACATGAGTTAGATGGTGTATGGGAGAGCCAATTGATGTTTGCCAAGCCCTCACATAGTGTGAAGAGTCAAGTTATCTTGGTTTAAGAGTTGAGAGCCCATTTGCGCCTTCTCGGTTTATCTTGGATTATAAGAACTTGAAGGTTAAGTGGTAGGTGTTTTCATGAAACACATGAGTTAGATGGTGTATGGGAGAGCCAATAGATGTTTGCCAAGCCCTCACACAGTTTGAAGAGTCAAGTTATCTTGGTTTAAGAGTTGTATGCTCATTTGAGCCTTCTCGGTTTATCTTGGATTATAAGAACTTCAAGGCCAAGTGGTAGGTGTTTTCATCAAACACATGAGTTAGATGGTGTATGGGAGAGCCAATAGATGTTTGCCAAGCCCTCACACAGTTTGAAGAGTCAAGTTATCTTGGTTTAAGAGTTGTATGCTCATTTGAGCCTTCTCGGTTTATCTTGGATTATAAGAACTTCAAGGCCAAGTGGTAGGTGTTTTCATGAAACACATGAGTTAGATGGTGTATGGGAGAGCCAATAGATGTTTGCCAAGCCCTCACACAGTTTGAAGAGTCAAGTTATCTTGGTTTAAGAGTTGTATGCTCATTTGAGCCTTCTCGGTTTATCTTGGATTATAAGAACTTCAAGGCCAAGTGGTAGGTGTTTTCATGAAACACATGAGTTAGATGGTGTATGGGAGAGCCAATAGATGTTTGCCAAGCCCTCACACAGTTTGAAGAGTCAAGTTATCTTGGTTTAAGAGTTGTATGCTCATTTGAGCCTTCTCGGTTTATCTTGGATTATAAGAACTTCAAGGCCAAATGGTAGGTGTTTTCATGAAACACATGAGTTAGATGGTGTATGGGAGAGCCAATAGATGTTTGCCAAGCCCTCACGAGTTTGAAGAGTCAAGTTATCTTGGTTTAAGAGTTGTATGCTCATTTGAACCTTCTCGGTTTATCTTGGATTATAAGAACTTCAAGGCCAAGTGGTAGGTGTTTTCATGAAACACATGAGTTAGATGGTGTATGGGAGAGCCAATAGATGTTTGCCAAGCCCTCACATAGTTTGAAGAGTCAAGTTATCTTGGTTTAAGAGTTGTGAGCCCATTTGCGCCTTCTCGGTTTATCTTGGATTATAAGAACTTGAAGGTTAAGTGGTAGGTGTTTTCATGAAACACATGAGTTAGATGGTGTATGGGAGAGCCAATAGATGTTTGCCAAGCCCTCACACAGTTTGAAGAGTCAAGTTATCTTGGTTTAAGAGTTGTATGCTCATTTGAGCCTTCTCGGTTTATCTTGGATTATAAGAACTTCAAGGCCAAGTGGTAGGTGTTTTCATCAAACACATGAGTTAGATGGTGTATGGGAGAGCCAATAGATGTTTGCCAAGCCCTCACACAGTTTGAAGAGTCAAGTTATCTTGGTTTAAGAGTTGTATGCTCATTTGAGCCTTCTCGGTTTATCTTGGATTATAAGAACTTCAAGGCCAAGTGGTAGGTGTTTTCATGAAACACATGAGTTAGATGGTGTATGGGAGAGCCAATAGATGTTTGCCAAGCCCTCACACAGTTTGAAGAGTCAAGTTATCTTGGTTTAAGAGTTGTATGCTCATTTGAGCCTTCTCGGTTTATCTTGGATTATAAGAACTTCAAGGCCAAGTGGTAGGTGTTTTCATGAAACACATGAGTTAGATGGTGTATGGGAGAGCCAATAGATGTTTGCCAAGCCCTCACACAGTTTGAAGAGTCAAGTTATCTTGGTTTAAGAGTTGTATGCTCATTTGAGCCTTCTCGGTTTATCTTGGATTATAAGAACTTCAAGGCCAAGTGGTAGGTGTTTTCATGAAACACATGAGTTAGATGGTGTATGGGAGAGCCAATAGATGTTTGCCAAGCCCTCACAGAGTTTGAAGAGTCAAGTTATCTTGGTTTAAGAATTGTGAGCCCATTTGCGCCTTCTCGATTTATCTTGGATTATAAGAACTTGAAGGTTAAGTGGTAGGTGTTTTCATGAAACACATGAGTTAGATGGTGTATGGGAGAGCCAATAGATGTTTGCCAAGCCCTCACACAGTTTGAAGAGTCAAGTTATCTTGGTTTAAGAGTTGTATGCTCATTTGAGCCTTCTCGGTTTATCTTGGATTATAAGAACTTCAAGGCCAAGTGGTAGGTGTTTTCATGAAACACATGAGTTAGATGGTGTATGGGAGAGCCAATAGATGTTTGCCAAGCCCTCACAGAGTTTGAAGAGTCAAGTTATCTTGGTTTAAGAGTTGTATGCTCATTTGAACCTTCTCGGTTTATCTTGGATTATAAGAACTTCAAGGCCAAGTGGTAGGTGTTTTCATGAAACACATGAGTTAGATGGTGTATGGGAGAGACAATAGATGTTTGCCAAGCCCTCACATAGTTTGAAGAGTCAAGTTATCTTGGTTTAAGAGTTGTGAGCCCATTTGCGCCTTCTCGGTCTATCTTGGATTATAAGAACTTGAAGGTTAAGTGGTAGGTGTTTTCATGAAACACATGAGTTAGATGGTGTATGGGAGAGCCAATAGATGTTTGCCAAGCCCTCACACAGTTTGAAGAGTCAAGTTATCTTGGTTTAAGAGTTGTATGCTCATTTGAGCCTTCTCGGTTTATCTTTGGATTATAAGAACTTCAAGGCCAAATGGTAGGTGTTTTCATCAAACACATGAGTTAGATGGTGTATGGGAGAGCCAATAGATGTTTGCCAAGCCCTCACACAGTTTGAAGAGTCAAGTTATCTTGGTTTAAGAGTTGTATGCTCATTTGAGCCTTCTCGGTTTATCTTGGATTATAAGAACTTCAAGGCCAAGTGGTAGGTGTTTTCATGAAACACATGAGTTAGATGGTGTATGGGAGAGCCAATAGATGTTTGCCAAGCCCTCACACAGTTTGAAGAGTCAAGTTATCTTGGTTTAAGAGTTGTATGCTCATTTGAGCCTTCTCGGTTTATCTTGGATTATAAGAACTTCAAGGCCAAGTGGTAGGTGTTTTCATGAAACACATGAGTTAGATGGTGTATGGGAGAGCCAATAGATGTTTGCCAAGCCCTCACACAGTTTGAAGAGTCAAGTTATCTTGGTTTAAGAGTTGTATGCTCATTTGAGCCTTCTCGGTTTATCTTGGATTATAAGAACTTCAAGGCCAAGTGGTAGGTGTTTTCATGAAACACATGAGTTAGATGGTGTATGGGAGAGCCAATAGATGTTTGCCAAGCCCTCACAGAGTTTGAAGAGTCAAGTTATCTTGGTTTAAGAGTTGTGAGCCCATTTGCGCCTTCTCGGTTTATCTTGGATTATAAGAACTTGAAGGTTAAGTGGTAGGTGTTTTCATGAAACACATGAGTTAGATGGTGTATGGGAGAGCCAATAGATGTTTGCCAAGCCCTCACACAGTTTGAAGAGTCAAGTTATCTTGGTTTAAGAGTTGTATGCTCATTTGAGCCTTCTCGGTTTATCTTGGATTATAAGAACTTCAAGGCCAAGTGGTAGGTGTTTTCATGAAACACATGAGTTAGATGGTGTATGGGAGAGCCAATAGATGTTTGCCAAGCCCTCACACAGTTTGAAGAGTCAAGTTATCTTGGTTTAAGAGTTGTATGCTCATTTGAGCCTTCTCGGTTTATCTTGGATTATAAGAACTTCAAGGCCAAGTGGTAGGTGTTTTCATGAAACACATGAGTTAGATGGTGTATGGGAGAGCCAATAGATGTTTGCCAAGCCCTCACACAGTTTGAAGAGTCAAGTTATCTTGGTTTAAGAGTTGTATGCTCATTTGAGCCTTCTCGGTTTATCTTGGATTATAAGAACTTCAAGGCCAAGTGGTAGGTGTTTTCATGAAACACATGAGTTAGATGGTGTATGGGAGAGCCAATAGATGTTTGCCAAGCCCTCACACAGTTTGAAGAGTCAAGTTATCTTGGTTTAAGAGTTGAATGCTCATTTGAGCCTTCTCGGTTTATCTTGGATTATAAGAACTTCAAGGCCAAGTGGTAGGTGTTTTCATGAAACACATGAGTTAGATGGTGTATGGGAGAGCCAATAGATGTTTGCCAAGCCCTCACACAGTTTGAAGAGTCAAGTTATCTTGGTTTAAGAGTTGTATGCTCATTTGAGCCTTCTCGGTTTATCTTGGATTATAAGAACTTCAAGGCCAAGTGGTAGGTGTTTTCATGAAACACATGAGTTAGATGGTGTATGGGAGAGCCAATAGATGTTTGCCAAGCCCTCATAGAGTTTGAAGAGTCAAGTTATCTTGGTTTAAGAGTTGTGAGCCCATTTGCGCCTTCTCGGTTTATCTTGGATTATAAGAACTTGAAGGTTAAGTGGTAGGTGTTTTCATGAAACACATGAGTTAGATGGTGTATGGGAGAGCCAATAGATGTTTGCCAAGCCCTCACACAGTTTGAAGAGTCAAGTTATCTTGGTTTAAGAGTTGTATGCTCATTTGAGCCTTCTCGGTTTATCTTGGATTATAAGAACTTCAAGGCCAAGTGGTAGGTGTTTTCATGAAACACATGAGTTAGATGGTGTATGGGAGAGCCAATAGATGTTTGCCAAGCCCTCACATAGTTTGAAGAGTCAAGTTATCTTGGTTTAAGAGTTGAGAGCCCATTTGCGCCTTCTCGGTTTATCTTGGATTATAAGAACTTCAAGGCCAAGTGGTAGGTGATTTCATGAAACACATGAGTTAGATGGTGTATGGGAGAGCCAATAGATGTTTGCCAAGCCCTCACAGTGTTTGGGAGAGTCAAGTTATCGTGGTTTAAGAGTTGTATGCTCATTTGTGCCTTCTCGGCTTATCTTGGATTATAAGAACTTCAAGGCCAAGTGGTAGGTGATTTCATGAAACACATGAGTTAGATGGTGTATGGCAGAGCCAATAGATGTTCGCCAAGCCCTCACACAGTTTCAAGTGTCAAGTTATCTTGGTTTAAGAGTTGTGAGCCCATTTGCGCCTTCTCGGTTTATCTTGGATTATAAGAACTTCAAGGCCAAGTGGTAGGTGTTTTCATGAAACACATGAGTTAGATGGTGTATGGCAGAGCCAATAGATGTTTGCCAAGCCCTCACACAGTTTGAAGAGTCAAGTTATCTTGGTTTAAGAGTTGTGAGCCCATTTGCGCCTTCTCGGTTTATCTTGGATTATAAGAACTTGAAGGTTAAGTGGTAGGTGTTTTCATGAAACACATGAGTTAGATGGTGTATGGGAGAGCCAATAGATGTTTGCCAAGCCCTCACACAGTTTGAAGAGTCAAGTTATCTTGGTTTAAGAGTTGTATGCTCATTTGAGCCTTCTCGGTTTATCTTGGATTATAAGAACTTCAAGGCCAAGTGGTAGGTGTTTTCATGAAACACATGAGTTAGATGGTGTATGGGAGAGCCAATAGATGTTTGCCAAGCCCTCACACAGTTTGAAGAGTCAAGTTATCTTGGTTTAAGAGTTGTATGCCCATTTGAGCCTTCTCGGTTTATCTTGGATTATAAGAACTTCAAGCTCAAGTGGTAGGTGTTTTCATGAAACACATGAGTTAGATGGTGTATGGGAGAGCCAATAGATGTTCGCCAAGCCCTCTCACAGTTTGAAGAGTCAAGTTATCCTGGTTTAAGAGTTGTGAGCCCATTTGCGCCTTCTCGGTTTATCTTGGATTATAAGAACTTCTAGTCCAAGTAGTAGGTGTTTTCGTTAAACACGTGAGTTAGATGATGTTTGGGAGAGCCAATAGATGTTTGCCTAGCTCTCGCAGAGTTGAAGACTCCAGTTATCTTGGTTTAAGAGTTGTATGCTCATTTGAGCCTTCTCGGTTTATCTTGGATTATAAGAACTTCAAGGCCAAGTGGTAGGTGATTTCATGAAACACATGAGTTAGATGGTGTATGGGAGAGCCAATAGATGTTTGCCAAGCCCTCACGCAGTTTGAAGAGTCAAGTTATCTTGGTTTAAGAGTTGTGAGCCCATTTGCGCCTTCTCGGTTTATCTTGGATTATAAGAACTTCAAGGCCAAGTGGTAGGTGTTTTCATGAAACACATGAGTTAGATGGTGTATGGGAGAGCCAATAGATGTTTGCCAAGCCCTCACACAGTTTGAAGAGTCAAGTTATCTTGGTTTAAGAGTTGTATGCTCATTTGAGCCTTCTCGGTTTATCTTGGATTATAAGAACATTAAGGCCAAGTGGTAGGTGTTTTCATGAAACACATGAATTAGATGGTGTATGGGAGAGCCAATAGTTGTTTGCCAAGCCCTCACACAGTTTGAAGAGTCAAGTTATCTTGGTTTAAGAGTTGTGAGCCCATTTGCGCCTTCTAGGTTTATCTTGGATTATAAGAACTTCAAGGCCAAGTGGTAGGTGTTTTCATCAAACACATGAGTTAGATGGTGTATGGGAGAGCCAATAGATGTTTGCCAAGCCCTCACACAGTTTGAAGAGTCAAGTTATCTTGGTTTAAGAGTTGTATGCTCATTTGAGCCTTCTCGGTTTATCTTGGATTATAAGAACTTCAAGGCCAAGTGGTAGGTGTTTTCATGAAACACATGAGTTAGATGGTGTATGGAGAGCCAATAGATGTTCGCCAAGCCCTCACACAGTTTGAAGAGTCAAGTTATCTTGGTTTAAGAGTTGTGAGCCCATTTGCGCCTTCTCGGTTTATCTTGGATTATAAGAACTTCAAGGCCAAGTGGTAGGTGTTTTCATGAAACACATGAGTTAGATGGTGTATGGGAGAGCCAATAGATGTTTGCCAAGCCCTCACAGTGTTTGGGAGAGTCAAGTTATCGTGGTTTAAGAGTTGTATGCTCATTTGCGCCTTCTCGGTTTATCTTGGATTATAAGAACTTCAAGGCCAAGTGGTAGGTGATTTCATGAAACACATGAGTTAGATGGTGTATGGGAGAGCCAATAGATGTTTGCCAAGCCCTCACACAGTTTGAAGAGTCAAGTTATCTTGGTTTAAGAGTTGTGAGCCCATTTGCGCCTTCTCGGTTTATCTTGGATTATAAGAACTTCAAGGCCAAGTGGTAGGTGATTTCATGAAACACATGAGTTAGATGGTGTATGGGAGAGCCAATAGATGTTTGCCAAGCCCTCACAGAGTTTGAAGAGTCAAGTTATCTTGGTTTAAGAGTTGTGAGCCCATTTGCGCCTTCTCGGTTTATCTTGGATTATAAGAACTTCAAGGCCAAGTGGTAGGTGATTTCATGAAACACATGAGTTAGATGGTGTATGGGAGAGCCAATAGATGTTTGCCAAGCCCTCACAGAGTTTGAAGAGTCAAGTTATCTTGGTTTAAGAGTTGTGAGCCCATTTGCGCTTTCTCGGTCTATCTCGGATTATAAGAACTTGAAGGTTAAGTGGTAGGTGTTTTCATGAAACACATGAGTTAGATGGTGTATGGGAGAGCCAATAGATGTTTGCCAAGCCCTCACAGAGTTTGAAGAGTCAAGTTATCTTGGTTTAAGAGTTGTGAGCCCATTTGCGCCTTCTCGGTTTATCTTGGATTATAAGAACTTCAAGGCCAAGTCGTAGGTGTTTTCATGAAACACATGAGTTAGATGGTGTATGGGAGAGCCAATAGATGTTTGCCAAGCCCTCACATTGTTTGGGAGAGTCAAGTTATCGTGGTTTAAGAGTTGTATGCTCATTTGCGCCTTCTCGGTTTATCTTGGATTATAAGAACTTCAAGGCCAAGTGGTAGGTGATTTCATGAAACACATGAGTTAGATGGTGTATGGGAGAGCCAATAGATGTTCGCCAAGCCCTCACACAGTTTGAAGAGTCAAGTTATCTTGGTTTAAGAGTTGTATGCCCATTTGAGCCTTCTCGGTTTATCTTGGATTATAAGAACTTCAAGGCCAAGTGGTAGGTGTTTTCATGAAACACATGAGTTAGATGGTGTATGGGAGAGCCAATAGATGTTCGCCAAGCCCTCACACAGTTTGAAGAGTCAAGTTATCTTGGTTTAAGAGTTGTGAGCCCATTTGCGCCTTCTCGGTTTATCTTGGATTATAAGAACTTCAAGGCCAAGTGGTAGGTGTTTTCATGAAACACATGAGTTAGATGGTGTATGGGAGAGCCAATAGATGTTTGCCAAGCCCTCACAGTGTTTGGGAGAATCAAGTTATCGTGGTTTAAGAGTTGTATGCTCATTTGCGCCTTCACGGCTTATCTTGGATTATAAGAACTTCAAGGCCAAGTGGTAGGTGATTTCATGAAACACATGAGTTAGATGGTGTATGGGAGAGCCAATAGATGTTCGCCAAGCCCTCACGGTTTGAAGACTCAAGTTATCTTGGTTTAAGAGTTGTGAGCCCATTTGCGCCTTCTCGGTTTATCTTGGATTATAAGAACTTCAAGGCCAAGTGGTAGGTGATTTCATGAAACACATGAGTTAGATGGTGTATGGGAGAGCCAATAGATGTTTGCCAAGCCCTCACTATTTTGAAGAGTCAAGTTATCTTGGTTTAAGAGTTGTGAGCCCATTTGCGCCTTCTCGGTTTATCTTGGATTATAAGAACTTCAAGGCCAAGTGGTAGGTGATTTCATGAAACACATGAGTTAGATGGTGTATGGGAGAGCCAATAGATGTTTGCCAAGCCCTCACAGAGTTTGAAGAGTCAAGTTATCTTGGTTTAAGAGTTGTGAGCCCATTTGCGCCTTCTCGGTTTATCTTGGATTATAAGAACTTGAAGGTTAAGTGGTAGGTGTTTTCATGAAACACATGAGTTAGATGGTGTATGGGAGAGCCAATAGATGTTTGCCAAGCCCTCACACAGTTTGAAGAGTGAAGTTATCTTGGTTTAAGAGTTGTGAGCCCATTTGCGCCTTCTCGGTTTATCTTGGATTATAAGAACTTCAAGGCCAAGTGGTAGGTGTTTTCATGAAACACATGAGTTAGATGGTGTATGGGAGAGCCAATAGATGTTTGCCAAGCCCTCACAGTGTTTGGGAGAGTCAAGTTATCGTGGTTTAAGAGTTGTATGCTCATTTGCGCCTTCTCGGTTTATCTTGGATTATAAGAACTTCAAGGCCAAGTGGTAGGTGATTTCATGAAACACATGAGTTAGATGGTGTATGGGAGAGCCAATAGATGTTTGCCAAGCCCTCACTACGTTTGAAGAGTCAAGTTATCTTGGTTTAAGAGTTGTGAGCCCATTTGCGCCTTCTTGGTTTATCTTGGATAATAAGAACTTCAAGGCCAAGTGGTAGGTGTTTTCATGAAACACATGAGTTAGATGGTGTATGGCAGAGCCAATAGATGTTTGCCAAGCCCTCACAGAGTTTGATGAGTCAAGTTATCTTGGTTTAAGAGTTGTGAGCCCATTTGCGCCTTCTCGATTTATCTTGGATTATAAGAACTTCAAGGCCAAGTGGTAGGTGTTTTCATGAAACACATGAGTTAGATGGTGTATGGGAGAGCCAATAGATGTTTGCCAAGCCCTCACACAGTTTGAAGAGTCAAGTTATCTTGGTTTAAGAGTTGTATGCTCATTTGAGCCTTCTCGGTTTATCTTGGATTATAAGAACTTCAAGGCCAAGTGGTAGGTGTTTTCATGAAACACATGAGTTAGATGGTGTATGGGAGAGCCAATAGATGTTTGCCAAGCCCTCACACAGTTTGAAGAGTCAAGTTATCTTGGTTTAAGAGTTGTGAGCCCATTTGCGCCTTCTCGGTTTATCTTGGATTATAAGAACTTCTAATCCAAGTAGTAGGTGTTTTCGTTAAACATGTGAGTTAGATGATGTTTGGGAGAGCCAATAGATGTTTGCCTAGCCCTCGCTGAGTTGAAGACTCCAGTTATCTTGGTTTGAGAGTTGTATGCTCATTTGAGCCTTCTCGGTTTATCTTGGATTATAAGAACTTCAAGGCCAAGTGGTAGGTGATTTCATGAAACACATGAGTTAGATGGTGTATGGCAGAGCCAATAGATGTTCGCCAAGCCCTCACACAGTTTGAAGAGTCAAGTTATCTTTGTTTAAGAGTTGTGAGCCCATTTGCGCCTTCTCGGTTTATCTTGGATAATAAGAACTTCAAGGCCAAGTGGTAGGTGTTTTCATGAAACACATGAGTTAGATGGTGTATGGGAGAGCCAATAGATGTTTGCCAAGCCCTCACACAGTTTGAAGAGTCAAGTTATCTTGGTTTAAGAGTTGTATGCTCATTTGAGCCTTCTCGGTTTATCTTGGATTATAAGAACTTCAAGGCCAAGTGGTAGGTGTTTTCATGAAACACATGAGTTAGATGGTGTATGGGAGAGCCAATAGATGTTTGCCAAGCCCTCACACAGTTTGAAGAGTCAAGTTATCTTGGTTTAAGAGTTGTGAGCCCATTTGCGCCTTCTCGGTTTATCTTGGATTATAAGAACTTCAAGGCCAAGTGGTAGGTGTTTTCATGAAACACATGAGTTAGATGGTGTATGGGAGAGCCAATAGATGTTTGCCAAGCCCTCACAGTGTTTGGGAGAGTCAAGTTATCGTGGTTTAAGAGTTGTATGCTCATTTGCGCCTTCTCGGCTTATCTTGGATTATAAGAACTTCAAGGCCAAGTGGTAGGTGATTTCATGAAACACATGAGTTAGATGGTGTATGGGAGAGCCAATAGATGTTTGCCAAGCCCTCACACAGTTTGAAGACTCAAGTTATCTTGGTTTAAGAGTTGTGAGCCCATTTGCGCCTTCTCGGTTTATCTTGGATTATAAGAACTTCAAGGCCAAGTGGTAGGTGATTTCATGAAAAACATGAGTTAGATGGTGTATGGCAGAGCCAATAGATGTTTGCCAAGCCCTCACAGAATTTGAAGAGTCAAGTTATCTTGGTTTAGGAGTTGTGAGCCCATTTGCGCCTTCTCGGTTTATCTTGGATAATAAGAACTTCAGGCCAAGTGGTAGGTGATTTCATGAAACACATGAGTTAGATGGTGTATGGGAGAGCCAATAGATGTTTGCCAAGCCCTCACAGAGTTTGAAGAGTCAAGTTATCTTGGTTTAAGAGTTGTGAGCCCATTTGCGCCTTCTCGGTTTATCTTGGATTATAAGAACTTCAAGGCCAAGTGGTAGGTGTTTTCATGAAACACATGAGTTAGATGGTGTATGGGAGAGCCAATAGATGTTCGCCAAGCCCTCACACAGTTTGAAGAGTCAAGTTATCTTGGTTTAAGAGTTGTGAGCCCATTTGCGCCTTCTCGGTTTATCTTGGATTATAAGAACTTCAAGGCCAAGTGGTAGGTGTTTTCATGAAACACATGAGTTAGATGGTGTATGGGAGAGCCAATAGATGTTTGCCAAGCCCTCACAGAGTTTGAAGAGTCAAGTTATCTTGGTTTAAGAGTTGTGAGGCTCATTTGCGCCTTCTCGATTTATCTTGGATTATAAGAACTTCAAGGCCAAGTGGTAGGTGTTTTCATGAAACACATGAGTTAGATGGTGTATGGGAGAGCCAATAGATGTTTGCCAAGCCCTCACACAGTTTGAAGAGTCAAGTTATCTTGGTTTAAGAGTTGTATGCTCATTTGAGCCTTCTCGGTTTATCTTGGATTATAAGAACTTCAAGGCCAAGTGGTAGGTGTTTTCATGAAACACATGAGTTAGATGGTGTATGGGAGAGCCAATAGATGTTTGCCAAGCCCTCACAGAGTTTGAAGAGTCAAGTTATCTTTGTTTAAGAGTTGTGAGCCCATTTGCGCCTTCTCGGTTTATCTTGGATTATAAGAACTTGAAGGTTAAGTGGTAGGTGTTTTCATGAAACACATGAGTTAGATGGTGTATGGGAGAGACAATAGATGTTTGCCAAGCCCTCACATAGTTTGAAGAGTCAAGTTATCTTGGTTTAAGAGTTGTGAGCCCATTTGCGCCTTCTCGGTTTATCTTGGATTATAAGAACTTGAAGGCCAAGTGGTAGGTGTTTTCATGAAACACATGAGTTAGATGGTGTATGGGAGAGCCAATAGATGTTTGCCAAGCCCTCACACAGTTTGAAGAGTCAAGTTATCTTGGTTTAAGAGTTGTATGCTCATTTGAGCCTTCTCGGTTTATCTTGGATTATAAGAACTTCAAGGCCAAGTGGTAGGTGTTTTCATGAAACACATGAGTTAGATGGTGTATGGCAGAGCCAATAGATGTTTGCCAAGCCCTCACAGAGTTTGAAGAGTCAAGTTATCTTGGTTTAAGAGTTGTGAGCCCATTTGCGCCTTCTCGGTTTATCTTGGATTATAAGAACTTCAAGGCCAAGTGGTAGGTGATTTCATGAAACACATGAGTTAGATGGTGTATGGCAGAGCCAATAGATGTTTGCCAAGCCCTCACAGAGTTTGAAGAGTCAAGTTATCTTGGTTTAAGAGTTGTGAGCCCATTTGCGCTTTCTCGGTTTATCTTGGATTATAAGAACTTCAAGGCCAAGTCGTAGGTGTTTTCATGAAACACATGAGTTAGATGGTGTATGGGAGAGCCAATAGATGTTCGCCAAGCCCTCACACAATTTGACGAGTCAAGTTATCTTGGTTTAAGAGTTGTGAGCCCATTTGCGCCTTCTCGGTTTATCGTGGATAATAAGAACTTCAAGGCCAAGTGGTAGGTGTTTTCATGAAACACATGAGTTAGATGGAGTATGGCAGAGCCAATAGATGTTTGCCAAGCCCTCACAGAGTTTGAAGAGTCAAGTTATCTTGGTTAAAGAGTTGTGAGGCCATTTGCGCCTTCTCGGTTTATCTCGGATTATAAGAACTTGAAGGTTAAGTGGTAGGTGTTTTCATGAAACACATGAGTTAGATGGTGTATGGGAGAGCCAATAGATGTTTGCCAAGCCCTCACAGAGTTTGAAGAGTCAAGTTATCTTGGTTTAAGAGTTGTATGCTCATTTGAGCCTTCTCGGTTTATCTTGGATTATAAGAACTTCAAGGCCAAGTGGTAGGTGTTTTCATGAAACACATGAGTTAGATGGTGTATGGGAGAGCCAATAGATGTTTGCCAAGCCCTCACAGAGTTTGAAGAGTCAAGTTATCTTGGTTTAAGAATTGTGAGCCCATTTGCGCCTTCTCGATTTATCTTGGATTATAAGAACTTGAAGGTTAAGAGGTAGGTGTTTTCATGAAACACATCAGTTAGATGGTGTATGGGAGAGCCAATAGATGTTTGCCAAGCCCTCACATAGTTTGAAGAGTCAAGTTATCTTGGTTTAAGAATTGTGAGCCCATTTGCTCCTTCTCGATTTATCTTGGATTATAAGAACTTGAAGGTTAAGTGGTAGGTGTTTTCATGAAACACATGAGTTAGATGGTGTATGGGAGAGCCAATAGATGTTTGCCAAGCCCTCACAGAGTTTGAAGAGTCAAGTTATCTTGGTTTAAGAGTTGTGAGCCCATTTGCGCTTTCTCGGTTTATCTTGGATTATAAGAACTTCAAGGCCAAGTCGTAGGTGTTTTCATGAAACACATGAGTTAGATGGTGTATGGGAGAGCCAATAGATGTTCGCCAAGTCCTCACACAGTTTGACGAGTCAAGTTATCTTGGTTTAAGAGTTGTGAGCCCATTTGCGCCTTCTCGGTTTATCGTGGATAATAAGAACTTCAAGGCCAAGTGGTAGGTGTTTTCATGAAACACATGAGTTAGATGGAGTATGGCAGAGCCAATAGATGTTTGCCAAGCCCTCACAGAGTTTGAAGAGTCAAGTTATCTTGGTTTAAGAATTGTGAGGCCATTTGCGCCTTCTCGATTTATCTTGGATTATAAGAACTTGAAGGTTAAGTGGTAGGTGTTTTCATGAAACACATGAGTTAGATGGTGTATGGGAGAGCCAATAGATGTTTGCCAAGCCCTCACACAGTTTGAAGAGTCAAGTTATCTTGGTTTAAGAGTTGTATGCTCATTTGAGCCTTCTCGGTTTATCTTGGATTATAAGAACTTCAAGGCCAAGTGGTAGGTGTTTTCATGAAACACATGAGTTAGATGGTGTATGGCAGAGCCAATAGATGTTTGCCAAGCCCTCACAGAGTTTGAAGAGTCAAGTTATCTTGGTTTAAGAATTGTGAGCCCATTTGCGCCTTCTCGATTTATCTTGGATTATAAGAACTTGAAGGTTAAGAGGTAGGTGTTTTCATGAAACACATCAGTTAGATGGTGTATGGGAGAGCCAATAGATGTTTGCCAAGCCCTCACATAGTTTGAAGAGTCAAGTTATCTTGGTTTAAGAATTGTGAGCCCATTTGCTCCTTCTCGATTTATCTTGGATTATAAGAACTTGAAGGTTAAGTGGTAGGTGTTTTCATGAAACACATGAGTTAGATGGTGTATGGGAGAGCCAATAGATGTTTGCCAAGCCCTCACACAGTTTGAAGAGTCAAGTTATCTTGGTTTAAGAGTTGTATGCTCATTTGAGCCTTCTCGGTTTATCTTGGATTATAAGAACTTCAAGGCCAAGTGGTAGGTGTTTTCATGAAACACATGAGTTAGATGGAGTATGGCAGAGCCAATAGATGTTTGCCAAGCCCTCACAGAGTTTGAAGAGTCAAGTTATCTTGGTTTAAGAGTTGAATGCCCATTTGCGCCTTCTCGGTTTATCTTGGATTATAAGAACTTCAAGGCCAAATGGTAGGTGTTTTCATCAAACACATGAGTTAGATGGTGTATGGGAGAGCCAATAGATGTTTGCCAAGCCCTCACACAGTTTTAAGAGTCAAGTTATCTTGGTTTAAGAGTTCTGAGCCCATTTGCGCCTTCTCGGTTTATCTTGGATTAAAAGAACTTCTAGTCAAAGTAGTAGGTGTTTTCGTTAAACACGTGAGATTGATGATGTTTCGGAGATCCAATAGATGTTTGCCTAGCCCTCACAGAGTTGAAAACTCCAGTTATCTTGGTTGAAGAGTTGTACGCTCATTTGAGCCTTCTCGGTTTATCTTGGATTATAAGAACTTCAAGGCCAAGTGGTAGGTGATTTCATGAAACATATGAGTTAGATGGTGTATTGGAGAGGCAATAGATGTTCGCCAAGCCCTCACACAGTTTGAAGAGTCAAGTTATCTTGGTTTAAGTGTTGTGAGCCCATTTGCGCCTTCTCGGTTTATCGTGGATAATAAGAACTTCAAGGCCAAGTGGTAGGTGTTTTCATGAAACACATGAGTTAGATGGTGTATGGCAGAGCCAATAGATGTTTGCCAAGCCCTCACAGAGTTTGAAGAGTCAAGTTATCTTGGTTTAAGAGTTGTGAGCCCATTTGCGCCTTCTCGGTTTATCTTGGATTATAAGAACTTGAAGGTTAAGTGGTAGGTGTTTTCATGAAACACATCAGTTAGATGGTGTATGGGAGAGACAATAGATGTTTGCCAAGCCCTCACACAGTTTCAAGAGTCAAGTTATCTTGGTTTAAGAATAGTGAGCCCATTTGCGCCTTCTCGATTTATCTTGGATTATAAGAACTTGAAGGTTAAGTGGTAGGTGTTTTCATGAAACACATGAGTTAGATGGTGTATGGGAGAGCCAATAGTTGTTCGCCAAGCCCTCACACAGTTTTAAGAGTCAAGTTATCTTGGTTTAAGAGTTCTGAGCCCATTTGCGCCTTCTCGGTTTATCTTGGATTAAAAGAACTTCTAGTCAAAGTAGTAGGTGTTTTCGTTAAACACGTGAGATTGATGATGTTTCGGAGAGCCAATAGATGTTTGCCTAGCCCTCACAGAGTTGAAAACTCCAGTTATCTTGGTTTAAGAGTTGTATGCTCATTTGAGCCTTCTCGGCTTATTTTGAATTATAAGCACTTCAAGGCCAAGTGGTAGGTGATTTCATGAAACACATGAGTTAGATGGTGTTTGGGAGAGCCAATAGATGTTCGCCAAGCCCTCACACAGTTTGAAGAGTCAAGTTATCTTGGTTTAAGAGTTGTGAGCCCATTTACGCCTTCTCGGTTTATCGTGGATAATAAGAACTTCAAGGCCAAGTGGTAGGTGTTTTCATGAAACACATGAGTTAGATGGTGTATGGCAGAGCCAATAGATGTTTGCCAAGCCCTCACACAGTTTGAAGAGTCAAGTTATCTTGGTTTAAGAATAGTGAGCCCATTTGCGCCTTCTCGATTTATCTTGGATTATAAGAACTTGAAGGTTAAGTGGTAGGTGTTTTCATGAAACACATGAGTTAGATGGTGTATGGGAGAGCCAATAGATGTTTGCCAAGCCCTCACACAGTTTGAAGAGTCAAGTTATCTTGGTTTAAGAGTTGTATGCTCATTTGAGCCTTCTCTGTTTATCTTGGATTATAAGAACTTCAAGGCCAAATGGTAGGTGTTTTCATGAAACATATGAGTTAGATGGTGTATGGGAGAGCCAATAGATGTTTGCCAAGCCCTCACACAGTTTGAAGAGTCAAGTTATCTTGGTTTAAGAGTTGTATGCCCATTTGAGCCTTCTCGGTTTATCTTGGATTATAAGAACTTCAAGCTCAAGTGGTAGGTGTTTTCATGAAACACATGAGTTAGATGGTGTATGGGAGAGCCAATAGTTGTTCGCCAAGCCCTCACACAGTTTTAAGAGTCAAGTTATCTTGGTTTAAGAGTTCTGAGCCCATTTGCGCCTTCTCGGTTTATCTTGGATTATAAGAACTTCTAGTCCAAGTAGTAGGTGTTTTCGTTAAACACATGAGATTGTTGATGTTTCGGAGAGCCAATAGATGATTGCCTAGCCCTCACAGAGTTGAAAATTCCAGTTATCTTGGTTTAAGAGTTGTATGCTCATTTGAGCCTTCTCGGTTTATCTTGGATTATAAGAACTTCAAGGCCAAGTGGTAGGTGATTTCAAGAAACATATGAGTTAGATGGTGTATGGGAGAGCCAATAGATGTTCGCCAAGCCCTCACGCAGTTTGAAGAGTCAAGTTATCTTGGTTTAAGAGTTCTGAGCCCATTTGCGCCTTCTCGGTTTATCTTGGATTATAAGAACTTCAAGGCCAAATGGTAGGTGTTTTCATCAAACACATGAGTTAGATGGTGTATGGGAGAGCCAATAGATGTTTGCCAAGCCCTCACACAGTTTGAAGAGTCAAGTTATCTTGGTTTAAGAGTTGTATGCTCATTTGAGCCTTCTCGGTTTATCTTGGATTATAAGAACATTAAGGCCAAGTGGTAGGTGTTTTCATGAAACACATGAATTAGATGGTGTATGGGAGAGCCAATAGATGTTCTCCAAGCCCTCACGCAGTTTGAAGAGTCAAGTTATCTATGTTTAAGAGTTCTGAGCCCATTTGCGCCTTCTTGGTTTTTCTTGGATTATAAGAACTTCAAGGCCAAATGGTAGGTGTTTTCATCAAACACATGAGTTAGATGGTGTATGGGAGAGCCAATAGATGTTTGCCAAGCCCTCACACAATTTGAAGAGTCAAGTTATCTTGGTTTAAGAGTTGTATGCTCATTTGAGCCTTCTCGGTTGATCTTGGATTATAAGAACTTCAAGGCCAAGTGGTAGGTGTTTTCATGAAACACATGAGTTAGATGGTGTATGGGAGAGCCAATGGATGTTCGCCAAGCCCTCACACAGTTTGAAGAGTCAAGTTATCTTGGTTTAAGAGTTGTGAGCCCATTTGCGCCTTCTCGGTTTATCTTGGATTATAAGAACTTCAAGGCCAAGTGGTAGGTGTTTTCATGAAACACATGAGTTAGATGGTGTATGGGAGAGCCAATAGATGTTTGCCAAGCCCTCACAGTGTTTGGGAGAGTCAAGTTATCGTGGTTTAAGAGTTGTATGCTCATTTGCGCCTTCTCGGCTTATCTTGGATTATAAGAACTTCAAGGCCAAGTGGTAGGTGATTTCATGAAACACATGAGTTAGATGGTGTATGGGAGAGCCAATAGATGTTCGCCAAGCCCTCACACAGTTTGAAGACTCAAGTTATCTTGGTTTAAGAGTTGTGAGCCCATTTGCGCCTTCTCGGTTTATCTTGGATTATAAGAACTTCAAGGCCAAGTGGTAGGTGATTTCATGAAACACATGAGTTAGATGGTGTATGGGAGAGCCAATAGATGTTTGCCAAGCCCTCACAGAGTTTGAAGAGTCAAGTTATCTTGGTTTAAGAGTTGTGAGCCCATTTGCGCCTTCTCGGTTTATCTTGGATAATAAGAACTTCAAGGCCAAGTGGTAGGTGATTTCATGAAACACATGAGTTAGATGGTGTATGGCAGAGCCAATAGATGTTTGCCAAGCCCTCACAGAGTTTGAAGAGTCAAGTTATCTTGGTTTAAGAGTTGTGAGCCCATTTGCGCCTTCTCGGTTTATCTCGGATTATAAGAACTTGAAGGTTAAGTGGTAGGTGTTTTCATGAAACACATGAGTTAGATGGTGTATGGGAGAGCCAATAGATGTTTGCCAAGCCCTCACAGAGTTTGAAGAGTCAAGTTATCTTGGTTTAAGAGTTGTGAGCCCATTTGCGCCTTCTCGGTTTATCTTGGATTATAAGAACTTCAAGGCCAAGTGGTAGGTGTTTTCATGAAACACATGAGTTAGATGGTGTATGGGAGAGCCAATAGATGTTTGCCAAGCCCTCACAGTGTTTGGGAGAGTCAAGTTATCGTGGTTTAAGAGTTGTATGCTCATTTGCGCCTTCTCGGTTTATCTTGGATTATAAGAACTTCAAGGCCAAGTGGTAGGTGATTTCATGAAACACATGAGTTAGATGGTGTATGGGAGAGCCAATAGATGTTCGCCAAGCCCTCACACAGTTTGAAGAGTCAAGTTATCTTGGTTTAAGAGTTGTGAGCCCATTTGCGCCTTCTTGGTTTATCTTGGATTATAAGAACTTCAAGGCCAAGTGGTAGGTGTTTTCATGAAACACATGAGTTAGATGGTGTATGGGAGAGCCAATAGATGTTTGCCAAGCCCTCACAGGGTTTGATGAGTCAAGTTATCTTGGTTTAAGAATTGTGAGCCCATTTGAGCCTTCTCGATTTATCTTGGATTATAAGAACTTGAAGGTTAAGTGGTAGGTGTTTTCATGAAACACATGAGTTAGATGGTGTATGGGAGAGCCAATAGATGTTTGCCAAGCCCTCACAGAGTTTGAAGAGTCAAGTTATCTTGGTTTAAGAGTTGTGAGCCCATTTGCGCCTTCTCGGTTTATCTTGGATTATAAGAACTTCAAGGCCAAGTGGTAGGTGTTTTCATGAAACACATGAGTTAGATGGTGTATGGGAGAGCCAATAGATGTTTGCCAAGCCCTCACATTGTTTGGGAGAGTCAAGTTATCGTGGTTTAAGAGTTGTATGCTCATTTGCGCCTTCTCGGTTTATCTTGGATTATAAGAACTTCAAGGCCAAGTGGTAGGTGATTTCATGAAACACATGAGTTAGATGGTGTATGGAGAGCCAATAGATGTTCGTCAAGCCCTCACACAGTTTGAAGAGTCAAGTTATCTTGGTTTAAGAGTTGTGAGCCCATTTGCGCCTTCTTGGTTTATCTTGGATAATAAGAACTTCAAGGGCAAGTGGTAGGTGTTTTCATGAAACACATGAGTTAGATGGAGTATGGCAGAGCCAATAGATGTTTGCCAAGCCCTCACAGGGTTTGATGAGTCAAGTTATCTTGGTTTAAGAATTGTGAGCCCATTTGAGCCTTCTCGATTTATCTTGGATTATAAGAACTTGAAGGTTAAGTGGTAGGTGTTTTCATGAAACACATGAGTTAGATGGTGGATGGGAGAGCCAATAGATGTTTGCCAAGCCCTCACACAGTTTGAAGAGTCAAGTTATCTTGGTTTAAGAGTTGTATGCTCATTTGAGCCTTCTCGGTTTATCTTGGATTATAAGAACTTCAAGGCCAAATGGTAGGTGTTTTCATGAAACACATGAGTTAGATGGTGTATGGGAGAGCCAATAGTTGTTTGCCAAGCCCTCACACAGTTTTAAGAGTCAAGTTATCTTGGTTTAAGAGTTCTGAGCCCATTTCCGCCTTCTCGGTTTATCTTGGATTAAAAGAACTTCTAGTCCAAGTAGTAGGTGTTTTCGTTAAACACGTGAGATTGATGATGTTTCGGAGAGCCAATAGATGTTTGCCTAGCCCTCACAGAGTTGAAAACTCCAGTTATCTTGGTTTAAGAGTTGTATGCTCATTTGAGCCTTCTCGGTTTATCTTGGATTATAAGAACTTCAAGGCCAAGTGGTAGGTGATTTCATGAAACATATGAGTTAGATGGTGTATGGGAGAGCCAATAGATGTTCGCCAAGCCCTCTCGCAGTTTGAAGAGTCAAGTTATCTTGGTTTAAGAGTTCTGAGCCCATTTGCGCCTTCTCGGTTTAACTTCGATTATAAGAACTTCAAGGCCAAATGGTAGGTGTTTTCATCAAACACATGAGTTAGATGGTGTATGGGAGAGCCAATAGATGTTTGCCAAGCCCTCACACAGTTTGAAGAGTCAAGTTATCTTGGTTTAAGAGTTGT
Source organism: Styphnolobium japonicum (assembly GCA_023212625.1). NCBI lineage: Eukaryota > Viridiplantae > Streptophyta > Magnoliopsida > Fabales > Fabaceae > Styphnolobium > Styphnolobium japonicum. The sequence goes on from JALBWW010000011.1 coordinate 18,948,134, forward strand.
ATGCTCATTTGAGCCTTCTCGGTTTATCTTGGATTATAAGAACATTAAGGCCAAGTGGTAGGTGTTTTCATGAAACACATGAATTAGATGGTGTATGGGAGAGCCAATAGATGTTCGCCAAGCCCTCACGCAGTTTGAAGAGTCAAGTTATCTTGGTTTAAGAGTTCTGAGCCCATTTGCGCCTTCTTGGTTTTTCTTGGATTATAAGAACTTCAAGGCCAAATGGTAGGTGTTTTCATCAAACACATGAGTTAGATGGTGTATGGGAGAGCCAATAGATGTTTGCCAAGCCCTCACACAGTTTGAAGAGTCAAGTTATCTTGGTTTAAGAGTTGTTTGCTCATTTGAGCCTTCTCGGTTGATCTTGGATTATAAGAACTTCAAGGCCAAGTGGTAGGTGTTTTCATGAAACACATGAGTTAGATGGTGTATGGGAGAGCCAATAGATGTTCGCCAAGCCCTCACACAGTTTGAAGAGTCAAGTTATCTTGGTTTAAGAGTTGTGAGCCCATTTGCGCCTTCTCGGTTTATCTTGGATTATAAGAACTTCAAGGCCAAATGGTAGGTGTTTTCATCAAACACATGAGTTAGATGGTGTATGGGAGAGCCAATAGATGTTTGCCAAGCCCTCACACAGTTTGAAGAGTCAAGTTATCTTGGTTTAAGAGTTGTATGCTCATTTGAGCCTTCACGGCTTATCTTGGATTATAAGAACTTCAAGGCCAAGTGGTAGGTGATTTCATGAAACACATGAGTTAGATGGTGTATGGGAGAGCCAATAGATGTTCGCCAAGCCCTCACACAGTTTGAAGACTCAAGTTATCTTGGTTTAAGAGTTGTGAGCCCATTTGCGCCTTCTCGGTTTATCTTGGATTATAAGAACTTCAAGGCCAAGTGGTAGGTGATTTCATGAAAAACATGAGTTAGATGGTGTATGGCAGAGCCAATAGATGTTTGCCAAGCCCTCACAGAGTTTGAAGAGTCAAGTTATCTTGGTTTAGGAGTTGTGAGCCCATTTGCGCCTTCTCGGTTTATCTTGGATAATAAGAACTTCAGGCCAAGTGGTAGGTGATTTCATGAAACACATGAGTTAGATGGTGTATGGCAGAGCCAATAGATGTTTGCCAAGCCCTCACAGTGTTTGAAGAGTCAAGTTATCTTGGTTTAAGAGTTGTGAGCCCATTTGCGCTTTCTCGGTCTATCTCGGATTATAAGAACTTGAAGGTTAAGTGGTAGGTGTTTTCATGAAACACATGAGTTAGATGGTGTATGGGAGAGCCAATAGATGTTTGCCAAGCCCTCACAGAGTTTGAAGAGTCAAGTTATCTTGGTTTAAGAGTTGTGAGCCCATTTGCGCCTTCTCGGTTTATCTTGGATTATAAGAACTTCAAGGCCAAGTGGTAGGTGTTTTCATGAAACACATGAGTTAGATGGTGTATGGGAGAGCCAATAGATGTTTGCCAAGCCCTCACAGTGTTTGGGAGAGTCAAGTTATCGTGGTTTAAGAGTTGTATGCTCATTTGCGCCTTCTCGGTTTATCTTGGATTATAAGAACTTCAAGGCCAAGTGGTAGGTGTTTTCATGAAACACATGAGTTAGATGGTGTATGGGAGAGCCAATAGATGTTTGCCAAGCCCTCACAGAGTTTGAAGAGTCAAGTTATCTTGGTTTAAGAATTGTGTGCCCATTTGCGCCTTCTCGATTTATCTTGGATTATAAGAACTTGAAGGTTAAGTGGTAGGTGTTTTCATGAAACACATGAGTTAGATGGTGTATGGGAGAGCCAATAGATGTTTGCCAAGCCCTCACACAGTTTGAAGAGTCAAGTTATCTTGGTTTAAGAGTTGTATGCTCATTTGAGCCTTCTCGGTTTATCTTGGATTATAAGAACTTCAAGGCCAAGTGGTAGGTGTTTTCATGAAACACATGAGTTAGATGGTGTATGGCAGAGCCAATAGATGTTTGCCAAGCCCTCACAGAATTTGAAGAGTCAAGTTATCTTGGTTTAGGAGTTGTGAGCCCATTTGCGCCTTCTCGGTTTATCTTGGATAATAAGAACTTCAAGGCCAAGTGGTAGGTGATTTCATGAAACACATGAGTTAGATGGTGTATGGCAGAGCCAATAGATGTTTGCCAAGCCCTCACACAGTTTGAAGAGTCAAGTTATCTTGGTTTAAGAGTTGTATGCTCATTTGAGCCTTCTCGGTTTATCTTGGATTATAAGAACTTCAAGGCCAAGTGGTAGGTGTTTTCATGAAACACATGAGTTAGATGGTGTATGGCAGAGCCAATAGATGTTTGCCAAGCCCTCACAGAGTTTGAAGAGTCAAGTTATCTTGGTTTAAGAGTTCTGAACCCATTTGCGCCTTCTCGGTTTATCTTGGATTAAAAGAACTTCTAGTCAAAGTAGTAGGTGTTTTCGTTAAACACGTGAGATTGATGATGTTTCGGAGAGCCAATAGATGTTTGCCTAGCCCTCACAGAGTTGAAAACTCCAGTTATCTTGGTTGAAGAGTTGTATGCTCATTTGAGCCTTCTCGGTTTATCTTGGATTATAAGAACTTCAAGGCCAAGTGGTAGGTGATTTCATGAAACATATGAGTTAGATGGTGTATGGTAGAGCCAATAGATGTTCGCCAAGCCCTCACACAGTTTGAAGAGTCAAGTTATCTTGGTTTAAGAGTTGTGAGCCCATTTGCGCCTTCTCGGTTTATCGTGGATAATAAGAACTTCAAGGCCAAGTGGTAGGTGTTTTCATGAAACACATGAGTTAGATGGTGTATGGCAGAGCCAATAGATGTTTGCCAAGCCCTCACAGAGTTTGAAGAGTCAAGTTATCTTGGTTTAAGAATTGTGAGCCCATTTGCGCCTTCTCGATTTATCTTGGATTATAAGAACTTGAAGGTTAAGTGGTAGGTGTTTTCATGAAACACATGAGTTAGATGGTGTATGGGAGAGCCAATAGATGTTTGCCAAGCCCTCACACAGTTTGAAGAGTCAAGTTATCTTGGTTTAAGAGTTGTATGCTCATTTGAGCCTTCTCGGTTTATCTTGGATTATAAGAACTTCAAGGCCAAGTGGTAGGTGTTTTCATGAAACACATGAGTTAGATGGTGAATGGGAGAGCCAATAGATGTTCGCCAAGCCCTCACACAGTTTGAAGAGTCAAGTTATCTTGGTTTAAAAGTTGTGAGCCCATTTGCGCCTTCTTGGTTTATCTTGGATTATAAGAACTTCTAGTCGAAGTAGTAGGTGTTTTCATTATACATGTGAGTTAGATGATGTTTGGGAGAGTCAATAGATGTTTGCCTAGCCCTCACAGAGTTGAAGACTCCAGTTATCTTGGTTTAAGAGTTGTATGCTCATTTGAGCCTTCTCGGTTTATCTTGGATCATCAGAACTTCAAGGCCAAGTGGTAGGTGTTTTCATGATACATATGAGTTAGATGGTGTATGGGAGAGCCAATAGATGTTCGCCAAGCCCTCACACAGTTTGAAGACTCAAGTTATCTTGGTTTAAGAGTTGTGAGCCCATTTGCGCCTTCTCGGTTTATCTTGGATTATAAGAACTTCAAGGCCAAGTGGTAGGTGATTTCATGAAACACATGAGTTAGATGGTGTATGGCAGAGCCAATAGATGTTTGCCAAGCCCTCACAGAGTTTGAAGAGTCAAGTTATCTTGGTTTAAGAGTTGTGAGCCCATTTGCGCCTTCTCGGTTTATCTTGGATAATAAGAACTTCAGGCCAAGTGGTAGGTGATTTCATGAAACACATGAGTTAGATGGTGTATGGTAGAGCCAATAGATGTTTGCCAAGCCCTCACAGAGTTTGAAGAGTCAAGTTATCTTGGTTTAAGAGTTGTGAGCCCATTTGCGCCTTCTCGATTTATCTTGGATTATAAGAACTTGAAGGTTAAGTGGTAGGTGTTTTCATGAAACACATGAGTTAGATGGTGTATGGGAGAGCCAATAGATGTTTGCCAGGCCCTCACACAGTTTGAAGAGTCAAGTTATCTTGGTTTAAGAGTTGTATGCTCATTTGAGCTTTCTCGGTTTATCTTGGATTATAAGAACTTCAAGGCCAAGTGGTAGGTGTTTTCATGAAACACATGAGTTAGATGGTGTATGGGAGAGCCAATAGTTGTTCGCCAAGCCCTCACACAGTTTTAAGAGTCAAGTTATCTTGGTTTAAGAGTTCTGAGCCCATTTGCGCCTTCTCGGTTTATCTTGGATTAAAAGAACTTCTAGTCCAAGTAGTAGGTGTTTTCGTTAAACACGTGAGATTGATGATGTTTCGGAGAGCCAATAGATGTTTGCCTAGCCCTCACAGAGTTGAAAACTCCAGTTATCTTGGTTTAAGAGTTGTATGCTCATTTGAGCCTTCTCGGTTTATCTTGGATTATAAGAACTTCAAGGCCAAGTGGTAGGTGATTTCATGAAACATATGAGTTAGATGGTGTATGGGAGAGCCAATAGATGTTCGCCAAGCCCTCACACAGTTTGAAGAGTCAAGTTATCTTGGTTTAAGAGTTGTGAGCCCATTTGCGCCTTCTCGGTTTATCTTGGATAATAAGAACTTCAAGGCCAAGTGGTAGGTGTTTTCATGAAACACATGAGTTAGATGGTGTATGGGAGAGCCAATAGATGTTTGCCAAGCCCTCACAGAGTTTGAAGAGTCAAGTTATCTTGGTTTAAGAGTTGTGAGCCCATTTGCGCCTTCTCGGTTTATCTTGGATTATAAGAACTTGAAGGTTAAGTGGTAGGTGTTTTCATGAAACACATGAGTTAGATGGTGTATGGGAGAGCCAATAGATGTTTGCCAAGCCCTCACACAGTTTGAAGAGTCAAGTTATCTTGGTTTAAGAGTTGTATGCTCATTTGAGCCTTCTCGGTTTATCTTGGATTATAAGAACTTCAAGGCCAAGTGGTAGGTGTTTTCATGAAACACATGAGTTAGATGGTGTATGGAGAGCCAATAGATGTTCGCCAAGCCCTCACACAGTTTGAAGAGTCAAGTTATCTTGGTTTAAGAGTTGTGAGCCCATTTGCTCCTTCTCGGTTTATCTTGGATTATAAGAACTTGTAGTCCAAGTAATAGGTGTTTTCGTTAAACACGTGAGATAGATGATGTTTCGGAGAGCCAATAGATGTTTGCCTAGCCCTCACAGAGTTGAAAACTCCAGTTATCTTGGTTTAAGAGTTGTATGCTCATTTGAGCCTTCTCGGTTTATCTTGGATTATAAGAACTTCAAGGCCAAGTGGTAGGTGTTTTCATGAAACACATGAGTTAGATGGTGTATGGAGAGCCAATAGATGTTCGTCAAGCCCTCACACAGTTTGAAGAGTCAAGTTATCTTGGTTTAAGAGTTGTGAGCCCATTTGCGCCTTCTTGGTTTATCTTGGATAATAAGAACTTCAAGGGCAAGTGGTAGGTGATTTCATGAAACACATGAGTTAGATGGTGTATGGCAGAGCCAATAGATGTTTGCCAACCCTCACACAGTTTGATGAGTCATGTTATCTTGGTTTATGAGTTGTATGCTCATTTGAGCCTTCTCGGTTTATCTTGGATTATAAGAACTTCAAGGCCAAGTGGTAGGTGTTTTCATGAAACACATGAGTTAGATGGTGTATGGAGAGCCAATAGATGTTCGCCAAGCCCTCACACAGTTTGAAGAGTGAAGTTATCTTGGTTTATGAGTTGTATGCTCATTTGAGCCTTCTCGGTTTATCTTGGATTATAAGAACTTCAAGGCCAAGTGGTAGGTGTTTTCATGAAACACATGAGTTAGATGGTGTATGGGAGAGCCAATAGATGTTTGCCAAGCCCTCACACAGTTTGAAGAGTGAAGTTATCTTGGTTTATGAGTTGTATGCTCATTTGAGCCTTCTCGGTTTATCTTGGATTATAAGAACTTCAAGGCCAAGTGGTAGGTGTTTTCATGAAACACATGAGTTAGATGGTGTATGGAGAGCCAATAGATGTTCGCCAAGCCCTCACACAGTTTGAAGAGTCAAGTTATCTTGGTTTAAGAGTTGTGAGCCCATTTGCGCCTTCTCGGTTTATCTTGGATTATAAGAACTTCTAATCCAAGTAGTAGGTGTTTTCGTTAAACATGTGAGTTAGATGATGTTTGGGAGAGCCAATAGATGTTTGCCTAGCCCTCGCTGAGTTGAAGACTCCAGTTATCTTGGTTTGAGAGTTGTATGCTCATTTGAGCCTTCTCGGTTTATCTTGGATTATAAGAACTTCAAGGCCAAGTGGTAGGTGTTTTCATGAAACACATGAGTTAGATGGTGTATGGGAGAGCCAATAGATGTTTGCCAAGCCCTCACAGTGTTTGAAGAGTCAAGTTATCTTGGTTTAAGAGTTGTATGCCCATTTGCGCCTTCTCGGTTTATCTTGGATTATAAGAACTTCTAGGCCAAGTGGTAGGTGTTTTCATGAAACACATGAGTAAGATGGTGTTTGGGAGAGCCAATAGATGTTTGCCAAGCCCTCACAGAGTTTGAAGAGTCAAGTTATCTTGGTTTAAGAGTTGTGAGCCCATTTGCGCCTTCTCGGTTTATCTTGGATTATAAGAACTTCAAGGCCAAGTGGTAGGTGATTTCATGACACACATGAGTTAGATGGTGTATGGCAGAGCCAATAGATGTTTGCCAAGCCCTCACAGAGTTTGAAGAGTCAAGTTATCTTGGTTTAAGAGTTGTGAGCCCATTTGCGCCTTCTCGGTTTATCTTGGATTATAAGAACTTGAAGGTTAAGTGGTAGGTGTTTTCATGAAACACATGAGTTAGATGGTGTATGGGAGAGCCAATAGATGTTCGCCAAGCCCTCACACAGTCTGAAGAGTCAAGTTATCCTGGTTTAAGAGTTTTGAGCCCATTTGCGCCTTCTTGGTTTATCTTGGATTATAAGAACTTCTAGTCCAAGTAGTAGGTGTTTTCGTTAACCACGTGAGTTAGATGATGTTTGGGAGAGCCAATAGATGTTTGCCTAGCCCTCGCAGAGTTGAAAATTCCAATTATCTTGGTTTAAGAGTTGAATGCTCATTTGAGCCTTCTCGGTTTATCTTGGATTATAAGAACTTCAAGGCCAAGTGGTAGGTGTTTTCATGAAACACATGAGTTAGATGGTGTATGGGAGAGCCAATAGATGTTTGCCAAGCCCTCACAGTGTTTGAAGACTCAAGTTATCTTGGTTTAAGAGTTGTATGCCCATTTGCGCCTTCTCGGTTTATATTGGATTATAAGAACTTCTAGGCCAAGTATTAGGTGTTTTCATGAAACACATCAGTAAGATGGTGTTTGGGAGAGCCAATAGATGTTTGCCAAGCCCTCACACAGTTTGAAGAGTCAAGTTATCTTGGTTTAAGAGTTGTGAGCCCATTTGCGCCTTCTCGGTTTATCTTGGATTATAAGAACTTCTAGTCCAAGTAGTAGGTGTTTTCGTTAAACACGTGAGTTAGATGATGTTTGGGAGAGCCAATAGATGTTTGCCTAGCCCTCGCAGAGTTGAAGACTCCAGTTATCTTGGTTTAAGAGTTGTATGCCCATTAGCGCCTTCTCGGTTTATCTTGGATTATATGAACTTCAAGGCCAAGTGGTAGGTGTTTTCATGAAACACATGAGTTAGATGGTGTATGGGAGAGCCAATAGATGTTTGCCAAGCCCTCACAGAGTTTGAAGAGTCAAGTTATCTTGGTTTAAGAGTTGTGAGCCCATTTGCGCCTTCTCGGTTTATCTTGGATTATAAGAACTTCAAGGCCAAGTGGTAGGTGATTTCATGACACACATGAGTTAGATGGTGTATGGCAGAGCCAATAGATGTTTGCCAAGCCCTCACAGAGTTTGAAGAGTCAAGTTATCTTGGTTTAAGAGTTGTGAGCCCATTTGCGCCTTCTCGGTTTATCTTGGATTATAAGAACTTGAAGGTTAAGTGGTAGGTGTTTTCATGAAACACATGAGTTAGATGGTGTATGGGAGAGCCAATAGATGTTTGCCAAGCCCTCACACAGTTTGAAGAGTCAAGTTATCTTGGTTTAAGAGTTGTGAGCCCATTTGCGCCTTCTCGGTTTATCTTGGATTATAAGAACTTCAAGGCCAAATGGTAGGTGTTTTCATCAAACACATGAGTTAGATGGTGTATGGGAGAGCCAATAGATGTTTGCCAAGCCCTCACACAGTTTGAAGAGTCAAGTTATCTTGGTTTAAGAGTTGTATGCTCATTTGAGCCTTCTCGGTTTATCTTGGATTATAAGAACTTCAAGGCCAAGTGGTAGGTGTTTTCATGAAACACATGAGTTAGATGGTGTATGGGAGAGCCAATAGATGTTCGCCAAGCCCTCACGCAGTTTGAAGAGTCAAGTTATCTTGGTTTAAGAGTTCTGAGCCCATTTGCGCCTTCTCGGTTTTTCTTGGATTATAAGAACTTTAAGGCCAAGTGGTAGGTGTTTTCATGAAACACATGAGTTAGATGGTGTATGGGAGAGCCAATAGATGTTTGCCTAGCCCTCACAGAGTTGAAAACTCCAGTTATCTTGGTTTAAGAGTTGTATGCTCATTTGAGCCTTCTCGGTTTATCTTGGATTATAAGAACTTCAAGGCCAAGTGGTAGGTGTTTTCATGAAACACATGAGTTAGATGGTGTATGGGAGAGCCAATATATGTTTTCCAACCCCTCACAGTGTTTGAAGACTCAAGTTATCTTGGTTTAAGAGTTGTATGCCCATTTGCGCCTTCTCGGTTTATCTTGGATTATAAGAACTTCTAGGCCAAGTATTAGGTGTTTTCATGAAACACATGAGTTAGATGGTGTGTGGGAGAGCCAATAGATGTTCGCCAAGCCCTCACACAGTTTGAAGAGTCAAGTTATCTTGGTTTAAGAGTTGTGAGCCCATTTGCGCCTTCTCGGTTTATCTTGGATTATAAGAACTTCAAGGCCACGTGGTAGGTGTTTTCAAGAAAGACATGAGTTAGATGGTGTGTGGGAGAGCCAATAGATGTTTACCAAGCCCTCACAGTGTTTGAAGACTCAAGTTATCTTGGTTTAAGAGTTGAATGCCCATTTGCGCCTTCTCGGTTTATCTTGGATTATAAGAACTTCTATGCCAAGTGGTAGGTGTTTTCATGAAACACATGAGTTAGATGGTGTTTGGGAGAGCCAATAGATGTTTGCCTAGCCCTCGCAGAGTTGAAAACTCAAGTTATCTTGGTTTAAGAGTTGTATGCTCATTTGAGCCTTCTCGGTTTATCTTGGATAATAAGAACTTCAAGGCCAAGTGGTAGGTGTTTTCATGAAACACATGAGTTAGATGGTGTATGGCAGAGCCAATAGATGTTTGCCAAGCCCTCACACAGTTTGAAGAGTCAAGTTATCTTGGTTTAAGAGTTGTGAGCCCATTTGCGCCTTCTCGGTTTATCTTGGATTATAAGAACTTCAAGGCCAAGTGGTAGGTGATTTCATGAAACACATGAGTTAGATGGTGTAGGGCAGAGCCAGTAGATGTTTGCCAAGCCCTCACACAGTTTGAAGAGTCAAGTTATCTTGGTTTAAGAGTTGTGAGCCCATTTGCGCCTTCTCGGTTTATCTTGGATTATAAGAACTTCAAGGCCACGTGGTAGGTGTTTTCAAGAAAGACATGAGTTAGATGGTGTGTGGGAGAGCCAATAGATGTTTACCAAGCCCTCACAGTGTTTGAAGACTCAAGTTATCTTGGTTTAAGAGTTGAATGCCCATTTGCGCCTTCTCGGTTTATCTTGGATTATAAGAACTTCTAGGCCAAGTATTAGGTGTTTTCATGAAACACATGAGTAAGATGGTGTTTGGGAGAGCCAATAGATGTTTGCCAAGCCCTCACAGAGTTTGAAGAGTCAAGTTATCTTGGTTTAAGAGTTGTGAGCCCATTTGCGCCTTCTCGGTTTATCTTGGATTATAAGAACTTCAAGGCCAAGTGGTAGGTGATTTCATGAAACACATGAGTTAGATGGTGTATGGCAGAGCCAATAGATGTTTGCCAAGCCCTCACAGAGTTTGAAGAGTCAAGTTATCTTGGTTTAAGAGTTGTGAGCCCATTTGCGCCTTCTCGGTTTATCTTGGATTATAAGAACTTCAAGGCCAAGTGGTAGGTGTTTTCATGAAACACATGAGTTAGATGGTGTATGGGAGAGCCAATAGATGTTTGCCAAGCCCTCACAGTGTTTGGAAGAGTCAAGTTATATTGGTTTAAGAGTTGTATGCTCATTTGCGCCTTCTCGGTTTATCTTGGATTATAAGAACTTCTAGGCCAAGTATTACGTGTTTTCATGAATCACATGAGTAAGATGGTGTTTGGGAGAGCCAATAGATGTTTGCCAAGCCCTCACAGTGTTTGAAAAGTCAAGTTATCTTGGTTTAAGAGTTCTATGCTCATTTGCGCCTTCTCGGTTTATCTTGGATTATAAGAACTTCAAGGCCAAGTGGTAGGTGTTTTCATGAAACACATGAGTTAGATGGTGTATGGGAGAGCCAATAGATGTTTGCCAAGCCCTCACACAGTTTGAAGAGTCAAGTTATCTTGGTTTAAGAGTTGTATGCTCATTTGAGCCTTCTCGGTTTATCTTGGATTATAAGAACTTCAAGGCCAACTGGTAGGTGTTTTCATGAAACACATGAGTTAGATGGAATATGGGAGAACCAATAGATGTTCGCCAAGCCCTCACGCAGTTTGAAGAGTCAAGTTATCTTGGTTTAAGAGTTGTGAGCCCATTTGCGCCTTCTCGGTTTATCTTGGATTATAAGAACTTCTAGTCCAAGTAGTAGGTGTTTTCGTTAAACACGTGAGTTAGATGATGTTTGGGAGAGCCAATAGATGTTTGCCTAGCTCTCGCAGAGTTGAAGACTCCAATTATCTTGGTTTAAGAGTTGTATGCTCATTTGAGCCTTCTCGGTTTATCTTGGATTATAAGAACTTCAAGGCCAAGTGGTAGGTGTTTTCATGAAACACATGAGTTAGATGGTGTATGGGAGAGCCAATAGATGTTTACCAAGCCCTCACAGTGTTTGAAGACTCAAGTTATCTTGGTTTAAGAGTTGTATGCCCATTTGCGGCTTCTCGGTTTATCTTGGATTATTAGAACTTCTAGGCTAAATATTAGGTGTTTTCATGAAACACATGAGTAAGATGGTGTTTGGGAGAGCCAATAGATGTTTGCCAAGCCCTCACAGAGTTTGAAGAGTCAAGTTATCTTGGTTTAAGAGTTGTGAGCCCATTTGCGCCTTCTCGGTTTATCTTGGATTATAAGAACTTCAAGGCCAAGTGGTAGGTGATTTCATGACACACATGAGTTAGATGGTGTATGGCAGAGCCAATAGATGTTTGCCAAGCCCTCACAGAGTTTGAAGAGTCAAGTTATCTTGGTTTAAGAGTTGTGAGCCCATTTGCGCCTTCTCGGTCTATCATGGATTATAAGAACTTGAAGGTTAAGTGGTAGGTGTTTTCATGAAACACATGAGTTAAATGGTGTATGGGAGAGCCAATAGATGTTTGCCAAGCCCTCACGCAGTTTGAAGAGTTAAGTTATCTTGGTTTAAGAGTTCTGAGCCCATTTGCGCCTTCTCGGTTTATCTTGGATTATAAGAACTTCTAGTCCAAGTAGTAGGTGTTTTCGTTAAACACGTGAGTTAGATGATGTTTGGGAGAGCCAATAGATGTTTGCCTAGCCCTCGCAGAGTTGAAAACTCCAGTTATCTTGGTTTAAGAGTTGTATGCTCATTTGAGCCTTCTCGGTTTATGTTGGATTATATGAACTGCAAGGCCAAGTGGAAGGTGTTTTCATGAAACACATGAGTTAGATGGTGTATGGGAGAGCCAATATATGTTTACCAAGCCCTCACAGTGTTTGAAGACTCAAGTTATCTTGGTTTAAGAGTTGTATGCCCATTTGCGGCTTCTCGGTTTATCTTGGATTATAAGAACTTCTAGGCCAAGTATTACGTGTTTTCATGAAACACATGAGTTAGATGGTGTGTGGGAGAGCCAATAGATGTTCGCCAAGCCCTCACGCAGTTTGAAGAGTCAAGTTATCTTGGTTTAAGAGTTCTGAGCCCATTTGCGCCTTCTCGGTTTATCTTGGATTATAAGAACTTCTAGTCCAAGTAGTAGGTGTTTTCGTTAAACACGTGAGTTAGATGATGTTTGGGAGAGCCAATAGATGTTTGCCTAGCCCTCGCAGAGTTGAAAACTCCAGTTATCTTGGTTTAAGAGTTGTATGCCCATTTGCGCCTTCTCGGTTTATCTTGGATTATTAGAACTTCTAGGCTAAATATTAGGTGTTTTCATGAAACACATGAGTAAGATGGTGTTTGGGAGAGCCAATAGATGTTTGCCAAGCCCTCACAGAGTTTGAAGAGTCAAGTTATCTTGGTTTAAGAGTTGTGAGCCCATTTGCGCCTTCTCGGTTTATCTTGGATTATAAGAACTTCAAGGCCAAGTGGTAGGTGATTTCATGACACACATGAGTTACATGGTGTATGGCAGAGCCAATAGATGTTTGCCAAGCCCTCACACAGTTTGAAGAGTCAAGTTATCTTGGTTTAAGAGATGAGAGCCCAATTGCGCCATCTCGGTCTATCATGGATTATAAGAACTTGAAGGTTAAGTGGTAGGTGTTTTCATGAAACACATGAGTTAAATGGTGTATGGGAGAGCCAATAGATGTTTGCCAAGCCCTCACACAGTTTGAAGAGTCAAGTTATCTTGGTTTAAGAGTTCTGAGCCCATTTGCGCCTTCTCGGTTTATCTTGGATTATAAGAACTTCAAGGCCAAATGGTAGGTGTTTTCATCAAACACATGAGTTAGATGGTGTATGGGAGAGCCAATAGATGTTTGCCAAGCCCTCACACAGTTTGAAGAGTCAAGTTATCTTGGTTTAAGAGTTGTATGCTCATTTGAGCCTTCTCGGTTTATCTTGGATTATAAGAACTTCAAGGCCAAGTGGTAGGTGTTTTCATGAAACACATGACTTAGATGGTGTATGGGAGAGCCAATAGATGTTCGCCAAGCCCTCACGCAGTTTGAAGAGTCAAGTTATCTTGGTTTAAGAGTTCTGAGCCCATTTGCGCCTTCTCGGTTTTTCTTGGATTATAAGAACTTTAAGGCCAAGTGGTAGGTGTTTTCATGAAACACATGAGTTAGATGGTGTATGGGAGAGCCAATAGATGTTTGCCTAGCCCTCGCAGAGTTGAAAACTCCAGTTATCTTGGTTTAAGAGTTGTATGCTCATTTGAGCCTTCTCGGTTTATGTTGGATTATATGAACTGCAAGGCCAAGTGGTAGGTGTTTTCATGAAACACATGAGTTAGATGGTGTATGGGAGAGCCAATATATGTTTTCCAACCCCTCACAGTGTTTGAAGACTCAAGTTATCTTGGTTTAAGAGTTGTATGCCCATTTGCGCCTTCTCGGTTTATCTTGGATTATAAGAACTTCTAGGCCAAGTATTAGGTGTTTTCATGAAACACATGAGTTAGATGGTGTGTGGGAGAGCCAATAGATGTTCGCCAAGCCCTCACGCAGTTTGAAGAGTCAAGTTATTTTGGTTTAAGAGTTCTGAGCCCATTTGCGCCTTCTCGGTTTATCTTGGATTATAAGAACTTCAAGGCCACGTGGTAGGTGTTTTCAAGAAAGACATGAGTTAGATGGTGTGTGGGAGAGCCAATAGATGTTTACCAAGCCCTCACAGTGTTTGAAGACTCAAGTTATCTTGGATTAAGAGTTGAATGCCCATTTGCGCCTTCTCGGTTTATCTTGGATTATAAGAACTTCTAGGCCAAGTATTAGGTGTTTTCATGAAACACATGAGTAAGATGGTGTTTGGGAGTGCCAATAGATGTTTGCCTAGCCCTCGCAGAGTTGAAAACTCCAGTTATCTTGGTTTAAGAGTTGTATGCTCATTTGAGCCTTCTCGGTTTATCTTGGATAATAAGAACTTCAAGGCCAAGTGGTAGGTGTTTTCATGAAACACATGAGTTAGATGGTGTATGGCAGAGCCAGTAGATGTTTGCCAAGCCCTCACACAGTTTGAAGAGTCAAGTTATCTTGGTTTAAGAGTTGTGAGCCCATTTGCGCCTTCTCGGTTTATCTTGGATTATAAGAACTTCAAGGCCAAGTGGTAGGTGATTTCATGAGACACATGAGTTACATGGTGTAGGGCAGAGCCAGTAGATGTTTGCCAAGCCCTCACACAGTTTGAAGAGTCAAGTTATCTTGGTTTAAGAGTTGTGAGCCCATTTGCGCCTTCTCGGTTTATCTTGGATTATAAGAACTTCAAGGCCACGTGGTAGGTGTTTTCAAGAAAGACATGAGTTAGATGGTGTGTGGGAGAGCCAATAGATGTTTACCAAGCCCTCACAGTGTTTGAAGACTCAAGTTATCTTGGTTTAAGAGTTGAATGCCCATTTGCGCCTTCTCGGTTTATCTTGGATTATAAGAACTTCTAGGCCAAGTATTAGGTGTTTTCATGAAACACATGAGTAAGATGGTGTTTGGGAGAGCCAATAGATGTTTACCAAGCCCTCACAGAGTTTGAAGAGTCAAGTTATCTTGGTTTAAGAGTTGTGAGCCCATTTGCGCCTTCTCGGTTTATCTTGGATTATAAGAACTTCAAGGCCAAGTGGTAGGTGATTTCATGAAACACATGAGTTAGATGGTGTATGGGAGAGCCAATAGATGTTTGCCAAGCCCTCACACAATTTGAAGAGTCAAGTTATCTTGGTTTAAGAGTTGTGAGCCCATTTGCGCCTTCTCGGTTTATCTTGGATTATAAGAACTTCAAGGCCAAGTGGTAGGTGTTTTCATGAAACACATGAGTTAGATGGTGTATGGGAGAGCCAATAGATGTTTGCCAAGCCCTCACAGTGTTTGGAAGAGTCAAGTTATATTGGTTTAAGAGTTGTATGCTAATTTGCGCCTTCTCGGTTTATCTTGGATTATAAGAACTTCTAGGCCAAGTATTACGTGTTTTCATGAATCACATGAGTAAGATGGTGTTTGGGAGAGCCAATAGATGTTTGCCAAGCCCTCACACAGTTTGAAGAGTCAAGTTATCCTGGTTTAAGAGTTGTATCCTCATTTGAGCCTTCTCGGTTTATCTTGGATTATAAGAACTTCAAGGCCAAGTGGTAGGTGTTTTCAAGAAAGACATGAGTTAGATGGTGTGTGGGAGAGCCAATAGATGTTTGCCAAGCCCTCACACAGTTTGATGAGTCAAGTTGTCTTGGTTTACGAGTTGTGAGCCCATTTGCGCCATCTCGGTTTATTTTGGATTATAAGAACTTCAAGGCCAAGTGGTAGGTGTTTTCATGAGACACATGAGTTAGATGGTGTATGGGAGAGCCAATAGATGTTTGCCAAGCCCTCACACAGTTTGAAGAGTCAAGTTATCTTGGTTTAAGAGTTGTATGCTCATTTGAGCCTTCTCGGTTTATCTTGGATTATAAGAACTTCAAGGCCAAGTGGTAGGTGTTTTCATGAAACACATGAGTTAGATGGTGTGTGGGAGAGCCAATAGATGTTCGCCATGCCCTCACACAGTTTGAAGAGTCAAGTTATCTAGGTTTAAGAGTTGTATGCTCATTTGAGCCTTCTCGGTTTATCTTGGATTATAAGAACTTCAAGGCCAAGTGGTAGGTGTTTTCATGAAACACTTGAGTTAGATGGTGTATGGGAGAGCCAATAGATGTTTGCCAAGCCCTCACACAGTTTGATGAGTCAAGTTGTCTTGGTTTACGAGTTGTGAGCCCATTTGCGCCATCTCGGTTTATTTTGGATTATAAGAACTTCAAGGCCAAGTGGTAGGTGTTTTCATGAGACACATGAGTTAGATGGTGTATGGGAGAGCCAATAGATGTTTGCCAAGCCCTCACACAGTTTGAAGAGTCAAGTTATCTTGGTTTAAGAGTTGGGAGCCCATTTGCGCCTCTCGGTTTATCTTGGATTATAAGAACTTCAAGGCCAAGTGGTAGGTGATTTCATGACACACATGAGTTACATGGTGTATGGCAGAGCCAATAGATGTTTGCCAAGCCCTCACACAGTTTGAAGAGTCAAGTTATCTTGGTTTAAGAGTTGAGAGCCCAATTGCGCCTTCTCGGTCTATCATGGATTATAAGAACTTGAAGGTTATGTGGTAGGTCTTTTCATGAAACACATGAGTTAGATGGTGTATGGGAGTGCCAATAGTTGTTTGCCAAGCCCTCACACAGTTTGAAGAGTCAAGTTATCTTGGTTTAAGAGTTGTATGCTCATTTGAGCCTTCTCGGTTTATCTTGGATTATAAGAACTTCAAGGCCAAATGGTAGGTGTTTTCATGAAACACATGAGTTAGATGGTGTATGGGAGAGCCAATAGATGTTTGCCAAGCCCTCACACAGTTTGAAGAGTCAAGTTATCTTGGTTTAAGAGTTGTATGCTCATTTGAGCCATCTCGGTTTATCTTTGGATTATAAGAACTTCAAGGCCAAGTGGTAGGTGTTTTCATGAAACACATGAGTTAGATGGTGTATGGCAGAGCCAGTAGATGTTTGCCAAGCCCTCACACAGTTTGAAGAGTCAAGTTATCTTGGTTTAAGAGTTGTGAGCCCATTTGCGCCTTCTCGGTTTATCTTGGATTATAAGAACTTCAAGGCCAAGTGGTAGGTGATTTCATGACACACATGAGTTACATGGTGTAGGGCAGAGCCAGTAGATGTTTGCCAAGCCCTCACACAGTTTGAAGAGTCAAGTTATCTTGGTTTAAGAGTTGTGAGCCCATTTGCGCCTTCTCGGTTTATCTTGGATTATAAGAACTTCAAGGCCACGTGGTAGGTGTTTTCAAGAAAGACATGAGTTAGATGGTGTGTGGGAGAGCTAATAGATGTTTACCAAGCCCTCACAGTGTTTGAAGACTCAAGTTATCTTGGTTTAAGAGTTGAATGCCCATTTGCGCCTTCTCGGTTTATCTTGGATTATAAGAACTTCTAGGCCAAGTAGTAGGTGTTTTCATGAATCACATGAGTAAGATGGTGTTTGGGAGAGCCAATAGATGTTTGCCAAGCCCTCACACAGTTTGAAGAGTCAAGTTATCTTGGTTTAAGAGTTGTATGCTCATTTGAGCCTTCTCGGTTTATCTTGGATTATAAGAACTTCAAGGCCAAGTGGTAGGTGTTTTCATGAAACACTTGAGTTAGATGGTGTATGGGAGAGCCAATAGATGTTTGCCAAGCCCTCACAGAGTTTGAAGAGTCAAGTTATCTTGGTTTAAGAGTTGTGAGCCCATTTGCGCCTTCTTGGTTTATCTTGGATTATAAGAACTTCAAGGCCACGTGGTAGGTGTTTTCAAGAAAGACATGAGTTAGATGGTGTGTGGGAGAGCTAATAGATGTTTACCAAGCCCTCACAGTGTTTGAAGACTCAAGTTATCTTGGTTTAAGAGTTGAATGCCCATTTGCGCCTTCTCGGTTTATCTTGGATTATAAGAACTTCTAGGCCAAGTATTACGTGTTTTCATGAATCACATGAGTAAGATGGTGTTTGGGAGAGCCAATAGATGTTTGCCAAGCCCTCACACAGTTTGAAGAGTCAAGTTATCTTGGTTTAAGAGTTGTGAGCCCATTTGCGCCTTCTCGGTTTATCTTGGATTATAATAACTTCAAGGCCAAGTGGTAGGTGATTTCATGAAACACATGAGTTAGATGGTGTATGGCAGAGCCAATAGATGTTTGCCAAGCCCTCACACAGTTTGAAGAGTCAAGTTATCTTGGTTTAAGAGTTGTGAGCCCATTTGCGCCTTCTCGGTTTATCTTGGATTATAAGAACTTCAAGGCCAAGTGGTAGGTGTTTTCATGAAACACATGAGTTAGATGGTGTATGGGAGAGCCAATAGATGTTTGCCAAGCCCTCACAGTGTTTGGAAGAGTCAAGTTATATTGGTTTAAGAGTTGTATGCCCATTTGCGCCTTCTCGGTTTATCTTGGATTATAAGAACTTCTAGGCCAAGTATTACGTGTTTTCATGAATCACATGAGTAAGATGGTGTTTGGGAGAGCCAATAGATGTTTGCCAAGCCCTCACACAGTTTGAAGAGTCAAGTTATCTTGGTTTAAGAGTTGTATCCTCATTTGAGCCTTCTCGGTTTATCTTGGATTATAAGAACTTCAAGGCCAAGTGGTAGGTGTTTTCAAGAAAGACATGAGTTAGATGGTGTGTGGGAGAGCCAATAGATGTTTGCCAAGCCCTCACACAGTTTGAAGAGTCAAGTTATCTTGGTTTAAGAGTTGGGAGCCCATTTGCGCCTCTCGGTTTATCTTGGATTATAAGAACTTCAAGGCCAAGTGGTAGGTGATTTCATGACACACATGAGTTACATGGTGTATGGCAGAGCCAATAGATGTTTGCCAAGCCCTCACACAGTTTGAAGAGTCAAGTTATCTTGGTTTAAGAGTTGAGAGCCCAATTGCGCCTTCTCGGTCTATCATGGATTATAAGAACTTGAAGGTTATGTGGTAGGTGTTTTCATGAAACACATGAGTTAGATGGTGTATGGGAGTGC
Organism: Styphnolobium japonicum; assembly: GCA_023212625.1. NCBI lineage: Eukaryota > Viridiplantae > Streptophyta > Magnoliopsida > Fabales > Fabaceae > Styphnolobium > Styphnolobium japonicum. Next base: position 18,966,700 of record JALBWW010000011.1, read on the forward strand.
CAATAGTTGTTTGCCAAGCCCTCACACAGTTTGAAGAGTCAAGTTATCTTGGTTTAAGAGTTGTATGCTCATTTGAGCCTTCTCGGTTTATCTTGGATTATAAGAACTTCAAGGCCAAATGGTAGGTGTTTTCATGAAACACATGAGTTAGATGGTGTATGGGAGAGCCAATAGATGTTTGCCAAGCCCTCACACAGTTTGAAGAGTCAAGTTATCTTGGTTTAAGAGTTGTATGCTCATTTGAGCCATCTCGGTTTATCTTTGGATTATAAGAACATCAAGGCCAAGTGGTAGGTGTTTTCATGAAACACATTAGTTAGATGGTGTATGGGAGAGCCAATAGATGTTTGCCAAGCCCTCACACAGTTTGAAGAGTCAAGTTATCTTGGTTTAAGAGTTGGTAGCCCATTTGCGCCTCTCGGTTTATCTTGGATTATAAGAACTTCAAGGCCAAGTGGTAGGTGATTTCATGACACACATGAGTTAGATGGTGTATGGCAGAGCCAATAGATGTTTGCCAAGCCCTCACACAGTTTGAAGAGTCAAGTTATCTTGGTTTAAGAGTTGTGAGCCCATTTGCGCCTCTCGGTTTATCTTGGATTATAAGAACTTCAAGGCCAAGTGGTAGGTGTTTTCATGATACATATGAGTTAGATGGTGTATGGGAGAGCCAATAGATGTTTGCCAAGCCCTCACACAGTTTGAAGAGTCAAGTTATCTTGGTTTAAGAGTTGTGAGCCCAATTGCGCCTTCTCGGTCTATCATGGATTATAAGAACTTGAAGGTTAAGTGGTAGGTGTTTTCATGAAACACATGAGTAAGATGGTGTTTGGGAGAGCCAATAGATGTTTGCCAAGCCCTCACAGAGTTTGAATAGTCAAGTTATCTTGGTTTAAGAGTTGTGAGCCCATTTGCGCCTTCTCGGTTTATCTTGGATTATAAGAACTTCAAGGCCAAGTGGTAGGTGATTTCATGACACACATGAGTTACATGGTGTATGGCAGAGCCAGTAGATGTTTGCCGAGCCCTCACACAGTTTGAAGAGTCAAGTTATCTTGGTTTAAGAGTTGTATGCTCATATGAGCCTTCTCGGTTTATCTTGGATTATAAGAACTTCAAGGCCAAGTGGTAGGTGTTTTCATGAAACACATGAGTTAGATGGTGTGTGGGAGAGCCAATAGATGTTCGCCATGCCCTCACGCAGTTTGAAGAGTCAAGTTATCTTGGTTTAAGAGTTCTGAGCCCATTTGCGCCTTCTCGGTTTATCTTGGATTATAAGAACTTCTAGTCCAAGTAGTAGGTGTTTTCGTTAAACACGTGAGTTAGATGATGTTTGGGAGAGCCAATAGATGTTTGCCTAGCCCTCGCAGAGTTGAAAACTCCAGTTATCTTGGTTTAAGAGTTGTATGACCATTTGCGCCTTCTCGGTTTATCTTGGATTATTAGAACTTCTAGGCCAAGTATTAGGTGTTTTCATGAAACACATGAGTAAGATGGTGTTTGGGAGAGCCAATAGATGTTTGCCAAGCCCTCACAGAGTTTGAAGAGTCAAGTTATCTTGGTTTAAGAGTTGTGAACCCATTTGCGCCTTCTTGGTTTATCTTGGATTATAAGAACTTCTAGGCCAAGTGGTAGGTGATTTCATGACACACATGAGTTAGATGGTGTATGGGAGAGCCAATAGATGTTTGCCAAGCCCTCACACAGTTTGAAGAGTTAAGTTATCTTGGTTTAAGAGTTGTATGCTCATTTGAGCCTTCTCAGTTTATCTTGGATTATAAGAACTTCAAGGCCAAATGGTAGGTGTTTTCATGAAACACATGAGTTAGATGGTGTATGGGAGAGCCAATAGATGTTTGCCAAGCCCTCACACAGTTTGAAGAGTCAAGTTATCTTGGTTAAAGAGTTGTATGCTCATTTGAGCCTTCTCGGTTTATCTTGGATTATAAGAACTTCAAGGCCAAGTGGTAGGTGTTTCCATGAAACACATGAGTTAGATGGTGTATGGGAGAGCCAATAGATGTTCGCCAAGCCCTCACGCAGTTTGAAGAGTCAAGTTATCTTTGTTTAAGAGTTCTGAGCCCATTTGCGCCTTCTCGGTTTATCTTGGATTATAAGAACTTCTAGTCCAATAGTAGGTGTTTTCGTTAAACACATGAGTTAGATGATATTTGAGAGAGCCAATAGATGTTTGCCTAGCCCTCGCAGAGTTGAAAACTCCAGTTATCTTGGTTTAAGAGTTGTATGCTCATTTGAGCCTTCTCGGTTTATCTTGGATTATAAGAACTTCAAGGCCAAGTGGTAGGTGTTTTCATGAAACACATGAGTTAGATGGTGTATGGGAGAGCCAATAGATGTTTACCAAGCCCTCACAGTGTTTGAAGACTCAAGTTATCTTGGTTTAAGAGTTGTATGCCCATTTGCGCCTTCTCGGTTTATCTTGGATTATAAGAACTTCTAGGCCAAGTATTAGGTGTTTTCATGAAACACATGAGTAAGATGGTGTTTGGGAGAGCCAATAGATGTTTGCCAAGCCCTCACAGAGTTTGAAGAGTCAAGTTATCTTGGTTTAAGAGTTGTGAGCCCATTTGCGCCTTCTCGGTTTATCTTGGATTATAAGAACTTCAAGGCCAAGTGGTAGGTGATTTCATGACACACATGAGTTACATGGTGTATGGCAGAGCCAATAGATGTTTGCCAAGCCCTCACACAGTTTGAAGAGTCAAGTTATCTTGGTTTAAGAGTTGTGAGCCCATTTGCGCCTTCTCGGTTTATCTTGGATTATAAGAACTTCAAGGCCAAGTGGTAGGTGTTTTCAAGAAAGACATGAGTTAGATGGTGTGTGGGAGAGCCAATAGATGTTTACCAAGCCCTCACAGTGTTTGAAGACTCAAGTTATCTTGGTTTAAGAGTTGTATGCCCATTTGCGCCTTCTCGGTTTATCTTGGATTATAAGAACTTCTAGGCCAAGTATTAGGTGTTTTCATGAAACACATGAGTAAGATGGTGTTTGGGAGAGCCAATAGATGTTTACCAAGCCCTCACAGAGTTTGAAGAGTCAAGTTATCTTGGTTTAAGAGTTGTGAGCCCATTTGCGCCTTCTCGGTTTATCTTGGATTATAAGAACTTCAAGGCCAAGTGGTAGGTGATTTCATGAGACACATGAGTTAGATGGTGTATGGCAGAGGCAATAGATGTTTGCCAACCCCTCACTCAGTTTGAAGAGTCAAGTTATCTTGGTTTAAGAGTTGTGAGCCCATTTGCGCCTTCTCGGTTTATCTTGGATTATAAGAACTTCAAGGCCAAGTGGTAGGTGTTTTCATGAAACACATGAGTTAGATGGTGTATGGGAGAGCCAATAGATGTTTGCCAAGCCCTCACAGTGTTTGGGAGAGTCATGTTATATTGGTTTAAGAGTTGTATGCCAATTTGCGCCTTCTCGGTTTATCATGGATTATAAGAACTTCTAGGCCAAGTATTAGGTGTTTTCATGAAACACATGAGTAAGATGGTGTTTGGGAGAGCCAATAGATGTTTGCCAAGCCCTCACACAGTTTGAAGAGTCAAGTTATCTTGGTTTAAGAGTTGTATGCTCATTTGAGCCTTCTCGGTTTATCTTGGATTATAAGAACTTCAAGGCCAAGTGGTAGGTGTTTTCATCAAACACATTAGTTAGATGGTGTATGGGAGAGCCAATAGATGTTTGCCAAGCCCTCACACAGTTTGAAGAGTCAAGTTATCTTGGTTTAAGAGTTGGGAGCCCATTTGCGCCTCTCTGTTTATCTTGGATTATAAGAACTTCAAGGCCAAGTGGTAGGTGATTTCATGACACACATGAGTTACATGGTGTATGGCAGAGCCAATAGATGTTTGCCAAGCCCTCACACAGTTTGAAGAGTCAAGTTATCTTCGTTTAAGAGTTGAGAGCCCAATTGCGCCTTCTCGGTCTATCATGGATTATAAGAACTTGAAGGTTAAGTGGTAGGTGTTTTCATGAAACACATGAGTTAGATGGTGTATGGGAGTGCCAATAGATGTTTGCCAAGCCCTCACACAGTTTGAAGAGTCAAGTTATCTTGGTTTAAGAGTTGTATGCTCATTTGAGCCTTCTCGGTTTATCTTGGATTATAAGAACTTCAAGGCCAAATGGTAGGTGTTTTCATGAAACACATGAGTTAGATGGTGTATGGGAGAGCCAATAGATGTTTGCCATGCCCTCACAGTGTTTGGCAGAGTCAAGTTATCTTGGTTTAAGAGTTATATGCTCATTTGAGCCTTCTCAGTTTATCTTGGATTATAAGAACTTCAAGGCCAAATGGTAGGTGTTTTCATGAAACACATGAGTTAGATGGTGTATGGGAGTGCCAATAGATGTTTGCCAAGCCCTCACACAGTTTGAAGAGTCAAGTTATCTTGGTTTAAGAGTTGTATGCTCATTTGAGCCTTCTCGGTTTATCTTGGATTATAAGAACTTCAAGGCCAAATGGTAGGTGTTTTCATGAAACACATGAGTTAGATGGTGTATGGGAGAGCCAATAGATGTTTGCCAAGCCCTCACACAGTTTGAAGAGTCAAGTTATCTTGGTTTAAGAGTTGTATGCTCATTTGAGCCATCTCGGTTTATCTTTGGATTATAAAAACATCAAGGCCAAGTGGTAGGTGTTTTCATGAAACACATGAGTTAGATGGTGTATGGGAGTGCCAATAGATGTTTGCCAAGCCCTCACACAGTTTGAAGAGTCAAGTTATCTTGGTTTAAGAGTTGGGAGCCCATTTGCGCCTCTCGGTTTATCTTGGATTATAAGAACTTCAAGGCCAAGTGGTAGGTGATTTCATGACACACATGAGTTAGATGGTGTATGGCAGAGCCAATAGATGTTTGCCAAGCCCTCACACAGTTTGAAGAGTCAAGTTATCTTGGTTTAAGAGTTGTGAGCCCATTTGCGCCTTCTCGGTTTATCTTGGATTATAAGAACTTCAAGGCCAAGTGGTAGGTGTTTTCATGAAACATATGAGTTAGATGGTGTATGGGAGAGCCAATAGATGTTTGCCAAGCCCTCACACAGTTTGAAGAGTCAAGTTATCTTGGTTTAAGAGTTGTGAGCCCAATTGCGCCTTCTCGGTCTATCATGGATTATAAGAACTTGAAGGTTAAGTGGTAGGTGTTTTCATGAAACACATGAGTAAGATGGTGTTTGGGAGAGCCAATAGATATTTGCCAAGCCCTCACAGAGTTTGAAGAGTCAAGTTATCTTGGTTTAAGAGTTGTGAGCCCATTTGCGCCTTCTCGGTTTATCTTGGATTATAAGAACTTCAAGGCCAAGTGGTAGGTGATTTCATGACACACATGAGTTACATGGTGTATGGCAGAGCCAGTAGATGTTTGCCGAGCCCTCACACAGTTTGAAGAGTCAAGTTATCTTGGTTTAAGAGTTGTGAGCCCATTTGCGCCTTCTCGGTTTATCTTGGATTATAAGAACTTCAAGGCCAAGTGGTAGGTGTTTTCATGAAACACATGAGTAAGATGGTGTTTGGGAGAGCCAATAGATGTTTGCCAAGCCCTCACAGTGTTTGGGAGAGTCAAGTTATATTGGTTCAAGAGTTGTATGCCAATTTGCGCCTTCTCGGTTTATCTTGGATTATAAGAACTTCTAGGCCAAGTATTACGTGTTTTCATGAATCACATGAGTAAGATGGTGTTTGGGAGAGCCAATAGATGTTTGCCAAGCCCTCACACAGTTTGAAGAGTCAAGTTATCCTGGTTTAAGAGTTGTCAGCCCATTTGCGCCTTCTCGGTTTATCATGGATTATAAGAACTTGAAGGTTAAGTGGTAGGTGTTTTCATGAAACACATGAGTTAGATGATGTATGGGAGAGCCAATAGATGTTTGCCAAGCCCTCACACAGTTTGAAGAGTCAAGTTATATTGGTTTAAGAGTTGTATGCTCATTTGCGCCTTCTCGGTTTATCTTGGATTATAAGAACTTCAAGGCCATGTGGTAGGTGTTTTCATGAAACACATGAGTTAGATGGTGTATGGGAGAGCCAATAGATGTTTGCCAAGCCCTCACACAGTTTGAAGAGTCAAGTTATCTTGGTTTAAGAGTTGTATGCTCATTTGAGCCATCTCGGTTTATCTTTGGATTATAAAAACATCAAGGCCAAGTGGTAGGTGTTTTCATGAAACACATGAGTTAGATGGTGTATGGGAGTGCCAATAGATGTTTGCCAAGCCCTCACACAGTTTGAAGAGTCAAGTTATCTTGGTTTAATAGTTGGGAGCCCATTTGCGCCTCTCGGTTTATCTTGGATTATAAGAACTTCAAGGCCAAGTGGTAGGTGATTTCATGACACACATGAGTTAGATGGTGTATGGCAGAGCCAATAGATGTTTGCCAAGCCCTCACACAGTTTGAAGAGTCAAGTTATCTTGGTTTAAGAGTTGTGAGCCCATTTGCGCCTCTCGGTTTATCTTGGATTATAAGAACTTCAAGGCCAAGTGGTAGGTGTTTTCATGAAACATATGAGTTAGATGGTGTATGGGAGAGCCAATAGATGTTTGCCAAGCCCTCACACAGTTTGAAGAGTCAAGTTATCTTGGTTTAAGAGTTGTGAGCCCATTTGCGCCTTCTCGGTTTATCATGGATTATAAGAACTTGAAGGTTAAGTGGTAGGTGTTTTCATGAAACACATGAGTAAGATGGTGTTTGGGAGAGCCAATAGATATTTGCCAAGCCCTCACAGAGTTTGAAGAGTCAAGTTATCTTGGTTTAAGAGTTGTGAGCCCATTTGCGCCTTCTCGGTTTATCTTGGATTATAAGAACTTCAAGGCCAAGTGGTAGGTTATTTCATGACACACATGAGTTACATGGTGTATGGCAGAGCCAATAGATGTTTGCCGAGCCCTCACACAGTTTGAAGAGTCAAGTTATCCTGGTTTAAGAGTTGTCAGCCCATTTGCGCCTTCTCGGTTTATCTTGGATTATAAGAACTTCAAGGCCAAGTGGTAGGTGTTTTCATGAAACACATGAGTAAGATGGTGTTTGGGAGAGCCAATAGATGTTTGCCAAGCCCTCACAGTGTTTGGAAGAGTCAAGTTATATTGGTTTAAGAGTTGTATGCTCATTTGCGCCTTCTCGGTTTATCTTGGATTATAAGAACTTCTAGGCCAAGTATTACGTGTTTTCATGAATCACATGAGTAAGATGGTGTTTGGGTGAGCCAATAGATGTTTGCCAAGCCCTCACACAGTTTGAAGAGTCAAGTTATCTTGGTTTAAGAGTTCTATGCTCATTTGCGCCTTCTCGGTTTATCTTGGATTATAAGAACTTCAAGGCCAAGTGGTAGGTGTTTTCATGAAACACTTGAGTTAGATGGTGTATGGGAGAGCCAATAGATGTTTGCCAAGCCCTCACACAGTTTGATGAGTCAAGTTGTCTTGGTTTACGAGTTGTGAGCCCATTTGCGCCATCTCGGTTTATTTTGGATTATAAGAACTTCAAGGCCAAGTGGTAGGTGTTTTCATGAGACACATGAGTTAGATGGTGTTTGGGAGAGCCAATAGATGTTTGCCAAGCCCTCACAGAGTTTGAAGAGTCAAGTTATCTTGGTTTAAGAGTTGTGAGCCCATTTGCGCCTTCTCGGTTTATCTTGGATTATAAGAACTTCTAGGCCAAGTGGTAGGTGTTTTCATGAAACACATGAGTTATATGGTGTATGGGAGAGCCAATAGATGTTTGCCAAGCCCTCACACAGTTTGAAGAGTCAAGTTATCTTGGTTTAAGAGTTGTGAGCCCATTTGCGCCTTCTCGGTTTATCTTGGATTATAAGAACTTCAAGGCCAAGTGGTAGGTGTTTTCATGAAACACATGAGTAAGATGGTGTTTGGGAGAGCCAATAGATGTTTGCCAAGCCCTCACAGTGTTTGGGAGAGTCAAGTTATATTGGTTTAAGAGTTGTATGCTCATTTGCGCCTTCTCGGTTTATCTTGGATTATAAGAACTTCTAGGCCAAGTATTACGTGTTTTCATGAATCACATGAGTAAGATGGTGTTTGGGAGAGCCAATAGATGTTTGCCAAGCCCTCACACAGTTTGAAGAGTCAAGTTATCCTGGTTTAAGAGTTGTATGCTCATTTGAGCCTTCTCGGTTTATCTTGGATTATAAGAACTTCAAGGCCAAGTGGTAGGTGTTTTCATGAAACACTTGAGTTAGATGGTGTATGGGAGAGCCAATAGATGTTTGCCAAGCCCTCACACAGTTTGATGAGTCAAGTTGTCTTGGTTTACGAGTTGTGAGCCCATTTGCGCCATCTCGGTTTATTTTGGATTATAAGAACTTCAAGGCCAAGTGGTAGGTGTTTTCATGAGACACATGAGTTAGATGGTGTATGGGAGAGCCAATAGATGTTTGCCAAGCCCTCACACAGTTTGAAGAGTCAAGTTATCTTGGTTTAAGAGTTGTATGCTCATATGAGCCTTCTCGGTTTATCTTGGATTATAAGAACTTCAAGGCCAAGTGGTAGGTGTTTTCATGAAACACATGAGTTAGATGGTGTGTGGGAGAGCCAATAGATGTTCGCCAAGCCCTCACGCAGTTTGAAGAGTCAAGTTATCTTGGTTTAAGAGTTGTATGCCAATTTGCGCCTTCTCGGTTTATCTTGGATTATAAGAACTTCTAGTCCAAGTAGTAGGTGTTTTCGTTAAACACGTGAGTTAGATGATGTTTGGGAGAGCCAATAGATGTTTGCCTAGCCCTCGCAGAGTTGAAAACTCCAGTTATATTGGTTTAAGAGTTGTATGCCAATTTGCGCCTTCTCGGTTTATCTTGGATTATAAGAACTTCTAGGCCAAGTAGTAGGTGTTTTCATGAAACACATGAGTAAGATGGTGTTTGGGAGAGCCAATAGATGTTTGCCAAGCCCTCACACAGTTTGAAGAGTCAAGTTATCTTGGTTTAAGAGTTGTATGCTCATTTGAGCCTTCTCGGTTTATCTTGGATTATAAGAACTTCAAGGCCAAGTGGTAGGTGTTTTCATGAAACACTTGAGTTAGATGGTGTATGGGAGAGCCAATAGATGTTTGCCAAGCCCTCACAGAGTTTGAAGAGTCAAGTTATCTTGGTTTAAGAGTTGTGAGCCCATTTGCGCCTTCTTGGTTTATCTTGGATTATAAGAACTTCAAGGCCAAGTGGTAGGTGTTTTCATGAAACACATGAGTAAGATGGTGTTTGGGAGAGCCAATAGATGTTTGCCAAGCCCTCACAGAGTTTGAAGAGTCAAGTTATCTTGGTTTAAGAGTTGTGAGCCCATTTGCGCCTTCTTGGTTTATCTTGGATTATAAGAACTTCAAGGCCAAGTGGTAGGTGTTTTCATGAAACACATGAGTAAGATGGTGTTTGGGAGAGCCAATAGATGTTTGCCAAGCCCTCACAGTGTTTGGGAGAGTCAAGTTATATTGGTTTAAGAGTTGTATGCCAATTTGCGCCTTCTCGGTTTATCTTGGATTATAAGAACTTCTAGGCCAAGTATTACGTGTTTTCATGAATCACATGAGTAAGATGGTGTTTGGGAGAGCCAATAGATGTTTGCCAAGCCCTCACACAGTTTGAAGAGTCAAGTTATCCTGGTTTAAGAGTTCTATGCTCATTTGCGCCTTCTCGGTTTATCTTGGATTATAAGAACTTCAAGGCCAAGTGGTAGGTGTTTTCATGAAACACTTGAGTTAGATGGTGTATGGGAGAGCCAATAGATGTTTGCCAAACCCTCACAGAGTTTGAAGAGTCAAGTTATCTTGGTTTAAGAGTTGTGAGCCCATTTGCGCCTTCTTGGTTTATCTTGGATTATAAGAACTTCAAGGCCAAGTGGTAGGTGTTTTCATGAAACACATGAGTAAGATGGTGTTTGGGAGAGCCAATAGATGTTTGCCAAGCCCTCACAGAGTTTGAAGAGTCAAGTTATCTTGGTTTAAGAGTTGTGAGCCCATTTGCGCCTTCTTGGTTTATCTTGGATTATAAGAACTTCAAGGCCAAGTGGTAGGTGTTTTCATGAAACACATGAGTAAGATGGTGTTTGGGAGAGCCAATAGATGTTTGCCAAGCCCTCACACAGTTTGAAGAGTCAAGTTATCTTGGTTTAAGAGTTGTATGCTCATTTGAGCCTTCTCGGTTTATCTTGGATTATAAGAACTTCAAGGCCAAGTGGTAGGTGTTTTCATGAAACACTTGAGTTAGATGGTGTATCGGAGAGCCAATAGATGTTTGCCAAGCCCTCACACAGTTTGATGAGTCAAGTTGTCTTGGTTTACGAGTTGTGAGCCCATTTGCGCCATCTCGGTTTATTTTGGATTATAAGAACTTCAAGGCCAAGTGGTAGGTGTTTTCATGAGACACATGAGTTAGATGGTGTATGGGAGAGCCAATAGATGTTTGCCAAGCCCTCACACAGTTTGAAGAGTCAAGTTATCTTGGTTTAAGAGTTGTATGCTCATCTGATCCTTCTCGGTTTATCTTGGATTATAAGAACTTCAAGGCCAAGTGGTAGGTGTTTTCATGAAACACATGAGTTAGATGGTGTGTGGGAGAGCCAATAGATGTTCGCCAAGCCCTCACGCAGTTTGAAGAGTCAAGTTATCTTGGTTTAAGAGTTCTGAGCCCATTTGCGCCTTCTCGGTTTATCTTGGATTATAAGAACTTCTAGTCCAAGTAGTAGGTGTTTTCGTTAAACACGTGAGTTAGATGATGTTTGGGAGAGCCAATAGATGTTTGCCTAGCCCTCACAGTGTTTGGAAGAGTCAAGTTATATTGGTTTAAGAGTTGTATGCTCATTTGCACCTTCTCGGTTTATCTTGGATTATAAGAACTTCTATGCCAAGTAGTAGGTGTTTTCATGAATCACATGAGTAAGATGGTGTTTGGGAGAGCCAATAGATGTTTGCCAAGCCCTCACACAGTTTGAAGAGTCAAGTTATCCTGGTTTAAGAGTTGTGTGCTCATTTGCGCCTTCTCGGTTTATCTTGGATTATAAGAACTTCAAGGCCAAGTGGTAGGTGTTTTCATGAAACACATGAGTTAGATGGTGTATGGGAGAGCCAATAGATGTTTGCCAAGCCCTCACAGTGTTTGAAGAGTCAAGTTATCTTGGTTTAAGAGTTGTGAGCGCATTTGCGCCTTCTTGGTTTATCTTGGATTATAAGAACTTCAAGGCCAAGTGGTAGGTGTTTTCATGAAACACATAAGTAAGATGGTGTTTGGGAGAGCCAATAGATGTTTGCCAAGCCCTCACATAGTTTGAAGAGTCAAGTTATCTTGGTTTAAGAGTTGTGAGCCCATTTGCGCCTTCTTGGTTTATCTTGGATTATAAGAACTTCAAGGCCAAGTGGTAGGTGTTTTCATGAAACACATGAGTTAGATGGTGTTTGGGAGAGCCAATAGATGTTTGCCAAGCCCTCACAGTGTTTGGGAGAGTCAAGTTATATTGGTTTAAGAGTTGTATGCCAATTTGCGCCTTCTCGGTTTATCTTGGATTATAAGAACTTCTAGGCCAAGTATTAGGTGTTTTCATGAAACACATGAGTAAGATGGTGTTTGGGAGAGCCAATAGATGTTTGCCAAGCCCTCACACAGTTTGAAGAGTCAAGTTATCTTGGTTTAAGAGTTGTATGCTCATTTGAGCCTTCTCGGTTTATCTTGGATTATAAGAACTTCAAGGCCAAGTGGTAGGTGTTTTCATGAAACACTTGAGTTAGATGGTGTTTGGGAGAGCCAATAGATGTTTGCCAAACCCTCACAGAGTTTGAAGAGTCAAGTTATCTTGGTTTAAGAGTTGTGAGCCCATTTGCGCCTTCTTGGTTTATCTTGGATTATAAGAACTTCAAGGCCAAGTGGTAGGTGTTTTCATGAAACACATGAGTAAGATGGTGTTTGGGAGAGCCAATAGATGTTTGCCAAGCCCTCACACAGTTTGAAGAGTCAAGTTATCTTGGTTTAAGAGTTGTGAGCCCATTTGCGCCTTCTTGGTTTATCTTGGATTATAAGAACTTCAAGGCCAAGTGGTAGGTGTTTTCATGAAACACATGAGTAAGATGGTGTTTGGGAGAGCCAATAGATGTTTGCCAAGCCCTCACACAGTTTGAAGAGTCAAGTTATCTTGGTTTAAGAGTTGTATGCTCATTTGAGCCTTCTCGGTTTATCTTGGATTATAAGAACTTCAAGGCCAAGTGGTAGGTGTTTTCATGAAACACTTGAGTTAGATGGTGTATCGGAGAGCCAATAGATGTTTGCCAAGCCCTCACACAGTTTGATGAGTCAAGTTGTCTTGGTTTACGAGTTGTGAGCCCATTTGCGCCATCTCGGTTTATCTTGGATTATAAGAACTTCAAGGCCAAGTGGTAGGTGTTTTCATGAGACACATGAGTTAGATGGTGTATGGGAGAGCCAATAGATGTTTGCCAAGCCCTCACACAGTTTGAAGAGTCAAGTTATCTTGGTTTAAGAGTTGTATGCTCATATGAGCCTTCTCGGTTTATCTTGGATTATAAGAACTTCAAGGCCAAGTGGTAGGTGTTTTCATGAAACACATGAGTTAGATGGTGTGTGGGAGAGCCAATAGATGTTCGCCAAGCCCTCACGCAGTTTGAAGAGTCAAGTTATCTTGGTTTAAGAGTTCTGAGCCCATTTGCGCCTTCTCGGTTTATCTTGGATTATAAGAACTTCTAGTCCAAGTAGTAGGTGTTTTCGTTAAACACGTGAGTTAGATGATGTTTGGGAGAGCCAATAGATGTTTGCCTAGCCCTCGCAGAGTTGAAAACTCCAGTTATATTGGTTTAAGAGTTGTATGCCAATTTGCGCCTTCTCGGTTTATCTTGGATTATAAGAACTTCTAGGCCAAGTAGTAGGTGTTTTCATGAAACACATGAGTAAGATGGTGTTTGGGAGAGCCAATAGATGTTTGCCAAGCCCTCACACAGTTTGAAGAGTCAAGTTATCTTGGTTTAAGAGTTGTATGCTCATTTGAGCCTTCTCGGTTTATCTTGGATTATAAGAACTTCAAGGCCAAGTGGTAGGTGTTTTCATGAAACACTTGAGTTAGATGGTGTATGGGAGAGCCAATAGATGTTTGCCAAGCCCTCACAGAGTTTGAAGAGTCAAGTTATCTTGGTTTAAGAGTTGTGAGCCCATTTGCGCCTTCTTGGTTTATCTTGGATTATAAGAACTTCAAGGCCAAGTGGTAGGTGTTTTCATGAAACACATGAGTAAGATGGTGTTTGGGAGAGCCAATAGATGTTTGCCAAGCCCTCACGAGTTTGAAGAGTCAAGTTATCTTGGTTTAAGAGTTGTGAGCCCATTTGCGCCTTCTTGGTTTATCTTGGATTATAAGAACTTCAAGGCCAAGTGGTAGGTGTTTTCATGAAACACATGAGTAAGATGGTGTTTGGGAGAGCCAATAGATGTTTGCCAAGCCCTCACAGTGTTTGGAAGAGTCAAGTTATATTGGTTTAAGAGTTGTATGCTCATTTGCGCCTTCTCGGTTTATCTTGGATTATAAGAACTTCTAGGCCAAGTATTACGTGTTTTCATGAATCACATGAGTAAGATGGTGTTTGGGAGAGCCAATAGATGTTTGCCAAGCCCTCACACAGTTTGAAGAGTCAAGTTATCCTGGTTTAAGAGTTGTATGCTCATTTGCGCCTTCTCGGTTTATCTTGGATTATAAGAACTTCAAGGCCAAGTGGTAGGTGTTTTCATGAAACACATGAGTTAGATGGTGTATGGGAGAGCCAATAGATGTTTGCCAAGCCCTCACAGTGTTTGAAGAGTCAAGTTATCTTGGTTTAAGAGTTGTGAGCCCATTTGCGCCTTCTTGGTTTATCTTGGATTATAAGAACTTCAAGGCCAAGTGGTAGGTGTTTTCATGAAACACATGAGTAAGATGGTGTTTGGGAGAGCCAATAGATGTTTGCCAAGCCCTCACAGAATTTGAAGAGTCAAGTTATCTTGGTTTAAGAGTTGTGAGCCCATTTGCGCCTTCTCGGTTTATCTTGGATTATAAGAACTTCAAGGCCAAGTGGTAGGTGTTTTCATGAAACACATGAGTAAGATGGTGTTTGGGAGAGCCAATAGATGTTTGCCAAGCCCTCACAGAATTTGAAGAGTCAAGTTATCTTGGTTTAAGAGTTGTGAGCCCATTTGCGCCTTCTTGGTTTATCTTGGATTATAAGAACTTCAAGGCCAAGTGGTAGGTGTTTTCATGAAACACTTGAGTTAGATGGTGTATCGGAGAGCCAATAGATGTTTGCCAAGCCCTCACACAGTTTGATGAGTCAAGTTGTCTTGGTTTACGAGTTGTGAGCCCATTTGCGCCATCTCGGTTTATTTTGGATTATAAGAACTTCAAGGCCAAGTGGTAGGTGTTTTCATGAGACACATGAGTTAGATGGTGTATGGGAGAGCCAATAGATGTTTGCCAAGCCGTCACACAGTTTGAAGAGTCAAGTTATCTTGGTTTAAGAGTTGTATGCTCATATGAGCCTTCTCGGTTTATCTTGGATTATAAGAACTTCAAGGCCAAGTGGTAGGTGTTTTCATGAAACACATGAGTTAGATGGTGTGTGGGAGAGCCAATAGATGTTCGCCAAGCCCTCACGCAGTTTGAAGAGTCAAGTTATCTTGGTTTAAGAGTTCTGAGCCCATTTGCGCCTTCTCGGTTTATCTTGGATTATAAGAACTTCTAGTCCAAGTAGTAGGTGTTTTCGTTAAACACGTGAGTTAGATGATGTTTGGGAGAGCCAATAGATGTTTGCCTTGCCCTCGGATTTTTGAAAACTCCAGTTATATTGGTTTAAGAGTTGTATGCCAATTTGCGCCTTCTCGGTTTATCTTGGATTATAAGAACTTCTAGGCCAAGTAGTAGGTGTTTCCATGAAACACATGAGTAAGATGGTGTTTGGGAGAGCCAATAGATGTTTGCCAAGCCCTCACAGAGTTTGAAGAGTCAAGTTATCTTGGTTTAAGAGTTGTATGCTCATTTGCGCCTTCTCGGTTTATCTTGGATTATAAGAACTTCAAGGCCAAGTGGTAGGTGTTTTCATGAAACACATGAGTTAGATGGTGTATGGGAGAGCCAATAGATGTTTGCCAAGCCCTCACAGAGTTTGAAGAGTCAAGTTATCTTGGTTTAAGAGTTGTGAGCCCATTTGCGCCTTCTTGGTTTATCTTGGATTATAAGAACTTCAAGGCCAAGTGGTAGGTGTTTTCATGAAACACATGAGTAAGATGGTGTTTGGGAGAGCCAATAGATGTTTGCCAAGCCCTCACAGAGTTTGAAGAGTCAAGTTATCTTGGTTTAAGAGTTGTGAGCCCATTTGCGCCTTCTTGGTTTATCTTGGATTATAAGAACTTCAAGGCCAAGTGGTAGGTGTTTTCATGAAACACATGAGTAAGATGGTGTTTGGGAGAGCCAATAGATGTTTGCCAAGCCCTCACAGTGTTTGGGAGAGTCAAGTTATATTGGTTTAAGAGTTGTATGCCAATTTGCGCCTTCTCGGTTTATCTTGGATTATAAGAACTTCTAGGCCAAGTATTACGTGTTTTCATGAATCACATGAGTAAGATGGTGTTTGGGAGAGCCAATAGATGTTTGCCAAGCCCTCACACAGTTTGAAGAGTCAAGTTATCCTGGTTTAAGAGTTGTATGCTCATTTGAGCCTTCTCGGTTTATCTTGGATTATAAGAACTTCAAGGCCAAGTGGTAGGTGTTTTCATGAAACACATGAGTTAGATGGTGTATGGGAGAGCCAATAGATGTTTGCCAAGCCCTCACAGTGTTTGAAGAGTCAAGTTATCTTGGTTTAAGAGTTGTGAGCCCATTTGCGCCTTCTCGGTTTATCTTGGATTATAAGAACTTCAAGGCCAAGTGGTAGGTGTTTTCATGAAACACATGAGTAAGATGGTGTTTGGGAGAGCCAATAGATGTTTGCCAAGCCCTCACAGAATTTGAAGAGTCAAGTTATCTTGGTTTAAGAGTTGTGAGCCCATTTGCGCCTTCTCGGTTTATCTTGGATTATAAGAACTTCAAGGCCAAGTGGTAGGTGTTTTCATGAAACACATGAGTAAGATGGTGTTTGGGAGAGCCAATAGATGTTTGCCAAGCCCTCACGAATTTGAAGAGTCAAGTTATCTTGGTTTAAGAGTTGTGAGCCCATTTGCGCCTTCTTGGTTTATCTTGGATTATAAGAACTTCAAGGCCAAGTGGTAGGTGTTTTCATGAAACACTTGAGTTAGATGGTGTATCGGAGAGCCAATAGATGTTTGCCAAGCCCTCACACGAGCTTGATTTGTTAAGTTATCTTGGTTTAAGAGTTGTGAGCCCATTTGCGCCTTCTCGGTTTATCTTGGATTATAAGAACTTCAAGGCCAAGTGGTAGGTGTTTTCATGAGACACATGAGTTAGATGGTGTATGGGAGAGCCAATAGATGTTTGCCAAGCCCTCACAGAGTTTGAAGAGTCAAGTTATCTTGGTTTATGAGTTGTATGCTCATTTGAGCCTTCTCGGTTTATCTTGGATTATAAGAACTTCAAGGCCAAGTGGTAGGTGTTTTCATGAAACACATGAGTTAGATGGTGTGTGGAGAGCCAATAGATGTTCGCCAAGCCGTCACAGTGTTTGGGAGAGTCAAGTTATCTTGGTTTAAGAGTTGTGAGCCCATTTGCGCCTTCTCGGTTTATCTTGGATTATAAGAACTTCTAGTCCAAGTAGTAGGTGTTTTCGTTAAACACGTGAGTTAGATGATGTTTGGGAGAGCCAATAGATGTTTGCCTAGCCCTCGCAGTTGAAAACTCCAGTTATATTGGTTTAAGAGTTGTATGCCAATTTGCGCCTTCTCGGTTTATCTTGGATTATAAGAACTTCTAGGCCAAGTAGTAGGTGTTTCCATGAAACACATGAGTAAGATGGTGTTTGGGAGAGCCAATAGATGTTTGCCAAGCCCTCACACAGTTTGAAGAGTCAAGTTATCTTGGTTTAAGAGTTGTATGCTCATTTGAGCCTTCTCGGTTTATCTTGGATTATAAGAACTTCAAGGCCAAGTGGTAGGTGTTTTCATGAAACACTTGAGTTAGATGGTGTATGGGAGAGCCAATAGATGTTTGCCAAGCCCTCACTAAGTTTGAAGAGTCAAGTTATCTTGGTTTAAGAGTTGTGAGCCCATTTGCGCCTTCTTGGTTTATCTTGGATTATAAGAACTTCAAGGCCAAGTGGTAGGTGTTTTCATGAAACACATGAGTAAGATGGTGTTTGGGAGAGCCAATAGATGTTTGCCAAGCCCTCACAGTGTTTGGAAGAGTCAAGTTATCTTGGTTTAAGAGTTGTGAGCCCATTTGCGCCTTCTTGGTTTATCTTGGATTATAAGAACTTCAAGGCCAAGTGGTAGGTGTTTTCATGAAACACATGAGTTAGATGGTGTATGGGAGAGCCAATAGATGTTTGCCAAGCCCTCACAGTGTTTGGGAGAGTCAAGTTATATTGGTTTAAGAGTTGTGAGCCCATTTGCGCCTTCTCGGTTTATCTTGGATTATAAGAACTTCTAGGCCAAGTATTACGTGTTTTCATGAATCACATGAGTAAGATGGTGTTTGGGAGAGCCAATAGATGTTTGCCAAGCCCTCACACAGTTTGAAGAGTCAAGTTATCCTGGTTTAAGAGTTGTATGCTCATTTGAGCCTTCTCGGTTTATCTTGGATTATAAGAACTTCAAGGCCAAGTGGTAGGTGTTTTCATGAAACACTTGAGTTAGATGGTGTTTGGGAGAGCCAATAGATGTTTGCCAAACCCTCACACAGTTTGAAGAGTCAAGTTATCTTGGTTTAAGAGTTGTGAGCCCATTTGCGCCTTCTCGGTTTATCTTGGATTATAAGAACTTCAAGGCCAAGTGGTAGGTGTTTTCATGAAACACATGAGTTAGATGGTGTTTGGGAGAGCCAATAGATGTTTGCCAAGCCCTCACAGAGTTTGAAGAGTCAAGTTATCTTGGTTTAAGAGTTGTGAGCCCATTTGCGCCTTCTTGGTTTATCTTGGATTATAAGAACTTCAAGGCCAAGTGGTAGGTGTTTTCATGAAACACATGAGTTAGATGGTGTTTGGGAGAGCCAATAGATGTTTGCCAAGCCCTCACACAGTTTGAAGAGTCAAGTTATCTTGGTTTAAGAGTTGTATGCTCATTTGAGCCTTCTCGGTTTATCTTGGATTATAAGAACTTCAAGGCCAAGTGGTAGGTGTTTTCATGAAACACTTGAGTTAGATGGTGTATGGGAGAGCCAATAGATGTTTGCCAAGCCCTCACACAGTTTGATGAGTCAAATTATCTTGGTTTACGGGTTGTGAGCCCATTTGCGTCTTCTTGGTTTATCTTGGATTATAAGAACTTCAAGGCCAAGTGGTAGGTGTTTTCGCGAAACACATGAGTTAGATGGTGTATGGGAGAGCCAATAGATGTTTGCCAAGCCCTCACAGAGTTTGAAGAGTCAAGTTATCTTGGTTTAAGAGTTGTATGCTCATTTGAGCCTTCTCGGTTTATCTTGGATTATAAGAACTTCAAGGCCAAGTGGTAGGTGTTTTCATGAAACACATGAGTTAGATGGTGTGTGGGAGAGCCAATAGATGTTCGCCAAGCCCTCACACAGTTTGAAGAGTCAAGTTATCTTGGTTTAAGAGTTGTGAGCCCATTTGCGCCTTCTCGGTTTATCTTGGATTATAAGAACTTCTAGTCCAAGTAGTAGGTGTTTTCGTTAAACACGTGAGTTAGATGATGTTTGGGAGAGCCAATAGATGTTTGCCTAGCTCTCGCAGAGTTGAAAACTCCAGTTATATTGGTTTAAGAGTTGTATGCCAATTTGCGCCTTCTCGGTTTATCTTGGATTATAAGAACTTCTAGGCCAAGTAGTAGGTGTTTTCATGAAACACATGAGTTAGATGGTGTTTGGGAGAGCCAATAGATGTTTGCCAAGCCCTCACACAGTTTGAAGAGTCAAGTTATCTTGGTTTAAGAGTTGTATGCTCATTTGAGCCTTCTCGGTTTATCTTGGATTATAAGAACTTCAAGGCCAAGTGGTAGGTGTTTTCATGAAACACATGAGTTAGATGGTGTATGGGAGAGCCAATAGATGTTTGCCAAGCCCTCACTAAGTTTGAAGAGTCAAGTTATCTTGGTTTAAGAGTTGTGAGCCCATTTGCGCCTTCTTGGTTTATCTTGGATTATAAGAACTTCAAGGCCAAGTGGTAGGTGTTTTCATGAAACACATGAGTTAGATGGTGTTTGGGAGAGCCAATAGATGTTTGCCAAGCCCTCACAGAGTTTGAAGAGTCAAGTTATCTTGGTTTAAGAGTTGTGAGCCCATTTGCGCCTTCTTGGTTTATCTTGGATTATAAGAACTTCAAGGCCAAGTGGTAGGTGTTTTCATGAAACACATGAGTTAGATGGTGTATGGGAGAGCCAATAGATGTTTGCCAAGCCCTCACAGTGTTTGGAAGAGTCAAGTTATATTGGTTTAAGAGTTGTATGCTCATTTGCGCCTTCTCGGTTTATCTTGGATTATAAGAACTTCTAGGCCAAGTATTACGTGTTTTCATGAATCACATGAGTAAGATGGTGTTTGGGAGAGCCAATAGATGTTTGCCAAGCCCTCACACAGTTTGAAGAGTCAAGTTATCTTGGTTTAAGAGTTCTATGCTCATTTGCGCCTTCTTGGTTTATCTAGGATTATAAGAACTTCAAGGCCAAGTGGTAGGTGTTTTCATGAAACACATGAGTTAGATGGTGTATGGGAGAGCCAATAGATGTTTGCCAAGCCCTCACAGTGTTTGAAGAGTCAAGTTATCTTGGTTTAAGAGTTGTGAGCCCATTTGCGCCTTCTTGGTTTATCTTGGATTATAAGAACTTCAAGGCCAAGTGGTAGGTGTTTTCATGAAACACATGAGTAAGATGGTGTTTGGGAGAGCCAATAGATGTTTGCCAAGCCCTCAGAGAGTTTGAAGAGTCAAGTTATCTTGGTTTAAGAGTTGTGAGCCCATTTGCGCCTTCTCGGTTTATCTTGGATTATAAGAACTTCAAGGCCAAGTGGTAGGTGTTTTCATGAAACACATGAGTAAGATGGTGTTTGGGAGAGCCAATAGATGTTTGCCAAGCCCTCACAGAATTTGAAGAGTCAAGTTATCTTGGTTTAAGAGTTGTGAGCCCATTTGCGCCTTCTTGGTTTATCTTGGATTATAAGAACTTCAAGGCCAAGTGGTAGGTGTTTTCATGAAACACTTGAGTTAGATGGTGTATGGGAGAGCCAATAGATGTTTGCCAAGCCCTCACACAGTTTGAATAGTCAAGTTATCTTGGTTTAAGAGTTGTGAGCCCATTTGCGCCTTCTCGGTTTATTTTGGATTATAAGAACTTCAAGGCCAAGTGGTAGGTGTTTTCATGAAACACATGAGTTAGATGGTGTATGGGAGAGCCAATAGATGTTTGCCAAGCCCTCACACAGTTTGAAGAGTCAAGTTATCTTGGTTTAAGAGTTGTATGCTCATTTGAGCCTTCTCGGTTTATCTTGGATTATAAGAACTTCAAGGCCAAGTGGTAGGTGTTTTCATGAAACACATGAGTTAGATGGTGTGTGGGAGAGCCAATAGATGTTCGCCAAGCCCTCACGCAGTTTGAAGAGTCAAGTTATCTTGGTTTAAGAGTTCTGAGCCCATTTGCGCCTTCTCGGTTTATCTTGGATTATAAGAACTTCTAGTCCAAGTAGTAGGTGTTTTCATGAAACAGATGAGTTAGACGGTGTTTGGGAGAGCCAATAGATGTTTGCCTAGCCCTCGCAGAGTTGAAAACTCCAGTTATATTGGTTTAAGAGTTGTATGCCAATTTGCGCCTTCTCGGTTTATCTTGGATTATAAGAACTTCTAGGCCAAGTAGTAGGTGTTTCCATGAAACACATGAGTAAGATGGTGTTTGGGAGAGCCAATAGATGTTTGCCAAGCCCTCACACGGTTTGAAGAGTCAAGTTATCTTGGTTTAAGAGTTGTATGCTCATTTGAGCCTTCTCGGTTTATCTTGGATTATAAGAACTTCAAGGCCAAGTGGTAGGTGTTTTCATGAAACACTTGAGTTAGATGGTGTATGGGAGAGCCAATAGATGTTTGCCAAGCCCCCACGACGTTTGAAGAGTCAAGTTATCTTGGTTTAAGAGTTGTGAGCCCATTTGCGCCTTCTTGGTTTATCTTGGATTATAAGAACTTCAAGGCCAAGTGGTAGGTGTTTTCATGAAACACATGAGTTAGATGGTGTATGGGAGAGCCAATAGATGTTTGCCAAGCCCTCACTAAGTTTGAAGAGTCAAGTTATCTTGGTTTAAGAGTTGTGAGCCCATTTGCGCCTTCTTGGTTTATCTTGGATTATAAGAACTTCAAGGCCAAGTGGTAGGTGTTTTCATGAAACACATGAGTTAGATGGTGTATGGGAGAGCCAATAGATGTTTGCCAAGCCCTCACAGTGTTTGGAAGAGTCAAGTTATATTGGTTTAAGAGTTGTATGCCCATTTGCGCCTTCTCGGTTTATCTTGGATTATAAGAACTTCTAGGCCAAGTATTACGTGTTTTCATGAATCACATGAGTAAGATGGTGTTTGGGAGAGCCAATAGATGTTTGCCAAGCCCTCACAGTGTTTGAAGAGTCAAGTTATCTTGGTTTAAGAGTTGTATGCTCATTTGAGCCTTCTCGGTTTATCTTGGATTATAAGAACTTCAAGGCCAAGTGGTAGGTGTTTTCATGAAACACTTGAGTTAGATGGTGTATGGGAGAGCCAATAGATGTTTGCCAAGCCCTCACAGAGTTTGAAGAGTCAAGTTATCTTGGTTTAAGAGTTGTGAGCCCATTTGCGCCTTCTTGGTTTATCTTGGATTATAAGAACTTCAAGGCCAAGTGGTAGGTGTTTTCATGAAACACATGAGTAAGATGGTGTTTGGGAGAGCCAATAGATGTTTGCCAAGCCCTCACAGAATTTGAAGAGTCAAGTTATCTTGGTTTAAGAGTTGTGAGCCCATTTGCGCCTTCTCGGTTTATCTTGGATTATAAGAACTTCAAGGCCAAGTGGTAGGTGTTTTCATGAAACACATGAGTTAGATGGTGTTTGGGAGAGCCAATAGATGTTTGCCAAGCCCTCACTAAGTTTGAAGAGTCAAGTTATCTTGGTTTAAGAGTTGTGAGCCCATTTGCGCCTTCTTGGTTTATCTTGGATTATAAGAACTTCAAGGCCAAGTGGTAGGTGTTTTCATGAAACACTTGAGTTAGATGGTGTATGGGAGAGCCAATAGATGTTTGCCAAGCCCTCACACGAGTTTGATGAGTCAAGTTATCTTGGTTTACGAGTTGTGAGCCCATTTGCGCCTTCTCGGTTTATATTGGATTATAAGAACTTCAAGGCCAAGTGGTAGGTGTTTTCATGAGACACATGAGTTAGATGGTGTATGGGAGAGCCAATAGATGTTTGCCAAGCCGTCACACAGTTTGAAGAGTCAAGTTATCTTGGTTTAAGAGTTGTATGCTCATATGAGCCTTCTCGGTTTATCTTGGATTATAAGAACTTCAAGGCCAAGTGGTAGGTGTTTTCATGAAACACATGAGTTAGATGGTGTATGGGAGAGCCAATAGATGTTTGCCAAGCCCTCACACAGTTTGAAGAGTCAAGTTATCTTGGTTTAAGAGTTGTGAGCCCATTTGCGCCTTCTCGGTTTATCTTGGATTATAAGAACTTCTAGTCCAAGTAGTAGGTGTTTTCGTTAAACACGTGAGTTAGATGATGTTTGGGAGAGCCAATAGATGTTTGCCTAGCCCTCGCAGAGTTGAAAACTCCAGTTATATTGGTTTAAGAGTTGTATGCCAATTTGCGCCTTCTCGGTTTATCTTGGATTATAAGAACTTCTAGGCCAAGTAGTAGGTGTTTCCATGAAACACATGAGTAAGATGGTGTTTGGGAGAGCCAATAGATGTTTGCCAAGCCCTCACACAGTTTGAAGAGTCAAGTTATCTTGGTTTAAGAGTTGTATGCTCATTTGAGCCTTCTCGGTTTATCTTGGATTATAAGAACTTCAAGGCCAAGTGGTAGGTGTTTTCATGAAACACTTGAGTTAGATGGTGTATGGGAGAGCCAATAGATGTTTGCCAAGCCCTCACAGAGTTTGAAGAGTCAAGTTATCTTGGTTTAAGAGTTGTGAGCCCATTTGCGCCTTCTTGGTTTATCTTGGATTATAAGAACTTCAAGGCCAAGTGGTAGGTGTTTTCATGAAACACATGAGTAAGATGGTGTTTGGGAGAGCCAATAGATGTTTGCCAAGCCCTCACAGAGTTTGAAGAGTCAAGTTATCTTGGTTTAAGAGTTGTGAGCCCATTTGCGCCTTCTTGGTTTATCTTGGATTATAAGAACTTCAAGGCCAAGTGGTAGGTGTTTTCATGAAACACATGAGTAAGATGGTGTTTGGGAGAGCCAATAGATGTTTGCCAAGCCCTCACAGTGTTTGGAAGAGTCAAGTTATATTGGTTTAAGAGTTGTATGCTCATTTGCGCCTTCTCGGTTTATCTTGGATTATAAGAACTTCTAGGCCAAGTATTACGTGTTTTCATGAATCACATGAGTAAGATGGTGTTTGGGAGAGCCAATAGATGTTTGCCAAGCCCTCACACAGTTTGAAGAGTCAAGTTATCCTGGTTTAAGAGTTGTGAGCCCATTTGCGCCTTCTCGGTTTATCTTGGATTATAAGAACTTCAAGGCCAAGTGGTAGGTGTTTTCATGAAACACTTGAGTTAGATGGTGTATGGGAGAGCCAATAGATGTTTGCCAAGCCCTCACACAGTTTGAAGAGTCAAGTTATCTTGGTTTAAGAGTTGTGAGCCCATTTGCGCCTTCTCGGTTTATCTTGGATTATAAGAACTTCTAGGCCAAGTATTACGTGTTTTCATGAATCACATGAGTAAGATGGTGTTTGGGAGAGCCAATAGATGTTTGCCAAGCCCTCACACAGTTTGAAGAGTCAAGTTATCTTGGTTTAAGAGTTGTATGCTCATTTGAGCCTTCTCGGTTTATCTTGGATTATAAGAACTTCAAGGCCAAGTGGTAGGTGTTTTCATGAAACACTTGAGTTAGATGGTGTATGGGAGAGCCAATAGATGTTTGCCAAGCCCTCACACAGTTTGATGAGTCAAGTTGTCTTGGTTTACGAGTTGTGAGCCCATTTGCGCCATCTCGGTTTATTTTGGATTATAAGAACTTCAAGGCCAAGTGGTAGGTGTTTTCATGAGACACATGAGTTAGATGGTGTATGGGAGAGCCAATAGATGTTTGCCAAGCCCTCACACAGTTTGAAGAGTCAAGTTATCTTGGTTTAAGAGTTGTATGCTCATTTGAGCCTTCTCGGTTTATCTTGGATTATAAGAACTTCAAGGCCAAGTGGTAGGTGTTTTCATGAAACACATGAGTTAGATGGTGTGTGGGAGAGCCAATAGATGTTTGCCAAGCCCTCACACAGTTTGAAGAGTCAAGTTATCTTGGTTTAAGAGTTGTGAGCCCATTTGCGCCTTCTCGGTTTATCTTGGATTATAAGAACTTCTAGTCCAAGTAGTAGGTGTTTTCGTTAAACACGTGAGTTAGATGATGTTTGGGAGAGCCAATAGATGTTTGCCTAGCCCTCGCAGAGTTGAAAACTCCAGTTATATTGGTTTAAGAGTTGTATGCCAATTTGCGCCTTCTCGGTTTATCTTGGATTATAAGAACTTCTAGGCCAAGTAGTAGGTGTTTTCATGAAACACATGAGTAAGATGGTGTTTGGGAGAGCCAATAGATGTTTGCCAAGCCCTCACACAGTTTGAAGAGTCAAGTTATCTTGGTTTAAGAGTTGTATGCTCATTTGAGCCTTCTCGGTTTATCTTGGATTATAAGAACTTCAAGGCCAAGTGGTAGGTGTTTTCATGAAACACTTGAGTTAGATGGTGTATGGGAGAGCCAATAGATGTTTGCCAAGCCCTCACTATGTTTGTAGAGTCAAGTTATCTTGGTTTAAGAGTTGTGAGCCCATTTGCGCCTTCTTGGTTTATCTTGGATTATAAGAACTTCAAGGCCAAGTGGTAGGTGTTTTCATGAAACACATGAGTAAGATGGTGTTTGGGAGAGCCAATAGATGTTTGCCAAGCCCTCACGACCTTTGAAGAGTCAAGTTATCTTGGTTTAAGAGTTGTGAGCCCATTTGCGCCTTCTTGGTTTATCTTGGATTATAAGAACTTCAAGGCCAAGTGGTAGGTGTTTTCATGAAACACATGAGTAAGATGGTGTTTGGGAGAGCCAATAGATGTTTGCCAAGCCCTCACAGTGTTTGGGAGAGTCAAGTTATATTGGTTTAAGAGTTGTATGCCAATTTGCGCCTTCTCGGTTTATCTTGGATTATAAGAACTTCTAGGCCAAGTATTACGTGTTTTCATGAATCACATGAGTAAGATGGTGTTTGGGAGAGCCAATAGATGTTTGCCAAGCCCTCACAGTGTTTGGAGAGTCAAGTTATCTTGGTTTAAGAGTTGTATGCTCATTTGAGCCTTCTCGGTTTATCTTGGATTATAAGAACTTCAAGGCCAAGTGGTAGGTGTTTTCATGAAACACTTGAGTTAGATGGTGTATGGGAGAGCCAATAGATGTTTGCCAAGCCCTCACAGAGTTTGAAGAGTCAAGTTATCTTGGTTTAAGAGTTGTGAGCCCATTTGCGCCTTCTTGGTTTATCTTGGATTATAAGAACTTCAAGGCCAAGTGGTAGGTGTTTTCATGAAACACATGAGTAAGATGGTGTTTGGGAGAGCCAATAGATGTTTGCCAAGCCCTCACAGAATTTGAAGAGTCAAGTTATCTTGGTTTAAGAGTTGTGAGCCCATTTGCGCCTTCTCGGTTTATCTTGGATTATAAGAACTTCAAGGCCAAGTGGTAGGTGTTTTCATGAGACACATGAGTTAGATGGTGTATGGGAGAGCCAATAGATGTTTGCCAAGCCCTCACACAGTTTGAAGAGTCAAGTTATCTTGGTTTAAGAGTTGTATGCTCATATGAGCCTTCTCGGTTTATCTTGGATTATAAGAACTTCAAGGCCAAGTGGTAGGTGTTTTCATGAAACACATGAGTTATATGGTGTATGGGAGAGCCAATAGATGTTTGCCAAGCCCTCACACAGTTTGAAGAGTCAAGTTATCTTGGTTTAAGAGTTGTGAGCCCATTTGCGCCTTCTCGGTTTATCTTGGATTATAAGAACTTCTAGTCCAAGTAGTAGGTGTTTTCGTTAAACACGTGAGTTAGATGGCGTTTGGGAGAGCCAATAGATGTTTGCCTAGCCCTCGCAGAGTTGAAGATTCAAGTTATCTTGGTTTAAGAGTTGTATGCTCATTTGCGCCTTCTCGGTTTATCTTGGATTATAAGAACTTCTAGGCCAAGTATTACGTGTTTTCATGAATCACATGAGTAAGATGGTGTTTGGGAGAGCCAATAGATGTTTGCCAAGCCCTCACAGTGTTTGAAAAGTCAAGTTATCTTGGTTTAAGAGTTGTGAGCCCATTTGCTCCTTCTCGGTTTATCTTCGATTATAAGAACTTCAAGGCCAAGTGGTAGGTGTTTTCATGAAACACATGAGTAAGATGGTGTTTGGGAGAGCCAATAGATGTTTGCCAAGCCCTCACAGTGTTTGGAAGAGTCAAGTTATATTGGTTTAAGAGTTGTATGCTCATTTGCGCCTTCTCGGTTTATCTTGGATTATAAGAACTTCTAGGCCAAGTATTACGTGTTTTCATGAATCACATGAGTAAGATGGTGTTTGGGAGAGCCAATAGATGTTTGCCAAGCCCTCACAGTGTTTGAAAAGTCAAGTTATCTTGGTTTAAGAGTTCTATGCTCATTTGCGCCTTCTCGGTTTATCTTGGATTATAAGAACTTCAAGGCCAAGTGGTAGGTGTTTTCATGAAACACTTGAGTTAGATGGTGTATGGGAGAGCCAATAGATGTTTGCCAAGCCCTCACACAGTTTGATGAGTCAAGTTGTCTTGGTTTACGAGTTGTGAGCCCATTTGCGCCATCTCGGTTTATTTTGGATTATAAGAACTTCAAGGCCAAGTGGTAGGTGTTTTCATGTGACACATGAGTTAGATGGTGTATGGGAGAGCCAATAAATGTTTGCCAAGCCCTCACACAGTTTGAAGAGTCAAGTTATCTTGGTTTAAGAGTTGTATGCTCATATGAGCCTTCTCGGTTTATCTTGGATTATAAGAACTTCAAGGCCAAGTGGTAGGTGTTTTCATGAAACACATGAGTTAGATGGTGTGTGGGAGAGCCAATAGATGTTCGCCAAGCCCTCACGCAGTTTGAAGAGTCAAGTTATCTTGGTTTAAGAGTTCTGAGCCCATTTGCGCCTTCTCGGTTTATCTTGGATTATAAGAACTTCTAGTCCAAGTAGTAGGTGTTTTCGTTAAACACGTGAGTTAGATGATGTTTGGGAGAGCCAATAGATGTTTGCCTAGCCCTCGCAGAGTTGAAAACTCCAGTTATCTTGGTTTAAGAGTTGTATGCCCATTTGCGCCTTCTCGGTTTATCTTGGATTATTAGAACTTCTAGGCCAAGTATTAGGTGTTTTCATGAAACACATGAGTAAGATGGTGTTTGGGAGAGCCAATAGATGTTTGCCAACCCCTCACAGAGTTTGAAGAGTCAAGTTATCTTGGTTTAAGAGTTGTGAGCCCATTTGCGCCTTCTTGGTTTATCTTGGATTATAAGAACTTCAAGGCCAAGTGGTAGGTGTTTTCATGAAACACATGAGTAAGATGGTGTTTGGGAGAGCCAATAGATGTTTGTCAAGCCCTCACAGTGTTTGGGAGAGTCAAGTTATATTGGTTTAAGAGTTGTATGCCAATTTGCGCCTTCTCGGTTTATCTTGGATTATAAGAACTTCTAGGCCAAGTATTACGTGTTTTCATGAATCACATGAGTAAGATGGTGTTTGGGAGAGCCAATAGATGTTTGCCAAGCCCTCACACAGTTTGAAGAGTCAAGTTATCCTGGTTTAAGAGTTGTATGCTCATTTGAGCCTTCTCGGTTTATCTTGGATTATAAGAACTTCAAGGCCAAGTGGTAGGTGTTTTCATGAAACACTTGAGTTAGATGGTGTATGGGAGAGCCAATAGATGTTTGCCAAGCCCTCACACAGTTTGATGAGTCAAGTTGTCTTAGTTTAAGAGTTGTGAGCCCATTTGCGCCATCTCGGTTTATCTTGGATTATAAGAACTTCAAGGCCAAGTGGTAGGTGTTTTCATGTGACACATGAGTTAGATGGTGTATGGGAGAGCCAATAGATGTTTGCCAAGCCCTCACACAGTTTGAAGAGTCAAGTTATCTTGGTTTAAGAGTTGTATGCTCATATGAGCCTTCTCGGTTTATCTTGGATTATAAGAACTTCAAGGCCAAGTGGTAGGTGTTTTCATGAAACACATGAGTTAGATGGTGTGTGGGAGAGCCAATAGATGTTCGCCAAGCCCTCACGCAGTTTGAAGAGTCAAGTTATCTTGGTTTAAGAGTTCTGAGCCCATTTGCGCCTTCTCGGTTTATCTTGGATTATAAGAACTTCTAGTCCAAGTAGTAGGTGTTTTCGTTAAACACGTGAGTTAGATGATGTTTGGGAGAGCCAATAGATGTTTGCCTAGCCCTCGCAGAGTTGAAAACTCCAGTTATATTGGTTTAAGAGTTGTATGCCAATTTGCGCCTTCTCGGTTTATCTTGGATTATAAGAACTTCTAGGCCAAGTATTACGTGTTTTCATGAATCACATGAGTAAGATGGTGTTTGGGAGAGCCAATAGATGTTTGCCAAGCCCTCACACAGTTTGAAGAGTCAAGTTATCCTGGTTTAAGAGTTGTATGCTCATTTGAGCCTTCTCGGTTTATCTTGGATTATAAGAACTTCAAGGCCAAGTGGTAGGTGTTTTCATGAAACACTTGAGTTAGATGGTGTATGGGAGAGCCAATAGATGTTTGCCAAGCCCTCACACAGTTTGATGAGTCAAGTTGTCTTGGTTTACGAGTTGTGAGCCCATTTGCGCCATCTCGGTTTATTTTGGATTATAAGAACTTCAAGGCCAAGTGGTAGGTGTTTTCATGAGACACATGAGTTAGATGGTGTATGGGAGAGCCAATAGATATTTGCCAAGCCCTCACAGTGTTTGAAGAGTCAAGTTATCTTGGTTTAAGATTTCTATGCTCATTTGCGCCTTCTCGGTTTATCTTGGATTATAAGAACTTCAAGGCCAAGTGGTAGGTGTTTTCATGAAACACATGAGTTAGATGGTGTGTGGGAGAGCCAATAGATGTTCGCCAAGCCCTCACGCAGTTTGAAGAGTCAAGTTATCTTGGTTTAAGAGTTGTATGCCAATTTGCGCCTTCTCGGTTTATCTTGGATTATAAGAACTTCTAGGCCAAGTGGTAGGTGTTTTCATGAAACACACGAGTTAGATGGTGTATGGGAGAGCCAATAGATGTTTGCCAAGCCCTCACAGAGTTTGAAGAGTCAAGTTATCTTGGTTTAAGAGTTGTATGCTCATTTGAGCCTTCTCGATTTATCTTGGATTATAAGAACTTCAAGGCCAAGTGGTAGGTATTTTCATGAAACACATGAGTTAGATGGTGTGTGGGAGAGCCAATAGATGTTCGCCAAGCCCTCACGCAGTTTGAAGAGTCAAGTTATCTTGGTTTAAGAGTTCTGAGCCCATTTGCGCCTTCTCGGTTTATCTTGGATTATAAGAACTTCTAGTCCAAGTAGTAGGTGTTTTCGTTAAACACGTGAGTTAGATGATGTTTGGGAGAGCCAATAGATGTTTGCCTAGCCCTCGCAGAGTTGAAAACTCCAGTTATCTTGGTTTAAGAGTTGTATGCCCATTTGCGCCTTCTCGGTTTATCTTGGATTATAAGAACTTCTAGGCCAAGTATTACGTGTTTTCATGAATCACATGAGTAAGATGGTGTTTGGGAGAGCCAATAGATGTTTGCCAAGCCCTCACACAGTTTGAAGAGTCAAGTTATCTTGGTTTAAGAGTTGTGAGCCCATTTGCGCCTTCTCGGTTTATCTTGGATTATAAGAACTTCAAGGCCAAGTGGTAGGTGATTTCATGACACACATGAGTTACATGGTGTATGGCAGAGCCAATAGATGTTTGCCAAGCCCTCACACAGTTTGAAGAGTCAAGTTATCTTGGTTTAAGAGTTGAGAGCCCAATTGCGCCTTCTCGGTCTATCATGGAATATAAGAACTTGAAGGTTAAGTGGTAGGTGTTTTCATGAAACACATGAGTTAGATGGTGTATGGGAGAGCCAATAGATGTTTGCCAAGCCCTCACACAGTTTGAAGAGTCAAGTTATCTTGGTTTAAGAGTTGTATGCTCATTTGAGCCTTCTCGGTTTATCTTGGATTATAAGAACTTCAAGGCCAAGTGGTAGGTGTTTTCATGAAACACACGAGTTAGATGGTGTATGGGAGAGCCAATAGATGTTTGCCAAGCCCTCACAGAGTTTGAAGAGTCAAGTTATCTTGGTTTAAGAGTTGTATGCTCATTTGAGCCTTCTCGATTTATCTTGGATTATAAGAACTTCAAGGCCAAGTGGTAGGTGTTTTCATGAAACACATGAGTTAGATGGTGTATGGGAGAGCCAATAGATGTTTGCCAAGCCCTCACACAGTTTGAAGAGTCAAGTTATCTTGGTTTAAGAGTTGGAAGCCCATTTGCGCCTCTCGGTTTATCTTGGATTATAAGAACTTCAAGGCCAAGTGGTAGGTGATTTCATGACACACATGAGTTACATGGTGTATGGCAGAGCCAATAGATGTTTGCCAAGCCCTCACACAGTTTGAAGAGTCAAGTTATCTTGGTTTAAGAGTTGAGAGCCCAATTGCGCCTTCTCGGTCTATCATGGATTATAAGAACTTGAAGGTTAAGTGGTAGGTGTTTTCATGAAACACATGAGTTAGATGGTGTATGGGAGTGCCAATAGAAGTTTGCCAAGCCCTCACACAGTTTGAAGAGTCAAGTTATCTTGGTTTAAGAGTTGTATGCTCATTTGAGCCTTCTCGGTTTATCTTGGATTATAAGAACTTCAAGGCCAAATGGTAGGTGTTTTCATGAAACACATGAGTTAGATGGTGTATGGGAGAGCCAATAGATGTTTGCCAAGCCCTCACACAGTTTGAAGAGTCAAGTTATCTTGGTTTAAGAGTTGTATGCTCATTTGAGCCATCTCGGTTTATCTTTGGATTATAAGAACATCAAGGCCAAGTGGTAGGTGTTTTCATGAAACACATGAGTTAGATGGTGTATGGGAGAGCCAATAGATGTTTGCCAAGCCCTCACACAGTTTGAAGAGTCAAGTTATCTTGGTTTAAGAGTTGGGAGCCCATTTGCGCCTCTCGGTTTATCTTGGATTATAAGAACTTCAAGGCCAAGTGGTAGGTGATTTCATGACACACATGAGTTAGATGGTGTATGGCAGAGCCAATAGATGTTTGCCAAGCCCTCACACAGTTTGAAGAGTCAAGTTATTTTGGTTTAAGAGTTGTGAGCCCATTTGCGCCTCTCGGTTTATCTTGGATTATAAGAACTTCAAGGCCAAGTGGTAGGTGTTTTCATGATACATTTGAGTTAGATGGTGTATGGGAGAGCCAATAGATGTTTGCCAAGCCCTCACACAGTTTGAAGAGTCAAGTTATCTTGGTTTAAGAGTTGTGAGCCCAATTGCGCCTTCTCGGTCTATCATGGATTATAAGAACTTGAAGGTTAAGTGGTAGGTGTTTTCATGAAACACATGAGTAAGATGGTGTTTGGGAGAGCCAATAGATGTTTGCCAAGCCCTCACAGAGTTTGAAGAGTCAAGTTATCTTGGTTTAAGAGTTGTGAGCCCATTTGCGCCTTCTCGGTTTATCTTGGATTATAAGAACTTCAAGGCCAAGTGGTAGGTGATTTCATGACACACATGAGTTACATGGTGTATGGCAGAGCCAGTAGATGTTTGCCGAGCCCTCACACAGTTTGAAGAGTCAAGTTATCTTGGTTTAAGAGTTGTGAGCCCATTTGCGCCTTCTCGGTTTATCTTGGATTATAAGAACTTCAAGGCCAAGTGGTAGGTGTTTTCATGAAACACATGAGTAAGATGGTGTTTGGGAGAGCCAATAGATGTTTGCCAAGCCCTCACAGTGTTTGGGAGAGTCAAGTTATATTGGTTTAAGAGTTGTATGCTCATTTGCGCCTTCTCGGTTTATCTTGGATTATAAGAACTTCTAGGCCAAGTATTACGTGTTTTCATGAATCACATGAGTAAGATGGTGTTTGGGAGAGCCAATAGATGTTTGCCAAGCCCTCACAGTGTTTGGAAGAGTCAAGTTATATTGGTTTAAGAGTTGTATGCTCATTTGCGCCTTCTTGGTTTATCTTGGATTATAAGAACTTCAAGGCCAAGTGGTAGGTGATTTCATGACACACATGAGTTACATGGTGTATGGCAGAGCCAATAGATGTTTGCCAAGCCCTCACACAGTTTGAAGAGTCAAGTTATCTTGGTTTAAGAGTTGAGAGCCCAATTGCGCCTTCTCGGTCTATCATGGATTATAAGAACTTGAAGGTTAAGTGGTAGGTGTTTTCATGAAACACATGAGTTAGATGGTGTATGGGAGAGCCAATAGATGTTTGCCAAGCCCTCACACAGTTTGAAGAGTCAAGTTATCTTGGTTTAAGAGTTGTATGCTCATTTGAGCCTTCTCGGTTTATCTTGGATTATAAGAACTTCAAGGCCAAGTGGTAGGTGTTTCCATGAAACACATGAGTTAGATGGTGTATGGGAGAGCCAATAGATGTTCGCCAAGCCCTCACGCAGTTTGAAGAGTCAAGTTATCTTGGTTTAAGAGTTCTGAGCCCATTTGCGCCTTCTCGGTTTATCTTGGATTATAAGAACTTCTAGTCCAATAGTAGGTGTTTTCGTTAAACACATGAGTTAGATGATATTTGGGAGAGCCAATAGATGTTTGCCTAGCCCTCGCAGAGTTGAAAACTCCAGTTATCTTGGTTTAAGAGTTGTATGCTCATTTGAGCCTTCTCGGTTTATCTTGGATAATAAGAACTTCATGTCCAAGTGGTAGGTGTTGTCATGAAACACATGAGTTAGATGGTGTATGGGAGAGCCAATAGATGTTTACCAAGCCCTCACAGTGTTTGAAGACTCAAGTTATCTTGGTTTAAGAGTTGTATGCCCATTTGCGCCTTCTCGGTTTATCTTGGATTATAAGAACTTCTAGGCCAAGTATTAGGTGTTTTCATGAAACACATGAGTAAGATGGTGTTTGGGAGAGCCAATAGATGTTTGCCAAGCCCTCACAGAGTTTGAAGAGTCATGTTATCTTGGTTTAAGAGTTGTGAGCCCATTTGCGCCTTCTCGGTTTATCTTGGATTATAAGAACTTCAAGGCCAAGTGGTAGGTGATTTCATGACACACATGAGTTACATGGTGTATGGCAGAGCCAGTAGATGTTTGCCAAGCCCTCACACGGTTTGAAGTGTCAAGTTATCTTGGTTTAAAAGTTGTGAGCCCATTTGCGCCTTCTCGGTTTATCTTGGATTATAAGAACTTCAAGGCCACGTGGTAGGTGTTTTCAAGAAAGACATGAGTTAGATGGTGTGTGGGAGAGCCAATAGATGTTTACCAAGCCCTCACAGTGTTTGAAGACTCAAGTTATCTTGGTTTAAGAGTTGTATGCCCATTTGCGCCTTCTCGGTTTATCTTGGATTATAAGAACTTCTAGGCCAAGTATTACGTGTTTTCATGAATCACATGAGTAAGATGGTGTTTGGGAGAGCCAATAGATGTTTGCCAAGCCCTCACACAGTTTGAAGAGTCAAGTTATCTTGGTTTAAGAGTTGTGAGCCCATTTGCGCCTTCTCGGTTTATCTTGGATTATAAGAACTTCAAGGCCAAGTGGTAGGTGATTTCATGAGACACATGAGTTAGATGGTGTATGGCAGAGGCAATAGATGTTTGCCAAGCCCTCACACAGTTTGAAGAGTCAAGTTATCTTGGTTTAAGAGTTGTGAGCCCATTTGCGCCTTCTCGGTTTATCTTGGATTATAAGAACTTCAAGGCCAAGTGGTAGGTGTTTTCATGAAACACATGAGTTAGATGGTGTATGGGAGAGCCAATAGATGTTTGCCAAGCCCTCACAGTGTTTGGGAGAGTCAAGTTATATTGGTTTAAGAGTTGTATGCCAATTTGCGCCTTCTCGGTTTATCATGGATTATAAGAACTTTTAGGCCAAGTATTAGGTGTTTTCATGAAACACATGAGTAAGATGGTGTTTGGGAGAGCCAATAGATGTTTGCCAAGCCCTCACACAGTTTGAAGAGTCAAGTTATCTTGGTTTAAGAGTTGTATGCTCATTTGAGCTTTCTCGGTTTATCTTGGATTATAAGAACTTCAAGGCCAAGTGGTAGGTGTTTTCATGAAACACTTGAGTTAGATGGTGTATGGGAGAGCCAATAGATGTTTGCCAAGCCCTCACACAGTTTGATGAGTCAAGTTGTCTTGGTTTACGAGTTGTGAGCCCATTTGCGCCATCTCGGTTTATTTTGGATTATAAGAACTTCAAGGCCAAGTGGTAGGTGTTTTCATGAGACACATGAGTTAGATGGTGTATGGGAGAGCCAATAGATGTTTGCCAATCCCTCACACAGTTTGAAGAGTCAAGTTATCTTGGTTTAAGAGTTGTATGCTCATTTGAGCCTTCTCGGTTTATCTTGGATTATAAGAACTTCAAGGCCAAGTGGTAGGTGTTTTCATGAAACACATGAGTTAGATGGTGTATGGGAGAGCCAATAGATGTTCGCCAAGCCCTCACACAGTTTGAAGAGTCAAGTTATCTTGGTTTAAGAGTTGTGAGCCCATTTGCGCCTTCTCGGTTTATCTTGGATTATAAGAACTTCTAGTCCAAGTAGTAGGTGTTTTCGTTAAACACGTGAGTTAGATGATGTTTGGGAGAGCCAATAGATGTTTGCCTAGCTCTCGCAGAGTTGAAGACTCCAATTATCTTGGTTTAAGAGTTGTATGCTCATTTGAGCCTTCTCGGTTTATCTTGGATTATAAGAACTTCAAGGCCAAGTGGTAGGTGATTTCATGATACACATGAGTTAGATGGTGTATGGGAGAGCCAATAGATGTTTGCCATGCCCTCACACAGTTTGAAGAGTCAAGTTATCTTGGTTTAAGAGTTGTGAGCCCATTTGCGCCTTATCGGTTTATCTTGGATTATAAGAACTTCAAGGCCAAATGGTAGGTGTTTTCATGAAACACATGAGTTAGATGGTGTATGGGAGAGCCAATAGATGTTTGCCAAGCCGTCACAGTGTTTGGGAGAGTCAATTTATCTTGGTTTATGAGTTATATGCCCATTTGCGCCCTCTCGGTTTATCTTGGATTATAAGAACTTCTAGCCCAAGTGGTAGGTGTTTTCATGAAACACATGAGTAATGTGGTGTGTGGGAGTGCCAATAGATGTTTGCCAAGCCCTCACAGTGTTTGGGAGAGTCAAGTTATATTGGTTTAAGAGTTGTATGCCAATTTGCGCCTTCTCGGTTTATCATGGATTATAAGAACTTCTAGGCCAAGTGGTAGGTGATTTCATGACACACAAG
Source organism: Styphnolobium japonicum (assembly GCA_023212625.1). Taxonomy (NCBI): domain Eukaryota; kingdom Viridiplantae; phylum Streptophyta; class Magnoliopsida; order Fabales; family Fabaceae; genus Styphnolobium; species Styphnolobium japonicum. Next base: position 19,002,459 of record JALBWW010000011.1, read on the forward strand.
AGTTACATGGTGTATGGCAGAGCCAATAGATGTTTGCCAAGCCCTCACACAGTTTGAAGAGTCAAGTTATCTTGGTTTAAGAGTTGTGAGCCCATTTGCGCCTTCTCGGTTTATCTTGGATTATAAGAACTTCAAGGCCAAGTGGTAGGTGATTTCATGACACACATGAGTTACATGGTGTATTGCAGAGCCAGTAGATGTTTGCCAAGCCCTCACACAGTTTGATGAGTCAAGTTGTCTTGGTTTACGAGTTGTGAGCCCATTTGCGCCATCTCGGTTTATTTTGGATTATAAGAACTTCAAGGCCAAGTGGTAGGTGTTTTCATGAGACACATGAGTTAGATGGTGTATGGGAGAGCCAATAGATGTTTGCCAATCCCTCACACAGTTTGAAGAGTCAAGTTATCTTGGTTTAAGAGTTGAGAGCCCATTTGCGCCTTCTCCGTTTATCTTGGATTATAAGAACTTCAAGGCCAAGTGGTAGGTGATTTCATGACACACATGAGTTACATGCTGTATGGCAGAGCCAGTAGATGTTTGCCAAGCCCTCACACAGTTTGAAGAGTCAAGTTATCTTGGTTTAAGAGTTGTGAGCCCATTTGCGCCTTCTCGGTTTATCTTGGATTATAAGAACTTCAAGGCCACGTGGTAGGTGTTTTCAAGAAAGACATGAGTTAGATGGTGTGTGGGAGAGCCAATAGATGTTTACCAAGCCCTCACAGTGTTTGAAGAGTCAAGTTATCTTAGTTTAAGAGTTGTATGCCAATTTGCGCCTTCTCGGTTTATCTTGGATTATAAGAACTTCTTGGCCAAGTATTAGGTGTTTTCATGAAACACATGAGTAAGATAGTGTTTGGGAGAGCCAATAGATGTTTGCCAAGCCCTCACAGAGTTTGAAGAGTCAAGTTATCTTGGTTTAAGAGTTGTATGCCAATTTGCGCCTTCTCGGTTTATCTTGGATTATAAGAACTTCTAGGCCAAGTATTACGTGTTTTCATGAATCACATGAGTAAGATGGTGTTTGGGAGAGCCAATAGATGTTTGCCATGCCCTCACACAGTTTGAAGAGTCAAGTTATCTTGGTTTAAGAGTTGTATGCTCATTTGAGCCTTCTCGGTTTATCTTGGATTATAAGAACTTCAAGGCCAAGTGGTAGGTGTTTTCATGAAACACATGAGTTAGATGGTGTATGGCAGAGCCAATAGATGTTTGCCAAGCCCTCACAGAGTTTGAAGAGTCAAGTTAGCTTGGTTTAGGAGTTGCGAGCCCATTTGCGCCTTCTCGGTTTATCTTGGATTATAAGAACTTCAAGGCCAAGTGGTAGGTGTTTTCGTGAAACACATGAGTTAGATGGTGTATGGCAGTGCCAATAGATGTTTGCCAAGCTCTCACAGTGTTTGAAGACTCAAGTTATCTTGGTTTAAGAGTTGTGAGCCCATTTGCGCCTTCTCGGTTTATCTTGGATTATAAGAACTTCAAGGCCAAGTGGTAGGTGATTTCATGACACACATGAGTTACATGGTGTATGGCAGAGCCAATAGATGTTTGCCAAGCCCTCACACAGTTTGAAGACTCAAGTTATCTTGGTTTAAGAGTTGTATGCCCATTTGTGCCTTCTCGGTTTATCTTGGATTATAAGAACTTCAAGGCCACGTGGTAGGTGTTTTCAAGAAAGACATGAGTTAGATGGTGTGTGGGAGAGCCAATAGATGTTTACCAAGCCCTCACAGTGTTTGAAGACTCAAGTTATCTTGGTTTAAGAGTTGTATGCCCATTTGCGCCTTCTCGGTTTATCTTGGATTATAAGAACTTCTAGGCCAAGTATTACGTGTTTTCATGAATCACATGAGTAAGATGGTGTTTGGGAGAGCCAATAGATGTTTACCAAGCCCTCACAGAGTTTGAAGAGTCAAGTTATCTTGGTTTAAGAGTTGTGAGCCCATTTGCTCATTCTCGGTTTATCTTGGATTATAAGAACTTCAAGGCCAAGTGGTAGGTGATTTCATGAGACACATGAGTTAGATGGTGTATGGCAGAGGCAATAGATGTTTGCCAAGCCCTCACACAGTTTGAAGAGTCAAGTTATCTTGGTTTAAGAGTTGTGAGCCCATTTGCGCCTTCTCGGTTTATCTTGGATTATAAGAACTTCATGGCCAAGTGGTAGGTGTTTTCATGAAACACATGAGTTAGATGGTGTATGGGAGAGCCAATAGATGTTTGCCAAGCCCTCACAGTGTTTGGAAGAGTCAAGTTATATTGGTTTAAGAGTTGTATGCTCATTTGCGCCTTCTCGGTTTATCATGGATTATAAGAACTTCTAGGCCAAGTATTACGTGTTTTCATGAATCACATGAGTAAGATGGTGTTTGGGAGAGCCAATAGATGTTTGCCAAGCCCTCACACAGTTTGAAGAGTCAAGTTATCTTGGTTTAAGAGTTGTATGCTCATTTGCGCCTTCTCGGTTTATCTTGGATTATAAGAACTTCAAGGCCAAGTGGTAGGTGTTTTCATGAAACACTTGAGTTAGATGGTGTATGGGAGAGCCAATAGATGTTTGCCAAGCCCTCACACAGTTTGATGAGTCAAGTTGTCTTGGTTTACGAGTTGTGAGCCCATTTGCGCCATCTCGGTTTATTTTGGATTATAAGAACTTCAAGGCCAAGTGGTAGGTGTTTTCATGAGACACATGAGTTAGATGGTGTATGGGAGAGCCAATAGATGTTTGCCAATCCCTCACACAGTTTGAAGAGTCAAGTTATCTTGGTTTAAGAGTTGAGAGCCCATTTGCGCCTTCTCCGTTTATCTTGGATTATAAGAACTTCAAGGCCAAGTGGTAGGTGATTTCATGACACACATGAGTTACATGCTGTATGGCAGAGCCAGTAGATGTTTGCCAAGCCCTCACACAGTTTGAAGAGTCAAGTTATCTTGGTTTAAGAGTTGTGAGCCCATTTGCGCCTTCTCGGTTTATCTTGGATTATAAGAACTTCAAGGCCACGTGGTAGGTGTTTTCAAGAAAGACATGAGTTAGATGGTGTGTGGGAGAGCCAATAGATGTTTACCAAGCCCTCACAGTGTTTGAAGACTCAAGTTATCTTGGTTTAAGAGTTGTATGCCAATTTGCGCCTTCTCGGTTTATCTTGGATTATAAGAACTTCTAGGCCAAGTATTAGGTGTTTTCATGAAACACATGAGTAAGATAGTGTTTGGGAGAGCCAATAGATGTTTGCCAATCCCTCACAGAGTTTGAAGAGTCAAGTTATCTTGGTTTAAGAGTTGTATGCCAATTTGCGCCTTCTCGGTTTATCTTGGATTATAAGAACTTCTAGGCCAAGTATTAGGTGTTTTCATGAAACACATGAGTAAGATGGTGTTTGGGAGAGCCAATAGATGTTTGCCAAGCCCTCACACAGTTTGAAGAGTCAAGTTATCTTGGTTTAAGAGTTGTATGCTCATTTGAGCCTTCTCGGTTTATCTTGGATTATAAGAACTTCAAGGCCAAGTGGTAGGTGTTTTCATGAAACACATGAGTTAGATGGTGTATGGCAGAGCCAATAGATGTTTGCCAAGCCCTCACAGAGTTTGAAGAGTCAAGTTAGCTTGGTTTAGGAGTTGCGAGCCCATTTGCGCCTTCTCGGTTTATCTTGGATTATAAGAACTTCAAGGCCAAGTGGTAGGTGTTTTCGTGAAACACATGAGTTAGATGGTGTATGGCAGTGCCAATAGATGTTTGCCAAGCTCTCACAGTGTTTGAAGACTCAAGTTATCTTGGTTTAAGAGTTGTGAGCCCATTTGCGCCTTCTCCGTTTATCTTGGATTATAAGAACTTCAAGGCCAAGTGGTAGGTGATTTCATGACACACATGAGTTACATGGTGTATGGCAGAGCCAATAGATGTTTGCCAAGCCCTCACACAGTTTGAAGACTCAAGTTATCTTGGTTTAAGAGTTGTATGCCCATTTGTGCCTTCTCGGTTTATCTTGGATTATAAGAACTTCAAGGCCACGTGGTAGGTGTTTTCAAGAAAGACATGAGTTAGATGGTGTGTGGGAGAGCCAATAGATGTTTGCCAAGCCCTCACAGAGTTTGAAGAGTCAAGTTATCTTGGTTTAAGAGTTGTGAGCCCATTTGCGCCTTCTCGGTTTATCTTGGATTATAAGAACTTCAAGGCCAAGTGGTAGGTGATTTCATGAGACACATGAGTTAGATGGTGTATGGCAGAGGCAATAGATGTTTGCCAAGCCCTCACACAGTTTGAAGAGTCAAGTTATCTTGGTTTAAGAGTTGTGAGCCCATTTGCGCCTTCTCGGTTTATCTTGGATTATAAGAACTTCAAGGCCAAGTGGTAGGTGTTTTCATGAAACACATGAGTTAGATGGTGTATGGGAGAGCCAATAGATGTTTGCCAAGCCCTCACAGTGTTTGGGAGAGTCAAGTTATATTGGTTTAAGAGTTGTATGCCAATTTGCGCCTTCTCGGTTTATCATGGATTATAAGAACTTCTAGGCCAAGTATTAGGTGTTTTCATGAAACACATGAGTAAGATGGTGTTTGGGAGAGCCAATAGATGTTTGCCAATCCCTCACACAGTTTGAAGAGTCAAGTTATCTTGGTTTAAGAGTTGTATGCTCATTTGAGCCTTCTCGGTTTATCTTGGATTATAAGAACTTCAAGGCCAAGTGGTAGGTGTTTTCATGAAACACATGAGTTAGATGGTGTGTGGGAGAGCCAATAGATGTTCGCCAAGCCCTCACGCAGTTTGAAGAGTCAAGTTATCTTGGTTTAAGAGTTCTGAGCCCATTTGCGCCTTCTCGGTGTATCTTGGATTATAAGAACTTCTAGTCCAAGTAGTAGGTGTTTTCGTTCAACACGTGAGTTAGATGATGTTTGGGAGAGCCAATAGATGTTTGCCTAGCCCTCGCAGAGTTGAAAACTCCAGTTATCTTGGTTTAAGAGTTGTATGCTCATTTGAGCCTTCTCGGTTTATCTTGGATTATAAGAACTTCAAGGCCAAGTGGTAGGTGATTTCATGATACACATGAGTTAGATGGTGTATGGGAGAGCCAATAGATGTTTGCCATGCCCTCACACAGTTTGAAGAGTCAAGTTATCTTGGTTTAAGAGTTGTGAGCCCATTTGCGCCTTATCGGTTTATCTTGGATTATAAGAACTTCAAGGCCAAATGGTAGGTGTTTTCATGAAACACATGAGTTAGATGGTGTATGGGAGAGCCAATAGATGTTTGCCAAGCCCTCACAGTGTTTGGGAGAGTCAATTTATCTTGGTTTATGAGTTATATGCCCATTTGCGCCGTCTCGGTTTATCTTGGATTATAAGAACTTCTAGGCCAAGTGGTAGGTGTTTTCATGAAACACATGAGTAAGGTGTTGTGTGGGAGTGCCAATAGATGTTTGCCAAGCCCTCACAGAGTTTGAAGAGTCAAGTTATCTTGGTTTAAGAGTTGTGAGCCCATTTGCGCCTTCTCCGTTTATCTTGGATTATAAGAACTTCAAGGCCAAGTGGTAGGTGATTTCATGACACACATGAGTTACATGGTGTATGGCAGAGCCAATAGATGTTTGCCAAGCCCTCACACAGTTTGAAGAGTCAAGTTATCTTGGTTTAAGAGTTGTGAGCCCATTTGCGCCTTCTCGGTTTATCTTGGATTATAAGAACTTCAAGGCCAAGTGGTAGGTGATTTCATGACACACATGAGTTACATGGTGTATTGCAGAGCCAATAGATGTTTGCCAAGCCCTCACAGAGTTTGAAGAGTCAAGTTATCTTGGTTTAAGAGTTGAGAGCCCATTTGCGCCTTCTCCGTTTATCTTGGATTATAAGAACTTCAAGGCCAAGTGGTAGGTGATTTCATGACACACATGAGTTACATGGTGTATGGCAGAGCCAGTAGATGTTTGCCAAGCCCTCACACAGTTTGAAGAGTCAAGTTATCTTGGTTTAAGAGTTGTGAGCCCATTTGCGCCTTCTCGGTTTATCTTGGATTATAAGAACTTCAAGGCCACGTGGTAGGTGTTTTCAAGAAAGACATGAGTTAGATGGTGTGTGGGAGAGCCAATAGATGTTTACCAAGCCCTCACAGTGTTTGAAGACTCAAGTTATCTTGGTTTAAGAGTTGTATGCCAATTTGCGCCTTCTCCGTTTATCTTGGATTATAAGAACTTCTAGGCCAAGTATTAGGTGTTTTCATGAAACACATGAGTAAGATGGTTTTTGGGTGAGCCAATAGATGTTTACCAAGCCCTCACAGAGTTTGAAGAGTCAAGTTATCTTGGTTTAAGAGGTGTGAGCCCATTTGCGCCTTCTCGGTTTATCTTGGATTAAAAGAACTTCAAGGCCAAGTGGTAGGTTATTTCATGACACACATGAGTTACATGGTGTATCGCAGAGCCAATAGATGTTTGCCAAGCCCTCACACAGTTTGAAGAGTCAAGTTATCTTGGTTTAAGAGTTGTATGCTCATTTGAGCCTTCTCGGTTTATCTTGGATTATAAGAACTTCAAGGCCAAGTGGTATGTGTTTTCATGAAACACATGAGTTAGATGGTGTATGGGAGAGCCAATAGATGTTTGCCAAGCCCTCACAGTGTTTGGGAGAGTCAAGTTATCTTGGTTTAAGAGTTGTATGCCCATTTGCGCCATCTCGGTTTATCATGGATTATAAGAACTTCTAGGCCAAGTATTAGGTGTTTTCATGAAACGCATGAGTAAGATGGTGTTGGGGAGAGCCAATAGATGTTTGGCAAGCCCTCACAGCGTTTGAAGAGTCAAGTTAACTTGGTTTAAGAGTTGTGACCCCATGTGCGCATTCTCAGTTTATCTTGGATTATAAGAACTTCAAGGCCAAGTGGTAGGTGATTTCATGAAACACATGAGTTAGATGGTGTATGGCAGAGCCAATAGATGTTTGCCAAGCCCTCACAGAGTTTGAAGAGTCAAGTTATCATGGTTTAGGAGTTGCGAGCCCATTTGCGCCTTCCCGGTTTATCTTGGATTATAAGAACTTCAAGGCCAAGTGGTAGGTGTTTTCATGAAACAAATGAGTTAGATGGTGTATGGGAGAGCCAATAGATGTTTGCCAAGCCCTCACAGTGTTTGGGAGAGTCAAGTTATCGTGGTTTAAGAGTTGTATGCTCATTTGCGCCTTCTCGGCTTATCTTGGATCATAAGAACTTCAAGGCCAAGTGGTAGGTGATTTCATGGAACAAATGAGTTAGATGGTGTATGGGAGAGCCAATAGATGTTCGCCAAGCCCTCACAGTGTTTGAATACTGAAGTTATCTTGGTTTAAGAGTTGTATGCCCATTTGCGCCTTCTCGGTTTATCTTGGATTATAAGAACTTCTAGGCCAAGTATTAGGTGTTTTCATGAAACACATGTGTAAGATGGTGTTTCGGAGAGCCAATAGATGTTTCCCAAGCCCTCACAGAGTTTGAAGAGCCAAGTTATCTTGGTTTAAGAGTTGTGAGCCCATTTGCGCCTTCTCGATTTATCTTGGATTACAAGAACTAGAAGGTTAAGTGGTAGGTGTTTTCATGAAACACATGAGTTAGATGGTGTATGGGAGAGCCAATAGATGTTTGCCAAGCCCTCACACAGTTTGAAGAGTCAAGTTATCTTGGTTTAAGAGTTGTATGCTCATTTGAGCCTTCTCGGTTTATCTTGGATTATAAGTACTTCAAGGCCAAATGGTAGGTGTTTTCAAGAAACACATGAGTTAGATGGTGTATGGGAGAGCCAATAGATGTTTGCCAAGCCCTCACACAGTTTGAAGAGTCAAGTTATCTTGGTTTAAGAGTTGTATGCTCATTTGAGCCTTCTCGGTTTATCTTGGATTATAAGAACTTCAAGGCCAAGTGGTAGATGTTTTCATGAAACACATGAGTTAGATGGTGTATGGGAGAGCCAATAGATGTTTGCCAAGCCCTCACAGAGTTTGAAGAGTCAAGTTATCTTGGTTTAAGAGTTGTATGCTCATTTGAGCCTTCTCGATTTATCTTGGATTATAAGTACTTCAAGGCCAAATGGTAGGTGTTTTCAAGAAACACATGAGTTAGATGGTGTATGGGAGAGCCAATAGATGTTTGCCAAGCCCTCACACAGTTTGAAGAGTCAAGTTATCTTGGTTTAAGAGTTGTATGCTCATTTGAGCCTTCTCGGTTTATCTTGGATTACAAGAACTTCAAGGCCAAGTGGTAGGTGTTTTCATGAAACACATGAGTTAGATGGTGTACGGGAGAGCCAATAGATGTTCGCCAAGCCCGCACACAGTTTGAAGAGTCAAGTTATCTTGGTTTAAGAGTTCTGAGCCCATTTGCGCCTTCTCGGTTTATCTTGGATGATAAGAACTTCTAGTCCAAGTAGTAGGTGTTTTCGTTAAACACGTGAGTTAGATGATGTTTGGGAGAGCCAATAGATGTTTGCCTAGCCCTCGCAGATTTGAAAACTCCAGTTATCTTGGTTTAAGAGTTGTATGCTCATTTGAGCCTTCTCGGTTTATCTTGGATTATAAGAACTTCAAGGCCAAGTGGTAGGTGATTTCATGATACACATGAGTTAGATGGTGTATGGGAGAGCCAATAGATGTTTGCCATGCCCTCACACAGTTTGAAGAGTCAAGTTATCTTGGTTTAAGAGTTGTGAGCCCATTTGCGCCTTCTCGGTTTATCTTGGATTATAAGAACTTCAAGGCCAAGTGGTAGGTGTTTTCATGAAACACATGAGTTAGATGGTGTATGGGAGAGCCAATAGATGTTTACCAAGCCCTCACAGTGTTTGAAGACTCAAGTTATCTTGGTTTAAGAGTTGTGAGCCCATTTGCGCCTTCTCGGTTTATCTTGGATTATAAGAACTTCTAGGCCAAGTATTACGTGTTTTCATGAATCACATGAGTAAGATGGTGTTTGGGAGAGCCAATAGATGTTTGCCAAGCCCTCACACAGTTTGAAGAGTCAAGTTATCCTGGTTTAAGAGTTGTATGCTCCTTTGAGCCTTCTCGGATTATCTTGGATTATAAGAACTTCAAGGCCAAGTGGTAGGTGTTTTCGTGAAACACATGAGTTAGATGGTGTATGGCAGTGCCAATAGATGTTTGCGAAGCTCTCACAGTGTTTGAAGACTCAAGTTATCTTGGTTTAAGAGTTGTGAGCCCATTTGCGCCTTCTCGGTTTATCTTGGATTATAAGAACTTCAAGGCCAAGTGGTAGGTGATTTCATGACACACATGAGTTACATGGTGTATGGCAGAGCCAATAGATGTTTGCCAAGCCCTCACAGAGTTTGAAGAGTCAAGTTATCTTGGTTTAGGAGTTGCGAGCCCATTTGCGCCTTCTCGGTTTATCTTGGATTATAAGAACTTCAAGGCCAAGTGGTAGGTGTTTTCATGAAACACATGAGTTAGATGGTGTATGGCAGTGCCAATAGATGTTTGCCAAGCTCTCACAGTGTTTGAAGACTCAAGTTATCTTGGTTTAAGAGTTGTGAGCCCATTTGCGCCTTCTCGGTTTATCTTGGATTATAAGAACTTCAAGGCCAAGTGGTAGGTGATTTCATGACACACATGAGTTACATGGTGTATGGCAGAGCCAATAGATGTTTGCCAAGCCCTCACACAGTTTGAAGACTCAAGTTATCTTGGTTTAAGAGTTGTTTGCCCATTTGTGCCTTCTTGGTTTATCTTGGATTATAAGAACTTCTAGGCCAAGTATTAGGTGTTTTCATGAAACACATGAGTTAGATGGTGTATGGGAGAGCCAATAGATGTTTACCAAGCCCTCACAGTGTTTGAAGACTCAAGTTATCTTGGTTTAAGAGTTGTATGCCCATTTGCGCCTTCTCGGTTTATCTTGGATTATAAGAACTTCAGGGCCAAGTGGTAGGTGATTTCATGACACACATGAGTTACATGGTGTATCGCAGAGCCAATAGATGTTTGCCAAGCCCTCACACAGTTTGAAGAGTCAAGTTATCTTGGTTTAAGAGTTGTATGCTCATTTGAGCCTTCTCGGTTTATCTTGGATTATAAGAACTTCAAGGCCAAGTGGTAGGTGTTTTTATGAAACACATGAGTTAGATGGTGTATGGGAGAGCCAATATACGTTTGCCAAGCCCTCACAGTGTTTGGGAGAGTCAAGTTATCTTGGTTTAAGAGTTGTATGCCCATTTGCGCCTTCTCGGTTTATCTTGGATTATAAGAACTTCTAGGCCAAGTATTAGGTGTTTTCATGAAACGCATGAGTAAGATGGTGTTTGGGAGAGCCAATAGATGTTTGCCAAGCCCTCACAGCGTTTGAAGAGTCAAGCTAACTTGGTTTAAGAGTTGTGACCCCATGTGCGCATTCTCAGTTTATCTTGGATTATAAGAACTTCAAGGCCAAGTGGTAGGTGATTTCATGAAACACATGAGTTAGATGGTGTATGGCAGAGCCAATAGATGTTTGCCAAGCCCTCACAGAGTTTGAAGAGTCAAGTTATCTTGGTTTAGGAGTTGCGAGCCCATTTGCGCCTTCCCGGTTTATCTTGGATTATAAGAACTTGAAGGCCAAGTGGTAGGTGTTTTCATGAAACACATGAGTTAGATGGTGTATGGGAGAGCCAATAGATGTTTGCCAAGCCCTCACAGTGTTTGGGAGAGTCAAGTTATCGTGGTTTAAGAGTTGTATGCTCATTTGCGCCTTCTCGGCTTATCTTGGATCATAAGAACTTCAAGGCCAAGTGGTAGGTGATTTCATGGAACAAATGAGTTAGATGGTGTATGGGAGAGCCAATAGATGTTCGCCAAGCCCTCACAGTGTTTGGAAGAGTCAAGTTATCTTGGTTTAAGAGTTGTATGCCCATTTGCGCCTTCTCGGTTTATCTTGGATTATAAGAACTTCTAGGCCAAGTATTAGGTGTTTTCATGAAACACATGAGTAAGATGGTACTTCGGAGAGCCAATAGATGTTTCCCAAGCCCTCACAGAGTTTGAAGAGCCAAGTTATCTTGGTTTAAGAGTTGTGAGCCCATTTGCGCCTTCTCGATTTATCTTGGATTACAAGAACTAGAAGGTTAAGTGGTAGGTGTTTTCATGAAACACATGAGTTAGATGGTGTATGGGAGAGCCAATAGATGTTTGCCAAGCCCTCACACAGTTTGAAGAGTCAAGTTATCTTGGTTTAAGAGTTGTATGCTCATTTGAGCCTTCTCGGTTTATCTTGGATTATAAGTACTTCAAGGCCAAATGGTAGGTGTTTTCAAGAAACACATGAGTTAGATGGTGTATGGGAGAGCCAATAGATGTTTGCCAAGCCCTCACACAGTTTGAAGAGTCAAGTTATCTTGGTTTAAGAGTTGTATGCTCATTTGAGCCTTCTCGGTTTATCTTGGATTATAAGAACTTCAAGGCCAAGTGGTAGGTGTTTTCATGAAACACATGAGTTAGATGGTGTATGGGAGAGCCAATAGATGTTTGCCAAGCCCTCACAGAGTTTGAAGAGTCAAGTTATCTTGGTTTAAGAGTTGTATGCTCATTTGAGCCTTCTCGATTTATCTTGGATTATAAGTACTTCAAGGCCAAATGGTAGGTGTTTTCAAGAAACACATGAGTTAGATGGTGTATGGGAGAGCCAATAGATGTTTGCCAAGCCCTCACACAGTTTGAAGAGTCAAGTTATCTTGGTTTAAGAGTTGTATGCTCATTTGAGCCTTCTCGGTTTATCTTGGATTACAAGAACTTCAAGGCCAAGTGGTAGGTGTTTTCATGAAACACATGAGTTAGATGGTGTACGGGAGAGCCAATAGATGTTCGCCAAGCCCGCACACAGTTTGAAGAGACAAGTTATCTTGGTTTAAGAGTTCTGAGCCCATTTGCGCCTTCTCGGTTTATCTTGGATGATAAGAACTTCTAGTCCAAGTAGTAGGTGTTTTCGTTAAACACGTGAGTTAGATGATGTTTGGGAGAGCCAATAGATGTTTGCCTAGCCCTCGCAGAGTTGAAAACTCCAGTTATCTTGGTTTAAGAGTTGTATGCTCATTTGAGCCTTCTCGGTTTATCTCGGATTATAAGAACTTCAAGGCCAAGTGGTAGGTGATTTCATGATACACATGAGTTAGATGGTGTATGGGAGAGCCAATAGATGTTTGCCATGCCCTCACACAGTTTGAAGAGTCAAGTTATCTTGGTTTAAGAGTTGTGAGCCCATTTGCGCCTTATCGGTTTATCTTGGATTATAAGAACTTCAAGGCCAAGTGGTTGGTGTTTTCATGAAACACATGAGTTAGATGGTGTATGGGAGAGCCAATAGATGTTTACCAAGCCCTCACAGTGTTTGAAGACTCAAGTTATCTTGGTTTAAGAGTTGTGAGCCCATTTGCGCCTTCTCGGTTTATCTTGGATTATAAGAACTTCTAGGCCAAGTATTACGTGTTTTCATGAATCACATGAGTAAGATGGTGTTTGGGAGAGCCAATAGATGTTTGCCAAGCCCTCACACAGTTTGAAGAGTCAAGTTATCTTGGTTTAAGAGTTGTATGCTCATTTGCGCCTTCTCGGTTTATCTTGGATTATAAGAACTTCAAGGCCAAGTGGTAGGTGTTTTCGTGAAACACATGAGTTAGATGGTGTATGGCAGTGCCAATAGATGTTTGCCAAGCTCTCACAGTGTTTGAAGACTCAAGTTATCTTGGTTTAAGAGTTGTGAGCCCATTTGCGCCTTCTCGGTTTATCTTGGATTATAAGAACTTCAAGGCCAAGTGGTAGGTGATTTCATGACACACATGAGTTACATGGTGTATGGCAGAGCCAATAGATGTTTGCCAAGCCCTCACAGAGTTTGAAGAGTCAAGTTATCTTGGTTTAGGAGTTGCGAGCCCATTTGCGCCTTCTCGGTTTATCTTGGATTATAAGAACTTCAAGGCCAAGTGGTAGGTGTTTTCGTGAAACACATGAGTTAGATGGTGTATGGCAGTGCCAATAGATGTTTGCCAAGCTCTCACAGTGTTTGAAGACTCAAGTTATCTTGGTTTAAGAGTTGTGAGCCCATTTGCGCCTTCTCGGTTTATCTTGGATTATAAGAACTTCAAGGCCAAGTGGTAGGTGATTTCATGACACACATGAGTTACATGGTGTATGGCAGAGCCAATAGATGTTTGCCAAGCCCTCACACAGTTTGAAGACTCAAGTTATCTTGGTTTAAGAGTTGTATGCCCATTTGTGCCTTCTGGGTTTATCTTGGATTATAAGAACTTCTAGGCCAAGTATTAGGTGTTTTCATGAAACACATGAGTAAGATGGTGTTTGGGTGAGCCAATAGATGTTTACCAAGCCCTCACAGAGTTTGAAGAGTCAAGTTATCTTGGTTTAAGAGGTGTGAGCCCATTTGCGCCTTCTCGGTTTATCTCGGATTATAAGAACTTCAAGGCCAAGTGGTAGGTGATTTCATGACACACATGAGTTACATGGTGTATGGGAGAGCCAATAGATGTTTGCCAAGCCCTCACACAGTTTGAAGAGTCAAGTTATCTTGGTTTAAGTGTTGTATGCTCATTTGAGCCTTCTCGGTTTATCTTGGATTATAAGAACTTCAAGGCCAAGTGGTAGGTGTTTTTATGAAACACATGAGTTAGATGGTGTATGGGAGAGCCAATAGATGTTTGCCAAGCGCTCACAGTGTTTGGGAGAGTCAAGTTATCTTGGTTTAAGAGTTGTATGCCCATTTGCGCCTTCTCGGTTTATCTTGGATTATAAGAACTTCTAGGCCAAGTATTAGGTGTTTTCATGAAACGCATGAGTAAGATGGTGTTTGGGAGAGCCAATAGATGTTTGCCAAGCCCTCACAGCGTTTGAAGAGTCAAGCTAACTTGGTTTAAGAGTTGTGACCCCATGTGCGCATTCTCAGTTTATCTTGGATTAGAAGAACTTCAAGGCCAAGTGGTAGGTGATTTCATGAAACACATGAGTTAGATGGTGTATGGCAGAGCCAATAGATGTTTGCCAAGCCCTCACAGAGTTTGAAGAGTCAAGTTATCTTGGTTTAGGAGTTGCGAGCCCATTTGCGCCTTCCCGGTTTATCTTGGATTATAAGAACTTCAAGGCCAAGTGGTAGGTGTTTTCATGAAACACATGAGTTAGATGGTGTATGGGAGAGCCAATAGATGTTTGCCAAGCCCTCACAGAGTTTGAAGAGTCAAGTTATCTTGGTTTAAGAGTTGTATGCTCATTTGAGCCTTCTCGGTTTATCTTGGATTATAAGAACTTCAAGGCCAAGTGGTAGGTGATTTCAAGAAACACATGAGTTGGATGGTGTATGGGAGAGCCAATAGATGTTTGCCAAGCCCTCACAGAGTTTGAAGAGTCAAGTTATCTTGGTTTAAGAGTTGTATGCTCATTTGAGCCTTCTCGGTTTATCTTGGATTATAAGTACTTCAAGGCCAAATGGTAGGTGTTTTCAAGAAACACATGAGTTGGATGGTGTTTGGGAGAGCCAATAGATGTTTGCCAAGCCCTCACACAGTTTGAAGAGTCAAGTTATCTTGGTTTAAGAGTTGTATGCTCATTTGCGCCTTCTCGGTTTATCTTGGATTATAAGAACTTCAAGGCCAAGTGGTAGGTGTTTTCATGAAACACATGAGTTAGATGGTGTATGGGAGAGCCAATAGATGTTTGCCAAGCCCTCACAGAGTTTGAAGAGTCAAGTTATCTTGGTTTAAGAGTTGTATGCTTATTTGAGCCTTCTCGGTTTATCTTGGATTATAAGTACTTCAAGGCCAAATGGTAGGTGTTTTCAAGAAACACATGAGTTAGATGGTGTATGGGAGAGCCAATAGATGTTTGCCAAGCCCTCACACAGTTTGAAGAGTCAAGTTATCTTGGTTTAAGAGTTGTGAGCCCATTTGCGCCTTCTCGGTTTATCTTGGATTATAAGAACTTCTAGGCCAAGTATTACGTGTTTTCATGAATCACATGAGTAAGATGGTGTTTGGGAGAGCCAATAGATGTTTGCCAAGCCCTCACAGTGTTTGGAAGAGTCAAGTTATCTTGGTTTAAGAGTTGTATGCCCATTTGCGCCTGCTCGGTTTATCTTGGATTATAAGAACTTCAAGGCCAAGTGGTAGGTGATTTCATGAAACACATGAGTTAGATGGTGTATGGCAGAGCCAATAGATGTTTGCCAAGCCCTCACAGAGTTTGAAGAGGTAAGTTATCTTGGTTTAGGAGTTGCGAGCCCATTTGCGCCTTCCCGATTTATCTTGGATTATAAGAACTTCAAGGCCAAGTGGTAGGTGTTTTCATGAAACACATGAGTTAGATGGGGTATGGGAGAGCCAATAGATGTTTGCCAAGCACTCACAGTGTTTTAGAGAGTCAAGTTATCGTGGTTTAAGAGTTGTATGCTCATTTGCGCCTTCTCGGCTTATCTTGGATTATAAGAACTTCAAGGCCAAGTGGTAGGTGATTTCATGAAACAAATGAGTTAGATGGTGTATGGGAGAGCCAATAGATGTTCGCCAAGCCCTCACAGTGTTTGAAGACTCAAGTTATCTTGGTTTAAGAGTTGTATGCCCATTTGCGCCTTCTCGGTTTATCTTGGATTATAAGAACTTCTAGGCCAAGTATTAGTTGTTTTCATGAAACACATGAGTAAGATGGTGTTTGGGAGAGCCAATAGATGTTCGCCAAGCCCTCACAGCGTTTGAAGAGTCAAGTTAACTTGGTTTAAGAGTTGTGTCCCCATTTGCGCCTTCTCGGTTTATCTTGGATTATAAGAACTTCAAGGCCAAGTGGTAGGTGTTTTCATGAAACACATGAGTAAGATGGTGTTTGGGAGAGCCAATAGATGTTTGCCAAGCCCTCACAGTGTTTGGGAGAGTCAAGTTATATTGGTTTAAGAGTTGTATGCCAATTTGCGCCTTCTCGGTTTATCTTGGATTATAAGAACTTCTAGGCCAAGTATTACGTGTTTTCATGAATCACATGAGTAAGATGGTGTTTGGGAGAGCCAATAGATGTTTGCCAAGCCCTCACAGTGTTTGGAAGAGTCAAGTTATATTGGTTTAAGAGTTGTATGCTCATTTGCGCCTTCTCGGTTTATCTTGGATTATAAGAACTTCAAGGCCAAGTGGTAGGTGATTTCATGACACACATGAGTTACATGGTGTATGGCAGAGCCAATAGATGTTTGCCAAGCCCTCACACAGTTTGAAGACTCAAGTTATCTTGGTTTAAGAGTTGTATGCCCATTTGTGCCTTCTGGGTTTATCTTGGATTATAAGAACTTCTAGGCCAAGTATTAGGTGTTTTCATGAAACACATGAGTAAGATGGTGTTTGGGTGAGCCAATAGATGTTTACCAAGCCCTCACAGAGTTTGAAGAGTCAAGTTATCTTGGTTTAAGAGGTGTGAGCCCATTTGCGCCTTCTCGGTTTATCTCGGATTATAAGAACTTCAAGGCCAAGTGGTAGGTGATTTCATGACACACATGAGTTACATGGTGTATCGCAGAGCCAATAGATGTTTGCCAAGCCCTCACACAGTTTGAAGAGTCAAGTTATCTTGGTTTAAGTGTTGTATGCTCATTTGAGCCTTCTCGGTTTATCTTGGATTATAAGAACTTCAAGGCCAAGTGGTAGGTGTTTTTATGAAACACATGAGTTAGATGGTGTATGGGAGAGCCAATAGATGTTTGCCAAGCGCTCACAGTGTTTGGGAGAGTCAAGTTATCTTGGTTTAAGAGTTGTATGCCCATTTGCGCCTTCTCGGTTTATCTTGGATTATAAGAACTTCTAGGCCAAGTATTAGGTGTTTTCATGAAACGCATGAGTAAGATGGTGTTTGGGAGAGCCAATAGATGTTTGCCAAGCCCTCACAGCGTTTGAAGAGTCAAGCTAACTTGGTTTAAGAGTTGTGACCCCATGTGCGCATTCTCAGTTTATCTTGGATTAGAAGAACTTCAAGGCCAAGTGGTAGGTGATTTCATGAAACACATGAGTAAGATGGTGTTTGGGAGAGCCAATAGATGTTTCCCAAGCCCTCACAGAGTTTGAAGAGCCAAGTTATCTTGGTTTAAGAGTTGTGAGCCCATTTGCGCCTTCTCGATTTATCTTCGATTATAAGAACTTCAAGGTTAAGTGGTAGGTGTTTTCATGAAACACATGAGTTAGATGGTGTATGGGAGAGCCAATAGATGTTTGCCAAGCCCTCACACAGTTTGAAGAGTCAAGTTATCTTGGTTTAAGAGTTGTATGCTCATTTGCGCCTTCTCGGTTTATCTTGGATTATAAGAACTTCAAGGCCAAGTGGTAGGTGTTTTCATGAAACACATGAGTTAGATGGTGTATGGGAGAGCCAATAGATGTTTGCCAAGCCCTCACAGTGTTTGGAAGAGTCAAGTTATATTGGTTTAAGAGTTGTATGCTCATTTGCGCCTTCTCGGTTTATCTTGGATTATAAGAACTTCTAGGCCAAGTATTACGTGTTTTCATGAATCACATGAGTAAGATGGTGTTTGGGAGAGCCAATAGATGTTTGCCAAGCCCTCACAGTGTTTGAAGAGTCAAGTTATCTTGGTTTAAGAGTTGTGAGCCCATTTGCGCCTTCTCGGTTTATCTTGGATTATAAGAACTTCAAGGCCAAGTGGTAGGTGATTTCATGACACACATGAGTTTGATGGTGTATGGGAGAGCCAATAGATGTTTGCCAAGCCCTCGCAGAGTTTGAAAAGTCAAGTTATCTTGGTTTAAGAGTTGTGAGCCCATTTGCTCCTTCTCGGTTTATCTTCGATTATAAGAACTTCAAGGCCAACTGGTAGGTGTTTTCATGAAACACATGAGTTAGATGGTGTATGGGAGAGCCAATAGATGTTTGCCAAGCCCTCACAGTGTTTGGAAGAGTCAAGTTATCTTGGTTTAAGAGTTGTGAGCCCATTTGCGCCTTCTCGGTTTATCTTGGATTATAAGAACTTCAAGGCCAAGTGGTAGGTGATTTCATGACACACATGAGTTTGATGGTGTATGGGAGAGCCAATAGATGTTTGTCAAGCCCTGACAGAGTGTGAAGAGTCAAGTTATCTTGGTTTAAGATTTGTGAGCCCATTTGCGCCTTCTCAGTTTATCTTGGATTATAAGAACTTCAAGGCCAAGTGGTAGGTGATTTCATGAAACACATGAGTTAGATGGTGTATGGGAGAGCCAATAGATGTTTGCCAAGCCCTCACACAGTTTGAAGAGTCAAGTTATCTTGGTTTAAGAGTTGTATGCTCATTTGAGCCTTCTCGGTTTATCTTGGATTATAAGTACTTCAAGGCCAAATGGTAGGTATTTTCAAGAAACAAATGAGTTAGATGGTGTATGGGAGAGCCAATAGATGTTTGCCAAGCCCTCACAGAGTTTGATGAGTCAAGTTATCTTGGTTTAGGAGTTGCGAGCCCATTTGCGTCTTCCCGGTTTATCTTGGATTATAAGAACTTCAAGGCCAAGTGGTAGGTGTTTTCATGAAACACATGAGTTAGATGGTGTATGGGAGAGCCAATAGATGTTTCCCAAGCCCTCACAGAGTTTGAAGAGCCAAGTTATCTTGGTTTAAGAGTTGTGAGCCCAGTTGCGGCTTCTCGATTTATCTTGGATTATAAGAACTTCAAGGCCAAGTGGTAGGTGATTTCATGACACACATGAGTTTGATGGTGTATGGGAGAGCCAATAGATGTTTGCCAAGCCCTCACAGAGTTTGAAGAGTCAAGTTATCTTTGTTTAAGATTTGTGAGCCCATTTGCGCCTTCTCGGTTTATCTTGGATTATAAGAACTTCAAGGCCTAGTGGTAGGTGTTTTCATGAAACACATGAGTTAGATGGTGTATGGGAGAGCCAATAGATGTTTGCCAAGCCCTCACAGTGTTTGGCAGAGTCAAGTTATCTTGGTTTAAGAGTTATATGCCCATTTGCGCCCTCTCGGTTTATCTTGGATTATAAGAACTTCTAGGCCAAGTGGTAGGTGTTTTCATGAAACACATGAGTCAGGTGGTGTGTGGGAGTGCCAATAGATGTTTGCCAAGCCCTCACAGAGTTTGAAGAGTCAAGTTATCTTGGTTTAAGAGTTGTGAGCCCATTTGCGCCTTCTCGGTTTATCTTGGATTATAAGAACTTCAAGGCCAAGTGGTAGGTGTTTTCATGAAACACATGAGTTAGATGGTGTATGGGAGAGCCAATAGATGTTTGCCAAGCCCTCACACAGTTTGATGAGTCAAGTTATCTTGGTTTAAGAGTTGTATGCTCATTTGCGTCTTCTCGGTTTATCTTGGATTATAAGAACTTCTAGGCCAAGTGGTAGGTGTTTTCATGAAACACATGAGTTAGATGGTGTATGGGAGAGCCAATAGATGTTTGCCAAGCCCTCACACAGTTTGATGAGTCAAGTTATCTTGGTTTCAGAGTTGTGAGCCCATTTGCGCCTTCTCGGTTTATCTTGGATTATAAGAACTTCAAGGCCAAGTGGTAGGTGATTTCATGACACACATGAGTTTGATGGTGTATGGGAGAGCCAATAGATGTTTGCCAAGCCCTCACAGAGTTTGAAGAGTCAAGTTATCTTTGTTTAAGATTTGTGAGCCCATTTGCGCCTTCTCGGTTTATCTTGGATTATAAGAACTTCAAGGCCAAGTGGTAGGTGTTTTCATGAAACACATGAGTTAGATGGTGTATGGGAGAGCCAATAGATGTTTGCCATGCCCTCACAGTGTTTGGCAGAGTCAAGTTATCTTGGTTTAAGAGTTATATGCCCATTTGCGCCCTCTCGGTTTATCTTGGATTATAAGAACTTCTAGGCCAAGTGGTAGGTGTTTTCATGAAACACATGAGTCAGGTGGTGTGTGGGAGTGCCAATAGATGTTTGCCAAGCCCTCACAGAGTTTGAAGAGTCAAGTTATCTTGATTTAAGAGTTGTGAGCCCATTTGCGCCTTCTCGGTTTATCTTGGATTATAAGAACTTCAAGGCCAAGTGGTAGGTGATTTCATGACACACATGACTTACATGGTGTATGGCAGAGCCAATAGATGTTTGCCAAGCCCTCACGGAGTTTGAAGAGTCAAGTTATCTTTGTTTAAGAGTTGTGAGCCCATTTGCGCCTTCTCGGTTTATCTTGGATTATAAGAACTTCAAGGCCAAGTGGTAGGTGATTTCATGACACACATGAGTTACATGGTGTATTGCAGAGCCAATAGATGTTTGCCAAGCCCTCACACAGTTTGAAGAGTCAAGTTATCTTGGTTTAAGAGTTGTGACCCCATTTGAGCCTTCTCGGTTTATCTTGGATTATAAGAACTTCAAGGCCAAGTGGTAGGTGTTTTCATGAAACACATGAGTTAGATGGTGTATGGGAGAGCCAATAGATGTTTGCCAAGCCCTCACAGAGTTTGAAGAGTCAAGTTATCTTGGTTTAAGAGTTGTGAGCCCATTTGCGCCTTCTCGGTTTATCTTGGATTATAAGAACTTCAAGGCCAAGTGGTAGGTGATTTCATGACACACATGAGTTTGATGGTGTATGGGAGAGCCAATAGATGTTTGTCAAGCCCTCACAGAGTTTGAAGAGTCAAGTTATCTTTGTTTAAGATTTGTGAGCCCATTTGCGCCTTCTAAGTTTATCTTGGATTATAAGAACTTCAAGGCCAAGTGGTAGGTGATTTCATGAAACACATGAGTTAGATGGTGTATGGGAGAGCCAATAGATGTTTGCCAAGCCCTCACACAGTTTGAAGAGTCAAGTTATCTTGGTTTAAGAGTTGTATGCTCATTTGAGCCTTCTCGGTTTATCTTGGATTATAAGAACTTCAAGGCCAAGTGGTAGGTGTTTTCATGAAACACATGAGTTAGATGGTGTATGGGAGAGCCAATAGATGTTTGCCATGCCCTCACAGTGTTTGGCAGAGTCAAGTTATCTTGGTTTAAGAGTTATATGCCCATTTGCGCCCTCTCGGTTTATCTTGGATTATAAGAACTTCTAGGCCAAGTGGTAGGTGTTTTCATGAAACACATGAGTCAGGTGGTGTGTGGGAGTGCCAATAGATGTTTGCCAAGCCCTCACAGAGTTTGAAGAGTCAACTTATCTTGATTTAAGAGTTGTGAGCCCATTTGCGCCTTCTCGGTTTATCTTGGATTATAAGAACTTCAAGGCCAAGTGGTAGGTGATTTCATGACACACATGACTTACATGGTGTATGGCAGAGCCAATAGATGTTTGCCAAGCCCTCACGGAGTTTGAAGAGTCAAGTTATCTTTGTTTAAGAGTTGTGAGCCCATTTGCGCCTTCTCGGTTTATCTTGGATTATAAGAACTTCAAGGCCAAGTGGTAGGTGATTTCATGACACACATGAGTTACATGGTGTATTGCAGAGCCAATAGATGTTTGCCAAGCCCTCACACAGTTTGAAGATTCAAGTTATCTTGGTTTAAGAGTTGTGACCCCATTTGAGCCTTCTCGGTTTATCTTGGATTATAAGAACTTCAAGGCCAAGTGGTAGGTGTTTTCATGAAACACATGAGTTAGATGGTGTATGGGAGAGCCAATAGATGTTTGCCAAGCCCTCACAGAGTTTGAAGAGTCAAGCTATCTTGGTTTAAGAGTTGTGAGCCCATTTGCGCCTTCTCGGTTTGTCTTGGATTATAAGAACTTCAAGGCCAAGTGGTAGGTGATTTCATGACACACATGAGTTTGATGGTGTATGGGAGAGCCAATAGATGTTTGTCAAGCCCTCACAGAGTTTGAAGAGTCAAGTTATCTTTGTTTAAGATTTGTGAGCCCATTTGCGCCTTCTAAGTTTATCTTGGATTATAAGAACTTCAAGGCCAAGTGGTAGGTGATTTCATGAAACACATGAGTTAGATGGTGTATGGGAGAGCCAATAGATGTTTGCCAAGCCCTCACACAGTTTGAAGAGTCAAGTTATCTTGGTTTAAGAGTTGTATGCCCATTTGCGCTTTCTCGGTTTATCTTGGATTATAAGAACTTCTAGGCCAAGTGGTAGGTGTTTTCATGAAACACATGAGTAAGATGGTGTTTGGGAGAGCCAATAGATGTTTGCCAAGCCCTCACAGAGTTTGAAGAGTCAAGTTATCTTGGTTTAAGAGTTGTGAGCCCATTTGCGCCTTCTCGGTTTATCTTGGATTATAAGAACTTCAAGGCCAAGTGGTAGGTGATTTCATGACACACATGAGTTAGATGGTGTATGGCAGAGCCAATAGATGTTTGCCAAGCCCTCACACAGTTTGAAGAGTCAAGTTATCTTGGTTTAAGAGTTGTGAGCCCATTTGCGCCTTCTCGGTTAATCTTGGATTGTAAGAACTTCAAGGCCAAATGGTTGGTGTTTTCATGAAACACATGAGCTAGATGGTGTATGGGAGAGCCAATAGATGTTTGCCAAGCCCTCACACAGTTTGAAGAGTCAAGTTATCTTTGTTTAAGAGTTATATGCCCAATTCCGCCCTCTCGGTTTATCTTGGATTATAAGAACTTCTAGGCCAAGTGGTAGGTGTTTCCATGAAACACATGAGTAAGATGGTGTGTGGCAGTGCCAATAGATGTTTGCCAAGCCCTCACAGAGTTTGAAGAGTCAAGTTATCTTGGTTTAAGAGTTGTGAGCCCATTTGCGCCTTCTCGGTTTATCTTGGATTATAAGAACTTCAAGGCCAAGTGGTAGGTGATTTCATGAAACACATGAGTTAGATGGTGTATGGGAGAGCCAATAGATGTTTGCCAAGCCCTCACACAGTTTGAAGAGTCAAGTTATCTTGGTTTAAGAGTTGTGAGCCCATTTGCGCCTTCTCGGTTTATCTTGGATTATAAGAACTTCAAGGCCAAATGGTTGGTGTTTTCATGAAACACATGAGCTAGATGGTGTATGGGAGAGCCAATAGATGTTTGCCAAGCCCTCACACAGTTTGAAGAGTCAAGTTATCTTTGTTTAAGAGTTATATGCCCATTTCCGCCCTCTCGGTTTATCTTGGATTATAAGAACTTCTAGGCCAAGTGGTAGGTGTTTTCATGAAACACATGAGTAAGGTGGTGTGTGGGAGTGCCAATAGATGTTTGTCAAGCCCTCACAGAGTTTGAAGAGTCAAGTTATCTTTGTTTAAGATTTGTGAGCCCATTTGCGCCTTCTCGGTTTATCTTAGATTATAAGAACTTCAAGGCAAAGTGGTAGGTGATTTCATGAAACACATGAGTTAGATGGTGTATGGGAGAGCCAATAGATGTTTGCCAAGCCCTCACACAGTTTGAAGAGTCAAGTTATCTTGGTTTAAGAGTTGTATGCCCATTTGCACCTTCTCGGTTTATCTTGGATTATAAGAACTTCTAGGCCAAGTGGTAGGTGTTTTCATGAAACACATGAGTAAGATGGTGTGTGGGAGAGCCAATAGATGTTTACCAAGCCCTCACAGTGTTTGAAGACTCAAGTTATCTTGGTTTAAGAGTTGTGAGCCCATTTGCGCCTTCTCGGTTTATCTTGGATTATAAGAACTTCAAGGCCAAGTGGTAGGTGATTTCATGACACACATGAGTTACATGATGTATGGCAGAGCCAATTGATGTTTGCCAAGCCCTCACACAGTTTGAAGAGTCAAGTTATCTTGGTTTAAGAGTTGTGAGCCCATTTGCGCCTTCTCGGTTTATCTTGGATTATAAGAACTTCAAGGCCAAGTGGTAGGTGATTTCATGACACACATGAGTTACATGGTGTATTGCAGAGCCAATAGATGTTTGCCAAGCCCTCACACAGTTTGAAGAGTCAAGTTATCTTGGTTTAAGAGTTGTGACCCCATTTGAGCCTTCTCGGTTTATCTTGGATTATAAGAACTTCAAGGCCAAATGGTTGGTGTTTTCATGAAACACATGAGTTAGATGGTGTATGGGAGAGCCAATAGATGTTTACCAAGCCCTCACAGTGTTTGAAGGCTCAAGTTATCTTGGTTTAAGAGTTGTGAGCCCATTTGCGCCTTCTCGGTTTATCTTGGATTATAAGAACTTCAAGGCCAAGTGGTAGGTGATTTCATGACACACATGAGTTACATGGTGTATTGCAGAGCCAATAGATGTTTGCCAAGCCCTCACACAGTTTGAAGAGTCAAGTTATCTTGGTTTAAGAGTTGTGACCCCATTTGAGCCTTCTCGGTTTATCTTGGATTATAAGAACTTCAAGGCCAAATGGTTGGTGTTTTCAAGAAACCCATGAGTAAGATGGTGTGTGGGAGTGCCAATAGATGTTTGCCAAGCCCTCACAGTGTTTGAAGACTCAAGTTATCTTGGTTTAAGAGTTGTTAGCCCATTTGCGCCTTCTCGGTTTATCTTGGATTATAAGAACTTCAAGGCCAAGTGGTAGGTGATTTCATGACACACATGAGTTACATGGTGAATGGCATAGCCAATAGATGTTTGCCAAGCCCTCACACAGTTTGAAGAGTCAAGTTATCTTGGTTTAAGAGTTGTGAGCCCATTTGCGCCATCTCGGTTTATCTTGGATTATAAGAACGTCAAGGCCAAATGGTTGGTCTTTTCATGAAACACATGAGTTAGATGGTGTATGGGAGAGCCAATAGATGTTTACCAAGCCCTCACAGTGTTTGAAGACTCAAGTTATCTTGGTTTGAGAGAGATGAGCCCATTTGCGCCTTCTCGGTTTATCTTGGATTATAAGAACTTCAAGGCCAAGTGGTAGGTGATTTCATGACACACATGAGTTACATGGTGTATGGGAGAGCCAATAGATGTTTGCCAAGCCCTCACAGTTTGAAGAGTCAAGTTATCTTGGTTTAAGAGTTGTGAGCCCATTTGCGCCTTCTCGGTTTATCTTGGATTATAAGAACTTCAAGGCCAAGTGGTAGGTGTTTTCATGAAACACATGAGTTAGATGGTGTATGGGAGAGCCAATAGATGTTTGCCAAGCCCTCACAGTGTTTGAAGAGTCAAGTTATCTTGGTTTAAGAGTTGTGAGCCCATTTGCGCCTTCTCGGTTTATCTTGGATTATAAGAACTTCAAGGCCAAGTGGTAGGTGATTTCATGACACACATGAGTTAGATGGTGTATGGGAGAGCCAATAGATGTTTGCCAAGCCCTCACACAGTTTGAAGAGTCAAGTTATCTTGGTTTAAGAGTTGTGAGCCCATTTGCGCCTTCTCGGTTTATCTTGGATTATAAGAACTTCAAGGCCAAGTGGTAGGTGATTTCATGACACACATGAGTTACATGGTGTATTGCAGAGCCAATAGATGTTTGCCAAGCCCTCACACAGTTTGAAGAGTCAAGTTATCTTGGTTTAAGAGTTGTGACCCCATTTGAGCCTTCTCGGTTTATCTTGGATTATAAGAACTTCAAGGCCAAATGGTTGGTGTTTTCATGAAACCCATGAGTAAGATGGTGTGTGGGAGTGCCAATAGATGTTTGCCAAGCCCTCACAGAGTTTGAAAAGTCAAGTTATCTTGGTTTAAGAGTTGTGAGCCCATTTGCGCCTTCTCGGTTTATCTTGGATTATAAGAACATCAAGGCCAAGTGGTAGGTGATTTCATGACACACATGAGTTACATGGTGAATGGCATAGCCAATAGATGTTTGCCAAGCCCTCACACAGTTTGAAGAGTCAAGTTATCTTGGTTTAAGAGTTGTGAGCTCATTTGCGCCATCTCGGTTTATCTTGGATTATAAGAACGTCAAGGCCAAATGGTTGGTCTTTTCATGAAACACATGAGTTAGATGGTGTATGGGAGAGCCAATAGATGTTTACCAAGCCCTCACAGTGTTTGAAGACTCAAGTTATCTTGGTTTGAGAGAGATGAGCCCATTTGCGCCTTCTCGGTTTATCTTGGATTATAAGAACTTCAAGGCCAAGTGGTAGGTGATTTCATGACACACATGAGTTACATGGTGTATGGCAGAGCCAATAGATATTTGCCAAGCCCTCACACAGTTTGAAGAGTCAAGTTATCTTGGTTTAAGAGTTGTGAGCCCATTTGCGCCTTCTCGGTTTATCTTGGATTATAAGAACTTCAAGGCCAAGTGGTAGGTGTTTTCATGAAACACATGAGTTAGATGGTGTATGGGAGAGCCAATAGATGTTTGCCAAGCCCTCACAGTGTTTGAAGAGTCAAGTTATCTTGGTTTAAGAGTTGTGAGCCCATTTGCGCCTTCTCGGTTTATCTTGGATTATAAGAACTTCAAGGCCAAGTGGTAGGTGATTTCATGACACACATGAGTTACATGGTGTATGGCAGAGCCAATAGATGTTTGCCAAGCCCTCACACAGTTTGAAGAGTCAAGTTATCTTGGTTTAAGAGTTGTGAGCCCATTTGCGCATTCTCGGTTTATCTTGGATTATAAGAACTTCAAGGCCAAGTGGTAGGTGTTTTCATGAAACACATGAGTAAGATGGTGTGTGGGAGAGCCAATAGATGTTTCCCAAGCCCTCACAGTGTTTGAAGACTCAAGTTATCTTGGTTTAAGAGTTGTTAGCCCATTTGCGCCTTCTCGGTTTATCTTGGATTATAAGAACTTCAAGGCCAAGTGGTAGGTGATTTCATGACACACATGAGTTACATGGTGTATGGCAGAGCCAATAGATGTTTGCCAAGCCCTCACACAGTTTGATGAGTCAAGTTATCTTGGTTTAAGAGTTGTGAGCCCATTTGCGCCTTCTCGGTTTATCTTGGATTATAAGAACTTCAAGGCCAAGTGGTAGGTGATTTCATGACACACATGAGTTACATGGTGTATTGCAGAGCCAATAGATGTTTGCCAAGCCCTCACACAGTTTGAAGAGTCAAGTTATCTTGGTTTAAGAGTTGTGACCCCATTTGAGCCTTCACGGTTTATCTTGGATTATAAGAACTTCAAGGCCAAATGGTTGGTGTTTTCATGAAACACATGAGTTAGATGGTGTATGGGAGAGCCAATAGATGTTTACCAAGCCCTCACAGTGTTTGAAGACTCAAGTTATCTTGGTTTAAGAGTTGTGAGCCCATTTGCGCCTTCTCGGTTTATCTTGGATTATAAGAACTTCAAGGCCAAGTGGTAGGAGATTTCATGACACACATGAGTTACATGGTGTATTGCAGAGCCAATAGATGTTTGCCAAGCCCTCACACAGTTTGAAGAGTCAAGTTATCTTGGTTTAAGAGTTGTGACCCCATTTGAGCCTTCTCGGTTTATCTTGGATTATAAGAACTTCAAGGCCAAATGGTTGGTGTTTTCATGAAACCCATGAGTAAGATGGTGTGTGGGAGTGCCAATAGATGTTTGCCAAGCCCTCACAGAGTTTGAAGAGTCAAGTTATCTTGGTTTAAGAGTTGTGAGCCCATTTGCGCCTTCTCGGTTTATCTTGGATTATAAGAACATCAAGGCCAAGTGGTAGGTGATTTCATGAAACACATGAGTTAGATGGTGAATGGCAGAGCCAATAGATGTTTGCCAAGCCCTCACACAGTTTGAAGAGTCAAGTTATCTTGGTTTAAGAGTTGTGAGCCCATTTGCGCCATCTCGGTTTATCTTGGATTATAAGAACTTCAAGGCCAAATGGTTGGTCTTTTCATGAAACACATGAGTTAGATGGTGTATGGGAGAGCCAATAGATGTTTACCAAGCCCTCACAGTGTTTGAAGACTCAAGTTATCTTGGTTTAAGAGAGATGAGCCCATTTGCGCCTTCTCGGTTTATCTTGGATTATAAGAACTTCAAGGCCAAGTGGTAGGTGATTTCATGACACACATGAGTTACATGGTGTATGGCAGAGCCAATAGATGTTTGCCAAGCCCTCACACAGTTTGAAGAGTCAAGTTATCTTGGTTTAAGAGTTGTGAGCCCATTTGCGCCTTCTCGGTTTATCTTGGATTATAAGAACTTCAAGGCCAAGTGGTAGGAGTTTTCATGAAACACATGAGTTAGATGGTGTATGGGAGAGCCAATAGATGTTTGCCAAGCCCTCACAGAGTTTGAAGAGTCAAGTTATCTTGGTTTAAGAGTTGTGAGCCCATTTGCGCCTTCTCGGTTTATCTTGGATTATAAGAACTTCAAGGCCAAGTGGTAGGTGATTTCATGACACACATGAGTTACATGGTGTATGGCAGAGCCAATAGATGTTTGCCAAGCCCTCACACAGTTTGAAGAGTCAAGTTATCTTGGTTTAAGAGTTGTGACCCCATTTGAGCCTTCTCGGTTTATCTTGGATTATAAGAACTTCAAGGCCAAATGGTTGGTGTTTTCATGAAACCCATGAGTAAGATGGTGTGTGGGAGTGCCAATAGATGTTTGCCAAGCCCTCACAGAGTTTGAAAAGTCAAGTTATCTTGGTTTAAGAGTTGTGAGCCCATTTGCGCCTTCTCGGTTTATCTTGGATTATAAGAACATCAAGGCCAAGTGGTAGGTGATTTCATGACACACATGAGTTACATGGTGAATGGCATAGCCAATAGATGTTTGCCAAGCCCTCACACAGTTTGAAGAGTCAAGTTATCTTGGTTTCAGAGTTGTGAGCCCATTTGCGCCATCTCGGTTTATCTTGGATTATAAGAACGTCAAGGCCAAATGGTTGGTCTTTTCATGAAACACATGAGTTAGATGGTGTATGGGAGAGCCAATAGATGTTTACCAAGCCCTCACAGTGTTTGAAGACTCAAGTTATCTTGGTTTGAGAGAGATGAGCCCATTTGCGCCTTCTCGGTTTATCTTGGATTATAAGAACTTCAAGGCCAAGTGGTAGGTGATTTCATGACACACATGAGTTACATGGTGTATGGCAGAGCCAATAGATATTTGCCAAGCCCTCACACAGTTTGAAGAGTCAAGTTATCTTGGTTTAAGAGTTGTGAGCCCATTTGCGCCTTCTCGGTTTATCTTGGATTATAAGAACTTCAAGGCCAAGTGGTAGGTGTTTTCATGAAACACATGAGTTAGATGGTGTATGGGAGAGCCAATAGATGTTTGCCAAGCCCTCACAGTGTTTGAAGAGTCAAGTTATCTTGGTTTAAGAGTTGTGAGCCCATTTGCGCCTTCTCGGTTTATCTTGGATTATAAGAACTTCAAGGCCAAGTGGTAGGTGATTTCATGACACACATGAGTTACATGGTGTATGGCAGAGCCAATAGATGTTTGCCAAGCCCTCACACAGTTTGAAGAGTCAAGTTATCTTGGTTTAAGAGTTGTGAGCCCATTTGCGCATTCTCGGTTTATCTTGGATTATAAGAACTTCAAGGCCAAGTGGTAGGTGTTTTCATGAAACACATGAGTAAGATGGTGTATGGGAGAGCCAATAGATGTTTGCCAAGCCCTCACAGTGTTTGAAGACTCAAGTTATCTTGGTTTAAGAGTTGTTAGCCCATTTGCGCCTTCTCGGTTTATCTTGGATTATAAGAACTTCAAGGCCAAGTGGTAGGTGATTTCATGACACACATGAGTTAGATGGTGTATGGGAGAGCCAATAGATGTTTGCCAAGCCCTCACACAGTTTGATGAGTCAAGTTATCTTGGTTTAAGAGTTGTGAGCCCATTTGCGCCTTCTCGGTTTATCTTGGATTATAAGAACTTCAAGGCCAAGTGGTAGGTGATTTCATGACACACATGAGTTACATGGTGTATTGCAGAGCCAATAGATGTTTGCCAAGCCCTCACACAGTTTGAAGAGTCAAGTTATCTTGGTTTAAGAGTTGTGACCCCATTTGAGCCTTCTCGGTTTATCTTGGATTATAAGAACTTCAAGGCCAAATGGTTGGTGTTTTCATGAAACACATGAGTTAGATGGTGTATGGGAGAGCCAATAGATGTTTACCAAGCCCTCACAGTGTTTGAAGACTCAAGTTATCTTGGTTTAAGAGTTGTGAGCCCATTTGCGCCTTCTCGGTTTATCTTGGATTATAAGAACTTCAAGGCCAAGTGGTAGGTGATTTCATGACACACATGAGTTACATGGTGTATTGCAGAGCCAATAGATGTTTGCCAAGCCCTCACACAGTTTGAAGAGTCAAGTTATCTTGGTTTAAGAGTTGTGACCCCATTTGAGCCTTCTCGGTTTATCTTGGATTATAAGAACTTCAAGGCCAAATGGTTGGTGTTTTCATGAAACCCATGAGTAAGATGGTGTGTGGGAGTGCCAATAGATGTTTGCCAAGCCCTCACAGAGTTTGAAGAGTCAAGTTATCTTGGTTTAAGAGTTGTGAGCCCATTTGCGCCTTCTCGGTTTATCTTGGATTATAAGAACATCAAGGCCAAGTGGTAGGTGATTTCATGACACACATGAGTTACATGGTGAATGGCAGAGCCAATAGATGTTTGCCAAGCCCTCACACAGTTTGAAGAGTCAAGTTATCTTGGTTTAAGAGTTGTGAGCCCATTTGCGCCATCTCGGTTTATCTTGGATTATAAGAACTTCAAGGCCAAATGGTTGGTCTTTTCATGAAACACATGAGTTAGATGGTGTATGGGAGAGCCAATAGATGTTTACCAAGCCCTCACAGTGTTTGAAGACTCAAGTTATCTTGGTTTAAGAGAGATGAGCCCATTTGCGCCTTCTCGGTTTATCTTGGATTATAAGAACTTCAAGGCCAAGTGGTAGGTGATTTCATGACACACATGAGTTACATGGTGTATGGCAGAGCCAATAGATGTTTGCCAAGCCCTCACACAGTTTGAAGAGTCAAGTTATCTTGGTTTAAGAGTTGTGAGCCCATTTGCGCCTTCTCGGTTTATCTTGGATTATAAGAACTTCAAGGCCAAGTGGTAGGTGTTTTCATGAAACACATGAGTTAGATGGTGTATGGGAGAGCCAATAGATGTTTGCCAAGCCCTCACAGAGTTTGAAGAGTCAAGTTATCTTGGTTTAAGAGTTGTGAGCCCATTTGCGCCTTCTCGGTTTATCTTGGATTATAAGAACTTCAAGGCCAAGTGGTAGGTGATTTCATGACACACATGAGTTACATGGTGTATGGGAGAGCCAATAGATGTTTGCCAAGCCCTCACAGAGTTTGAAGAGTCAAGTTATCTTGGTTTAAGAGTTGTGAGCCCATTTGCGCCTTCTCGGTTTATCTTGGATTATAAGAACTTCAAGGCCAAGTGGTAGGTGTTTTCATGAAACACATGAGTTAGATGGTGTATGGGAGAGCCAATAGATGTTTGCCAAGCCCTCACAGTGTTTGAAGAGTCAAGTTATCTTGGTTTAAGAGTTGTGAGCCCATTTGCGCCTTCTCGGTTTATCTTGGATTATAAGAACTTCAAGGCCAAGTGGTAGGTGATTTCATGACACACATGAGTTACATGGTGTATTGCAGAGCCAATAGATGTTTGCCAAGCCCTCACACAGTTTGAAGAGTCAAGTTATCTTGGTTTAAGAGTTGTGACCCCATTTGAGCCTTCTCGGTTTATCTTGGATTATAAGAACTTCAAGGCCAAATGGTTGGTGTTTTCATGAAACACATGAGTAAGATGGTGTGTGGGAGTGCCAATAGATGTTTGCCAAGCCCTCACAGAGTTTGAAGAGTCATGTTATCTTGGTTTAAGAGTTGTGAGCCCATTTGCGCCTTCTCGGTTTATCTTGGATTATAAGAACATCAAGGCCAAGTGGTAGGTGATTTCATCACACACATGAGTTACATGGTGAATGGCAGAGCCAATAGATGTTTGCCAAGCCCTCACACAGTTTGAAGAGTCAAGTTATCTTGGTTTAAGAGTTGTGAGCCCATTTGCGCCATCTCGGTTTATCTTGGATTATAAGAACTTCAAGGCCAAGTGATAGGTGTTTTCATGAAACACATGAGTTAGATGGTGTATGGGAGAGCCAATAGATGTTTGCCAAACCCTCACAGTGTTTGAAGAGTCAAGTTATCTTGGTTTAAGAGTTGTGAGCCCAGTTGCGCCTTCTCGGTTTATCTTGGATTATAAGAACTTCAAGGCCAAGTGGTAGGTGATTTCATGACACACATGAGTTACATGGTGTATGGCAGAGCCAATAGATGTTTGCCAAGCCCTCACACAGTTTGAAGAGTCAAGTTATCTTGGTTTAAGAGTTGTGAGCCCATTTGCGCCTTCTCGGTTTATCTTGGATTATAAGAACTTCAAGGCCAAGTGGTAGGTGTTTTCATGAAACACATGAGTAAGATGGTGTGTGGGAGAGCCAATAGATGTTTACCAAGCCCTCACAGTGTTTGAAGACTCAAGTTATCTTGGTTTAAGAGTTGTGAGCCCATTTGCGCCTTCTCGGTTTATCTTGGATTATAAGAACTTCAAGGCCAAGTGGTAGGTGATTTCATGAAACACATGAGTTACATGGTGTATGGGAGAGCCAATAGATGTTTGCCAAGCCCTCACACAGTTTGAAGAGTCAAGTTATCTTGGTTTAAGAGTTGTGAGCCCATTTGCGCCTTCTCGGTTTATCTTGGATTATCAGAACTTCAAGGCCAAGTGGTAGGTGATTTCATGACACATATGAGTTACATGGTGTATTGCAGAGCCAATAGATGTTTGCCAAGCCCTCGCACAGTTTGAAGAGTCAAGTTATCTTGGTTTAAGAGTTGTGACCCCATTTGAGCCTTCTCGGTTTATCTTGGATTATAAGAACTTCAAGGCCAAATGGTTGGTGTTTTCATGAAACACATGAGTTAGATGGTGTATGGGAGAGCCAATAGATGTTTACCAAGCCCTCACAGTGTTTGAAGACTCAAGTTATCTTGGTTTAAGAGAGATGAGCCCATTTGCGCCTTCTCGGTTTATCTTGGATTATAAGAACTTCAAGGCCAAGTGGTAGGTGTTTTCATGACACACATGAGTTAGATGGTGTATGGGAGAGCCAATAGATGTTTGCCAAGCCCTCACACAGTTTGAAGTGTCTAGTTATCTTGGTTTAAGAGTTGTGAGCCCATTTGCGCCTTCTCGGTTTATCTTGGATTATAAGAACTTCAAGGCCAAGTGATAGGTGTTTTCATGAAACACATGAGTTAGATGGTGTTTGGGTGAGCCAATAGATGTTTGCCTAGCCCTCACAGTGTTTGAAGAGTCAAGTTATCTTGGTTTAAGAGTTGTGAGCCCATTTGCGCCTTCTCGGTTTATCTTGGATTATAAGAACTTCAAGGCCAAGTGGTAGGTGATTTCATGACACACATGAGTTACATGGTGTATGGCAGAGCCAATAGATGTTTGCCAAGCCCTCACACAGTTTGAAGAGTCAAGTTATCTTGGTTTAAGAGTTGTGAGCCCATTTGCGCCTTCTCGGTTTATCTTGGATTATAAGAACTTCAAGGCCAAGTGGTAGGTGTTTTCATGAAACACATGAGTAAGATGGTGTGTGGGAGAGCCAATAGATGTTTACCAAGCCCTCACAGTGTTTGAAGACTCAAGTTATCTTGGTTTAAGAGTTGTGAGCCCATTTGCGCCTTCTCGGTTTATCTTGGATTATAAGAACTTCAAGGCCAAGTGGTAGGTGATTTCATGACACACATGAGTTACATGGTGTATGGCAGAGCCAATAGATGTTTGCCATGCCCTCACACAGTTTGAAGAGTCAAGTTATCTTGGTTTAAGAGTTGTGAGCCCATTTGCGCCTTCTCGGTTTATCTTGGATTATCAGAACTTCAAGGCCAAGTGGTAGGTGATTTCATGACACACATGAGTTACATGGTGTATTGCAGAGCCAATAGATGTTTGCCAAGCCCTCACACAGTTTGAAGAGTCAAGTTATCTTGGTTTAAGAGTTGTGACCCCATTTGAGCCTTCTCGGTTTATCTTGGATTATAAGAACTTCAAGGCCAAATGGTTGGTGTTTTCATGAAACACATGAGTTAGATGGTGTATGGGAGAGCCAATAGATGTTTACCAAGCCCTCACAGTGTTTGAAGACTCAAGTTATCTTGGTTTAAGAGTTGTGAGCCCATTTGCGCCTTCTCGGTTTATCTTGGATTATAAGAACTTCAAGGCCAAGTGGTAGGTGATTTCATGACACACATGAGTTACATGGTGTATTGCAGAGCCAATAGATGTTTGCCAAGCCCTCACGAGTTTGAAGAGTCAAGTTATCTTGGTTTAAGAGTTGTGACCCCATTTGAGCCTTCTCGGTTTATCTTGGATTATAAGAACTTCAAGGCCAAATGGTTGGTGTTTTCATGAAACCCATGAGTAAGATGGTGTGTGGGAGTGCCAATAGATGTTTGCCAAGCCCTCACAGGGTTTGAAGAGTCAAGTTATCTTGGTTTAAGAGTTGTGAGCCCATTTGCGCCTTCTCGGTTTATCTTGGATTATAAGAACATCAAGGCCAAGTGGTAGGTGATTTCATGACAGACATGAGTTACATGGTGAATGGCAGAGCCAATAGATGTTTGCCAAGCCCTCACACAGTTTGAAGAGTCAAGTTATCTTGGTTTAAGAGTTGTGATCCCATTTGCGCCATCTCGGTTTATCTTGGATTATAAGAACTTCAAGGCCAAGTGGTAGGTGTTTTCATGAAACACATGAGTTAGATGGTGTATGGGAGAGCCAATAGATGTTTACCAAGCCCTCACAGTGTTTGAAGACTCAAGTTATCTTGGTTTAAGAGAGATGAGCCCATTTGCGCCTTCTCGGTTTATCTTGGATTATAAGAACTTCAAGGCCAAGTGGTAGGTGATTTCATGACACACATGAGTTACATGGTGTATGGCAGAGCCAATAGATGTTTGCCAAGCCCTCACACTGTTTGAAGAGTCAAGTTATCTTGGTTTAAGAGTTGTGAGCCCATTTGCGCCTTCTCGGTTTATCTTGGATTATAAGAACTTCAAGGCCAAGTGGTAGGTGTTTTCATGAAACACATGAGTTAGATGGTGTATGGGAGAGCCAATAGATGTTTGCCAAGCCCTCACAGTGTTTGAAGAGTCAAGTTATCTTGGTTTAAGAGTTGTGAGCCCATTTGCGCCTTCTCGGTTTATCTTGGATTATAAGAACTTCAAGGCCAAGTGGTAGGTGATTTCATGACACACATGAGTTACATGGTGTATGGCAGAGCCAATAGATGTTTGCCAAGCCCTCACACAGTTTGAAGAGTCAAGTTATCTTGGTTTAAGAGTTGTGAGCCCATTTGCGCCTTTTCGGTTTATCTTGGATTATAAGAACTTCAAGGCCAAGTGGTAGGTGTTTTCATGAAACACATGAGTTAGATGGTGTATGGGAGAGCCAATAGATGTTTGCCAAGCCCTCACAGTGTTTGAAGAGTCAAGTTATCTTGGTTTAAGAGTTGTGAGCCCATTTGCGCCTTCTCGGTTTATCTTGGTTTATAAGAACTTCAAGGCCAAGTGGTAGGTGATTTCATGACACACATGAGTTACATGGTGTATTGCAGAGCCAATAGATGTTTGCCAAGCCCTCACACAGTTTGAAGAGTCAAGTTATCTTGGTTTAAGAGTTGTGACCCCATTTGAGCCTTCTCGGTTTATCTTGGATTATAAGAACTTCAAGGCCAAATGGTTGGTGTTTTCATGAAACCCATGAGTAAGATGGTGTGTGGGAGTGCCAATAGATGTTTGCCAAGCCCTCACAGAGTTTGAAGAGTCAAGTTATCTTGGTTTAAGAGTTGTGAGCCCATTTGCGCCTTCTCGGTTTATCTTGGATTATAAGAACATCAAGGCCAAGTGGTAGGTGATTTCATGACACACATGAGTTACATGGTGAATGGCAGAGCCAATAGATGTTTGCCAAGCCCTCACACAGTTTGAAGAGTCAAGTTATCTTGGTTTAAGAGTTGTGAGCCCATTTGCGCCATCTCGGTTTATCTTGGATTATAAGAACTTCAAGGCCAAATGGTTGGTCTTTTCATGAAACACATGAGTTAGATGGTGTATGGGAGAGCCAATAGATGTTTACCAAGCCCTCACAGTGTTTGAAGACTCAAGTTATCTTGGTTTAAGAGAGATGAGCCCATTTGCGCCTTCTCGGTTTATCTTGGATTATAAGAACTTCAAGGCCAAGTGGTAGGTGATTTCATGACACACATGAGTTACATGGTGTATGGCAGAGCCAATAGATGTTTGCCAAGCCCTCACACAGTTTGAAGAGTCAAGTTATCTTGGTTTAAGAGTTGTGAGCCCATTTGTGCCTTCTCGGTTTATCTTGGATTATAAGAACTTCAAGGCCAAGTGGTAGGTGTTTTCATGAAACACATGAGTTAGATGGTGTATGGGAGAGCCAATAGATGTTTGCCAAGCCCTCACAGTGTTTGAAGAGTCAAGTTATCTTGGTTTAAGAGTTGTGAGCCCATTTGCGCCTTCTCGGTTTATCTTGGATTATAAGAACTTCAAGGCCAAGTGGTAGGTGATTTCATGACACACATGAGTTACATGGTGTATTGCAGAGCCAATAGATGTTTGCCAAGCCCTCACACAGTTTGAAGAGTCAAGTTATCTTGGTTTAAGAGTTGTGACCCCATTTGAGCCTTCTCGGTTTATCTTGGATTATAAGAACTTCAAGGCCAAATGGTTGGTGTTTTCATGAAACACATGAGTTAGATGGTGTATGGGAGAGCCAATAGATGTTTGCCAAGCCCTCACAGTGTTTGAAGAGTCAAGTTATCTTGGTTTAAGAGTTGTGAGCCCATTTGCGCCTTCTCGGTTTATCTTGGATTATAAGAACTTCAAGGCCAAGTGGTAGGTGATTTCATGACACACATGAGTTACATGGTGTATGGCAGAGCCAATAGATGTTTGCCAAGCCCTCACAGTGTTTGAAGAGTCAAGTTATCTTGGTTTAAGAGTTGTGAGCCCATTTGCGCCTTCTCGGTTTATCTTGGATTATAAGAACTTCAAGGCCAAGTGGTAGGTGTTTTCATGAAACACATGAGTTAGATGGTGTATGGGAGAGCCAATAGATGTTTGCCAAGCCCTCACAGTGTTTGAAGAGTCAAGTTATCTTGGTTTAAGAGTTGTGAGCCCATTTGCGCCTTCTCGGTTTATCTTGGATTATAAGAACTTCAAGGCCAAGTGGTAGGTGATTTCATGACACACATGAGTTAGATGGTGTATGGCAGAGCCAATAGATGTTTGCCAAGCCCTCATAGAGTTTGAAGAGTCAAGTTATCCTGGTTTAAGAGTTGTGAGCCCATTTGCGCCTTCTCGGTTTATCTTGGATTATAAGAACTTCAAGGCCATGTGGTAGGTGTTTTCATGAAACACATGAGTTAGATGATGTATGGGAGAGCCAATAGATGTTTGCCAAGCCCTCCCAGTGTTTGGGAGAGTCAAGTTATCTTGGTTTAAGAGTTGTATGCCCATTTGCGCTTTCTCGGTTTATCTTGGATTATAAGAACTTCTAGGCCAAGTGGTAGGTGTTTTCATGAAACACATGAGTAAGATGGTGTTTGGGAGTGCCAATAGATGTTTGCCAAGCCCTCACAGAGTTTGAAGAGTCAAGTTATCTTGGTTTAAGAGTTGTGAGCCCATTTGCGCCTTCTCGGTTTATCTTGGATTATAAGAACTTCAAGGCCAAGTGGTAGGTGATTTCATGACGCACATGAGTTAGATGGTGTATGGCAGAGCCAATAGATGTTTGCCAAGCCCTCACAGCGTTTGAAGAGTCAATTTATCTTGGTTTAAGTGTTGTGAGCCCATTTGCGCCTTCTCGGTTTATCTTGGATTATAAGAACTTCAAGGCCAAGTGGTAGGTGTTTTCATGAAACACATGAGTTAGATGGTGTATGGGAGAGCCAATAGATGTTTGCCAAGCCCTCACAGTGTTTGGGAGAGTCAAGTTATCTTGGTTTAAGAGTTGTATGCCCATTTGCGCCTTCTCGGTTTATCTTGGATTATAAGAACTTCTAGGCCAAGAATTAGGTGTTTTCATGAAACACATAAGTAAGATGGTGTTTGGGAGAGCCAATAGATGTTTGCCAAGCCCTCACACTGTCTATGGTTCTTCTTTTGATTCATGTTTAGCTAGCCTATCTAGAGTGCTGCAAAGATGCATTGAGACTAACCTTGTGCTAAATTTTGAGAAATGCCATTTTATGGTAGAACAGGGTATAGTTTTAGGCCATGTAATATCCAGTAAGGGCATTGAGGTAGATCCTGCCAAGATTGATATAATTACTTGTTTATCTTACCCCACATGTGTGCGGGAAGTGCGTTCTTTTCTTGGTCATGCAGGTTTCTACAGACGCTTCATTGCCGACTTCAGCAAGATTGCCCTTCCACTTTCCCACTTACTGCAGAAAGATGTAGAGTTTAATTTTGATGACAAGTGCAAGGCAGCTTTCAACCACTTGAAGCAGGCCTTGACCAGTACCCCTATCATCCAGCCACCTGACTGGACATTGCCATTTGAGTTAATATGTGATGCTTCTAACTATGCAGTAGGAGTAGTCTTGGCACAGAGAGTGGGGAGAGCTTCTCATGTGATATACTATGCTTCCAGAACTCTGGATGCTTCTCAGGCTAACTATACCACAACTGAAAAAGAGCTTTTAGCCATTGTTTTTGCTTTGGATAAGTTTAGATCATATTTGCTTGGCTATAAGGTTGTTATGTTTACTGATCATGCAGCTCTTAAGTTTCTTTTGAAGAAGCCAGAGGCAAAGCCTCGACTAATAAGGTGGATGCTGCTGCTCCAAGAGTTTCATATAGAGATCCATGACACGAGTGGAGCAGAAAATCTAGTGGCAGATCACTTGAGCCGCAGTGAAAGGGCTTCAGATCCCTTCCCTGTACAGGACACCTTCCCAGATGAGCAGCTTTTGCAGCTGCAAGGTAAGAACACCTCCCCTTGGTTTGCAGATATGGTTAATTTTTTGGTTGCTAGTGTTCTTCCTACATATTTTACTAGAGCTCGATCTGATAAATTGAAAAGTGAGTCTAAGTACTATGTATAGGATGATCCTTATCCGTGGAAGCTTTGTAGTGACCAAATTATTAGAAGATGTGTCTCTGATCATGAGTTTCATTCTATTCTTAGCTTTTGTCATACATTTGCATGTGGTGTGCACTTTGGCTCCCAACGTACAGCTAGGAAGGTTTTGGACTCTAGATTGTATTGGCCTACCCTATTTCATGATGCATATATGTTTTGTAAGTCTTGTGAACAGTGCCAGAGAACAGGGACAATTTCACACAGGAATGAGATGCCTCGTGACCTATCTTTGTCTTGTGAGATCTTTGATGTTTGGGGTATTGATTTCATGGGCCCTTTCCCTGTTTCCTTTGGTTTTATTTATATTTTGTTGGTTGTTGATTATGTATCTAAATGGGTGGAGGCAAAAGCCACTCGGACTGATGATTCCAAAGTTGTTGTGGACTTTGTTAGATCACAGATTTTCTACAGGTTTGAAATCCCGAGGGCCATTATCAGTGATCAGGGTTCACGCTTTTGTAACCGGAGAATAAAGGCTTTGATGAGAAAGTACAGTGTCTTGCATAAGGTTTCTACACCTTATCACCCCCAGACAAACGGGCAAGCCAAGGTCTCATATCGAGAGATCAAGCACATACTTGAGAAGACAGTCCAACCTAATAGGAAGGACTGGAGCCTGAGACTTAAGGATGCTCTGTGGGCTTACCGAACTGCCTACAAGACACCGATAGGGACGTCCCGTACTTGATTGTCTTTGGGAAGGCGTGCCACCTTCCGGTGGAAATTAAGCATAAATCCTATTGGGCGGTGAAACAGTGTAACCTTGACTTGAGTCAATCCAGATCTCAAAGGAAGCTCCAACTTCAGGAACTTGAGGAGCTTCGATTAGAGGCGTATGAGAACTCCCAGATCTACAAGGAGAAGACTAAACTCCTTCATGATAAGATGTTGGTACGAAAAGAGTTCACCATTGGTCAAAAAGTCCTTCTCTACAACTCTCGCCTCAAACTTATGCCTGGTAAGCTTCGTTCTAGGTGGCTTGGTCCTTTCATTGTTATTAATGTTTTTCCTCATGGTGCAGTAGAAATCAAGAGTGAAGCCACCAACAAAGTGTTCAAAGTTAATGGTCATCGCCTCAAGAATTTTTATGAAGGAGCTCAAGAAAACCTCGTGGAAGAAGTTCAACTGCAGGAGGCCATCTACCACGATTGATCACTACTTTGTTGAAAAAAAAAAAAGAGCCACGTTTAAGGTCAACGGCCAGAAATTGAATCATTACTGGGGAGGACCCATCGATCGTGCAAAATCTTCAATCACGCTGGCTGATGACATTAAAAGTAGCGCTTCTTGGGAGGCATCCCAAAGTTTTCTAATTCTTTTGTTTTTCAAACTTTGACTTATTTGCTATCACAGGAATCGAGACAGAAAAAAAAGGGGTGCCAAGTGAGAAAATCTATCAAAGTTTGATTTTTCTGTCTTTATTTTGTTTGTTTTTCTTTGACAGATGATTTTTCACCGGTTAAATGGCGGATAACGGTACTCCGTGAAAATCTTTTTTGGTTCTTTCAGTTACCCACAAACATTGAAATCTGTATATAATTTTACTCAATTTTTTTCTCTCTTTCTTCTTTCTTTCGGAATGGATAATCAGCTTTTTAACCTCCGCAAGCAATTTCCTTCTCTCCCTCAAAATGCTTTAACTAACATTTATTGTGCAAGGTTTGAGCGATTAAGGATGCTTATGCACAAAGGCATCCCTGCAGATATACGCAGGTTGATCGAAGCAAAGGTCCGAATCACAGGGAAATTTTCTGACGCTCTTGTTTCATATATGCCAGGGCTAGGCAAAAGTTCATATGCAAAGAAAAGAAGAGCAAAAAGGTTGCGTGTCTGCTTTAAATTTGCAAGATGGACTTGTAACACAAAATGCAGATAAATTGGAATGGCATCCACAAATTGACTTGATAAAATTCACTTCATTAAGGATGGCATGAGTAAGGAGTCTTTAGATAACATTCTATTGACTCTTGAGACGCATCCTAGTGGAGATGTGCAGAGAGTACTTCTTGATTAATGGCCAATATTCCAAGATGAACATGAGCGTTATAGTCTCGGGAATCTGACTCAAAAAGACCCTGTTTGCCAATTTTTAAGAAAATTGGATAGGAAACCGTCCATCAGCCCATAAAGAGCATTCAAGCCGTTACTGGACGTAAAACCAGAGGAAAATGTGAGCCATAATCACACTTCCTGTAAGTATTATTATTTATTTTTCGTTTTTATTCTTGTTTATTAAAAAAAATTCAAAAAAATAAAAAAAAATTTAGCCGTATTTTTTTGAAATATGCGTTGTGTATTTTCAAACTTCTTCTGACACATATAGATTAGTCTTTTATCCTTGTCATATAGCTATTATTATTGCTTTGCTTCTTTTCAAACTTGCGTGACACACGGATCTACCCCTCCTTTATAGGTGTAATTATTACATTTGAGTTTTGATTCTTTAAATAATGCACTTTGCTCTCTTCAGATCATTGATAAGGTGAGAGTACAAAAAAAAAAGAAAAAAAAATGGAAGTCACTTCAGTTCGTCGGATCAAGAGTGTTTGTGTCTTTTGTGGATCTAATCCTAGGAAAGATAAAGAGTTTGTAAATATTGCACACCATCTTGGTCGAGTGCTAGCTGAGAGAGAAATCCATTTAGTTTACGAAGGAGGTAGTCTTGGGTTAATGGATTGTGTAGCAACTGCTGCACATTTAGGAGGTGGCAAAGTCCTTGGTGTCATTCTTAGTCCTTTAGCTATTGGCAATCCCACTGAAAAACAGTAGGTCATGAAGTAATGGTATCTTGCATGCACCAACGCATGAACATTATGATAGCCAATGCTGATGCCTTTATTGCCCTACCTGGTGGTTTTGGAACTTTGGAAGAGCTCTTCCAAATTACATCCTGGTCACAACTGAACTTTCACCAAAAACCCATAGGTATTTTAAATATTAATGGTTTTTATGACAGTTTGTTTTGTTTTCTTGATCATGCTGTACAACAAAGGTTCATCTCACAAGCGACACGTCAAATTCTTGTAACCGCTGCAACCCCTGAACAATTGCTTGATCAACTACATGAATTTGTCCCCCAACGTCATCTAGCAATGACTCCACTGAATTGCGAACAAGGCAGCAGCAGCAAAAAGCAAAAACTTGATTTGACTTTGTCCTTGTGAATTTTTGTTTTCACTTATGGTTTTAGTTTTTGTATTTTTTTTTATTTCAGGCTCGATTTGCAGTTTCTGGTAAGACCTTCTACACTCTACCTATCTTTATTTTGACATTGGGGACAATGTCTTAAATTAGTTGGGGGGAGGGATAGTTGACAACACCATGTACATAGTTTAGTTAGAAAAAAAAAACTAACCAGCTAATCTTTATTGCTACTAGCTTATTAGATGTATGATGGCAGAGTAAGGAGTAATTTTGCTCTTGAAACGCATCTTAACTTGCATTTCATAGTATGTCTTAAATTATTTTGATCTTGCATATATAAAAAAAAATTTATTTTGATCTTTTCAATTAATTTGATGCAAGCATGTGCTAAATCTGAGCTTAATTGATAATAAAAGTATGCAAAACAGTTTATAGTTGAATCATTTTCATGATATACATGTGTATATGACTATGGATATTAGGAAGAAAGCATGGTTGAATTGAGTAAATGTTCCATACCTTTGTGAGTTTTGGGCTTTTCCAAGTTTGATACTTACACTTTGTTTATTTTCTTTCATGAGTGATGTCAATTATGAATTTATTTTCTAGAACTTGCATTGAATCGATTTGAGATTACATTGGTCTGTATGTTGCATGAAAATGACAGAGGCATTTTTTTCTTGACTTAGCTACTTTGGCCAAATAAACCTACCTTGCATTTATCCAATTATTAACTCCCTTTGAGCCTATTTGCCCATTCTTTGTTCTTAGCTCATTACAAACTTTGAGTGAAAAACCATGTTTTACCTTACCTTAGGGAATGGGAGTGCATTGATTTTCTTATTGGAGGAGTTCTTTTGCTTGCAATGATTTAAGTGTGGGGGAATTGGTGTGTTGATACGAAATGCTTGGTACCACAAAAAGAAAATAAAAAAACAAAAAAACAAAAAACAAAAAACGAAAAAAAAAGAAAAGAAAAAGAAAAAGAAAAAAATAGAAAAAGGAAGGAATGTGTGAAGAGAATGAGCATTTTATGGTTTTAGGTAAAAAAAATTTTGCTTTCTACTTGAGTTACTCCTCAATGCTCATTTATTCTCTTTGGTTTTAACCTGCTATTATCCATATTATTCCCTTCCTTCACGTTATAAGTTCCATTACAACCTTTTTGAAAGACCTCTTGATTTTTGCAATTTACTCGATCTAAGTAGTAGAGAATTGATGTATATGCAAGCCTATGCTAAAATACTTTCATAATTTGACTGAGTTGAGCGTAAACAGTTAACCTAAACACCTTGTGTGATTTGAATGTCACTTGTGAAGAATTTTACTCAATCTGAATATGCCTATTTCTGATTAAAGCATGATTATGCCATACTTTATTCTCAATTGGTTTGATTCAACTATTCTTTGTTAAGCATACTTAACTTATTAATTATGATTTATATTTCATACAATGCTTGTATTTAAAAATTAGTTGAATTTATTAAATAAAGTATTACATGTTTGTGGGTATCATCCTGATAAACCCTCACGAGACTATAACTCGTCCACTAGGGACACCTAGGGGTTTAAAGGCTTGTAGCACATGCTAAGTGCCATTGTGTTTTCCTTCTAAAATGGATTAGATTAGGTATAATCAGTTTTTATGCTTTTAGTTTAATAATATGATGTTTCTTGTTTTTCTTTAGTTTTGTTCTTATGTGTTTTGCCCAGGAGTGCAAGAGCTTAAGTGTGGGGGAATTTGATTAATAAATTTGAGACACTTATGTTAGCT
Source organism: Styphnolobium japonicum (assembly GCA_023212625.1). Classification (NCBI taxonomy): domain Eukaryota; kingdom Viridiplantae; phylum Streptophyta; class Magnoliopsida; order Fabales; family Fabaceae; genus Styphnolobium; species Styphnolobium japonicum. The sequence continues at coordinate 19,046,244 of JALBWW010000011.1, forward strand.
TTGTATTAGGCTTTATTAGATGTTTATTGTGCCCAATATTAGTATTTTAGATGAGTTTAATGTTGTTGGGCTTCATTGGGCTTTGATGCAAATATTGAATAATTTTCGGATTTTGATGCATTTTGACCTTTCTTCCTTGGTTAGGCCATAACTTGGGACTCGGTGATCCATTTGAGGTGATCCTGGTGTCTTTGGAAAGCTAAGACAATGTTCTACAAGTTTCATGAAGAACTCAAGAGCTGGATCGGACTTCTAAGGGTCCAAAATATCCCTCCAATGAAGAGTGGGTTTGCTGTCACGAAAATCTGGGCAGTGTGTACATATTGGACTACATAGTGAGCTATAGGCCTCCTCATAGGTTGAAACTTGGTCATTGGAAAGATAAGACTCATATCTCCAACTTCACTGAAGACCATTTAGTCAATAGATGTCGTTTTAGGCATGATTATGAAGCTACAAGTTGGTTTGAATTTGGAAACACGTTCTGCCAACCTAACTTCAGGTAGGTTCAGTGTTTTTGGCATATCTGGAGTTCGAAACGTCCAAATGGCATGATTCCAATTGCAAAATTTCAAGGAGACAACTAGCTATAACTTTCATGAGGCTTCCAAGCCAAAATGTACCGTCTAGATCATGAAAATCAAGCCAGAATTTGGATAAGAGTTGCTAACTAAAAGCCACCAACCATACACCAACCCACCTACCATGCACCAACCCACCAACCATGCATCAAGCTTCCATATTTGACAATTTTCATTTTTTTATAGCTTGTATTCAGATTATGTACATGTACAAATTGGCTTCTAGGATTAGTATAAATAGAGTCAATCTCTTTGTATTATGATCATTCAATTTTAAGTAAGTTTCAAGAAAGTTTGAGTATTTGTGAGAGGTTTCTTTCTTTTCTTTTCCATTCTCTTTACAATTTCGTTTTTGTTATTTTATTTCTGAGTTCTTCCTTTCCATCCATGGAAGGCTAGGCTCTCATAATCAATCCAAGGGATTAGCCATCTTGATGTTTAATTTGGAGATCTTGTTTCGCTTGTTCATATTGCTTAATTGTTATTCAAGTTTCTCTTCTTCCTCTTTTGATTTTTATCTAGATTAAATTGCTTAATTTGATTTGGATGTTGATGTGACAATAGCTTTATTATCATGTATTCAAAGAGGATCACAAAGATTAAACAATAAATTAAAGCTTTTTGATAGATTGTTTAGCTTGGTTAAATTCTAGATCTTAAGTTAATCTATGTTGGATGGTGCTTACTTTATCTAACTTTGGTTAATCAAATCCTAGATGCTTATCTAGTAGAGAATTCTTGGATCATGTTAAGGCTTCTTGATGTGATCTAAGGCCAAGAACATGGTTAGCAATTAAGTGAATTCCTCGTGATCAATGATGAGTTAAACTCAAGATCGGTAAATTTCCTTGGATTGGTTGTTTCTTTAGATTTGTTTACAACTTTAAGTCTCATACTTTTATTAATCTTGTTAATCAACAACAAAACCCCCCTTTTCTAATTATCTTGATCTAATTAAATCTTTGTTTTTGGATCCTTGAGAGACAATTCGGTTCATTCTCTATACTACAAATTAGTTTGTGAATCGGTTATTTTTATTATTTGATAGGTCTCGACAACCTCTTGTCAAGTAGTTTTGCTCTTGAGACGCATCTTAACTTGCATTTCATAGTAGGTCTTAAATCATTTTGTTCTTGTATACATATAAAAAAATTTCATTTTGATCTTTTAATGAATTTTGATGCAAGCATATGTTGAATCTGAGCTTAATTGATGATAAAAGTATGCAAAACAATTTCTAGTTGAATCATTTTCATGATATACATGTATGTATATGACTGTGGATATTCGGAAGAAAGCATGGTTGAATTGAGTGAATGTTCCATACCTTTGTGAGTTTTGAGCTTTTCCAAGTTTGATACTTACACTTGGTTTATTTTCATTCATGAGTGATGTCAATTATGAATTTATTTTCTAGAACTTGCATTGAATCGATTTCAGATTACATTGGTTTGTATGTTGCAAGAAAATGACAGAGGCATTTTTCTTGACTTAGCTACTTTGGCCATATAAACATACCTTGCATTTATCCTATTGTTAACCCCCTCTGAGCCTACTTGCCCATTCTTTGTTCTTAGCTCATTATAAGCCTTGAGTGAAAAACCATGTTTTACCTCACCTTAGGGAATAGGAGAGCATTGATTTTCCTATTGGAGGAGCTCTTTTGCTTGAAATGATTTAAGTGTGGGGGAATTGGTATGTTGATGCGAAATGTTTGGTACACAAAAAAAGCCAAAAGGTTGTAAAAGAAAATAATAGAAAAAGGAAGGAATGTGTGAAGAGAATGAGCATTTTATAGTTTTTGGTAAAATTTTATGTTTTCTACTTGAGTTACTCCCCAATGCTCTTTTATTCTCTTTGGTTTTAACTTGCTATTATCCATATTGTTCCCTTCCTTCACCTTATAGCCCCATTACAACCTTTTTGAAAGACATCTTGATTTTTGCAATTTATTTGATCAAAGTAGTAGAGAATTGATGTATATGCAAGTCTATCGTAAAATACTTTCATAATTTGACTGAGTTGAACGAAAACAGATAACTTAAACACCTTATGTGATTTAAGTGTCACTTGTGAGGAGTTTTACTTAATTTGAATATGTCTATTTCTGATTAAATCATGATTATGTTATGTATACTTTATTCTCAGTTGGTTTGATTCAACTATACTTTGTTAAGCATACTTGAAATATTAATTATGGTTTATATTTGATACAATGCTTTTATTTAAAAATTAGTTGAATTGATTAAATAAAGTATTACATGTTTGTGGGTATCATCCTGGTAAACCCTCATGAGACTATAATTTGTCCACTAGGGACACCTAGGAGTTTAAAGGCTTATGGCACATGCTAAGTGCCATCGTGTTATCCTACGAAAGAGGATTATATTATGTATAATCAATTTTTATGCTTTTAGTTTAATATTAGGATGTGTCTTGTTTTTCCTTAGTTTTGCCCAGGAGTGCAAAAGCTTAAGTGTGGGGGAATTTGATCAATCATTTCGAGACACTTATGTTAGCTTTGTACTTAGATTTATAAGATATTTATTGTGCCCAATATTAGTATTTTAGTTGAGTTTAATGTTGTTGGGTCTCATTGGGCTTTAATGCAAATTGTGAATAATTCTTGGATTTTGATGCATTTTGACCTTTCCTCCTTGGTTAAACCATAACTTGGGACTCGGTGATCCACTTGAGGTAATCTTGGTGTCTTTGGAAACCAACCATGCATCAAGCTACCATATTTGGCAATTTTCATTTTTTTACAGCTTTCATTCATATTATCTTCAGTTACAAATTGACTTCTAGGATTAGTATAAATAGGGCTAATCTCTTTGTATTAAGCATCATTGAATTTGAAGTAAGTTTGGGTATTTGTGAGAAGTAAGTTTGAGTATTTGTGAGAGTTTTCTTTCTCTTCTTCTCCATTCTCTTTACAATTTCGTTTTTGTTCTTTTATTTCTGAGTTCTTCCTTCCCATCCATGGAAGGCTAGGCTCTTATAATCAATCCAAGGGATTAACCATCTTGATGTTTAATTTGGAGATCTTGTTTCGCTTGTTCATATTGCTTAATTATTATTCAAGTTTCTCTTCTTCCACTTTTGATTTTTATCTAGATTGAATTGCTTAATTTGATTTAGATGTTGATGTGATAATAGCTTTATTATCATGTATTCAAAGAGGATCACAAAGACTAAACAATATATCAAAGCTTTTTGATGGATTGTTTAGCTTGGTTAAATTTCGGATCTTAAGTTAATTTATGTTTAGATGGTACTTACTTTATCTAACCTTTGTTAACTAAATCCTAAATGTTTATCTAGTAGAGGATTCTTGGATCATGTGAAGGCTTCTTGATGTGATCTAAGGCCAAGAACATGGTTAACAATTAAGTGAATTCCTTGTGATCAATGATGGATTAAACTCAAGATCGGTAAATTTCCTTGGATTGGTGAACTTGTTAATTGTGTTTCTTTAATTCAACCAGTGTATTACTTTACAAATCATCAAAACCCCCCTTTTTATTTATCTTGATCTGATTAAATCTTTGTTTTTTGGATCCTTGAGAGGCGATTTGGTTCATGCTCTATACTATAAATTAGTTTGTGAACCAGTAATCTTTTATTATTTTGACAGGTCTTGACAACCTCTTGTCAATGAGCATAGAAGGAGGCACATATCGGAGATCCTACAAGATTATACCATTCTTGAGTGCTTCAACGAACATAGCATCGAACGTTGAGGCAAAGAAACCAAACTCTTCAAATGTGACAAGTTTGAACTTTAGTTGTTTGGGGAATATATGAATTTGATGAGAGAACCCATCACAACCTTGAGCTCGGCTTTAGACCATTGAAAGACTTGGATGTTCTGGCTCCCAGTGTTCAACCTTGTGGGGGGTTACCCCTAAGGTAAAGGTACGAACCCTCCAGTCGCAAATAACAGATGTGGGGGATGGTTTTGAGGTAAGAGGGAATATGTTATATATGGGGGACGTGGGAAGAGGAGGTGTAAAGTGTAGTGATGTGGATATAGGGGGAGAGGATGGTGGTGTATGAATAGAAGATGGAGAGGTAGATTTTTGTGGTTGAATAGGTGGAGGATAGGCTTGTGTTTGTGGTACTGGGGCTTGAGTTTGTGTTTGTGAATGTGGTTCAATAGGAAGGGGTTAGGTAGGAGGTGCAGGAGTGAGGGTTACTATGTTTTTTTGTAAGGCCTCTTCCTTGCATACATCTTGGACCTTGTTCCCTTAGGAACATTGAAAGTGGACGCAGTCCTCATTCTTTTGGCTATGGGCTGGTAATCGTAAGAACTATCGTCCATCAACAAGCGTCTTTACCTTTTGGTTGAAGTGTGAGTGGACGTTGGCTTCTGCTGTTGTGGACACTCAACTTCAGCAATTAAGGCTTGGGAGTGTCTTTGCTTCCAATAAAGTCTTGGATGGTTTGGTTTCCCTGTAGGTGTGCTTACTCTTAAATCATATGGCAAAGCAGACAAGGACAATTCTTATCATTGTACACATGTACCTTGAATCAGATTCGAAGCCTTGCTAGCTTCTTCCGCATTCAAAGTAAATACTTTTCCCGTTGTTTGAGGCTTGGAATTTGGCTTAACTTCCTTTCAATATCATAGTTCCTAGCAAAATGTCTGTTGGAACTAAAGAACCTTTGTGAAATTAGGTATGGAACCAATTTGTTTAAAAAATTAATACCCCATAAAGTTTTGAAGATAACAAAAGTTTTAATTTAGAATGAATAAGTAAAAAAGACTCACGTAACTTGTTTCTAAATTGTTTTAACAAGAAAACAAAGTGTTAACAAGTAGTTACTAGTACGTGCGTTCATTCCTTCTTGAGCTAAAGAAAACTGAGTATTCGTCCAATACCTTTTGAACTGTTTTTCAAATAATATTATATTGGATCGTCCAAAGTTTTCTTTACTAAAGCTCAGGTTCAAAGCGTTCGTCTAAAAACCAAAATTCAAATGTAAAGAAACTATTCATCATTAAATGCTGAGAAAGACTCTGACAACGAACACTACAAAAGAAGTTAACTGAACCGCTCAGCTGACATCGCTAACAACTACAAAGACCTGCAAATAGGAACTTTCTGCGTGCTCAGATAGGACAGGACTAAGCTATCATATTCTTGGACATTCCTGATAATAAAAGTGTCCTTTCAGAAGAAGCTCCACATGATATCAGCTTATGCATTTAATACTGCTCAGAATGGTAATAAATGTTTCCGCTGGACGAAGAAGCTTATGAGGACTGCTCCAAATGTTCTCACCTATATATACAAATGTCTTCGAAGAAGAAAAGAAGGGAAGATAACAATCTGTGTGATCAAAAGTGTAAAAGAATCAAAGCTTTCATTCTTCCTAGTACTCTTACTCTTTTAAAGAGTTCAAGTCTTGAGATTTATTTTCCATCCTCACCTGTAGTGAGTTAAAAGCTCAAGCACTTCTACATTTTCTTTTATTCAACTTGGTTGTTTAAGCCTGAAGAGGCCGAGTATAAAAGAATACTTGGATCGTAGAACCTGAAGAGGTTGAGAATACTTGTATACCTGAAGAGGTGGACAATACTTGTAATCTTCGTAAAAGATTAGCAGAAAATCCTTCTAGTTGAAGGGACTAGACGTAGCTCTCGGTTTATGAGAGTGAACCAGACTAAACATCTGGTGTAAGCTTCTCTTCCTGCCTCTTGTGTTTTATTTATTCACTAACATCTGGGAATTGCCATTATTTTCTTAACAAAGGTTATAAGATAAAACTTAGAACTCTTTTACAACGTTTAAAGTGATTTATTACAAAATCTTTTTAGCGTCCAATTGGACTAAGAAGTTTTCTTCGTCCATTGCATTTTATTGATTCAACCTTTGTCTTAACGGTTTGCTATTTAACGAAAAGTTTTCCAAAAAGGTTAAGAAACACAATTCAAGCCCCCTTCTTGTGTTTCACTTGTTTACTTCATTGTATAGGTTTCCCGCATTTAAAACATACACCTTGTCCTTGGTAACAAGGTCTATTACCATGGAATTTTCCACACTTCCTACACTGAGGATTTTCTATTTGAACTTGTTTTCCTTTCCTGCGTTTACTTTAAACTTTTTGTTCCTTGCTTGGAGTTTGTTTCCTCGTTTCTGCTTAAAATAATTTTGTCGTCCTTTGTCGAATTCCAGGTCCAAGAAACTCTTCTTTGTTATTCTACATTTATTGACTAGTGTGGCACAGTCTCTAATTTCGTGGGTTGCCACTTTTTCCTTAATTTCAGCCTTTAGTCCCCACTCGAACTTTATAGACTTCCAATTTTCATCTTGGTAATTCTTCAAGTAGGAAGAAAATTTGGAAAGCACCTCAAATTTTGCTACGTATTGTCCTACCGTCATATTTCCTTGTCGTAGCTGAATAAATTATGCTTCCTTCTCGTTTTTAACACTTTCTGGAAAATACTTTTCATAGAAAGTGGCTTGGAAGACTTCCCAGCTAACCAGAGTTCCTCTGGCTTCGAAATTAGTATTGACCATCAGAATACTTCCCTCTGTCTGCCCATTTTCATGCCCTTCCTGAAAATGGTTATTTCCATTTCTTTCTTCTCGTAGTTGTTGAAGAGTAGTTTGAGCCTAAAAAGTTTCAGCCATTCCTTCCATGGCTTCTAATATTCCCGTCATCATTGTCTCAGGATTACTGGAATCCCTTGTAGCTTCCCTAGCTGATCTTGTGGCTTTTTGTGGCACCATTTCCTGAGACAACTTAGGCAAAGATAAGATATGAAAAATTAAACTAAACATACTCTAATTGAGCAAACTTACTCTGATACCAATGTTGTGATGACCCCATTAGCCCCCTAGAGGGTTCTATGAAGTTCTAAATCCCCACAGTATACATCTTTTACATCTAAGCTGGATCTAAACAGTTACATACATCTAAAACTAACTACTTAACAGAAACATTTTATGCCCAGATTACGTAGAGTCAAATTCGTATTTTGTTAATCTGTTTAAGTATATTTTTGTCCAAAAGTCTCAAGAGAATGCCTAAGTCCAGATGTCCAAAGTCATCAAAGTCATAAATGCATAACATCTTACAAAGGTCACCTAGATTCCAAGTCACTATTAAATTATCCCAAGGTTTCATTGTCAAGTTACAAGAAGTCTTTATCTTTCCAGTCGTACAATGAGATATTGTCGCATAGGCTCACGGTCATAGTCTAAATTCAAGTTGATGTACAAGTCCAAGAACTCCGAAATCATATTCTTAGTTTCTCATGGTTGCGGTTTAGTTGATTGTTAGTTAGTCAATGGAAAATCATAACAATACGTCTTCGTTTTGTAACTTGTAAAATTACTTGATGATAGTAAATTTGACAACAGAGTATAGCTATAATAGGAAATCTTCATTCATTAGTCTGAGTTGATAATACAATAGGACTTGTTATTTTGATTACTCATATACATAGCATGTAATAGGGCATAACTCATGTTATAGTCAATAAGTTATCTAAACACTTCTACCTTATCTTAATACTTTCAAAAAGAAGCAAGTCCTACATCCTACTAGTCTACAGCTCTGAAATAAGGAGTTGGATATCTTGCAGGACTCGAACATGCCCTCCATCCTCAACAAAGTACACCCAAGCCCACTTAATATCTATCCATATGACAGTAGTATTCATGACGGAAAATCTGAAACCATAGAAAACACATAAGACAAATAATCTTAGTAGGAATCAATAAACGTAAAACAAATATAAGTTTTCCTCTTTATGGTTCTAGCTACTGTCCACAGAAAATGCATGGTTGTTTATCATATTAAATTAATCAAAACTCATTCACCAAGAACAATTTCATGCTCAAGTATCTTCAAGGGTCCCGTAATACGCATGGTACTTTTCCTAGGTCTCATCAAGACCATTTTATTTTCTATTTGTAGCCACCAAGTTAGCACTCTAACTAGGAAAATTCCTTTTGGCTTTATGCTACTTCTCTTTACACTTTTGGAGCCTTGCCTCGGTCCCCAAAATGAATTTCATATTCAAGAGCACCCCTTACACTTGAGTCTAAAACCATGCATGTCATCTTGAAAACAACGTCTACTTCATGTTTCAAGTCAACAATTTAAATTATGCAAACAAACCACTAATTCACAGTTCACACATGCTGAAAAATAGATTGCATATGTTCAAAGGAAGTCCGCACCATAAATCATAACTTTAGAACAAAACTCAAGGTATGTTGCTCATGGACTCTACGTCCTTGTCAATAAAAAAGGGAGAAAAGAAACTTTATGAGTTGCTGTGAAAGTAACGTTACAGCAAGGTCTTTTTCAAATGAAAACAACATCTGTAGGCATAAAATAATGAGAAACAAGGTCCTTTATTCCCCAAAACTATAACGTGATTTAATATAGGAAATAAAATGAAGAAAAGTTGATAAACATGTGGCTGGAAGTGTAACGTTCAAACAACAATAAAACATGATAGCCATGGGTTTAATTTTAGAGGTTTGATTCCTACCCTTCACGTGTGCAGATTTTCTCCCTCTTGAATGTATGTGAGACGTGTTTGCGTGATTATGTTGGTTGTGTGGGTGCAGTTTGCTATTTATAGCAAAGTACCTAGTTTCTTTGCTTCTAATAGTTAAGGAATTTGGTTGGTTCCTAACTAGTGCAACCCTTGTTTTTTCTCCATGCAATCATGACTAGTTAATTCACATCTTTGTGGAAACTGCTTGGCTTGTTACCGTAAGCAAGAGCCAATTTCTAGACACCTTTCCATGCTTTTCTTTAAGTCAATGTGAGCATTAACTTCACGCTATGAGTAGGAAGTTGCTGCCAGCCCTTCCCCAGTAGCTTTGTCTTATTATTTTCCACCAAATATCCTTGCACACGCACCCTAGGCATGCAGATAGCAAGTCTTAGTCCATGTGCTTAGTCTTAGTGGCAGTAAAGTTTGACTTAACATCAGATATTTTTTCTGTTTTGGTTTTGTTTCCATCTAATTGTCACTTTCTAGTATTTAGTTTATAGAAGCTAAGTTTCTATTCTTTTTTCCTTGCACCGTGAGCATGAGAATGGCTTTTATTCTCACAAGGAACCAATAGTCATTAGGTGTATGGACTAGGAATAGCTACTTGGTCTTTAACATTGAATGTATGAAGACTTGTTGCACATCCTTGTCAACTATTTCCACCCTTTATTCCCTTTTATTTCTCACGGATTTCATTGTACCAGAGGTGCAGATTTCCATTCCATTGTAATGCCTAGGCCATACACTTTCATTTCTTCTTTTCGTATTTTTGGTATATTCTTTCTTGTTGGAACCAAAGAACCTTTGTAAAATCAGGTTTGGAAACAAATTGTTTAAAGAATTAATACCCCATAAAGTTTTGAAGATAACAAAAGTTTTAATTTAGAATGAATAAGTGAAAGACTCATGTAACCCGTTTCTAAACTGTTTTGATAAATCCTATAACCAGGAAACAAAGTGTTAACATTCTGTTACTTGTACGTGCGTCCATTCCTTCTTGAGCTAAAGGAAACTAAGTATTCGTCCAATACCTTTTAACTTGTTTTTCAAAGAATATTATATTGGATCGTCCAAACTTCTCCTTACTAAGCTCAGGTCCAAAGCATTCGTCCAAAAGCCCAAACTCAAAATATGAAGAAAATGTTCATCATTAAATGCTGAGAAGAACTCTGACATAGTACACTATAAAAGAAGTCAACTAAGCTGCTTAGCTGACATCGCTAATAACTACAAAGACCTACAAATAAGGAACTTTTTGCGTGCTAAGATAAGTCAGGACTTAGCTATCATATTCTTGGACATTCCTGATAATCAAAGTGTCTTTTCAGAAGAAGTTTCACACGATATCAGCTTATGCATTTAATATTGCTCAGAACAGTAATAAATGTTTCCGTTGGACGAAGAAACTTATGAAGACTGCTCCAAATGCTCTCACCTATATATACAAATGTCTTCGAAGAAGAAATAGAGAGATTGTAACAATCTGTGTGATAAAAAGTGTAAAAGAATCAAAGCTCTTATTCTTCCTAGTAATCTTACTCTTGTAAAGAGTTCAAGTCTTGAGATTATTCTTTTTATCCTTACCCATAGTGAGTTAAAAACTTAAGCACCTTCTAAATCTTCCTATATTCTACTTGGTTGTTTAAGCCTGAAGAGGCTGGGCACAAAAGAATACTTGGATCTTAGAACCTAAAGAGGTTGAGAATACTTGTGTACCTGAAGAGGTGGACAATACTTGTAATCTTTATAAAAGATTAGTGGAAAATCCTTATGGTTGAAAGGACAGGACGTAACTCCTAGTTTGTTAGAGTGAACCAGGATAAACATCTTGTGTAAGCTTCTCTTCCCTCTTCTTGTTTTTATTTATTCACTAACATCTGGGGATTGCCGTTGTTTTCTTAACAAAGGTTATAAGATAAAACTTAGAACTTTTTAACTACGTTCAAAGTAAATTATTACAAAACCTTTTTAGCGTCCAATTGGACTGAGAAGTTTTTATTCGTCCATTGCGTTTTATTGTTTCAACCATTGCCTTAATTAATTTGCTAATTAACGAAAAGTTTTCCAAAATGGTTAAGAAACACAATTCAACCCCCTTATTGTGTTTCACTTGTTTACTTCAATTGGTATCAGAGTTCAGCCTCTTGGGTTGAGCATCTATGACAAGTCCATATTTCTTCCCATTTAATGTGGTAGTTCTCGTTGGACCAAATAGATCAAGATGTATCAGTTCTAGTGGTCTAGAGGTGGAAACAACATTTTTGGACTCAAAAGAGTTTTTGATTTGTTTCCCCTTTTCACATGCTTCACATAGAACATCCGATTTGTACACAAGTTTTGGTAGTCATTTTACGAGGTTATGCTTATTTAGCTTTGAGATTAACCTTAAGCTTGCATGAACAAGCTTTTTGTGCCATATCCATTGTTCTCATTTTATGGATAATAGACATGATACATTCTGATATGAGAGATCTTCTAAATCAATCTTGTAAAGATTGTTTTGCCTTTTGGCAGTGAAGAGTATGGATCCGTCAGAGTTTTTAACTATACATTCTTCATAGCTGAATGAAACATTTGATCCACTATCACATAATTGACTTATACTGAGCATATTATGTTTAAACCCTTCAACCAGAAGTACATTATCAATAGAGGGAAAAAGGTGCTTACCAATCTTACCTATTCCAACTATTTTACCCTTCTGGTTTCCACCAAAGGTGACAAAGCCACCAGCTTTAAGTTTGAGGTCTTGGAACATAGACTTTTCTCCTGTCATGTGCCATGAGCAACCATTGTCCAGGTACCATGACAGGTGTCTTTTTCTTGTTGCTAAGCACATCTGCAAGAGGAATTATCATATCCTTAGGTACCCATATTTTTTTGGGTCCTTTCAGGTTCGTTTTTGGAGATCCATAATGTCTTGATCTTTTATTGTATAAATATTTTGAAGTAAAATGATTATCCTTTTTATGAAAATTTCCAACGGATTTGGCAGGAATGGGTACTTTTTTGAAAAATATTTTCTTAGTGTTTTGATACCCCAATCCAAATTTATCACGAGGGTCTCTGGAGTATTTTAATAGTGTTTAGCTTTTTAAAACTGCCCATAAATTTACTGAGATCCTCAGTTATTCCATTATCTCTAATTGAAGTTTATTAACCTCATCAGTTATATTGGACTCAAAGGATGTTTTTAAAAGTGAGTTTTCAGTTTTTAGTTTTTCACAAAGGATTTCAAGCTCTTTTTTTTTTTTAAATGCTTTTTCATAATCCTTAAATAATTTTGAAAATTTTCTTTTGAGAGATTTGTATTCAATAGCAAAGATAGATGAGTTGTATAACAATTCATCAAAAGCTTCTTGAAGATTAAGGTCAGAGTTTGTTACCTCATCTTCTTCCTCTTCAGAGAATGTTCTTGCCATGAGGTATAGGTTGGCTTCTTCTTCTGCTTCTTTTTCATAATCAGTAGACGAGAGGTCAAGGTCTTCCCATGTGGCCATTAATCCTCTTTTCTTCTTTGAAACGAATCTCTTTTTCTCCTTCTCCTTGTTTAGAGAAGGGCATTCAGCTTTGATGTGTCCAGGCTTCTTGTACTCATAACATATGATTGGACTCTTATCTTTTGTCTCAGTCCTGTCCTTTGGAGGTCTACGTCCAAAGTATTTTCTCTGCATGCCTCTTTTCTTTTTCCACATTGCTTGTATTTTTCTGGAGATGAAAGATAATTTGAAGTTGTCTAAGGCATCTTCTCCAGATGATTCAGTTTCATCTAAAGATTCTCCAGCTTTAAGTGCTTTGGAAGCACTTCCTTTATGAGCTTTAAGGGCAATTGATTTCCATTTTCTTGAGCTTTCCTCTTCTTGGAGCTCAAGTTCATGAACTTTGAGGGAACCTAGGAGTTCCTCCATGGTAAGAAAAGCTAAGTTCTTTACTTCTTGTATGGCAGTAACCTTAGGTCTCTATTGTCTGGAAAGACTTCTAAGAATTTTTCTGATATGATCTTGATTATCATGTCTTTCCCAGAGATCTCAAGTTATTGATTATTGTTTGGAATCGTCCAAACATTTGATCAATATTTTCATGTTCCCCCATTTTGAAGAGTTCGTACTGGTGAACTAGGATGCTTGATCAATCAATTTGAGACACTTATGTTAGCTTTGTATTAGCCTTTATTAGATGTTTATTATGCTCAATATTAGTATTTTAGATGAGTTTAATGTTGTTGGGCTTCATTGGGCTTTAATGCAAATATTGAATAATTTTCGGATTTTGATGCATTTTGACCTTTCTTCCTTGGTTAGGCCATAACTTGGGACTCGGAGATCCATTTGAAGTGATCTTGGTGTCTTTGGAAAGCTAAGTCAATCTTCTACAAGTTTCATGAGAACTCAAGAGCTGGATCGGACTTCTAAGGGCCCAAAACATCCCTGTAATGCAGAGTGGGTTTGCTATCATGAAAATCTGGGTAGTGCCTACATATTGGACTACATAGTGAGTTATAGGCCTCCTCTTGGGCTGAAACTTGGCCATTGGTAAGATAAGACCCATATCTCCAACTTCCCTGAAGACCATTTAGTCAATAGATGTCGTTTTAGGTATGATAATGAAGCTACAAGTTGGTTTGAATTTGGAAACACGTTCTGCCAAACTAACATGAGGTAGGTTCAGTGTTTTTGGCATATCTGGAGTTCTAAACGTCCAAATGGCATGATTCCAATTGCAAAATTTGAAGGAGACAACTGGCTAAAACTTTCATGATGACCTCCAAGCCAAAATGCACCGTCGAGGTGATGAAAATGAAGCTAGAAGTCGGATAAGAGTTGCTGACTAAAAGCCACCAACCATACACCAACCCACTTACCATGCACCAACCAACCTACCAATCATGCATCAAGCTTCCATATTTGACAATTTCTTTATTTTTATAGCTTGTATTCAGATTATGTACATATACAAATTGGCTTCTAGGATTAGTATAAATAGAGTCAACCTCTTTGTATTAAGGGAATTCAATTTTAAGTAAGTTTGAGTATTTGTGAGAGTTTTCTTTCTCTTCTTCTCCATTCTCTTTAGAATTTCGTTTTTGTTCTTTTATTTTTGAGTTCTTCCTTCCCATCCATGGAAGGCTAGGCTCTCATAATCAATCCAAGGGATTAGCCATCTTGATGTTTAATTTGGAGATCTTGTTTTACTTGTTCATATTGCTTAATTGTTATTCAAGTTTCTCTTCTTCCTCTTTTAATTTTGATCTAGATTGAATTGCTTAATTTGATTTGGATGTTTATGTGATAATAGCTTTATTATCATGTATTCATGAGGATCACATAGAATAAACAATTTATTAAAGCTTTTTGATGGATTGTTTAGCTTGGCTAAATTCTTGATCTTAAGTTAATCTATGTTTGGATGGTGCTTACTTTATCTAACCTTGGTTAATTAAATCCTAGATGCTTATCTAGTAGAGGATTCTTGGATCATGTTGAGGCGTCTTGATATGATCTAAGGCCAAGAACATGGTTAGCAATTATGTGAATTCCTTGTGATCAATGATGAGTTAAACTTAAGATCGGTAAATTTTCTTGGATTGGTTGTTTCTTTAAATTTGTTAATTACTTTCTTTTAATTCAACTAGTGTATTATCTTTATAAATCATCAAAACCCCCTTTTAATTGTCTTGATCTAATTAAATCTTTGTTCTTTTTGGGATCCTTGAGAGACGATTTGGTTCATGCTCTATACTACAAATTATTTTATGAATCGGTAATTTTTATTATTTGACGGGGTCTCGACAACCTCTTGTCAAATTTGGCGCCATTGCAGGGGATCCAAAGGCAACTATTTGATCATTTCATCTAACTCTAACCATTGTGTTTGTTTTGTTTTTGGAGCATTTTCAAGTGGAATTCGGCTGAAATTGGATACAGGGCATTGTGTCAAGAATTTCGGTTCGGTAAAGTATCTTTGATTGACCTGAATTTTGGTACATTAATGGAAAACGTTATTTTGCGAAATCCTCACTATTTATAGTGATGTCACCCTTATTTTAGCCAAATTCCATCGTTTAGACCACTTTTTCAATTTTTTAAGATTTTTTATTATTCTGTTAGATAGAATTTTTGTGTAGATTTCACTCTGTGGTAGTCCCATAATTTTTAAAAATCTGTAGATATGTTTTCTGTAATTATTTTGTGTGTATATTTAGACTTGTTTTTGTGATTTTGTGTTTGATCACTAATCTGATGGAGCATAAACTTGATGAGCTGGCTTATCTGGTGGGGCAGTTGGCAGTGGAACAACATCAGTTACATGTGCAAGAACCTGCAGGATTTTGTAGTATATGTTGTAGTTCTTATCATCCCACATATGCATGCACCACATTACAAGATGATGGTTCTGTATTTCATGATCATTATGTTGATGCAACAGGTGTATTTCTTGGTGAACCACAATACCAACAGCTTGGATATGATCCTTATTCTACCACATATAACCATGACTGGGGAGAACATCCCTGGTTCGAACCTTATGTTGAACCAAGCAGTCTATACCAGCAGCTTATGCCTCAGCGAGCCCCAATAGGCATGGAATCGGAGCCAACATTAGAGGATTTGGTGAAACAATTGGCTCATAACAACATCCAATTCCAGCAGAGAACAGAAGCTATAGTACAGAACTTGGAGACCCAAGTTGGTCAACTTACATCTTCATTGAGTCAGTTGAGCAAGCAATGATGCGTAACTGATTCTGCAAAACATGAGATCATTGATGAGAAAAAACCAATTGATGATTTGTGTGATGAATTTGCTAGTTTTACTGATTTTGATGATTTTGTTTGTTGTACTGGTTGTGATGGTAATATGTTCTGTAATGCATGTACTGAGATTGCTGCCTTTTTGAGACATGATGAATCTTTTTCAGCATATTATGCAGCAACTCAATCTGCAGAAGTAATGAAGCCACCAAAATTGGAGTTTATTGTGGCTAAGAACCTCCTTACTGATGAGGAGGAGTTGCTGCAAATTTTAAAGGAAAATCAAAGAGCCATCATACTTGCAGACATTCCTAGCATTAGTCCTTTCATAGGCATGCGTAGGATTTTACTTGAAGATGGAGTTAAGCCAATAAAGCAACCCCCGAGGAGACTAAACTCTCTCATTCTGGATGTGGTGATCCATTACACTGGCTATGGTGTGGCTGCGGGGACTTTATTTCTTCTGCTATCGATAGGGAGTTTTCTTTCCACACTTTTATTTCATTTTTCTGGTTGAGTTTTCTTTTTGAAGATGGAGTTAAGCCAATAAAGCAGCCCCTGAGGAGACTAAACTCTCTCATTCTGGATGTGGTGATCCATTACACTGGCTATGGTGTGGCTGCGGGGACTTTATTTCTTCTGCTATCCATATGGAGTTTTCTTTCCACACTTTTATTTCATTTTTCAGGTTGATGTTTTCTTTTTGTCTTTACTGTTTTGCTATTGTTTTCAATGTTGATTCTGTTTTTATTTGACTGTTACAGTTTACTCTTTTCTGTTGCTGTTGTTTCTGCTGTTTGTGTTGTCTGTTTATGTTTCTACTTCTGTTTTGCTGTACTGCTGATGTTTGTCTTTTATTACTTTTTTTTCTGTTTCTATTTTTATTTTTTGTTTTCTCTGCTGTGTTTATTTTCTGTTTTCTATATAAATCTTTGTTGAAAAAAAAAAGAAGCCACGTTTAAGGTCAATGGCCAGAAATTGAATCATTATTGGGGAGGACCCATCGATCGTGAAAATTCTTCAATCACGCTGGCTGAAGACGTTAAAAGTAGCGCTTTTTGGGCGGCATCCCAAGTTTTCTAACGCTGTCCTCTTTCTAACTTTGACTTATTTGCTATCACAGGAATCGGGGTAGAAAAAACGGTGCCAAGTGAGAAAATCTATCAAAGTTTGATTTTTTTCTGTTTTTATTTTGTTTGTTTTTCTTTGACAGATGATTTTTCACCGGTTAAATGGCGGATAACGGTACTCCGTGAAAATCTTTTTCGGTCCCTTCAGTTACCCACAAACACTGAAATCTATATATAATTTTACTCAATTTTTTTTCTCTCTTTCTTCCTTCTTTCGAAATGGATAATCAGCTTTTTAACCTCCGCAAGCAATTCCCTTCTCTCCCTCAAAATGCTTTAACTAACATTTATTGTGCAAGGTTTGAGAGATTAAGGATGCTTATGCACAATGGCATCCCTGCGGATATACACTGGTTGATCGAAGCAAAGGTCCGACTCAGAGGTGAATTTTCTGACGTTCTTGTTTCATATATGCCAGGGCTAGGTAAAAGTTTATATGCTAAGAAAAGGAGAGCAAAAAGGTTACGGGTCTGCTATAAATGTGCAAGACAGACCTATAACACAAAATGCAAATCAATTGGAATGACGTCTATAAACCGAGATGATAAAATTAACTTCATTAAAGATGGCATGAGTAAGGAGTCTTTAGATAACATTTTATTGACTCTTGAGACGCATCCTAGTGGAGATGTGCAGAGAGTACTTCTCGATTTATGGCCAATATTCCAAGATGAACATGAGCGTTATAGTCTCGGGAATCTGACTCAAAAAGACCCTGTTTGCCAATTTTTAAGAAAATTGGATGGGAAGCCGACCATCGGCCCATAAAGAGCATTCAAGCTGTTACTTGACGTAAAACCAGAGGAAAATGTGAGCCACAATCACACCTGTAACATCCCTAAATTTCATATGTTATGACTTAGTTAATTCTTTGGATGAGTTGTATGTTCTGTTGCAGACATGGTAATAGATTGAGTTAGAATGATTAATTTAAGATTCTAGCTATACCGGTGAACTCGGTAGAACCTAAGGAAGAAATAGATGAAATCTAAACTCTTAAATTTACTCTGGCTAAGTTAGGACCTACTGGTAAATTTAATTTTCTTCAGGACCTATTGGGAATTCTTAGAAATCACAAGGGTATTTTAGTCTTTTCACACCCTTAGTGGCAATTTGGTATTTTTTCATCTAAGTGAGGGGCAAAATGGACATTTCATTCCCCCTCCCTCTTGCATAAGTGGACCGGCCAGCCTAGGGAGAGCCAAAGGCTCATCTTCTCCAAAATCTCTAAGTTTTCCATAGCCAAGCTTGCTTCAAGGGTTCAAGGGTCCAAAGTAAGTATCTTTATACACCTTTTGGCTTATGTTATGTGATGGTTATTGATCACTATGATCTCTTCTTCAATCCTATGGTATTAGTTTCTTGAGAAACTCATTTTTATAATCAAGAACACCCATGTCTAAAAGTTGGTTGTTTTAGTTGAGTGTTTTGAAGGAAGTTAAAGGGAAGGTTGCCTTGACTACCAATCCCATCTTGGAATCAAGTTAGGAGCACTTCAAGGTGAGTGTGGATTTACTTGTGCTATTGTATGATGTTCTTAGAGTGAAAGTGTATGATATAGGATTAAGCTTGAATCTAGGGTTTTCACCTATGCTTAAGGTTGATGTGTTTTGTTACATGTTTTCAAGGATTTAGGCATATGAAAGTGAATGATATGGTTAGTGTATTTTGATGGGTTTAAGGACATGATCCCATAGAGAAATTAGGGTTTTAGTTTGAAGTTGGGCATGGCACTATTCCTGCCCAGATTCCAAATCACAGGCGTGGTCACCACCACGGCCTGGCCGTGGTTCTCTCTGGACATGGAATTTTGGTGTCTCATAGCCAACCATGACCGTGGCCACCACCACGGGCTGGCCGCAGTTGTCTCTGGAAAATATGATGTTGTGTGCTGATACCAGACCATGGGCGTGGTTGCCGCCACACCCTGGCCGTGGTCCAGACCACGGGCGTGGTCCCAACCAGGGGCAGGCCGTGGTTGTCTCTGTTTCCAATTTGTTGAGTTTCTGTTTTCTGAACCGTGGCCGTGGTTACCACCACACCCTGGCCGTGGTTGACTCTGTTTGTGTTATTGTGGTGCATATGCCTAGGGTCTTGATACCATATGCTATGTTTAGGATTAAGAATGACTTAGCATTATAATGAGATGTGTAGCTAAGTAAGAATGCTTGATAGAAGTGACTTAGCACTATAATGAGATGTGTAGCTAAGTAAGAATGCTTGATAGAGTTGAGCATAATGGTTATGTGTTTGTATATGCTTGAATTGGTTACATGTAATGTTATTATGATATTATGAATGAACATGATATGAATATGAGAACATTGCATTGCATAGCGAGATGGCCTAACCGGAAAGGGTTAGTGTACAAGATAGAGGGGTGCCTAGCTGATGAGTTAGATGGAAATGCAATGGCATACTTATTTGCATTGCATTGCTAGGTGGCCTAACCGGAAAGGGTTAGTGTACAAGAATGAGGGGTGCCTAGCTTATTAGCTAGAAGGAAACGGAATTTTGCATAACACATTACATATGCATATTGCGAGGGCCTAACCGAAAGGGGTTAGTGCACAACAAGAGGAGTGGAGAAAGAAAAAGTGTGAATAAAAGGTGTGAACATCATGTGCATTCATTCATTGCATTGGTTGGTTGGTGTTACTTGACATATTGTGAATTGTGTTATACTTGCTCTCTACTTACATTTATACTTTATCTGCAAGTTATTCATATTCACTGGGAAGTTGTTCTCACCACCTCTTTCACAGATTCGCAGGAACACCCTGGACCCTCTACGGGTTAAGTACGGAGGATTCTGTTGATTTATTTTTTTTGGGATTTGTATTTTGGTGGAGTTAAGCTCCCTGATGTAACTATAACAGGATGTGTATTATTCTGATGTAGATATAACAGGGAACTGAATACTACTATTGATGTACTCGGTTTTGTATATGTTTAGTGTGCTCAGTCAAGATAGTGTTTAGAATACACTTGTATAATATTTTGGTTGAGATCTGAGATCTCTTGATGATATATGTGTATGTGTATATATATAATATATGTACTCTGGTTGGTTTGAAATGGTTGTTGGAAATCCGCTGTTTATGTTATACTTTATGGTAATGTTCAAGAAACAAAGGAAACGTTGCCGAATTTTCTATATTTATATATATTCCATGTAAGACTTATGGTTGGTAAATAACATAGTAACTAATAGGTCTTACAACACCTCCTGTAAGTATTATTTTTTATTTTTTATTTTTCTTGTTTCTTCTTGTTTATTACAAAAAATTAAAAAAATCAAAAAATCAAAAAAATTAAAAAAATTAAAAAAAAGAAAAAAAAATCAAATCAAAAGGAGCTGTATTCTTTTGAAATATGTGTTGCATATTTTCAAACTTCTTCTGACACATTTAGATTAGTCTTTTATCATTGTCATATAGCTATTATCATTGTTGTGCTTATTTTCAAACTTACCTGACACACGGATCTACCCCTCCTTTATAGGTGTAATTATTACCTTTGAGTTTTGATGCCTTTAAATATTGCACTTTGCTCTCTTCAGATCATTGATAAGGTGAGAGTACAAAAAAAAAAACAAAGGATGGAAGTAACTTCAGTTCGTCAGATCAAAAGTGTTTGTGTTTTTTGTGGATCTAATCCTGGAAAGGATAAAGAGTTTGTAAATATTGCAAACCATCTTGGTCGAGTGCTAGCTGAGAGAGAAATCCATTTAGTTTACGGAGGAGGTAGTCTTGGGTTAATGGGTTGTGTAGCAACTGCTGCATGATCAATCAATTTGAAACACTTATGTTAGCTTTGTATTAGGCTTTATTAGATGTTTATTGTGCCCAATATTAGTATTTTAGATGAGTATAATGTTGTTGGGCTTCATTGGGTTTTAATGTAAATATTGGATAATTTTCGGATTTTGATGCATTTTGACCTTTCTTCCTTGGTTAGGCCATAACTTAGGACTCGGTGATCCAATTGAGGTGATCTTGGTGTCTTTGGAAAGTTAAGACAATGTTCTACAAGTTTCATGAAGAACTCAAGAGCTGAATCGGACTTCTAAGGGTCCAAAATATCCATGAAATGTAGAGTGGGTTTGCTGTCATGAAAATCTGGGCAGTGTGCAAATATTGGACTACATAGTGAGTTATAGGCCTCCTCTTGGGCTGAAACTTGGCCATTGGAAAGATAAGACCTATATCTCCAACTTCACTGAAGACTATTTAGTCAATAGATGTGGTTTTAGGCATGATAATGAAGCTACAAGTTGGTTTGAATTTGGAAACATGTTCTACGAACCCTACATGAGGTAGGTTCAGTGTTTTTAGCATATCTGGAGTTCTAAACGTCCAAATGGCATGATTCCAATTGCAAAATTTCAAGGAGACAACTGGCTACAACTTTCATGAAGACTCCAAGCCAAAATGCACTGTCTAGGTGATGAAAATGAAGCCAGAAGTTGGATAAGAGTTGCTGACTAAAAGCCACCAACCATACACCAACCCACCTACCATGCACCAACCAACCAACCATGCATCAAGCTTCCATATTTGACAATTTCCATATTTTTATAGGTTGTATTCAGATTATGTACATGTACAAATTGGCTTCTAGGATTAGTATAAATAGAGCCAATCTCTTTGTATTAGGATGATTCAATTTTAAGTAAGTTTCAAGAAAGTTTGAGTATTTGTGAGAGTTTTCTTTCTCTTCTTCTCCATTCTCTTTACAATTTCGTTTTTGTTCTTTTATTTCTGAGTTCTTCCTTCCCATCCATGGAATGCTAGGCTCTCATAATCAATCCAAGGGATTAGCCATCTTGATGTTTAATTTGGAGATCTTATTTCGCTTGTTCATATTGCTTAATTGTTATTCAAGTTTCTCTTCTTCCTCTTTCATTTTTATCTAGATTGAATTGCTTAATTTGATTTAGATGTTGATGTGTTAATAGCTTTATTATCATGTATTCAAAGAGGATCACATAGAATAAATAATTTATTAAAGCTTTTTGATGGATTGTTTAGCTTGGTTCAATCCCCGATCTTAAGTTAATCTATGTTTGGATGGTGCTTACTTTATCTAACCTTGGTTAATTAAATCCTAGATGCTTATCTAGTGGAGGATTCTTTGATCATGTTGAGGCGTCTTGATATGATCTAAGGCCAAGAATACGGTTAGCAATTTAGTGAATTCCTTGTGATCAATGATGAGTTAAACTCAAGATCGGTAAATTTCCTTGGATTGGTTGCTTCTTTATATTTGTTTACAACTTTAAATCTTGTACATTTTTTCAATCTTTTCCAATTATTAAACCCCCCTTTTAATTATCTTGATCTGATTAAATCTTTGTTCTTTTTTGGATCCTCGAGAGACGATTCGATTCATGCTCTATACTACAAATTATTTTGTGAATCGGTAATTTTTATTATTTGACGGGGTCTCGACAACCTCGTCACTGCACATTTAGGAGGTGGCAAAGTCCTTGGTGTCATTCCCAATCCTTTATCTATCAGCAAGCCCATTGGAAAAACATTAGGGGATGAAGTAATGGTATTTTGGATGCACCAACGCATGAACATTATGATAGCAAATGCTGATGCCTTTATTGCCCTACCTGGTGGTTTTGAAACTTTGGAAGAGCTCTTCCAAATTACATCCTGATCACAGCAGAACTTTCACCAAAAATCCATAGGTATATTAAATGTTAATGGTTTTTATGACAGTTTGTTTTGTTTTCTTGATCATGCTGTAGAAAAAATGTTTATCTCACAAGCGACACGTCAAAGTCTTGTAACTGCTGCAACTCCTAAACAATTGCTCGATCAACTAAACGAATTTGTACCACAACGTGATCCAGCAATGGCTCCACTGAATTGGGAACAAGGCAACAGCAGCAAAAAGCAAAAACTTGATTTGACTTTGTCTTTGTGAATTTTTGTTTTCTATTATGGTTTTAGTTTTTTGTAATTTTTTTTATTTCAGGCTTGATTTGCAGTATTCTGGTAAGATCTTCTACCCTCTACCTATCTTTATTTTGACATTGGGGACAATGTCTTAAATTAGTTGGGGGGAGGTATAGTTGATAATACCATGTACATAGTTTAGTTAAAGAAAAAAAAAAACTAACCAGTTAATCTTTATTGTTACTAGCTTATTAGATGTATGATGGCAGAGTAAGGAGTAGTTTTGCTCTTGAGACGCATCTTAACTTGCATTTCATAATAGGTCTTAAATCATCTTTGTTCTTGAATATTTATTAAAAAAAAAACACACACACACACACAATTTTGATCTTTTCAATTGATTTTGATATAAGCATGTGCTGAATCTGAGCTTAATTGATGATAAAAGTATGCAAAACAGTTTATAGTTGAATCATTTTCATGATATACATGTGTATATGATTATGGATATTAGGAAGAAGGCATGGTTGAATTGAGTGAATGTTCCATACCTTTGTGAGTTTTGGGCTTTTCCAAGTTTGATACTTACACTTGGTTTATTTTCTTTCATGAGTGATGTCAATTATGAATTTATTTTCTAGAACTTGCATTGAATCGATTTGAGATTACATTGGTCTGTATATTGCATGAAAATGACAGAGGCATTTTTTCTTGACTTAGCTGCTTTGGCCAAATAAACCTACCTTGCATTTATCCAATTATTAACTCCCTCTGAGCCTATTTGTCTATTCTTTGTTCTTAGCTCATTACAAGCTTTGAGTGAAAAACCATGTTTTAGCTTACCTTAAGGAATGGGAGAGCATTGATTTTCTTATTGGAGGAGTTCTTTTGCTTGCAATGATTTAAGTGTGGGGGAATCGGTGTGCTGATACGAAATGCTTGGTACAAAAAAAAAAAACAAAACAAAACAAAAGAAAAAAAAAAGAGAAAAAAGAAAGAAAAAAAAAGAATAGAAAAAGGAAGGAATGTGTGAAGAGAATGAGCATTTTATGGTTTTGGGTAAAAATTTTATTATCTCTCTTTGGTTTTAACCTGCTATTATCCATATTGTTTCCTTCCTTCACCTTATAAGTTCCATTACAACGTTTTTGAAAGACCTCTTGATTTTTGCAATTTATTTGATCTAAGTAGTGGAGAATTGATGTATATGCAAGCCTATGGTAAAATTCTTTCATAGTTTGACTAAGTTGAGCGTAAACAGTTAACCTAAATACCTTGTGTGATTTGAGTGTCACTTGTGAGGAATTTTACTCAATTTGAACATGCCTATTTTTGATTAAAGCATGATTATGCTATACTTTATTCTCAAATGGTTTGATTCAACTATTCTTTGTTAAGCATACTTAACTTATCAATTATAGTTTATATTTGATACAATGCTTGTATTTAAAAATTAGTTGAATTGATTAAATAAACTATTACATGTTTGTGGGTATCATCCTGGTAAACCCTCACGAGACTATAACTCGTCCACTAGGGACACATAGGGGTTTAAAGGCTTGTGGCACATGCTAAGTGCCATCGTGTTTTCCTACGAAAATGGATTAGATTAGGTATAATCAGTTTTTATGTTTTTAGTTTAAAAATATGATGTTTCTTGTTTTTCTTTAGTTTTGTTCTTATGTGTTTGCCCAATGAGTGCAAAAGCTTAAGTTAGCATTGTATTAGACTTAATTAGATGTTTATTGTGCCCAATATTAGTATTTTAGATGAGTTTAATGTTGTCGGGCTTCATTGGGCTTTAATGCAAATATTGAATAATTTTTGGATTTTGATGCATTTTGACCTTTCTTCCTTAGTTAGGCCACAACTTGGGACTCGGTGATCCATTTGAGGTGATCATGGTGTCTGTGGAAAGCTAAGGCAATTCTCTACAAGTTTCATGAAGAACTCAAGAGCTGGATCGGACTTCTAAGGGTCCAAAACATCCCTGCAATGCAGAGTGGGTTTGCTATCACGAAAATCTGGGTAGTGTGCACATATTGGACTACATAGTGAGTTATAGGCCTCCTCTTGGGCTGAAACTTGGCCATTGGTAAGATAAGACCCATATCTCCAACTTCACTGAACACCATTTAATCAATAGATGTCGTTTTAGGCATGATAATGAAGCTACAATTTGGTTTGAATTTGGAAACACGTTCTGCCAACCTAACATGAGGTAGGTTCAGTGTTTTTGGCATATCTGGAGTTCTAAACGTCCAAATGGCATGATTCCATTTGTAAAATTTCAAGGAGGCAACTGGATACAACTTTCATGAGACCTTTAAGCCAAAATGCACCATCTAGGTGATGAAAATGAAGCCAGAAGTCGGATAAGAGTTGTTGACTAAAAGCCACCAACCATACACCAACCCACCTACCATGCCCCAACCCACCAACCATGCATCAAGCTTCCATATTTGACAATTTCCATATTTTTATAGTTTGTATTCAGATTATGTACATGTACAAATTGGATTCTAGGATTAGTATAAATAGAGCCAACCTCTTTGTATTAAGGGAATTCAATTTTAAGTAAGTTTGAAGAAAGTTTGAGTATGTGTGAGAGTTTTCTTTCTCTTCTTCTCCATTCTCTATAGAATTTCGTTTTTGCTCTTTTATTTCTGAGTTCTTCCTTCCCATCCATGGAAAGCTAGGCTCTCATAATCAATCCAAGGGATTAGCCATCTTGATGTTTAATTTGGAGATCTTGTTTTACTTGTTCATATTGCTTAATTGTTATTCAAGTTTCTCTTCTTCCTCTTTTAATTTTGATCTAGATTGAATTGCTTAATTTGATTTGGATGTTTTTGTGATAATAGCTTTATTATCATGTATTCAAGAGGATCACATAGAATAAACAATTTATTAAAGCTTTTTAATGGATTGTTTAGCTTGGTTAAATTCTTGATCTTAAGTTAATCTATGTTTGGATGGTGCTTACTTTATCTAACCTTGGTTAATTAAATCCTAGATGCTTATCTAGTAGAGGATTCTTGGATCATGTTGAGGCTTCTTGATATGATCTAAGGCCAAGAACATGGTTAGCAATTATGTGAATTCCTTGTGATCAATGATGAGTTAAACTCAAGATCGGTAAATTTCCTTGGATTGGTTATTTCTTTAAATTTGTTAATTACTTTCCTTTTATTCAACTAGTGTATTATCTTTATAAATCATCAAAACCCCCCTTTTAATTGTCTTGATCTGATTAAATCTTTGTTCTTTTTAGGATCCTTGAGAGACGATTCGGTTCATGCTCTATACTATAAATTATTTTGTGAACCGGTATTTTTTATTATTTGACGGGGTCTCGACAACCTCTTGTCAATGCTTATCTTTGATTCTTTGACCTGAGAGGAAGGATTTTCGTGTCAAGTTTATGAATGGATCAATGTGCTATTTATAGGTGAAATTTAGGATGAAATGAGAATTAAATTTGGAGATATTTCTCCATGGCTTGGCCGGCCTCACCAAGGCAAGGTGGAGGTGATGATTTTGGTTTCTTCCTTTCATTTAATGCCATGGTGGTTCACCTAGGTGATTCACCATGGTAATAAATATTTGCCATGACTCACCCCCCTTGAGTCACCAATGCCATTAATAACCTAGAGATATTTTCTCAAGATTTTTATCTGTAAGTTTTACCCAATTGACAAAGATCAGTATCTATTGTCCAATGGACAATAGGATGTACCCAAAATCACCGAGAGATTTTATTAGCTCATAAAATCCCTAAATTTGGAAAATGATCAAATCTGTTGACAAATTTGAAATTTGAACTTCTATTTATTCAAAAAAAAATTCCTCAAAGGTATTCTGGGCCAAAAATAAAATTATTTTATTTTATTTTTTGAAATATTATAAAATCAACTTATAAGGTAAAATTTAGTTGAACTTTGATTTAATTGCACTCACAGAAATTCCTAAAAATTATTTACCACAGAAATCTGAGAAAATAACATGTATAACATAAGTTGAAATTTTGGGATGTTACAAAAACCAACTTCGAATACATGGAAATCCTTATTTTCACAACTTAATCTTACATCCTAAACAACATCATTGTTGAAACCAAATTTTTATAAAAAGGTTTAAGTACTAAATTCTTAAAAGCTGTAGCTTTCCCTGTTTAAGTTTTGAGGATAACAAAAATATTTATTTAGTTTGAACAAGTAAGTGTTTCGAGAATTGTATTAACAAATCGCTACTTGTATGTGCGTCCATTCTGCTATATGCTTAAAGATAACTCTTCGTGCGTCCAATGTGCTATAACTCTTTGTGGGTCCAATAATTGTATTATATACTTTTACTATTGGTGCGTCCAATACTTGTATGCATATACTGTTACTTTTTATTAGTTCGTCCAATACGATCTGTCTGCCAAAGCTCGGACTCAACTCACTCTTTCAAAGTTCAAGCTCAAGCTCTCGTCCAAGTGAAATTTCAAAAATAAAGAACTGTTCCTCATTAAATGCTAGAAAAGAACTCTGACAGCTCACGGCGACAGAAGAAGTCAACTAAGCCACTTTTGCTGACATTGTCTAACAACTACAAAGATCTGCAAAGAAGAAACCGTCTGCAATCTTAGATAAATCAGGACTTTGTTTTCATTGATTGGAAATCTCAGAGAATAAAAGTCACCATCAGAAGAAGTTTAGCACTTTTCCAGTAGATGCATTTAATGCTACTCAGAACGGTAATAAATGTTTCCGTTGGACGATCTAGCCCATGAAGTCTGCTCAATTTGTTCTTACTTATAAAGAGAAGAAGCAGCACTTGAGCATACAGAGAGATCTTTACCGAAGCATCCTACAAAGTCTAAAAAGCTTTATTTCTTCTTGGATTTCCATATACATGTAAAAAGAAAAAGCCTTGAGATCTCTATTGTCTATTCTCATTTGTCAGTGAGTTTTAAACTCAAACTTTCATCTACTTTCACTTATTCATCTTAAGCATTGTAAGCTGAAGAGGTCGTGTGTAAAAGAATACTTGTGAGATAGAACACGAAGAGGTTGAAAATACTTGTTACTCGAAGAGGTGCATAATACTTGTAATCGTGAAAAGATTAGTTGGAAAATCCTTACGGTTGAAGGGACTGGACGTAGCTCTTGGTTGATAAGAGTGAACCAGGATAAATCTCATGTGTAAGCTTCTCTTCTCTTCTAGTGTGCTTTATTATATTCACTAACTTCTGGGGTTTACCATTGTGTTTATTAACAAAGATCTTTTTATTTGGTTTTAGAACGTGTTAACCATTTTATTAAAAGTCTTTTCAAAATCCTTAGAGTCCAATAGGACTAAGCGGTGTTGGTCCTAAGCTCTTTGCTTGTTAAACTTTATCCTTCGCTGTGTTCTATTTTCTATTGAAAAGGAAAATCTTTTATTAATTTTCAAAAAGGGTTAAGAAACACAATTCAACCCCCCTTCTTGTGTTTCACTTGGTTATTTCAATTGGTATCAGAGCTCAGCCTCTTGGGTTGAGCATCTAACAGTGCAGAGGAAAAAGATCCAGTACACCCTTTAATGGAGAACGAAGGACAAGCGGTGAACATACCACCTCTATTCAATGGAAACGACTATGATTACTGGAAGAAGAGAATGATTGCCTTTTTTGATGCCCAAAATATGGACATCTGGGACCTAGTTCTAAATGGATATCAAACACCCACCAACGCAGAAGGACAGAATCTCCCTTGACCATAATGGACGGAAGGACAACGAACCAGACATCAGCTTAACTCAAAAGCCAAACATTATCTTATGTGTGCCATCACCAGATTAGAGCACGATAAAGTTCATAGCTGTGAAACAGCTAAAGAGATATGGGATACTCTGGCCTTAGCACATGAAGGCTCATCTCAGGTCAAAGAATCAAAGATAAGCATGTTGGTTCACCAGTATGAGCTCTTCAAAATGGGAGAGCATGAAAACATTGATCAAATGTTTGGACGATTCCAAACAATAATCAATGGCTTGAGATCTCTGGGAAAGAACTATGATAATCAAGATCATATCAGAAAAATCCTAAGAAGTCTTTCCGCATGCTGGAGACCTAAGGTTACTGCCATACAGGAAGCAAAGAATCTAGCTTCTCTTACCATGGAGGAACTCTTGGGTTCTCTTAAAGTTCATGAGCTGGAACTTCAAGAAGAGGAAAGCTCAAGAAAAGGGAAATCAATTGCCCTTAAAGCTCATAAAGGCAGTACGTCCAAAGCACTTAAAGCTGAAAAATCATCAGACGAGGCCGAGTCATCTGAAGATGATATATCTGATAATGACGAGTTATCTTTCATCTCTAGAAAGATACAAGCAATGTGGAAAAAGAAAGGAGGTATACGGAGAAAGCACTTTGGACGAAGGTCACCAAAGGACAGAACAGAAACAAAAGACAAGAGTCCAATCATATGCTATGAATGCAAGAAGCCCGGACACATTAAAGCGGAATGCCCTTCACTAAACAAGGAGAAAGAGAAAAGGAGATTCTTTCCAAAGAAGAAAAGAGGATTAATGGCCACCTGGGAAGATCTTGATCTTTCAACTACTGATGATGAAGAAGAAGCAAATCTATGTCTCATGGCTAACACCTTGTCCAAAGAAGAAGAAGATGAGGTAATAAACTGTGATCTTGATCTTCAAAATGCATTTGATGAGTTGTTAAATAATTCATCTATTTTAGCGGTTGAATATAAATCCTTGAAAAGAAAATTTTCAAAATTAACTAGAGAATATGGAAAAATGTTTTCAGAAAAACAAGAACTTGAAATTTATTGTGAAAAATTAAAAACTGAAAATGCTCTTCTGAAAACATCTTCTGAGTCCAACACTTCAGATGAAGTTGATAAACTTCATAATGAGGTAAAAGAGTTAACTGAGGACCTCAGTAAATTTGTAAAAAGCACCAACAACCTAAACATTTTACTCAAATATTCCAGAGACCCTCGTGACAAATCTGGATTGGGATATCAAGATACTGATAAACAGTTTTTTCAAAAAACTACTACTCAACCTAAATTCATTAAGAATGTTTGTAAAAAGAACGTTTACCCTTCCTCAATAGATCTTTTTAATAAAAGGTCAAAATATTATGGATCTCCAAGAGCTAACCAAAAAGGACCCAAAAAGATATGGGTACCTAAGGATATGATAATTCCTCTTGCAGATGTGCTTAGCAACAAGAAAAAGACACCTGTCATGGTACACGGACGGTGGTTGCTCACGGCACATGACGGGAGAAAGGTCTATGTTCCAAGACATCAAAACTAATTCAGGAGGCTCCGTCACGTTTGGAGGAAACCAGAAAGGTAAAATAGTTGGAATAGGTAAGATTGGTAAGCATCCTTTTCCCTCTATCGATAATGTTCTTCTAGTTGAAAGATTGAAACATAATCTGCTTAGCATTAGTCAATTATGTGATAGTGGATCTAATGTTTCATTCAATCAAGGAGAATGTATAGTTAAAAACTCTGACGGATCCATACTCTTCATTGCTAAAAGGCAAAACAATCTTTATAAAATTGACTTGGAAGATCTTTCAGATCAAAATGTATCATGTCTAGTTTCCATAAAAGGAGAACAGTGGATATGGCACAAGAAGCTTGGTCATGCAAGTTTGAGATTAATCTCTAAACTAAATAAGCATAACCTCGTAAGAGGACTACCAAAGCTTGTGTACAAATCAGATGTTCTTTGTGAAGCTTGTCAAAAGGGGAAACAAATAAAAAATTCTTTTGAGTCCAAAAACATCATTTCCACCTCTAGACCACTAGAATTGTTACATCTTGATTTATTTGGTCCTACAAGAACTTCTTCACTAAATGGAAAGAAATATGGATTGGTCATAGTAGATGACTATACTAGATGGACATGGGTTATGTTTCTAGCTCACAAGGATGAGTCTTTCAAAGTCTTTTCTATTTTCTGTAAAAGAATTCAAAATGTAAAAGGAATGTGTATCAACTCAATCCGAAGTGATCATGGAGGAGAATTTGAGAATGAGAGTTTCCAATTGTTCTGTGAAGAAAACGGTATTCATCACAACTTCTACGCTTCAAGAACACCACAACAAACTGGTGTGGTAGAAAGAAAAAATAGATCTCTTCAAGAGATGGCTAGAACAATGCTCAATGACAACTCAATCTCCAAACACTTCTGGGCTGAAGCTGTTAACACTGCGTGTTATATTCAAAACAGAATATTTATTAGACCTATTTTAAACAAGACTCCGTATGAATTGTGGAAAGGACGAAAACCCAACATCTCTTACTTTCATTCTTTTGGTTGTCAATGTTTTATCTTGAATACTAAGGATTCTATAGGAAAGTTTGATGCTAAAGTTGACTCTGGTATTTTCCTAGGATACTCGTAAACATCTCAAGCATATAGAGTATATAACTCTCGCTCTCTAATCGTTGAAGAATCTGTTCATGTTAAATTCAATGACAAAAAGCCTGACAATGACTTGTCAGAGCTAGATGAGTCCTTTGCAGAGTTAAACCTAAAAGACAAAGGAGAAGGATCAGCAACCCAAAACAAAGAAGCATTGGACGATGAAAGAAAAGAAGAAACAACTGATGGTCAAAGAAGTCGGCATTTCAAAACTTATCATCCGTAACACCAAATCATTGGTAATCCAGATGATAAAGTACGTACAAGATCTACCTTCAGAGAATACTCAAATGTAGCCTTCATCTCTGAAATGGAACCAAGAAAAATAGAAGAAGCACTGAAGGACGAAGGATGGATCTTAGCCATGCAAGAAGAGCTAAATCAATTTAAAAGAAATGATGTTTGGACGCTGGTTCAAAAGCCTAAAGACAAGTCCATCATCGGCACAAAATGGATATTCAAAAACAAACTGGACGAAGATGGTAAGGTTGTGAGAAACAAAGCAAGGTTGGTAGCCCAAGGGTACTCACAACAAGAAGGTATTGATTTCACTGAAACTTTTGCTCCTGTAGCTAGACTAGAAGCCATACGCATTTTACTTTCATTTGCTGCTCATCATAGCATGAGACTATATCAAATGGACGTAAAAAGTGCATTTCTAAATGGTATAATCAATGAAGAAGTTTTCGTTAAACAACCACCTGGTTTTGAGGATGAAAATTTCCCTGAGCATGTTTTCAAATTGAAAAAGGCCTTGTACGGTTTAAAACAAGCTCCTCGAGCCTGGTATGAGAGGTTAAGCACCTTTTTAATAGAAAGCGGTTTTTCTAGAGGAAAAGTTGACACTACTTTTTTTCGAAAAGACAAAAACTCGAAATTCATTTTAGTTCAAATTTATGTTGATGATATTATCTTTGGAGCTACTGATGAATCTCTTTGCAAGGATTTTTCCAATCTAATGCAGAAGGAATTCGAAATGAGCTTAATGGGAGAATTAAAATTCTTTCTGGGTTTGCAAGTGAAGCAAACATTGGACGAAATCTACATTCATCAGACAAAATACACAAATGAACTTCTGAAGAAATTCAAATTGGACGATTGCAAAACAAAGTGCACACCAATGCATCCATCGTCCACACTAAGATTGGACGATAAGGATAAAAAGGTGGACGAAAAGGTATACAGAGGTATGATTGGATCACTCTTATATCTCACTGCGTCCAGACCTGATATAATGTTTAGTGTGTGTCTTTGTGCACGTTTTCAATCTGATCCTAGAGAGTCACACTTAATTGTTTTGTAAAAAGAATATTCAGATACTTGAAAGGAACTACTAGACTGGGTTTGGTATTTAAGAAATCTCATGAGTACGTATTAGTTGGTTTTTGTGATGTCGACTATGCCGGAGATAGAATCGAAAGGAAAAGTACAAGTGGAGGATGTCACTTCATTGGAGGAAATCTAGTATCATGGTCCAAAGAAGAGACAAAGCACAATTGCTCTATCAACAAATTAAGCCGAATATATCTCTCGCATCTAATTGTTGCTCTCAACTACTCTGGATCAAACATCAATTAGAAGACTACAACATCTTTGAAAGTAAGATTCCTTTACTATGTGATAATACCGCAATTAACTTATCAAAAATCCCATACTACACTCAAGGGCAAAACACATTGAAATCAAACATCACTTTATAAGAGACTATATTCGTAAAGGTGTGTTTGATATTCAATATGTGAATCTGAGATCATCAATGGGCGGATATTTTCACAAAACCCCTCTCAGAGGATAGATTCACTCTTATTCGAAAACATCTATGTATGCATTTTGTAAAGAATTAATATTTCTTGCGTCCATTGAAGATCTGCGTCTAAAATGCTTTGTACTTGATAAATGGTGTGGTAAATTTCTTGATAAGACATAAATCATTTGCATTTATCTTGTTTGAAACTTTTCAAATTTCCCACGCTGAGTCAGTTTTTGAAAGGTCACGAAAGTAACTTTTTATCATGGACATGACAGCTTGCTTTTAATACACATTTATTGTGTTTGTTTTTTTATAAAAAAAAACGATTCGTTTTCTCTCAAGAAACCTTTCAGTGTAAAAACCTACCTTCTTCTATAAATATTTTCTTTCTTTACAAGATCAAATTTTTACGCCTTCAAGCCTTGAAAGAAAACAGTTGTAAAAAGAACCTTAGCAAATTTCTCTCTCTCTCAAATTTCCTTAACCCTAAGAAATGGCCGGAGGAAAGACCCTTGATGTTGAAAGAGCCGAGGTATCAGTTGAATACTCGTTCCAAACTCCAATTTTAGCAGAATGTGGAATAGATATCAAAGAATGTCTCGTCGGTCTTTGGTTGGGATAGTTACTTCAGAGAACCTAGTGGAAGTTTATCCTAATTGGTGAAAATGTTCGGAAAGACGCATCCGTGTCTGCAACAGAGGTCAGGGGATGTGTTTTGGGAAAACCCGTTGTGGTTTCAGAGGTAACCATCTCCAACGCCACCCAATGTTGGTTGGAAGGAGCCACCATCACTTCTGATTGGGAAAAAGCATTTGGGGGAACTGATGTTGTTCTTGACACCTTACTAAAGGAGTCATCCACGGGGAAGATAACTGCTTCCAAGATGAATGACAAGGCAAGAGTTTTGCATCAACTTCTGAACAAGGCAATACTCCACAAGGCAGGTCCAAAGACTCGCCCTCTACAGTTCATGCCTTCTGCCTGTGTCATCTGATGCTGTGTCAACAGGTCAATCTCCCTTCTCTGCTTTTTAAGAACTTCAAGAGAAGTGTACAAGGAAAAGGGAAGAAGACCACCATCTCCTATGGTGTTCTCTTAACCAAGATCTTCAGAGATCAAGGTATCTTTAGTCCCCATGAGACTAAAGATGTTGAAGAGAAGAAGAGGATATTTGGACGGATCCAAGAGCAACAAATCTTTGGACGAAGCAATCTTCTAAGGATGAAACTTCAAAGCGTCCAAGATTTTCTGGACCATAAACAGCCTCTTATTCCTTCAAAAGCTGAGAGTCCAAAGAAGAAATCACCATCCGTCCAAGCCCTTCCCAAGCGAAGACTCATTATGGACGATGACTCTGAAGATGACCAACCCATCGCTAAAAGGATGAAGGTTGCGTCCATTGCGAGCATCCCAAAAGGAACACGGACGAAGCTACCCCTCACAAGGAAACCCTCTTCCAAGCTTGCGTCCATTCCTAAGGAACCTCTTCCTACCATTCCCTCTTCCTCCATTTTACCCTCTTCTCAACCAGAACCACAAACCTCTTTTCCAACCTCTCAAATAACTTCCTCTCCCTTAAACACTGAACCTTTTTCTTCTCATACTCACTTCATACCTTTCCAATCTCTTTCACCTTCCCTCTCTCAAAAGACCTTCTACAACTCCTCTTACCTTAACCTTTTCTCTGTGGGGGTTTCTCCTCACATTATCCCTCTTTGGGAATCCAAGGACTCTTCTCTCTCACTCACAGCAAGACGCTTGATCAATCAATTTGAGACACTTATGTTAGCTTTGTATTAGGCATTATTAGATGTTTATTGTGCCCAATATTAGTACTTTAGATGAGTTTAATGTTGTTGGGCTTCATTGGGCTTTAATGCAAATATTGAATAATTTTTGGATTTTGATGCATTTTGACCTTTCTTCCTTGGTTAGGTCATAACTTGGGACTCGGTAATCCAATTGAGGTGATCTTGGTGTCTTTGGAAAGCTAAGACAATGCTCTACAAGTTTCATGAAGAACTCAAGAGCTGGATCGGAATGCTAAGGGTCCAAAATATCCCTGCAATGCAGAGTGGGTTTGCTGTCACGGAACCATCTGGGCAGTATGCACATATTGGACTATATAGTGGGTTATAGGCCTCCTCTTGGGCTGAAACTTGGTCACTTGAAAGATAAGACCCATATCTCCAACTTCAATGAAGACCATTTTGTCAATAGATGTCGTTTTAGGCATGCTTCAGAAGCTACAAGTTGGTCTGAATTTGGAAACACGTTCTTCCAACCTAACTTGAGGTAGGTGAAGTGTTTTTGGCATTTCTAGAGTTCTAAAAGTCCAAATGACATGATTCAAATTGGAGATTTTCAAGGAGACAACTGGCTACAACTTTGATGAAGACATCCAAGCCAAAATACACCGTCTAGGTGATGAATTTGAAGCCAGAAGTCGGATAAGAGTTGTTGACTAAAAGCCACCAACCATACACCAACCCACCTACCATGCACCAACCCACCAACCATGCATCAAGCTTCCATTTTTGACAAATTTCAGATTCTTATAGCTTGTATTCAGATTATGTACATGTACAAATTGGCTTCTAGGATTAGTATAAATAGACCCAACCTCTTTGTATTAGAGGCATTCAATTTGGAAGTAAGTTTCAAGAAAGTTTAAGTATTTGTGAGAGTTTTCTTTCTCTTCTTCTCCATTCTCTTTGCAATTTCGTTTTTGTTCTTTAAATTCTGAGTTCTTCCTTCCCATCCATGGAAGGCTAGGCTCTCATAATCAATCCAAGGGATTAGCCATCTTGTTGTTTAATTTGGAGATCTTGTTTTGCTTGTTCATATTGCTTAATTGTTATTCAAGTTTCTCTTCTTCCTCTTTTGATTTTTATCTAGATTAAATTGCTTAATTTGATTTAGATGTTGATGTGGTAATAGCTTTATTATCATGTATTCAAAGAGGATCATAAAGATTAAACAATATATTAAAGCTTTTTGATAGATTGTTTAGCTTGGTTAAATTCTAGATCTTAAGTTAATCTATGTTAGATGGTGCTTACTTTATCTAACCTTGGTTAATCAAATCCTAGATGCTTATCTAGTAAAGAATTCTTGGATCATGTTAGGGCTTCTTGATGTGATCTAAGGCCAAGAACATGGTTAGCAATTAAGTGAATTCCTTGTGATCAATGATGAGTTAAACTCAAGATCGGTAAATTTCCTTGGATTGGTTGTTTCTTTAGATTTATTTACAACTTTGAATCTTCCACTTTTATTAATCTTGTTAATCAACAACAAAACCCCCCCTTTTTCTAATTATCTTGATCAATTAAATCTTTGTTTTTGGATCCTTGAGAGACGATTCGGTTCATTCTCTATACTACAAATTAGTTTGTGAACCGGTTATTTTATTTGATAGGTCTCGACAACCTCTTGTCAAATTTGGCGCCGTTGCCGGGGATCCAAGGCAACTATTTGATCATTTCAAGATCCCATCTAACTCTAACAAATGTGTTTGTTTTGTTTTTGAAGCTTTTTCAAGTGGGATTCGGCTGAAATTGGATAAAGGGCGTTGTGTCAAAAATTTTGGCTCGGGAATCTCAGATTGATCTGAATTTTGGTACACAAATGGAAAATATTATTCTGAGAAAGGCTCACTGTATACAGTGAGGTCACCCTTAGTTTTGCCAAATTCCATCGTTTAGACCACTTTTTCAATTTTTTAAGATTTTTTATTATTGTTTTGGATAGCATTTTTGTGTAGATTTTATCCTGTGGTGGTTCCATAATTTTTAAAATTCATTTGATACTGTTTTTATTTTTGTTTAATTTTTTTTGGAGTATTTGTTTTAGGAATTTTTAGTGTTTTAGTTGTTATTACTTTTCTAATGCCTTCTTATGAACTGCATGCTGTATGACTAGATCTGATCCTGGTACCTTGCATTCATTTGATCCTGAAATTGATAGAACATTTCATACACTTCATAGAATTCATAGGACTGGTAGTAGCATTCATAGAGCTAATAGAATTACTTCTGGAATTGGACTTGAACTTGACATTGCACCTAATCTTGTTGACTCTTTTAATCCTGTTGAGTCTGCTTCTGTTAGTACTTCAGTGTCTGATACTGAGTCTATTGATTTTACTATGGCTGACTATAACAATAGGACCCTTAAGGAATTGGCTGCACCTGATGTGAATTATCAACCTTTGTGCATTCAATATCCTGAACTTAATGTTGATTTTGAGTTGAAATCGG
Source organism: Styphnolobium japonicum (assembly GCA_023212625.1). Taxonomy (NCBI): domain Eukaryota; kingdom Viridiplantae; phylum Streptophyta; class Magnoliopsida; order Fabales; family Fabaceae; genus Styphnolobium; species Styphnolobium japonicum. The sequence goes on from JALBWW010000011.1 coordinate 19,083,587, forward strand.
ATTGATACACTTGTCGCCCAAGTTTCATGGTCTTGCAGTGAAGATCCACATAAGCATTTGAAGGAGTTCCATGTTGTTCCGCTCCACCATGAAACCTCATGGAATAGCCGAAGATCACATCAAGCTAAGGGCCTTTCCTTTCTCTTTGGATGGTGTGCTAAGGATTGGTTGTATTACTTACAACCCGCCGCCATCACTTCTTGGAATGACATGAAAAGATTATTTCTAGAGAAGTTCTTTCTGCATCAAGAACTGCTGCAATAAGGAAAGATATTTGTGGCATAAGGCAAATCGGTGGTGAAACTCTCCATGAGTATTGGGAGAGATTCAAGAAATTGTGCTCAAGCCGCCCACACCATCAAATTAGTGATCAATCACTGATCCAATACTTCTATGAAGAGTTGATGCCAATGGAAAGGAGTATGATTCATGCTGCAAGTGGTGGAGCATTGGTAGATAAAACTCCAGTTGCTGCAAGAGACTTAATTGCAAACATGGCAGCAAATTCTCAAAAATTTGGCACTCGAATGGGTGTCGCAACGGAATAGTCAATGAAGTTAATACCTCTTCACATGCCGATCAACAAAGGGTGGAACATAGATTGGATGAGCTCACTTCATTGGTTAGACAAATGGCAATAGGACAACACGAACCACGTGTGCAAACCCCGCAAGAGTTTGTAGCATATGTTCTAGTTCCTCTCATCCTACTGATTCATGCCCCACATTGCAAGATGATTCTCGAAGTTTCAAGAACAACTGCGGGTCGCACTGGTATATTTCCGGGAAGCCACAATTCCATCAAAGAACAACAGAAATATGATCCATTCTCCAACACTTACAACCCTGGTGGAGGGACCATCCCAACTGAGATATGGGAATGCATCAAATCAGCCCACCAAACCAAGATAGACCACCATTCCAAAGAAGAAGCAAGGACAAATCAGTTTCGACCACATGTCGGACCAAGTAGACCACCATTCCAAAGAAGAAGGTCCTCGTAGCCACAAAATCGAGCCCTCATTGGAGGATTTGGTGAAACAATTGGCCACCAATAACATCCAGTTTCAACAGAGAACTGAAACCACCATTCGTAACTTGGAGACTCAAATTGGTCAACTTGCCACATCAATTCATGAATTAAAGTCACAGTGGTTCTCGCCAATTACCCTCTCAAACCACTCCAAACCCTAGAGGCAATGTTAGTGCTATAGCTTTACGTGATGGTAAGCAAATCAATGGACCAAAGGCAATGTATACTTCCGTGTTCTACCCTTGGCCCAGAGAAACAAGATTCTACAAAGAACTTCAAGTTCTCAGCCTAATTCAGATGTCGTAGCAAATTCAAGAAGAAATGATCCTACAACAACAAGCGTAAATCGGATCAAATCAAGAATGACGAAAATTCAAGATGAGAAAAGTGAACATCCAAAAAGTCAGTTCCAACATTCCTCTTCCTTTTCCCAACCGAATGATACAGAGGCATATGGTTGAAACTGACTTGGATAAGGAAATTATGGAGACTTTTCAGAAGGTTGAGGTGAATATACCTCTCTTGGAGGCAATTAAACAAATCCCCAAGTATGCCAAGTTCTTGAAAGAGATGTGCACCCATAAGAGGAAGCTAAAGGGCACTGAAAAAGTGAGTATGGGGAGAAATGTCTCTGCTTTGATTCAACCCAACCTGCCTCCCAAATGCAAGGATCCAGGCACTTTTACCATCCCTTGCACCATAGGGCACCAACAGTTCACTCATGCCTTGCTAGACTTGGGAGCCTCCATCAATGTAATGCCAAAGTCAGTTTACACTTCCTTGCATATGGGAGAGCTAAAGCCTACCGGCATTGTCATTCAGTTAGCAAACCGGAGCACTGCACAACCTGCAGGAGTGTTGGAGGACGTTCTGGTTCGGGTACATAATTTAATATTCCCAGCTGATTTTTATGTGTTGAATATGGAAGATGAATCTGCCTCTTCCCCACCCCCATTGATCTTAGGTAGGCCATTTTTGAAAACTGCTAAAACTAAGATTGATGTGCATGCTGGAACCCTTTCCATGGAATTTGGTGATGATATCATTCAGTTTAACATTTTTGATGCCATGAAATACCCTTTAGAGGATCATTCTGTTTTTCATTTTGATGTCATTGATTTACTGGTTGATGATATGCATGCTGATATGTTGGCAGAGTTTCCTGAAATTGTAGGATACACTGATAGCATAGCTTGCGATACTTGTTCCACTGCTTTCGACTTTACGGTTGTAAACCCAATGCAATGTGTACGCTGTGGCCGAGATTTCTACATACTTATCATGTCTTTGTTGACATTGATGACTCGCTTCTGTTATTAATGGCAATGATGTCGTTATTAGTGATGTTGTCATTCATCCTCGCCGCTAAGTATGATTCTTTTGATTCCATAGGATATGATGATGTTGTTTTGCAAGATTGTGCACGGCTTGCAGTGCAGTGCAATCTGCCGAGAATTTAGCGATTTTGTTTCTTGCCCAAACTAGTACCGCTACCCGAAGAACCACCCTCCATTGAACTTAAGCCCTTGCCCGAGCATTTGAAGTATGCATTCTTGGAAGAGGATGAGAAGCTCGGTGATAATGGCCAAACACCTCTAACCTGAGCAAGAAACCAGATTATTGGAAGTCTTGAAGCAACACAAAAGGGCAATTGGTTGGACACTTGCAGACATTCCCGGTATTAACCCCTCCACATGCATGCACAGGATATTACTTGAGGAGGAAACTAAACCAGTGAGACAACCCCGCAGGAGACCGAATCCTCTCATTCTAGATGTGGTGAAAAAGAAGTGACCAAGCTACCGCAGTCGGGCATTATCTATCCCATCTCCGACAAAGAAGTGGGTGAGCCGGTGCAAGTAGTTCCAAAGAAATCCGGTGACTGTTGTGGCCAACCGTAAGAATGAGCTCATTCCAACCCGAGTGCAATAGCCGGAGAGTCCGCATTGACTATAGACGCCTCAACCAAGCCACTCGGAAAGATCATTACCCCCTTCCGCTCATTGATCGAGATCGAACGGCTTGGTAAGTCCCATTATCGCTTTTTAGATGGCTACACCGGATACTTCCAAATCCACATTGCACCGAGGATCAGAGAAGACCACATTTACTTGTCCCTTCTAAGCACCTTTGCTTACAGACGGATGCCCTTCGGCCTCTGCAATGCCCCTGGTACCTTCCAACGGTGCATGGTGAGCATATTTTCTGATTTCTTAGAGGAATGCATGGAGGTATTTATGGATGACTTTACTGTCTATGGTTCTTCTTTTGATTCATGTTTAGCCAGCCTATCTAGAGTACTGCAAAGATGCATTGAGACTAACCTTGTGCTAAATTTTGAGAAATGCCATTTTATGGTAGAACAGGGTATAGTTTTAGGCCATGTAGTATCCAATAAGGGCATTGAGGTAGATCCTGCCAAGATTGATGTAATTACTTGTCTATCTTACCCCACATGCGTGCGGGAAGTGCGTTCTTTTCTTGGTCATGCAGGTTTCTACAGGCGCTTCATTGCCGACTTCAGCAAGATTGCTCTTCCACTTTCCCGCCATCGCAGAAAGATGTGGAGTTCAATTTTGATGACAAGTGCAAGGCAGCTTTCAACCACTTGAAGCAGGCCTTGACTAGTACCCCTATCATCCAGCCACCTGACTGGACATTGCCATTTGAGTTAATGTGTGATGCTTCTAACTATGCAGTAGGAGCAGTCTTGGCACAGAGAGTGGGGAAAGCTTCTCATGTGATATACTATGCTTCCAGAACTCTAGATGTTGCTGTGCCAACTATACCACAACCGAAAAAGAACTTTTAGCCATTGTTTTTGCTTTGGATAAGTTTAGATCATATTTGCTTGGTTCTAAGGTTGTTGTGTTTACTGATCATGCAGCTCTGAAGTTCCTTTTGAAGAAGCCAGATGCAAAGCCCCGACTAATAAGATGGATGCTACTGCTCCAAGAGTTTCACATAGAGATCCGTGACAAGAGTGGAGCGAGAGAACCTAGTGGCAGATCATTTGAGCCGCATTGAAAGGGCTTTAGATCCCTTCCTGCACGGGACTCCTTCCCGCATGAGCAACTTATGCACTGCAAGGTAAGAACACCTTCCCTTGGTTTGTCGATATGGTGAATTTCTTGGTTGCTACGCTTTTTCCTCACATTTCACTCGTGCACAAATTTATAAACTTAAGAGTGAATCAAAATATTATGTGTGGGATGATCCATATGTGGCGATTTTGTAGTGACCAAATTATTAGGCGATGTGTGCCTAATCAAGAGTTTCATTCTGTTCTTAGCTTTTGTCATGCATTTGCATGTGGTGGACATTTTGGGCCTCAACGCATACCTAGGAAAGTTTTAGACTCTGGTTTATATTGGCCTACCTTGTTTCATGATGCATATTTGTTCGTAAGTCTTGTGAACAAAGTGTCGAGAACAGTGGAACATTTCTCGCAGGAATGAGATGCCCCAAAGAACCTCATCGTATTGTGAAATCTTTGACGTATGGGGTATTGATTTCATGGGACCTTTTCCTCGTTTCCTTTGGTTATGTTTACATTTTGCTACCGTTGATTATGTATCAAAATGGGTGGAGGCTAAAGCCACTCGAACTGATGATTCCAAAGTTGTTGTGGATTTTGTTAGATCACAGATTTTCTGCAGGTTTGGAATCCCGAGAGCTATCATCAGTGATCAAGGCACCCATTTCTGTAACCGGAGCATGGAGGGATTGATGAGGAAATATGGCGTGTTGCATAAAGTTTCTACACCTTACCATTCCAGACTAATGGTCAAGCCGAGGTCTCCAATAGAGAGATCAAGCGCATACTTGAAAAAACAGTCCAACCTAATCGGAAGGATTGGAGCATGAGGCTTGAGGATGCTCTTTGGGCTTACCGGACCGCTTACAAAACTCCAATCGGGATGTCTCCATATCGGATAGTCTATGGTAAGGCATGCCACTTGCCAGTAGAAATTGAGCACAAAGCATATTGGGCTGTGAAGCAATGCAACATGAATTTGGCCGAAGCTGGCATAGAGCGGAAGTTGCAGTTACAGGAATTGGAAGAGATCCGCCTAGATGCCTATGAGAGCTCCCGACTCTACAAAGAAAAGACCAAAGCCTTCCATGATAAGTTTATTCTTCGGAAGGAGTTTTCAGTTGGGCAAAAAGTTCTCTTGTTTAATTCTCGCCTTAAGTTGATGCCTGGTAAATTAAGGTCTAGGTGGGACGGTCCGTTTGTTGTCACTAACATTTTTCCTCATGGTGCAGTGGAAATTAAGAGTGAAGCCACCAACAAAGTGTTCAAAGTTAATGGTCACCGCCTCAAAAATTTTTATGAAGGAGCTCAAGAGAACCTCGTGGAGGAAGTTCAACTGCAGGATGCCCTCTACCATGATTGATCACTACTGTGTTTAAAAAAAAAAAAAAAAAGACAAAAAAAAAAAGAAGAAAAAAAAAAATAGAAAAGAAAAAGCCACGATTAATGTCAATTGCCAGAGATTGAATCATTATTGGGGAGGACCCATCGCTCGTGCAAAATCTTCAATCACGCTGGCTAAGGACATTAAAAGTAGCGCTTCTTGGGAGGCAACTCAAGCTTTCTAACTCTTTCATCTTTCAACTTTGACTTTTTTGCAATCACAGGAATCGAGACAGAAACTTGGTGCCAAGCGAGAAAATCTATCAGAGTTTGATTTTTCTGTCTTAATTTTGTTTATTTTTCGCTTGACAGATGATTTTTCACCTAAGTTAAATGGCGGATAACGGTACTCGTGAAAATCTTTTCGGTCCCTTCAGCTTACCCACAAACACTCGAAACGTACATAATTTTACTCAATTTTTTTTTCCTCTCTCTTTCTTCTTTCTTTCGAAATGGATAATCAGCTTGTCAACCTCCGCAAGCAATTCCCTTCTCTCCCTCAAAATGCTTTAACTAACATTTATTGTGCAAGGTTTGAGAGATTAAGGATGCTTATGCACAAAGGCATCCTCGGATATACGCTGGTTGATCGAAGCAAAGGTCCGACTCAGAGGTGAATTTTCTCGACGCTCTTGTTTCATATATGCCAGGGCTAGGCAAAAGTTCATATGCAAAGAAGAGAAGAGCAAAAAGGTTACTGTCCGCTATAAATGTGCAAGATGGACCTGTAACACAAAATGCAAATCAATTGGAATGACGTCTATAAACCGAGATGATAAAATTAACTTCATAAAGGATGGCATGAGTAAGGAGTCTTTAGATAACATTCTATTGACTCTTGAGACGCATCCTAGTGGAGATGTGCAGAGAGTACTTCTCGATTTATGGCCAATATTCCAAGATGAACATGAGCGATATAGTCTCGGGAATCTGACTCACAAAGACCCTGTTTGCCAATTTTTAAGAAAATTGGATGGGAAGCCGACCATTGGCCCATAGAGAGCATTCAAGCCGTTACTAGACGTAAAACCAGAGGAATTTGTGAGCCACAATCACACCTCTTGTAAGTATTTTTTTTATTTTTTTATTTTTTCTTCTTCTTGTTTATTAAAAAAAAATCAAAAATAAAAATAAAAAATAAAAAAATAAAAATTCAAAAAAAAAAAGGAAAAAAAAATCAAATCAAATCAAAAGTAGCCGTATTCTTTTGAAATATGCGTTGCATATTTTCAAACTTCTTCTGACACATATAGATTAGTCTTTTATCTTTGTCATATAGCTATTATCATTTCTGTGTTTATTTTTCAAACTTATCTGACACGCAGATCTACCCCTCCTTTATAGGTGTAATTATTACCTTTGAGTTTTGATGCCTTTAAATAATGCACTTTGCTCTCTTCAGATCATTGATAAGGTGAGAGTACAAAAAAAAACAAAGAGAAAAAAAAATGGAAGCCACTTCAGTTCGTCGGATCAAGAGTGTTTGTGTCTTTTGTGGATCTAATCCTGGGAAAGATAAAGAGTTTGTAAATATTGCACACCATCTTGGTCGAGTGCTAGCTGAGAGAGAAATCCATTTAGTTTATGGAGGAGGTAGTCTTGGGTTAATGGGTTGTGTAGCGATTGCTGCACATTTAGGAGGTGGCAAAGTCCTTGGTGTCATTCCCACCCTTTATCTACCAAAGAAGCCCATTGGAAAAACATTAGGGGATGAAGTAATGGTATTTTGCATGCACCAACGCATGAACATTATGATAGCAAATGCTGATGCCTTTATTGCCCTACCTGGTGGTTTTGAAACTTTGGAAGAACTCTTTCAAATTACATCCTGGTCACAGCAGAACTTTCACCAAAAACCCATAGGTATATTAAATGTTAATGATTTTTATGACAGTTTGTTTTGTTTTCTTGATCATGCTGTAGAAAAAAGGTTCATCTCACAAGCGACACGTCAAAGTCTTGTAACAGCTGCAACTCCTGAACAATTGCTCGATCAACTCAATGCATTTGTACCACAACGTGATCCAGCAATGGCTCCACTGAATTGGGAACAAGGCAGCAGCAGCAGGAAAAACAAAAACTTGATTTGACTTTGTCTTTGTGATTTTTTTTTCTCTTATGGTTTTAGTTTTTTGTAATTTTTCTTATTTCAGGCCCGATTTGCAGTTTTCTGGTAAGACCTTCTACACTCTACCTATCTTTATTTTGACATTGGGGACAATGTCTTTAATTAGTTGGGGGGAGGGATAGTTGACATTACCATGTACATAGTTTAGTTAAAAAATAAAAAAAGCTAATCTTTATTGTTACTAACTTTTTAGATGTATGATGGCAGAGTAAGGAGTAGTTTTGCTCTTGAGACGCATCTTAACTTGCATTTCATAATAGGTCTTAAATCATCTTTGTTCTTGTATATACATTAAAATAAAATAAAAACACACACACACACACACAATTTTGATCTTTTCAATTGATTTTGATACAAGCATGTGCTGAATCTGAGCTTAATTGATGATAAAAGTATGCAAAACAGTTTACAGTTGAATCATTTTCATGATATACATGTGTATATGATTGTGGATATTAGGAAGAAGGCATGGTTGAATTGAGTGAATGTTTCATACCTTTGTGAGTTTTGGGCTTTTCCAAGTTTGATACTTACACTTGGTTATTTTCTTTCATGAGTGATGTCAATTATGAATTTATTTTCTAGAACTTGCATTGAATCGATTTGAGATTACATTGGTCTGTATGTTGCATGAAAATGACAGAGGCATTTTTTTTTCTTGACTTAGCTGCTTTGGCCAAATAAACCTACCTTGCATTTATCCAATTATTAACTCCCTCTAAACCTATTTGCCTATTCTTTGTTCTTAGCTCATTACAAGCTTTGAGTGAAAAACCATGTTTTACCTTACCTTAGGGAATGGGAGAGCATTGATTTTCTTATTGGAGGAGTTCTTTCGCTTGCAATGATTTAAGTGTGGGGGAATTGGTGTGCTGATACGAAATACTTGGTACAAAAACAAAAAAAACAAAAACAAAAACAAAAAAAACAAAAAGAAAAAAAAAGAAAGAAAAAAAAAGAATAGAAAAAGGAAGGAATGTGTGAAGAGAATGAGCATTTTATGGTTTTGGGTAAAAAAATTTATTCTTTCTACTTGAATTACTCCTCAATGCTCTTTTATTCTCTTTGGTTTTAACCTGCTATTATCTATATTGTTCCCTTCTTTCACCTTATAAGTTCCATTACAACCTTTTTGAAAGACCTCTTGATTTTTGCAATTTATTTGATCTAAGTAGTGGAGAATTGATGTATATGCAAGCCTATGGTAAAATACTTTCATAATTTGACTGAGTTGAGCGTAAACAGTTAACCTAAACACCTTGTGTGATTTGAGTGACACTTGTGAAGAATTTTACTCAATCTGAACATGCCTATTTCTGATTAAAGCATGATTATGCTATACTTTATTCTCAATTGATTTGATTCAACTATTCTTTGTTAAGCATACTTGACTTATTAATTATGGTTTATATTTGATACAATGCTTGTATTTAAAAATTAGTTGAATTGATTAAATAAAATATTACATGTTTGTGGGTATCATCCTGGTAAACCTTCACGAGACTATAACTCGTCCACTAGGGACACCTAGGGGTTTAAAGGCTTGTGGCACATGCTAAGTGCCATCGTGTTTTCCTACGAAAGTGGATTAGATTAGGTACAATCAGTTTTTATGTTTTTAGTTTAATAATATGATGTTTCTTGTTTTTCTTTAGTTTCGTTGTTATGTGTTTTGCCCAGGAGTACAAAAGCTTAAGTGTGGGGGAATTTGATCAATCAATTTGAGACACTTATGTTAGCTTTGTATTAGGCATTATTAGATGTTTATTGTGCCCAATATTAGTACTTTAGATGAGTTTAATGTTGTTGGGCTTCATTGGGCTTTAATGCAAATATTGAATAATTTTTGGATTTTGATGCATTTTGACCTTTCTTCCTTGGTTAGGTCATAACTTGGGACTCGGTAATCCAATTGAGGTGATCTTGGTGTCTTTGGAAAGCTAAGACAATGCTCTACAAGTTTCATGAAGAACTCAAGAGCTGGATCGGAATGCTAAGGGTCCAAAATATCCCTGCAATGCAGAGTGGGTTTGCTGTCACGGAACCATCTGGGCAGTATGCACATATTGGACTATATAGTGGGTTATAGGCCTCCTCTTGGGCTGAAACTTGGTCACTTGAAAGATAAGACCCATATCTCCAACTTCAATGAAGACCATTTTGTCAATAGATGTCGTTTTAGGCATGCTTCAGAAGCTACAAGTTGGTCTGAATTTGGAAACACGTTCTTCCAACCTAACTTGAGGTAGGTGAAGTGTTTTTGGCATTTCTGGAGTTCTAAAAGTCCAAATGACATGATTCAAATTGGAGATTTTCAAGGAGACAACTGGCTACAACTTTGATGAAGACATCCAAGCCAAAATGCACCGTCTAGGTGATGAATTTGAAGCCAGAAGTCGGATAAGAGTTGTTGACTAAAAGCCACCAACCATACACCAACCCACCTACCATGCACCAACCCACCAACCATGCATCAAGCTTCCATTTTTGACAAATTTCAGATTCTTATAGCTTGTATTCAGATTATGTACATGTACAAATTGGCTTCTAGGATTAGTATAAATAGACCCAACCTCTTTGTATTAGAGGCATTCAATTTGGAAGTAAGTTTCAAGAAAGTTTAAGTATTTGTGAGAGTTTTCTTTCTCTTCTTCTCCATTCTCTTTGCAATTTCGTTTTTGTTCTTTAAATTCTGAGTTCTTCCTTCCCATCCATGGAAGGCTAGGCTCTCATAATCAATCCAAGGGATTAGCCATCTTGTTGTTTAATTTGGAGATCTTGTTTTGCTTGTTCATATTGCTTAATTGTTATTCAAGTTTCTTTTCTTCCTCTTTTGATTTTTATCTAGATTAAATTGCTTAATTTGATTTAGATGTTGATGTGGTAATAGCTTTATTATCATGTATTCAAAGAGGATCATAAAGATTAAACAATATATTAAAGCTTTTTGATAGATTGTTTAGCTTGGTTAAATTCTAGATCTTAAGTTAATCTATGTTAGATGGTGCTTACTTTATCTAACCTTGGTTAATCAAATCCTAGATGCTTATCTAGTAAAGAATTCTTGGATCATGTTAGGGCTTCTTGATGTGATCTAAGGCCAAGAACATGGTTAGCAATTAAGTGAATTCCTTGTGATCAATGATGAGTTAAACTCAAGATCGGTAAATTTCCTTGGATTGGTTGTTTCTTTAGATTTATTTACAACTTTGAATCTTCCACTTTTATTAATCTTGTTAATCAACAACAAACCCCCCCCCTTTTTCTAATTATCTTGATCTAATTAAATCTTTGTTTTTGGATCCTTGAGAGACGATTCGGTTCATTCTCTATACTACAAATTAGTTTGTGAACCGGTTATTTTATTTGATAGGTCTCGACAACCTCTTGTCAACGCTCTCGGTGCTGTGATGGTTACTCAACAAAAGTTCACATCTTTCCTAGTGACCTCTCCTTCAAACCTGTCACCTTGGAAGAAATGGGACAGTTTGCGAGTCCTTATGACACCATCCTTGTCAGTGTCATTAAGGGGAGTCTTCTGTTGAAGGATTTGAGATTTGTACCCCCTTCACTGATCATCACTTCTACAACTGCCATCAAGATTCAGCCGGATCGGGTTTGTCCAAGGTTGCCAATGGTGGATTTAAATAAAAACAAAGACTTGAAAAAGTACAGAAGCCAAGCCACCTTTCCTAAGCCTATCATCTTTAAGCCAAATTTTGGGAGCTTACGTTCCCCTGTTGTTGATGTTGAATTCTTGTGGCAAGTTTCAAATAAAGGAGAAGCTGAGGAGAACGAGGCTAAGACCTTCTGGGAAAAGCACATTTGGGAGTGTGAGCAACAAGCATCTTCTTCAGGACTAAGCGATGAAGATAAGGAAGATACTATAACTGTGCCTGGTCAGAGCTTCCAGTGTTTTCGTCCTATCTATATGGTAGATGATCTTCTTGGACTGCCTCTGAACTCGCCATTACCAACAATCTTCTCTTGTCTAAGCTATGTCTCTGGACCTCCGTCTGACAACATAGGCAGGCTTTATCCCTGGGATCACATGTTTGGATACCGGAGAACTTCTCTTCCTTGGGATGTTGACCTTCCTCTGTCTGAAGACGAAGCTGAGTCTGTTGTGCAGCCAATGGATGTGACCCCTCCTGCTTCCACCACTGAGTTAGCTATTGTGGAACCACAACCTTCTGCTGACATTCTCACCCAAGTGCCCCCAGCTTTTTAGGCCTACGTGAATAATCAAATGGACTTAATGTACAAGAGAGTTGAAGACCTCCTCAAATCTCTTTTTCAACAAAGGCCACCTCCTCCTCCTCCACCTTCTTCCTCTTGATTTTATTTTTTTTAGCCAAATTTTTTTTGACAGTGATGTCTTTCTTTCTTTTTGTCTGATGACAAAGGGGGAGAATAATGGGAATTTGACTTGTTACAAACAAATTTATTTTATAATTTATACTGATTCAATAATACTATGAATTATTATTATTTTCTCCTCTGGTTGTTTCATTATCCTTGTTTCGTTTATTCTGTTGCACTTATATAAATGCTTTAATTGAAATTGTGAATACTCTGCTAATGCACTGTGTTGCTGTGAAGGATCTGCTCTAAATTTTTTTGGCAGGGTTTATTTCTTTTCAAAAGGTATTGTCTCTGTTAAACACTTTTCTCAAGTACTAAACTTCGATACAAAGATAATTTTACTTGCTCTTGAAACTTGTTTCGTAAAAATAAATTTCGTGTACTACGTCCAATCGACTCTGCGTCCAACAGACTTTGAGTCCATCCCTTAGAAATGTTTTTCTTAGGGGGAGCAATTTTGTTTTAAAAAGAATATGTGTTCAACCAAATTAATAGTTTTTGTCATCATCAAAAAGGGGGAGATTGTTGAAACCAAATTTTTATAAAAAGGTTTAAGTACTAAATTCTTAAAAGCTGTAGCTTTCCCTGTTTAAGTTTTGAGGATAACAAAAATATTTATTTAGTTTGAACAAGTAAGTGTTTCGACAATTGTATTAACAAATCGCTACTTGTATGTGCGTCCATTCTGCTCTATGCTTAAAGATAACTCTTCGTGCGTCCAATATGCTATAACTCTTTGTGGGTCCAATAATTGTATTATATACTTTTACTGTTGGTGCGTCCAATACTTGTATGCATATACTGTTACTTTTTATTAGTTCGTCCAATACGATCTGTCTGCCAAAGCTCGGACTCAACTCACTCTTTCAAAGTTCAAGCTCAAGCTCTCGTCCAAGTGAAATTTCAAAAATAAAGAACTGTTCCTCATTAAATGCTAGAAAAGAACTACGATGACTCACGGCATGTAAGAAGTCAACTAAGCCACTTTTGCCGACATTGTCTAACAACTACAAAGATCCGCAAATAAGAAACCGTCTCGCAATCTTAGACAAATCAGGACTTTGTTTTCATTGATTGGAAATCTCGAGAGAATAAAAGTCACCATCGAAGAAGTTCAAGACTTTTCCAAGAGATGCATTTAATGCTACTCGTAATCGGTAATAAATGTTTCCGTTGGACGATCTAGCCCATGAAGTCTGCTCAATTTGTTCTTACTTATAAAGAGAAGAAGCAGCACTTGAACATACAGAGAGATCTTTACCGAAGCATCCTACAAAGTCTAAAAAGCTTTATTTCTTCTTGGATTTCCATATACATGTAAAAAGAAAAAGCCTTGAGATCTCTATTGTCTATTCTCATTTGTCAGTGAGTTTTAAACTCAAGCTTTCATATACTTTCACTTATTCATCTTAAGCATTGTAAGCCTGAAGAGGCTGTGTATAAAAGAATACTTGTGAGATAGAACCTGAAGAGGTTGAAAATACTTGTTACCTGAAGAGGTGCATAGTACTTGTAATCGTGAAAAAGATTAGTTGGAAAATCCTTCTGGTTGAAGGGACTGGACGTAGCTCTTGGTTGATAAGAGTGAACCAGGATAAATCTCGTGTGTAAGCTTCTCTTCTCTTCTAGTGTGCTTTATTATATTCACTAACTTCTGGGGTTTACCATTGTGTTTATTAACAAAGATCTTTTTATTTGGTTTTAGAACGTGTTAACCATTTTATTAAAAGTCTTTTCAAAATCCTTAGAGTCCAATAGGACTAAGCGGTGTTGGTCCTAAGCTCTTTGCTTGTTAAACTTTATCCTTCGCTGTGTTCTATTTTCTATTGAAAAGGAAAATCTTTTATTAATTTTCAAAAAGGGTTAAGAAACACAATTCAACCCCTCTTCTTGTGTTTCACTTGGTTATTTCAATCATACTATATCACAAATCAACCCACACTCATCTAGAAGTGCTCCGAACTTGCTTCCAGTATTGGCTTTATAACCAAGAGGACCTTCTCTTCAACTTCCTTCAAAACACCCAAACCAAACATACAACCTTAGAAATAGGTGTTCTTGTTTCTTATAGATGAAAATGAGTTTTTCAATAAACTAAAACCATAGACTTGAAGACGAGATCAAGGGGATCAATAACCATGAAAAAAGCTAAGCCAAAAGATGAATAGAAATGCTTATTCTTAGCTCTTGAAACCTTGAAGAGCTTGGCTATGGTGGAAAGTGGTCTTGAATATTTGGAGAAGACGACCAAATGGTCATCCACATGACCGGTTCCCATATTTCAATCAGGGGTGAAGTTAAATTGTCAACTTTGCCCTCCACTTGAGTGGAAAATCACCAAATTGCTATTGAGGGTGTCAAAAGTCTAAACTACCCTTGGTGATTCCTATAAATTCCCAATTTCTCCCATTTTCATAAAAATTCACAAGGACTTCCATACCATTTAACTAACCTAGAAATAGGCTTGGAATTAAAAATTTAGGGATGTCACACATCTAGTATAGTCATCTACTGTGACTAATCCATATTTCTTTCCATGTAAAAAGGTTGTTCTTGTTGGACCGAACAGATCCAGATGTAGCAACTTTAGTGGTCTAGAGGTGGAAATAATATTTTTGGATTCAAAAGAGTTTTTGATCTGATTCCCCTTTTGATAGGCATCACAAAGAACATCCAATTTGTACACAAGCTTTGGTAGTCCTCTTACGTGGTTATGCTTATTTAGCTTTGACATTAACCTCAAGCTTGCATGCTAAGTTTCTTGTGTCATATCCATTGTTCTCCTTTTATGGATAATAGGCATGATACATTTTGATCTGAGAGGTCTTCCAAGTCAATCTTATAAAGATTGTTTTGCCTTTTAGTAGTAAAGAGTATGGATCCATCAGGATTTTTGACTATACATTCTCCTTTGTTGAAGGAAACATTAGATCCGCTGTCACATAATTAACTTATGCTAAGTAGATTGTGTTTTAAACCTTCAATGAGAAGCACATTATCAATAGAAGGAAAATGATGCTTACCAATCTTACATATTTCAACTATTTTATCCTTCTGGTTTCCTCCAAAGGTGACACAGCCACCTGATTTATGTTTGAGTTCTTGGAACATAGACCTTTCTCCTGTCATGTGACGTGAGCATCCACTGTCCAGGTACATGATAGTTGTCTTTTTCCTGCTACTAAGCACATCTACAAGAGGAATTATCATATTTTTAGGTAGCCAAATCTTCTTAGGTCATTTATTGTTAGTTCTCGAAGAATCATAACACCTTGGTTTCCTTTTGTAAAAACATTTGGGCGTTGTGTATCCTTTCTTTTTACAGTTATTGCAAAAAGGTTTGGGTTTTACAAAAGTGGATGATTTTTGAAAAGTACTTTTCTCAGTAGATTGATACCCCAGTCCAATTTTATCACGAGGAACTCTGAAGCGTTTTAGTAAATTATTTAGCTTTTAGGTGCTACTCACAAATTTACTAAGATTCTCAGTAAGTTATTTTACTTATGTTTAAAGTTTCTCAACTTCAACAAATATGTTGGACTCAAAAGATGCTTTTAGAAAGAGGTTTTCTATTTCCAGTTTATCACATATTTCTTTAAGCTCTTGTTTTTTTGAAGACACTTTTTCAAACTCCTTTGATGGTTTTAAAAATTTCTTTTAAAAGTTTTGTATTCAAAAGAAAGAATAGAAGAATTATTTAATAGTTCATCGAAAGCTTCTTGAAGATTGAAGTTAGAATCAATTATCTCAATCTCTCCTTTTTTGATGATGACAAAACTATTAATTTGATTGAACACGAATTCTTTTGCGAAACATTATTTTGCTCCCCCTAAGAAAAACATTTCAAGGAAATGGACACAGAGTCTGTTGGACGCTGCAAGTAACATTATTTCTGTAACAAAGTTTAGTACTTAAGAGAGAAAAAGTTATCAGAGACAATACCTTTTGAAAAGAAA
Source organism: Styphnolobium japonicum (assembly GCA_023212625.1). Taxonomy (NCBI): domain Eukaryota; kingdom Viridiplantae; phylum Streptophyta; class Magnoliopsida; order Fabales; family Fabaceae; genus Styphnolobium; species Styphnolobium japonicum. The sequence goes on from JALBWW010000011.1 coordinate 19,099,488, forward strand.
TAACCATGCTGATATTTAGAGCAAATCCTTCACAACAACACAGTGTATTAACAGAGTAGTCACAATTTCAAATAAAGCAATTATATTTGGTATTTGAATTTACTACTATGTGAGCAAATGAATAGACGAGACAAGAGTAATAAAACAACCAGATAATGTAATAGTTCACAATTTTATTGAATCAGTATAATTGACAAATCAAGTTCGTAACAAATCAAATTCCCCAACAATTATTCTCCCCCTTTGTCATCAAACAAAAGGAAGAAAGACATCATTGTCAAAATAAAATAAAAAACTTTGGCTATATACAAAAAACTTAAGAGGAAGGAGGAGGAGGAGGCCCTTGTTGAAAAAGAGATTTGAGGAGGTCTTCAACTCTCTTGTACATTAAATCCATTTGAGTATTCACATAGGCCTGAAATGCTGGGGGCACTTGGGTGTGAGTTTCAGCAAGAGGTTGTGGTTCCAAAATAACTAACTCAGTGGCGGTAGCAGGAAGGGCCACTTCCATTTGCTGCTCAACAGATTCAACTTCGTCTTCAGACAGAGGAAGATCAAAATCCCAAGGAAGAGGATCTCTCCGATACCCAAACATTTGATCCCAGGGATAAGGTCTGCCTATGTTGTCAGAAGGAAGTCCAGAGACATAGCTTGGACAAGAGAAGATTGTTGGTAACGGCGATTTCAGAGGCAGTCCAAGAACATCATCTACCATAAAGATAGGACGAAAACACTGGAAGCTCTGGCCTGGCACCGTTATAGTATTTTCCTTATCTTCATCGCTTAGACCTGAAGAAGACGCTTGTTGCTCACAATCCCATATGTGCTTTTCTCAGAAAGTCTTGGCCTCGTTCTCCTTTGCTTCTCCTTTATTTACAACTTGCCACAAGAATTCAACATCAACATCAGGTGAACTTAGGATCCCAAAATTAGGTTTGAAGTAGAAAGGTTTGGGAAAGGTGGCTTGGCTTCTGTATTTTTTCAAATCTTTGTTTTTATTCAAATCCACCATTGGCAACCTTGGACAAACCCGATCAGGCTTAATCTTGATGGCAGTTGCAGAAGAGATGATCAGAGAAGGGGGTACAAATCTCAGATCCTTCAACAGAAGACTCCCTTTGTTGACACTGACAAAGATGGTGTCATATGGACTCGCAAACCGATCCATTTCTTCCAAAGTGACAGGTTTGAAGGTGAGTTGACTAGGGAAGATGTGAACTTTTGTAGAACAACCATCACAGCATCGGGAGCATCTTATTATGAGTGAGAGAGAAGAGTCCTTGGATTCTCAAAGAGGAATAATGTGGGGGGTAACACCCACAGAGAAGGGCTTAAGGTTTGAGAAGTTCGAGATGGTCCTATGTGGGGGAAAAGGTGAAGAAGGTTTGAAAGGTATTAAGTGAGTTTGAGAAGAAGGTTCAGTGTTTAAGGGAGAGGAAGTGATTGGAGAGGTTGGGAAAGAGGTTTGAGGTTCTGGTTGAGAAGAAGGTAAAGTAGAGGAAGAGGTAGTGGTAGGAAGAGGTTCCTTAAGAATGGACGCAAGCTTGGAGGAGGGTTTCCTTGTGATGGGTAACTTCGTCCTTGTTCCCTTTGGAATGCTTACAATGGACGCAACCTTCATCCTTTTAGCGATGAGTTGGTCATCGTCAGAGTCATCGTCCATTATGAGTCTTCTCTTTGGAATGGCTTGGACGGATGGTGATTTCTTCTTTGGACTCTCAGCCTTTGCAGTTTTTAGAGGCTCTTTCTGGTCCAGAAAATCTTGGACGCTCTGAAGTTTCATCCTTAACAGATTGCTTCGTCCAAAGATTTGTTGCTCTTGGATCCATCCAAAGATCCTCTTCTTCTCTTCAACATCTTTAGTCTCATGGGGACTAAAGATACCTTGATCTCTGAAGATCTTGGTTAGGAGGACACCATAGGAGATGGTGGTCTTCTTCCCTTTTCCTTGCACACTTCTCTTGAAGTTCTTAAACAGTAGGGAAGAGAGATTGATCTGTTGACACAGCATCAGATGACACAGGTAGAAGGCATGAACTGTAGAGACTGAATCTTTGGACCCTGCCTTGTGGAGTACTGCCTTGTTCAGAAGTTGATGCAGTACTCTTGCCTTGTCATTCATCTTGGATGCAGTTATTTTCCCCATAGATGACTCCTTTAGTAAGGTGTCAAGGATAGCATCCATTCCCCCAAACGCTTTCTCCCAGTCTGAAGTGATGGTGGCTCCTTCCAACCAACACTGGGTGGCGTTGGAGATGGTTACTTCTGAAACAATAACGGGTTTTCCCAGCACACACCCCCTGACCTCAGTTGCAGACACAGAGGCGTCTTTCCAGAACATCTTTACCAAATCCGGATAAACCTCCACTGGTTCTCTGAAGTAATTATCCCAGCCAGCACCGACAAGACACTTTTTGATATCGACCCCACATTCTGCTAGGATCAAAGCTTGGAACAAGTATTCGATCGATACCTCGGCTTTTTCAACATCAAAGGTCATTCCTCCAGCCATTTCTCAGGGTTAAGATATAGAGAACTTGAGAGAGAGAGAGAAATTTGCTGAGGTTCTTTTTGCAAAGGGTTTCTTTCAAGGCTTGAAGGCGTAAAAATTTGATCTTGAAAAGAAAGAAAATATTTATAGTAAAAGGCAAAGCTTACACTGAAAGGTTTCTGAAGGAAAACGAATCGATTTTTTTTTTTTAAAAAAAAAACAAACACATTAAATGTGTATTAAAAGCAACTGTCACGTCCGCAGTAAAAAGTAACTTCCGTGACCTTTCAAAAACTGACTCAGCGTGGGAAATTTGAAAAGTTTCAAACAAAATAAATGCAAAGATGTATGTCTTATCAAGAAATTTACCTCACTATTTAACAAGTGCAAAGCATTTTGGACGCAAATCTTCAATGGACGCAAGAAGTATTAATTCTTTACAAAATGCATACTTAGATGTTTTCGAATAAGAGTGAATCTATCCTCTGATAGGGGTTTTGTGAAAATATCTGCCCATTGATGATCTGTATCCACATATTGAATATCAAACACACCTTTTTGAATATAATCTCTTATAAAGTGATGTTTGATTTCAATGTGTTTTGCCCTTGAATGTAGTATAGGATTTTTTGATAAGTTAATCGCAACAGTATTATCACATAGTAAAGGAATCTTACTTTCAAAGACGTTGTAATCTTCTAATTGATGTTTGATCCAAAGTAGTTGAGAGCAACAATTGGACGCAGAAATGCATTCAGCTTCAGCTGTTGAGAGGGCAATTGTGCTTTGTCTCTTGCTGGACCAAGATACTAGATTTCCTCCAATGAAGTGACATCTTCCACTTGTACTTTTCCTTTCGATTCTATCTCCAGCATAGTCAGCATCACAAAAACCAACTAATCTGTACTCATGAGATTTCTTAAATACCAAACCTAGATTAGTAGTTCCTTTCAAGTATCTGAAAATTCTTTTTACAACAATTAAGTGTGACTCTCTAGGATCAGATTGAAAACGTGCACATAGACACACACTAAACATTATATCAGGTCTGGACACAGTGAGATATAAGAGTGATCCGATCATACCTCTGTATACCTTTTTGTCCACCTTTTTATCTTTATCGTCCAATCTTAGTGTGGACGATGGATACATTGGTGTACTCATAGTTTTGCAATCGTCCATCTTGAATTTCTTCAGAAGTTTATTGGTGTATTTTGTCTGATGGATGTAGATTTCGTCCAATGTCTGTTTCACTTGCAAACCTAGGAAGAATTTTAATTCTCCCATTAAGCTCATTTCGAACTCCTTCTGCATCAGATTGGAGAATTCCTTGCAAAGAGATTCATTAGTAGCTCCAAAAATAATATTATCAACATAAATTTGAACTATAATGAATTTTGAGTTTTTGTCTTTGCGAAAAAGAGTAGTGTCAACTTTTCCTCTAGAAAAACCGCTTTCTTTTAAAAACGTGCTTAACCTTTGATACCAGGCTCGACGAGCTTGTTTTAATCCATACAGGGCCTTTTTCAATTTGAAAACATGCCTAGCGAAATTTTGATCCTCGAAACCAGATGGTTGTTTAACGAAAACTTCTTCATTGATTATACCATTTAGAAACACACTTTTTACATTCATTTGATAAAGCCTCATGCTATGATGAGCAGCAAATGAAAGTAAGATGCGTATGGCTTCTAATCTAGCTATAGGAGCAAAAGTTTCAGTGAAATCAGTACCTTCTTGTTGTGAGTAACCTTGGGCCACTAACCTTGCTTTGTTTCTCACAACCTTACCATCTTCGTCCAATTTGTTTTTGAATATCCATTTTGTGCCGATGATGGACTTGTTTTTAGGCTTTTGAACCAGCGTCCAAACATTGTTTCTTTTAAATTGATTTAGCCCTTCTTGCATGGCTAAGATCCATCCTTCGTCCTCCAGTGCTTCTTCTATTTTTCTCGGCTCCATTTATGAGATGAAGGCTACATCTGAGTATTCTCTGAAGGTAGATCTTGTACGCACTTTATCATATGGATTACCAATGATTTGGTGTTCTGGATGATAAGTTTTGAAGTGCCAACTTCTTTGACCATCAGTTGTTTCTTCTTTTCTTTCATCGTCCAATGCTTCTTTGTATGGAGTAGTTGATCCTTCTCCTTTGTCATTTAGGTTTAACTCTGCAAAAGACTCATCTAGCTCTGACAAATCATTGTCAGGCTTTTTGTCATTGAATTTAACATGAACAGATTCTTCAACAGTTAAAGAGCAAGAGTTATATACTCTATATGCTTTAGATGTTTCTGAGTATCCTAAAAAAATACCAGAGTCAACTTTAGCATCAAATTTTCCTAAAGAATCCTTAGTATTCAAGATAAAGCATTGACAGCCAAAAGAATGAAAATAAGAGATGTTGGGTTTTCATCCTTTCCACAATTCATAAGGAGTCTTGTTTAAAAGAGGTCTAATATATATTCTGTTTTGAATATAACAAGCAGTGTTAACAGCTTCAGCCCAGAAGTGTTTGGAGATTGAGTTGTCATTGAACATTGTTCTAGCCATCTCTTGAAGAGATCTATTTTTTCTTTCTACCACACCATTTTGTTGTGGTGTTCTTGGGGCAGAGAAGTTGTGAAGAATACCGTTTTCTTCACAGAACAATTGGAAGCTTTCATTCTCAAATTCTCCTCCATGATCACTTCGGATTGAGTTGATACATATGTCTTTTTCATTTTGAATTCTTTTACAGAAAATAGAGAAGACTTTGAAAGACTCATCCTTGTGAGCTAGAAACATAACCCATGCCCATCTAGTATAGTCATCTACTATGACCAATCCATATTTCTTTCCATTTAGTGAAGAAGCTCTTGTTGGACCAAATAGATCAAGATGTAACAATTCTAGTGGTCTAGAGGTGGAAACGATGTTTTTGGACTCAAAAGTGTTTTTGATTTGTTTCCCCTTTTGACATGCTTCACAGAGAACGTTGACAAGAGGTTGTCGAGACCTCGTCAAATAATAAAAATTACCGGTTCGCAAACTAATTTGTAGTATAGAGCATGAACCGAATCGTCTCTCAAGGATCCAAAAAGAACAAAGATTTAATCAAATCAAGATAATTAAAAGGGGGGTTTTGATGATTGGAAAAGATAATACACTAATTGAATTAAAGGAAAGTAATTAACAAATTAACCAATCCAAGGAAAGTTTACCATTCTTGAGTTTAATTCATCATTGATCACAAGTAATTCACTTAATTGCTAACCGTGTTCTTGGCCTTAGATCACATCAAGACGCCTCAACATGATCCAAGAATCCTCTACTAGATAAGCATCTAGGATTTAATTAACCAAGGTTAGATAAAGTAAGCACCATCCAAACATAGATTAACTTAAGATCAAGAATTTAACCAAGCTAAACAATCTATCAAAAAGCTTTAATAAATTGTTTATTCTATGTGATCCTCTTGAATACATGATAATAAAGCTATTATCACATAAACATCCAAATCAAATTAAGCAATTCAATCTAGATCAAAATTAAAAGAGGAAGAAGAGAAACTTGAATAACAATTAAGCAATATGAACAAGCGAAAATAGATCTCCAAATTAAACATCAAGATGGCTAATCCCTTGGATTGATTATGAGAGCCTAGCCTTCCATGGATGGGAAGGAAGAACTCAGAAATAAAAGAACAAAAAAGAAATTCTAAAGAAAATGAAGAAGAGAAAGAAAACTCTCACAAATACTTAAACTTTCTTGAAACTTACTTCAAAATTGAATTCATCTCTAATACAAAGAGGTTGGGTCTATTTATACTAATCCTAGAAGCCAAGTTGTACATGTACATAATCTGAATACAAGCGATAAAAATATGAAAATTGTCAAAAATGGAAGCTTGATGCATGGTTGGTAGGTTGGTGCATGGTAGGTGGGTTGGTGTATGGTTGGTGGCTTTTAGTCAACAACTCTTATCCGACTTCTGGCTTCATTTTCATCCACTAGACGGTGTATTTTGACTTTGAGGAACATAAAAGTTGTAGCCAGTTGTCTCCTTGAAATTTTGCAATTTGAATCATGCCATTTGGACATTTAGAACTCCAGATATGCCAAAAACACTGAACCTACCTCATGTTAGGTTGGCAGAACGTGTTTCCAAATTTAAACCAATTGTAGCTTCATTATCATGCCTAAAACGACATCTATTGACTAAATGGTCTTCAGTGAAGTTGGAGATATGGGTCTTATCTTTCCAATGGCCAAGTTTCAGCCCAAGAGGAGGCCTATAACTCACTATGTAGTCCAATATGTGCACACTGCCCAGATTTTCCTGACAGCAAACCCACTCTGCATTGCAGGGATGTTTTGGACCCTTAGAAGTTCGATCCAGCTCTTGAGTTCTTCATGAAACTTGTAGAGCATTGTCTTAGCTTTCCAAAGACACCAAGATCACCTCAATTGGATCACCGAGTCCCAAGTTATGGCCTAACCAAGGAAGAAAGGTCAAAATGCATCAAAATCCGAAAATTATCCAATATTTACATTAAAACCCAATGAAGCCCAACAACATTAAACTCATCTAAAATACTAATATTGGGCACAATAAACATCTTATAAAGCCTAATACAAAGCTAAAATAAGTGTCTCAAATTGATTGATCAAACGTCTGATTTATACACAAGCTTTGGTAGTCCTCTTACGAGGTTATGCTTATTTAGCTTGGAGATTAACCTCAAGCTTGCATGACCAAGCTTCTTGTGCCATATCCACTGTTCTCCTTTTATGGATACTAGACATGATACATTTTGATCTGAAATATCTTCCAAGTCAATTTTATAGAGATTGTTTTGCCTTTTAGCAATGAAGAGTATGGATCCGTCAGAGTTTTTAACTATACATTCTCCTTGATTGAATGAAACATTAGATCCACTATCACATAATTTACTAATGCTGAGCAGATTATGTTTCAATCCTTCAACCAGAAGAACATTATTGATAGAGGGAAAAGGATGCTTACCAATCTTATCTATTCCAAATGTTTTACCCTTCTGGTTTCCTCCAAACGTAACGAAGCCGCCTGAATTAGTTTTGATGTCTTGGAACATAGACCTTTCTCCCGTCATGTGCCGTGAGCAACCACTGTCCAGGTACCATGACAGGTGTCTTTTTCTTGTTGCTAAGCACATCTGCAAGAGGAATTATCATATCCTTAGGTGCCCATATCTTTTTGGGTGACCCTCTTTGGTTAGCTCTTGGAGATCCAGAATATTTTGACCTTTTATTAAAGAGATCTTTTGAAGAGGGGTGAACGTTCTTTTTATAAACATTCTTAAAAGATTTAGGTTGAGTAGTAGTTTTTTGAAAAAAACTTTTTATCAGTATCTTGATATCGCAATCCAGATTTGTCATGAGGATCTCTGGAATACCTGAGTAAAATGTTTAGGTTGTTGGTGCTTTTCACAAATTTACTGAGATCCTCCGCTAACTCTTTTACCTCAGTATGAAGTTTACCAACTTCATCTGAAGTGTTGGACTCAGAAGAGGTTTTCAAAAGAGCATTTTCAGTTTTTAATTTTTCACAACAAATTTCAAGTTCTTGTTTTTCTGAAAGCATTTTTCCATATTCTCTGGTTAATTTTGAAAACTTTCTTTTCAGGGATTTATATTCAACCGCTAAAATGGATGAATTATTTAACAACTCATCAAAAGCATTTTGAAGATTAAGGTCACAGTTTGTTATCTCATCTTCTTCTTCTTCTTCCAAAAAGGTGTTCGCCATGAGACATAGATTGACTTCTTCTTCTGCCTCTTCTTCATCATCAGTAGTTGAGAGATCAAGATCTTCCCAAGTGGCCATTAATCCTCTTTTCTTCTTTGGAAAGAATCTCCTTTTCTCTTTCTCCTTGTTTAGTAAAGGGCATTCCGCTTTAATGTGTCCAGGCTTGTTGCATTCATAGCATATGATTGGACTCTTGTTTTTTGTTTTTGTTATGTCCTTTGGTGATCTTCATCCAAAGTGTTTTCTCCACATACCTCCTTTCTTTTTCCACATTGCTTGTATCTTTCTAGAGATGAAAGATAACTCGTCATTATCTGAGATATCTTCTTCAGATGACTCGGCTTCATCTGATGATTTTTCAGCTTTAAGTGCTTTGGACGCACTCCCTTTGTGAGCTTTAAGGGCAATTGATTTCCCTTTTCTTGAACTTTCCTCTTCTTGAAGTTCCAGCTCATGAACTTTAAGGGAATCCAAGAGTTCCTCCATGGTAAGAGAAGCTAGGTTCTTTGCTTCCTGTATGGTAGGTCTCCATTGTCTGGAAAGGCTTCGTAGAATTTTTCTGATATGATCTTGATTATCATAGGTCTTTCCCAGAGATCTCAAGCCATTGATTATTGTTTGGAATAGTCCAATCATTTGATCAATGTTTTCATGCTCTCCCATTTTGAAGAGCTCATACTGGTGAACCAGTATGCTTATCTTTGATTCCTTGACTTGAGATGACCCTTCATGTGCTAAGGCCAGAGTATCACACATCTCTTTAGCTATTTCACAGCTATGGACTTTGTCGTGCTCTGATATGGTGATGGCACACATAAGATAGTGTTTGGCTTTTGAGTTAAGCTGATGTCTGGTTCGTTGTCCTTCCGTCCATTGTGATCGAGGGAGTTCCTGTCCTTCTGCGTTGGTGGGTATTTGATATCCATTTTGGACTAGGTCCCAAATATCCATATTTTGGGCATCAAAAAATGCAATCATCCTCTTCTTCCAGTAATCATAGTCGTTTCCATTGAATAGAGGTGGTCTGTTCACAGCTTGTCCTTCGTTCTCCATTTAATGGTGTACTGGATCTTTTCCTCTGCACTATTAGATGCTCAACCCAAGAGGCTGAGCTCTGATACCAATTGAAATAATCAAGTGAAACACAAGAAGGGGGTTGAATTGTGTTTCTTAACCCTTTTTGAACCTTTTAAAAAAGTTTTCCTTTAACAACAGATTCAACACAACATAGGTTAAAGGTTAACAAGTAAATGACGTAAAAACAAGACTTCTCAGTCCTATTGGACTCTAAGGATTTTGAAGAGATTTTTAAGGAAGTAGTTAAGAAGTTCGAAGAACCAATTTAAAAACCTTTGTTAATAAACACAATAGTAAACCCCAGAAGTGAGTGGAAATAATAAAACACACTAGAAGAGAAGAGAAACTTACACCAGAGATTTATCCTGGTTCACTCTCACAAACCAAGTGTTACGTCCAGTCCCTTCAACCAGAAGGATTTTTCAACTAATCTTTTTCGAGATTACAAGTATTATTCACCTCTTCAGGTAACAAGTATTCTCAACCTCTTCATTCTTACAACACTAAGATGAATAAATAGAAGGTGATGAAAGCTTGAGTTTGAAACTCACTAGAAAATGAGAATAGACAATGAATCTCAAGACTTTAACCTTTTTACAAGTGAAAAGAATTCTACAAAGAGATAAAGCTTTTTAGTCTTTTTCAGCTGCTTGCCAAAAATCACTCTCCTTTTTTTTTGAGTGTTGCTTCTCCTTTTCTTTTTAAAAGAGAGAACAATTTGAGCAGACTTCATAAGCTTCGTCGTCCAACGAAAATATTTATTACCGTTCTGAGTAGCATTAAAAGCATCAACTGATATCGTGTTGAGCTTCTTCTGAAATGTGACTTTGATTATCAGAAATTTCCAATCATGTGATAACTGAGTCCTGATTTGTCTGAGATCGCAGAAAGTTCCTTATTTGCTGGTCTTTGTAGTTGTTAGACAATGTCAGCAAAAAGCAGCTTAGTTGACTTCTTCTGTTGCCATAAGCTGTCAGAGTTCTTTTCTAGCATTTAATGAAGAACAGTTCTTCATTTTTGAATTTTAACTTTGGACGAGAGCTTGAACTTGAACTTTGTAAGAGTGTTTTGAGTCTAAGCTTTGGTAAAAGGATAGTATTGGACGAACCAATAAAATAGTAACAGTATATGCAGACAGTCATTAGACGCACGAATAGTATATGACAAAATGGCCGCATATAAAAAGATTTTGCAGAAACATATTGGACGCAGACTATCAAATAGTTTATTTTAAGAAACTATTTGCTCTTTTAAAAACTCATCGAAGAATTCCCAATTAACAGCAACAGAGTCAATATATGAAGGAATTTCAATTCTATTGAAACACTCTGTCAAAACACTTACTTGTTCAAACTTAATAAATATTTTTGTTATCCTCAAAACTTAAATAGGGAAAGCTACAGCTTTTTGTCATTAGTGTTAAACCTTTTAATAAATATATGAAGCATATGTTTCTTCTTCATCTGCTTTTACTTCATCTTCTGTTGATGAAAGGTCAAGATCTTCCCAAGTTGCCATTAGTCCTCTTTTCTTCTTGGTGAAGAATATTTTCTTCTCCTTATCTTTGTTTAGAGAGGGACATTCATCTATGATGTGTCCCGGTTTCTTGCACTGGTAGCATATGATAGGACTTTTGTCCTTTGTTTCAGCTCTGTCCTTTGGAGTTCTTCATCCAAAGTGTTTTCTTCTCATGCCATCCTTCTTTCTACACATTGTTTGTATCATTCTAGAGATGAAAGATAGCTCGTCATCTTCAGAGACATCTTCTCCAGATGATTCAGCATCATCTGAAGATTCTTTAACTTTAAGTGCCTTGGACGCACTTCCTTTGTGGGCTTTTAGGGCAATAGATTTGCCTTTTCTTGAATTGTCCTCTTCTTGCAGCTCAAGTTCATGAACTTTTAGAGAACCAAAAAGTTCCTCCATAGAGAGGGAAGCAAGATTTTTTGCTTCTTGTATAGTTGTAACATCCCTGAATTTTAATTCCAACCTTATTTTTAGCTTAGTTAAATTATATGAAAGTCCTTGTATATTTTTCAAAAATTGGGAATTTTTACAAATCATCAATTGTAGTTTAGACTTTTCACACCCCTTAATGGCAATTTTAGTAATTTTCACTTAGGTGGAGGGTAAAGTTGATAATTCAACTTCATTTTGTGGGATATGGGGATCGGTCACTTAAGGTGATCGTGTGGTCATCTTCCCCAAAGAGAAATTCAAGATTTTCTCCATAGCCAAGTTTTCTCAAGGTTTCAAGGTCCAAGAGTAAGCATTTATATTCATCTTTTGGCTTAGCTCTTTAATGGTTATTGATCACCTTGAAAAACTCTTTTTCTTTTTTAAGAATCAAGAACACTCATTTCTAAAGTTGTTTGTTTGATTTAGGTGTTTTGAAGGAAGTTGAAGAGGAGGCTCTCTTGAGGATTTTGGTTGGTTTGATTTCTCCATCAACCTAGTTCTTGCCCTATATCATTTCTAGGTGAGTGTGAGATGATTTGTGATATACTATGGTATTGTTAGGATGTAAGTTTAAGTTTTGAAAATAAGGATTTCCATGTGTTTGAAAATATAGTATGGCCATGGTTTACTTTGGAAAAGGAGATTTCGTGTGCTGACACCAGACCACGGCCGTGGTGTCCACCACGGTCTAGCCGTGGTTGTCTCTGTTTTTGTTTTCTTAAATTTCTGGTTCTTCGAACCATGGTCGTAGTTCCCACCACACCTAAGCTGTGTGTAGCATCCTAAATTTTGATTCCAGGCTTATTTCTAGTTTAATTAAATCATATGGAAGTCCTAATGTAATTTTCTGGAATTCAGATAAATTGAGAATTTTTAGAAATCTCCACGGGTATTTTGGTCTTTTTACACCCTCAGTGGCAATTTAGTATTTTTCCACTTAAGTAGAGGGCAAAGTTGACAATTCAACTTCACCCTCTTGTGAATAAGAGGACCGGCTCCTTGGAAGACCGTTTGGTCATCTTCCCCAAATTTTCAAGCTTTTCTCCATAGCCAAAGTTTCTGCAAGGTTTCAAGGGCTAAAAGTAAGCATTTTTACTCATCTTTTGGCTTAGCTTATTTGATGGATATTGATCACCTTGGTTTCTTCTTCAAGTCTATGGTTTTAGTTTCTTGAAAAGCTCATTTTCATCTTTAAGAATCAAGAACCCATTTTGAAAGTTGTGTATTTGGTTTGGATGTTTTGAAGGAAGTCGAAGGGAAGGTTGTCTTGGTTACAAATCCAATATTGGAATAAAGTTTGGAGCACTTCAAGGTGAGTGTGGGTTAATTTGTGACATTGTATGGTGTTGTTAGGATGTAAGTTTAAGATGTAAGATTAAGCTTGAAAGTAGGGATTCACATCTGTTTGAAGTTAGTTGTGTATTGTTACTTGAATTCAAAGATTTGGGTATATGAACATGAATGATATAGTTGGTTTATTTTGATGGATTAAGGGAGATGATCCCAATAGGGAAAATTAAGTTTTGGTTTTGGTTGGGTGTGGGGCACTATTGTGATATTGTCATTTTGAGCATGATATGAGTGCATTACACATGCACAGTGAGATGGCCTAACCGGAAGGGGTTATTATACAAAAGAGGAGTGGTTCGTCTAACCGGAAGGGGTTAGATGGAAAGAAAAAGTGTGACACAAATACATTACATATGCATAGTGAGATGGCCTAACCGGAAGGGGTTAGTGTACAAAAACGTTGAGAGAATACCTAACCGAAAGGGGTTAGGTGGAAAGAAAAGGTGTGAAATGCATATGCAGTCATAAACCCATTGCATATGTTGGATTGGAATTACTTGGTGTGTTGAATTGTGTTTTATTCTTGCATTCTAATTGCATGCAAACTTTATTTACAAGTTATATTCACATTCACTGGGAAGTTGCTCTCGCCCCCTCTTTCTCAGATTCGCAGGAAAACCCCAGACCCTCTACGGGTTAAGTACAGAGGATTCTGTTAATTGTCGCAGTTAGTGATAGAATGTATTATGATACTTGTATTTTTATGGAGTTAAGCACCATTATGTAATTATGATATGTTGTGTAATGTAATGTATAGTACTCTGATATAGACACGATAGGGAAACTAATGAACTATTGTTGATGTTTTCAGTCCTGCTAACATTTTGTAAGTTGTGCTCAGTCAAGATAGCGTTTAATACACACTTGTATAATATGCATACTTTGATATTATTTTGAATAAGATCGAAGATCTCCTGTATGTATATATATATATGATTGATAATTTAAAATGATTGTGTTGGAAGCCGCTGTTTATCTTATGTCATTTGGGAATGTGCGAGAAATAAAGGAAGCTCTGCCAAATTTTCCATTTAATGAAAAAAAAATATTTCATGTAAGACGTACGAGTTGGTAAAGGGTGTAGTAAATAATAGGTCTTACACCGTGGTTGACTCTGTTTGCTTCTTTTTAGGGCATTTGACTACTAATTCAATTCCACATGATATGTTGATTTCGAATCTTGGGTTGGTTTGAATGTTATGTTATTGTGATTTCGAATCTTGGGTTGGTTTGAATGTTAAAGAATTAAAGATGAAGATGAACAACAAGTGAACAGTAGCGTCAACAGTACAGAACAGTGTATGAATAGTAACAGGAACAGTAAAAAATAGTAAAAAAATAAATGGAAAAGATGGAAAAAGACAAGAGATGGAAGGAAGAAGACGCCACACTCTTGGGGAGTGATAAGTCAAGCAAAGATTCACCACAAAGGTAAGGAAACCTTTGATAAGAGCCAAGATGGTTCACCCAAGAACCCCAAGAGAGGTAGCAAGCTAGCACAATTTTAACCCTAATCCTAGCACAAATGTGGCCCAAGCCCAATTAGAAGGCAACACTTATCCCTTGCTTTGCTATGCATAGTTAATCCCAAATAATAGGCCCTTATTACAAAATGATCCCCAAATAAAAATAAGAACCAAAACTGAAAAGATTAAATGGTTCAAATACATAATTAAAAAATGACTAAAAAGAAATCATGGCCCTTCATCAACTTGGATCATTTAGACCATCTCGAGTGCTTCTTCTTCTAGAATGGGCTTGAGTGAGAGAAAATGGTTGACTTCTTTATCCAAATCCTCCTTAGCCTTCTTAGGTCTTGACCTTGTCATTGGGCCTCCAAGTCCTTGCAGTGCATCTTTGGGCCTTGGGCCCGTTGGGCTTTCACTTGAGCTTCCTTGGTCTCCATCATGCCTTCCTCCTTCAAAAGAATTCGTCTTCGAATTTGATCCTTCATCACCTACATCAAAAGGACGTAAGTCAGCCACATTAAATGTTACACTAACCACATAATCACCTGGTAGGTCAACTTTGTAGGCATTGCCATTGATTCTTTCTAAGATTTGGAAGGGTCCATCTCCTCTAGGTAAGTGCTTAGATTTCGTTTACAAGGGAAACCTTTCTTTTCACATGTGCACCCACACCCAATCTCCTGGATCAAAAACAACTTGCCTCATTCCCTTGTTTGCTGGCCTAGCACACTGCTTCATCTTTCTTTTAATTTGAGGCTTGACTTGTTCATGGAGCTTCTTCACATATTCAACTTTTGCCTGTCCATCCCTATGAGTTAAAGAAGAGACATTAGGTAGTGGTTGTAAATCAAGGGGTGTGAGGGGATTAAAACCATATGTAATCTTAAAAGGAGAAAGGCTAGTAGTAGTATGCACAACTCTATTATTAGCAAATTCAACTAAAGGTAAAGCATTCTTCCAATGTTTTGATGTTCCTTTTGATGATTGATCGTAGCAAGGTCGATAGGGTCTTATTCACCACCACAGAAATAGAGTCTCTTCCTTTTTTTTAGCTGGGCAAACCCATCCATTTTGCATCAAATCCTCTACTTGTTTCTGAAGTTCCATAGTTTCCTCAGGAATTGTCCTATAGGCGAGCCTATTGGGAAAAAGGCTCCCGGGATGAAGTCCATTTGATGTTCAATCCCCCTCAAGGGTGGTAGTCTGGGAGAGACATTCTTTGGAAAGACATCTTCAAAGTTTTGCAAAAGAGAATCAACTTCACTAGGTAGAGGGCTAGAGTTACAATTTAAGTACAAGTCCTTGTATAAACAAATGTACATATCTTGCTTTGCAAAGCAAGCCCTCTTAATCTCACTCTCCCTAGTAATTAAATATTCAAATTTTTTTCCCATTTACAAGTTCTTGGTCCCTATTCTTTGCTTACCCCTTTGATTTTACTTTTAAGTCCTCCTTTTCTTGCTCTCTTCTTAGCTTCAAGGCCACTTGGTCTTCACGAACCTATTTGGGAGTAAGGGGCACAAGAGTTACCTTTAAAGAATTGTGAACAAAGGAGTACTTGTTAGTGAAACCATCATGAATAGCATGCTTATCAAATTGCCATGGCCTTCCAAGCAAAATATGGCTGGCCTCCATGGGGACAACATCACACAAAACATCATCATTATACTTACCAATTGACAAACTTACCAACACTTGTTGATTTACTGTCAACTCACCGTTCTCACTTAGCCATTGAAGCTTGTATGGTCGGGGGTGAGGAGTAGTTTTAAGGTCAAGTTTTCTTACTAAGAGAATGCTTGCCACATTGGTGCAACTTCCCCCATCAATGATTAATGAGCACACTTTGCCTTGGATGACACATCTTGTGTGGAAGATATTTTCCCTTTGGTCTTGGTCCCTTGCCACAACTTGGCTACCCAAGAGTCTCCTTACCCAGAGTCTCTTTTCTTCATTGTAATGGTGATAGGAAAAGATTTGTTCTACCTTGGTTACCCATTCTAAGTAGGCTTCAGGGTCATTTTTTCCTTGGAAAGAAGGTATTTGGGTCTTTACTCCTCCTAGGTCTCCTCCCCTTTCATCACTCCTATGTCTCCTATTCCTCCTTTCATAACTTCTTTCACTCCTCTCATGCCTCCTTCTCCTATCATGGTTCCTCCTAGTCCTCATTTCCCTACCCGAATCATAGGTATCTTCATCTTCATGTTAAGAATCTCTCTGCCTTTCATTATCAAGCCTTGTATTAATTTCCACTCTAAACTTCTCAAGTTCTTTAGCTAAGGCTTGCATAAGGTTTGCGGTTCTAGGGGATGGGGGTGTACTTCCTTCACTCATCTTTGCACAAGTAATAAGAATAATTAAAGATTGAAAGACCCTTACCATTCTTCTCACGTGTATATACTCTTAGATTGATTCCACTCGTGTTTCACATAATTAGGCTTTTGTTTAATGAAAATGCTCTTGCTTTTACCACTCAAGTTCTCTTTGCAAGTTCTTCAATAAACCCTCTCGCATTTCAATTATCAAAAGATCTTACAAAAGTAGCGGCCCTCTCAAGAGTAAGCACTCTGAAGTTGAAGAAAGGATGAAACTCTAGACAAAACTCAAAGGAATTTAAAAGACAAGCAATAAAAGCTAATTAAAAAGAAAGGTAAACTCCAAAGGAATAAGAAGAAAAGAAATGTGCAAGTTATGTAGAATAGCACCGCTTAATGAAGTCCATAAGGCAATCAAACTTAATCTTGCTTAAGTGCAAGGGCAGTCTCTTTCTTCTTCTTTTTTTGAATAGATCTTTTTTTTAATGTTATTTTTCACGACCTTGTTCTCGTTTTGCACTTAAAAAAAATTGGTTCTTGAATTTTTTTTTGTTCAAAATGTTATGCCCAATTGTGTATTTAAGAGCTTCCTTTTAAATTAAGGTGCTATAAAACATATAACAACAATGGATATAGAATTTGATAAGATCAAAGCTATAAATATTGAGCAGAAATTTAAGAACAGAAACTAAAAGCAGAAAATAAAAGGACAGGAATTTAAATGACAAGAATTAAAGGACGAAAGATAAATGGCAGAAAGTAAAGAATGTAGCCAATTCTTAGAAATGGCAGAGATCAATGATGATAAAGGTTGTGTACAATTATGACATTCAAGTAATGGTGCTTGATGTTTGGAAAGCAATAAGAGCAAGTACACAAAATATAGGAACTCTATCAACTCTAGGATCCGGGCTCTAGATACCACATGATATGATCCAAGTTGGATGCATATTGTTTTTACGGATCGTCCTAGAGTTGATTTCTTGTTTTAAAGAATTAAAGAAGAAGATGAACAACAAATGAACAATAGCGTCACCCAATACGTAAACAGTAGCGTCAACAGTGCGGAACAATGGCATGAACAGTAGCGTCAACAGTAAAAAATAGTAAAAAAATAAATGGAAAAATGGAAAAAGACAAGGGATGGAAGGAAGAAGACGCCACACTCTTGGGGAGTGATAAGTCAAGCGAAGATTCGCCACAAAGGTAAGGAAACCTTTGATAAGAACCAAGATGGTTCTCCCAAGAACCCCAAAAGAACTAAGCTCTCAAAAACTCACAAAGGAGTGTGATTGTATTCTAAAATTCAAAAGTGACAAATGCAACAAATACAAGCCTATTTATAGGGATTGAGTTGGCGGCTAGGTCTAGCTAAAAGGAGGCAGCAAGCCAGCACAATTTTAACCCTAATCCTAGCACAAATGTGACCCAAGCCCAATTAGAAGGCAAAACTTATCCCTTGCTTTGCTATGCATAGTTAAGCCCAAATAATAGGCCCTTATTACAAAATGATCCAAAAAAAAAAAACCAAAACTGAAAAGGTTAAAAGGTTCAAATACATAATTAAAAAATGACTAAAAAGAAATCATGGCCCTTCATCAGCTTGGATCATTTAGACCATCTTGAGTGCTTCTTCTAGAATGCGCTTAAGTGAGAAAATGGTTGACTTCTTTATCCAAATCCTCCTTAGCCTTCTTAGCTTTTGACCTTGTCAGTGGGCCTCCAAGTCCTTGCAGTGCATCTTTAGGCCTTGGACCCATTGGGCTTTCACTTGAGCTTCTTTGGTCTCCATCAGTTGTTCTCACCCCTCTTTCTCAGATTTGCAGGAGAACCACGGACCCTCTACAGGTTAAGTACGGAGGATACTATTGCTTGATGTTGTTAGCAATAAACTGTATTTTGATACTTGTATTTTGGGGGAGCTAAACTCCGTTATGTATTTATGACATGTTGTGTAATGTATTATACTCTGATATAGGTGTGATAAGTAAATTGACAAACAACTGTTGATGTTCTCAGTTCTGCCAATATTTTGTAGGTTGTGCTCAGTCAGGATAGTATTTGATACACAGTTGTATGTTATTACGTACTTTGATATTTTGGGATAAAGCTAGAGACCTCCTATATATATATGCTTGATGTTTTGTTATGAAACAATTGTGTTGGAAGTTGTTTATTTTGCTCTGCCATTTTGGAAACGTTCGTAAACAGAGGAAGCTCTGCCAAATTTCTGTGTATCAAAAAATATATATTTCACGTAAGTGTGTATGAGTTGGTAAATGGTGTGGAAAATATTAGGTCTTACATTTTTGGTATCAAAGTAGTTTTTCGTATAGGATTGCGTAATATGGGTCTAGAGTCATATTGAGCACTTACGATGCATGCCTATAGCTTTTCATATACTTTTAATATGTTGCTTGTGAGGAATTGGGACTGATTAACCTGATGTTTTTTGTGCTATATACAGAGTTATGAGCGGGCTAGGGCGAACTTGTGGTGGAGGCCAAGGCAGAGGTCGAGGCCAACCTACTACTACTGCTGGTGAGACCTATCATTTCTCAGCAGTTGGGATTGATGAAGTTCTGCAAGTGGGATCCCCCATCTTTCCATGGGAACTATGATCCTGTGGTTGTTGAAAGATAGGTGAAGCACTTTGAAAAGATTTTTAAGGCCATGCAGTGTACTGCAGAGTAGAAAGTGATCTTCGCTGCTTATAAACTGGACGATGAGGCCAAACACTCATGGGAGGCCACTTATCCTGGATTACTTCTCAAGAAGGATCCCATTACATGGGAGTCTTTTAAGACAACATTTCAGAGTAAATACTTCCCTACTAATGTCAGAATCCAAAAGGAACAAGAATTTATGCACTTGAGATAGGGAGACCTCACTGCTGGTCAGTATGCGGCCAAATTCGATGAGTTGTTTAAATACTCAAGTTACCTGCAGAACGGACATAATGAGATTTGGAAGTCCATTCAGTTCGAGCGGGGACTTGAGTTTGAGCTGAGAAAGGCTGTTGCTGGCTTTGAGATTAGGGATTTTGCTTCCTTGGTTGAGAAGTGCTTGACTATAGAGGAGTGCATGACCCCTGTTATTGAGAGCAGTCTGGGAACTGGGAAAAGAAAGACAGAGGTTAACCAACCTGCGCGGAACACTAAATTCCAAGATGGACAGTTCAGAGGTAGACAAGTACAACTAATACATAGGGCATCGAGTACAATAGGGCCTAAACTGGAACCATGCAAGACATGTGGGAAACTGCATCAGGATAATTGTCTGGCAACTACTAGTGTGTGTTTCTTTTTTGCCCAGTAGGGACATATTGGTAAATAATGCCCACAACGGTAATTTGTTACAAGTGCCAGCAGAAGGGGCACACTTCTCGAGATTGCCCACAGACTTCTAAGGCGCCAGTTCTTACTCCTAGACCTCCAACCTAGGGGTGAGTGTACACCCTCAGTGGGGCAAAGGCATATGTGGATGATTTGATCCAAGGCATGTGCTTACTGAATGGTCAGAACTTAATTGTACTATTTGACTCTGGGGCAACCCATTCATTCATTTCTGATGCATGTGTGAAGTCCTTGTGTTTGACCACTACTTCCTTACCTTATACACTTTCAGTGACTACTCCTACTAAGGATAATATTCTTACACCCATTGATCAATCCATTTGAGACACTTATGTTGGCTTTGTACTTAGCTTTATTAGATGTTTATTGTGCCCAATATTAGTATTTTAGCCGAGTTTAATGTTGTTGGGCCTCATTGGGCTTTAATGCAAATTGTGAATAATTCTTGGATTTTGATGCATTTTGACCTTTCCTCCTTGGTTAGGCCATAACTTGGACTCGATGATCCATTTGTGGTCATCTTGGTGTCTTTGGAAAGCTAAGATAAGGTTCTAATTCATGAATAACTCAAGAGCCAGATTAGAATTCTAAGGGTACAAAATAGCCCTGCAAGTCAGAGTGGGTTTGCTGTCACTGGAATCTGAGCAGTGTGCATATATTGGACCATATCTTGGGCTATAGACCTCCTTTTGAGCTAAAACTAGCGCCATTGGAAAGATAAGACCCATATCTCCAACTTCACTAAAGACTATTTAGTTAATAGATGTTGTTTTAGGCATGATTATGAAGCTACAAGTTGGTTTGAATTTGAAAACACGTTCTGCCAACTTAACTTGAAGTAGGTGCAGTGTTTTTGGAATATCTGGAGTTGTAAAAGTCCAATTGGCATGAAACTAACGCCAAAAGTTCAAGGAGACAATTGTAGACAATTGTCATGAAGACCTCCAAGCTAAAATACATCGTTTAGGGGATGAAAGTCAAGCTAGAAGTCAGAGAAGAGTTACTGACTAGAAGCCACCAACCATGGTACCCACAAACCATGCATCAAGCTACCATATTTGACAATTTCCATGATATTACAGCTTGCATTCATATTATTTTCAATTACAAATTGGCTTCTAGGATTCGTATACATCATTCAATTTGAAGTTTGAGTAGTTGTTTGAAGAAAGTTTGAGTATTTGTGAGAGTTTTCTTTCTCTTCTTCTCCATTCTCTTTAGAATTTCGTTTTTGTTCTTTATTTTATGTGTTCTTCCTTCCCATCCATGGAAGGCTAGGCTCTTATAATCAATCCAAGGGATTAACCATCTTGATGTTTAATTTGGAGATCTTGTTTCGATTATTCATATTACATAATTGTTATTCAAGTTTCTCTTCTTCCTCTTTTGATTTTCATCTAGATTGAATTGCATAATTTGATTTAGATGTTTATGTGATAATAGCTTTATTATAATGTATTCAAGGTGGATCACAAAGACTAAACAATATATCAAAGCTTTTTGATGGATTGTTTAGCTTGGTTAAATTATGGATCTTAAGTTAATGTATGTTTGGATGGTACTTAACTTTATCTAACCTTGGTTAACTAAATCCTAGATGCTTATCTAGTAGAGGATTCTTTTATCATGTTGAGCTTCTTGATGTGATCTAACAATTGTGTTTGTTTTGTTTTTTATGCTTTTTCAAGTGGAATTCGACTGAAATTGGGTAAAAGGCATCGTGTCAAGAATTTCGGTTCCGTTACATATCTCTGATTGACCTGAATTTTGGCAGACTAATGGAAAACGTTATTTTGAGAAAGGCTCATTGTTTATATTGAGGTCACCCCTAATTTAGGCAAATTCCATCATTTAGACCACTTTTTCAATTTTTTAGATTTTTTATTATTCTGTTGGATAGCATTTTTGTGTAGATTTCACCCTGTGGTAGTCCCATAATTTTTAAAATTCATTTGATACTGTTTTTATTTTATGTAAAAAAAATTTGAGTATTTGTTTTAGGAATTTTTAGTGTTTTAGTTGTTATTGCTTTTCTATACCTTCCTATGAACTGCATGCTATATGACTAGATCTGATCCTAGTACCTTGCATTCATTTGATCCTGAAATTGATAGAACCTTTCATACACTTTTCAAAATTCATAGGACTGGTAGTAGTATTAATAAAATCACTTCTGGAATTGGACTTGAACTTGGCATTGCACTTGATCTTGTTGACTCTGTTAATCTTGTTGAGTCTGTTTCTGTTAGTGCTTCAGTGTCTAATATTGAGTCTGCTGATTTTACTATGGATGACAATAATAATATGACCCTTAAGGAATTGGCTGCACCTGATGTTATCAACCTTTGTGCATTCAATATCATGAACTTGATGTTGATTTTGAGTTGAAATCTGGATTGATACACTTGCTGCCCAAGTTTCATGGTCTTGCAGGTGAAGATCCACATAAGCATTTGAAGGAGTTCCATGTTGTCTGCTCCACCATGAAACCTGATAAACATATTTTATATGCATAATTTAGCACCTCTCATTGGTCTATTCTTATGAAATTATTGCATATATGAAGTAAAAATTGCATAATTCCTCATATATTGGTTATGTTGTTACAAATTGAGCAGAACACCCGAAGGACTATTCAAAGCAGTTGTTGAACCAAAATATCATGAACTTGGATGTTGATATCAGTATAGCTCAAACAGAAGAGAAATGAAGACCTAAACTCAGTGAATTTTGGGTTACATCAAATTCAGGACAAATCAGAAAATTCTTACTCAAACCTATACTCGGTTATTTGGTGATTTCTCAAGATCTAACCGTTGGATGTAGCTGAAATTTTGATATGTCATGCATGACTTCATTCTATATGACTTTCATAGAAATGAAGATTTCCATATTAGCACCGGAAGTGGGTCAAAATTAGGCAACAAGTTGGTAGCTGTCATTATTGATATAATCTGAGTAGTTTCGACAAAATGGTCAGAACTCAAGATCCAACCGTTAGATCTGGCTGAATTTTTGACATGTTCTTCACGACTGCATGTGCTACAACTTTCATGAAGAGAATATTTCCAAATTATGAGAGGATAAATGACGAATTTGATAATCTTCGGAGCTGAAATTTCAACCCATGTGCAAAGAGATTTGACAAAATTGTAATTGAATAGTTCTAGCCTTTGCCTATAAAAGGAAGGCATTTGCCACACTTAAGGGCATCCCATTTCTGAATTCTCTGATTGTAGTTTGAGTTAGGGGTAAAACTTTGATAAATTGTGAGATTTATACTTTGATTTCAAGGTTAGATCTTCCAATTTGTTTAAAGGAAATCCCAAAGCTCTTGTAGTTTGTATAATATAATCTTCATCTTATTCAAGTTTCTTCATCTTGATGTCTAGTTAAGGTTCTTCCTAGAGTTAGGGGTGAAGCTTTCATAAATTGTGAGATTTATACTTTGATTTCAAGGTTAGATCTTCCAATTTGTTTAAAGTAAATCCCGAAACTCTAGCCCATTGTGTTCTTGTTAATACCAACAACCACTTTCATTTCTATCATGCTTTTCACTTGTTCTTTTGTTTCCTTTAATATAATGAGTAGCTAAATTTCTATACTAGGATTGCAATTTGAACTCACACGTAAGTTGATTCGTTTATCATATCCAAGAGTAGGTTGATTATCTTGAATTGTTTATCTTACTTGTTCTTAATGCTTTTAATTAATTGGCCAATAATTAAATTGAATTGATAAACCTTAAGCAACTTGACAAAGGGATTTTGGTTTTAGATCTACGTAAGATAACATATGATCTTTGTGTGAAAGCCTTGAGTTCATATAGGATAGGCATATACCTATATGACATATGTAACCATTAATGAAATCAGAACTTAATGAATTCTTGATTATTTGATAGACATAGACATATAGTTTATCATTAATTAAGGATATTTCTATTTGACCATCGAAAGAGGCTTATAGATAAGTTAAGGATTTCTAGTTAACAATTCAGATAATTAATTGATCTTAGATAGAAGTAAGAGAATCAAGTAAAGTGTGAGGAATAATTGCAATCCTAGGCTTGGTTAATTTAAATTCTTCTTCTTGTATACTTTAATTTTTAATCTTTCATAACACTTCCTCTTATTAAGTTGTTTAAATAAGATTGAGTTTAGTAAACTTTTAATAGATAGTTGACAAGAGGTTGTCGAGACCCCGTCAAATAATAAAAATTTACCGGTTCACAAACTAATTTGTAGTATAGAGCATGAACCGAATCGTCTCTCAAGGATCCAAAAAGAACAAAGATTTAATCAGATCAAGATAATTAAAAAGGGGGGTTTGATGATTTGAAAAGATAATACACTAATTGAATTAAAGGAAAGTAATTAACAAATTAAAAGAAACAACCAATCCAAGGAAATTTACCGATCTTGAGTTTAACTCATCATTGATCACAAGGAATTCACTTAATCGCTAACCATGTTCTTGGCCTTATATCACATCAAGAAGCCTCAAAATAATCCAAGAATCCTCTACTAGATAAGCATCTAGAATTTAATTAACCAATGTTAGATAAAGTAAGCACCATCCATACATAGATTAATTTAAGATCGAGAATTTAACCAAGCTAAACAATCCATCAAAAAGCTTTAATAAATTGTTTATTCTTTGTGATCCTCTTTGAATACATGACAATAAAGCTATTATCACATTAACATCTAAATCAAATTAAGCAATTCAATCTAGATAGAAATCAAAAGAGGAAGAAGAGAAACTTGAATAACAATTAAGCAATATGAACAAGCAAAACAAGATCTCCAAATTAAACATCAAGACGGTTAATCCCTTGGATTGATTATAAGAGCCTAGCCTTCCATGGATGGGAAGGAAGAACTCAGAAAATAAAGAACAAAAATGAAATTCTAAAGAGAAGGGAGAAGAAGAGAAAGAAAACTAACAAATACTCAAACTTACTACAAAATTGAATTCTAACTTACTTCAAAAATTGAAACTTTTATAATACAAAGATATTGGCTCTATTTATACTAATCCAAGAAGCCAATTTGTACATGTACATAATCTGAATACAAGCTATAAAAACAAGGAAATTGTCAAATATGGAAGCTTGATGCATGGTAGGTGGGTTGGTGCATGGTAGGTGGGTTGGTGTATGGTTGGTGGCTTTTAGTCAACAACTCTTATCCGACTTCTGGCTTCAAATTCATCACATAGACGGTGCATTTTGGCTTAGATGTCTCATGAAAGTTTTAGCCAGTTGTCTCCTTGAAAATCTCCAATTTGAATCATGTCATTTGGACTTTTAGAACTCCAGAAATGCCAAAAACACTACACCTACCTCAAGTTAGGTTGGAAGAACGTGTTTCCAAATTCAGACCAACTTGTAGCTTCATTATCATGCCTAAAACGACATCTATTGACAAAATGGTCTTCAGTGAAGTTGGAGATATGGGTCTTATCTTTCAAATGACCAAGTTTCAGCCCAAGAGGAGGCCTTTAACCCACTATATAGTCCAATATGTGCATACTGCCTAGATGGTTCCGTGACAGCAAACTCACTCTGTATTGCAAGGATGTTTTGGACCCTTAGAATTCTGATCCAGCTCTTGAGTTCTTCATGAAACTTGTAGATCCTTGTCTTAGCTTTCCAAAGACACCTAGATCACCTCAATTGGTTCACCGAGTCCCAAGTTATGGCCTAACCAAGGAAGAAAGGTCAAAATGCATCAAAATCAGAAAATTATCCAATATTTACATTAAAACCCAATGAAGCCCAACAACATTAAACTCATCTAAAACACTAATATTGGGCACAATAAACATCTAATAAAGCCTAATACAAAGCTAACATGTGTGTCTCAAATTGATTGATCAAATTCCCCCACACTTAAGCTTTTGCACTCCTGGGCAAAACACATAAGAACAAAACTAAAGAAAAACAAGAAACATCATATTATTAAACTAAAAGCATAAAAACTGATTATACCTAATCTAATCCACTTCCGTAGGAAAACACGATGGCACTTAGCATGTGCCACAAGCCTTTAAACCCCTAGGTGTCCCTAGTGGACGAGTTATAGTCTCGTGAGGGTTTACCAGGATGATACCCACAAACATGTAATATTTTATTTAATCAATTCAACTAATTTTTAAATACAAGCATTGTATTAAATATAAACCATAATTAATAAGTCAAGTATGCTTAACAAAGAATAGTTGAATCAAATCAATTGAGAATAAAGTATAGCATAATCATGCTTTAATCAGAAATAGGCATGTTCAGATGTTCAGATTGAGTAAAATTCTTCACAAGTGACACTCAAATCACACAAGGTGTTTAGATTAACTGTTTACGCTCAACTCAGTCAAATTATGAAAGTATTTTACCATAGGCTTGCATATACATCAATTCTCCACTACTTAGATCAAATAAATTGCAAAAATCAAGAGGTCTTTCAAAAAGGTTGTAGTGGAACTTATAAGGTGAAGGAAGGGAACAATATGGATAATAGCAGGTTAAAACCAAAGAGAATAAAAGAGCATTGAAGAGTAACTCAAGTAGAAAGAATAAAATTTTTACCCAAAACCATAAAATGCTCATTCTCTTCACACATTCCTTCCTTTTTCTATTCTTTTATTTTTTTCTTTCTTTTTTTTTCTTCTCTTTTTTTTCTTTTGTTTTTTTTTGTACCAAGCATTTCGTATCAGCACACCAATTCCCCCACACTTAAATCATTGCAAGCAAAAGAACTCCTTCAATAAGAAAATCAATGCTCTCCCATTCCCTAAGGTAAGGTAAAACATGGTTTTTCACTCAAAGCTTGTAATGAGCTAAGAACAAAGAATAGGCAAATAGGTTCAGAGGGAGTTAATAATTGGATAAATGCAAGGTAGGTTTATTTGGCCAAAGCAGCTAAGTCAAGAAAAAATGCCTCTGTCATTTTCATGCAACATACAGACCAATGTAATCTCAAATCGATTCAATGCAAGTTCTAGAAAATAAATTCATAATTGACATCACTCATGAAAGAAAATAACCAAGTGTAAGTATCAAACTTGGAAAAGCCCAAAACTCACAAAGGTATGGAACATTCACTCAATTCAACCATGCCTTCTTCCTAATATCCACAATCATATACACATGTATATCATGAAAATGATTCAACTATAAACTATTTTGCATACTTTTATCATCAATTAAGCTCAGATTCAGCACATGCTTGTATCAAAATCAATTGAAAAGATCAAAATGAATTTTTTTTTTTAAATTTTTAAATTTTTTTTAATATGCAAGAACAAAATAATTTAAGACATACTATGAAATGCAAGTTAAGATGCGTCTCTAGAGCAAAACTACTCCTTACTCTACCATCATACATCTAATAAGTTAGTAACAATAAAGATCAGCTTGTTAGTTTTTTTTTTTTACTAAACTATGTACATGGTAATGTCAACTATTCCTCCCCCCAACTAATTAAAGACATTGTCCCCAATGTCAAAATAAAGATAGGTAGAGTGTAGAAGGTCTTACCAGAAAACTACAAATCGAGCCTGAAATAAGAAAAATTACAAAAAACTAAAACCGTAAGAGAAAACAAAAATTCACAAAGACAAATTCAAATCAAGTTTTGGCTTTTTGCTGCTGCTGCCTTGTTCCCAATTCCGTGGAGCCATTACTGGATCACGTTGTGGTACAAATTCATTTAGTTGATCAAGCAATTGTTCAGGAGTTGCAGCAGTTACAAGACTTTGACGTGTCGCTTGTGAGATGAACCCTTTTTCTACAGCATGATCAAGAAAACAAAACAAACTGTCATAAAAACCATTAACATTTAAAATACCTATGGGTTTTTGGTGAAAGTTCTATTTGTGACCGAGGATATAATTTGAAAGAGCTCTTCCAAAGTTCCAAAACCACCAGGTAGGGCAATAAAGGCATCGCATTTGCTATCATAAAGTTCATGCGTTGGTGCATGCAAAATACCATTACTTCATCCCTAATGTTTTTCCAATGGGCTTCTTTGGTAGATAAAGGACTGGGAATGACACCAAGGACTTTGCCACCTCCTAAATGTGCAGCAGTTGCTACATAACCCATTAACCCAAGACTACCTCCTCCGTAAACTAAATGGATTTCTCTCTCAGCTAGCACTCGACCAAGATGGTGTGCAATATTTACAAACTCTTTATCTTTACCAGGATTAGATCCACAAAAGACACAAACACTCTTGATCCGACGAACTGAAGTGACTTCCATTTTCTTTTCTTTTTTCTCTTTTGCTTTTTTTTTGTACTCTCACCTTATCAATGATCTGAAGAGAGCAAAGTGCAATATTTAAAGGCATCAAAACTCAAAGGTAATAATTACACCTATAAAAGAGGGGTAGATCCGTGTGTCAGGTAAGTTTGAAAATAAGCACAACAATGATAATAGCTATATGACAATGATAAAAGACTAATCTATATGTGTCAGAAGAAGTTTGAAAATATGCAACGCATATTTCAAAAGAATACGGCTACTTTTGATTTGATTTTTTTTATTTTCTTTTTTTCTTTTTTCAATTTTTTTAATTTTTTTTAATAAACAAGAAGAAAAAAAATAAAAAATAAAAAATAAAAAAAATACTTACAGGAGGTGTGATTATGGCTCACATTTTCCTCTGGTTTTACGTCCAGTAACGGCTTGAATGCTCTCTATGGGTCGATGGTCGGCTTCCCATCCAATTTTCTTAAAAATTGGCAAACAGGGTCTTTTTGAGTCAGATTCCCGAGACTATATCGCTCCTGTTCATCTTGGAATATTGGCCATAAATCGAGAAGTACTCTCTGCACATCTCCACTAGGATGCGTCTCAAGCGTCAATAGAATGTTATCTAAAGACTCCTTACTCATGCCATCCTTTATGAAGTTAATTTTATCATCTCGATTTATAGACGTCATTCCAATTTTTGCATTTTGTGTTACAGGTCCATCTTGCACATTTATAGCAGACCCGTAACCTTTTTGCTCTTCTCTTCTTTGCATATGAACTTTTGCCTAGCCCTGGCATATATGAAACAAGAGCGTCAGAAAATTCACCTCTGAGTCGAACCTTTGCTTCGATTAACCAGCGTATATCCGCAGGGATGCCTTTGTGCATAAGCATCCTTAATCTCTCAAACCTTGCACAATAAATGTTAGTTAAAGCATTTTGAGGGAGAGAGGGGAATTGCTTGCAGAGGTTAACAAGCTGATTATCCATTTCGAAATAAAGAAAGAAGAAGGGAAAAAAATTAGTAAAATTTTATCTGATTTCGGTGTTTGTGGAGTAGCTGAAAGGACCGAAATTTTTTTCACGCGAGTACCGTTATCCGCCATTTAACCGGTGAAAAATCATCTGTCAATGAAAAACAAACAAAATTAAGACAGAAAAATCAAACTCTGATAGATTTTCTTACTCGGCACCGATTTTCTGTCTTGATTCCTGTGAATGCAAATAAGTCAAAGTTTGAAAAAAATGAAAAAGTTAGAAAACTTGGGTTTCCTCCCAAGAAGCGCTACTTTTAATCTCTTTAGCCAGCGTGATTGACGATTTTGCACGATCCATGGGTCCTCCCCAATAATGATTCAATTTCTGGCCATTGACCTTAAATGTGGCTTTTTTTTTTTTCAACAAAGATTTATATAGAAAACAGAAAATAAAAAACAGCAGACAAAACAAAAAATAAAAACAGAAACAAAAAAAAGTAATAAAAGACAAACATCAGCAGTACAGCAAAACAGAAGCAGAAATAGAAACAGACAACACAAACAGCAGAAACAACAGCAACAGAAAAGAGTAAATTGTAACAATCAAATAAAAATAGAAACAATATTAAAAACAATAGCAAAACAGTAAAAACAAAAAGAAAACAACAACTAGAAAAATGAAATAAAAGTGTGGAAAGAAAACTCCCTATGGATAGCAGAAGAATTAACGTTCCAGCAGCCACACCATAGCCAGTGTAATGGATCACCACATCCAGAATCAGAGAGTTTAGTCTCCTCGGGGTTTGCTTTACTGGTTTAGCTCCATCTTCAAGTAAAATCCTACGCATGCAAATGGAATGGCAAATGCTTGGAATGTCTGCAAGTGTGCATGCTCTCAGATTCTCCCTCAAAATGGGTAGCAACCTCTCCTCCTCATCAGTAAGGAGGTTTTTAGCCACAATGGACTCAAATTTTGGTGGCTTCACTACTTTTGCAGATTGATTTGCTGCATAATTTGCTGAAAAAGATTCATCATGTCTCAAAAAGGCAGCAATCTCAGCACATGCATTACACAACATATCACCATCACAACCAGTACAACAAACAGAATCATCAAAATCAGTAAAACTAGCAAATTCAGTACACAAATCATTAATTGATTTTTTCTCATCAATGATCTCATGTTTTGCAGAATCAAATTTTTGCATCTGTTGCTTGCTCAACTGACTCAATGAAGATGTAAGTTGACCAACTTGGGTCTTCACGTTTTGTACTATAGCTTCTGTTCTCTGCTGGAATTGGATGTTGTTTTGAGCAAATTGTTTCACCAAATCCTCTAGTGTAGTATCAGATTCCATGCCTATTGGAGCTTGCTGCTGTTGCAGCATAGGTTGCTGGTATAGACTGATTGGTTCAACATAAGGTTCGAACCAAGGATGATCTCCCCAATCATGGTTATATGTGGTAGAATAAGGATCATATCCAAGCTGTTGGTATTGTGGTTCACCAAGAAATACACCTGTTGCATCAACAGAATGGTCATGAAATACAGAACCATCATATTGTAGTGTGGTGCAAGCATATGTGGGATGATAAGAACTACAACATATACTACAAAATCTTGCAGGTTCTTGCACAGGTAAGTGATGTTGTTCCACTGCCAACTGCCCCACCAGATAAGCCAACTCATCAAGTCTATGCTCCATCAGATTAGTAATCAAACACAAAAACACAAAATCACAAAAACAAGTCTAAATATACACACAAAATAATTACAGAAAACATATCTACAGATTTTTAAAAATTATGGGACTACCACAGAGTGAAATCTACACAAAAATTCTATCTAACAGAATAATAAAAAATCTTACAAAATTGAAAAATTGGTCTAAACAATGGAATTTGGCAAAAATAAGGGTGACCTCACTACAAGTAGTGAGCCTTTCTCAAAATCACGATTTTCATTAGTCTACCAAAATTCAGATTAATCAGAGATACGTTACCGAACCAAAATCTTGACAGAATGCCCTTTACCCAATTTCAGCCGAATTCCACTTGAAAATGCTTCAAAAACAAAACAAACACAATTGTTAGAGTTAGATGAAATGATCAAATAGTTGCCTTTGGATCCCCGGCAACGGCGCCAAATTTGACAAAGAGGTTGTCGAGACCCCGTCAAATAATAAAAATTTACCGGTTCGCAAACTAATTTGTAGTATAGAGCATGAACCGAATCGTCTCTCAAGGATCCAAAAAGAACAAAGATTTAATCAGATCAAGATAATTAAAAAGGGGGGTTTGATGATTTGAAAAGATAATACACTAATTGAATTAAAGGAAAGTAATTAACAAATTAAAAGAAACAACCAATCCAAGGAAATTTACCGATCTTGAGTTTAACTCATCATTGATCACAAGGAATTCACTTAATCGCTAACCATGTTCTTGGCCTTATATCACATCAAGAAGCCTCAAAATAATCCAAGAATCCTCTACTAGATAAGCATCTAGAATTTAATTAACCAAGGTTAGATAAAGTAAGCACCATCCATACATAGATTAATTTAAGATCGAGAATTTAACCAAGCTAAACAATCCATCAAAAAGCTTTAATAAATTGTTTATTCTTTGTGATCCTCTTTGAATACATGACAATAAAGCTATTATCACATTAACATCTAAATCAAATTAAGCAATTCAATCTAGATAGAAATCAAAAGAGGAAGAAGAGAAACTTGAATAACAATTAAGCAATATGAACAAGCAAAACAAGATCTCCAAATTAAACATCAAGACAGTTAATCCCTTGGATTGATTATAAGAGCCTAGCCTTCCATGGATGGGAAGGAAGAACTCAGAAAATAAGGAACAAAAATGAAATTCTAAAGAGAAGGGAGAAGAAGAGAAAGAAAACTAACAAATACTCAAACTTACTACAAAATTGAATTCTAACTTACTTCAAAAATTGAAACTTTTATAATACAAAGATATTGGCTCTATTTATACTAATCCAAGAAGCCAATTTGTACATGTACATAATCTGAATACAAGCTATAAAAACAAGGAAATTGTCAAATATGGAAGCTTGATGCATGGTAGGTGGGTTGGTGCATGGTAGGTGGGTTGGTGTATGGTTGGTGGCTTTTAGTCAACAACTCTTATCCGACTTCTGGCTTCAAATTCATCACATAGACGGTGCATTTTGGCTTAGATGTCTTCATGAAAGTTTTAGCCAGTTGTCTCCTTGAAAATCTCCAATTTGAATCATGTCATTTGGACTTTTAGAACTCCAGAAATGCCAAAAACACTACACCTACCTCAAGTTAGGTTGGAAGAACGTGTTTCCAAATTCAGACCAACTTGTAGCTTCATTATCATGCCTAAAACGACATCTATTGACAAAATGGTCTTCAGTGAAGTTGGAGATATGGGTCTTATCTTTCAAATGACCAAGTTTCAGCCCAAGAGGAGGCCTTTAACCCACTATATAGTCCAATATGTGCATACTGCCTAGATGGTTCCGTGACAGCAAACTCACTCTGTATTGCAAGGATGTTTTGGACCCTTAGAATTCTGATCCAGCTCTTGAGTTCTTCATGAAACTTGTAGATCCTTGTCTTAGCTTTCCAAAGACACCTAGATCACCTCAATTGGATCACCGAGTCCCAAGTTATGGCCTAACCAAGGAAGAAAGGTCAAAATGCATCAAAATCCGAAAATTATCCAATATTTACATTAAAACCCAATGAAGCCCAACAACATTAAACTCATCTAAAATACTAATATTGGGCACAATAAACATCTAATAAAGCCTAATACAAAGCTAACATGTGTGTCTCAAATTGATTGATCAATAGTTAAATTTAGAATTAATCCCTGTGGGTTCGACACTTTCTTACTATTATATTACTTGATTTGCGATAACGTATAATTGCGTTCTGATTTACCACATCAAGTTTTTGGCGCCGTTGCCGGGGATTAATCCTTTATTTTACTACTATTAATGCTAGCATACTTGATCTTAATTTAAACTTGTTCTTTTATTTCTTTTTAATTTTTCGAACTGTTTTATGCGCAGTGCTCAAGACAAGGAGTTGATTCCTCTTAATCCTGAGATTGAGCGAACTTGCCGCAGAAACAGAAAAGAGCGTCGTCAAGAGTTATTGCAACAAAGAAGAATGGCTGACGATAACAGAAATCAAGAACTTGGGTTAGCTAATCAACAACCCAGAACTCTTAGGGATTATATAATTCCTACTGCTGATGGAGTTCATTCAAGTATTGTCAGACCTCCAATACAAGCTAACAACTTTGAGATTAAGCTAGGAGTGATCCAGATGCTGCAAAATAATCAATTTGGGGGTTTGCCTCATGAAGACCCAAATGCGCATATAGCAAATTTCTTGGAGATCTGTGACACTTTCAAGCACAATGGATGTTCTACAGATGCTATTCGGTTAAGAATTTTTCCCTTTTCACTGAGAGACAAGGCTAAAAGTTGGTTAAATTCTCTACCCGATAGCTCTATCACTACTTGGGATATGTTGGCACAAAAATTCTTAGCTAAGTATTTCCCTCCTGCAAAGAGTGCGAAGTTGAGGAATGAAATTACCTCTTTTCAGCAATATGATTCAGAATCATTGTATGAGGCATGGGAGAGATTCAAGGATCTACTTAGAAGATGCCCTCATCATGGGGTACAAAAGTGGCTTCAAGTTCAGACTTTCTATAATGGCTTGACTAACTCTCTGAGGTCAACCATTGATGCTGCTGCTGGTGGTGCATTGATGAACAAAACTGTTGATGAAGGTTATGATTTATTGGAAGAGATGGCTTCCAATAACTATGAATGGCCTACTGAAAGAGCATCACAAAGGAAAGTGGCTGGAATTTATGAAGTAGATACTTTATCTGCTTTATCTACACAAGTAGCTGCACTAACCAAGAAGCTAGACTCAATTGGGAGTCAATCCAATCAACAGTCAATACATGCTATTCAGAGCCCTTTCATGATCTGTGAGTATTGCTCTGGACCCCATTCTGTTGATCAATGCTCTTTTAATTCTGAAACTGCTAATTATGTGGGTAACTTCAATCGGCAACAACATAACCTAAATTCAAATTTCTACAATCCCGGTTGGAGGAATCACCCAAATTTTTCTTGGAGAAATAACCAAGAAGCTTCATCATCAGCTAGATCGATGGGACCACCTGGGTTCCAACAACAAGCTCCACAACAAGAGAAGAAATCTGTAATGGAAGAAGCCATCTTACAATTGACTAAGAGTACTCAACAATGTATGAATCAACTTCAAAGTCAAGGAGCTTCTATCCGGAATCTTGAGGTTCAAATAGGGCAATTATCTGGTTTTATGAATAATCGCCCTCAAGGTAGTTTGCCGAGCAACACGGAGACCAATCCTAAGGAAGGTAATAATGAACAATGTAAGGCTGTTACCCTCAAGAGTGGCAAAGAACTGGATGAACCCATTCAAAAACCTGAAGAAAATGAAGATGAGAAGATTCATGAACAATCAAAGAGCAATTTTGAAGAGCCTTTTCCATTGAAGAAATCTGAGAAGAATGAACCCCCTCCACCTCCATTCCCACAACGACTTCAAAAGCAAAAGATGGACAAGCAATTCACCAAGTTTCTAGAGGTATTCAAGAAACTTCATATCAATATTCCTTTTGCTGAAGCTTTGGAACAGATGCCGAGCTATGTCAAGTTTATGAAGGAAATCTTGTCCAAAAAGAGAAGACTTGGAGATTTTGAAACTGTTGCACTTACTGAAGAGTGCAGTGCCATATTACAGAAAAAGCTTCCGCCAAAGCTAAAAGATCCAGGGAGTTTTACTATTCCTTGTACTATTGGAAACAAATTTTTTGGTAAAGCTTTATGTGATTTAGGAGCTAGTATAAATTTGATGCCTTTTTCTGTTTACAGGCAACTTGGATTGATGGAGGTGAAACAAACCAATCTAACTCTACAATTAGCAGACAGATCTCTCACCTACCCAAAAGGAGTGGTGGAAGATGTTTTAGTGAAAGTTGATAAATTCATATTTCCTGCTGATTTTGTAGTATTAGACATGGAGGAGGATCGAGAGGTTCCAATCATTCTTGGGAGACCTTTCCTAGCTACTGGTAGAACTCTCATAGATGTACAAAAAGGTGAGCTGACTATGAGGGTACAAGATCAAGAGGTAACATTCAATGTCTTTAAAGCTATGAAATATCCTCAAGAATCTGATGAATGCCTCATGATTAATGTTATTGATGATAGCAAATTCGAATCAAGTACTAATGGTTTTAGTACTGATCCTTTAGAAGATGTTATTATTAATCTACCTTGTGAGGATAGGCAGGAATCCTTTGAGTTTGTGCAATGGCTTAATGCATCACCATCTTACAATCATGTCGGAAAACAATTTGAGGATTTGGAGTTGTCCATGAAAGATGGGACTACAATGAAATCCTCAGTTGAAGAACCACCAGAGTTGGAGCTAAAGCAACTTCCTGATCATTTGAGGTATGTGTTTTTAGGAGAATCTTCTACCTTACCAGTTATTATCTCATCTTCTCTTAATAGTGTACAGGAAGAGAAATTGCTAAGATTGTTGCGAGAATATAAGAAAGCCTTGGGATGGACCATAGCAGATATCAAAGGAATAAGCCCATCTATCTGCATGCATAAGATTCTCCTAGAGGAAGGATCAAAGCCCACCATTGAACATCAAAGGAGGTTGAATCCGATAATGAAGGAAGTAGTCAAGAAGGAGATTATTAAATGGTTGGATGCTGGAATCATTTACCCCATCTCTGATAGTTCGTGGGTCAGCCCAGTACAATGTGTACCTAAAAAGGGAGGTATGACTGTAATTACCAATGATAACAATGAACTAATCCCCACTAGAACTGTTACAGGTTGGCGAGTCTGTATGGACTACAGAAAGTTGAACAAAGCAACAAGGAAATACCATTTTCCTCTCCCTTTCATTGATCAAATGTTAGACAGACTTGCTGGTCGAACTTATTATTGCTTTCTGGATGGATATTCGGGGTACAACCAAATTGCCATAGCTCCTGAAGATCAAGAAAAGACAACTTTCACATGTCCTTATGGGACATTTGCTTTTCGAAGGATGCCATTTGGATTGTGCAATGCACCTGCAACTTTTCAACGATGCATGATGTCAATCTTCTCAGATATAGTGGAGCAGTCAATTGATGTATTTATGGATGACTTCTCTGTATTTGGTGATTCTTTTGACCTTTGCCTTAATAATCTTGCTTTAGAGCTCAAAAGATGTGTAGAGACTAATCTGGTACTAAATTGGGAGAAGTGTCATTTTATGGTTCGAGAAGGAATAGTCCTTGGCCATAAAGTTTATGCTAAAGGAATTGAAGTAGATAAAGCAAAGATTGAGACAATTGATAAATTACCTCCACCTACTTCAGTGAAGGGCATTCGCAGTTTCTTAGGGCATGCGGGCTTCTACAGACGATTCATTAAGGATTTTTCTAAGATCTCTAAACCTTTGTGTAATTTACTTGAGAGAGATATTCCTTTTGAATTTGATGAATCTTGCCTTGAAGCTTACAGGATTTTGAAAGAAAAGTTAATTACAGCACCAATCATTGTAGCACCAGATTGGAATATCCCATTTGAACTCATGTGTGATGCTAGTGATTTTGCAGTGGGGGCAGTTCTTGGTCAAAGAAAGAACAAAAAGATGCATGCCATTTACTATGCGAGCAAGACCTTGAATGATGCTCAACCCAACTATACTACCACAGAAAAGGAACTTCTTGCTGTGGTATTTGCTTTTGATAAATTTTGATCTTATTTAATTGGAACAAGAGTAATTGTCTATACAGATCATTCATCAATCAAGTATTTGATTTCCAAGAAAGATGCTAAGCTGAGGTTGATTAGATGGATACTCTTGTTACAAGAATTTGATCTTGAGATTCAGGACAGAAAAGGAACAGAAAATCAAGTGGCCGACCACTTATCTAGATTAGAAAGTGACAATAATGAAGGAGGTAAAGTGCAAATTAATGAATGTTTTCCTATGAACAACTCTTTACCCTTCAAGGTAATATACCATGGTATGCTGATTTTGTTAATTATCTTGTAAGTGGTATTTTACCTCCTGAGCTTAACTGGCAACAAAGAAAGAAATTTTTGCATGATGTAAAATACTATGTTTGGGATGAACCTTTCTTGTTTAAGCAATGTGCAGATCGAATTTTAAGAAGGTGTATCCCCAGTGAAGAAGTTGATAACATCTTGCATCAATGCCATTCATCTGATTATGGAGGACACTTTGGAGGAGAAAAGACAATTGCTAAGGTGTTACAGTCTGGTTTTTATTGGCCATCATTATTTAAGGATGCTTACTCCTTTGTTGTAAAATGTGACAGGTGCCAACAGACTGGAAATATCTCTAGAAGACATGAGATGCCCCTCAATAACATCTTAGAAGTGGAGATCTTTGACGTATGGGGTATTGATTTCATGGGTCCTTTCATCTCATCTTTTAATAACCTCTATATTCTTGTTGCTGTTGATTATGTTTCTAAATGGGTTGAAGCAACTGCTTTACCCACTAATGATTCTAAAGTGGTGTTGAAATTTTTGAAGAGAAACATATTCACTAGGTTTGGAACTCCAAGAGCAATAATAAGTGATGAAGGGAGTCATTTTTGCAACAAATACTTTGGAGCCCTTCTTGCTAAATATGGAGTGACTCATAGGGTGGCAACTGCATACCATCTTCAGACTAGTGGCCAAGTTGAGGTTTCTGATATGATCCAAGTCGGATGCATATTGTTTTTACGGATCGTCCTTGAGTTGATTTCTTGTTTTAAAAGAATTAAAGATGAAGGATGAACATTATGTGAATAGTGAAGCGGCGTGAACAGTACTGTATCGTGAACAGTACGAGTGAATAGTAAAAAATAGAAAAGATGGAAAAAAGACAAGGGATGGAAGGAAGAAGACGCCACACTCTTGGGGAGTGATAAGTCAAGCGAAGATTCGCCACAAAGGTAAGGAAACCTTTGATAAGAACCAAGATGGTTCACCCAAGAACCCCAAGAGAACAAAGCTCTCAAAAACTCGCAAAGGAGTGTAATATTATTCTGAAATTCAAAGTTGACAAATGCAGCAAATACAAACCTATTTATAGGGATTGAGTTGGTGGCTAGGTCTAATTAAAAGGAGGCAGCAAGCTAACACCCTTTTAACCCTAATCCTAACACAAAAGTGGCCCAAGCCCAATTAGAAGGCAACATCTATCCCTAGCTATGCTATGCACTTAGTTAAGCCCAAACAATAGGCCCTTATTACAAAATATCCCAAAAAGAAAATAAGAATCAAAACTGAAAAGATTAAAAGGTTCAAATACATAATTAAATAAAATTTCTAAGAAGAAATCCTGCCCCCACATTGGGCCCTTCATCAACTTGATTCATTTGGACCATCTTGAGTGCTTCTTCTTCTGGAATGGGCTTGAGTGAGAGAAAATGGTTGACTTCTTTGTCCAAATTCTCCTTAGCCTTATTAGCTCTTGTCCTTGTCATTGGGCCTCCAAGTCCTTGCAGTGCATCTTTGGGCCTTGGGCCCATTGGGCTTCCACTTGAGCTTCCTTGGTCTCCATCAGTTTCTAACAGAGAAATCAAGAGGATCTTAGAGAAAACTGTGAATCCCACAAGAAAGGATTGGTCCAAGAGATTGGATGATGCATTATGGGCTTACAGAACAGCATACAAAACTCCGATTGGAATGTCACCATATCGATTGGTGTTTGGCAAAGCATGTCACCTTCCAGTGGAGCTGGAACATAATGCGTATTGGGCTATCAAAAAGCTCAATTTTGATATGAAGCAAGCTGGAGAAAAGCGTTTCCTCCAACTCAATGAGATGGATGAGTTCCGTCTTCAGTCTTATGAAAATGCCAAATTGTACAAGGAGCAAACAAAAAGGTGGCATGATAAGAAGATTGTCAAGAGAGAATTCCAGGCAGGGCAAAAAGTCTTACTTTTCAACTCGAGGTTGAAATTATTTCCTGGAAAACTTAGATCAAGATGGTCAGGACCGTTCGTGATAGTCAAGATGTCCCCATTTGGAGCAATTGAAATCAAAGATGAGAAAACTCAAGCCACGTTTAAGGTCAATGGTCAAAGATTGAAGCATTATTGGGGAGGACCCATCGATCGTGAAAAATCTTCAATCACGCTGGCTG
Organism: Styphnolobium japonicum; assembly: GCA_023212625.1. Classification (NCBI taxonomy): domain Eukaryota; kingdom Viridiplantae; phylum Streptophyta; class Magnoliopsida; order Fabales; family Fabaceae; genus Styphnolobium; species Styphnolobium japonicum. The sequence continues at coordinate 19,138,765 of JALBWW010000011.1, forward strand.
ACAATGAATGATCTTTGACAGATTACTTTTCACCAGTTAAATGGCGGATAACGGTACTCCGTGAACTTTGTTCGGTCCCTTCAGTTACCCACAAATACTGAAATCGTATATAATTTTACTCATTTCTCTTTCCTTCTTTCTTCCCAAATGGATAATGAGCTTGTTAACTAACGCAAGCAATACCCTACTCTTCCTCAAAATGCTTTAACTAACATTTATTCTCGCCAGGTTTGAAAGATTAAGGATGCTTATGCACAAAGGCATCCTCGATATCTGTTGGTTAATTGAAGCAAAGGTCCGATTAACAGGTGAATTTTCTGACGCTCTTATTTCATATATGCTAGGTCTAGGTAAAAGTCTATATGCAAAGAAAAGAAGAGCAACAAGGTTACGGGTCTGCTATAAATGTGCAAGATGGACCTGTAACACAAAATGCAAATCACTTGGAATGGTGTCTATAAATCGAGATGACAAAATTAACTTCATTAAGGATGGCATGAGTAAGGAGTCTTTAGATAACATTCTATTGACTCTTGAGACGCATCCTAGTGGAGATGTGCAGGGAGTACTTCTTGATTTATGGCCAATATTCCAAGCTGAACATGAGCGTTATAGTCTTGGGAATCTGACTCAAAAAGACCCTGTTTGCCAATTTTTAAGAAAATTGGAAGAGAAGCCGACCATCGGCCCATAGAGAGCATTGAAACCGTTACTGGACGTAAAACCAGAGGAAAGTGTGAGCCACAATCACACCAACTGTAAGTATTGCTATTTTGTTTTTTCCCTTTCTTTTCTTCTTGTTCAAAAAAAAATTTAAAATTAAAAACTAAAAAATTTAAAAATTTAAAAAAAATTTAAAAAAATTTTTAAAAAATTTAAAAAAAATTTAAAAAAATTTAAAAAAATTTAAAAAAATTTAAAAAAAAGATTAAAAATATATATATATAGCAGTATTTGTTTGAAAAATGCTTTGTATATTTTTAAACTTCTCCTGACACATATAGATTAGTCTTTTATCCTAGTTGTATAGCTATTATCATTTCTATGTTTATTTTCAAACTTTCCTGACATGTAAATCTACCCCTCCTTTATAGGTGTAATTATTAGATCTGAGTTTTGATTCCTTTAAATATTGCACTTTGCTCTCTTCAGATCATTGATAAGGTGAGAGTACAAAAAAAGAAAAAAGAAAAAAGAGAGATGGAAGTAACTTCAGTTCGTCGAATCAAAAGTGTTTGTGTCTTTTGTGGATATAATCCTGGAAAGGATAAAGATTTTGGAAATATGGCAAACCATCTTGGTCGAGTGCTAGCTGAGAGAGAAATCCATTTAGTTTACGGAGGAGGTAGTCTTGGGTTAATGGGTTGTGTAGCAACTGCTGCACATTTAGGAGGTGGCAAAGTCCTTGGTGTCATTCCCAGTCCTTTAGCCATAGGCAATCCCGCTGGAAAAACCGTAGGGGATGAAGTAATGGTATCATGCATGCACCAACGCATGAACATTATGATAGCAAATGCTGATGCCTTTATTGCTCTACCTGGTGGTTTTAGAACTTTGGAAGAGATCTTTCAAATTGCATCCTGGTTACAGCTGAACTTTTACCAAAAACCCATTGGTATATTAAATGTTAATGGTTTTTATGACAGTTTGTTTTGTTTTCTTGATCATGCCATGGAACAAAAGTTCATCTCACAAGCGACACGTCAAATTCTTGTAACTGCTGCGACCCCTGAGCAATTGCTCGATCAACTACACGAATTTGTCCCACAACGTGATCCAGCAATGGCTCTACTGAATTGGGAACAAGGCAAGAATGAAAAAGCGAAAACTTAATTTGACTTTGTCCTTATGAATTTTTGTTCTCTGTTATGGTTTTAGTTTTTTTTTGTAAATTTTCTTATTTCAGGCTCGATTTGCAGTTGTCTGGTAAGATCTTCTACACTCCACTTATCTTTATTTTGACATTGGGGACAATGTCTTAAATTAGTTGGGGGGAGGGATAGTTAATATTGTCATGCCATGTACATAGTTTATTCAAAAAAAAAAAAAAAACTAACAAGCTAATTTTTATCGATACTAACTTATTAGATGTATGATGGCAGAGTAAGGAGTAATTTTACTCTTGAGACGCATCTTAACTTGCATTTCATAGTAGGTCTAAAAACAGTTTGTTCTTGTATATAGATATATATAAAAAAAACGAAAGAAAAAAGAGATTCATTTTGATCTTTTCGATTAATTTTGATGCAAGCATGTGTTGAATTGTAGCTCTGTTGATGATAAAAGTATGCAAAACAATTTATAGTTGAATTATTTTTCAAAATTCGTGATATACATGTATATATGACTGTGGATATTAGGAAGAAGGCATGTTTGAATTGAGTAAATGTTTCATACCTTTGTGAGTTTTGGGCTTGTCCAAGTTTGATACTTATGCTTGGTTTATTTTCTTTCATGAGTGATGTCAATTATGGATGTATTTTCTAGAACTTGCACTGAATCAATTTGAGATTACATTGGTCTGTATGTTACATAAAAATGATAGAGGCAATTTTCTTGACTTAGATACTTTGGCCAAATAAGCCTACCTTACATTTATCCCATTGTTAACCCCCTTTGAGCCTACTTGCCCTTTTTGTTGTTCTTAGCTTTTATAAGCTTTCAGTGAAAAACCATGTTTTACTTCACCTTAGGGAATAAGAGAGCATTGATTTTCCTAATTGGAGGAGTTCTTTTGGTTGCAATGATTTAAGTGTGGGGGAATTGGTATGCTGATGTGAAATGTTTGGTAAAAAGAAAAAGAAAAAAAAGAACAAAAAGAAAAAAAAAAGAGAAAAGAAAAAAAAGCTAAATAAAAAAGAGAGAGAGAGAGAAAGAGAGAAAATAAAAGGTTGCAAAAAAAAAAAAAAAGAAGGGAAGGAATGTGTGAAGAGAATGTGCATTTTAGAGTTTTTGGTAAAAGTTTATGATTCCTACTTGAGTTACTCCGCAATGCTTTTTATTCTCTTTGGTTTTTAACTTGTTATTATCCATATTGTTTCCTTCGTTCACCTTATAACCTCATTACAACCTTTTTGAAAGACCTCTTGATTTGTGAAATTTATTTGATCTAAGTAGTGGAGAATTTATGTATGTGCAAGCATATGGTAAAATACTTTCATAATTTGACTGAGTTGAGCGCAAACAGTTAACCTAAACACTTTGTGTGATTTGAGTGTCACTTGTGAGGAATTTTACTCAATTTGAATATGCCTATTTCTGATTAAAGCATGATTATGCTATGTATATTTTACTCCCAATTGCTTTGATTCAACTATACTTTGTTAAGCATATTTGAATTTGATACAATGCTTGCATTTAAAAATTAATTGAATTGATTAAATGAAGTATTACATGTTTGTGGGTATCATCCTGGTAAACCCTCACGAGACTATAACTCGTCCACTAGGGACACCTAGGGGTTTAAAGGCTTGTGGCACATGCTAAGTGCCATCGTGTTTTCCTACGAAAGTGAATTAGATTAGGTATAATCAGTTTTTACTCTTTTAGTTTAATAATAGGTTGTTTCTTGTTTGAGGACAAACAACAAGTCAAGTGTGGGGGGATTTGATAAACATATTTTATATGCATAATTTAGCACCTCTCATTGGTCTATTCTTATGAAATTATTACATATATGAAGTAAAAATTGCATTTCCTCATATATTGGTTATGTTGTTACAAATTGAGCAGAACACCCGAAGGACTATTCAAAGCAGTTGTTGAACCAAAATATCATGAACTTGGATGTTGATATCAATATAGCTCAAATAGAAGAGAAATGAAGACCTAAACTCAGTGAATTTTGGGTTACATCAAATTCAGGACAAATCAGAAAATTCTTGCTCAAACCTATACTCGGTTATTTGGTGATTTCTCAAGATCTAACAGTTGGATGTAGCTGAAATTTTGATATGTCATGCATGACTTCATTCTCTATGACTTTCATAGAAATGAAGATTTCCAGATTAGCACCGGAAGTGGGTCAAAATTAGGCAACAAGTTGGTGGCTGTCATTATTGATATAATCTGAGTAGTTTCGGCAAAATGGTCAGAACTCAAGATCCAACCGTTAGATCTAACTGAATTTTTGACATGTTCTTCACGACTGCATGTGCTACAACTTTCATGAAGAGAATATTTCCAAATTATGAGAGAAGCAATGACGAATTTGATAATCTTCGGAGCTGAAATTTCAACCCATGTGCAAAGAGATTTGACAAAATTGTAATTGAATAGTTCTAGCCTTTGCCTATAAAAGGAAAGCATTTGCCACACTTAAGGGCATCCCATTTCTGAATTCTCTGATTGTAGTTTGAGTTAGGGGTAAAACTTTGATAAATTGTGAGATTTATACTTTGATTTCAAGGTTAGATCTTCCAATTTGTTTAAAGGAAATCCCAAAGCTCTTGTAGTTTGTATAATATAATCTTCATCTTATTCAAGTTTCTTCATCTTGATGTCTAGTTAAGGTTCTTCCTAGAGTTAGGGGTGAAGCTTTCATAAATTGTGAGATTTATACTTTGATTTCAAGGTTAGATCTTCCAATTTGTTTAAAGTAAATCCCGAAACTCTAGCCCGTTGTGTTCTTGTTAATACCAACAACCACTTTCATTTCTATCATGCTTTTCACTTGTTCTTTTGTTTCCTTTAATATAATGAGTAGCTAAATTTCTATACTAGGATTGCAATTTGAACTCACACGTAAGTTGATTCGTTTATCATATCCAAGAGTAGGTTGATTATCTTGAATTGTTTATCTTACTTGTTCTTAATGCTTTTAATTAATTGGCCAATAATTAAATTGAATTGATAAACCTTAAGCAACTTGACAAAGGGATTTTGGTTTTAGATCTAAGTAAGATAACATATGATCTTTGTGCGAAAGCCTTGAGTTCATATAGGATAGACATATACCTATATGACATATGTAACCATTAATGAAATCGGAACTTAATGAATTCTTGATTATTTGATAGACATAGACATATAGTTTATCATTAATTAAGGATATTTCTATTTGACCATCGAAAGAGGCTTATAGATAAGTTAAGGATTTCTAGTTAACAATTCAGATAATTAATTGATCTTAGATAGAAGTAAGAGAATCAAGTAAAGTGTGAGGAATAATTGCAATCCTAGGCTTGGTTAATTTAAATTCTTCTTCTTGTATACTTTAATTTTTAATCTTTCATAACACTTCCTCTTATTAAGTTGTTTAAATAAGATTGAGTTTTGTAAACTTTTAATAGATAGTTAAATTTAGAATTAATCCCTGTGGGTTTGACACTTTCTTACTATTATATTACTTGATTTGCGATAACGTATACTTGCGTTCTGATTTACCACATCAAAACCTGATGGTGTAACATCCCTAAAATTTTAATTTTCTGAATTAGATAGATTATTTGAACATGTTTGTATATTCTGCTACAGAAATTGTGATAGATTGAGTTAGAGTAAAGATCTTGAGATTCGGGTTATACCGGGGAACTCGGTCCTAAGGAAGAAATAGGTGAAATCTAAACTTTTATATTTTCTCTGTCTAAGATAGGACCTAATGGTAAATTAATTTTCTTCAGGACCTACTGGGAATGTTTGAAATCACAAGGGTATTTTAGTCTTTTTACGCCCTCAATGGCAATTTGGTATTCTTCCACTTAAGTGGGGGGTAAAGTTGACAATGAAACTTCACCCCCTTGGGATTAAAGGGGCCGGCCAGCATGGATGGCCAAAAGGCTCACCTTCTCAAAAAATTCAAGACAAGTCTCCATAGCCAAAGCTTGTTCAAGGGTTCAAGGTCCAAAAGTAAGCATTTTTATTCATCTTTTGGCTTAGGTTATTTGATGGTTAATGATCATTATGATCTCTTCTTCAATCCTATGGTGTTAGTTTCTTGGAAAACTCATTTTTATCTCTAAGAATCAAGAACACCCATTTCTAAAGTTGGTTGTTTTGATTGAGTGTTTTGAAGGAAGTTGAAGGAAAGGTTGCCTTGACTACAAATCCAATCTTGGAATCAAGTTTGGAGCACTTTAAGGTGAGTGTGGGTTAACTTGTGATATTGTATGATGTTCTTAGAATGTAAGTATGAGAAGTATGATTAAGCTTGAATCTAGGGTTTTTACCTATGCTTGAGGTTGGATGTGTTTTGTTACATGGTTTTAAGGATTTGGGTATAGGGAAAGGGATGATATGGTTGGTGTATTTTGATGGATTTAAGGATATGATTCAAAAAGGGAAATTAAGTTTTTGGTTTGTGGTTGGACGTGGTACTATTGCTGCCTAGATTCTAGACCACGGTCGTGGCCTCCACCACGGCCTGGCCGTGGTTGTCTCTGTAAAGATGGTTTTCTGTATAAATTCCAGACCACGGGCATGGCCTCCACCACGGGTTGGCCGTGGATGGCTATGGAATTAGGGTTCGTGCTTTGGAAATGGAATGGCATAAAACATTGCATATGCATATCGTGAGGGCCTAACCAGAAGGGGTTAGTGCACAACAAGAGGAGTGGAGAAAGAAAAAGTGTGAAGAAAAGGTGTGAACATTATGTGCATTCATTCATTGCATATGTTGATTGATATTACTTGTTATATTGAATTGTGTTATACTTGTATTCTAATTACATGCATACTCTACGTACAAGTTTTATTCACATTCACTGAGAAGTTGTTCTCACCCCCTCTTTCTCTGATTCGCAGGAGCACCCCGAACCCTCTACGGGTTAAGTACGGAGGATTCTGTTGTTTATCACTTTTAGAGATAATATGCATTAAGAGACTTGTCTTTTGGTGGAGTTAAGCTCCGTGATGTAATTATAATATGATGTGTATTATATTACTCTGCTGTAGATATGACAGGGAACTGGTGAACTACTATGGATGTTCACAGTTCTGTTTATATTTAAGTGTGCTTAGTTAGGATAGTGTCTAATATGCACTTGTATAATTTGCGTACTCTGTATTTTGAATGAGATCGGAGATCTCCTGTTTATGAATATATATATATATGTACTCTGGTTGGTTGGAAATGATTGTTTGGAATTCGCTGCTTATTTTTATGTCGTGTGGTAACGTACGAGAAACAAAGGAAACGCTGCCGAATTTTCTATATAATGAAAAAAAGTATTCCACGTAAGACTTATGAGTTGATAAATAACATAGTAAATAATAGGTCTTATACATGGAATAGCTGAAGATCACATCAAGCTGAGGGCCTTTCCTTTCTCCTTAGATGGTGCTGCTAAGGATTGGTTGTATTAGTCCATGATCATCTTGATATATGTTATGATGCTTGAAGTAATATGTGTTTGTTTTTCCTTGTGATCTTGTATTGTTAGAAGTCAAGAAGCTAAGTGTTGTCCAAGGATCTTGACTTAAGAACTAAGGTAAGGGGAAGTTTTCTCTATCAACCAATATTATGGTATATAATAGGATTTTGATATGTGATAAACCGTGATTAGTTGTGTAGTTAATAGTGTTGGATTAATCTTTTATGGTTAAGAATTATGTTCATGTTCTATTTGATACTTGTTTCTTTGCTTTGATTATATGTTGTACTATATATATTCCTTGAATAGGGTATGAATTTAGGATAAAGGAAACATGAAAAAAATTTATAAGTAAGTTGATTAACATTGATAGTCATATCTAGGACATATACATATTTCACTTGATGTATGGATTTATTTAAAGTTATATTAATTAAGGTATTATTGTTAATATTTTCGAAAATTTAGAGAAATTATTTTAGAGAGGTTTAGCACTTTAATTAAATGTTTTGATTATGGAAAACAATTATTTTGATGAGATTTATTTTATTTAGATGAATCCTAGAATTTTCGAAAATATTAGGATAAATAGTTTTATTAAATATTTATCATCTTAATTAATATTTTGAGTAAAAGAAGAAATTTGGAGAATTTATTTTAAAATAAAAATATTTATTTTTACTTATTTTATGATGAAAAAGTGAAAATAAATTAGTTTATGTGTAAAATGTTTTACGCGATTGAAAGTTTACAGAAAATAAGTTACGCAGCTGAACATTTATGAAAAACATTTGACGTGACTGAAAAATGATTTTTATACTTTACCGATTGTATTTTTATGGAAAAAAGCTTTACGCGATTCAAAAACCGTAACAGATGTGTTACAAGATTTTATGAATTATTCTGTAGCACCATATAATTGAGAAACAACGGTACTACTATCAGGCCGACATAGACTGGACCCTAGATAAGTCAGTTGACCCTATTATTAAAGAAATGGTCGCTATGTATATATATTAGTTTGTATGAGATATTGTTGTTGTAAGGCTTGGAGTCTAGGAGATTGAGCTTACACCTTAGTACTGGTGCGAATGGTCGAGTGAAGATCTTCAATGATCTTGAGTCGTCGGAGGTCAGAAAACTCCAGAAGTGGTCGGCTGGGACTGTGCCGTGGTATTATGATTACAAAATACTGACGATGTCGACTATACACTGGTCCATTCACGATTGGTGGAGAGTGTTCACGTGAGCCGTATGCATAAATGAATTGTTAGCACTTGTTGGCTAATTGATACGGAACATGTACTCCCAATCATCTCTCCGACTTGTTGTGTTTAGCTCCATGGAGTGTCACTTGTGTGATTTGAGTGTCACTTGTGAGGAATTTTACTTAATTTGAACATGCCTATTTCTAATTAAAGCATGATTATGCTATGTATACTTTATTCTCAATTGGTTTGATTCAACTATACTTTGTTAAGCATACTTGAATTATTAATTATGGTTTATATTTGATACAATGCCTGTATTTAAAAATTAGTTGAATAGATTAAATAAAGTATTACATGTTTGTGGGTATCGTCCTAGTAAACCCTCACGAGACTATAAATAGTCCACTAGGGACACCTAGGGGTTTAAAGGCTTGTGGCACATGCTAAGTGTCATCGTGTTTTCCTATGAAAGTGGATTACATTAGGTATAATTAGTTTCTATGCTTTTAGTTTAATATTAGGGTGTGTCTTGTTTTTCCTTAGTTTTGGTTTTATGTGTTTTGCCTAAGAATGCAAAAGCTTAAGTGTGGGGGAATTTGATCAATCATTTTGAGACACTTATGTTAGCTTTGTACTTGGCTTTATTAGATATTTATTGTGCCCAATATTAGTATATTAGTTGAGTTTTATGTTGTTGGGTCTCTTTGGGCTTTAATGCAATTTGTGAATAATTATCGGATTTTGATGCATTTTTTACCTTTCCTCCATGGTTAGGCCATAACATGGGACTCGGTGATCCATTTGTGGTGTTCTTAGTGTCTTTGGAAAGCTAAGACAAGGCTCTACAAGTTTCATGAAGAAATCAAGAGCTGGATCAAACTTTCAAAGGTAAAAAATAGCCCTGTAATTCAGAGTAGATTTGCTGTTGTTGGAATCTAAGTAGTGTGCACATATTAGACTATATCGTGGGCTATAGGCCTCATTTTGAGCTGAAACTGGTGCCATTGGAAAGATAAAACGCATATCTCCAACTTCACTGAAGACCATTTAGTCAATAGATGTCGTTTCAGACATGATTAGGAAGCACTAAGTTGTTTTGAATTTGGAAACACGTTTTGCCAACGTGACTTGAGGTAGTTGTAGTGTTTTTGGAATATCTCGAGTTGTAAAAGTCCAATTGGCATGAAACTAGGGCCAAAAGTTCAAGGAGGCAATTTTCTACAACTGTCATGAAGACCTCCAAGCCAAAATACATCGTTTAGGGTATGAAACTCAAGCTGGAAGTCAGAAAAGAGTTACTGACTATAAGCCACTAAACATGCACCAACCCACCAACCATGCATCCAGCTACCATATTTGATAATTTCTATTTTTTTACAGCTTGCATTCATATTATCTTCAGTTACAAATTGGTTTCTAAGATTAGTATAAATAGGGTCAATCTCTTTGTATTAAGGATCATTCAATTTGAAGTAAGTTTGACTATTTATTTAAAGAAAGTTTGAGTATTTGTGAGAGTTTTCTTTCTCTTCTTCTCCATTCTCTTTAGAATTTTGTTTTTGTTCTTTTATTTTTGAGTTCTTCCTTCCCATCCATGGAAGGCTAAGCTCTTATAATCAATATAAGGGATTAACCATCTTAATGTTTAATTTGGTGATCATGTTTCGCTTGTTCATATTACTTAATTGTTATTCAAATTTCTTTTCATCCTCTTTTGATTTTGATCTAGATTGAATTGCTTAATTTAATTTAGATGTTTATATGATAATAGCTTTATTATCATGTATTCAAAGAGGATCACAAAGAATAAACGATTTATTAAAGCTTTTTAATGGATTGTTTAGCTTGGTTAAATTCTAGATCTTAAGTTAATCTATGTTTGGATGGTGCTTACTTTATCTAACCTTGGTTAATTAAATCCTAGATAATCTAGTAGAGGATTCTTGGATCATGTTGAGGCGTTTTGATGTGATCTAAGGCCAAGAACATGGTTAGCAATTAAGTGAATTCCTTGTTATCAATGATGGATTAAACTCATGATCGGTAAATTTTCTTGAATTGGTTAATTTGTTATTTGATTTTCTTTAAATTCAACCGGTGTATTTTCTTTACAAAACAAGAAACCCCCCATTTTTAATTATCTTGATCTAATTGAATCTTTGTTTTTAGATTGAGAGACGATTTGGTTCATTCTCTATACTACAAATTAGTTTGTGAACCTGTAAATTTTATTTATTTGACGGGTCTCAACAACCTCTTGTCAATGAGATAGTTATAAAAACTTTACTTGTTCTCATATAAGTTAATATTTTTTTGTTATCTTTAAAACAATTAGAGGAGCTTATTACTTTGAATCAGTAATGATTCCAGTAACAGTTTCTTTAAAACATCTTTGGTTCCAACAAATTAAACTCAAATAAAAATATCTAAGACTGCCTCCAGTGTAGTGTAAAGCAATAGTATCACCATCTGGGTCAGAAACTAGAACTACATCATGGTCAATGAGTAGTGTCACTCGAAATATCGTGCTTCTAATCCTCCTGAAATGACATATACAAGAGTGAGAATTTAAATTCTCAGTATGAATTCAAGCATAAGAAAAACAATAATAAAACCATTTCATTTCCAACCGTATAAACTGCAGAGAACATTTTAATCTGCATAATATTTCAATGAGGTAGAATATACATAATAATGTCATTACACAATCAAATAGTGAGAAGGAAAACTATTTCTTTAGTTCTATACCTTCTACCTATGTCTTAGAACATTATTAGAAAAATGCATAATTATTCTCCTAACATTATGTGCTTTTACAATCTCATGCTCAATCTTTTTCTTTCTCATAGGACAAGCTCGTAATCCTTTGCTTCATGGTCATCAATGTTGGAACCAAAGAACCTTATGAAATTAAGTTTGGAACCATACTAATTAAATAATCATTACCCTATAAAGTTTTGAAGATAACAAAAATTTCAATTTAGATTGAATAAGTAAAAGACTCATGTAACTTGTTTCGTAACTATTTCAAGAAGAAAAGTGTTAACAAACAGTTACTTATATGTGCGTCCACTCTTACTTGAGCGAAAGGAAACTTAGTATGTATCCAAATCCTTTTAAACTATTTCACAAGTTTTATTATATTGGATCATCCAATGTATTTCTTACTAAGCTCAGGTTCAAAGTATTCGTCCAATGCCAAATTTCAAATGTGAAGAAATTGTTCATCATTAAATGCTGAGAAGGACTCTGACAGCGCATACTTCAAAAGAAGTCAACTGAGTCGATTAGCTGACATCGCTAACAACTACAAAGACCTGCGAATAAGGAACTTTCTGCACGCTTAGACAAGTCAGGAGTAAGCTATCATTTTCCTGGACATTCCTGATACTCAAAGTGTCTTTTCAGAAGGAGCTCTACACGCTTTCCTCTTAGGCATTTAATACTACTCAGAACGGTAATAAATGTTTCCGTTGGACAAAGAAGCTTATGAAAACTGCTCAAATTGCTCTCACCTATAAATACAATTGTCTTTGAAGAAGAAAGAGATATCTATCTAACAAAATCAAAAGTGAAAAAGGATTAAAGCTTTCATTCTTCGTAGTATTCTCACTCGTATAAAGAGATTAAGTCTTGAGATTTATTTTTTATCCTCACCTGTAGTGAGTTAAAAACTCAAGCACTTATATACCTTTTTCTTTATTCAACTTGGTTTTAAGCCTGAAGAGGCTGTGTACAAAAGAATACATGGATTGTAGAACCTAAAGAGGTTGAGAATACTTGTATACCTGAAGAGGTGAATAATACTTGTAATCTTGTAAAAGATTAGTGGAAAATCCTTCTAGTTGAAGGGATTGGAAGTAGCTCTCGACTTGTGAGAGTGAACCAGGATAAATATCTGGTGTAAGCTTCTTCTCCCTACTTGTGTGTTTTATTTATTCACTAACCTCTGGGGAATGCCATTGTGTTTTTAACAAAGTTTTTAAGTTAATTTTTAGAACTTCTTAACTGCGTCCAAAAGAAAATTCTTACAAACCTTTTAAGTCCAATAGGACTCAGAAGCCTTTTTATTCGTCCATTGCTTGGTTTCTTGTAACCTTCTTGTTCAAACTATTAGCTGAAGAAAAACTTTGAAATTTATTTAAAAGGGTTAAGAAACACAATTCAACCCCCTTCTCGTGTTTCACTTGGTTATTTCAATCAAAGGTTGCTATAAAAATAGTAACAAGAGCTCTTCCTTTGCTTAAGGCGTGCCCTAATGGCCATTCTAACACACTCAGGATGGATTCTATCAGGTCCTTGATCAATCAATTTGAGACACTTATGTTAGCTTTGTACTAGGCTTTATTAAATGTTTATTGTGTCCAATATTAGTATTTTAATTGAGTTTAATGTTGTTGAGCCTCATTGGGCTTTAATGTAAATTGTGAATAATTCTTCGATTTTGATGTATTTTGACCTTTCCTCTTTGGTTAGGCCATAACTTGGGACTCGGTGATCCATTTGAGGTGATCTTGGTATCTTTGGAAAGCTAAGACAAGGCTCTCATGAGAACTCAAGAGTTGGATCAGACTTCTAAGGGTCCAAAATAGCCCTGTAATTCAGAGTGGGTTTGTTGTCATTGTAATATGAGCAGTGTGCACATACTGGACCATATTGTGGGCTATAAGCCTCCTTTTGAGCTGAAACTCGGCTATTTGAAAGATAAGACCCATATCTCCTACTTCACTGAAGACCATTTAGTCAATAGATGTTGTTTTAGGCATGATTAGGAAGCTACAAGTTGGTTTAAATTTGGAAACACGTTCTGCCAACCTAACTTGAGGTAGGTGCAATGTTTTTGGAATATCTGGAGTTGTAAATGTCCAAATGGCATGAAACCAATGCCAAAAGTTCAAGGAGAGAATGGTCTACAACTGTCATGAAGACCTCCAAGCCAAAATACATCGTTTAGGGCATGAAAAGCAGGCTGGAAGTCAAAGTAGAGTTGCTGACTTGAAGCCACTAACCATACAACAACCCACCAACCATGCATCAAGCTTCCATATTTGACAATTTCCATGTTTTTACAGCTTTCATTCAAATTATTTTCAATTTCAAATTGGCTTCTTGGATTAGTATAAATAGAGCCAATCTCTTTGTATTATACATCATTCAATTTGAAGTAAGTTTGAAGAAAGTTTGAGTATTTGTGAGAGTTTTCTTTCTCTTTTTCTCCATTCTCTTTAGAATTTCATTTTTGTTCTTTATTTTATGAGTTCTTCCTTCCCATCCATGGAAGGCTAGGCTCTTATAATCAATCCAAGGGATTAAACATCTTGATGTTTAATTTGGAGATCTTATTTTGCTTGTTTATGTTGCTTAATTGTTATTCAAGTTTCTCTTCTTCCTCTTTTGATTTTTATCTAGAAGGAAATTGCTTAATTTGATTTAGATGTTGATGTGATAATAGCTTTATTATCATGTATTCAAAGAGGATCACAAGGAATAAAAAAATTATTAAAGCTTTTTGATGGATTGTTTAACTTGGTTAAATTCTGGATCTTAAGTTAATCTATGTTTGGATGGTGCTTACTTTATCTAACCTTGGTTAACTAAATCCTAGATGCTTATCTAATAGAGGATTCTTGGATCATGTTAAGGCTTCTTGATGTGATCTAAGGCCAAAAACATAGTTAGCAATTAAGTGAATTTGTTGTGAACAATGATAGATTAAACTCAAGATCTGTAAATTTCCTTGGATTGATTAATTTGTTATTTGATTTTATTTAAATTCAATTGGTGTATTTTCTTACAAATCATCAAAACCCCCCTTTTAATTATCTTGATCTAATTAAATCTTTGTTTTTGGATCCTCGAGAGATGATTTGGTTCATTCTCTATACTACAAATTAGTTTGTGAACCGATGATTTTTATTATTTGATGGGTCTCGACAACCTCTTGTCAGTCCTCGCATAAATAAGACACATGTAAGACTTTCATATATCACCTCCCTTACTGAGGATCACTTCCAATATATTATCTTCTCTAGGGATCACCTCCTTTACCGATGATCATTTCCAACATTGTCTTTTATATCATTAAATAAGCATATAATTGTATAGCTTCTAGGGTGGTTAGTGTTTACATAAATCTTTTGTTCATTCTTACCGTAATACCTTATCTTAATTTCATGACTAACGTCATTATTTTATTAGTCTTTAACGTTCCTTAAATCTTGTATACGTAAGTTAATTATTCACGCTGCTTACTTAATTACTTTTATTATTAATTTCCTCTACTATTTGTGTAACACACCAAAAATACTGCTTCTGTTCATTACTAGAACTTATTTATGTACATATGCTTCTTCTTACAAACTATTTACATAAGTACATCAAAATCTCAAAGAGGGTATTCTAACCCTATTGATGAAGCATTTTTCTCCATTGTTATATATATATATTACAAACTTCATAATTACACAATAACTATAAAGTAACGGATATGAAAGCCTCTAATATCTAGAATGTAGGTGTCGTCCTCTTGGTCGTGAAGTAGAGCAACATCGAAGTCAATCAATATGGTTATATGGTACATCTCAACAAACAGCAAGGTCTCTGAAAATATTAGACTTAGGAGTGAGAATTATACTCTCAGTAAGAATTCAAGCAGATAAAAATTGTAAACAATAACTATTATATTTCTAGTTGCATTAAACTACTGAAACATTTCCATGGATAAAGTCTTGTACATAATACAATTAAATAAGCTAGCAATACATATTCTAAGCTTTGCATGTTATGTATTAATTATTAGAACACACTACAAAAAGCGCACAATTTAGTGGCGATTTTTTAGCGGTGGTTCAAGGAATCCGCCAATATCTCTTCATTTTTGTGGCGGTTTCCATAACTACCAAAAACTGAAAATGTTAATATCTCTTTTGTATTTGGCTATATTTTTGTACAATAAAGTATTGGCCCAATTCTAATTCTCTCTTAAAAACCTTCATTCAATCTTATTTTTACCCCTCCCCATAATTCAATCCTAGTCCACCTCTGATCCCAAATAACAGTAGCCTGGGAATTGCAAAAGTAAGGTTTGCGAAAAAAAACAGAAGTAATGTTTCATTTGCCTATTTTGGCAGAGCTTCTAGACTTTAATAACAGCTCAGAAATCTCCATGAATGTGTCATGAGTGCAAGTCTTCATAGTTTATAACTGCCAGGATAATAACCCAAAAAAGAGAAACAGATGAACAAGATTCATATTTCCTAGGGCTGTACAATTTTAAAAAAACAACTTTCTTAGAGAAACATAAGAAGCATAACAATATTAGAAAAGCTCTGCATTTTTTAAGCAAATTAACTTTTGAATACTCACATCTCATTTTTCTGAAATCCTATGAGATGCAATCAATCCTCAGTTACTTAGAAATACTTTCAGTTTTAAGCAAAATTTCTAACCCCAATAGTTTGTTAAGTAATTGACAACAACTCTAAGATTGATTTTTTGTTTGCACATACTTACAATGCT
Organism: Styphnolobium japonicum; assembly: GCA_023212625.1. NCBI lineage: Eukaryota > Viridiplantae > Streptophyta > Magnoliopsida > Fabales > Fabaceae > Styphnolobium > Styphnolobium japonicum. Next base: position 19,154,804 of record JALBWW010000011.1, read on the forward strand.
AAGGTGAATGATGTTGAATTGTCTTCCAAAGAAACGAATCAAGCTTAAAAAGGATGAAGGAATCAAATAGCACTGCCTTTTTTTGTTATGGGAATTGCTAAATCTGGTATATGGGGGTAGTGTGCAACATGGAGTATGGGCAAAACAAAACATTTTGAAAGTGGAGTTTGGCAAGTTTCAATCCCACAGAATTCCCAATGGATAGGAGAATTGGCCAACCGTTTCTTGTAATGTTTGTAACACCCTCCGTTGGGTGTCACATTTAACAAAACCTCAAGTTAATTTAAAAAAAAAACTTTTTGTATTTTCTTTATGAAGATATGAGTTCTAAAATTTCTTTCCACGGATATAACATAAAATAAGCAGAAAGAAATAACTCAACATAAAAAGATTTCAAGAATATACATCATAAGTATTTATATCCAATTATATTGTTTAACAAAATACATAAAAGATACTCAGTAAATGTCTGCGAACTCTGTATATCATCCTATTGACCAAAGTCCTACATACTTAATTACTCCGTATCCAAGTGGACATTCCATATGTCTAAATCACCATGGAACTGTATTTTAACAAAACTAAACAGGTCCTTCCTTAAAGTCTCCGTCATCTTCACAAGACAAAAGAAAAACAACTCAAACATATAAAACAATACAACAAAGGGGTGAGATCCTCGTCACCTATCACTACCAATAAAGTAGTGTAGAAAATTTAATAATTTATATAGTTCCATAGTAAATCAACAAACATAATCATGTTATCAAACAATGGGTAAATCAATAACAAATAATACAATTTCATATTGAATCAACATATAGCAAATAGTACAGTTTCATGCTAAATCAACATATATAATCATGTTATTAAACAGTGGGGAAATCAAAATCAATATGCACCAAAATTAATGTGACAGTATAACAACTAACTATGCAAATACCACATGATTGACCCCCTAGTCCATGGAGCTAAAACACAAGTTGGAGAGAGTGATTGTGAGTACATGTTCCGTATTTGATTAGCCTTAAATATGCTCAAAAGTGCTATAGAATTTCATTTGGCAATACGGCTTACAAGAACACTCTCCACCAACCGGGAATAGGATAGTGTCTGGTCAGGATCGTTTGGTGTGTTACAATTATATTACCACGGCACAGCCCCAACTGGCCTCCTATGGAGTTTCCGCACCCCTACATCCCCAAGGTCATTCATAGACTTCACTACACAATTTGCATCTGCACTAAGGTGTAAGCTCAACTCCTAGGCTCAAAGCCGTAACAACAACAAGTCTCATATAGACTATCACAATGCTATGGTCAACTAAACCATGCAAAGTGCAATAACTCATAATTAATATAATAATTCATGGTCAACTAACCCATAATTATTAAATTAATCATGATCAACCTAATATTTCATGGTCATCCAGCCTATAATTATTGGTTTATTAAAACACAATTTCCTCGGGATTCAAGCCACCGTTTTAAGAACTGCATCAACTGTCTTATCCAGGGTCCAGTCTACGTCGTGCCGATATTAGTACCGCAGTTCCATAACCTATGGTGCTTTTGAAACATTTTTTCAAATCACGTAACACTACGATTACAATTTTCAAATCGTGTAACACCTCTGTTACGTTTTATAAATCGCGTAACATTTTTGTTACGTTTTTCAATCGTGTAAAACCATTTTTTTGTTTTTAAAATCGCATAACAGTTTAAAATCACTTTTCAATTGCATAAAGCATTTTCTGTTAAATTTAAATTGCGTAAAATATTTTTCACAAATATTGAGCTATTTTGAACTAAATAAAATATTTCTAAGTCTATTCTCACCATGTGAGCTAAAAATAAGTTTCAAATACCAATAGGGATTTTTCAACAAATATTTCAAAAATCATTTCTATTTAAAAACATTTATTTCTACCTCAAATAATAAAAATTACCAATTCACAAACTAATTTGTAGTATAGAGAATGAACCGAATCGTATCTCAAGGATCCAGTAAAAGCAAAGATTCAATCAGATCAAGATAATTAAAATGGGGGGTTTTGTTGTTGATTAACAAGATTGACAAAAGTACGGGACTTAAAGTTATAAACAAATCTAAAGAAGCAACCAATCCAAGGAAATTTACCGATCTTGAGTTTAATTCATCATTGATCACAAGGAATTTACTTAATTGCTAATCATGTTCTTGGCCTTAGATCACATCAAGATGCCTCAACATGATCCAAGAATCCTCTACTAGATAAGCATCTAAGATTTAATTATCCAAGGTTAGATAAAGTAAGCACCATCCAAACATAAATTAACTTAAGATCGGGGATTTAACCAAGCTAAACAATCCATCAAAAAGCTTGGATATATTGTTTAGTTTTTGTGATCCTCTTTGAATACATGATAATAAAGCTATTATCACATCAACATCTTAATCAAATTAAGCAATTCAATCTAGATAAAAATCAAAAGAGGAAGAAGAGAAACTTGAATAACAATTAAGCAATATGAACAAGCGAAACATGATCTCCAATTTAAACATCAAGATGGCTAATCCCTTGGATTGATTATAAGAGCCTAGCCTTCCATGGATGGGAAGGAAGAACTCAGAAATAAAAGAACAAAAACGAAATTCTAAAGAGAATGGAGAAGAGAAAAAAAAACTCTCACAAATACTCAAATTTTCTTGAAACTTACTTCAAATTGAATGATGTATAATACAAAGAGATTGACTCTATTTATACTAATCCTAGAAGCCAATTTGTAATTGAAAATAATCTGAATCCAAGTTGTAAAAACATGGAAATTAGCAAATATGGAAGCTTGATGCATGGTTAGTGGGATGGTGCATGGTAGGTGGCTTCAAGTTAGCTACTCTACTCCAACTTCCAACCTGCTTTTCATGCCCTAAACGATGTATTTTGGCTTGGTGGTCTTCATGACAGTTGTAGACCATTCTCTCCTTGGACGTTTGGCGTTGATTTCATGCCATTTGGACTTTTCCAACTCCAGATATGCCAAAAACACTGCACCTATCTCAAGTTAGGTTGGCAGAATGTGTTTCCAAATTCAAACCAACTTGTAGCTTCATAATCATGCCTAAAACGACATCTATTGACTAAATGGTCTCAATGAAGTTGGAGATATGGGTCTTATCTTTCAAATGGCCGAGTTTCAGCTCAAAAGGGGGCCTATAGCCCACTATATAGTCCAATATGTGCACACGGCCTAGATTCCAATGACAACAAACCCACTCTGTATTGCAGGGATATTTTGGACCCTTAGAAGTTCGATCCAGCTCTTGAGTTCTTCATGAAAGTTGTAAAACCTTGTTTTAGCTTTCCAAAGACACCAAGATCACCTCAAATGGATCTCCGAGTCCCAAGTTATGGCCTAACCAAGGAGGAAAGGTCAAAATGCATCAAAATCCAAGAATTATTCACAATTTGCATTAAAGCCCAATGATGCCCAACAACATTAAACTCATCTAAAATACTAATATTGGGCACAATAAACATCTAATAAAGCCTCCCAAGTTTAGCAGGGCATGAGTGAACTGTTGGTGCCCTATGGTGCAAGGGATGGTAAAAGTGCCTGGGTCTTTGCATTTAAGAGGGAAGTTGGGCTGAATTAAAGCAGAGACACCCCACACTCATTTTTTCAGTCCCCTTTAGCTTCCTTTTATGAGTGCACATCTCTTTCAAAAACTTGACATACTTGGGGATTTGTTTAATTGCCTCCAAGAGAGGTATATTCACCTCATCCTTCTGAAAAGTCTCTGTAATTTCCCTATCCATGTTAGTTTCAATCATATGCTTCGTCTGTGTTATTCGATTGGGAAAAGGAAGAGGAATGTGGGAAACTGACTTCTGTGTAGGTTCACTCTTATGTTGCACTGAATTTTCTGCTAAAATCTGGTTTTCTATCAAGTTTTGGCCTTTTGTCAATCTCTAGTTTGCTCTTGTTATTTGCTGGTTTACTGCAGAATCATGGTTGGTTGTTGCAGAGTCATGATTGTATGTTGCAGAATTTGAATTGTCTGAACCAAGGGTTGAATTAAGAATTTTTGAAATTGTCTGCAGAACTATACCATTGATTTGCTTACCACTGCACAAAGTTATAGCACTAACATTGCCTCTAGGTTTCAGAATGGTTTGAGAGGGTAATTTGCCAGAACCCTGTGATTGCAACTGACTAAGAAAGCTTGCCAACTGCCCAATTTGAGTTTCTAGATTCTGAATGGTGGCCTCTGTCCTTTGCTGGAACTGCATGTTATTTTGGGTCATTTGGATGTTGTTCTGAGCCAATTGCTTCACCAAGTCCTCTAAAATGGATTGAGCAAAGTTGGAGGATGACTGTTGCATTGGCTGCTGCTGTTGCAATGGTCTAGGTCTAGTATGTGGTTGAAATGATTTGGCCATGCTTGCTATTAGAATGGCTACCTATACTGGGTCGGTGGCTGCTGATTAGCTACATTCCCATATCTCAGATTGGGGTGGTCCCTCCAGCCAGGGTTGAAAGTGCTGGAGAAAGGATCATATTTCTGTTGTTGTTACTGAAACTGAGGTTTTTCGTGAAATACACTTGTTGCAGCCACAGATTGATCTTGAAACTTAGAACTATCATCTTGCAATGTGGGGCACGAATCAGTTGGATGAGAGGAACTATAGCATATGCTACAAACTCTTGCAGCCATAGGTGTTTAATGTTGTCCCATGGCTAATTGCCTCTCCAAGGAAGTTAACTCATCAATTATGTGCTCCATCCTTTATTGGTCAGCATGAGAAACATGAACCTCATTGACTCCTCTAGTTGAGGTAATGACTCTAGTACCAAACTATTGGGTGTTGGCATCCATATTAGCAATTAAGTCCCTAGCAGTAGCAAGAGTTTTGTCAACCAAGGCACCTTCACTAGCAACATCAACCATGCTTCAATCCATAGGCAGCAAGCCTTCTTAGTAATACTGAATCAGTAATTGGTCACTGATTTGGTGATGAGGACAACTTGCACAAACTTTTTGAACCTCTCCCAATATTCATCCAAAGTCTCCCCAATTATCTACCTTATGCTACATATGCTCTTTATGATTGCAGTAGCTCTTGAGGCAGGGAAGAATTTCTCCAGAAATAGTATCTTCATGTCATTCCAGGATGCTATAAAGGCTAGTTGAAGGTAGTATAACCAGTCATTGGCTGCATCATCCAGTGAAAAGGGAAATGCCTGCAACTTGATGGGGTTTCATGGTTGAGAAAACCACATGGAATTCTATTAAGTGCTTGTGTGGATTCTCACCTGCAAGACCATGAAACTTGGGCAACAAATGTATTAATCCAGATTAAAGCTCAAAATCAATATCAAGGTCAGGATAATGGATGCACAAAGGTTGATATGCAACATCAGGGGCAACAAGTTCTTTCAAAGTTCTACTATTATTATCAGCCATAGTAAACGCAGTATCAGACACTGAAACAGAAGCACCAATAGAAACAGAATCAACAACAAGATTACCAAATTCAATTCCAATTCTAGAAGTAATCTTATTAACTCTATGAATGCTACTACCAGCCCTATGAATTTTGAGAAGCGTATGAAATGTTCTATCAATTTTAGGATCAAATGAATGCAAGGTACTAGGATCAGACCTAGTCATACAACATGCAGCTCATAGGAAGGTATAGAAAAGCAATAACAACCAAAATACTAAAAATGCCTAAAAAATACTCCAGAAAAATTTGTAAACAAATAAAAATTGTATCAAATGAATTTTAAAAAATATGAGACCACCCCGCAGAATCAAGTTGGACCAAGTTATGACTTATGGTGAAAAGAAAATACTTAAAAAATTGAAAAGTGGCCTAAATGATGGAGAAACAAATTTTAAGTACCTCTACGTCCCAAAATACCCCAAAGAGGCCTAGAAAACCCACTACATGAATGTTTTTGGCAAAAATAAGCATGCATGACCATAATGTGGTGGCAATGCTCAAAATGGCCACAAACCCTTGGACACCAAAAATCAGATCAAGATTCAACTAGATGAGAAACATGAAGACTCAAAAAAATAGTGGAAATATGTGACAAGAGGTTATCAAGACCCGTCAAATAATAAATATTACCAGTTCACAAACTAATTTGTAGTATAGAGAATGAACAGCATCGTCTCTCAAGGTTTCAAAAAGAACAAAGATTTAATCAGATCAAGATAATTAAAAGGGGAGTTTTGATGATTTGAAAAGAAAATATACCGGTTGAATTAAAGAAATGCAATTAACAAATTAACCAATCCAAGGAAATTTTACCGATCTTGAGTTTAATCCATCATTGATCACAACGAATTCACTTAATTGCTAACCATGTTCTTAGCCTTAGATCAAATCAAGATGCCTCAACATGATCCAAGAATCCTCTACTAGATAAGCATCTACGATTTAATTAACCAAGGTTAGATAAAATAAGCACCATCCAAACATAGATTAACTTAAGATCCAGAATTTAACCAAGCCAAACAATCCATCCAAAAGCTTTAATAAATTGTTTATTCTATGTGATCCTCTTTGAATACATGATAATAAAGCTATTACCACATCAACATCTAAATCAAATTAAACAATTCAATCTAGATAAAAATCAAAAGAGGAAGAAGAGAAACTTGAATAACAATTAAGCAATATGAACAAGCAAAACAAGATCTCCAAATTAAACATCAAGATGGCTAATCCCTTCAATTGATTATGAGAGCCTAGCCTTCCATGTATGGGACGGAAGAACTCAGAAATAAAATAACAAAAATGAAATTGTAAAGAGAATGGAGGAGAAGAGAAAGAAAACTCTCACAAATACTCAAACTTACTTAAAATTGAATGATCATAATACAAAGAGATTGACACTATTTATACTAATCCTAGAAGCCAATTTGTACATGTACATAATCTGAATACAAGCTGTAAAAACATGGAAATTGTCAAATATGGAAGTGACAAGAGGTTGTCGAGACCCCGTCAAATAATAATAATTACCGGTTCACAAACTAATTTGTAGTATAGAGCATGAACCGAATCGTCTCTCAAGGATCCAGAAAAACAAAGATTTAATCAGATCAAGATAATTAGAAAGGGGGGTTTTGTTGATTGGAAAAGATAATACACTAATTGAATTAAAGGAAATGCAATTAACAAATTAACCAATCCAAGGAAATTTTACCGATCTTGAATTTAATTCATCATTGTTCACAAGTAATTCACTTAATTGCTAACCGTGTTCTTGGCCTTAGATCACATCAAGACGCCTCAACAAGATCCAAGAATCCTCTACTAGATAAGCATCTAGAATTTAATTAACCAAGGTTAGATAAAGTAAGCACCATCCAAACATAGATTAACTTAAGATCGGGGATTTAACCAAGCTAAACAATCCATCAAAAAGCTTTAATAAATTGTTTATTCTATGTGATCCTCTTGAATACATGATAATAAAGCTATTATCACATAAACATCCAAATCAAATTAAGCAATTCAATCTAGATCAAAATTAAAAGAGGAAGAAGAGAAACTTGAATAACAATTAAGCAATATGAATAAGCGAAACAAGATCTCCAAATTAAACATCAAGATGGCTAATCCCTTGGATTGATTATGAGAGCCTAGCCTTCCATGGATGGGAAGGAAGAACTTAAAAATAAAAGAACAAAAACGAAATTCTAAAGAGAAAGAAGAAGAAGAGAAAGAAAACTCTCACAAATACTCAAACTTTCTTCAAAACTTACTTAAAATTGAATTCCTCTAATACAAAGAGGTTGGGTCTATTTATACTAATCCTAGGAGCCAATTTGTACATGTACATAATCTGAATACAAGCTATAAGAATATGAAAATTGTCAAAAATGGAAGCTTGATGCATGGTTGGTGGCTTGGTGCATGGTAGGTGGGTTGGTGTATGGTTGGTGGCTTTTAGTCAACAACTCTTATCCGACTTCTGGCTTCAAATTCATCACCTAGACGGTGCATTTTGACTTGGATGTCTTCATGAAAGTTGTATCCAGTTGTCTCCTTGAAAATCTCCATTTTGAATCATGTCATTTGGACTTTTAGAACTCCAGAAATGCCAAAAACACTGCACCTACCTCAAGTTAGGTTGGAAGAACGTGTTTCCAAATTCAGACCAACTTGTAGCTTCAGAAGCATGCCTAAAACGTCATCTATTAACAAAATGGTCTTCAGTGAAGTTGGAGATATGGGTCTTATCTTTCAAATGACCAAGTTTCAGACCAAGAGGAGGCCTATAACCCACTATATAGTCCAATATGTGCATACTGCCCAGATGGTTCCGTGACAGCAAAATCACTCTATATTGCAAGGCTATTTTGGGACCTTAGAAGTCCGATCCAGCATTGAATTCTTCATGAAACTTGTAGATCCTTGTCTTAGCTTTCCAAAGACACCAAGATCACCTCAATTGGATCACTGAGTCCCAAGTTATGACCTAACCAAGGAAGAAAGGTCAAAATGCATCAAAATCCGAAAATTATTCACAATTTGCATTAAAACCCAATGAAGCCCAACAACATTAAACTCATCTAAAATACTAATATTAGGCACAATAAACATCTAATGAAGCCTAATACAAAGCTAACATAAGTGTCTCAAATTGATTGATCAGGAAGCTTGATGCATGGTTGGTGGCTTGGTGCATGGTAGGTGGGTTGGTGTATGGTTGGTGGCTTTTAGTCAGCAACTCTTATCCAACTTCTGGCTTGATTTTCATGACCTAGACTGTGCATTTTGACTTGGAGGTCTTCATGAAAGTTGTAGCCAGTTGTCTCGAAATTTTGCAATTGGAATCATGCCATTTGGACTTTTTGAACTCCAGATATGCCAAAAACACTGCACCTACCTCAAGTTAGGTTGGCAGAACGTGTTTCCAAATTTAAACCAACTTGTAGCTTCATAATCATGCCTAAAACGACATCTATTGACTAAATGGTCTTCAGTGAAGTTGGAGATATGGGTCTTATCTTTCCAATGGCCAAGCTTCAGCCCAAGACGAGGCCTATAGCTCACTATGTAGTCCAATATGTGCACACTGCCCATATTTTCATGACAGCAAACCCACTCTGCATTGCAGGGATATTTTGGACCCTTAGAATTCCAATCTTGCTCTTGAGTTCTTCAAGAAACTTGTAGAGCCTTGTCTTAGCTTTCCAAAGACACCAAGATCACCTCAAATGGATCACCGAGTTCCAAGTTATGGCCTAACCAAGGAAGAAATGTCAAAATACATCAAAATCTGAAAATTATTCACAATTTTACATTAAAGGCCAATGAAACCCAACAACATTAAACTCATCTAAAATACTAATATTGGGCACAATAAACATCTAATAAAGCCTAATACAAAGCTAACATAAGTGTCTTAAATTGATTGATCAATATGAAAAACACTACCAGATGAAGGAATTTAGCAAAATTAGAGGGTACCCGACCCCAATTAGGGGTCACTTGTGCTTAGAATGATGTCTACACTTCAGGAAGCACCAAATTCAAACTTTCAAGAATAGTTGAAACTGGTCCTTCTAAGTGGTAGTGAATCACTATTCAACCTACAAAATTCAAAAAGAAAGAGACAACATACGAACGGGTTACAGATTAGTATAATGATACCTAATAAGATTGCATAACTGAGAATGATCCCCGACAACGGTGCCAAATTTGATCGAGTCGCCCAGCCTGATTAAATAACGAAAATCGGTTCACAGGTTAAGTTTGCAGTATAATGGATGAACCAAGTTGTTTCTTTCAAGGATCAACTCAGTACCACAAATAATTGGGTAAGCAATTAAAAGTGTAAAAAGGGGGGTTTGTTGAATCAATTAAAACTGAAAATGATATTATGAAAGCAACCAATCCTAGGGAATTGACTAATCCTGATTTTAATCCATCCTTGATTTCAAAATATTCGTTCAATCGTTAATCAAATCCTTGATCTTAGGTCGTATTAAGACGCCTCAACACGACCCCTGAATTCTCTACTGGATAAGCATCCAGAAGTCGGTTAATCAAGGTGAGATGAATTTAGCACCCTTCTAGCCGAGATTAACCTAAAATCGGAATTCAATCAAGCCAAACAATACATCAAAAAGCTCTGGTGCATTGTTTAGTCTTTGTGATCTCTTCTAAACGTATGATAATTAAGCAATCAACACATGAACTCCCAAATTAAATTACGTAATTCAATTTGGGATTGAAGAAATAGAGGAAGGGAAATTTGATAAACAGTTAAATTTGATATAACAAAAACATAATCTCAGGATTAAGGTATCAGGACAGATAATCCCTATGATTAATTATGAAGTTCTAGCCTTCCATGGATGGAAGGACAGCCATACAAAAAAATAAAGAAAACCCTAAAGAGAAGAAGGAAAACCATAGCCGAAATCTCACAATTCAAAGTGCAGAATGTAAACTGTCTTATTTTGGCTTTACATGATTAGAAACTCATTAGACACAAAGCTAGGTCAATTAGGAATCCCTGGGCCCAAGTTATGCCTAGTTAAGTAGCCCAATCTCGTCAGCAACTCTTCTCCAATTTCCAGCTTACTTTGGGATGCCCAAAACAACGTATTTTGTCTTGGAGGACTTCATAAGAATTGTATATTTATGTCTCAGATTTCATTTGGCCCTGATTTGACATCCATTGGACACCTACAACTCGAGAGATGGAGTGTAGACTATGCAGAGGTCAAGCTGCCAGGATCAGCTCTCTTGCTCTTTTTTCAACTTCAATTTAAATTGTCTTAACGTGCGATTCATTTCTCGTGGTCTTCATAAAACATGTATATCTTTATCTTAGCTTTCCGCAGTCACAAGATTACATCAAATTGATCACTAAATCCCAAGTTATGGCTTGATCAAGGAGGAAAGGTCAAAATGCATTAAAATCCAAAAATTAATCACAATTTGCATTAAAGCCTAATGAGGCCCAACAACATAAAACTCAGGTAACGTACTAATATTGGGCACAATAAACATCAAATAAAGCCAAGTACAAAGCAATAATAAGTGTCTCAAATTGATTGATCACTTTTAATTTTTGAACTTGATTCCGTAGTTTCAATGAGTTTCCAAGTTGGTCTAATGTTGGAATCAAATTAAGGTGCAAAAAGTTTCCATATTTCAAAGAGAAAGTAGCTATAGTTATTAGTGCTTTTGCATCCCAGGATAAGGTTATGAGGTATTGAAGAATCCACATTGTAGTTTGGTGTACGTAATGCACACCATGAGGTGTGGTTATCATCTATCACCAAAATATAAATTATTAGCAAGATGTAATTTTGATTAAATTTTCATCTAATAATTTGAAATGATAATTTTGGTTTTGAACTTTCGAACTACGTTGCAAACACAAGCTCTCATAAAACAAGAAACCCCTTTTTACTGTGGAATAAAGCAGTCTGCAAGACATAGTTCATGTAATAATATACAATCAACACTATCAAATGAATATACCAAATAATGATTTATTTTATCTTTAAAGTTAGATGTTTATTTGATTTATTTTAACATACATAGGACCCTATGCCTTTTAGCTTAGTTGGAATTAGAGGAAATAGGCTAGATAACAAAATGTTGACACTTGATTTATTAATAATAGAATAGAGACAATCTGTTTGCTAAATTGAATTGTATATATAATTTCTTTTATAGATTTTAGTCATAGTATATTTTTATGAATATATGACTAGCATCACATAAATAGGGACAAGAACTGTTTAGGATGACATTTTATTATTAAAACTATGAGTTGATTTCTTTCCTAAGTTGTGCTATGGTTCCCTATACCCTCACATCCTGGTTGATTTATGAAAATTGTGCTATATTTTCAGTGCACAAAATATGAAAGTTCATACTGTTGTTTTTTAATAATCTCTTTTTTTTTTCTATAAGGAAAGTATTTTGATTCTTATATTATATGGTCATTTGTTGAGCCTATGTGTGGAATAGTGTGAGAAAATTGGATGTGTAGGGGATAGATGCTTTAACATTGTAACTTCCTTTATTGTCTCATAATCCTTTTATTTTGTATTGTAGGCAATAGATGAGGGAAGTGGAGATCAGGCTACTCTTAGTGTGCCAAGACGGTCCTCTTTAGCAAGTCATGAACCTAAGCATAATTAAGAATTAGATTTGATGTTAGGTTTATGTTATAATGATGGATGATTGTAAGACTAAATTTACTTTAAGTGACCTCTAAATAGTTTCTTGTGTACTTATCTTACTGATATTGGAAATATTCAATCTAGACTATAATGCTTATTATGCATTTCTATGTTATCTGAGTGCATATTCTAGTATTTTATCTTTATGTTTTAATTTGAAATGATGAGACAAAGGAATTTGAGAACCAAGTAAAAGTAAAAGAGAAGTATAATTGTTTGTATTAAGGAAAAAAGACCAAGAAAAAAGTAGACACTATACTGGACATAACAAAATTAGTGGCGATTTAAACCGCCACTAACGATTTTTTTTAAAAAAGATTGTGGCAGTCAAAGCCGCTGCTGATGTTGCATAAGACATTTCTTACATTGGTGGAGGTTAAGACTGCCACAACATTTTTATGTAATTTGCTGCGGTTATAGCCGCCACTAAAACAAAGAAAGAAATAACCTTTTGCTTACTCAATTTACTGGCGGTTATAACTGCCACCACTACTTTTGGTGGCTATTTTAAACGCCACTAAAAAACTGTCACTACCTCAAAATTTGGTGGCAGTTGTCCAAAACCGCAAATTTTTTCCTCCCGTCACTTCAAATTGCGGCGGAGCTAGAACCACCACTAAATAACATTAAAACCGCCACTAAACGTTGTGGTTTTTGTAGTGCTTAGTAACACTACCAAATTAGACCTTGAAGATGATAAATTGTAGTAAGTGGTAAGCAAGGTCCATTCCCACAAAAGATTGAGTTAATTGATAAGCAAATATGTCACTAACTAAAACTAAAAGAAACAATAACTAAATGGAAGAGGGATTTTATGAGTGATGAACTAAAAGTAAAATAAACTATATTACAAAGATGCAAGTAAAAAGTATGAAACAAGCAAAAGCATTGAGTAAGGGATTCAAATATGGATAAAACTTGGTTAAGGGATTTTCTTTACCAGTAGACTTAAGTCAATTTCAATTAGACTTATGATGTTATTCTTTTTTCCTAATGAAACTACCAACTGTAGATAGCAAGTCCGCTATGCTACCTCGATCTTTTTGTAGTTTGTTATTAACTAGAAGTTCACTCTCTAATTAATCCCTAACCATTAAGCAACCTAAAAGTCTGTTCTCTAGATTTAACCTAACGACAACATTATGTTGAGAAAGATAGGTTGATCTAGGCGACAACCTCAGTCAGCTTACGTTATCTAGCCTAGGTTATGTTCTTCATCACAATTAACAAAAGATTTGACTGGAATGATTAATTATAAAGTGTTACTTGGGATCAGGAAAGCATGACAATTACAGATCAAGTTTCCTATGCTAGCATTAGATTATTATCAGGCTTTATTTAGTTGGCCACCTAAACGGATCAATATAACAACCATACATGATTCAAGTAGAAGAAACATAAACAATCTCAATTAAAACTAAGTGAATAACATCTTTAATCCAATTACAAAATCATGTCTAAGGCTTCGAATCACCCTTAGCCAAAAAAAAATCTAGCCTAGCATGTTCTTAAACAACATCAAAAGATAATAATGAAACATCATGTGTTCAAAACAAAAGGCAAAAAGGAAGAAAAACAAATCAATTTTGATCTTTATCTTCTTCTCTCCAAGTTGCTACTAAGAGAAAACTCTTATTTGCTCCTTGATGGCTGCTCAATCTCGTCCAAGTGAATGTTAGTTGTTAGTTAGGGTTTAAGTTTGACCCCTAACTCTTCTTAAATAGGCTCAAGCCCAATTGCATTTCAAAACTTGACTTTTATGTGCTGTGAACACGAAACAATCGTATCCTCTACTATGCATCCATAGCTTACTGAATTGGCCAAAGTGCCCAACATGAAAATTGTAACCCTATGTCTTAGATTTCTATAGCCATCGGAATCGCCTAAATACAATCTTTGTAGCTCAAGTTATGACCAATTTACTGCTCCGGGGGCCAAATATCTTCTGAGATTGTTTCCTAAAAATGATAAGATTTGATTTCCAGAATCTTCCTTTGATTTCTTTGTCTAATTTCAAATTCAAATAAACATTAAATTCAATTAGGCAACATTAAATATTTCATTTAAGGGAAATGTATCATAGAAATTTAAACCAAGATATGCAATAAATGCACATAATCAAATTAAATTAGGATTATATGAAAACTATCCAAAACATTAATTTTCTATATTTAGCACATCAAAATGAAGCAAAAACAATAATAAAGGGAACTTATTAAAAAACACTAAAAATTACTCTAACTTGACTTTAACTCAAAACAAAACAAGTACAAAATAAATGTATAAATGACACATCAAGAGCCCTAACCAAACTGACTCCTAAACACCTCTAATGAAAAGTATACTTTTGCCTTTATTTTGAGAGAACTATGAAACTTGATGTTGAAGACTTGAAGTTATTTTGAACATGAGATATTCGAGGGCAAATTATGGAAAACTTTTCTTGATACAAATAAAATATCTTTATGAACAATGAAATGGAAAATGAGTAAAATGATATTTTGGTCTCTAGAAATATACCTCACTTGTAATTTAATTCTTAAATTAAATTATGAGTTTGATTTAGTCTTTAAATTTTTCAAAACCGTTTCATGTTACTCTTCATGAGAAATAGTAAAAAGAATAATGTGAAATGTGCTATTTTGAATAATTTAAGGATTGAGCCCTATATATAATTTAAATCATGAATTAAATTGTTTGCGATTATAATTTTAGAGACTAAAATGTCAGTTTACTTTAAAGGAAATTTACCTGCTAAAGATTATTCCTTTTGATTTAAGTCAAAAAAGAGAAGAAAAGAAAAGAAAAGAAAAATGGTAGTTCCAAATTGTTTCAGTCTTCTATGAACTTCTTAACTGAACTTTCATCCCTGCTTCTGCTTCTCTATGTGTGTTACTTACAAAAGTCCAGATAAGTACATGCAGAGCGTTCTCATTTTCATGAATAACCGCTAACACATAACAATAACATGAAAGACAGAGGAATTGTGAAAAACATAAAAGAAGTAATGATTTTGGGGATTCATTGTCTATCTTGTCCAATATGTATATAAGGCAGGATTTTAAGCTTTTGCTGCTCCAACTGGAGTCTTAGACCTGCTGGCTATTATCTGCTCATATAGATCTCTTATCTTCAAACCAATTATGGTTTAGAAGATACCTGTCCCATTGTTACTACCAGGGAAGTCAGCATGATTCAACATCTATTGCGTAACCTCTCCATAGAACTTGGAAGAGAGGTTGCTAAGATGGCTCTCAAAGTATATTAGTTCATCTAGTCTGTCAAATTGCCCATCCATTTCTACAACTGTCTACAGCACACAAGACACAAAAGTTAAATGATCGTGTCAAGTGAGTGAAAAAACGTATCTGAATATCTCTTAAAGCAAGAACATCGCAAGTTGCATGTTAAAAAGATTGTTACTTGAACACCTTCATTTGATCTTGAGAACTATACTGTTTTCGTTTGTTTAAACTAGTAATAATCCGAATTGTATTTCAATTAGTCAATAGTGTCTTAAGGAATTAGTTCAAACTGGAAAGTTAAGTACTTAATTATATGACAGATTTTATCCAAAAGAGATTTATTCATAAACTAGCTTAGAAATCATTCTCTTACCATTATGTCAACTGATAGGCTAGGCTAGTAATTAAACAGCCAAGTTATTTTGCAATATAAAATCTTCTACCTTTTGTCATACAGTGGAAAGATATGGCTATGTAACTTTTTTCTTTTGGTCAATGTGTGGATAATTTAACTTAGGATCCTATACTGTACTACAGGGGTTTTTAAGAAAACAAAATCCAGAGAGAAAAAAAAAATAGAAGCTCAGATCTAGTTTGTACCTCATGACCATAGTAACTCTTTGGTCCATAGAAGAATTTGATGCCGGGATAAGAGCAGGTAAGCTTCCTTCCACATGGTATCCAAGAAACGGTAGAGCCATCATCAAACAAGTAAACTGGGCTAAAATTCTTAGTCCCTTCTTTCTGTATCAACTTGACTCTTAAAATCTTTCCCTCATTATTGTCTGGAATGAGTTGGGTTGGCAACACTTCTATCACTGCACCTGCATATTGCTTTTGAGGATCTGTGTACAGCAAGTGCAGAAGTTAACACATGCATAACCACTAGCAAAAATTGATGTTCAAGAAAAAAACTTAAAATTTGAAAGACTACAATTATTTGAGATGGGTTTTTTTTTAGGAGTTGAAATCTTGAATACCAATATATGCATCAAAATCAGGCTTCCTTGCTTCAATGCTAGCTTTGATGCTTTCAAGACTATGCCCACGCTCTGCCATGTCTCTCTGAAATATTTGTTAGATAATAGTGAGATGACGGTAAGGGACAAGAATTGGAAACCTTCGAATTGTACAAGTTTTTGAACTCTTGTGCTATGTGTTTACCTGAATTTTCCAAGCGAATTTCACCTCATTGCTAATATCTAAGTAGATGCTAAAGTCCAAGAGTTCTCTTACACGATGATCAAACCTGGATGCAGAGAACAGAGTAAATCAAAATTAAGCAGATGACAATAAGACAATTAAATGCCATAAGGCAAAATATTTTTTTTTTCTAAATTGTAGGTCATAGTTAATTATATTGTGATGAATTTGATTATACTTTTGTTAAAGCATATTAAAATATTAAAAAAAATGTGCTTGAAATAAATCATTTGGATTTGGGGGACCGAATCGGTTCTTTAAGGCTGAACCTGTTTTGGGATGTTATTACCAAACATGATGAGTACAAGCAAAAAAAAATGTGTATATACTGTCTAAGGTATACATAGAATATGAATCATTAAGGTAGAATATAGTTTAGTAATTTGCTTAATGGCTCTTGTTTCAAAAAGGTTAGTGAACTAACCGTATTCGGAGAGTTAGGAACTAAGAGTATAAGTAGTTGAGTACGGCTCAAAATATTCAGTTTTTAGTTACCCAATTCTTCTTCCATGCCAATGCAAAATCCAAACATCTTATTATCCTAATGTTTCAGAACTTGACTATGAGTTGAACTATTTGCATTACTAGAGTGATAGTGAACCCATGTGTAATTGCTGGCCCACCATATATGGGAAGGTTGGAAAGTGGCTAGCAATTCCTCAGCCATTCAAACAATCATAGATGGATAAGGTATCAACTTAAAGACCCGAATCTCATTAAATCCTATTTTTCACAATTTACTAGAAATTTAATGAACTATAAAATGTCTGTTGAGAGTCCCACATTGGATAGTGATATGACCTGAATAGTGGTTATGAGCTAACTTTTGGGATTAAGTTAGGCCCAAACCCAAATTCTAAGAATGTCCACCACCTTCTTCTGAAGCTTTAGTAAGCAAGACAATAAACTAATTAATTTTCGATTTCATATTAGTAAAACACAAGATTGTTAATGACGAATATTTCCTAAAAAATAACAGAAAACATTAGTTTGGTGAAGTGCTTTTCTTATTCCACCAGTTCATGGACATGTCTGAGGTGGAGAGCTAGCTAGCTTTGTGTGCTAGTGTTTCTGTTAGTTTTAGAAAGGATGATTAATTATATGAGTTTAGTTTGTAAGGAACAATAGTTGTAGAAAAGGAAATTTTATTGATGGAATGAGATACAAGGCTATTAGTATGTATAGTCTTGATGGCTTTGTCTTTGGTTTTGGCTTTCTCCAAATGTGTAAGTGCTTTGCCTATTTATAGTAATTCTACCTCCTCAATGGACGGTAGAGATTAAGCCAAGTGTACGGTGGTGATGAGGTTCTAGAACCTTTTCACCTCCTTACTCTAAGATATTTACATACAACCTTTTAGAGGTTTATAGAGAGTCTTAGAGTCTTTTCTAAGAGTCTAGAGATTTCTTAATGCCTAGAGTTTTCTAGAACCTTCCATAAGATTCTAGATTATTCCAAAGTGTTCTAGAATATTCTACAAGGTTCTAGAATGTTCTAGAGTGCTCTAGAATGTTCTTCAAGGTTCTAGAATATTCTGGAGACTTCTAGATTCTTCTAGCTTTTTCTCCAAGCACTAACCATTGTGACTTGACTTTAGCTTGCTGCTACTCTTGAAGATTCTAGAATGTGCATAATTTTCTAACAGTTTCTAAGGGGGAGAGAAAGATAAATGGGAGATACTTACATTGGGTGCCAACCTTCAATGACTAATATTTTGGGAGGTTTAATTATTAGAAATATAATCAGTTAGATATTAGTAGTTAGTTTGTTAGCATATATAAAGGCTTGATGTAATCACTTTGTATTCACTTCATTCATTTTAATCAATATCAATTTTCAGTTTTCTCTCAATTCTTTCTTCCTCTCTCCTTTGAACTATGAATCTTAACATGGTATCAGAGCCATACCACCCACCTTGAATTTTCTGCTGCATTTTCCTTTTTTTTTCTTAGCTTATTTTTCTTTCCTTCTCAATTTCTCGAGAAAATCCACAAATTCTAGCAGTTTATTTTTTTTTCTCAGCATCGTTTTGCATCTTTGATTCTTCTTGTTGTTTCACTCTCAGATATGGTTTCTTAGCTTCATTTTCATCTTTCACTTAATTTTTCTCTGAAATTTGGAATCACTTTCTCTCTCTTCGCCATGGACAACTCCCTCCGATTTGCAGTGCACTTCGTTCTCTTGCTCGCCACCATGCTCAGTGTGATCGCCATTGAAGGCCTCGAAGCAAGTTTTACACCTTCAACACCACTGCTAACTCCACATAATCTCTCCAAGAACACAAAGCTCCTTTGCTTTCTCTGCTTCATATCCACTTTGTAGATCTGCTCCAAGAGTTCTTGGCTGTTGCTTTACTGGTTGTGTGGAAAGCTCTTGAATACGGAGATCGAGGCGGCGGAAACGCTCGTTGACTTGGCACTATTGGTGGTGATGTGCAAGAGTGCCTCTGACTCCAGCACAAAAAAAAAATTGTGAAAAAAAAAGGCAAACGAAGAAGGAGGCGATTCACGCACATGTCATCGGTTCCTGATTCAATGTCGAACAAGCACGACTCAATTTCTGGATGTTCAAATCTCTCTGCCTTTGGCCTAGGAAATTCATTTTCTTAATCTTTTTCCAAGAAAGTTTCTCTGTCATTGCTCCTCCAATTATCTTCAAAGGATATTCTATGAATATTGCTTTGGCATACGACAAAAGCTTGTTGCTTGTTGGCAACTCTTGTGGTCAGGAGGCATGGCCACCAAGTTATTACCTCACATGGTCATCATTGATGAGGATGGGCCCTGCGGCCATGTTTAGGTTCCTTGAAACAAGTCTTCTTGCTCGTTGATGTGTTGTCTGATGCTACGACCATGATTTGGTTTTTGATTTTTGGTTAATCTTGGTTCATCCTTTATTTGGCTTTGATGTAAACTTCTGTCCATAGTGGTTAAGCATTGATATGAGCTTCTGCTATGGATGGTTAAGCATTGATATTTCTTTGATTTTACTTCTGTCTTGAGTGGTTAAGCTTTTAATATAGCTTCTGCTCTTGATGGTTAAGCTTTGATAGCTTCTGCCTTATGGTGGTTAAGCAGACCTTATGGCTTTGATGATTTTAGCTTCTGCCTTTGTTAGGTGGTTAAGCATGTTTGCTTCTGTTAAGTGGTTAAGCCTTGAGTTGTGGCTTCTGCTTAATGGTTAAGCGTTTACTTTGTTGGCTTTAATCATTTTAGTTTCTGCCTTATATGGTGGTTAAAGCTTTGTTCATGTCATTGTTTGTATTTTTTTTTGATTTGATATCCAGTTGTATTCATCCCAAGCTGGAAGGGTTGTGAACACTTTCCAGCTTGCGGGGGGCTATTAGAAATATAATCAGTTAGATATTAGTAGTTAGTTTGTTAGCCTATATAAAGGCTTGATGTAATCACTTTGTATTCACTTCATTCATTTTAATCAATATCAATTTTCAGTGTTCTCTCAATTCTTTCTTCCTCTCTCCTCTGAACCATGAATCTTAACATTAATGAGCTCTGGGGGATCCAAGTGACCTGTGATATGGTTGTAAATGGGCTTTTCAACAGCAATTCCATCTTTAATAGCCTTAACTTGCTCATACATGAGATCAAAATTGTTGTCTCTTGGGTCAAGTGCAGTGACTCCCTTTTCTTTTCTACCAGTTCTATCCAACGAATGATAATCATCCAAGCATAACACTGTGGTCGTGTCACTGATGAGGGTGTTGGAATCTGGGTTGCCACCCTTTGGTGGTTCTGCTGCCCCTCCAAACACACTGGTCAGCCTCCTCATGAAAGTACTCTTTCCACACCCAGAGTCAGCTGTCAGACCAATCACCACCGTCTGTGGTCACCTGCTGCACTTGTTATAACACATGGGCTGCTAGTGTTACTGCTTTTCTTGCTTGTAGTGTAGAAAACTACCTGTTGCGGGTAAAAAGCCAAATGTGTTTTTGATGGAGTTGAGATGGAGCAATTTGTGTTGAGAGATTGTGTTGTGTAGACTGTGCAAGCTACCATTTTTTTCTATCTCTCTCTGTTCACATAAAGAAGTTAAAGAGAATTTTGAGAGAGGAAGTGAGTTTAAGTTGGCTTTTGTTTGAAGTTTGGGAGGGTAAATTCCAAGAAGTTTGTAACACAAATAAAATAAGAGGTGGAATTAAAACTAGAGGTTGTTTGGCAGAAAAGAAAATTGTTGGTCCTAGTGATAGCTAATATGCCTTTTTTTTTTATGGGTTTTTGTGACTACCCCTTGGTTTTGACAAGTTTGGAGGTAAGTTTCATGCTAGAAAAGCAGGGAAATGTTGGACTCAATCAGCAGGCAAAGTAAACTTGCCTTTTTATTTTATTTTATTTTATTTTATTTTGATTTTGTGAAGATGGCGTATGAGATAAAAACAGACATAGAAAGCTGGGTGGTTATTAGATGCAGCTTGGATATTTGGTATGCCACGTGGCATCAAGATAGTGGCTCTTTGAAGATGAGGGTTAAGGGTGTGGAGTGGAGCGGATTTCATATGGAGCATATATATGCCATCCAATTCAATCTTGGACTCTGGTAGTCTTGTTCTGTTTGTAATATGTGTCTAATATATAATTCCCATTTTTCCTTTCTTTTTTATAGGTCGATAAAAATGTGTGGACTCTTGCTCTTGGAACTCGTCAAACCATATTTGATCAAGGACCACATTTCTCTAACACATTCACAAAAGAGTGTGAAATCACAAAAAGGGGTGGTGGGGTATACATACATGACCACAAATGTGAAGGTTTTCTTCCAAGAAAGAGTTAATTGAACAAATACTGCTTGCAGTGCTTCTTGCAAAACAACCTAACTGACAATATAATTATATAACCATATAGGATTAATATATACTGCTTGCAAAGTTAATATATACTTGGTCTTTATTATAAGAATTTTATGTTCCTTCACAGTTGGGGTATATAGATTCTTTAAACCTATTCTTGAGGAAAATGGTTACGATTCGCGAACTTGATTGAGTTCACAGACCAGTTAGTCCATTCTAGGTCTATTTCCAACAAAGCCAAATATTCTTATGATTTACAAAAGTTAAGACATTGTAGTCTCTTGCAAACGCACTGCGATGACAATTACATGCTGTGGTCCTTTTGTAACATTTTGAAGCCAATTTAGTTTACTCAAAAATCAAAATCAGTAAAATAATTTTATATTTACAACACTTGGGTAATTTGGTTGGCCACTGAACTCACAACAATTAAAAACCTGCTCAAATTCAACTTTTGGATGATTTAAAATACAACAGTTAAAGTGAATCACAAGTTCTGAAAGTAGCTTTTGAATTTAATAATTTTCTCTTGGAAATAAAAAACTAATTCAATTTTATGTTTTAGTTGAAAGACACAATAAACAATTGAAGTATTTGTATCATAATACGTACTCTAAACTGATGGCTTCACTACTATTAAGGGTTTGAGCATTGCCACATCGCCTTTATATGCTTGTAGAAATATTAAAAAGACATTCAAATATAATACGCAAAGTTTGGTATAAGAAATTCAAATAGAATAAGCGAAGGTTCATATAATACTTGGTTTGAGTTAATGTATACTGTGGTCCCTTAAAGATTCGCTCAGATACACTTTAGTCCTTAAAACAATTTTTTGCTACACATTAGTCCCTGTAGATTGAAACATCCATATAAGTTAATCATTTTGTTAAGCTCTCACTTTAAAAGATAACAAACATGACGATGTGTAACGTTAAATGACAACGTAGATTGTATGTGGAAAAAATTTATGGAGCTAGTAAGATCCCCTGAAACGCAATGTTTCATTTTTCTCTTCTTCTCCCACATGTAACTCACTCCCCAATCATGTGAAATTAGGGAGGGGAGAGCAACAGGGCTATCCAATAATCTAAAAGCATGAATATTGGAATGAGAAAACACCATAGAGAGATGATATGAGATTACAAAGGTTGCAGTAGTGGTGGGATTGAAAGAAAGGAGGATAGAAGTGGGTGGCTAAAGGGCAAGGTTGGAGAAAAAATCACATAGAAGCCATGGGTAACACAAAGAATAGTGCTTCTAGCACTTATAGACCAAGGAGTCCAAGAAGATGAAGGCGAGGTAAGAAAATTTTCTTGAAGGATTTCTTTGAAGAACATGATGAGTTTTTTTGGAATCCCTGCCAGCCTTTGTTTCTCTTCATTTTCTTTTCAGTTTTGGGAATTTTTTTTGGTGGGTCCCACACCAATTTCTTCTTTCTACTATCTTTTCTCTTGTTATCCAAACAAGAGAAAAGTACAATTTCTATCCTTTTTCTCTCCTCTCAATTTCTATCTTCTCATTTTCTCTTGAAACAAACAATGCGGAAATATTGTCCAGTTCTTTAGCATTTTCTTTCATGGTCTTTTCATGGCCGCCAAAATAAAGCCATCTCATATAAGGAATAGCATCTGATACCGTGAATACCCCCATAAGACACATAAACTCCCTTAAAGCCCTTGTTTTCAATGTTTATGGTCTTGTACTTCTTTCCCTAGGGGTTGTCCCATTTCTTGGATGGAGTCTTATTCGATATGAGAGAAGTATATTTTCTCTGATAATTTGCTATCAATTACATGAGGGAGAAGACGAGCAAAATAAAAAGCTGCATTTTTGGGGGGAATTGCTAGCTCCGTAAATTTTTTCCATATAGGATCCACGTTATCATTTAACCGTACACATTAGTATGCCTGTTATCTTTTAATGTGGCAACTTAATAGAATGACTAACTGAAGTAAACAAGTGAAAAACAAGAAGGGGGGTTCAATTGTGTTTCTTAACCTTTTTGAAAAACTTTTTGTTAAGAAGCAAAAATGCAATGGATGAAGAAAACTTTTTAGTCCAATTGGACGCTAAAACAATTTTGTAATTAATAACTTTAAATGCAGTGAAAGAGTTCTAAGTTTTATCTCAAAACGTTAATTAAGAAAACAATGGCAATCCCCAGATGTTAGTAAATAAATAAAACACAAGAGGAGGGAAGAAAAGCTTACACCAGATGTTTATCCTGGTTCACTCTCACAAACTGAGAGTTACGTCCAGTCCCTTCAACTAGAAGGATTTTCAACTAATCTTATACAAATATTATAACTATTGTTCACCTCTTCAGGTGTACAAGTATTCTCAACCTCTTCAGGTTCTACAATCCAAGTATTCTTTTATACTGAACCTCTTCAGGCTTAAACGATACAAGTATTCTTTTATACTCAGCCTCTTCAGGCTTAAACACCAAGTTGAAAATAAATAGAAGTGCTTGAGTTTTTAACTCACTACAGGTGAGGATAGAAAATAAATCTCAAGACTTAAACTCTTTACAAGAGTGAGAATACCAAGAAGAAAGAAAGCTTTGATCTTTTTACACTTTTGATCACATAGATTGTTATTCTTCTTTTTTTCTTCTTCAAAGACATTTGTATTTATAGGTGAGAGCATTTGGAGCAGTCTTCATAAGCTTCTTCGTCCAATGGAAACATTTAGTACCATTATGAGCAGTATTAAATGCATAAGATGATAACATGTGGATCTTCTTCTGAAAAGACACTTTGATTATCAGGAATGTCCAAGAATGTGATAGCTTAGTCCTGACTTATCTGAGCGTGCAGAAAGTTCCTTATTTACAGGTCTTTGTAGTTGTTAGTGATGTCAACTAAGCGGCTCAGTTGACTTTTTTTGTAGTGTACGTTGTCAGTATCCTTCTCAGCATTTAATGATGAACAGTTTCTTCACATTTGAACTTTGGCTTTTGGATGAACACTTTGAACCTGATCTTAGTAAGGAAAACATTGGACGATCCAATATAATAAATTCTGTGAAACAGTTCAACAGGTATTGGACGAATACTTAGTTTCCTTTAGCTCAAGAATGAATGGACGCACGTACAAGTAACTGTTTCTTAATACTTTGTTTTCTTGTTGAAACAATTTAAAAACAAGTTACATGAGTCTTTTACTTATTCATTCTAAATTAAAACTTTTGTTATCTTCAAAACTTTATGGGGTAATAATTCTTTAAACAGATTGGTTCCAAACTTAATTTCACAAAGGTTCTTTAGTTCCAACAATCTCTCCATTTTTTATGATGACAAAACTGTTTTAAATTTTGATTGAATACAGATCTTTTTACTCTAGAGAACACTCCCCCTAAGATCGTGCATAAAAACAGAATGGACTCAAAAAAAATGATACAACTGGGTTTAGCTAAGAGTGAGTAAAAGAGTTACCACAAAGCTTAGTGTTGAAAATAGTTTATTTAGAAAAACAACTTAAAGGATGGGAAAATGCTATTATTAGAGCAGAGTAAGCACATCCTTTACCAAAACAAAACAAGCATTAGAGCAAGAATATAATCGAGTTTAGATAAGCAGAGAATGTATCATAATAAATAGGAACAATTGAAACAACTCATTGTAAACAAAATTCAGAAAAACATACAAATAGATTCTCATATATGCTCGTATTATTTAATCAAGGGTATTAACAAATATATGAACAATTGAATCAATCAAGAATTTCCCAATTTTCTCCCCCTTTGTCATTAGACAAAAAGTGAGATAAAAACATCAATGTCAAAAAAATTTGAGAGAAAAAAAAATTGAAAGAAGGAAAAAAAATTTTAAGAGGAGGAAGGAGGAAAAAGAGGCCCTTGTTGGAAGAGAGACTTAAGAAGGTCTTCAACTCTCTTGAACAGATGATCCATTTGAGTAGTCACATACACTTGAACTTCAGGGGGCACTTGAGATTGTGTGTCAACAGTGGGAGGGCGTTCAGCAGAGGTCTCCATAATCATTAACTCAGTTGAGGGTGCAGGAGGAGCAACCGAAATAAGAGCAACATTAGAGATTGTGGATGCTGGGTCTTCTGTTGCCGTAAGCACTTCAACTGAGTCCACTTCGTCTTCAGACAACATTAAGTCCAAATTCCAAGGGATTGGATCTCTTTGATAGCCGAAAATGGTATCCCAGGGATATGGTCTACCTAAGTTATCAGGAAGAGATCCTGAGACATAGCTCTGAGAAGAAAAGAATGTGAAAAGATTGTGGACGCTGGCGTTCTCAGCGGTAATCGAAGGATATCTCGTCCACCATGTAGATTGGACGAAAACACTTGAAGCTTTATCCTAGTTCAATAATTATCTCTTCCTTCTCTTCATCGCTTAGCCCTGAAGTGGAAGCTTGCTGTTCACAATCCCAAATGTGCTTTTCCTAGAAGGTCTTTGCATCCTTCTCCTCTGTCTCTCTTTTCTTCGAGATTTGCCACAAGAATCGCAAGTCTACCTTAGGTGATTTTTGAAGTCTTTAGGTAGGTTTGAAGTAGAACGGTGTTGGCAACGTGGCTTGGCTTCGGTACTTCTTCAAATCCTTGTTCTTGTTCAAATCGACCATTGGCAGTCTTGGACAAATTCTATCAGGCAGAATCTTGATGGCAGTTGTAGGAGTAATACATATGGATGGGGGCACATATTGCAAATTCTTCAATAGAAGACTCCCTTTGATGACACTTACAAAAATTGTGTCATAAGGACTTGCAAACTGATCCATTTCTTCCAAGGTTACAGGCTTGAAGGTAAGTTAACTTGGGAAGATATGGACCCTTGTGCTGATCCCATCATAGCATCTGGACCTTCTTGCTGTTAACAAGAGAGAAAAGTCCTTTGATTCCCAGGGGGAATTATGTGGGGGGTGACTCCCACAGAGAAGAAATTTAGGATAGGGGTGGTTGAGGGGAAGTGTGTTGAAGGTGAAGGTGAAGGAGGTTTGTATGGTATGGCTTGTGTTTGTGAGGAGGGTTCAGTGTTTGATGGAGAAGAAGGTAATTAAGAGTAAGGTGAAGAGATTTGAGGCTCAGGTTGAGATGATGGTAAAGGTGGTGAAGGGAGGGGAGCAGGAAAGGGTTCCTCAAGAGTGGACACAGCTTTGGCAGTAAGTTTTCTTTTGATGGGTAGCTTCGTAAGAGTTCCCTTTGGAATAGTCACCTTGGACGCAACCTTCATCCTTTTCGCGATGGGTTAGTCATCGTTAGAGTTATCGTCCATTATTAATCTTTTCTTTGGAGGAGCTTGAGTGGACATTAACCTCTTCTTTGGACTATCTTTCTTTGCAACTTTTATTGAGTTTTTTTGCTCAAGGAAATCTTGGACACTCTGAAGCTTCATCCTCATCAGATTGCTTCGTCCAAAGATTTGCTGCACTTGGACTCGTCCAAAAATCCTCTTCCTCTACTCAAAATCTTTAGTCTCATGGGGACTAAAGACACCTTGATCCTTGAATATCTTGGTTAGGAGGACACCATAAGAGATTGTGGTCTTCTTCCCTTTCCCTTAGACATTTCTTTTGAAGTTCTTGAACAGTAGGGAGGGGAGGTTAATCTGTTGGCAGAGCATCAGATGACATAAGCAGAAAGAATGAATAGTAGACACAGAGTCTTTGGACCCTGCCTTGTGAAGTATAGCCTTGTTCAGCAGCTGATGCAGTACCCTTGCTTTGTCGTGCATCTTTGATGCAGTTATTTTCCCGGTGGATGATTCTTTCAGCAAAGTGTCAAGAACAACATCCATTCCACCAAAAGCTTTATCCCAGTCTGAGGTGATGGTGGCTCCTTCCAACCAACACTGTGTAGCATTTGAGATGGTTACTTCTGAGACTATCACTTGTTTTCCCAGAACTTCTCCTCTAACTTCATTTGCAGACACAGAGGCATTTTTCCAGAAATTCTTCACCAGTTTAGGATAAACTTCCACTAGTTCTCTGAAGTAGTTCTCCCAGCCAGCACCTTGAAGACTATTCAGGATATCAACCCTACACTCTGCAAGAACAGAGGCTTGAAATAAGTATTCCACTGATACCTCAGCTTCTTCAAGTCTAAGAGTCCTTCCTCCGGCCACTTCTTAGAGTTTTGTGAAAGGATTTTGAAATTTTGAGAAGAAGGGAAATTGGTTGAAGGTTTTTCAGGAAGGGGTTTCTCAAACACTTGAAAGTGTAAAAACTTGATCTTAAAAAGAGATGAGATATTTATAAGAGAGCAAAGTTTATACTGAAAGGTTTCTGGAAAGAGAAAGTGAATTGTTTTTCAAATATCACAATAAATGTGTATTGAAAGTAACTGTCACGTCTGCAATAAAAAGTAACTTCTGTGACCTTTCAAAAACTGACTCGGCATGGGAAATTTGAAAAGATTCAAATGAGACAGAACGAATGCTAAATTAAATGCAACAGAAATATCAACTTATAAGAAAAGTTACCACATATATTAACAAGTACAAACCATATTGGACGCAGAGTATCAATGGACGCATAGGTGTCAATTTTTACAAAATGCATACTTAAATGCTTTCTAATAAAATTAAATCTTTCCTCAGAGAGAGGTTTTGTAAAGATATCAGCCCATTGATGATCTGTATCTCCAAATTGAATATCAAACACACCTTTTTGGATATAATCTCTTATAAAGTGATGTTTAATTTCAATGTGTTTTGCTCTTGAATGTTAGATGAAATTTTTTGATAAGTTAATTGCAGCGGTATTATCATAGAGTAAAGGAATCTTACTTTCAAAGATGTTGTAGTCTTCTAATTGATGTTTGATCTAAAGTAATTGAGAACAACAATTGGACACAAAAATATACTCAGCTTCGGCTGTTGAAAGAGCAATCGTGCTTTGTCTTTTGCTAGACCATGATACTAGGTTTCCTCCAATGAAGTGGCATCCTCCACTTGTAATTTTTCTTTCAATTTTATCTCCAGCATAGTCAGCATCACAAAAACCAACTAATCTGTACTCATGAGATTTCTTAAATAACATACCCAGATTAGTAGTCCCTTTTAAGTATCTGAATATTCTTTTAACCGCAATTAGATGTGACACTCTAGGATCAGATTGAAAACGTGCATAGAGACACACACAAAACATTATATCTGGTCTGGACGAAGTGAGATATAAGAGTGATCTGATCATACCTTTGTATACCTTTTCATCCACCTTTTGATCTTTATCGTCCAATCTTAGTGTGGATGATGGATGCATGGGTGTGCTCATAGTTTTGCAATCGTCCAATTTGAACTTTTTTAGGAGTTCATTTGCGTATTTTGTCTGATGAATGTAGATTCCGTCCAATGTTTGCTTTACTTGTAAGCCTAGGAAGAATTTTAATTCTGCTATTAAACTCATTTCGAACTCCTTCTACATCAATTTGGAAAAATCCTTGCAAAGAGATTC
This sequence comes from Styphnolobium japonicum, assembly GCA_023212625.1. Lineage (NCBI taxonomy): Eukaryota > Viridiplantae > Streptophyta > Magnoliopsida > Fabales > Fabaceae > Styphnolobium > Styphnolobium japonicum. The sequence goes on from JALBWW010000011.1 coordinate 19,183,698, forward strand.
ATCAGTAGCTCCAAAGATAATATCATCTACATAGATTTGGACTATGATAAAATGTGAGTTTTTGTCTTTACGAAAGAGAGTATTATCAACTTTTCCTCTAGAAAATTCATTTTCCATTAGAAAAGTGCTTAATCTTTCATATCATGCTCGAGGAGCTTGTTTTAGTCCATACAGAGCCCATTTTAGTTTGTAAACAAGCTCTGGTTAGTTTTGATCCTTGAAACCAGGTAGTTGTTTGACATAAACTTCTTCATTGATTATGCCATTTAGAAAAGCACTCTTTACATCCATTTGATAAAGTATCATTCTGTGATGAGCAGCAAATGAAAGTAAGATGCTTATGACTTCTAGTCTAGCTACAGGAGCAAAAGTTTCAGTACAATCAATACCTTCTTGTTGCGAGTATCCTTGAGCAACTAACCTTGCTTTATTTCTTATAACTTTGCCATCTTTATCCAATTTATTTCTGAACACCCATTTTGTGCCGATGATGGTCTTGTCTTTAGGCTTTTGAACCAGCGTCCAAACGTCGTTTCTTGTAAATTGATTTAACTCTTCTTACATAGCTAATATCCATCCCTTGTCCAAAATAGCTTCTTCAATTTTCTTTGGTTCCATTTCTGAGATGAAGGCTATATCGGAGTATTCTTTAATGGTAGATCTTGTACGCACTTTATCTTCTGGATTTCCAATGATTTGGTCTTCCAGATGATATGTTTTGAAGTGCTAATTTCTTTGAACTTCATTTCTTGTTGTGTTTTCTTCTCTTCTGTCATCTTCCAGAGCTTCTTTGTTTGTTGATGATGTTCCATCTCCTTTGTCAATTTGGTTTAATTCTGCAAAAGACTCATCTAGCTCTGATAAATTTTTATCAGGCTGTTTGTCATTAAATTTAACATGGATAGTTTCTTCAACAGTCAAAGAATGAGAGTTGTACACTCTACATGCTTTTGAAGTTTCAGAGTATCCTAAGAAAATACCACAGTCAACTTTAGCATCAAACTTTCCTAAAGAATCTTTTGTATTTAAAATAAAGCATTGACATCCAAAAGAGTGAAAATAAGAAATGTTGGGTTTTCTTCCTTTCCACAATTCATAAAGAGTCTTATTTAATAAAGGTCTAATATATATTCTGTTTTGAATATAACATGCAGTATTAACAGCTTCAGCCCAGAAGTGTTTGGAGGTTGAGTTGTCATTGAGCATTGTTCTAGCCATCTCTTGAAGAGATCTTTTTTTTTTTCTACCACACCATTTTGCTGTGGCGTTCTTAGGGCAGAGAAGTTGTGAAGGATACCACTTTCTTCACAGAACAATTGAAAGCTCTCATTCTCAAATTCTCCTCCATTATCACTTCGGATTGAGTTGATACACATGCCTTTTTCATTTTGAATTCTTTTACAGAATATAGAAAAGACTCTAAAGGATTCATCCTTGTGAGCTAGGAACATAACCCATGTCCATCTAGTATAGTCATCTACTATGACAAGTCCATATTTCTTCCCATTCAATGAGGCAGTTCTCGTTGGACCAAATAGATCAAGATGTAGCAGTTCTAGTGGTCTAGAGGTAGAAACAACATTTTTGGACTCAAAAGAATTTTTGATTTGTTTCCCATTTTGACATGCTTCGCATAGAATATCCGATTTGTACACAAGTTTTGGTAGTTCTCTTACGAGGTTATACTTATTTAGCTTTGAGATTAACCTCAAGCTTGCATGACCAAGCTTCTTATGCCATATCCATTGTTCTCCTTTAACGGATACTAGACAAGATATATTCTGATCTGAGAGATCTTCTAAATCAATCTTGTAAAGATTGTTTTGCCTTTTGGCAGTGAAGAGTATGGATTCGTCAGAGTTTTCAACTATACATTCTTCATGGCTGAATGAAACATTTGATCCACTATCACATAATTGACTTATACTAAGCAGATTATGTTTCAACCCTTCAACCAGAAGTACATTATAAATAGAGGGAAAAGGATGCTTACCAATCTTACCTATTCCAACTATTTTATCCTTCTGGTTTCCACCAAAGGTGACAGAGCCACCAGCTTTAAGTTTGAGGTCTTGGAACATAGACTTTTCTCCTATCATGTGCCGTGAGCAACCACTATCCAGGTACCATGACAAGTGTCTTTTTCTTGTTGCTAAGCACATCTGCAAGAGAAATTATCATATCCTTAGGTACCCATATCCTTTTAGGTTAGTTTTTGGAGATCCATAATGTCTTGATCTTTTATTGTATAAGTACTTTAAAGTAAAGTGATTATCCTTTTTATGAAAATTTCCAACTGATTTAGCAGGAATGGGTACTTTCTTGAAAAATATTTTCTCTGTGTTTTGATACCCCAATTCAGATTTATCACGAGGGTCTCCGGAGTATTTTAATAGAATGTTTAGCTTTTTGGAGATGCCCATAACTTTACTGAGATCCTCAGTTAGTTCCTTTATCTCTGATTGAAGTTTATTAACTTCATCATTTATATTGGACTCAGAGGATGTTTTTAAAAGAGTGTTTTCAGTTTTTAGTTTTGCATAAACGATTGCAAGCTCTTGTTTTTCTGAAAACGTTTTTTCATAAACCTTGAATAACTTGGAAATTTTCTTTTGAGTGATTTGTATTCAACGGCTAAAATAGATGAGTTGTTTAACAATTCATCTAAAGCTTCTTGAAGATTAAGTTCAGAGTTAGTTACCTCATCTTCTTCTTCTTCAGAGAATGTGCTTGCCATGAGGCATAGGTTGGCTTCTTCTTCATAATCAGTAGACGAGAGGTCAAGGTCTTCCCAAGTGGCCATTAATCATCTTTTCTTCTTTGAAAATAATCTCTTCTTCTCCTTCTCCTTGTTTAGAGAAGGGCATTTAGAGGTTGGCTTCTTCTTCATAATCAGTAGACGAGAGGTCAAGGTCTTCCCAAGTGGCCATTAATCATCTTTTCTTCTTTGAGAAGAATCTCTTTTTCTCCTTCTCCTTGTTTAGAGAAGGGCATTCAGCTTTGATGTGTCCAAGCTTCTAGCACTCATAACATATGATTGGACTCTTATCTTTTGTCTCAGTCTTGTCCTTTTGAAGTCTGCGTCCGAAGTGTTTTCTCCGCATGCCTCATTTATTTTTCCACATTGCTTGTATTTTTCTGGAGATAAATGATAATTCGTCATTGTCTGAGGCATTTTCTCCAGATGATTCAATTTCATCTGAAGATTCTCCATCTTTAAGTGCTTTGGACGCGCTTCCTTTGTGAGCTTTAAGGACAATTGATTTCCCTTTTCTTGAGCTTTCCTCTTCTTGGAGCTCAAGTTCATGAACTTTGAGAGAACCTAGGAGTTCCTCCATGGTAAGAGAAGCTAAGTTCGTTACTTCTTGTATGGCAATAACCTTGGGTCTCCAATGTCTGGAGAGACCTCTAAGAATTTTTCTAATATAATCTTGATTATCATATGTCTTTCCTAAGGATCTCAAGCTATTGATTATTATTTGGAATCGTCCAAACATTTGATCAATATTTTCATGTTCCCCCACTTTGAAGAATTCATACTGGTGAACTAACATGCTTATCTTTGATTCTTTGACCTAAGAGGAACCTTCATGTGCTAAAGCCAGAGTATCCCATATCTCTTTAGCTGTTTCACAGCTGTGAACTTTATCATGTTCTGATATGGTAATGGTGCACATAAGGTAGTGTTTGGCTTTTGAGTTTAATTGGTGTCTGGTTCGCTGTCCTTCCGTCCATTGTGGTCGAGGAAGTTCTAGACCCTCTGCATTGGTGGGTATTTGATTGCCATTTTGGACTAGGTCCCAAATGTCCATATTTTATGCATAAAAAAATGCAATCATCCTCTTCTTCCAGTAATCATAATCATTTCCATTGAATAAAGGAGGTCTGTTCACTGCTTGTCCTTCGTTCTCTATTTGAGGTACTACTGGATCTTTTCCTATGCACTGTTAGATGCTCAACCCAAGAGGCTGAGCTCTAATACCAATTGAAGTAAACAAGTGAAACACAATAAGGGGGGTTGAATTGTGTTTCTTAACCTTTTTGGAAAACTTTTCTTTATAATGCAAAAATGCAATGGACGAAGAAAACTTTTTAGTCCAATTGGATGCTAAAACGATTTTGTAGTTAATAACTTTAAACGTAGTGAAAGAGTTCTAAGTTTTATCTCAAACCTTAGTTAAGAAAACAATGGCAATCCCCAGATGTTAGTGAATAAATAAAACACAAGAGGAGGGAAGAAAAGCTTACACCAGATGTTTATCCTGGTTCACTCTCACAAACCGAGAGCTACGTCCAGTCCCTTCAACCAGAAGGATTTTCAACTAATCTTATACAAAGATTACAAGTATTGTTCACCTCTTCAGGTATACAAGTATTCTTAACCTCTTCAGGTTCTACGATCCAAGTATTCTTTTATACTCAGCCTCTTCAGGCTTAAACACCAAGTTGAAAACAAATAGAAGTCCTTGAGTTTTTAACTCACTACAGGTGAGGATAGAAAAATAAATCTCAAGACTTAAACTCTTTACAAGAGTGAGAATACCAAGAAACTCTTTACAAGAGTGAGAATACCAAGAAGAAAGAAAGCTTTGATCTTTTTACACTTTTGATCACATAGATTGTTATTCTTCTTTTTTTCCTTCTTCGAAGACATTTGTATTTATAAGTGAGAGCATTTGGAGCAGTTTTCATAAGCTTCATCGTCCAACGAAAACATTTATCACCGTTCTGAGCAGTATTAAATGCATAAGATGATAACATGTGGATCTTCTTCAGAAAAGACACTTTGATTATCAGGAATGTCCAAGAATGTGATAGCTTAATCCTGACTTATCTGAGCGCACAGAAAGTTCCTTATTTGCAGGTCTTTGTAGTTGTTAGTGATGTCAGCTAAGCTGCTCAGTTGACTTCTTTTGTAGTATACGTTGTCAGAATCCTTCTCAGCATTTAATGATGAACAGTTTCTTCACATTTGAACTGTGGCTTTTGGACGAACACTTTGAACCTGAGCTTAGTAAGGAAAACATTGGACGATCCAATATAAGAAATTCTGTGAAACAGTTCAGCAGGTATTGGATGAATACTTAGTTTCCTTTAGCTCAAGAAAGAATAGACGCACGTACAAGTAACTGTTTGATAACACTTTGTTTTCTTGTTGAAACAGTTTAAAAACAAGTTACGTGAGTCTCTTACTTATTCATTCTAAATTAAAACATTTGTTATCTTCAAAACTTTATGGGGTAATAATTCTTTAAACAAATTGGTTCCAAACTTAATTTCACAAAGGTTCTTTGGTTCCAACACTAACTTGTATGGAGGTTTCAATCTACAAGGACTAACGTGTAACAAAAAATTATTTTAGGGATTAAAGTGTGTCTGAGCGAATCTTTAGGGGACCAAAATGTACATTAACTCTACTTGGTTTGCACGACCTTTGTTGTTTTGGGTCAGTGGGTGACAAGAGGTTGTCGAGACCTATCAAATAATAAAAATAACCGGTTCACAAACTAATTTGTAGTATAGAGAATGAACCGAATCGTCTCTCAAGGATCCAAAATCAAAGATTTAATTAGATCAAGATAATTAGAAAAGGGGGGTTTTGTTGTTGATTAACAAGATTAATAAAAGTATGAGACTTAAAGTTGTAAACAAATCTAAAGAAACAACCAATCCAAGGAAATTTACCGATCTTGAGTTTAACTCATCATTGATCACAAGGAATTCACTTAATTGCTAACCATGTTCTTGGCCTTAGATCACATCAAGAAGCCTAAACATGATCCAAGAATTCTCTACTAGATAAGCATCTAGGATTTGATTAACCAAGGTTAGATAAAGTAAGCACCATCCAACATAGATTAATTTAAGATCTAGAATTTAACCAAGCTAAACAATCTATCAAAAAGCTTTCATATATTGTTTAATCTTTGTGATCCTCTTTGAATACATGATAATAAAGCTATTATCACATCAACATCTAAATCAAATTAAGCAATTTAATCTAGATAAAAATCAAAAGAGGAAGAAGAGAAACTTGAATAACAATTAAGCAATATGAACAAGCGAAACAAGATCTCCAAATTAAACATTAAGATGGCTAATCCCTTGGATTGATTATGAGAGCCTAGCCTTCCATGGATGGAAAGGAAGAACTCAGAAATAAAAGAACAAAAACGAAATTGTAAAGAGAATGGAGAAGAAGAGAAAGAAAACTCTCACAAATACTCAAACTTTCTTCAAACTTACTTAAAATTGAATCATAATAATACAAAGAGATTTGCTCTATTTATACTAATCCTAGAAGCCAATTTGTACATTTACATAATCTGAATACAAGCTGTAAAAACATGGAAATTGTCAAATATGAAAGCTTGATGCATGGTTGGTGGGTTGGTGCATGGTAGGTGGGTTGGTGTATGGTTGGTGGCTTTTAGTCAGCAACTCTTATCCGACTTCTGGCTTAATTTTCATGACCTAGACGGTGCATTTTAGCTTGGAGGTCTCATGAAAGTTGTAGGCAGTTGTCTCCTTGAAATTTTGCAATTGGAATCATGCCATTTGGACTTTTAGAACTCCAGATATGCCAAAAACACTGCACCTACCTCAAGTTAGGTTGGTAGAACGTGTTTCCAAATTCAAACTAACTTGTAGCTTCAAAATCATGCCTAAAACGACATCTATTGACTAAATGGTCTTCAGTGAAGTTGGAGATATGGGTCTTATCTTTCCAATGGCCAAGCTTCAGCCCAAGAGGAGGCCTATAGCTCATGTAAGATCTATTAGTTACTATGTTATTTACCAACCATAAGTCTTACGTGGAATATATAAATATAGAAAATTCGGCAACGTTTCCTTTGTTTCTTGAACATTACCACAAATTATAACATAAGCAGCGGATTTCCAACAATCATTTCAAACCAACCAGAGTACATATATTATATATATACACATACATATATATCATCAAGAGATCTCAGATCTCAACCAAAATATTATCAGAGTACGCAATATTATACAAGTGTATTCTAAACACTATCCTGACTGAGCACACTAAACATATACAGAACCGAGTACATCAATAGTAGTATTCAGTTCCCTGTCATATCTACATCAGAATAATACACATCCTGTTATAGTTACATCACGGAGCTTAACTCCACCAAAATACAAATCCCAAAATAAATCAACAGAATCCTCCGTACTTAACCCGTAGAGGGTCCGGGGTGTTCCTGCGAATCTGAGAAAGAGGTGGTGAGAACAACTTCCAGTGAATGTGAATAAACTTGCAGATAAAGTATATATGTAAGTAGAGAGCAAGTATAACACAATTCACAATATGTCAAGTAACACCAACCAACCAATGCAATGAATGAATGCACATGATGTTCACACCTTTTATTCACACTTTTTCTTTCTCCACTCCTCTTGTTGTGCACTAACCCCTTTAGGTTAGGCCCTTGCAATATGCATATGTAATGTGTTATGCCAATTCCGTTTCCTTCTAGCTAATAATCTAGGCACCCCTCATTCTTGTACACTAACCCCTTTCAGTTAGGCCACATCGCAATGCAATGCAAATAAGTATGCTATTTCATTTCCATCTAGTTCATCAGCTAGGCACCCCTCTGTCTTGTACACTAACCCTTTCCGGTTAGGCCATCTCGCTATGCAATGCAATGTTCTCATATTCATATCATGCTCATTCATAATATCATAATAACATCACATGTAACCAATTCAAGCATATACATCACATAACCATTATGCTCAATTCTATCAAGCATTCTTACTTAGCTACACATCTCATTATAATGCTAAGTCATCCTTAATCTTAAACATAGCAAATGGTATCAAGACCCTAGGCATATGCACCACAATAACACAAACAGAATCAACCACGGCCAGGGTGTGGTGGTAACCACGGCCACGGTTCAAAAAAACATAAACTCAACAACAAAGAAACAGAGACAACCACGGCCAGGGTGTGGTATAGACCACGCCCGTGGTGGGTATTTCCAGAGCCAACCACGGCCAGCCCGTGGTGAAGGCTACGGCCGTGGTGTGGTATTTAAACATGAAACCAAACTTCCAGAGACAACCACGGCCAGACCGTGGTGAAGGCCACGGCCGTGGTTGGCCACGAGACACCAAAATTCCATTTCCAGAGAGAACCACGGCTAGGGTGTGGTGGTGACCACGCCCGTGGATTGGAATTCTGGGCAGGAATAGTGCCACGCCCAACTTCAAATCAAAACCCTAATCTCCCTATGGGATCATGTCCTCAAATCCATCAAAATACACTAACCATATCATTCACTTTCATATACCTAAATCCTTAAAAACATATAACAAAACACATCAACCTTAAGCATAGGTGAAAACCCTAGATTCAAGCTTAATCCTATATCATACACTTTCACTCTAAGAACATCATACAATAGCACAAGTAAATCCACACTCACTTTGAAGTGCTCCTAACTTGATTTCAAGATGGGATTGGTAGTCAAGGCAACCTTCCCTTCAACTTCCTTCAAAACACTCAAGCAAAACAACCAACTTTTAGACATGGGTGTTCTTGATTCTTAGAGATGAAAATGAGTTTCACAAGAAACTATTACCATAGGATTGAAGAAGAGATCATAGTGATCAATAACCATCAAATAACCTAAGCCAAAAGGTGTATAAAAATACTTACTTTGGAACCTTGAACCTTGGAGCTAGCTTTGGCTATGGAGAACTTAGAGATTTTAGAGAAGATAAGCCTTTGGCTCTCCCTAGGCCGGCCGGTCTTCTTAACCACAAGGGGGTGAAGTTGCTTTGTCAACTTTGCCCCCCACTTATGTGGAAAAATACCAAATTGCCACTGAGGACGTAAAAGACTAAAATACCCTTGTGATTTCTAAGAATTTCCAATAGGTCCTGAAGAAAATTAAATTTACCAGTAGGTCCTAACTTAGACAAAGTAAATATAAGAGTTTAGATTTCACCAATTTCTTCTTTAGGTTCTACCGAGTTCACCGGTATAGCCAGAATCTCGAATTAATCATTATAACTCAATCTATTACCATTTCTGTAACAGAACATACAAATCATCCAAAGAATTTAACTAAGTCATAACACATGAATTTTAGGGATGTTACAGCTCACTATGTAGTCCAATATGTGCACACTGCCCAGATTTTCATGACAGCAAACCCACTCTGCATTGCAGGGATATTTTGGACCCTTAGAAATCCGATCCAGCTCTTGAGTTCTTCATGAAACTTGTAGAACCTTGTCTTAGCTTTCCAAAGACTCCAAGATCACCTCAAATGGATTACCGAGTCCCAAGTTATGGCCTAACCAAGGAAGAAAGGTTAAAATGCATCAAAATCCGAAAATTATTCAATATTTGCATTAAAGCCCAATGAAGCCCAACAACATTAAACTCATCTAAAATACTAATATTGGGCACTATAAACATCTAATAAAGCCTAATACAAAGCTAACATAAGTGTCTCAAATTGATTAATCAATGGGCTAACAAGGCAGCAACATGCCTGGGTTTTTTACACCACCTTTGAATTGAGGTTATCCCACTAAACCCTTTAGGTTGTGGAACACAAACTACAAAATTAAGAGTCAAAGTGCCAACAATGTGATGCCATACCATAAAGCCTATTTGACTCTCTTCATTTGCTGGTGACATCCAACTTGTTTGTCTTTCTTGCTTATTTATTTATTATTTTACCATCATCGTCTATTTGGGGTCTTTTTGTACCCTTATGATGAATATTTATAATTTTCCCATTCACATTACTTAACCCTAAATTCATAGCATGCACAGTTAATATAGATGATCATGGAGATTAAATCTAAAAGGATTACTTAGATAAGAAGATGATGAGCAATTATTTACTTTCTTGTAAACAGATCAAAGAAGTGTAGTAATCCTCCTAGGTAAGTTCTTGATGTGTGAGTGGGGAGAGAAACTACTCCTAATCTAGGGTGCTTGTTTCTGTATGCAACCTCAATAGGGCAACCAACCCTAGTAAGGAATAGAGACCTTTCCCTGTGCACTCAAAAGATGGGCTTACTTGCCCATCATAGCAAGCCCATACACAGGTCCACCACATCAACCCACATGATAGAAGTGCTCAATAGTAAGTAGCCCAACAAAACATAAGTGATCACATGATTAGGCTAAACAATAATATCAACAATATTCTCCAATATTTTGACCTCTAATTAATCTTAGTTTTAATAAAATAACACTGATTATGCAAGTCTAAATTAAAATAATCCAACAATCTCCCACTTGGACAACATAAGTCAAGTTGTTTGTTTGTTTTGATAAAGAAAATAACACTCCAAATTAATTTACAATATGTGGCCACAATAAGATGTCAAAATTGAGCAAGCACTTTCAGCCATTGGTCCAAAATGAGACTACAAGTAAAGTCAGTAATATATAAAATCATACCCGATAAAGGTATTGACATCATATATACCAAACACTTATATCTCAGTGACCTGATAAATGTGGGATATGGAATATGGAAAAGCAAACCAAAATTGTTATCAATCATGCAATTCCAAAACAAATGGCCCTAGCATCCACCCAAGATGCTACCAAAAGTCAACAAATATCTTAGCATAACACAATGAGACTGGGTCCAAAATGTCTCCAAAATATACCATAAATGTATACATATGTGAACAAAATTGCGCAAAATAATCATATGGCTGACAAGAGGTTGTCGAGACCCAGTCAAATAATAAAAATTACCGGTTCACAAACTAATTTGTAGTATAGAGAATGAACCGAATCGTCTCTCAAGGATCCAAAAAGAACAAAGATTTAATCAGATCAAGATAATTAAAAGGGGGATTTTGATGATTTGAAAAGATAATACACTAATTGAAATAAAGGAAAGTAATTAACAAATTAACCAATCCAAGGAAATTTTACCGATCTTGAGTTTAATCCATCATTGATCACAAGGAATTCACTTAATTGCTAACCATGTTCTTGGCCTTAGATCATATCAAGACGACGCAACATGATCCAAGAATCCTCTACTAGATAAGCATCTAGGATTCAATTAACCAAGGTTAGATAAAGTAAGCACCATCCAAACATAGATTAACTTAAGATCAAGAATTTAACCAAGCTAAACAATCCATCAAAAAGCTTTAATAAATTGTTTATTCAATGTGATCCTCTTGAATACATGATAATAAAGCTATTATCACATAAACATCCAAATCAAATTAAGCAATTCAATCTAGATCAAAATTAAAAGAGGAAGAAGAGAAACTTGAATAACAATTAAGCAATATGAACAAGTAAAACAATATCTCCAAATTAAACATCAAGATGGCTAATCCCTTGGATTGATTATGAGAGCCTAGCCTTCCATGGATGGGAAGGAAGAACTCAGAAATAAAATAACAAAAACGAAATTGTAAAGAGAATGGAGAAGAAGAGAAAGAAAACTCTCACAAATACTCAAACTTTCTTCAAACTTACTTAAAATTGAATTCTCATAATAAAAAGAGATTGGCTCTATTTATACTAATCCTAGAAGCCAATTTGTACATGTACATAATCTGAATACAAGCTATAAAAATATGGAAATTGTCAAATATGGAAGCTTGATGCATGGTTGGTGGGTTGGTGCATAGTAGGTGGGTTGGTGTATGGTTGGTGGCTTTTAGTCAACAACTCTTATCCGACTTCTGGCTTGATTTTCATGATCTAGACGTTGCATTTTGGCTTAGAGGCCTTTATGAAAGTTGTAGCAAGTTATCTCTTTGAAATTTTTCAATTGGAATCATGCCATTTGGAAGTCTAGAACTCCAGATATGCTAAAAACACTGAACCTACCTCAAGTTAGGTTGGCAGAACGTGTTTCCAAATTCAAACCAACTTGTAGCTTCATTATCATGCCTAAAACGACATCTATTGACTAAATGGTCTTCAGTGAAGTTGGAGATATGGGTCTTATCTTTCCAATGGCCATGTCAGCCCAAGAGGAGGCCTATAGCTCACTATGTAGTCCAATATGTGCACACTGCCCAGATTTTCGTGATAGCAAACCCACTCTGTATTGCAGGGATATTTTGGACCCTTAGAAGTTCGATCCAGCTCTTGAGTTCTTCATGAAACTTGTAGAGCATTGTCTTAGCTCTCCAAAGACACTAAGATCTCAAATGGATCACCAAGTCCCAAGTTATGGCCTAACCAAGGAAGAAAGGTCAAAATGTATCAACATCTGAAAATTATTCAATATTTGCATTAAAGCCCAATAAAGCCTAACAACATTAAACTCATCTAAAATACTAATATTGGGCACAATAAACATCTAATAAAGCCTAATACAAAGCTAACATAAGTGTCTCAAATTGATTGATCAATGGCACCACCACCACCAATAATAATAATAATAACAACAATTTATTCAAAAAATCTCGAAACAGAATCACAAAATGTAATGTTGCTGCAAATCACAAGATAGACTCCCACTAACGCAAGGCATCAAAAGATCTCACAAGACCCATATAAGTTACATGGTATATGAAACATTTAATAGTCAAGCCCTTGGTTAGTGGATCTACGACCATAAGTTCAATGGGTATATACTCAATACGAGTTTGAAACTCTTGAACCTTCTCTATAACAAACATATATTTAGTATCAAAAGGTTTTGAATGTTTGGAGTTCTTATTGTTTTGAAAGAAGCACACCACAACAATGTTATCATAATATATGGTTAGAGGCTTGGAGATGCTCTCCATAACACCAAACTCAGAGATAAAATTCCTCAACCATATCGATTGGCAAGTGGCTTCAAAACAAGATACATACTCTGCTTTCATAGTCGAAGTAGTTGTAAGTGTCTGTTTGCCACTTTTTCATGAAATAGCTCCTCTTGCCAAAATAAAGATATATCCTGAAGTGGATTTATGGTCATCATGGCAGCCACCATAATAAGAATTAGAATTTCCTATCACCTCAAGGTGATTAGACCTTTTAAAAATGAGCAAGTAGTCTTTGGTACTCTGCAGATACCTCATAACTCGTTTAGTAGCTTGTTAATGACCCACACTAGGTTTGCTAAAGTATCACCCAAGTACACTGATAGCAAAAGCTATATTAGGACGTGTACAAACTTGAGCATACATAAGACTACCAACAGCGGAAGCATATGAGACCTTATCAATTTCTCTTCTTTCTTATCATTTTGAGGACACTAGGTATTAAAGAGTCTTTCACCTTTTTGAATGGGTGCAACACAAGGATTGAAAAACTTCATATTGAACCTGCTTAGAACCCTTTCAATGTAGTTTTTCTGAGATAAGCTAAGAATCCCATGAGATTGGTCATGATGAATTTCAATGCCCAAAACAAAAGAAACATCACCAAGATCTTTCATATCAAAATGGGCAGTCAGCATCTACTTAGTCTCAAACAGAAAATTCAAATAATTACATGAATCTACTCCCACTATTTTTTAGATATATGCATTGATCAACTATATTTTCTTTGAAGCCAAGAGAGCAAATAACCTCATCAAACTTCAGATACCATTGCCTAGAGGCCTGTTTTAATCCATAAATGAATCCTTTCAACTTACATACAAGATGCTCCTTGCCATTTTCCCTTAAACAATCAGGTTGATCCACGTACATGTCTTCATATAAATCACCATTCAGAAAGGTAGTTTTAACATCCATCTAATGTAGCTCTAAATCAAAGTGAGCCAGCAAAGCCATATACACACCAAAAGAGTCCATGGTGGAGACCGGGGAAAAAGTCTCCTTAAAATCAATGCCTTCTCTTTGGTTGTAGCCTTTAGCAACAAGTCTGGCCTTATACCTCTCTATTTCACCTCTAGCATCTCTCTTGGTCTTAAAAACCCATTTACATCCAACAATCTTACCTATAGCAGGTAACTCCGCTAATTCCCAAACACCATTCTTCTTCATTGAAGCTAGTTCATCCTCCATGGCTAATAACCATTGAGAGCTATAAGAGCTAGAAATAGCCTCTTGAAGAAAGACAGGATCAGTGTCCCCACCTGAATTAAACTCATGTTCCTACTAGTAAACGAAATAATCTTTGAATTTAGTGGGTCCAATAGGTTAGGAAGCCTCTCTGATCTTTTGGGTGGTGCCAAATCTTCAGCTTGGTTTTGTTCATCATTATCAACTTGTTGCTGGGGAATATGAACATCATTGACAGGATCAACAATGTCATTATGGGTCATAATTGGTGTCTCTACCTCTAAAAAGGGAACAATAGGTGTATGAACAACAATACTTTCATCTTTGAAATCAATAGTGCGATGCTTTAGACTCCCACTATGCTCCATCTCATTCTCAAAATAAACAGCTTGATCGGATTCGATAACTCTAGTGGTATGTGAAGCACAATTGGACTTAGATCCCCTGGAACCAGTGAAATATCCAATGAAGAAACCACTAATGGTTTTGGGATCAAGTTTATTATTTAGTTGTGGATTATAAGTTCTTACTTCTACTTTACAACCCCAAATAAGAAAATGCTTCAAACTGGGCCTTTTACCTGACATCAGCTTATAAGGAATTTTGGCAACTAATTTGTTCAGAACATGGTTCAAAATGTATAGCTGTCTTCAAAGCATCACCCCACTAGAACTTTGGAAGAGTTGAATGGCTAAACATGCATATCACCACTTTGTTAAGGAGTGCCAAGTACTATGCCTCTATACCACTATCCTCTAAGAACCTAGCAAAGGGTCTAGGATTTCTACCAGTTTCATCATACCTAATACTCACCACCTCTGTCAGATTTAACACATTTAATCTTCTTGCCAAGTTTCAATTCAATAGTAGCCTTAAATGCCTTAAAAGAATCCAAAGATTTAGATTTCTCATGAAGTAAGTCAATCCAACCATGCTTAGAGAAATCATCAATGAAAGTAATGAAATATCTAAAACCACCCATAGTAGTAGGGGTAAGGGCCCCACAAATATCTGTGTGAATCAACTACAAAACTTTTTCATTCCTAGTAACCTTACTCTTTCTAGCTCCAGCAATGAGTTTCCCTTTTACACAATCGACACATGTATTGAAATCTAAAAAATCAAGATTATGCAGAATGTTCTCTTTGATCAATCTTTCCAATCTCTCCCTGGAAATGTGCCCTAGACGTCTATGCCATAACATAGAAGAGTTCTCAGCCACTCTACCGCGTTTATTTCCAACAACAGTATTAACAACTGTAGGTTGTTGGTCAACAAATGGAGAACTAACATCCAACATATTCAAACCATCACACAAATTTCTAGAACCAGCCACAATAGATCCCTAAGACAAGGAAACAACTCATAAAGGAGTGTGATTGTATTCTGAAATTCAAAAAGTGCCAAAAGCAGTAAATACAAGCCTATTTATAGGCATTAAGTATGCGGCTAAGTCTAGCTACAAAGAGGCAGCAAGCTAGCACATTTTTAACCCTAATCCTAGCACAAATATGGCTCAGGCCCAATTAGAAAGCAACACCTATTCCTAGCTTTACTGTGCGCATAGTTAAGCCCAAATAATAGGCCCTTATTACAAAAATATCCCAAAAAGAAAATAAGAACCAAAACTAAAAATATGAAAATGTTCAAAAACATAATTAAATAAAAAATGACCAAGAAGAAATCATGCCCCCACATTGGGCCCTTCATCAACTTGGATCATTTGGACCATCTTGAGTGCTTCTTCTTCTAGAATGGACTTGAGTGAGAGAAAATGGTTGACTTCTTTATCAAAATCCCCCTTAACCTTCTTAGCTCTTGACCTTGTCATTGGGCCTCCAAGTCCTCACAATGCATCTCTAGGCCTTGGCCCCGTTGGGCTTCCACTTGAGCTTTCTTGGTCTCCATCAACCTCTTTGGTTCCAACAAGTTTCCCCTTTTTGATGGCGACAAACAATATTAAATTTGATTGAACAAATACATATATTAGTTCGAAAACGATAGAAAGTTCGCCCTAAGAACATGTTGTATACAAGTTGGACGCAAGTATATTGGACATATGTGACTTTGAAACAATTTTAATCACTTTGTTCAAAAGAATAATTTTATTGGACGCATTGTTTAAACTTTTAAGAGAGAGTCCATTACATAACAGAGAGAAAGAGTCAATTAAACAAGTTAAACAAGAACAATTTGTGTAAGAGAATTTTTAAGTCCAAAACACTTTATCAACATTAGAGTATATATAACTAATATCAAAGTCATAAATTATATTAGTAATGACATAATAGAATCAATATAACTTTTATCACTGTTAGAGCATAAAACTTTAATCTGTAACATAACAATTTGTATAGTTTTACCAGTATCAGAGCAAATTATTCATAAGAGCAAAACCTTTTAAGTGTCATATTAACTAAGTATCAAAGCAATCATATATCTATTAAAGAGACATGAAATTGTACATTAGTTCAAACATATAAACTGAGAGATAAATAGGAAATGCACAAGTAATCATATTTCCTCCAGTTGATGCTTGATCGATAAAAGTTGAGAGCAACAACTAGATGCTGATACATATTTAGCTTCTACAGTTGAAAGTGCAATTGTACTTTATCTTTTGCTGGACCACGAGACTAAATTTCCTCCATTGAAGTGGCATCCTCCACTAGTGCTTTTCGTTCAATTTTGTCTTCAGCATAGTCCGCATCACAAAAGCCAACTAATTTGTACTCATGCAATTTCTTAAATAATAAACTCAAATTAGTAGTTGATTAATCATTTGGAGACACTTATGTTAGCTTTGTACTTGGCTTTATTAGATGTTTATTGTGCCCAACATTAGTATTTTAGCTAAGTTTAATGTTGTTGGGCCTCATTGGGCTTTAATGCAAATTGTGAATGATTGTTTGATTTTGATGCATTTTGACCTTTCCTCCTTAGTTAGGCTATAACTTGGGATTCAGTGATCCATTGATGTGTGTCATTTACACATCATTTATGTGCTTGTTTTATCTTGAGTTAAAGTCAAGTTAGAGTAGTTGTATTTGTTTTTAGGTGTTTTATTAATAAGTTCCCTTTATTGCTCTCCTTCCTGCATTTTGATGTGATAGATATATAAATTAATGTCTTAGATGATTTTCATAGAATCCTGAATTGATTTAATATGATTTTGTGCATTGATTGCAAATCCTAGCTTTGGATATTTTATGATATGCTTCCCTTAATTGAGATTTAATACTTCCTGATTGAATTTAATGTTTATTTGAATTTGAAATCAGATGGATAAGTCAAAGGGAGATAAAGGATATCAAATCTTATCAAACTTATCTGGATTGGATAGAGATCTCAAAGTCAACCGGACCCCTTGACAGTAATTTGATCATATCTTGAGCTACAAAGATCGGATTGAGGTGATTCTTGTTGCTATGGAAAGCTAAGACACAGTGCTAGAAGTTTGATGTTGAAGACTTTTGCAAATTCCCTACACAGAGAAAGGAACAGCCGTGTTTCTTACCGCAGCCAACATGGGCTTAGACCTGGGCCGTGTTTCTGAGCACAACCGTGTTGAAGGCCCAACATAGAAAAATAAGAAAAGGGCCCAATTGTAAGACCTATTATTTACTATGTTATTTACCAACTCATAAGTCTTATGTGGAATATATATTTTTTATCATATAGAAATTTCGGCAGCGATTCCTTTGTTTTTCGTACATTACCAAACAACATAAAATAAAACAGCGAATTACAATCAACCATTTCGAACCAACCAGAGTACATATATATATATATATACACACACACACACATAAATAGACATAAATAAGAGATCTCTAATCTCATTCAAAATATTATCTCATTCAAAATATTATCAGAGTACGTACATTAAATAAGTGAATACTAGACACTATCCTGACTGAACACACTTAAATATTAACAGAACTGAGAACATCAACAATAGTTCATCAGTTTCCCTGTCACATATATATCAGATTAATTTATAATACACAACATATTATAATTACATCACGGAGCTCAACTCCACCAAAATACAAGTATTATAGTGCACATTCATTTCTAATAGCAATATATAACAGAATCCTCCGTACTTAACTCATAGAGGATCAGGGGTGAGAACAACTTCCTAGTGAATGTGAATAAAACTTGTATATAAAGTATGCATGTAATTAGAATGCAAGAATACACACAATTCAATATCAAGTAATACCAAACCAACATATGCAATGGGTTTATGAATGCACATGATGTTCACACCTTTTCTTCACACATTTTCTTTCTCCACTCCTCTTGTTGTGCACTAACCCCTTCCGGTTAGGCCCTCGCATTATGCATATGCAATGTTTTATGCCATTCCATTTCCATCTAGCTCCGTAAGCTAGGCACTCCTCATGTTTTGTACACTAACCCCTTCCGGTTAGGCCATCTCGCTATGCAATGCAATTAATTATGCCATTCTGTTTCTATCTAACCCCATAGGTTAGGCACCCCTCAAGTATTGTACACTAACCCCGTAGGTTAGGCCATCTCACTATGTAATGCAATGCACTTCATATCATGCTCAAATCACAATATCATAATAGCATAACATTTAAACCAAGCAAAGATTTAAAATCACACTAGTATAAATCTCATATCGTCTCAATCACATATGCTTAGTTATACTTCTCAACATAGAACTAAGTCTTCATTTTTCACCTCATCACTATCACCATAAACAATGATACCTTATGCAAGAAACACATTTAAGAGTTGTAACATTTTGTAAGAAAAGGGGTCCAGGGCTTAGTGCTAGAAATTCCACGCTCGGCGCCCAAAATACCATTTGTTGTTGAGTTGCCAGAGCTGAGCGCTAGGAATCAGAGCTGAGCGCTAGCATTCTGAGTTGTCAGCGCTGAGCGCTAGAAAACTAGAGCTAAGCGCTAGCTTTCTGAGTTTTCAGCGCTGAGCGCTAGAAACTTGAGCTGAGCGCTAGCTTTCTGGGCTGCGAATTTAGCTACCAACACCAAACTTTCATGTTCAAATTCATCTTAGATCTATGCTGATAATCCACCATAACATACCAAGCATGTCAATCATTGAATTCAAGTAGCAAATCAATCATTTTCATACATCCATATCATTGAACACAAGTAGCAAATCAAACATTCACAAAGAAACCAACTTCAAAACACATAGGAAATCCTTAATTTCAAGACTTAAACTCACACTCTAAATAACACCATACATAACACAAATCAACCCACACTCACCTTAAATGATATGGCAAGAACTAGGTTTGGGGAGAGATTAAACCAACCAAACTCCTTTTGAGAACTTCCTCTTCAACTTCCTTCAAAAATACCCAAATCATACAAGAACCTTAGCATTGGTGTTCTTGAATCTTAAAAATGAAAGTGAGTTTTTCCATAAACTAAAACCATTGGATTGAAGAAGAGATGAAGTGGATCAATAACCATTAAATAACTTAATCCAAAAGATGAGTAGGAAGACTTACCCTTGGCTCTTGAAACTTTGAAGAGCTTTGACTATGGAGAAACCCTAACCCTAATTTTTAGAGATGGTGAACCCTTGGCTATCAAGCTTGGCCGGTTCCCTTAAGTAAGAGGGAGGGAAATTGAATTGTCTATTTCTCCCCTCACTTAGATGAAAAATCACTAAATTGCCACTGAGGATGTAAAAAGACTAAAATACCCTTGTGATTTCTAAAAATTTCCAATAGGTCCTAAAAAATATTAATTTACCAGTGGGTCCTATCTTAGCCAGAGAAAATATGAAACCTTAGATTTGACCTATTTCTTCCTTAGGTTCTACCGAGTTCCCTGGTATAACCAGAATCTCAAAATAATTACTCTAACTTAATCAATCACAATTTTTGTAACAGAATATACAACATGCTCAGAGAATTTAGCTAAGTTAGGAAATATGAAATTTAGGGATGTTACACCAATTGCAATGAGGGGCTTCATTAAGAAGAAAGAGGGGTCAACCCTAATCATTCACTTTGGACGAGATTGAGCAGCTGTCAAGGAGCAAGAGGAGAGTTTCTTCCTTAGGAGCAACTTGAAGAGAAGGAGATCAAGATCTATCGATTTGTTTCTTCTTCCATTTCATTTGTGTCTTGAACTCATGATGTTTAATTATTATCTTTTGATGTTGTTTAAGAACATGTTAGGCTAGATTTCCTTTTTGGTTAAGGGTGACTTCAAGCCATAGACATGATGTTGTAATTGGATTGAAGATGTTATTCTCTTAGTTTTAATTAAAGTTGTTTATGATTCTTCTACTTGATTCGTTTATGGTTGCTGTCCTAATCCGTTTAGGTGGCCAACTAAATATAACTTGATAATGATCTAATGCTAGCTTAAGGGACTTGATCTGTAATTGTTATGCTTTCCTATTCCCAAGTAGCAATTCGCAATTAATCATTGTAGTGAACTATTTCTTTAATTGTGAAGAAGAACATAACTTAGGCTAGATAACCCAATCAGATCGAGGTTGTCACCTAGATCAACCTATCTTTCTCAACTTAAGGCTGCCATTAGGTTAAATCTAGAGATCAGACTTCTAGGTTACTTAATGGTTAGGGAATTAATTAGATATCAGACTTCTAATTAATGACAAATTAAGGAAAGATTAGGGTAACAAATCAGACTTGTTATCTACGGTTGGTAGTTTCATTAGGATTGAGGAATAACATCGGAAATCTGGTTGCAATTAAGTCTAGTGGTGGAGAAAATCTCTTAACCAAGCTTTATCTATCTTTGATTCTCTTGCTCATAACGTTTGTTGATTTCGTTTGCTATTTTTAATTGCATCTTAGTAGTTTTCTTTATTTTAATTTTAATTCATCACTCACAAACCCCCTATTTAGTTATTGTTATTTTAATTTTTAGTTTCGTGACATTTTACATTTCAATTGGTACAATCCTCTGCGGGAATGACCCTTGCTATCCACTATACTATACTACACTTTCTGCAAGGTTTAATTTGGTGATTCCTTTCAGAATTGTACAAATCTTGGCTTAGTTGCCGACGTACATTTTGTAAGACCTATTATTTACTACATCATTTACCAACTCATAAGTCTTAAGTGGAATATTATTATTTTTTTATTACATATAAAATTCGGTAGCATTTCCTTTGTTTTCTCGTATGTTCCCAAACGCAATAAAATAAATAGCGGATTACAATCAATCATTTTGAACCAAATAGAGTACACACACACACACACATATATATATATATATATATATATAAACAAGAGATCTCCGATCTCATTCAAAATATTATCAGAGTACGTACATCATACAAGTGTATACTAGACACTATCTTGACTGAGCACACTTAAATACAACAGAGCTGAGAACAATAATGCTAGTTCATCAGTTTCCCCGTCCTGTCTACATCAGAGTAATATATAATACACATCATATTATAACTACATAATGGAGCTTAACTCCACCAAAATACAAGTATCATAATACAATGGAATCCTCCGTACTTAACCCGTAGAGGGTCCAGGGTGTTCCTGCGAATCTGAGAAAGAAGGGGTGAGAACAACTTCCTAGTGAATGTGAATAAAACTTGTATATAAGGTATGCAGGTAATAAGAATGCAATCATATACACAATTCAATATATCAAGTAATATCAAACCAACATATGCAATGAGTTTATGAATGCACATGATGCTCACACCTTTTCTTCACACTTTTTCTTTCCCCACTCCTCTTGTTGTGCACTAACCCCTTCCGGTTAGGCCCTTGCAATATGCAGTATGCAATGTTTTATGTCATTTCGTTTTCATCTAACCTCATAGGTTAGGCACCCCTCAAGTATTGTACACTAACCTCTTCCGGTTAGGCCATCTTACTATGCAATGCAAGTAATTATGCACCACTTATTCTTTCGTCTAACCCCTTCCGGTTAGGTAATCTATCACATATTGTACACTAACCCCTTCCGGTTAGGCCATCTCATTATGCAATGCAATGCTTTCATATTCATATTATGCTCAATCATAATATCATAATAACATCACATTTAATCAATACAAGAATTAAACTACACAAGCATTATACTCAATCCTCTCAATTTATGATTGAACCACACAAGTATTATGCTCAATCCTCTCAACCACATTCACTTAGTTACACATCCCTTCATTGTACTAAGTTATCATTTTAAGCCTCTATGAATCTATTCAATGAATCTCTTAGTGAATCTATTCACAATGCTATTCATGGGTCTTTGAATCTATTCACACAATATTGTGATTCTATTCACAATGCTATTCATGGATCTGTGAATCTATTCACAGAATATTGTGAATCGATTCACAGTGCTATTCACGAGTTAACAGTGCTATTCACAAGTTAACAGTGCTATTCACAAGTCTGTGAATCTATTCACAATGCTATTTACGAGTCTGTGACTCTATCCACACATCTTGTGAATCAATTCACAGTCATAAAAATCCATTTTTGATCATACACCTCTTATCTTAAACTTCATTCATTCATTCATTTCATTAAATAACAAGTAGCGAATCCAATCATTCTCATACATCCATACCATTGAATACAAGTAACAATCCTCTCAATTTATGATTGAACCACACAAGTATTATGCTCAATCCTCTCAGCCACGTTCACTTAGTTACACATCCCTTCATTGTACTAAGTTATCATTTTAAGCCTCTATGAATCTATTCAATGAATCTCTTAGTGAATCTATTCACACAATATTGTGACTCTATTCACACATTATTGTGAATCTATTCACAATACTATTCATGGGTCTGTGAATCTATTCACACAATAATGTGATTCTATTCACAATGCTATTCATGGGTCTGTGAATTTATTCACACAATATTGTGAATCGATTCACAGTGCTATTCACAAGTCTGTGAATCTATTCACAATGCTATTTACGAGTCTATGAATCTATTCACACATCTTGTGAATTAATTCACAGTCATAAAAATCCATTTTTGATCATACACCTCTTATCTTAAACTTCATTCATTCATCCATTCATTCATTCATTTCATTGAATAACAAGTAGCGAATCCAATCATTCTCATACATCCATATCATTGAATACAAGTAACAATCCTCTCAATTTATGATTGAACCACACATGTATTATGCTCAATCCTCTCAACTACGTTCACTTAGTTACACATCCCTTCATTGTACTAAGTTATCATTTTAAGCCTCTTTGAATCTATTCAATGAATCTCTTAGTGAATCTATTCACACAATATTGTGACTCTATTAACACATTATTGTGAATCTATTCACACAATATTGTGATTCTATTCACAATGCTATTCATGGGTCTGTGAATTTATTCACACAATATTGTGAATCGATTCACAGTGCTATTCACGAGTTCACATTGCTATTCACAAGTCTGTGAATCTATTCATAATGCTATTTACGAGTCTGTGAATCTATTCACACATCTTGTGAATCTATTCACAGTCATAAAAATCCATTTTTGATCATACACCTCTTATCTTAAACTTCATTCATTCATTCATTTCATTGAATAACAAGTAGCGAATCCAATCATTCTCATACATCCATAGCATTGAATACAAGTAACAATCCTCTCAATTTATGATTAAACCACACAAGTATTATGCTCAATCCTCTCAACCACTTTCACTTAGTTACACATCCCTTCATTGTATTAAGTTATCATTTTAAGCCTCTATGAATCTATTCAATGAATCTCTTAGTGAATCTATTCACACAATATTGTGACTCTATTCACACATTATTGTGAATCTATTCACAATGCTATTCATTGGTCTGTGAATCTATTCACACAATATTGTGATTCTATTCACAATGCTATTCATGGGTCTGTGAATCTATTCACACAATATTGTGAATCGATTCACAGTGCTATTCACAATGCTATTTACGAGTCTCTGAATCTATTCACGCATCTTGTGAATCAATTCACAGTCCTAAAAATCCATTTTTGATCATGGACCTCTTATCTTAAACTTCATTTATTCATCCATTCATTAATTCATTCATTCATTTCCTTGAATAACAAGTAGCGAATCCAATCATTCTCATACATCCATACCATTGAATACAAGTAACAATCCAAACATTCAAAAACAACATTAACACATAGAAGTTCTTATCTTCAAGACTTAAACTCACACCCTAAATAACACCATACCATATCACAAATCAACCAACACTCACCTAGCAATGATTTAGGACAAGAACTAGGCTTGAGGTGATATTAAACCAACCAAAAATCCTTATGAAAACTTCCTCTTCAACTTCCTTCAAAACAACCAAATCATACAAGACTTTAGAATTTGTGTTCTTGATTCTCAAAGATGAACATGAGTTCTCCATTAAACTAAAACCACAGGATTGAAGAAGAGACGAAGGTGATCAGTAACCATCAAATAACCTAAGCCAAAAGATGAGTAAAAATACTTACTTTGGCTCTTACAACCTTAAGGACACCTTAGCTATGGAGAATTTGATGTTTTAAGAAGATGACCATATGGTCTTCCAACATGCACGGCTCCTTAAACAAGAGAGGGTGAAGTTGAATTGTCAACTTTGCCCTCCAGTTGAATGAGAATTCACAAAATTGCCACTAAGGGTGTAAAATGACCAAAATACCCTTGGTGGTTTCTAAAAATTCCCAATTTATCCCAATTCCAGAAAATTACACTAGGACTTCTATATGCTTTAGTTAAGCTAGAATTAAGATTAGAATCAAAATTTAGGGATGTTACACATTTAGCACACAACATCCATTGAAGGTGATGTTGGTTTCTTTGAAAAGCTAAGACAAGACTCTATAAGTTTCATGAAGAACTCAAGAGCTGGATCAGATTTCTCAGGGTCCAAAATAGCCCTGCAAGTCAATGTGGGTTTGCTGTCGCTGGAATCTGAGCAATTTGCATATATTGGACCATATCGTGGGCTATAGGCCTCCTTTTGAGCTGAAACTAGGGCCACTGGAAAGATAAAACGCATATCTCCAACTTCAGCGAACACCATTTAGTCAATAGATGCTGTTTTAGGCATGATTATGAAGTTATAAGTTGGTCTGAATTTGGAAACATGTTTTGCCAACCTGACTTGAGGTAGGTGCAGTGTTTTTTGAATATCTGGAGTTGTAAAAGTCTAATTGGCACGAAACCAGTTACAGGAGACCAAAAGTTCAAGGAGACAATTGTCTATAACTGTCATAAAGACCTCAAAGTCAAAATACATCGTTTAGGGCATGAAAGTCAAGCTGGAAGTCGGAGAAGAGTTATTGACTAGAAGCCACCAACCATGCACTAACTCACCAACCATGCACCAACCCACCAACTATGCATCAAGCTACTATATTTGACAATTTCCATTTTTTTACAGCTTGCATTCATATTATCTTCAGTTACAAATTGGCTTCTAGGATTAGTATAAATAAGGCCAATCTCTTTGTATTAAGCATCATTCAATTTGAAGTAAGTTTGAGTATTTGTGAGAGTTTTCTTTCTCTTCTTCTCCATTCTCTTTAGAATTTCATTGTTGTTCTTTTATTTATGAGTTCTTCCTTCCCATCCATGGAAGGCTAGGCTCTTATAATCAATCAAAGGGATTAACCATCTTGATATTTAATTTGTAGATCTTGTTTCGCTTATTCATATTGCTTAATTGTTATTCAAGTTTCTTTTCATCCTCTTTTGATTTTGATCTAGATTGAATTGCTTAATTTGATTTAGATGTTTATATGATAATAGCTTTATTATCATGTAATGAAAGAGGATCACAAAGAATAAACAATTTATTAAAGCTTTTTGATGGATTGTTTAGCTTGGTTAAATTATGGATCTTAAGTTAATCTATGTTTTGATGGTGCTTACATTATCTAACCTTGGTTAATTAAATCCTATATACTTATCTAGTAGAGGATTCTTGGATCATGTTGAGGCATCTTGATGTGATCTAAGGCCAAGAACATGGTTAGTCATTAAGTGAATTCCTTGTAATTAATGATGGATTAAACTCAAGATCGGTAAATTTCCTAGGATTGGTTAATTTGTTAATTGATTTTTTTTAATTCAACCGGTGTATTTTCTTTACCAATCAACAAAACCCCCCTTTTTAATTATCTTGATCTAACTGAATCTTTGTTTTTGGATCATTAAGAGATGATTCGGTTTGTTCTCTATACTACAAATTAGTTTGTGAACTAGTAAATTTTATTTATTTGACGGGTCTTGACAATCTCATGTCAAATTTGGCATTGTTGCCGAGGATCCAAGGCAACTATTTGATCATTGCAAGACCCCATCTGACTCTAACAATTGTGTTTGTTTTGGTTTTTGAAGCTTTTTCAAGTGGAATTCAGCTGAAATTAGGTAAAAGGCATCGTGTCAAGATTTTGGTTCAGTAAAGTGTCTGTGATCAAACTGAATTTTGGTAGACTAACTGAAAAACGTTATTTTGAAAAAGGCTCACTGTTCACAGTGAGGTCACCCTTATTTTAGCCAAATTCCATCGTTTAGACAACTTTTTCAATTTTTTTAGATTTTTTATTATTCTGTTGGATAGAATTTTTATATAGATTTCACCCTATGTTGGTTCCATAATTTTTAAAATTCATTTGATTCTGTTTTGACATTGTACCTGATCTTATTGTTGACTTTATTAATCTTGTTGAGTCTGTTTCTGTGAGTACTTCAGTGTCTGATACTGAGTCTTCAAATTTTACTATGGCTGACAATAATAATAGAACTCTAAAAGAACTTGCTACACCTGATGTTGCATATCAGCCTTTGTGCATCTAATATCTTAACCTTCATGTTGATTTTGAGCTTAACTCTGGATTAATACACTTGTTGCCCAAGTTTCATGGTCTTGCAGGTGAGGATCCACACAAGCACTTAAAGGAATTCCATGTGGTATGCTCAACCATGAAACCTCATGGAATAGCTGAAGATCACATCAAGTTGCGGGCATTTCCATTTTCACTGGATGGTGCAGCCAAGGACTAGTTATATTACCTTCAACCAGCCTCTATAGCATCCTGGAATGACATGAAGAGGCTGTTTCTAGAGAAATTCTTCCCTGCCTCAAGAGCTGCTGCAATTAGAAAGGACATATGTGGCATAAGGCAGATGACTTGGGAAACTTTGCATGAATAATGGGAGAGGTTCAAAAAGCTTTGTGCGAGCTGTCCTCATCACCAAATCAGTGACCAATTACTGATTTAGTATTATTATGAAGGCTTGCTACTTATGGATAGAAGCATAGTTGATGCTGCTAGTGGAGGTGCCCTGATTGACAAAACTCCTGCTGCTACTAGGGATTTAATTGCTAATATAGCTGCCAACGCACAACAGTTTGGCACTAGGGTCATTACCTCAACTAGAGGAATCAATGAAGTTCATGTTTCCCATGCTGACCAACAGATGATGGAGCACCGAATTGATGAGTTAACTTCATTGGTGAAGCAATTACACATGGGACAACATCAAACACCTATGGTTGCAAGAGTTTGTAGCATATATTCTAGTTCCTCCCATCCCACAGATTCATGCCCCACATTGCTAAATGATGAGTTTCAAGACCAATCTGTGGCTGCAGCTGGTATATTTTCTGGGAAGCCACAGTTCCATTAACAGAAATATGATCAATTCTGAAACACTTACAACCCTAGCTGGAGGGACGATCCCAATCTAAGATATGGGAATGCATCTAATCAGCAGCCACCAAACCAGTATAGACCACCATTCCAGCAGCAAGCAAGGCCAAATGAGTTTCAGTCACATGTTGGACCAAGTAGACCATCATTCCAGCAGCAAGGTCCTGTAGCCACGAAGTCTGAGCCCTCATTGGAGGATTTGGTGAAACAGTTGGCCACCAATAACATCCAGTCTCAACAGAGAACTGAAACCACCATTTAGAACTTGGAGACTCAAATTAAAGTCACAGGGTTCTGGCCAATTACCCTCTCAATCCACTCCAAACCTTAAAGGCAATGTCAGTGCTATAGCTTTGCGCAGTGGTAAGCAAATCAATGGACAAGTGCAGCAGATAATTCTAAATTATGCCCTTGACCTAGAAAAACAAGATTTTGCAGCAAATTCTAATTCTATAGCAGATTCAGCAGCAAATTTAAACTTTTTAGCAGCAAATGATCCTACAGCAGCCAAGCAGAAAATAGGATCAAACCAGAAGTTGACAGAAAATTTAGTGCAGTAGAAAAGAGAACATCCACAGAAGTCAGTTTCCAACATCCCTCTTCCTTTTCCCAACCGAATTACACAGTCGAGGAATGCGGATACTGACTTGGATAAGAAAATTATGGAAACTTTTCAAAAAGTTGAGGTGAATATACCTCTCTTGGAGGCAATTAAACAAATCCCCAAGTATGCCAAGTTTTTGAAAGAGATGTGCACCCATAAGAGGAAGCTAAAGGGGACTAAAAAAGTGAGTATGGGGAGGAATGTCTCTGCTTTGATTTAGCCCAACTTGCCTCCCAAATGCAAAGACCCAGGCACTTTTACCATCCCTTGCACCATAGGGCACCAACAGTTCACTTTATGCCTTGCTAGACTTGGGAGCCACCATCAGTGTAATGCCAAAGTTAGTTTACACTTCCTTGCATATATAAGTGTTAAAGCCCACCGGCATTGTCATTCAGTTAGCCAACCGGAGCACGACTCAACCTGCAGAGTGTTGGAAGATGTTCTGGTTAGGGTAAACAATTTAATATTCCCAGCTGATTTTTATGTGTTGAATATGGAAGATGAATCTGCCTCTTCCCCACCCCCATTGATCTTAGGTAGGCCATTTTTGAAAACTGCTTAAATTAAGATTGATGTGCATGCTGGTACCCTTTCCATGGAATTTGGTGATGATATAATTCAGTTTAACATTTTTTATGCCATGAAATAACCTTTAGAGGATCATTCTGTCTTTCATTTTGATGTCATTGATTTACTGGTTGATGATATGCATGCTGATATGTTGGCAAAGTTTCCTAAAATTGTAGGATACACTGATAGCATTGCTTGTGATACTTGTTCTGCTTGTTTTAGACTTTCTGGTCGTAAACCCACTGCAATGTGTGCAGCCTGTGCTGAGATTTCTACATATTTGTCATGTGCTATTGTTGATTCTACTGTCATTGGTGATTCTGCTGTCATTAGTAACTATGTTTCGGTTATTAATTACAATGTGATAAACATATTTTATATGCATAATTTAGCACCTCTCATTGGTCTATTCTTATGAAATTATTGCATATATGAAGTGAAAATTGCATAATTCCTCATATATTGGTTATGTTGTTACAAATTGAGCAGAACACCCGAAGGACTATTCAAAGCAGTTGTTGAACCAAAATATCATGAACTTGGATGTTGATATCAGTATAGCTCAAACAGAAGAGAAATGAAGACCTAAACTCAGTGAATTTTGGGTTACATCAAATTCAGGACAAATCAGAAAATTCCTGCTCAAACCTATACTCGGTTATTTGGTGATTTCTCAAGATCTAACCGTTGGATGTAGCTGAAATTTTGATATGTCATGTATGACATAATTCTCTATGACTTTCATAGAAATGAAGATTTCCAGATTAGCACCGGAAGTGGGTCAAAATTAGGCAACACGTTGGTGGCTGTCATTATTGATATAATCTAAGTAGTTTCGGAAAAATGGTCAGAGCTCAAGATCCAACCGTTAGATCTGACTCAATGTTTGACATGTTCTTCATGATTGCATGTGCTACAACTTTCATGAAGAGAAGATTTCCAAATTATGACAGGAGCAATGACGAAATTGGTAATCTTCGGAGCTGAAATTTCAACCCATGTGCAAAGAGATTTGACAAAATTGTAATTGAATAGTTCTAGCCTTTGCCTATAAAAGGAAGGCATTTGCCACACTTAAGGGCATCCCATTTCTGAATTCTCTCATTGTAGTTTGAGTTAGGGGTGAAACTTTGATAAATTGTGAGATTTATACTTTGATTTCAAGGTTAGATCTTCCAATTTGTTTAAAGTAAATCCCAAAGCTCTTGTAGTTTGTATAATATAATCTTCATCTTATTCAAGTTTCTTCATCTTGATGTCCATTTAAGGTTCTTCCTAGAGTTAGGGGTGAAGCTTTCATAAATTGTGAGATTTATACTTTGATTTCAAGGTTAGATCTTCCAATTTGTTTAAAGTAAATCCTGAAACTCTAGCCCGTTGTATTCTTGTTAATACCAACAACCACTTTCATTTCTATCATGCTTTTCACTTGTTCTTTTGTTTCCTTTAATATAATGAGTAGCTAAATTTCTATACTAGGATTGCAATTTGAACTCACACGTAATTTGATTCGTTTATCATATCCAAGAGTAGGTTGATTATCTTGAATTGTTTATCTTACTTGTTCTTAATGCTTTTAATTAATTGGCCATTAATTAAATTGAATTGATAAACCTTAAGCAACGTGACAAAGGGATTTTGGTTTTAGATCTAAGTAAGATAACATATGATCTTTGTGCGAAAGCCTTGAGTTCATATAGGATAGACATATACCTATATGACATATGTAACCATTAATGAAATCGGAACTTATAGAAAGAGGCTTATAGATAAGTTAAGGATTTCTAGTTAACAATTCAGATAATTAATTGATCTTAGATAGAAGTAAGTGAATCAAGTAAAGTGTGAGGAATAATTGCAATCCTAGGCTTGGTTAATTTGATCATTAAATTCTTCTTCTTGTATAATTTAATTTTTAATCTTTCATAACACTTCATCTTATTAAGTTATTTAAATAAGATTGAGTTTTGTAAACTTTTAATAGATAGTTAAATTTAGAATTAATCCATGTGGGTTCGACACTTTCTTACTATTATATTACTTGATTAGCAATAACGTATACTTGCGTTTTGATTTACCACATCAAGTTTTTGGCGCCGTTGCCGGGGATTAATTCTTTATTTTACTACTATTAATATTAGCATACTTGGTCTTAATTTAAACTTGTTCTTTTATTTCTTTTTAATTTTTCGAACTGTTTTATGCGCAGTGCTCGAGACAAGGAGTTAATTCCTCTTAATCTTGAGATTGAGCGAACTTGCCGCAGAAACTAAAAAGAACGTCATCAAGAGCTATTGCAACAAAGAAGAATGGCTGACGATAACAGAAATCAAGAACTTGGGCTAGCTAATCAACAACTCAGAACTCTTAGGGATTATATAATTCCTACTGCTGATGGAGTTCATTCAAGTATTGTCAGACCTCCAATACAAGCTAACAACTTTGAGATTAAGCTAGGAGTGATCCAGATGCTGCAAAATAATCAATTTGGAGGTTTGCCTCATGAAGACCCAAATGCTCATATAGCAAATTTCCTGGAGATCTGTGACACTTTCAAGCACAATGGATGTTCTGCAGATGCTATTCGGTTAAGAATTTTTCCCTTTTCACTGAGAGACAAGGCTAAAAGTTGGTTAAATTCTTTACCCGATAGCTCTATCACTACTTGGGATATGTTGGCACAAAAATTCTTAGCTAAGTATTTCCCTCCTGCAAAGAGTGCAAAGTTGAGGAATGAAATTACCTCTTTTCAGCAATATGATTCAGAATCATTGTATGAGGCATGAGAGAGATTCAAGGATCTACTTAGAAGATGCCCTCATCATGGGGTACAAAAGTGGCTTCAAGTTCCAACTTTCTATAATGGCTTGACTAACTCTCTGAGGTCAACCATTGATGCTGCTGCTGGTGGTGCATTGATGAACAAAACTGTTGATGAAGGTTATGATTTATTGGAAGAGATGGCTTCCAATAACTATGAATGCCTACTGAAAGAGCATCACAAAGGAGAGTGGCTAGAATTTATGAAGTAGATACTTTATCTGCTTTATCTGCACAAGTAGCTGCACTGACCAAGAAGCTAGACTCAATTGGGAGTCAATCCAATCAACAGTCAATACATGCTATTCGTGAGCCCTTTCATGATCTCGTGAGTATTGCTCGACCCCATTCTCGTTGATCAATGCTCTTTAATTCTCGAATCGCTAATTATGTGGGTAACTTCAATCGGCAACAACACAACCCAAATTCAAATTTCTACAATCCCGGTTGGAGGAATCACCCAAATTTTTCTTGGAGAAATAACCAAGAAGTGTCATCATCAGCTAGACCGATGGGACCACCTGGGTTCCAACAACAAGCTCCACAACAAGAGAAGAAATCTGTAATGGAAGAAACCATCTTACAATTGACTAAGAGTACTCAACAATGTATGAATCAACTTCAAAGTCAAGGAGCTTCTATCCGGAATCTTGAGGTTCAAATAGGGCGATTATCTGGTTTTATGAATAATCGCCCTCAAGGTAGTTTGCCGAGCAACACGGAGACCAATCCTAAGGGTGGTAATAATGAACAATGTAAGGCTGTTACCCTCAGGAGTGGCAAAGAACTGGATGAGCCCATTCAAAAACTTGAAGAAAATAAAGATGAGAAGATTCATGAACAATCAAAGAGCAATTCTGAAGAGCCTTTCCTATTGAAGAAATCTGAGAAGAAAGAACCCCCTCCACCTCCATTCCCACAACGACTTCAAAAACAAAAGATGGACAAGCAATTCACCAAGTTTCTAGAGGTATTTAAGAAACTTCATATCAATATTCCTTTTGCTGAAGCTTTGGAACAGATGCCGAGCTATGTCAAGTTTATGAAGGAAATCTTGTCCAAAAAGAGAAGACTTGGAGATTTTGAAACTGTTGCACTTACTGAAGAGTGCAGTGCCATATTACAGAAAAAGCTTCCGCCAAAGCTAAAAGATCCAGGGAGTTTTACTATTCCTTGTACTATTGGAAACAAATTTTTTGGTAAAGCTTTATGTGATTTAGAAGCTAGTATAAATCTGATGCCTCTTTCTATTTACAGGCAACTTGGATTGATAAAGGTGAAACAAACCAATCTAACTCTACAATTAACAGACAGATCTCTCACCTACCCAAAAGGAGTGGTGGAAGATGTTTTAGTGAAAGTTGACAAATTCATATTTCCTGCTGATTTTGTAGTATTAGACATGGAGGAGGATCGAGAGGTTCCAATCATTCTTGGGAGACCTTTCCTAGCTATTGGTAGAACTCTCATAGATGTACAAAAAGGTGAGCTGACTATGAGGGTACAAGATCAAGAGGTAACATTCAATGTCTTTAAAGCTATGAAATATCCTCAAGAATCTGATGAATGCTTCATGATTAATGTTATTGATGATAGCAAATTCAAATCTAGTACTATTGGTTTTAGTACTGATCCTTTAGAAGATGCTATTATTAATCTACCTTGTGAGGATAGGCAGGAATCCCTTGAGTTTGTGCAATGGCTTAATGCATCACCATCTTACATTCATATCGGAAAACAATTCGAGGATTTGGAGTTGTCCATGAAAGATATGACTACAATGAAATCCTCAGTTGAAGAACCACCAGAGTTGGAGCTAAAGCAACTTCCTGATCATTTGAGGTATGTGTTTTTAGGAGAATCTTCTACCTTACCAGTTATTATCTCATCTTCTCTTAATAGTGTGCAGGAAGAGAAATTGCTAAGATTGTTTCGAGAATATAAGAAAGCCTTGGGATGGACCATAGCAGATATCAAAGGAATAAGCCCATCTATCTGCATGCATAAGATTCTCCTAGAGGAAGGATCAAAGCCCACCATTGAACATCAAAGGAGGTTGAATCCGATAATGAAGGAAGTAGTCAAGAAGGAGATTATTAAATGGTTGGATGCTGGAATCATTTACCCCATCTCTGATAGTTCGTGGGTCATTGATTACAATGTGTACCTAAAAAGGGAGGTATGACTGTAATTACCAATGATAACAATGAACTAATCCCCACTCGAATCAAGTTACAGGTTGGCGAGTCTCAGTATGGACTACGTAAAGTTGAACAAAGCAACACGGAAAGACCATTTTCCTCTCCCTTTCATTGATCAAATGTTAGACAGACTTGCTGGTCGAACTTATTATCGCTTCGGATGGATATTCGGTACAACCAAATTGCCATAGCTCCCGAAGATCAAGAAAAGACCACTTTTACATGTCCATTTGGCACTTTTGCTTATCGAAGGATGCCATTTGGATTATGCAATGCACCCGCAACTTTTCAACGATGCATGATGTCAATCTTCTCGTATATGGTGGAGCGATCAATTGAGGTATTTATGGATGACTTCTCTGTATTTGGTGATTCTTTTGACCTTTGCCTTAATAATCTTGCTTTAGTGCTTAAAAGATGTGTAGAGACTAACTGCGGTACTAAATTGGGAGAAGTGCCATTTTATGGTTCAAGAAGGAATAGTCCTTGGCCATAAAGTTTCTGCTAAAGGAATTGAAGTAGACAAAGCAAAGATTGAGACAATTGAAAAATTACCTCCACCTACTTCAGTGAAGGGCATTCGCAGTTTCTTAGGGCATGCGGGCTTCTACAGACGATTCATTAAGGATTTTTCAAAGATCTCTAAACCTTTGTGTAATTTACTTGAGAAAGATATTCTTTTTGAATTTGATGAATCTTGCCTTGAAGCTTACAGGATTTTGAAAGAAAAGTTGATTACAGCACCAATTATTGTTGCACCAGATTGGAATATCCCATTTGAACTCATGTGTGATGCTAGTGATTTTGCAGTGGGGGCAGTTCTTGGTCAAAGAAAGAACAAAAAGATGCATGCCATTTACTATGCGAGCAAGACCTTGAATGATGCTCAACTCAACTATACTACCACAGAAAAGGAACTTCTTGCTGTGGTATTTGCTTTTGATAAATTTCGATCTTATTTAATTGGAACAAGAGTAATTGTCTATACAGATCATTCAGCAATCAAGTATTTGATTTCCAAGAAAGATGCTAAGCCGAGGTTGATCAGATGGATACTCTTGTTACAAGAATTTGATCTTGAGATTCAGGACAGAAAAGGAACAGAAAATCAAGTGGCCGACCACTTATCTAGATTGGACAATGACAATAATGAAGGAGGTAAAGTGCAAATTAATGAATGTTTTCCTGATGAACAACTCTTTACCCTTCAAGGTAATATACCATGGTATGCTGATTTTGTTAATTATCTTGTAAGTGGTATTTTACCTCCTGAGCTTAACTGGCAACAAAGAAAGAAATTTTTGCATGATGTAAAATACTATGTTTGGGATGAACCTTTCTTGTTTAAGCAATGTGCAGATCGAATTTTAAGAAGGTGTATCCCCAGTGAAGAAGTTGATAACATCTTGCATCAATGCCATTCATCTGATTATGGAGGACACTTTGGAGGAGAAAAGACAGCTGCTAAGGTGTTACAGTCTGGTTTTTATTGGCCATCATTATTTAAGGATGCTCACTCCTTTGTTGTAAAATGTGACAGGTGTCAACGGACTGGAAATATCTCTAGAAGACATGAGATGCCTCTCAATAACATTTTAGAAGTGGAGATTTTTGACGTATGGGGTATTGATTTCATGGGTCCTTTCATCTCATCTTTTAATAACCTCTATATTCTTGTTGCTATTGATTATGTTTCTAAATGGGTTGAAGCAACTGCTTTACCCACTAATGATTCTAAAGTGATGTTAAATTTTTTGAAGAGAAACATATTCACTAGGTTTGGAACTCCAAGAGCAATAATAAGTGATGAAGGGAGTCATTTTTGCAACAAATACTTTGGAGCCCTTCTTGCTAAATATGGAGTGACTCATAGGGTGGCAACTGCATACCATCCTCAGACTAGTGGCCAAGTTGAGGTTTCTAACAGAGAAATCAAGAGGATCTTAGAGAAAACTGTGAATCCCACAAGAAAGGATTGGTCCAAGAGATTGGATGATGCATTATGGGCTTACCGAACAGCATACAAAACTCCAATTGGAATGTCACCATATCGATTGGTGTTTGGCAAAGCATGTCACCTTCCAGTGGAGCTGGAACATAATGCATATTGGGCTATCAAAAAGCTCAATTTTGATATGAAGCAAGCTGGTGAGAAACGTTTCCTCCAACTCAATGAGATGGATGAGTTCCGTCTTCAGTCATATGAAAATGCCAAATTGTACAAGGAGCAAACAAAAAGGTGGCATGATAAGAAGATTGTCAAGAGAGAATTCTAGGCAGGGCAAAAAGTCTTACTTTTCAACTCGAGGTTGAAATTATTTCCTGGAAAACTTAGATCAAGATGGTCAGGACCGTTCGTGATAGTCAAGGTGTCGCCATTTGGAGCAATTGAAATCAAAGATGAGAAAACTCAAGCCACGTTTAAGGTCAATGGTCAAAGATTGAAGCATTATTTGGGAGGACCCATCGATCGTGAAAAATCTTCAATCACGCTGGCTGACAATGCATGAGCTTTGACAGATTACTTTTCACTGGTTAAATGGCGGATAACGGTACTTCGTGAATTTTGTTCGGTCCCTTCAGTTACCCACAAATACTGAAATCTGTATATAATTTTACTCATTTTTCTTTCCTTCTTTCTTCCCAAATGGATAACAGGCTTGTTAACTTACGCAAGCAATTCCCTTCTCTTCCTCAAAATGCTTTAACTAACATTTATTCTGCCAGGTTTGAAAGATTAAGGATGCTTATGCACAAAGGCATCCCTGCTGATATACGCTGGTTAATTGAAGCAAAGGTCCGATTAGCAGGTGAATTTTCTGACGCTCTTATTTCATATATGCCAGGTCTAGGTAAAAGTCTATATGCAAAGAAAAGAAGAGCAAAAAGGTTACGGGTCTGCTATAAATGTGCAAGATGGACTTGTAACACAAAATGCAGATCACTTGGAATGGTGTCTATAAATCGAGATGACAAAATTAACTTCATTAAGGATGGCATGAGTAAGGAGTCTTTAGATAACATTCTATTGACTCTTGAGACGCATCCTAGTAGAGATGTGTAGGTAGTACTTCTTGATTTATGGCCAATATTCCAAGCTGAACATGAGCGTTATAGTCTTGGGAATCTGACTCAAAAAGACCTTGTTTGCCAATTTTTAAGAAAATTGGAAGAGAAGCCGACCATCAGCCCATAGAGAGCATTGAAGCCGTTACTGGACGTAAAACCAGAGGAAAGTGTGTGCCACAATCACACCAACTGTAAGTATTGCTATTTTGTTTCTTCCCTTCTTTTCTTCTTGTTCAAAAAAAAAACAATTAAAAAAATATATAAAAAAATTTAAAAAAAAATTTAAAAAAATATAGCCGTATTTTTTTGAAAAATGCTTTGTATATTTTCAAACTTCTCCTGACACATATAGATTAGTCTTTTATCCTAGTTGTATAGCTATTGTCATTTCTGTGTTTATTTTCAAACTTTCCTGATACTAAATCTATCCCTCCTTTATAGGTGTAATTATTAGATTTGAGTTTTGATTCCTTTAAATATTGCACTTTGCTCTCTTCAGATCATTGATAAGATGAGAGTACAAAAAAAAAAAAGAAGAGAGAGATGGAAGTAACTTCAGTTCGTCGAATCAAAAGTGTTTGTGTCTTTTGTGGATCTAATCCTGGAAAGGATAAAGATTTTGTAAATATGGCAAACCATCTTGGTCGAGTGCTAGCTGAGAGAGAAATCCATTTAGTTTACAGAGGAGGTAGTCTTGGGTTAATGGGTTGTGTAGCAACTGCTGCACATTTAGGAGGTGGCAAAGTCCTTGGTGTCATTCCCAGTCCTTTAGCCATAGGCAATCTCGCTGGAAAAACCGTAGGGGATGAAGTAATGGTATCATGCATGCACCAACGCATGAATATTATGATAGCAAATGCTGAAGCCTTTATTGCTCTACCTGGTGGTTTTGGAACTTTGGAAGAGATCTTTCAAATTGCATCCTGGTCACAGTTGAACTTTCACCAAAAACCCATTGGTATATTAAATGTTAATGGTTTTTATGACAGTTTGTTTTGTTTTCTTGATCATGCCATGGAACAAAAGTTCATCTCACAAGCGACACGTCAAATTCTTGTAACTGCTGCGACCCCTGAGCAATTGCTCGATCAACTACACGAATTTGTCCCACAACGTGATCCAGCAATGGCTCTACTGAATTGGGTACAAGGCAGCAACAGCAAAAAACGAAAACTTAATTTGACTTTGTCCTTATGAATTTTTGTTCTCTGTTATGGTTTTAGTTTTTTTTTTTGTAAATTTTCTTATTTCAGGCTCGATTTGCAGTTGTCTAGTAAGGTCTTCTACACTCCACTTATCTTTATTTTGACATTGGGGACAATGTCTTAAATTAGTTGGGGGGAGGATAGTTAACATTGTCATGCCATGTACATAGTTTGTTAAAAAAAAAAAAAACTAACAAGCTAATTTTTATCGATACTAACTTATTAGATGTATGATGGCAGAGTAAGGAGTAATTTTGCTCTTGAGACGCATCTTAATTTGCATTTCATAGTAGGTCTAAAAATAGTTTGTTCTTGTATATAGATTTATATAAAAAAAACAAAAAAAAAAAACAAAAACAAAAAAGAGATTCATTTTGATCTTTTCGATTAATTTTGATGCAAGCATGTGCTGAATTGTAGCTTAGTTGATGATAAAAGTATGCAAAACAATTTATAGTTGAATTATTTTTCAAAATTCGTGATATACATGTATATATGACTGTGGATATTAGGAAGAAGGCATGTTTGAATTGAGTAAATGTTTCATACCTTTGTGAGTTTTGGGCTTGTCCAAGTTTGATACTTATGCTTGGTTTATTTTCTTTCATGAGTGATGTCAATTATGGATGTATTTTCTAAAACTTGCACTGAATCAATTTGAGATTACATTGGTCTGTATGTTACATAAAAATGATAGAGGCAATTTTCTTGACTTAGCTACTTTGGCCAAATAAGCCTACCTTACATTTATCCCATTGTTAACCCCCTTTGAGCCTACTTGCCCTTTTTGTTGTTCATAGCTTTTACAAGCCTTCAGTGAAAAACCATGTTTTACTTCACCTTAGGGAATAAGAGAGCATTGATTTTCCTAATTGGAAGAGTTCTTTTGGTTGCAATGATTTAAGTGTGGGGGAATTGTTATGTTGATGTGAAATGTTTGGTAAAAAAAAAAGGAGAACAAAAAGAAAAAAAAAAGAGAAAAAAAAACCTAAATAAAAAAAAGAAAAAAAAAGAGAGAGAAAGAGA
Source organism: Styphnolobium japonicum (assembly GCA_023212625.1). Classification (NCBI taxonomy): domain Eukaryota; kingdom Viridiplantae; phylum Streptophyta; class Magnoliopsida; order Fabales; family Fabaceae; genus Styphnolobium; species Styphnolobium japonicum. Next base: position 19,222,894 of record JALBWW010000011.1, read on the forward strand.
GAAAATAAAATGTTGTTAAAAAAATAAAAAAAATAAAAAAAATAAAAAAAAATGAAAGGAAGGAATGTGTGAAGAGAATGTGCATTTTAGAGTTTTTGGTAAAAGTTTATGATTCCTACTTGAGTTACTCCGCAATGCTTTTCATTCTCTTTGGCTTTTAACTTGTTATTATCCATATTGTTTCCTTCCTTCACCTTATAACCTCATTACAACCTTTTTGAAAGACCTCTTGTTTTGTGAAATTTATTTGATCTAAGTAGTGGAGAATTGATGTATGTGCAAGCATATGGTAAAATACTTTCATAATTTGACTGAGTTGAGCGCAAACAGTTAACCTAAACACTTTGTGTGATTTAAGTGTCACTTGTGAGGAATTTTACTCAATTTGAATATGCCTATTTCTAATTAAAGCGTGATTATGCTATGTATATTTTACTCCCAATTGCTTTGATTCAACTATACTTTGTTAAGCATATTTGAATTTGATACAATGCTTGTATTTAAAAATTAATTGAATTGATTAAATGAAGTATTACATGTTTGTGGGTATCATCCTAGTAAACCCTCACGAGACTATAACTCGTCCACTAGGGACACCTAGGGGTTTAAAGGCTTGTGGCACATGCTAAGTGCCATCGTGTTTTCCTACGAAAGTGAATTAGATTAGGTATAATCAGTTTTTATTCTTTTAGTTTAATATTAGGTTGTTTCTTGTTTGAGGACAAACAACAAGTCAAGTGTAGGGGGATTTGATAAACATATTTTATATGCATAATTTAGCACCTCTCATTGGTCTATTCTTATGAAATTATTACATATATGAAGTAAAAATTGCATAATTCCTCATATATTGGTTATGTTGTTACAAATTGAGCAGAACACCCGAAGGACTATTCAAAGCAGTTGTTGAACCAAAATATCATGAACTTGGATGTTGATATCAGTATAGCTCAAACAGAAGAGAAATGAAGACCTAAACTCAGTGAATTTTGGGTTACATCAAATTCAGGACAAATCAGAAAATTCCTGCTCAAACCTATACTCGGTTATTTGGTGATTTCTCAAGATCTAATCGTTGGATGTAGCTGAAATTTTGATATGTCATGCATGACATAATTCTCGATGACTTTCATAAATGAAGATTTCCAGATTAGCACCGGAAGTGGGTCAAAATTAGGCAACAAGTTGGTGGCTGTCATTATTGATATAATCTAAGTAGTTTCGGAAAAATGGTCAGAGCTCAAGATCCAACCGTTAGATCTGACTGAATTTTTGACATGTTCTTCATGATTGCATGTGCTACAACTTTCATGAAGAGAAGATTTCCAAATTATGACAGGAGCAATGACGAAATTGGTAATCTTCGGAGCTGAAATTTCAACCCATGTGCAAAGAGATTTGACAAAATTGTAATTGAATAGTTCTAGCCTTTGCCTATAAAAGGAAGGCATTTGCCACACTTAAGGGCATCCCATTTCTGAATTCTCTCATTGTAGTTTGAGTTAGGGGTGAAACTTTGATAAATTGTGAGATTTATAATTTGATTTCAAGGTTAGATCTTCCAATTTGTTTAAAGTAAATCCCAAAGCTCTTGTAGTTTGTATAATATAATCTTCATCTTATTCAAGTTTCTTCATCTTGATGTCCATTTAAGGTTCTTCCTAGAGTTAGGGGTGAAGCTTTCATAAATTGTGAGATTTATACTTTGATTTCAAGGTTAGATCTTCCAATTTGTTTAAAGTAAATCCTGAAACTCTAGCCCGTTGTGTTCTTGTTAATACCAACAACCACTTTCATTTCTATCATGCTTTTCACTTGTTCTTTTGTTTCCTTTAATATAATGAGTAGCTAAATTTCTATACTAGGATTGCAATTTGAACTCACACGTAATTTGATTCGTTTATCATATCCAAGAGTAGGTTGATTATCTTGAATTGTTTATCTTACTTGTTCTTAATGCTTTTAATTAATTGGCCATTAATTAAATTGAATTGATAAACCTTAAGCAACTTGACAAAGGGATTTTGGTTTTAGATCTAAGTAAGATAACATATGATCTTTGTGCGAAAGCCTTGAGTTCATATAGGATAGACATATACCTATATGACATATGTAACCATTAATGAAATCGGAACTTATAGAAAGAGGCTTATAGATAAGTTAAGGATTTCTAGTTAACAATTCAGATAATTAATTGATCTTAGATAGAAGTAAGTGAATCAAGTAAAGTGTGAGGAATAATTGCAATCCTAGGCTTGGTTAATTTGATCATTAAATTCTTCTTCTTGTATAATTTAATTTTTAATCTTTCATAACACTTCATCTTATTAAGTTGTTTAAATAAGATTGAGTTTTGTAAACTTTTAATAGATAGTTAAATTTAGAATTAATCCCTGTGGGTTCGACACTTTCTTACTATTATATTACTTGATTAGCGATAACGTATACTTGCGTTCTGATTTACCACATCATTAAACTCCATTCCAATCCATTCTATGTTTGTGACCCTGTAGAATCCTATTACTTTGACAGTAACATTAAGTCCTATCTAGTATTACAAACAATGAGCAGTATCTAGCAATACATCACTGCTACTCAAGTAATAGGAATTCAGTGATTCGACATAACCTAACCGTGACTAATGTTACCATGTAGTCTAGTCCCTTTGTCTTGATATCTTGATTGAACATAAGGCATTGAACATATCACCCTTGTACAATTCAATCACTAGTTTCTTGATTGCCGAGTAGACATATAAAGACAAATGAGATCACTAGTCTATGTCTTGAAATATATGAGAGTCATCATAACGAACAAGATGAAAACAATGAAACAGAAAGTAAGTTTTAATTTTTATACATGGATGTGATTCTGGTTGTTTTTTACTTGTACAAAATTATGAACTTTATCTTATTTCTTATGCTTGGATCAGTTTTCAAAAGCAAATACTTTTACAGAAGAAGAGATAAATGTGATAGAACTTGAATAGGCAACATCTGTTCTAGCTGCATCATCGAATAAGAATAAGAATAAGAATGAGGAGATGGGATGATTTTTGGTTTTTTTTAAGTGATGTACATAAACAGTGTCTTAAAGGAACGGTTGTTATATTGATATTATTTACATTAACAACATCAATTAACTTTGTAAATGCGAATATTATGTACCTGAACACAGTCATTTATCTTTGAATTCAATGTTGTATAGTTTTTGGTTATGGAAATTACAAATCTGAAATTGGTAATGGTTTCTAGACCTTCCTTGTTAAAAGGATATGTTATACACTTTGCAATTTGGTTGTTACCCAAATTTAAATTAAATAAATACACACTTTACCTATTCGGTTGATCATAATCGAATTGAATGTCAAGTTCTCAATCCGGTGTTTAATCAGATTTATGGACTTTGGTAGCTTTCCAATTTGGTTGTGTACAACCAAATTTAATGTTAATTTTTCAATCCGGTGTTTAACCGGATTTATAGACATTCGTAGTTTTCTAATTCGGTTGTGTACTTTGGAATTTAATGTCAAGTTTTCAATCCGGTATTTAACAGGATTTAAAATCACGTGCTTCTTGATTCTGCACTACAACAACCAAATTGGAAAATTGTTTTCCAATTTGGTTTTTTACGGGAATTTAAAAGTCAGAACAAAAGACTACCCCAGGACATAATCTATTGAGGAAATCGAATTGAAAGTGTTTTGACAGCCGAACTTAAAAGTCATTTCTGTTGTAGTGTCATTTGATACTTAAACAAAAGCCAATCCTTTGAAACATCTCTAAGTCTCTGCATAATTTATCAATCTGTAACAGAAACTTTGCAAAAGAAATAAACCCACTTGCATGCATTTGTTTGACATGAACTGTAACACCCCAAAATTTCGACTTATCTTATATATGTTGTTTTCTTATATTTTTGTGATAAATAAATTTTTAGGAATTTCTATGAGTTCAATTAAATCCAAGTTTAACTGAACTTAACCTTATAAGTTGATTTTAGACCATTCTAAAAAATAAAATAAATAATTTTATTATTTATCCAAAATTTCCTTTGGGGAATTTTAAAAAATAAATGGAAGTTCAAATTTCAAATCCGTCAGCAGATTTGATCCTTTTCCATTTTTAGGGATTTTATGAGCTAATAAAATCTCTGGATGATTTTGGGTACATCCTATTGTCTATTGGACAATAGATACTGATCTTTGTCTATTGAATAATACTTACAAATAAAAATGTTGTGGGAAATATCTTATGTAATAAATGTTCTTGGTGACTCAAAGGGGTGAGTCATGGTAAGAATTTATTACCATGGTGAACCACCTAGGTGAATCACCATGACATTAATTGAATCAAGGAAGCAAAGATGAAGACCACCACCTTGCATGGAGAGACGCCAAGCTTGTAACACCCCAAAATTTCTATTTTTAATTGAAATAATGATTTTCTCAATTTTTGTGATTTATGATGATTTTTGGGAATTTTTCTTAGCTTAATTTAAAATAGGTTATTTTTCATAAACGCTATGAGCTGATACATGGCAGTTCTAGAAAATAAAAATAAATAACTTATATTTTCGGCCCGTAAATACCCTTACTATTTATTAGGACCGGGGAAAGTCACGGAACTCGAATCTAATACCAGATTCTTAAGTTTTTCATTTTTGGAAATTTTTAAGTTTTGTTGACTTTATGTGTTAAACCAGGGCTATTTCGGATAATAAAATAATAATTTTTAAATTTTGACCCAAAAATACTCTGACTATTTATTTGGAACAGGGAAGTTTACGAAACTCAATTCCAGGAACAGATTTGATCATTTTCCATTTTTAGGGATTTAATGGTCAAATAAAATCTTCGGGTGATTTTGGGTATATCCTATTATCCATTGAACAATAGACATTGATTTTTGTCCATTGGATAATAGCTACTGAAAAATATCTTAAGGAAAATATCTATGGCATTTATGTGGATGGGTGAGTCATTTTGGTGAGTCATGAATGCATTAAATGACATGGTGAATCACCTAGGTGAATCACCTATATATTAATGGCAAGGTAAGCTAAATATCTTGATTTTCTTTCTATTTAATTAGTTTTTGGTCCTTACTTTTCTTCTATAAATAGCCAACTTCACCATTCACTTGAACTCACCAAAACCTTCACTTTCTCTCTACAAAGCTCACGGCCTAGAGCTCTTCACCTTCCCAAACTCTTGCCTAAATTCTAAGTTAGTTTCTAGCATCCTAGTAGTGTTTTGAGAAACTTTGATGTTGGAGTTTCTTGAAATACCAACTCTTTTCATGACTTTCAAGCTTTCCTAAATTTGAAGGAGCCTAAGGTGAAAATTCTTTCTCTTCACTTTTAAATTTCTATTTCAAAGTTTTAGATCATTGGATTGATCCATGATCATCTTATTCCATGTTTTAAAGTTTAAAAGTTATGAACTTGGTTCTATAAGGGATTTCGTTGGTGGAAGAAGAATTTAATTAGTGGAAAGCCAAGGAACTTTCACTAGGGAGGATTTTGAACCAAGGTAAGGGGGACATTTCTCTCATCAACCAATATGGTGGTGAGGAACAAATTTATGGTTTATATTTTATGCTTTCATGTTTTATGGTTGATGTGTTGTGGTTTGTGCTTTATGATTTATGTTTTGATTATCCTATGTGTTTTTATGTTTTAAGATATATGGCATAAACTTGTTATGATTAAAGTGTGATATATCTTATGTGTGAATAAGAAGATGATGTATGTGTGCATGAAAAACATGGTTATGAACATGCCTATGTTTGGTTGGAAACCAATGAATCATGATGGAAAGGAAAAGTTTTGAAAAGAAACTATGTAGGAATGATATTTACTTTATTAAAGATTCTGTTATTATTTTTGAAAATTAGTATATGGTTTAAAGGATTTTCGAAAATATGAGAGAAAATATTTAGTAATGATTTAAAGATGAAAACAACTATTTGTCAAGTAGAAACACTTTTTGAAAATTTGTTTGGATCTTGAAAGGTTTTCCAAAGATTAGTTTAGATCTTGAAAGTATTTACTAGTATCAAACTATTTTGAATTAATGCTTACTTTTATTAAAGGCTTTTATTTTTCAGAAAGTTGGAGAAAAACATTTTTGTAATGATTTGATGTAGAAATAAATGTTTTTCTATAGAAATAATTTTTGAAAGATTTGTTGAAAAGTCTTCATATTTGAAACTTATTTTTAGCTCACATAGTGAGAATAGACATGGAAATATTTTATTTAGTTCAAAATAGCTTAGTATTTGTGAAAAATGCTTTACGCGATTTAAATTTTACAGAAAATGCTTTACGCGATTGAAAAGTGATTTTAAACTGTTACGCGATTCAAAATTATTAATTTTTGAGTTACACGATTTGAAGAATAGAAAAATAGTTTTACGCGATTGAAAAATGTAACAAAAATGTTACACGATTTGAAAATCGTAACCGTAGTGTTACGTGATTTAGAAAAATATTTTAAAAGTACCATAGGTTAAGAAACAACGGTACTGCTATCGGGCCGACGTAGACTGGACCCTGGATAGGACAGTTGACGTTATTCTTAAAATGGTGGCTTGAATCCCAAGGGGATTGTGTTTTGATAAACCAATAATTATGGATTCATTGACCATGCATTATTGGGTTGATCATGATTAATTTGATAATTATGAGTGATTGCACTTTGCATGGGTTAGTTGACCATGACATTGTGATAGTTTGTATGAGACTTGTTGTTAAGGCTTTGAGCCTAGGAGTTGAGCTTACACTTTAGTGCGGGTGCGAATTGTGTAGTGAAGATCTATGAATGATCTTGGGGACGTCGGGGTGCAGAAACTCCATAGAAGGCCAGTTGAACTGTACCGTGGTGATATGATTGCAACACACCGAACGATCCCGACCAGACACTATCCTATTCTTGATTGGTGGAGAGTGTTCTCATGAGCCGTATTGCCAAAAGAAATGATTATGTAGAACTTTTGAGCAAATTGGAGGCTAATGAGATATAGAACATGTACTCCTAATCACTCTCTCTGACTTGTTGTGTTTTAGCTCCATGGAGTAAGGGTCAATCATTGGATGATTGCATAGTCAGTTGTCATACTATCACATTATCATGATACATATTGATTTTGATCTACCTATTATTTGATAATATTATTATATCTGTTGATTCAGTATGAAACTATATTATTTGCTATGATAACTGTACTATTTGTTGTTTGATTTACGTATTGCTTGATAACATGATTGTATCTATGGAACTATATAAATTATTATGTTTTCTACACTACTTTATTGGTATTGATAGGTGACGAGGATCTCACCTCTTTGTTGTATTGTTTTGTATGTTGTGTTGTTTTTCTTTCTGTTTTATGAAGACGGCGAAGGCATCATGGAAGGATTTGTTCAATTTTGTTAGAACATAGTTCTACAGTGATTCAGACACGTGGCGCGTGCCCTTGGATATTAAGTATACGGATATTTAGGACTTTGGCCAATAGGATGATGTACAACGTTTGTATACATTCTACTGAGTATCGTTTTTCTTTCATATCATTATTAAACAGTAGAATCCGATATAAGAACATATTATGTATATTCTTGAGACCTTTTGATATTAAGTTATTTCTTTTCTGGTTATTTTATGTTATATCCACGGAAATAAATTTTAGAACTCATATTTTCATAAAGATAATACAAAAGGTTTTTGAAATTTAACTTGAGATTCCGTTAAATGTGACATCCAAAGGAGGGTGTTACAAAGCTAGAGGTAAATATCTCTAATTTTAATTCTCATTTCATCCTATTTTTCATCTCTCTATTAGCTCACGGCCAAGCTTCCAAGGACCCACGGCCAAGCCTTGTGTTTTCTATAAAACCTTATCCTAAATTACAATTAATTCCTTTCTCTAATTGATCTATAATATATGGAATTTAATTTAATTACTACGTGTAAGTAGTTTTGTTCGTATTTAACATTCATACAACGTGAATTTATTTTTCGCAATTTAAATTCAACAGTAAACTTAAATGAGCGCTTATTTTCCAAGATAATATATGCGTTACTAATAATATAACACACCAAAATATTGGTCGTGTTCATTACTAGAACTTATTTATATACATAGGCATCATTTTACAAACTATTTACATAAATACATCAAAAATAAAAAAAAGGGATCTCTAACCATATTGATGAAGCCTTTCTCTATAATATCTCACATATATATTACAACTACATAGTTAACACACTACATAATTATACAACTACAAGAAAGTAGCGAGCACGGAAATCCCTAATATCTAATATGTAGGTATCATCCTCAGGATCATGAAGTAGAGCCACATCAAAATCTATCACAATGGTGATATGATACATCTTCTCAGGTCTCCGAGTCCTCTGGAAATATTATACTTGGGAGTGAGAATTAAATTCTCAGTAGGAATTCAAGCAGATGAAATAAGTAAAACAATAACTATAATATTTCCAGCTGCATTAAACTACAGAAACATTTTCATGAATAATATAATCTACATAATACAATCAAAGAAGCTAGCAAGATGTAATCTAAGCTTTAAGCTTTATGTCTTAATTTCTCAGAACATATAGTAGCAAAATAGCTATTCTGACTCTGATTTCTTATTTTCTGTTAGGATAATTACATGATCATGCTTATCTTTCATCTGTGGGCATGGCCCTATAATCTTTGCTTACATGGTCAACATAATAAAAATTACTATGAAAATAGTAATAAGAGCTCTTCCTTGGCATAGGGCGTCCCCTAAACCAAATGGCCATTCCACACGTCTGGGGTGGATTCCATCTAGTCCTCTGATAATTCCACTCTCCTGTTGTGGATTATCCATCTCTAGACACATGTAAGACTTTCATAGATCACCTCCCTTACCGTGGATCACATCCAACATTTATCTAAGAATCACCTCCCTTACGAAGATCATTTTCATTTGATTATCTGGGAATCACCTCTCTTACCGAGGATCATTTTTCAAGATCACATCCTTGTCTTTTATATCATCTTACATATCATTAAATGAGCATGTAATGTCATTTTCTAAGTTTCTAGAGTAATTGAACATTTTTCTCATAAAGTCAAGTTTCTTGATCTTTTTCATACATAATTACTCTTAGAAACATACCTGACCAATACTTAACCTTAGGAACTAGGTTTTGGCCGAAACCTCAACCCTATGATCTAAGTTTCTCTTAGTCATCATAGATATGTCAATTTGCTAATCTAAATTAGCCATTAAGAAGCTTAAAAATGCTCCATAACTTAACCAAATTACAATTCATTTGGTCAAGTTTTCCAACTGCTTGAACATTCATTATTTCTTAACAATTAATCATTCTTAATCATTCTAATACTCATTTCTTTGAATCCAACTCAAATCTTAAGTTGAAATCCCTAATTTAGTTGAAATCTAATTTAAGGTTTCTTAATCTAGTTTAGCACTAAACTTTGTTAATTTCTCTCATTTTCTTCCAAATTTCCACCAAGGTCCTCTTCTAATCACCATAATAGAATGATTACATGTAAATTTTCCAACATAGGCTAGTTAAATCACTAGGCCGAAACATTCCACTTGGTTTCCAAGTAATTTTTCTCAACTTCTATCACCTAACTAAGCTTGGATTTTGTCACACACTTTAATGAACCTCTAATCCATTCTCTTAAATATCAATATGACAATTTACACACTTAAACCTTAAGAGACTAGTCTTGGCCGAAACTTACATAGTCAAGGTTCCTAGAGATTTTCAATCCAAACAACCATATTTCATCAAAACATAGCATAAATCACTTAATATATCAACAAAACTATCATTCAATCACTACAAACCCATAGATTTTGAAATTCTCATGACGCTAAAGTCTCCAACTATCATCCATATTCAAGCATATCTAAGTGTATTCTTTGATGAATATTCATGAAAACACAAAATCTATGAAAATCTAGCTAAAACACCAAGTTTAGAATCAAAAGGATGATGGGTACTTGAACTCCTACCTCTTCCTCTTCTTTGAGTACAACTTTGAGCTTGAAAACCAATGGAAAATCTTAGCTTCTTCTTAGCTCTTGGTAGATTCTTGAATGAAGATTCACGTGAAAGCAATTTTCTATTTTTTTAGAATTTTGTCCTTATTTTTCTTTCTCTTCTTTCTTTCTTCTTTCTTTCTTTCTTCTTCTTCTTTTTCTCCTTGGGCGTGCATGCCTTCTTCTTCTATTTCTCCCCTCAGTTAACCGACCTAAGCTTCTAATTATCCTTTCATTTTCTTTTTTTTCATTGATATTAATATTTTATTAGGAGATATTTGTAAAGAAATTATTATTTTATTAAGATATAATATTTTATAGATTGGCTTCTTGAAGAAGCCATAGAAATATTTTTTTTTTCCTTATTTAGTTAGATTTTAACCATCTAGTTAGTTTCTAACTAATTTGGTTAGTTTAGAACCAACTTAGTTAAATTATAACCAATTTAGTTAATAATTAACTATATTAGTTAGGTTTTAATGAATTTAGTTGGTTTCTAACTAGATTCCAATTTTATTCCAACTAGATTCCACTTAGTTACACCTATTTTGTCTTTTTCCTACTAAATTTTCTAAATGACAATTTTCTAAATTTTCCTCCTGTTAAAAACCCTACTGTAAAGGATGTCTCTATTTAATTATATAAGCTACACTGATTATTTTAATGGATACTCTTTGTATAAAAATAGTCTCTAAAATATTATTAACCTACAATCAGAGAAAAATAGAAAATATACTAACAATAATCTGTTCCGACTAATTTTTTTTACTGATATCCTAAAAATAGTAAACGACTGTAATTAAATAAATAAAAATATGTCCTATGTAAATTTTTTTGTCCTCTAATTTCTCGATAAGAAAAACCATTGTTCTAAGACATAACAATGGAGAAATAAAATTAACAAGAATAAATAGCACATAATTAATTATTAATTAAATAATTAATATTTAATATTTAACTATTGAAATTTAAGGGAGGATGTTACATCTCTTCCCTTCTTTTTAAAAAAAAATTTCCTCAAAATTTAGTTACCTATTAACACATTTCTAGATACTTTCTTCTCATCTCTTCTTCTAGCTCCCAAGTAGCTTCTTCTGATGTTAATCCTTCCCATAACACTTTGACTAAAGGAATAGTTTTCCCTCATAATTGTTTGAGACTAGTGTCCAAAATTTGAACAGGTTTTACAGAAAATGTCAAATCATCTCTTATCTGCACTGACTCATCTTCTATGATGTGTGAAGGGTCATAACAATATTTTCTAAGTTGAGATACATGAAAAACATCATGAAGATTTGAAAGGTTTGGAGGAAGAGCAATTTGGTATGCAACTGGTCCAACTCTTTTCAGAATTTGAAAAGGACCAATGAATCGAGGACTTAACTTTTTGGATTTTAATCATCTGCCAATACCTGTTACAGGGGAAATTTTCAAGAAAACATGTTCTCCTTTTTGAAATTCCAAAGGTCTTCTTTTATCCGCATAACTTTTCTGCCTACTTTGTGCAGTAAGCAATTTATCCCTGATCATTTTTATTTTCTCTGAAGTCTATTGGACAAATTCTGGTCCTAGTATGTTTCTCTCTCCCACCTCATACCAACATAAAGGAGATCTGCACTTTCTACCATATAGAGCTTCACATGGTGCCATCCCAATACTAGAACGGTGATTATTATTATATGCAAACTCTATCAATGGTAGATGATTATCCCAATTTCTTATTTGTTCCATTACACAGGCCCTAAGCATGTCTTCAAGGGTTTGAATGGTTCTTTCCGTTTGACCATCAGTTTGAGGGTGATATGTTGTACTAAAACACAATTTAGTACCAAAAGATTTCTGTAAACTTACCCAAAATCTGAAAGTAAACCTAGGATCTCAGTCTGAAATAATATTTGAAGGGATTCCATGTAATCTCACAATTTCTTCGATATATAATTGAGCTAATTTATCAAGTAGATAATTAGCTCTGATCGGAAGAAAATGAGCTGATTTGGTTAATCTATCTATAATCACCCAAATAGCATCATGCCCTGTTATTGTTCTAGGTAAACCCATTACAAAGTCCATAGATACACTATCCCACTTCCATTTTGGTATGTCTAGAGGTTGTAATAAACCTGCTGGTTTTTGGTGTTCTATCTTGATTTTCTGACACACTAGACATTTTGCCACAAATTTAGCAATTTCTATTTTCAATCCTGGCCACCAAAAATCTTTCTTAAGATCTTGATACATCTTGGTAGTACTAGGGTGAATGGTGTATCTACTATTATGGGCTTCCTCTAATATTTTCTTCCTCAAATCTTTATCCTCAAGAATATACAATCGTCCCTTGAACAAAAGATTTCCATCATTGGCTATACTAAAATCTGGTTGTTTCCCTTGAAGAATTTGATTTTTCAAATTTTCTGAAAATATATCAGAATCCTGAGCATTCTTAATTTCATCCCTAAGATCATTTACAATTCTAAGCTCATTCATAAACAGATTACCAAGTTGTAGAGTTACTGAAAGATTCATGTTTCTGAACTTTTCTAATAACTCTAGTTCCTGTATCATCATATAAGACACATGTAATGATTTTCTGCTTAAAGCATCAACCACTACATTAGTTTTTCCTGGATGGTATTTTAGTTCAAAATCATAATCCATCAAAAACTCTATCCATCTTTTCTATCTCATATTTATTTCCTTTTGATCAAAAAGATATTTAAGACTTTTATGATCACTGAATACCTCAAACTTAACTCCATATAAGTAATGCCTCCAAATCTTCAATGCAAATACTACTACTGCTAATTCTAAGTCATGAGTAGGATAGTTTTCTTCATGTGGTCTAAGTTGCCTAAAAGCATAAGCTACTACTCCTTCGTTTTGCATCAACACACATCCCAATCTTTTCCTAGATGCATCACTATACACCACAAAATGTCCTAATGGATATGGGATTATTAACACAGGAGTGGTAGTTAACCTGACCTTCAACTTTTGAAAACTGTCTTCACACTCTTTAGTCCACACAAATGGATTTCCTTTTCTAGTTAATTTTGTTAAAGGTAAGACTAGTTGAGAAAATCCTTTTATAAATCTTCTATAATATACAGCTAACCCTAGAAAACTCCTGATTTCAGTTTTGGTCGTGGGCCTTTCCCAATGAATCATCGCTTCTATTTTACTAGGGTCCATAGAAACTCCTTCTTGTGAAATTACATGACCTAAGAATTTTACTTCTTTCAACCAAAAATCACATTTTTCCAGCTTAGCAAACAATTGTTTCTCTTTCAGGATCTGCAAAACTATCCTAAGATGTTGTTCATGTTCTTCTTTTGTCTTTGAATAGATGAGGATATCATCTATAAAGACCACTACGAACTGATCTAAGTAAGGCTTAATAATTCGATTCATGTAATCCATGAACACTGCAGGAGCATTTGTAAGACCAAGTGGCATTACTAAATACTCGTAGTGCCCATACCTAGTTCTGAAAGCAGTCTTAGGAATATCATCTTGCTTTATTCTGATTTGATGATAACCAGACTTCAGATATATTTTTGAAAACACTTTAGCTCCTCTAAGTTGGTCCAACAAGTCATTTATTCTTGGAAGAGGATATTTATTCTTAATTGTTACTTTATTTAATTGTCTGTAATCTACACACAATCTTAGACTTCCATCTTTCTTTTTCACAAACAAGACTGGAGCTCCCCAAGGAGAGACACTAGGTCTAATGAATTGTTTTGATAGCAAGTCCTCAATTTTATTTTTTAATTCACTCAGTTCTAATGGGGACATTCTGTAGGGTGCTATAGAAATAGGACCTACTCCAGGTACCAGATCTATAGAGAATTCAATCTCTCTTTCTGGTGGTAAACTAGTCACTTTATTTGGAAAGACTTCAGAGAATTCTTTAACTACAGGGATATCAGTTATGCTCTTTTTAACCTCTGTATTTGAAGAATATAAGAGAACATATCCTTGAGCTCCCTCTTCTAAAAATTTCCTTGTCTGTATAGCAATAAGAATTACAGACTTATCACAAGATGATGTGGGTTTTGTCTTGGTAAGAAATTGAACAGATCTTTGAGAACAACTGAGAATAACATTATTGGCTGACATCCAATCCATACCTAGAATAATATTAATTTCAGATAAAGGCAGACAAACAAGATCAACAACAGATGGATTATTTTCTACCAGTATAGGACAATTTAAACAGGCTTGAGAAGTCAAAGCATTTCCTCCAGTAGGAGTGAAAACAGACAAATCAAATGGTAATGTAGACATGGGTAATTTTAACTGATTCACACAACCAATAGATATGAATGAACGTGTAGCTCTTGAGTCAAACAGTGCAGTTAAGAGTTCATTTTTAATTAAACACTTACCCTGTATCAGATTTAGAGAATGAACTGCTTCTTTTCCACTCAGAGTGAAAACTCTTCCTTCAGTCTGTGGTCTAGGTGCAGGATTTGGTTCTTTCCTTTGTGGACACATCCTAGACATATGGCCTGGCTTTCCACAAAAATAACATACATTTTGTCCAAACATACATGGTCGAGTACCATGATTCTTTCCACATTTCGTACAAATAGAAGCTAAGAAGTCTGTTTGCGCTTGCTTCCCTTTATTTTGATTGGATTTAAATTTCAAACTATTTCCTTTCTGCTTTTCATTATCTCTCTTTCTTTTCCAAAAATTCTGTCTCCCTTTTTCAGCCTCCATATCCATCAAGTTCTTTTCTACTATTCTGCACTTATTCACCAAAATTGCATAAATCTTAATCTCTAGGGTCCCTACTTCTTTTCTAATTTCGATTTCAGACCCCATTCAAACTTTGTAGCCTTCCACCTATCATCTGGATTATAGTTCAAATAAGAAGAAAATTTATCCAATTCCTCAAATTTGGTGACATACTGGCTTACAGTCATATTTCCCTGTCTAAGCTGGATAAATTCTGTTTCTTTATCATTCTTAACATTCTCAGGGAAATATTTATCTAAAAAGGTGGTTTGAAACACTTCCCAAGTTATCTCTATTCCTTGTGTCTCTAATAAAGCTCTATCACCTCTCCACCAATGGTCAGCTTCTCCAATCAACATATAAGTAGCATAAATCACCTTTTGGTGATCAGTGCATCCCATCACTTCAAAGATTTTCTCTAATTGCATCAGCCATCTTTCAGCTATCACAGGATCATAGTCTCCTTTAAAAGATGGAGGTTTTGTCTTTCTACACTCAGTGAGGCCATGGAATTGAGGATTTCTTATTGGAGCTTCTCTATCTAAATTGTCCTGATGGTTATTGTTTCCAGAATTTTCATGCAAATGTTGTAGCACTCTATTGGTAACAACTGCTTGTTCTCTCATAGCAGTTGCCATTTCCCTTAAGCAACCCAGCATTTCGTTCTCATAAGTAGACTGGTCAGATTGGTTTCATCATTTTGGTCCCATGCTTTTCTACACACATAGATAGATATATATTAAGGTGATCGGTCTTAATATTACTGACTAGTGGCTAGAAATACATAACATTCAATAAAGACAGACACTGACATAGTATTTACTACTAATACATATCCTTAAGGGTATCATAGATCTATCTTCCTAACTTGGCACACCTGGAATAACTGCTCTGATACTATAAATGTAACACCTTATCCTAAATTACAATTAATTCCTTTCTTTAATTGATCTATAATATATGAAATTTAATTTAATTACTACGTGAAAGTAGTTTTGTTCGTATTTAACATTCGTACAACGTGAATTTATTTTTCCCAATTTAAATTAAACAGTAAACTTAAATGAACGCTTATTTTTACTGATAATATATGCGTTACTAATAATATAACACACCAAAATATTGTTCGTGTTCATTACTAGAACTTATTTATATACACAGGCTTCATTTTACAAACTATTTACATAAATACATCAAAATACAAAAAGGGATCTCTAACCCTATTGATGAAGCCTTTCTCTATAATATCTCACATATATATTACAACTGCATAGTTAACACACTACATAATTATACAACTACAAGAAAGTAGCGAGCATGGAAACCCCTAATATCTAATATGTAGGTATCATCCTCAGGATCATGAAGTATAGCCACATCAAAATCTATCATAATGGTGATATGATACACCTTCTCAGGTCTCCGAGTCCTCTGGAAATATTATACTTGGGAGTGAGAATTAAATTCTCAGTAGGAATTCAAGCAGATAAAATAAGTAAAACAATAACTATAATATTTCTAGCTACATTAAACTGTAGAAATATTTTCATGAATAATATAATCTACGTAATACAATCAAAGAAGCTAGCAAGATGTAATCAAAGCTTTAAGCTTTATGTCTTAATTTCTCAGAACATTTAGCAGTAAAATAGTTATTCTGACTATGATTTCTTATTTTCTGTTGGGACAATTACATGCTCATGCTTATTTTTCATCTGTGGGCATGGCCCTATAATCTTTGCTTACATGGTCAACATAATAAAAATTACTATGAAAATAGTAACAAGAGCTCTTCCTTGGCATAGGACGTCCCCTAAACTAAATGGCCATTCCACACATCTTGGGTGGATTCCATCTGGTCCTCTAATAATTCCACTCTTTTGTTGTGGATTATCCATCTCTAGACACATGTAAGACTTTCATGGATCACCTCCCTTACCGAGGATCACATCCAACATTTATGTGAGAATCACCTCCATTACGAGGATCATTTTCATTTGATTATCTGGGAATCACCTCCCTTGCCGATGATCATTTTCCAGGATCACCTCCCTTACCAAGGATCACATCTTTGTCTTTTATATCATCTTACATATCATTAAATGAGCATGTAATGTCATTTTCTAAGTTTCTAGAGTAATTGAACATTTTTCTCATAAAGTCAAGTTTCTTGATCTTTTTCATACATAATTACTCTTAGAAACATACCTGACCAACACTTAACCTTAAGAGCTAGGTTTTGGCCGAAACCTCAACCCTATGATCTAGGTTTCTCTTAGTCATCATAGACATGTCAATTTGCTAATCTAAATTAGCCATTAAGAAGCTTAAAAATGCTCCACAACTTAACCAAATTACTATTCATTTGGTCAAGTTTTCCAATTGCTTGAACATTCATTATTTCTTAAGACTTAATCATTCTAATACTCATTTCTTTGAATCCAACTGTATCACCCCAAAATTTCAAACTTATGTTATATATGTTATCTTCTGTGATTTCTATGATAAATAATTTTTAGGAATTTCTGTGAATTTAATTAAATCAAAATTTAACTGGACTTAACTTTATAAGTTAATTTCAGACCATTCTGAAAAATAAAATAAAATAATTTTGTTTTTGGTCCCAAATACCTTTGAGGAATTTTTATAAATAAATGGAAGTTCAGTTTTCAAATCCATCAACAGATTTGATCATTTTCCATTTTTAGGAATTTTATGAGCTAATACAATCTCTAGGTGATTTTGGGTACATTCTATTGTCCATTGGACAATAGATACTGATCCTTGTCCATTGGGTAAAACTTACTGATAAAAATCTTAAGAAAATATCTCTAGGACATTAATAACTCAAGGTGACTCACTAGGTGAGTCATGGTGGACATTAATTACCATGGTGAATCACCATGGCATTAATGGTGGCAAGAAGCCAAAATGAAGACCACCACTTTGCCAAGTGAAGGCCGGCCACCCTAGGGAAGATTTTCCCAAAATTTAATTCCTTATGTGTCCTAGAATTTCCCTATAAATAGCAAGTGATCCAAGCCTTAACCTTCACACCAAATTCTCTCTTCTTCCTCTCCATAAGCCCACGGCTTCCTCCCCTAAAGGCCACAGCCTTGCCCTCCAAAAATCCTTCCCAAACCTTTGCTAAAGTTTCAAACCTTGTTCTAGCAACTTAGTGTTATTTTGAGAATATCTCTAGTTGGGACTTTCTCAAGAAGAAGCCTAGAAGTTAGAAATCTTAAGGTGAAATCCTTTTTCTTTCACTTTTTAAGTTATTATTTCAAGGTTATAGATCATTGGGTTAGTCCATGATCAATCTTAAAATGTGTTATGATGCTTGAAATAATATGTGGTTATGTTTCTTTGTGATATTGTATTGGTATAAGTCAAGAAGCTTGGTATGGTATAAAATGACTTATTGTATGTGATGACTTGTTTTTATATGCTAAAAACCATGACTAGTGTCAAGTGTCATCTTGCTTGATTTGATTAAAGATTCATGATCATATTATGTTTGATACTTATCTTTATACCTTGTTTAAATTATGTGTTTTATAATTAATTTAGAAATAGATATGAATTTGTGATAAATAACTATGTCTAGAACATACATATATTTTAGTTTGATACATAGATTTGTTTAAAGTTATATTATTTAAAGTATTATGGTTAGTATTCTTGAGAACTTGGAGAAATTATTTGAGAAAAGATTCATAATTTTAAATTAAATATTGTGATTATGGGAAATAATTATTTTAATGAGTCCTATAATTATTTACAATGATTCTTGAATTTTCGAAAAAAATGAGAATATAAGGTTTTATCAAATTTATAGTTTTAAAAGATATTCTTGCTTATAGAAAGAATTTTTGAAAATTTATTTTAAATGTTTAAATATTATTTTCATTTATTTTGTGATAAGAAAGTGAAAATAAACTTGAAAATAATTTATTTATTATGAAATAAATTAGTTTTTGTGAAAAAAAAACCCTACGCGATTGAAAACTTACAGAAAATGGGTTACGCGATTGAAAACTTACAGAAAACACTTTACTCGATGGAAAAAAACGATTTTTGTGACTTACTCGATTGAATTTTTATGGAAAAAGCTTTACGCGATTTAAAAACCGTAACAGATGTGTTACGTGATTTTTGGCACCATATAATTGAGAAACAACGGTACTATTATCGGGCCGACGTAGACTGGACCCTAGATAGGACAATTGACGCTATTCTTAAAGAAATTGTAGCTTGAATCCCGGAAGGATTGCGTATATATATTATGGGAATATCTATACTGTATATATTAGTCTGCATGAGACATTATTGTTGTAAGGCTTAGAGCCTAGGAGATTGAGCTTACACCTTAGTGGAAGTGCGAATGGTCGAGTGAAGATCTTTAATGATCTTGGAGTCGTCGGGGGTCCAGAAACTCCACAAGAGGCCGGCTGGGACTGTGTCGTGGTATTATGATTGCAAAACACCGACGATCTTGACTATACACTGGTCCATTCACGATTGGTGGAGAGTGTTCACGTGAGCCGTATGCGGAAATGATTTGTTAGCACTTGTTGGCTAACTGATACGAAACATGTACTCCCAATCACTCTCTCCGACTTGTTGTGTTTAGCTTTATGGAGTAGGAAACATTTGTGTGCATCTGCATGTTCAGTTGTCATACTTAAATTATCCAATTGAACACTGAGGTTGGTATGATTAAATATGATTTTATATGTGGATATTGGCTTTAATTGATATATGTTGTTTTTATACAGTTCTATTGGTATTTATGATGATATTAAGAATCTCACCCCTTTTGTGTGAAACTTGTATTTTTCTGTGTGTTTTAAAGATGTCGATAAATGATTTCTTCGGGTTCATTATCGTCGATTTCCATGAAGGGTCAAATGCATGGCATGTCGAGTTGCTAGAGGAATGAGTCACCTATGTGGGTGGACTTACTATTTCCTTGCGAAGAACTTACGATGGGAACCCAGTAACAATGTTTTCTCTGTTAATTTATGTTGAGCTGCATATGCCATTTAGTGATATCTGGAATGCCACGACCCGCCAAACACCTCACGAGAGATCCACCGTCTCTTCTGCGCGAACCTCGAGGTGGCGCCGTGCCCATAGGACCTCAGCTCCAGGACCCTCACATCACAACGGGTTCATTTATGATGACCCACCGATGTAGACGAGGGAAGATATCTGTGTTGTATAAATGTATATATGTTTATAAATAGTGTGAAAAAGTATATATATAATTGTAAGATATAATATGTGAAAATTATATGTATATAGATAACCTGTGTAAAAATAAACTTAGATAAATAAAATCTATGTGATATATGTTGTATGTTTCTTATTTGTTCACGTTACATCACTAGATATAAAAAGAACTTTATAATAAAAGGTCAAAGAATCTGTTAAGAAACTGTTTAGAATTTTAAATGTGACACTCAACTAAGGGTGTTACACCAACTTAAATCTTAAGTTGAAATCTAATTTAAGGTCTCTTAATCTAGTTTAACACTAAACTTTGTTAATTTCTCTTATTTTCTTTCAAATTTCCACCAAGGTCCTCTACTAATCACCATAATAGAATGATTACATGTAAATTTTCCAACATAGGCTAGTTAAATCACTAGGCCGAAACATTCCACTTGGTTTCCAAGTGATTTTTCTCAACTTCTATCACCTAACTAAGCTTGGATTTTGTCACACACTTTAATGAACCTTTAATCCATTCTCTTATCTATCAATATGACAATTTACACACTTAAACCTTAAGGGACTAATCTTGGCTGAAACTTACATAGTCAAGGTTCCTAGAGATTTTCAATCCAAACAACCATATTTCATCAAAACATGTCATAAATCACTTAATATATCAACAAAACAATCATTCAATCACTACAAACCCATAGATTTTGAAATTCTCATGAAGATAAAGTCTCCAACTATCATCCATATTCAAGCATATCTAAGTGTATTCTTTGATGAATATTCATGAAAACGCAAAATCTATGAAAATCTAGCTAAAACACAAGTTTAGAATCAAAAGGATGATGGGTACTTGAACTCCTACCTCTTCCTCCTCTTTGAGTACAACTTTGAGCTTGAAAACCAATGGAAAATCTTAGCTTCTTCTTGGCTCTTGGTAGATTCTTGAATGAAGATTCACTTGGAAGCAATTTTCTAATTTTTTGGAATTTTTTCCTTATTTTTCTCTATTTTTGTTTCTCTCTTCTTTCTTTATTTTTTCTTCTTCTTTTTCTCCTTGGCCGTGCATGCCTTCTTCTTCTATTTCTCCCCTCACTTAACTGACCTAAGCTTCTAATTATCCTATCATTTTCTTTTGATAATAATATTTTATTAGGAGATAATTGTAAAGAAATTATTATTTTATTAAGATATAATATTTTATAGATTGGCTTCTTGAAGAAGCCATAGAAATATTAATTTTTTTTCCTTATTTAGTTAGATTTTAACCATCTAGTTAGTTTCTAACTAATTTGGTTAGTTTAGAACCAACTTAGTTAAATTATAACCAATTTAGTTAATAATTAACTACATTAGTTAGGTTTTAATGAATTTAGTTAGTTTATAACTAGATTCCAATTTTATTCCAACTAGATGCCAACTAGATTCCATTTAGTTACACCTATTTTGTCTTTTTGCTACTAAATTTTCTAAATGACAATTTTACCCTTATGTTAACATATGATAAAATAAAAATGACATTCATGTCCTGTTAAAAACCCTACTGTAAAGGATGTCTCTGTTTAATTATATTTAACTTTTGAAATTTAAGGGAGGATGTTACAGTTTCTATTCCAAACCTTTGTTAAGTTTCCAAGCCTAGTTCTAGTGTCTTAGTGAGATTTTGAGTAACTTTCTAGTTGAAAGTTTCTTAAGAAAAAGCTTGGAAGTTGAAGAACCCTAAGGTGGAAATTCTTTCCTTTTACTTTTAAAATTCTATTTCAAAGTTTTTTAGATCATTGGATTGATCCTTGATCATCTTAATATATGTTTTAATGCTTGAAATGATATGTGTATATTTTCTTTGTAACTTTGTATTGGTAGAAGACCAAGAAGCTAAGTGAAAGACCTTGAATTGAGAAATAAGGTAAGGGGGAGTTTTCTCTATCAACCAGTATTATGCTATAAAATAGAATTTTGATGTGTTGATTTTCACGATGATAAACCATGATTAGTTTCGTGATTTATATTGTTTGATTTGATCTTTTATGATTAAGATTTAAGTTCATGTTATATTTTATGTTTAATTCCATACCTTGTTTAAATTATGAGTTTTATAATTTCCTTGAAAATGGTATGAAATTTTGATGGAAGAAGTATGGTGAAATTTTGATATAAATGATTTGATTTATGTACATGCATACATTTGATATGTGAATTTATTAGAATTTATATTATTATTTTCAAAATTTAAGAGGAATTATTTTAGTAGTATTTAGAATTTTAATTAAATATTTTGATTATAGAAAAGAATTACTTTAATGAGATTTATTTTATTTAGAAGAGTTCTTGAAATTTCGAAATTTTAAGGATAAATAGTTTTATTAATATTTATCATTTTGAATAAATATTTTGAATATGAAAAGAAATTTGGAGAATTTATTTTAAAGTTAAATATTTATTTTTACTTATTTTATTACGAGAAAGTGAAAAATAAACTTTAAAATATTTTATTTAGCATCAAATAAATTAGTTTATGTAAAAAATACTTTAAGCGACTGAAAATTTATAGAAAACGTTTTACGCGAATGAAAAACAATTTTTATACCTTACCCGATTGAATTTTTACAGAAAAAGCTTAACGTGATTTGAAATTATTTTATAGCACCATATAATTAAGAAACAATGGTACTACTATCGGGTTGACGTAGACTGGACCTTGAATAGGACAATTGACGCTATTCTTAAAGAAATGGTAGCTTGAATCCCTAGGGGATTAAGTATATATATTCTGGGAATATTTATACTGTATATGTGTATTTAGTCTGTATGAGACTTGATGTTGTAAGGCTTGGAGTCTAAGAGATTGAGCTTACACCTTAGTGCTGGTGCAAATGGCCGAGGGAAGATCTTCAATGATCTTGGAGTCATCGGGGGTCCAAAAACTCCACAAGTGGCTAGCTGGGACTGTGCCGTGGTATTATGATTCCAAAACCCCAACGATCTCAACTATACACTAGTCCATTCACGATTGGTGGAGAGTGTTCGCGTGAGCTGTAACATCCCTAAATTTTGATTCCAATCTTATTTCTAGCTTAACAAAATCATATAGAAGTCCTAGTGTAATTTTCTAGAATTGGGATAAATTGGGAATTTTTAGAAATCACCAAGGGTATTTTGGTCATTTTACACCCTCAGTGGCAATTTTGTGAATTCTCATTCAAGTGGAGGGCAAAGTTGATAATTCAACTTCACCCCCCTTTCTTCATGTTGGAGCCGTGCATGTTAGATGAGCATATGGTCATCTTCTTCAAAATATCCAAGTCTCCATAGCCAAGGTTTTCCAAGCTTTCAAGGTCCAAAGTAAGTGTTTTTACTCATCTTTTGGCTTAGGTTATTTGATGGTTATTGATCACCTTCATCTCTTCTTCAATCCTATGGTTTTAGTTTAATGGAGAACTCATGTTCATCTTTGAGAATCAAGAACACAAATTCTAAAGTTCTTGTATGATTTGGTTGTTTTGAAGGAAGTTGAAGAGGAAGTCTTTATAAGGATTTTGGTTGGTTTGATATCACCTCAAACCTAGTTCTTGTCCCAAATCATTGCTAGGTGAGTGTGGGTTGATTTGTGTTATGGTATGGTGTTATTTAAGGTGTAAGTTTAAGTCTTGAAGATAAGAACTTCTATGTGTTAAGGTTGTTTTTGAATGTTTGGATTGTTACTTGTATTCAATGGTATGGATGCATGAGAATGATTAGATTTGCTACTTGTTATTCAATGAAATGAATGAATGAATGGATGGATGGATGAATGGATGAATGAATGGATGAATGAATAGAGTTTAAGATAAGAGGTGCATGATCAAATGCTGATTTTTTTTATGTCTGTGAATAGATTCACAATAGTGTGTGAATAGATTCACAAGACCTGTGTATAGCATTTTGAATGCGTGAATAGCACTGTGAATCGATTCACAACATTTTGTGAATAGATTCACAGACCTGTGAATAACATTTTGAACGCGTGAATAGCACTGTGAATCGATTCACAACATTTTGTGAATGGATTCACAGACCTGTGAATAGCATTGTGAACTCGTGAATAGTACTGTGAATCGATTCACAACATTTTGTGAATAGATTCACAAATCCAAGAATAGCATTGTGAATAGATTCACAATAGTGTGTGAATAGATTCACAAGACCCATGAATAGCATTGTGAATAGATTCACAATAATGTGTGAATAGATTCACAATAGTGTATGAATAGATTCATTAAGAGATTCATTGAATAGATTCACATAGGCTTGAAATGATAACTTAGTACAATGAAGGGATGTGTAACTAGGTGGAAGTGGTTGAGAGGATTGAGCATAATACTTGTGTGGTTCAATCATAAATTGAGAGGATTGAAGGGGTTAGTGCACAACAAGAGGAGTGGAGAAAGAAAAAGTGTGAAGAAAATGTGTGAACATCATGTGCATTCATAAACTCATTGCATATGTTGGTTTGATATTACTTGATATATTGAATTGTGTGTGTATGCTTGCATTCTAATTACATGCATACTTTATATACAAGTTTTATTCACATTCACTGGGAAGTTATTTCTCACCCCCTCTTTCTCAGATTCGCAGGATCACCCCGGACCCTCTACGGGTTAAGTATGGAGGATTCTATGATACTTGTATTTTGGTGGAGTGAGCTCCATTATGTAATTATAATATGTTAATATTTTAGTGTGCTTAGTCAGGATAGTGTCTAGTATACACTTGTATAATGTACGTACTCTGATAATATTTTGAATGAGATAATGTTTTGAATGAGATCGGAGATCCCTTGTTGATGTATATATATATATATATATATATATGTACTCTGGTTGGTTTGAATGATTGTTTGGAACTCCATTGTTTTATCTATGACGTTTGGGAACATACGAGAAACAAAGGAAACGCTGCCGAATTTTATATGTAATAAAGAAAAAAAAAGTATTCCACGTAAGACTTATCAGTAGTAAATAATAGGTCTTACATTTTTGGTATGTCAGGCAGTTCTTTTCTATAGAATTGCGCGAAATATGAGTCTAGAGTCATACGAGCACTTAGGATGTGTGCCTATAACTTTTCATATACTTACGATATATTGTATGTGAGGAATTGGGACTGATCAACTTGGATGTTTCACATCTTTGTATACTGAGTTATGGCGGACTAGGCGAACCCATAGTGGAGGCCGAGGCCGAGGCAGAGGCCGAGGTCAGCCCACTCACTCTGCTTGGTGAGGGTGAGGTTTGGTGGTGCTTGCACATCGGCCCAAGCCATAGACCGTATGCGGACCTCATCATGATGGTGCTCCTATTGCGGGACTTGTCGTTCCTCAGCAGATTGGGATGACGGAGTTACGCAAGAGGATCCCCATCTTTCCATGGGAATTATGACCTGTTTCTGAAAGGTGGGTGAAACACCTTGAGAAGATTTTTAAGGCCATGCGGTGTACAGGAAGCGAGGAAAGTTAACTGCGCTTACAAATTGGAGGATGAGGCCGAACATTGGTGGGAGGCTACTCATCACTGGACTACTAGTTAGGGAGGATCCCATCACTTGGGAGACATTTAAGATGGCATTTAACGTAAGTACTTCCCCGCTAATGTCGAATCGGAAAGAACAAGAGTTTATGCATTTGAGACAGGGAGATCTCATAGTTTGGTCGATCTGTGACTAAGTTTGATGAATTGTCTAAATACTCTAGTTACCTACATGAATGGGCCGAATGAGGAATTGGAAGTCCATTCGGTTCGAGAGGACTTGAGTTTGGTGAGAAAAGTCATTCTTGGCTTTGAGATCGGGGGATTTTGCTTCTCTGGTTGAGAAGTGTTTGACTATGGAAGAGTGCATGACTCTGTTGGGCAGAAGCGATCAGGAGGCGGGAAGAGAAGAAAGTGAGTGTTCCAGCTTGCACGAAGTACTAAGAAGGCTAAAGTGGAACCATGTAAGACATGTGGGAAACCGCATCAGGGTACTTGTCGGACGATTACTGGAGTGTGTTTTGTTTGTGGCCAGAAGGGACACATTGCAAAATACTGCCCACAGCGGATTGTGATTTGCTTTAAGTGCCAGCAGAAGGGGCACACATCCCGAGATTGCCCACGGACTTCTAAGGCACCAGTTCCAAACCCTAGACCACCAACCCAGGGGCGAGTGTACACCCTCAGTGGGGCAGAGGTACATGCAGATGATTTGATCCAAGGTATGTGCTTACTGAATGGTCAGAACTTAATTGTACTATTTGACTCTGGGGCAACCCATTCATTCATTTCTGATGCATGTGTGAAGTCCTTGAGTCTGACCACTACTTCCTTACCTTATACCTTGTCAGTGACTACTCCTGCTAAGGATAACATTCTTACAACCCGTATTTGCTTAAACTGCACATTTGTATTCCAAGTCCGAACCTTTGTTATTGATTTGATTTGTTTACCCTTGAGAGGGTTAGATGTTATCTTGGGTATGGATTGGCTTGCAACCAACCAGGTGTTATTAGATTGTTGTAATAAGACTATCATTATTCCTCCTGTTATAAATCATACACTGATTCCTGAAATTTCCATGTTACCCAAAGTGTCAGAATTGAACCATTGCTTGGTGGATGGGAGTCAAGTATACATGGTACTATTTTCTTTAGACTTAGAGGTTCAGTCAGAATTGTTCGGAATGCCAATAGTGAGTGAGTTTATAGATGTGTTTCCTAAGGAGATTCCTAGTTTGCCACCTGATAGAGAAGTAGAGTTTGTTATAGACCTAGTACCGGGCCAGGACCCGTTTCTATAGCACCTTATAGAATGTCACCCTTGGAACTAGGAGAACTTAAGAAACAAGTAGAGGAATTACTTGAAAGAGGATTCATCAGACCCAGTGTGTCTCCGTGGGGAGCACTAGTGTTGTTGGTGAAAAAGAAGGATGGTAGTATGAGATTGTGTGTGGATTACAGACAGCTGAATAAGATTACCATAAAGAATAGGTACCCATTACCTAGGATAGATGATTTGCTTAACCAACTTAGAGATGCCACGATATTCTCTAAGATTGATCTTCGGTCTGGTTACCATCAGATTAAGATAAAGCCGGATGATGTGCCAAAGTCTGCTTTTAGAACTAGGTATGGACATTATGAGTATTTGGTGATGCCGTTTGGTCTAACCAATGCTCCAGCGGTGCTTATGGATTATATGAATAGAATTTTCAGACCATACCTAGATAAGTTTGTGGTAGTGTTCATAGATGATATTCTCATTTATTCCCAGACTGTGGAAGAACACGAGGAACATCTTAGGATAGTACTGCAGATACTCAGAGAGAGGAAACTGTATGCTAAACCGGAGAAGTGTGAGTTATAGTTGAATGAGGTGAAATTTCTAGGGCACACTATATCCCAGGAAGGGGTAGCAGTGGACTCTAGTAAGGTTGAGGCGGTAGTACAGTGGGAGCGACCAAAGTCGGTTACTGAGATCAGGAGTTTTATAGGATTAGCAGGATATTACCGGAAATTCATTCAGGGTTTTTCTCAGTTGGCCCGTCCTCTAACTGAACTGACCCGGAAAGGACAAGCTATGGTGTGGAGTGAAAAATGTGAGAAGAGTTTTCAGGAACTCAAGCATAGATTGACCACTGATATTAGTTATTGCTTGACCTATCAGGAGATTTAGAGGGTGTCTTGTGATGCCTCTAAGTTGGGCTTGGGATGTGTATTAATGCAGGATAAGAAGGTAGTGGCTTACGCCTCTAGACAGCTTAGACCTCATGAGGAGAATTATCTGACCCATGACCTAGAACTAGCAGCTATAGTTTTTGCACTTAAGATCTGGAGACATTACTTGTATGGTGTAAAGTTTGAGGTGTTCAGTGATCATAAGAGTTTGAAATAACTGTTTGATCAGAAAGAGTTGAACATGAGACAAAGGAGATGGATGGAATACTTAAAGGATTATGACTTTGAGCTTAAGTATCATCCAGGCAAGGCCAATGTTGTGGCTGATGCCCTTAGTAGGAAATCTCTGCGCACGTATCTCGGATGATGGTGCATGATTTGGACTTGGTAGAGCAATTTCGAGACCTTAGTTTACAAGTGGACCTGAGTAGTGTGACGTTGAGATTGGCTTTGTTGGAAATCTCATGCGACCTTAAGGATCAGATTAGACATGAACAAAGTTTGGATAAGGAACTACAAGATCGTAGGGTCTCGATAGCTTTCTCCTTGGAGGATGATGGATTGATTAAGTTTAGACAAAGGATTTGTGTTCTAAAGGGAAACCTTAAAGAACAGATTCTTGAGGAGGCTCACAAGAGTAAGTTCTCGATGCATCCTGGTGCGACTAAGATGTATCAAGATTTGAAAGAAAGATTTTGGTGGCCAGGAATGAAAAGAGATGTGGCTGAGTATGTGGCCAAGTGTTTGACTTGTTAGAAGGTCAAGATCGAACACCAGAAACCAGCCGGAATGCTCCAACCTTTGGAAATTCCCGAGTGGAAGTGGGACAAAATTACCATGGATTTTGTGACTGGTTTGCCTAGAATTGTAAGGGTTATGATGCTAATATGGGTCATTGTGGAGACTAACTAAGTCTGCTCATTTTCTTCCCATTAGGATTTCCTATTCCCTAGATAAGCTTGCTGAGTTATTTGTTGGAGAGATTATCCGACTACACAGAGTGCCATTGAACATAGTGTCAGATAGAGATCCCAGATTTACCTCTAGATTTTGGAATGCCTTACATCAATCTTTTGGGACTAAGCTTAGTTTTAGTACTGCTTATCACCCGCAGACAGATGGTCAATCCGAGAGGACTATCCAAACTTTAGAAGATATGTTGAGAGCTTGTGTCCTTGAAGATAAGGGTAGTTGGGATAGGTATTTACCATTGATAGAGTTTGCATACAACAACAGTTACCATTCCAGCATTGGGATGGCACCGTATGAGGCCCTCTATGGTAGGAAGTGTAGGTCGCCTCTGTCTTTGGTATGAGGTAGGTGAGCGGAACCTTTGTTAGGCCCGATTTAGTGCAAGAGACCACCGAAAGATTAGGGTTATACGGAGAAAAATAAGAGTTGCTCGAGTCGGCAAAAGAGTTATGCGACAAAAGAAGGCGTCCTCTAGAGTTTGAAGAGGGTGACCATGTACTTCTTAGAGTCTCTCCCATGACGAATTATTGGTAGGGTCATTCGGGCAAAGAAGTTAAATCCTGCGTTTCATTAGTCCGTTTCAAATTAAACGTGTTGGACATGTAGCTTACCACATAGCCCTTCCTCCACATCTGTCAAATCTCCATCCTGTGTTTCATGTATCTCGATTAAGAAAGTATGTTAGGATCCTTCACACATCATAGAGGTTGAGTCGGTGCAATTGGTGACCTTACATTTCGAGGCTAAGCCAGCTAAGATCATTGACCGCAGTGTGAAGTCCCTGAGGAACAAGACTATTTCCCTGGTGAAGGTGTTCTGGGATGGACTATCACCTGAAGAGGCTACATGGGAGTTGGAGGAAGATTTGCGCAAGCAACATCCAGACCTATTTTTATCAGGTATATCTCTAAGCTTTGAATTTTGTGGGCAAAATTCTTTTAAGGAGGCTGAATGTAACATCCCTAAATTTTGATTCCAATCTTATTTCTAGCTTAACAAAATCATATAGAAGTCCTAGTGTAATTTTCTAGAATTGGGATAAATTGGGAATTTTTAGAAATCACCAAGGGTATTTTGGTCATTTTACACCCTCAGTGGCAATTTTGTGAATTCTCATTCAAGTGGAGGGCAAAGTTGATAATTCAACTTCACCCCCCTTTCTTCATGTTGGAGCCGTGCATGTTAGATGAGCATATGGTCATCTTCTTCAAAATATCCAAGTCTCCATAGCCAAGGTTTTCCAAGCTTTCAAGGTCCAAAGTAAGTGTTTTTACTCATCTTTTGGCTTAGGTTATTTGATGGTTATTGATCACTTTCATCTCTTCTTCAATCCTATGGTTTTAGTTTAATGGAGAACTCATGTTCATCTTTGAGAATCAAGAACACAAATTCTAAAGTTCTTGTATGATTTGGTTGTTTTGAAGGAAGTTGAAGAGGAAGTCTTTATAAGGATTTTGGTTGGTTTGATATCACCTCAAACCTAGTTCTTGTCCCAAATCATTGCTAGGTGAGTGTGGGTTGATTTGTGTTATGGTATGGTGTTATTTAAGGTGTAAGTTTAAGTCTTGAAGATAAGAACTTCTATGTGTTAAGGTTGTTTTTGAATGTTTGGATTGTTACTTGTATTCAATGGTATGGATGTATGAGAATGATTAGATTTGCTACTTGTTATTCAATGAAATGAATGAATGAATGGATGGATGGATGAATGAATGAATGGATGGATGGATGAATGGATGAATGAATGGATGAATGAATAGAGTTTAAGATAAGAGGTGCATGATCAAATGCTGATTTTTTTATGTCTGTGAATAGATTCACAATAGTGTGTGAATAGATTCACAAGACCTGTGAATAGCATTTCGAATGCGTGAATAGCACTGTGAATCGATTCACAACATTTTGTGAATAGATTCACAGACCTGTAAATAGCATTTTGAACGCGTGAATAGCACTGTGAATCGATTCACAACATTTTGTGAATAGATTCACAGACTTGTGAATAGCATTGTGAACTCGTGAATAGTACTGTGAATCGATTCACAAAATGTTGTGAATCGATTCACAGACCTGTGAATCGATTCACAACATTTTGTGAATAGATTCACAGACCTGTGAATAGCATTGTGAACTCGTGAATAGTACTGTGAATCGATTCACAACATTTTGTGAATAGATTCACAGATCCAAGAATAGCATTGTGAATAGATTCACAATAGTGTGTGAATAGATTCACAAGACCCATGAATAGCATTGTGAATAGATTCACAATAATGTGTGAATAGATTCACAATAGTGTATGAATAGATTCATTAAGAGATTCATTGAATAGATTCACATAGGCTTGAAATGATAACTTAGTACAATGAAGGGATGTGTAACTAGGTGGAAGTGGTTGAGAGGATTGAGCATAATACTTGTGTGGTTCAATCATAAATTGAGAGGATTGAGTACAATGTTTGTGTAGTTTAAATCTTGTATTGATTAAATGTGATGTTATTATGATATTATGATTGAGCATGATATGAATATGAAAGCATTACATTGCATGGTGAGATGGCCTAACCGGAAGGGGTTAGTGTACAATATGTGAGAGATTACCTAACCGGAAGGGGTTAGATGAAAGAATAAGCGGTGCATAATTACTTGCATTGCATAGTGAGATAGCATAACCGGAAGGGGTTAGTGCACAATACTTGAGGGTGCCTAACCTATGGGGTTAGATGGAAAATGAATGACATAAAACATTGCATATTGCATATTGCGAGGGCCTAACCGGAAGGGGGTTAATGCACAACAAGAGGAGTGGAGAAAGAAAAAGTGTGAACATCATGTGCATTCATAAACTCATTGCATATGTTGGTTTGATATTACTTGATATATTGAATTGTGTGTGTATGCTTGCATTCTAATTACATGCATACTTTATATACAAGTTTTATTCACATTCAGCTGGAAGTTATTTCTCACCCCCTCTTTCTCGTATTCATGAGGATCACCCCGGACCCTCTACGGGTTAAGTATGGAGGATTCTATGATACTTGTATTTTGGTGGAGTGAGCTCCATTATGTAATTATAATATGTTAATATTTTAGTGTGCTCAGTCAGGATAGTGTCTAGTATACACTTGTATAATGTTCGTACTCTGATAATATTTTGAATGAGATAATGTTTTGAATGAGATCGGAGATCTCTTGTTGATGTATATATATATATATATGTACTCTGGTTGGTTTGAATGATTGTTTGGAATCCGCTGTTTATCTATGACGTTTGGGAACATACGAGAAACAAAGGAAACGCTGCCGAATTTTATATGTAATAAAGAAAAAAAAAGTATTCCACGTAAGACTTATCAGTAGTAAATAATAGGTCTTACATGAGCCGTATTGCACAAATGAATTATTAGCACTTGTTGGCTAACTGATATGGAACATGTACTCTCAATCACTCTCCCCGACTTGTTGTGTTTAGCTCCATAGAGTAGGAGTCATTTATGTGCATCTGCATAGTCAGTTATCATACTTGCATTATCAATTTGGATACTAAGGTTGGTATGTAATTTTATTGATTCGATATAACTTTATATGTGGATTAAGTGCCTATTGATTTGAATTAAATTGTGTAACTGTTGTATGCTATTTTTATATTGTCCTATTGGTATTTATGATGATGTGAGAATCTCACCCCCTTTTTGTGAAAATTGTGATTTGGTTGTACATTTAAAGATGGTTGAACATGATTTCTTCGGATTCATCATTGTTGATTTCCATGAGGGACCCGACATCTGGCACGTTGAGTTAGCATAAGAGAGGGTTACCTATGTAGGGGAACTCACCATTACTCTCTGTACAACCTATGATGGGAACCTTGTGAACATTTTTACCATTTCTGCCTATGTCAAGTTACACATGCCTTTTGGCGATATTTGGAGTGCCACTCCTCCCGCACGCCACAGGAGAGATCCACAGTCTCTTCAGCATGAACCCCTAGATGGCGTCGAGCACATCGGACCTCTGCTCCAGGACCCTTGCATCACAATGGGTTCATTAATGATGACCCTCCTATGTACATGGAGGGAGGCTTTTTAGGTTGTGTATATATGTATGAAATAGTTGTAAAATATGTAACATATATAGATATCTGTGTATAATAAAATAGTATATGTAAAATAAACTTAATAAACAAAAGCTATGTAAATATTAGTTCTATATTCTTAGTCTGTTTCATGTTACATCACTAGAAACACAGAAAATTTTAAAATAAATGAGAAAGAAAAGATTGTTAGGAAACTAAGTTATGTTAAAATGTGACACCCAACTGAGGGTGTTACATGAACACTTATAGATATATTCATCTATACCCTATGAACTTCACATAAAAATTTTAGCTTAAAATTCAATGAATTGGACCTCTAAATGACTTCCAATGATACATGCCAACTTTCTTGACCTAATTACACATAAAATCATGGCCTAAAAATATGCAGATAGTATCACCACTTAACAACGAATAGTCTAGTTACTCAAATATTCATTTTTCTAGGTAACACAACAAGCCTAATTTAGTTTGAATAATTAACTTAAAAGCCTATAAGATAAACAAGGATACTAATTGTATTTGACATGCCTAGGGGTCTCGGATTGTCACAAAATTTATGTATACATATACATGACACTTACATAAATAATACACTCAAATTTCAGACCTATGAAAATCCATTTGGCCCTTCAAATGACCCAACAACAGTAGCAAAACCTCTGTTGTCCTATTATTAGCAACACAAACTTACATCTACTTTCCCTCTTCATTTCTCCTAGTTCCTCTTCAAATTAAACCACCAAACTTTCTAGCCTATTAAAAATATATGCTAACCACATCCTCACAAAACTTCTAGACATAATAATGTTGCTCATATAGCCTTATCTATAAATTATACAAAGCAAAGGTTGTTTTTGTGAACAACATTTGACATATAGGATTTTGATGATAACCAAACAAAGGTTTCCGCACCAAGAGAACAAGAACAAGATCACAAGGAGTACTCAAGTCTTATAGGTTTTAACTTATCATTGTAAGAGTATTTGATTGCTTAAATCACTTAGCAAGCAATTTGTTTTAACCTTACAAAACTATTTCAAAAATAAGGTTTGAGAACAAGAAAGTTATCTTTAAAATACTTTGGAAAGAAAGATTTTAACTTGGTAAAAAATGAGTTTTTAAGTCACTTGTAGTCAACTACAAGACTGGTGTAGTCGACTACACAACTATGACATTTTAAGGTTACAATGTTTTGTACAAGTCAGAGCATACTTGTAGTCGACTACCCAAGGTCTGTAGTCGACTATGATAGGCAAAAACTTGAAAAACCTCATGTTCTTCAAATATCCTGAGAACACTTGTAGTCGACTACAATGCTGAGGTAGTCGACTACAATGCTAATAAAAAACATTCATCTGTTAAATACAAGTTAACCCAAGGACACTTGTAGTCGACTACCAAAGTTAATGTAGTCGACTACAACGTTTTTAAAAGTTGTTTTTCTTTTAAAACTCATTAACCCGAGGAGACATGTAATCGACTACATAAGCTTTGTAGTCGACTACATATTATTTTGAAAATATATCTCAAGATGTCTTTTGACTTTCATAGTGTCCGAGAGTTATTGTAGTCGACTACAATAGTAGTGTAGTCAACTACTTGTGATTTTTATAAAATAAACTCTCATGTTTTTTTAAAAGTCAGAAAGGCATGGTAGTTGACTACAACAGTTGTATAGTCGTCTACACACGCTCCAGAAACTTTTCAACGGCTAGTTTAAACACTGATTTGATACCCACCTACTACCCAACGGATCTAAGTTTGTGAGAGCTATTTATAGCTCATCTAAATGAATTTTAAACAATAACAAAGATAAAAAAAAATTCATTTTAAAAAGAGCTTTTACTAATCTCCAGTTGATCATACTCTGTTTTTTATTTGAAAAAGCTTACCTAGTGTTTTGATCAAATACTCATTAGTTCCTTAAGTTGTATATCTGCTCTTGTGAGAGTTACAAACAACCAAAAACAATTTGATTATCTTGTATAAGTTCAAGGAGAAAAGTTCCTTATTGTATTGAGGGAGGCTCTTGCACATAGAGGGTGGAGGATCCCAAACTAAGTGAAGAGTGCTCTATATTGTAAGGGTTTTTATCAAGCACCCAAGTTAGAAGCTTGAAGAATAGTTGAAATCTCGGGTGGACGATCTCGATGACTGGACGTAGATCACAAGAAGTGATTGAACCAGTATAAATCTTGTTTGCATTCTCTCAACCCTTATCTTTTACTTATAAGCTATATTCTATCAATTTAACTAGCTTGGTGTTTTTAATATTGTGAATTCTTGTCTTATACTTTCTGTATTAAAGAGCTCATTATTCTTAATCATTATGCTTTCTAAGTCCATTGATTCAATATAATTAGTATCATTGAAACAAACGTTTTTGAAAGTTTTGAAAACTCAATTCACCCCCCTCTTGAGTTATTGAAGCCACTTGGTAACAATTTCAAGGAAAGTTTTGCCAAAAGTCACATTCTAAGATAAATTTTTTCCCTCCAAAATTATTTTTTTTCCTTTTATGGAATGAATTTAAATACTCCAATTTATTTATTATTATTTTTTAAATATTTTATATGCAAAATGACAGCTATTTCTCTTCATAAATATTCTCTCCATTAATTTTGTACATCAACCTTTTAACTTTTACTGACTGCATTTATTACTCTAATTGGAAATGAGAAGCTGCTGAGCCCAAGGCTCCTTCATCGTTTTATTTTCCTTCTTTTTCTTTGCATTCTCTGTTAGACCATTCATATTCTTATTTTCAAATTCAAAATCTTCTTCATACTCACCGGTTAATTCTTTTTAATCAATGCTTATGGAGTTAGATGCATTGAAACTATGGTATTCTTTTTAATTAATGCTTACGGAGTTAGATGCATTGAAACTATGGTATTCTTTTTAATTAATGCTTATGGAGTTAGATGCATTGAAACTATGATATTCTTTTTAATTAATGCTTATGGAGTTAGATGCATTGAAATTATGATATTCTTTAAAATTATGCCAGATTTATGGTTTTCCCAACGAGATGAAAACTCTAATATGCCTTCTCCCTATATTATTCACGATCTCTTTCTCTTTCAATTTAATTTCTTCAATTTAATTCTTTTGCAAAAAAAAATGTCAACCCATTCTGAATCACAGATGGTGCTGCAAGAAACCTTTGGGCCATGATCCCAGTTCATTTATTGCCTTGAACAAATGCGCTCAAGCCTTACCATCTCATTGTTCTGCCTGGGATCTTGCCTCCTGGGTCCTATATATCGTCGATGAAAGGACCGAGAAGGGGAACTCAAACCAATTCACTTCGAGAAAGTATTTCCCAATGATTGATAAATTTTTCATGTTTTGCTTCTATAAATTATTTGGGTTTAATTAATGTTTTGTATTTTGATTGTATATTATATAATATAAGTTGGGGAGTTAACTCTACCTAACATACCAATTCTCATGCCCATCTCAAGCCAGGAGCTTTGTCTCACCTAGCACAGATCTTGTGGCTAAGGTTCGCTCACCCTACAACCACATAAAGGGGCTAAGGCTACTCTCACCCAGTAGTTAAACTGAATCAACTGGTCTCACTAGGTCTGTTTATATCTATGTATCTACTATGTACACATAGGCCCTTATATCTCTTCGCCAACGATAAACAGTGTTCTAACACGGAACTTATAATGGATGTTGAAAACATAATATACAAATATTATCAAGCAAAACTAATAATTCTCAATAATAAAATCTGAAATCCTTTCTAAATATACAAGTAAACTTTCACTTCAGTAATTATAAATGACTACTCAAATAGTTCATAAAATCAATAAAACTATAACTTAAACATAACAATCATAATACTTAATATTTCCAATCATAAAGTGGTAATAAATATAATTTAATCATCCTTTTGTAATAAAAATTCATTTGAAAAAAAAATTAAATATTCTTGGAAGGTTTGTCCCCCCAAATAAAATAGTAAATATGTCATTAAGTAAACTATCTACTCACTTAACAGAAGTACATGGTCAGTCCACCTCTTTCAACCTGCACAGCTAGAAGCAAGGATCTTGTTGGTTTTTCTACTACCAACAACACCATAAAATTTTTTAAATTAGCTATAGGTACGTCATACAATCTATATTCCATCAAAAATCATAATTTCCCAACCAAAATTCTTAAATTTCAAAATCTATTTCCACTACCCAGTTGTCAGATTCAAAGCTCATGCTAAGTTATGAAATAAATCATGGTTTTGGAGTAAGAAAATTACCTCCAAAAGCCCAAGAGGAAGGTTGGAGGCATGGGTACTAGAAATCCTTCTTAGCCGCAACCCAAGAGGCTAAGCCTTAATACCAATTGAAGTACACAAATAAAACACAAGAAAGGAGGTTGAATTGTGTTCCTTAACACTTTGCAAAATGTTTCGTAAGTTGGTTCACAGAACAAAACTTTGCTAGTTTGCAAAATAGAATGGACGATTAAAAACAAGTTAAGTAAAACGCTGAACGAAAAAACGTTTTAAGTCTAGACAAATGAATTGTTAAGAACAACAATGACAATCACCAAATGTTAGCAAATAAAAAGTAAAGCAAGGTAAGGGATAAAAAGATCACACCAGATATTTATACGGGTCCACTCTTACAAACCAAAAGCTACGTCTAGTCCCTTCTACTTGAAAGATTTTTCACTAATCTTCACAATATTACAAGTATTCTTCACACCGCCTCTTCAAGCTGACAACTAAGTATTCTTAACCTCTTCAAGTTCTAACAACAAATACTTTTTACTAACAAGCTTCTTCAGGCTTAACACAATGTTATAAGAAGAGTGTTTGAAAACAATTAAGATCAACTCACGATATGTGAGGATATAACAAATAAGCTCAGAGTGAACTAAAAAACTCTATACAAGAGTATATAAAAGTATAAAACTGAGACTGTATATTTCTTTTTCTCTAGTTGTTGTTCTACTTGATCTTTCGAAGACTTCGTGTATATATATATAGGCTTGTGAGCTTAAACTTTGTCTTCATAAGCTTCTTCGTCTAACGACAATAAATGTTACCGTTCTGGTGAGCATTTAATGTTTAATACTAATAGCATGTTGATCTTCTTCTAAAACGTGCCTTTGGTTATCAGTGTTGTAAGAATCGTTGATATCTTTGTACTGACTCTTCTAAGTAAGCAGAAAGTTCCCATTTGTTGGTCATATATAGAGTTTAGGTATGACAGCGCCAGCATACAAAGTTGACTACGAATGTCGCGTATGTGTCAGAGATCACATCAGTAGTTAAGGCATTTTATCGTTCTTGTATTTAAATTGACTTTGGACGAATGCACTTGAGAGTATGAACAACAAAGACAGCAATTGGACGATCCAATATAAAATATAATGAAATAGTTCATCTTATATTGGACGCAAGTAATAAAAGTTTGAGAAGGTCTTTATAAAAACTTGCTTGAGTCTAAAACTTTTATAATAGGTGTTTACACGAGAGATTCAATATTGGACTTTCACTTTCTTTAGAACGAAATATTATAAGTTTAATTAAAACTAATTTGTTCATTATAATTTAATATCTCTGTTATCTTCAAAACTTTAAGGGTTCAATTACTTGAACTATTTTGGTTCTAATATCAATTACTTGATTTTGTCTTTGGTTACAACAGCGATGATGAAAGAAATATAATTTTTTTTGTAGATGTTAAATTCCAAATATGCCATTAAAAAAAGTAGCCTCCTTGTTCCCCTGTTTTTTTTCTCGCATCGTTACATTATTCATCCTTGTTCTTAAGGTTTCTAATTGCTTGATCACCAATTAGATTGATTTGGTAAATCTAAATTGAACTTGAAAAGGGGAATTTAGGTCTAAGACCTAGGGTGATTAACGTGTGATAAACACTATTCACACACATTAATAATCCCTCATATTTAGTGTCTTTATGCCTCTTATGTGATTAATTGATTGAAATTGGCTTCGCATTATAAGCTTGGGTTTCAATGGGTTTAAATGTAAATTGTCAGCATTTCTTGATTTTTGACACTGTCTCTGTGTTTTGGTCATATCTTGAGCTCTAGGCATCTAAAAATTGTGAAAATTATATTGTACGAAAGATAAGATGAAGATCTACAACTTTAATGAGAACTCACAAGCTAATTCGGATGTCTAGTGGGCTGAATTAGGCCTAGAAGTCAAAGATAGGAAGTTGTCGCTGGAACCTAACCCACGTGCATTGATTGGACCATTAATTAACATTTAGAGGTCCAATGGAGTTAAAACCGGTGCCAAATGAAATCTAATACCCAAGGCTTAAACTCTCATGAAGACCATTTTGCCAAACTACGTCGTTTTGGGGGTGTTGTGATCATGTGAAGTCAAAGCTTGATTCAGTTACCACGTGGGCTTAATTTGGGCATAACTTTCTCATCTTAAGCCAAAATTAAGC
Organism: Styphnolobium japonicum; assembly: GCA_023212625.1. NCBI lineage: Eukaryota > Viridiplantae > Streptophyta > Magnoliopsida > Fabales > Fabaceae > Styphnolobium > Styphnolobium japonicum. Next base: position 19,262,147 of record JALBWW010000011.1, read on the forward strand.
AAATTAGGTGGCCTTGGATAGCTAAGAGGCAGAGGACAATCTAGGGGCATTTTTATATTTTAGTTTTTAGAGTCTGTTATTTGGAGGGAAACAAAATCATACAAGATACACTTTCTGTTTTACCCTATTTTGAATTCCCTATATTTTCTCCTCCTTCTCTCTAAGGTTCTCTCTCTCTAGTCCTTTCTCTTCTTCTTCATCTAGAAGCCTCCTTGGACTGCAGCTATGGAAGGCTAAAAATTTGAGATCAATTCAAGATACTTCAAGGAATTTCAGTTTGGCTTGAGACATTGTTCTTCAATTTTTGTTTTGAATGCAATTAGATTTTCTCTTCTCTTCTCTCTTGTTAATTCAGATTTTGTAATACATGAATGAAGATCTTTGTTTGTGTGTTTCGAATTATGGATTAGGAATGTGATTTTGATTGATTAATCAATGTTTCATCCCTTGAATTGAAGAGAATTGAATTACAAATTTGTGGTTTAGGTTAATTGATCCTTGCAATTAAACTAGCATTGATTTTACAGATTTGTGAATCTTTTCTTAGTTGAATCCTAGATAATCATCTAGTAGTGAATCTCAATTCTAATGCAAAGATCTCAGTTGAAATTGAATTAACCATCTAATTTGATTCAGATGCATACTTAGTGATCTGTGATATCCGAATTCGGAATTTCAAGAAAGTATCTTGGATTGGTTGTTTGCTTATTTGATCTTTCTAAGTTTTGATTACTCTTTACAATTTGGAAACATACAAATCCCGATTGTTTTGAGTCTTAATATAATTGAATTGCATCCATAATCCTTTGAGAGACGACTTGGTTCATTGTATTATACTACAAACCTTTTGTAAACCGATTTTTACTATTTGATCGAGCTCGGCGGCTCGTATCAAATTTGAGGCCGTTGTCGGGGATCATTAGGTGCCAATCACTCATAGCAAGACTCTTTCTAACATCTAACACCTCTTTTGCATTGGTTTTCTGTGTTTTTTATAGTATTTTCAGGGTGCTAGGAGCATCCAAGTGGTGACTCAACTGTGAAGTCTTAAGCTGATACTTGGTATTTCAAGGTTTGAGGCCATTCTAAGTGGGGTGATTTTTTATGGATCAAGCACTCAAATATAAGCCAAATTCCTTCATTTGGTATGACTTTCAGATTTCAGGACATAGAGGTAATTAAAAATTTGTTTTTCTTAACTCTAATTGCCCTGATTTTTGGTGAGTTTCTAGAGAAATATTCACTGATAAAAAACCACTAGGTAAGTTTAGGCACCATAATTCTTACCTAGTGGCCTAGGTGAGTTTCTTACCTAGTGGCCTAGGCACCCCCGGCCCCAAATTCCATTATTTAGACTACTTTTTCAAATTTTGAAGTTTTTTACTTTGCACCATAATTCTCTAGACCATTTTAGCTTTCATCCTGTGGTGGTCTCATAATTTTTAAAATTGTCTAGATAGGTTTACTGCATTTGTTTAGTTTTAGTTTTATGCTTGTTTTGTGATTTTGGTCATTTAAGTTCACTTGAGCTATACTAGTGCTAAGTAGTGTATGACTAGGTCTTCCAATCCTCATAACATACTTGACTTTCATCCTAAGATTGAAAGAACCTTGTACACACTAAATAGGGCTCGTAAGCTTGGTGAGCAAATTGTATCTTCCCTAGATCATAGCATTTCTCATAGTTTTGACTTTGTAGATTCTAACTTTGCATTTGTTAATCATCATTCTTCTAGTTTAGATTCTGTTTCTCAATTCTCTGCACATGTTGACAACTGTTTTGATTGTGTTCATACTGAAATGGACAATAACATGCATAATAGGACCCTTAAGGAATTGGTTGCACCTGATGTGAATTATCAACCATTATGCATTCAATATATCTTGATGTTGATTTTGAATTGAAATCTAGATTAATACACTTGCTGCCTAAGTTTCATGGCCTTGCAGGTGAAGATCCACATAAGCATTTGAAGGAGTTTCATGTTGTCTGTTCCACCATGAGACCACAAGGGATTCCAGAAGATCACATCAAGCTTAGGTCATTTCCTTTCTCATTGGATGGTGCAGCCAAGGACTGGCTTTACTACCTATAGCCAGCTACTATTACTTCTTGGAATGACATGAAGAGACTGTTATTGGAGAAGTTTTTCCCTACATCAAGGACTGCTGCAATTAGGAAAGACATTTGTAGTATTAGGCAAGTCAGTGGTGAGACTCTCACGTGTATTGGGAGAGATTCAAGAAATTGTGCTCAAGCCGCCCACACCATCAAATTAGTGATCGGTTGCTAATCTAGTACTTCTATGAAGATTTGATGCCTATGGAGAGGAGCATGACTGATGCTACTAGTGGAGGTGCCCTAGCTGATAAGACTCCAGCTGCTGCTAGAGACCTAATTGAAAACATGGCAGCAAATTCTCAATAATTTGGAACTCGAATAGGTGCTTCAACCAGAGTAGTAAATGAAGTTAATGCTTTTTCTCATGTTGACCAACAAAGGATGGAACATAGATTGGATGAGTTAACTTCTCTAGTTAGACAAATAGCAATGGGACAACAACAACCGATTGTGCAACCTTCTGCGAGAGTTTGCAATATATGTTCTTGCACCTCTCATGTTACAGATGCATGCCCCACACTACAAGATGATAGTTGTCCTTCATTTCAGGACCAATATGTTGCTGCAGCAGGAGTTTTTCCTAGTAAACCTCATTTCCACAACAGCAGCAGCAGCAGAGATATGATCCACACTCTAACACCTATAATCCTGGTTGGTGGGATTATCCTAATCTGAGATATGGCAATGCCACTGCCCAGCAGCTAAATCAGTTTAGTTAGCCCTTCCAACAGCAACCAATGAGGCAGCAGCAGCAGTTTTAGCCACATGCTGGGCCTAAACCAATGCAACAACAACAACAACCAATGCAACAGTCAGCCACCAATTCTACTCAATCATTTTAGAGGACTTGGTGAAGCATTTGGCTCAGAACAACATCCAAATGACCCAAAATAACATGCAGTTCCAGCAAAGGATGGAGGCCACCATTCAGAATCTGGAAACTCAAATTAGGTAGTTGGCAAGCTCTCGTAGTCAGTTGTAATCACATGGTTCTGGCCAATTACCCTCTCCAACCATTCTCAATCCTAAAGGGAGTATCAATGCCATCACCCTGAGATCTAGGAGGTCATTGGAAGCTGAGTTTCTGCAACAACAGCAGCAGAATTCCAATTCTACATAGAAATTTTTTTTGGTGCAATCAAGCCTGAGTCCAGTTTTGCAGAATTCGATGGAACAGTGGCAGAAACAGATTCTGCAGTGGATGTGTCTAGTTCTGCAGATAAGCATAAAACAAATTCAGCAAACAAAACTAATTCTTTAGCAAACAAACAGAAACCAGATTCTGCAGCAAGAAATTTCAATGCTGTAGATTCTGCACAGCAGCAGCAGCATAACAATTATATAGTGCCACTTCCCTTCCCATATAGGGCTGTCTAGCCAAGAAAAGGAGATGATAATGAGAAAGATAAGGAGCTTCTGGAAACCTTTCGGAAGGTGAAAGTGAACATCCCATTATTGGATGCAATCAAGCAAATTCCCAAATATGCTAAGTTTTTAAAGAAGTTGTGCACATACAAGAGGCGGCTAAAAGGCAATGAGAGAATTAGCATGAGCCAAAACATCTCAGCCCTCATTCAACCTATGCCTCAGAAATGCAAAGATCCAGGGACTTTTACCATTCCATGCATAATAGGCAATTCTAGATTTGAGAATGCCATGCTAGACTTAGGTGCTTCAATTAATGTTATGCCTATGTCTGTTTTTAATTCTCTTGAACTTGGACCTTTGCATGCCACAGGTGTGGTAATTTAGTTGGCAAATAGGACCAATGGTTATCCAGCAGGATTAATTGAGGATGTGCTGGTGCGAGTTGGTGAATTAATCTTCCCTGCGAACTTCTACATTCTGGAAATGGAGGGAGAATCACCAACCACTAGAGATCCACTCATTCTGGGGAGACCTTTCCGCAAGACAGCTTGGACGAAGATTTACGTGCATACAGGAACTCTTTCCATGGAGTTTGGTGATTCCATTGTGCAGTTTAACATCTTTGATTCTATGAAGCATCCCATGGAGGAGCATTTTGTTTTCCATATTGATGTCCTTGCTGAGTTGTGTGCTAGTTTTGATGGTTTTGCTGACTTTTTTGATTCTGTATGCTGCACTAGTTGTAACGGTGATGTTTTATGTGATGCATATGCTGAGATTGCTGCAGTTTTAAGTACTGATGATTCTATTTTAGCCATTGATGCAGATTCTACAGCAACAGATCATGCAAAACTAGATGTTATAGCTGCAGGTGGAGATGCAGTAGATTCTGCAGTGGTGGTACAACCCACCAGATTACTCCCTTTTGTAGTGCAGCCACCAAAATTGGACCTGAAGCCATTGCCTAGCAAAGGATGAGCAGCTCCCAGTGATTGTGGCCAAGAACCTCCTTGATGAGCAGAAGATGCGATTGTTGTAGATTCTGAGAGAGAATAAAAAATAAATAGGGTGGACACTTGAAAACATTCCTGGTATTAGCCCTTCGACGTGCATGCATCAGATACTACTTGAGGATTGAGCTAAACCAGTGAGGCAACCCTAGAGGAGACTGAATCCTCTCATTCTAGATATGGTCAAGAAGGAGGTGACCAAGCTACTATAGGCTGGCATCATCTACCTCATCTCTGACAGCTAGTGGGTGAGCCTAATGCAAAGTCCCCAAGAAATCTGGGGTGACTGTTATGGCCAACCAGAAGAATGAGTTGATTTCTACTCAAGTGAAAAATAACTGGAGAGTCTACATTGACTACACATGTCTCGACCAAGCCACTCAGAAGGACCATTACCCCTTACCGTTCATTGATTAGATGTTGCAGCGATTGGTGGGCAAGTCTCATTACTGCTTCTTGGATGATTACATTGGTTACTTTCATATCCACATTGCACCAGAGGATCAGGAGAAGACCACCTTTACATGTCCCTTCGGCACCTTGCCTATAGACGGATGCCCTTCGGCCTCTACAATGCCCTTGATACCTTCAAACGGTGCATGGTGAGTTTATTCTCAGATATCTTATAGGAGTGCATGGAGGTATTCATAGATGATTTTACTGTTTATGGTTCTTCTTTTGATTCTTGTTTGGATAGTTTGGGTAGGGTGCTGCATAGATGCATTGAGACTAACCTTGTGCTTAATTTTGAGAAATGTCATTTCATGGTAGAATAGGGTATAGTCTTAAGCCATGTAGTATCTATCAAGGGTATTGAGGTAGATCCTGCTAAGATAAATGTTATCACCTGTTTATCTTACCCTACATGCATGTGGGAGGTGCGTTCTTTTCTTGGTCATGCAGGTTTCTATAGGCGCTTCATTGCAGGTATTAGCCAGATAACCCTTCCACTATCCAACCTATTGCAAAAGGATGTGGAGTTTACATTTGATGATAAGTGCAAGGCGACTTTCAACCAGCTGAAGCAGGCCTTGACTAGTACACCCATCATCTTGCCCCCTGACTGGACTTTTCTATTTGAGCTTATGTGTGACGCTTCCAACTATGCAGTAGGATTTGTTTTGGCAGAGAGTTAGGAGAGCATCTCATGTGATTCATTATGCCTCTCGGACTTTGGATGCTGCTTAAGCCAATTACACAACCACTGAAAAGGAGCTTTTAGCAATTGTTTTTGCTTTGGATAAGTTTAGATCATATTTGTTTGGTTTTAAGGTTGTGGTGTTTTCTAATCATGCAGCTTTGAGGTTTCTGTTGAAGAAACCAGAGGCAAAGCCATGACTGATTAGGTGGATGCTATTGCACCAAGAGTTTGACATAGAGATTTGTGTTAGGAGTGGAGCGGAGAACGTGGTGGTGGATCACTTGAGCAGGGTGCAGATCCTTGTCCCATCCAAGACTCCTTTCCTGATGAGCAACTTTTACAGCTGCAGGGTAACCCTACCTATCCTTGGTTTGCTGATATCATTAATTTTTTGGTTACTAGTGTTTTGCCTACATATTTTACTAGGGCTCATATTGATAAGCTGAATAGTGAGTCTATGTATTATGTGTGAGATGATCCATATCTGTGGCAATTTTCTAGTGACCAGGTTATTAGGTGATGCATGCCTAATCATGAGTTTCATTCTGTTTTTAGCTTTCGTCATGCATTTGCATGTGGTGGGCATTTTGGGCCTCAGCGTACAGCTAGGAAGGTTTTAGATTCTGGTTTATATTGGCCTACCTTGTTTCATGATGCATATTTGTTTTGTAAGTTTTGTGAACAATGCCATAGAACAGGGAACACTTCTCCTAGGAGTGAGATGCCCTAGCAGCCTCTGCTGTTTTGCGAGATCTTTGATGTATGGGTATTGATTTCATGGGACATTTTCCTATTTCCTTTGGTTTTGTCTACATTTTGCTGGCTATATATTCCAAAGTTGCTGTGGATTTTGTTAGGTCACATATTTTCTGCAAGTTTGGAATCCCGATGGCTATCATCAGCGATCAAGGCACTGACATCTGTAACTGGAGTATGAAGGCTTTGATGAGGAGATATGGCATGTTGCATAAGGTTTCTACACCTTACCACCCCCAGACTAATGATCAGGCCGAGGTCTCAAATAGGGAGATCAAGTGCATACTTGAGAAGACAGTACAACTGAATAGGAAGGACTGGAGCATGAGGGTTGAGGATGCTCTTTGGGCTTATCGGACCGCCTACAAGACACTAATTGGGATGTCTCCATATAGGATAGTCTATGGTAAGGCATGCTACTTGCCAGTGGAGATTGAACATAGAGCATTTTGGGCAATGAAGCAATGCAACATGAGTTTGACCAGTGCTGGCATAGAACGGAAGTTGCAATTGAAGGAGTTGGAGGAGATCCTCTTGGAGGCCTATGAGAGCTCCTGACTCTACAAAGAGAAGACTAAAACCTTCCATGATAAAATGATTCTTCAGAAGGAGTTTGTAGTCGGGCAAAAAATGCTATTGTTTAATTCTCGCCTTAAGTTGATGCCTGGTAAATTGAGGTCTAGGTGGGAAGGTCCGTTTGTTGTTACTAATTGTGTTCCTTATGGTGCAGTTGAACTTCAAGATTTAACAAGAAAGCGGAGTTTCAAAGTCAATGGGCATCGGCTTAAGCCCTTTCATGAAGCCGTTCAAGATCAAGCCGTGGAGGATGTGGCTGCATATCCACCATGAGGGAGCATCCTTTCCCCTCTTTTCTTCTGTTTTCTTTTGTTTTTCTTTTTTTTTCTGCTGCTGTTTTACTACTGTTTTGCTGTCTTGTTTTTCTACTGTGTTGCTGTCTTGTTTTCTATTTGCTGTTTTCTGCTGCAGTTTTTGTTTTCTGTTTACTGTTTTTCTACTGTTTTGTTGTCTTCACTGTTCTGTTTGCTATTTTTAATTTTGTTTTGCTTCTGCTTTTAATTCTGTTTTTCTGTTTAATTCTGTCCTTGTTGTTTCTGTTTTTCTATTTCTGCACAATGTGTTCTGCAGCTGTTTTGTGTTTTGTGTTTTTGTTTTGTTTTTCTGTTTTTCTGTTTTTTTGTTTCTGTTTTTCTGCTATTTTCTGTTTCTGTTTTTCTGGTTTTCTGTTTCTCTGTTTTCTTTACTGTTTTACTGTTTTAAATTCTGTTTTTGTTGTTTTAAGTTTCTGCTTTTCTGTTTTTATGAAAAAGAAAAAAAAATGAAGTTTGTTTGTGTTTTTGGCTCTTTCCAATGACATTTTGAGTGCTTGGAGTTGTGAGTTTCAATTCTTTGAAGTTTCAAGTGTCATACCATGCTTGGTTAAATTGTCTTTTATCTTGAATTCATCTTGCTTGGCGTTGGATATTGAATTATTGGATTGAGTTTGGTGAATAAATACCTTGTGAGACTTTGAGCCTATTGATGAATGGATTGCATTTGTGTCATTCTTTTCCTTTCTTGTGTGATTTCACTCATGGCTTTGTTAATCAAGAACTTGCTTTGATTCTTTTTTAGGCTACATTTGCACCTGCATACATGAATATGATTGAGGCAATTTTCTTCTTTTAGCTACTTTGGCCATATAGCCCACCTTGCATCATTTTCCCTTGTTTAGCCCTCTTGAGCCTCTATGCCCCTTTCCTTGTTTTTAGCTCATTACATGCCTTGTGTGTAAGACCATGATGTTTACCTAACCTTAGGGATTAGGAGAGCATTGGCCTTTATCATCATTGGAGGAGCCTCTTTTGCTTGAAGACAAACATTGATTCAAGTGTGGAGGGGTGTGCTATATGAATATACAAGTATTATGCAAGTGTTTGGTGAAAAAGAAAAAGAAAGTGTCAAGGAAAGCCTTAAAAAAAAGCCTTAACAAAAAGAAGAAGAAGAAAAGTGTTGAAAAAGAAAGCAAATAAAGACAAAAAAATTGTAAAAGAAAATAAATGAAAAGAAAGGAAATATGAAGGAATAAGAGATTGTGCATTATGTGAATTTGGGGAAATTGTAAATGAAAGATCCCTGATTTTTATTTCCAAACTTATTTCTTGCTTAGTTAAATTTTATGAAAGTCTGTGTATATTTTGTTACGGAAATTGGAATATATGGAATTATAGTAACTATTTTAAGATTTCTGTTATACCGTTGGCCAAATCTCAATTTCTCACATTTTGGCCCCTGCTACGGGAGGACCTGTTGGTATATTAATCTTTTCAGGACCCATTGGGAATTGTTAGGAATCACTAAGGGTAATTTAGACTTTTCACAACCCTTAATGGCAATTTTTAGTGATTTTCCATTCAAGTGGAGGGCAAAGTTGACAATTCAACTCCACATCCTTTTGTATATTGAAACCAGTCATTTTAGGTGACCGTGTAGCCATCTTCTCCAAAATGCAAGACTTCCTCCATTAAAGCCAAGCTTGCTTCAAGGTTTCAATGTCCAAAAGTAAGCATTTCTATTCATCTTTTGGCTTAGCTTCTTTAATGGTTATTGATCTTCTTGATCTCCTCTTCAAGTCTATGGTTTTAGTTTCTTGAAAAACTCATTCTTGTTTTCAAGAATCAAAAACACTAATTTCTAAAGTTGCTTGTTTGGTTTGGGTGCCTTGAATGAAGTTGAAGAAGAGGTTCTCTTGGTTATAGATTCAAGGTTGGAAGTAAACTTGGAGCACCTTTGGGGACCAAAACCGTGAGCTACCAAGGAGGATTTTGATTGGTTTGATCTCTTCAACAGGCATAGCTTCTTGTCCTAGATCATTTCTTGGTGAGTGTGGGTTGATTTGTGGTCTAGTATGGTGTTATTTAGGATGTAAGATTAAGTTTTGAAAATAAGGATTTTCATGTGTTTGAAGAAGATTTTGGATTACTACTTGTTATCCAATGATTTGGATGTATGAAAATGATTGCTATTGTTGATAAACTTGGTGGATGGGGGGACATGATCCCCAAAGTTAGAGTTTGTTTTTGTTTTCTTGGGCGTGGGCCACTATTGCTGCCCAGATCCAAACCACGACCGTGGCCATCACCACAGTCTGGCCGTGGTTGCCTCTGGAAATGGGGAATTTGTGTGCTGACACCAGACCACAGCCGTTTTGTCCACCACGGTCTGGCCGTTATTGCCTCTGTCTCTCTTTTCTTCAATTTCCTGATTTCCTCGAACCATTGCCGTGGTTTTCACCAACCCAAGCCGTAGTTGATTCTTTTTACTCATTTTAGTGCATTTGACTACTAATTCAGTACTTGATGATGTGTTGTTTGAATAATGATGACTTAATGCAGTGTTTTGGAAGTGTAACTAAGGGAATGTGATTGAAAGGAATTGAAAATAATACTTGTGTTGATTTTGAAATTTGGGATGGCTTGAATGTTTGACAAGAGGTTGTCGAGACCTATCAAATAATAAAAATAACCGGTTCACAAACTAATTTGTAGTATAGAGAATGAACCGAATCGTCTCTCAATGATCCAAAAACAAAGATTTAATTAGATCAAGATAATTAGAAAAGGGGGTTTTGTTGTTGATTAACAAGATTAATAAAAGTATGAGACTTAAAGTTGTAAACAAATTTAAAGAAACAACCAATCCAAGGAAATTTACTGATCTTGAGTTTAACTCATCATTGATCACAAGGAATTCACTCAATTGCTAACCATGTTCTTGGCCTTAGATCACATCAAGAAGCCTTAACATGATCCAAGAATTCTCTACTAGATAAGCATCTAGGATTTGATTAACCAAGGTTAGATAAAGTAAGCACCATCCAACATAGATTAACTTAAGATCTAGAATTTAACCAAGCTAAACAATCTATCAAAAAGCTTTAATATATTGCTTAATCTTTGTGATCCTCTATGAATACATGATAATAAAGCTATTATCACATCAACATCTAAATCAAATTAAGCAATTTAATCTAGATAAAAATCAAAAGAGGGAGAAGAGAAACTTGAATAACAATTAAGCAATATGAACAAGCGAAACAAGATCTCCAAATTAAACATCCAGATGGCTAGTCCCTTGGATTGATTATGAGAGCCTAGCCTTCCATGGATGGGAAGGAAGAACTCAGAAATTAAAGAACAAAAACGAAATTGTAAAAAGAATGGAGAAGAAGAGAAAGAAAACTCTCACAAATACTCAAACTTTCTTGAAACTTACTTAAAATTGAATTATGATAATACAAAGAGATTGGCTCTATTTATACTAATCCTAGAAGCCAATTTGTACATGTACATAATCTGAATACAACCTATAAAAATATGGAAATTGTCAAATATGGAAGCTTGATGCATGGTTGGTAGGTTGGTGCATGGTAGGTGGGTTGGTGTATGGTTGGTGGCTTTTAGTCAACAACTCTTATCTGACTTCTGGCTTGATTTTCATGATCTAGACGGTGCATTTTGGCTTGGAGGTCTCATCAAAGTTGTAGCCATTTGCCTCCTTGAAATTTTTCAATTGGAATCATGCAATTTGGACTCTTAAAACTCCAGATATGCCAAAAACAATGAACCTACCTCAAGTTAGGTTGGCAGAACGTGTTTCCAAATTCAAACCAACTTGTAGCTTCATTATCATGCCTAAAACGATATCTATTGACTAAATGGTCTTCAATGAAGTTGGAGATATGGGTCTTATCTTTCCAATGGCCACGTTTTAGCCTAAGAGGAGGCCTATAGCTCACTATGTAGTCCAATATGTGCACACTGCCTAGATTTTCCTGATAGCAAACCTACTCTGTATTGCAGGGATATTTTGGACCCTTAGAAATCTGATCCAGCTCTTGAGTTCTTCATGAAACTTGTAGAGCATTGTCTTAGCTTTCCAAAGACACCAAGATCACTTCAAATGGATCACCGAGTCCCAAGTTATGGCCTATTCAAGGAAGAAAGGTCAAAATGCATCAAAATCCAAAAATTATTCAATATTTGCATTGAAGCCCAACAACATTAAACTCATCTAAAGTACTAATATTGGGCACAATAAACATCTAATAAAGCCTAATAAAAAGCTAACATAAGTGTCTCAAATTGATTGATCAATGTTATGTTATTGTGACATTGTGAATTTGACCATGGTAAGGGAGTCTGCATGAGGAAAAGAGCCAGACTAATATGGTCTACTAGTAAAATCGAGGAAAAGTCAATCATGAGGATCAATGGGCAAAAGATTGTTTTGTGTAATTTATAACGACAAGGGTTAAATGATTAAACTATTTCATATTGAGACTGCCTAATCGAAATGGGTTAGATAGAAAGAAAAGGTGTGACATGGGTGCATTGCATATGCATCATGTAAGACCTATTAGTTACTATGTTATTTACCAACCATAAGCCTTACGTGGAATATATAAATATAGAAAATTCGGCAGCGTTTCCTTTGTTTCTTGAACATTACCACAAACTATAACATAAGCAGCGGATTTCCAACAACCATTTCAAACCAACCAGAGTACATATATTATATATATACACATACACATATATCATCAAGAGATCTCAGATCTGAACCAAAATATTATCATAGTACGCAATATTATACAAGTGTAATCTAAACACTATCCTGACTGAGCACACTAAACATATACAAAACTGAGTACATCAATAGTAGTATTCAGTTCCCTGTCATATCTACATCAGAATAATACACATCCTGTTATAGTTACATCACGGAGCTTAACTCCACCAAAATACAAATCCCAAAATAAATCAACAGAATCCTCCGTACTTAACCCGTAGAGTGTCCGGGGTGTTCCTGCGAATCTGAGAAAGAGGTGGTGAGAACAACTTCCCAGTGAATATGAATAAACTTGCAGATAAAGTATAAATGTAAGTAGAGAGCAAGTATAACACAATTCACAATATATCAAGTAACACCAACCAACCAATGCAATGAATGAATGCACATGATGTTCACACCTTTTATTCACACTTTTTCTTTCTACACTCCTCTTGTTGTGCACTAACCCCTTTTGGTTAGGCCCTCGCAATATGCATATGCAATGTGTTATGCCAATTCCGTTTCCTTCTAGCTAATAAGCTAGGCGCCCCTCATTCTTGTACACTAACCCTTTCCGGTTAGGCCACCTCGCAATGCAATGCAAATAAGTATGCCATTTCATTTCCATCTAGCTCATCACCTAGGCACCCCTCTGTCTTGTACACTAACCCTTTCCGGTTAGGCCATCTCGCTATGCAATGCAATGTTCTCATATTCATATCATGCTCATTTATAATATCATAATAACATCACATGTAACCAATTCAAGCATATACAACACATAACCATCATGCTCAACTCTATCGAGTGTTCTTACTTAGCTACACATCTCATTATAGTGATAAGTCGCTTCTATCAAGCATTCTTACTTAGCTACACATCTCATTATAATGCTAAGTCATCCTTAATCCTAAACATAGCATATGGTATCAAGACCCTAGGCATATGCACCACAATAACACAAATAGAGTCAACCACGGCCACGGTTCAGAAAATAGAAACTCAACAAATTGGAAACAGAGACAACCACGGCCTGCCCCTGGTTGGGACCACGCCCGTGGTCTGGACCACGGCCAGGGTGTGGTGGCAACCACGCGCATGGTCTGGTGTCAGCACACAACATTATATTTTCCAGAGACAACCACGGCCAGCCCGTGGTGGTGGCCACGACCGTGGTTGGCCACGAGACACCAAAATTCCATTTCAGAGAGAACCACGGCCAGGCCGTGGTGGTGACCACGCTCGTGGTTTGGAATCTGGGCAGGAATAGTTCCACGCCCAACTTCAAACTAAAACCCTAATTTCTCTATGGGATCATGTCCTTAAATCCATCAAAATACACTAACCATATCATTCACTTTCATATACCTAAATCCTTGAAAACATGTAACAAAACACATCAACCTTAAGCATAGCTGAAAACCCTAGATTCAAGCTTAATCCTATATCATACACTTTCACTCTAAGAACATCATACAATAGCACAAGTAAATCCACACTCACCTTGAAGTGCTCCTAACTTGATTCCAAGATGGGAGTGGTAGTCAAGGCAACCTTCCCTTCAACTTCCTTCAAAACACCTAACCAAAACAACCAACTTTTAGACATGGGTGTTCTTGATTCTTGGAGATGAAAATGAGTTTCTGAAGAAACTAATACCATAGGATTGAGGAAGAGATCATAGTGGTCAATAACCATCAAATAACCTAAGCCAAAAGGTGTATAAAAATACTTACTTTGGAATCTTGAACTCTTGAACAAGCTTAGCTATGGAACTTAGCAAATTTTGGAGAAGATGAGCCTTTGGCTCTCCCTAGGCTGGCCAGTCCTCTTAACCACAAAGGGGTGAAGTTGCTTTGTCAACTTTGCCCCCCACTTATGTGAAAAAATACCAAATTGCCACTGAGGACGTAAAAGACTAAAATACCCTTGTGATTTCTAAGAATTCCCAATTGGTCCTGAAGAAAATTAAATTTACCAGTAGGTCCTAACTTAGCCAGAATAAATATAAGAGTTTAGAGTTCACCAATATCTTCCTTAGGTTCTACCGAGTTCACCGGTATAGCCAGAATCTCGACTTAATCATTCTAACTCAATCTATTACCATTTCTGTAACAGAACATACAACTCATCCAAAGAATTTACTAAGTCATAACATATGAAATTTAGGGATGTTACACATCATAAACATATTGCATATTAATGGATTGAAATTATTTGATGTGTTGAATTGGTTATTATTCTTGCATTCTAATTCCATGCATACTTTATTCGCAAGTTATGTTCACATTTACTGGGAAGTTATTCTCACCTTTTTTTTTTCAGATTCACTAGAGAACCTTGACCCCCTACGGGTTAAGTACGGCATTTTCTATTGCTTGTTGCTGTTAGCGATAAATTGTATTTTGATACTTGTATTTTGGGGCAACTGAACTCCATTATGTATTTACGACCAGTTGTGCAATATATTGTACCCTGATAAGGCATGATAGGGAGACTGATGAAATACTGTTGATGTTCTCAGTTCTGCTAGTATTTTGTTCAGGCTGTAGTGATTTGATTAGATTGTTAATATGTTTTAGATTGTGCTCAGTCTAGATAGTATTTGATATACAATTGTATGTTTTTACGTACTCTGATATTTTTGGATGAGGCCAGAGACCTCCTGTGTATATATGCTTGATGTTGTGTTATGAAATGATTGCGTTGGAAACCTTTGTTTATTTTGCTCTGTCACTTTGGAAACATTCGAAAAACAGAGGAAGTTCTATTGAATTTTCTGTATATATTTCACGTAGGTGCGTATGAATTGGTAAATGGTGTACAAAATATTAGGTGTTACAATTATGCTTGATTACTTTACTTGAGTTTCTCCCCAATGCTCTTTTATTCTTATTGGTTTTTAGCTTCTTATATCCCTATTAATTCCTTCCTTTACCTTGGCCCCATTACAGCCTTGAGCAAAGCCCTCTTGATTTGTGTATGCATATGTATTGAGTAGTGGAGAAGTAGAAGATAAGCAAGCTTATGGTAGTGCAATTTTCATGAGTTGAATTGAGTGAAACACCTACCTTTTAAACACTTGAGAGCTTGATAGTGCATCTTGTGAGGTTTCATCATTCTTAATCCATGCAATTCAGTTGAAACTACCTTGCTTGTTGGTTTGAGATGTAAAGCTATGTTGACACATGCATGTTGTGATCTCTTGACACTTTGGTTGCTTTTCTTGCACATGCAATTTTACACCCTTGAATGTCATTGGAAAGTGTGTCTTTTTGAGTCTTTAGTTGTTAAGTTGTTATTGTGTTAGTGTTTTGGTTTCTTTGATTTTCCTAGTTCAATTTTAAGTTTGCTCGGGATGTGCAAAAGCTAAGTGTGGGGGAATTTGATAAACACTATTCACACATATTAATAATCCCTCATATCTAGTGTCTTTTTTCTTCTTTTGTGATTAATTGATTGGAATTGGCTTAGTTTTATAAGTTTGGGTTTCAATGGGTTTATTACAAATTGTCAGCATTTCTTGATTTTTGACACTGTCTCTGTGTTTTGGTCATATCTTGAGCTATAGGCATCTAAAAATTGTGAACTTTATATTGTAGGAAAGCTAAGACGAAGATATACAACTTTTATGCAGAGCTCATAAGCTGATTCGGATGTCTAGTGGGATGAATTGGGCCTGAAATTTAGAGATAGGAAGTTGTCACTGGAACTCGACCCACATGCATTGATTGGACCATTAATTAACATTTGGAGGTCCAATGGAGCAGAAACCTGTGCCAAATGAAATCAAACACCCAAGACGTCAACTGTGATGAAGACCATTTTGCCAAACTACGGCGTTTTGGGGGTGTTATGATCACGTGAAGTTAAAGGTTGGTTCAGTTACCTTGTGGGATTAATTTGGGCATAACTTTCTCCTCTTAAGCCCAAATTAAGCAAATTAGTTGGCCTTGGAAAGCTAAGAGGCAGAGGATTAAGATGAATCTAGGGGAATTCTTGTATTTTAATTTTTAGAGTCTATTATTTGGAGGGAAACAGAATCATACAAGATACACTTTCTGTTTTACTATAATTTGAATTCCCTTTATTTTCTCCTCCTTCTCTCTAGGGTTTTCTCTCTCTAGTTCTTTCTCTTCTTCTTCCTCTAGAAGCCTCCTTGGACTGTAGCCATGGAGGGCTAAAAATCTGAGATCAATTCAAGATACGTCAAGGAATTTCGGTTTGGCTTGAGACTTTGTTCTTCAATTTTCGTTTTAAATGCATTTAGATTTTCTTTTCTCTTCTCTCTTGTTAATTCATATTTCATTATGTATGAATGGAGATCATTGTTTGTGTGTTTCGAATTATGGATTAGGAATGTGATTTTGATTGATTACTCAATGTTTCATCCCTTAAATTGAAGAGAATTGAATTACAGATTCGTGGTTTAGGTTAATTGATTCTTGCAATTAAACTAGCATTGATTTTACAGATTTGTGAATCTTTTGTTAGTTGAATCCTAGATGATCATCTAGTAGTGAATCTCAATTCTAATGCAGAGATCTCAGTTGGAATTGAATTAACCATCTAATTTGATTCAAATGCATGCTTAGTAGTCTGTGATAGCTGAATTCGGAATTTCGACAAAGTATCTTGGATTGGTTGTTTGCTTATTTGATCGTTCGTAGTTTTAATTGCTCTTTACAATTTGGAAACATACAAATCCCCACTGTTTTGAGTCTTGATATAATTGAATTGCATCCATGATCCTTTGAGAGACGACTTAGGTCATTGCATTATACTACAAACCTTCTGTGAACTTATTTTTACTATTTGATTGAGTTCGGCAGCTAATATCAACGTGTCTTCAATTTCATTTGATAGAATGAATGAATTGATTTGCTTGTAGGATAGAAATATACTTATGAGTCATGTGTAACCATGATTAGGGCTTATCTTAATTGCATCTTGCTTAAATTCTAATGTCAATATAGAGAAAGGTTGAGAGTGATAGTTTTGCATGACCATCGGAAGAGGCATATAAAAGAATTAGAACCCTAGGTTAATAACTCATGATCTTTGAATATGATTGAGGGGAATTGAAGTAATTCAAATGAAGTGTAGAGGGAGATTGCAACCCTATGTTTATTTCCTTGATAATTTTCAC
The DNA here is from genome assembly GCA_023212625.1 of Styphnolobium japonicum. Classification (NCBI taxonomy): domain Eukaryota; kingdom Viridiplantae; phylum Streptophyta; class Magnoliopsida; order Fabales; family Fabaceae; genus Styphnolobium; species Styphnolobium japonicum. The sequence goes on from JALBWW010000011.1 coordinate 19,279,303, forward strand.
ATTTCAAATTGTTACCTTTCACTTCCTTAATTTGACCTTCTTGCTTTCTTATTTTGTTTCTTTTGCTTTAATTCCTTATCGTTTATTTGGATAACTTACAAATTCTTTACATTAGTAATTGGCATAACTTGGTAACGAATTTCCATTGGAATGATCTATACTGACTTCTTTATTACTTGTTCGATACATGCACTTGCGTGGTGTGAAAACCTTCAACAATTGTCTACATTCATTCTTCCCAATACTAAATTGATAAACATATTTTATATGCATAATTTAGCACCTCTCATTGGTCTATTCTTATGAAATTATTGCATATATGAAGTGAAAATTGCATAATTCCTCATATATTGGTTATGTTGTTACAAATTGAGCAAAACACCCGAAGGACTATTCAAAGCAGTTGTTGAATCAAAATATCATGAACTTGAATGTTGATATAAGTATAGCTCAAACAAAAGAGAAATGAAGACCTAAACTCAGTGAATTTTGGGTTACATCAAATTCAGGACAAATCAGAAAATTCCTGCTCAAACCTATACTCGGTTATTTGGTGATTTCTCAAGATCTAACCGTTGGATGTAGCTGAAATTTTGATATGTCATTCATGACATCATTCTATATGACTTTCATAGAAATGAAGATTTCCAGATAAGCAACGGAAGTGGGTCCAAATTAGGCAACAAGTTGGTGGCTGTCATTATTGATATAATCTGAGTAGTTTCGGAAAAATGGTCATAGCTCAAGATCTAACCGTTAGATCTGGCTGAATTTTTGACATGTTCTTCACGACTGCATGTGATACAACTTTCATGAAGAAAAGATTTCCAAATTATGATGGGAGCAATAACGAATTTGGTAATCTTCGGAGCTGAAATTTCAACCCATGTGCAAAGAGATTTGACAAAATTGTAATTGAATAGTTCTAGCCTTTGCCTATAAAAGGAAGGCATTTGCCACACTTAAGGGCATCCCATTTTCTGAATTCTCTCATTGTAGTTTGAGTTAAGGGTGATTCTTTGATAAATTGTGAGATTTATACTTTGATTTCAAGGTTAATTCTTCCAATTTGTCTAAAGTAAATCCCAAAGCTCTTGTAGTTTGTATAATATATTCTTCATCTTATTCAAGTTTCTTCATCTTGATGTCTAGTTAAGGTTCTTCCTAGAGTTAGGGGTGAAGCTTTCATAAATTGTGAGATTTATACTTTGATTTCAAGGTTAGATCTTCCAATTTGTTTAAAGTAAATCCCGAAACTCTAGCCCGTTGTGTTCTTGTTAATACCAAAACCACTTTCATTTCTATCATGCTTTTCACTTGTTCTTTTGTTTCCTTTAATATAATGAGTAGCTAAATTTCTATACTAGGATTGCAATTTGAACTCACACGTAATTTGATTCGTTTATCATATCCAAGAGTAGGTTGATTATCTTGAATTGTTTATCTTACTTGTTCTTAATGTTTTTAATTAATTGGCCATTAATTACATTGAATTAATAAACCTTAAGCAACTTAACAAAGGGATTTTGGTTTTAGATCTAGGTAAGATAACATATGATCTTTGTGCGAAAGCCTTAGGTTTATATAGGATAGACATATACCTATATGACATATGTAACCATTAATGAAATCGGAACTTAATGAATTCTTGATTATTTGATGGACATAGACATATAGTTTATCATTAATTAAGGATATTTCTATTTGACCATCGAAAGAGGCTTATAGATAAATTAAGGATTTCTAGTTAACAATTCAGATAATTAATTGATCTTAGATAGAAGTAAGAGAATCAAGTAAAGTGTGAGGAATAATTGCAATCCTAGGCTTGGTTAAATTTGATCATTAAATTCTTCTTCTTGTTTACTTTAATTTTTAATCTTTCATAACACTTCCTCGTATTAAGTTGTTTAAATAAGATTGAGTTTTGTAAACTTTTAATAGATAGTTAAATTTAGAATTAATCCCTGTGGGTTCGACACTTTCTTACTATTATATTACTTGATTTGCGATAACGTATACTTGCGTTCTGATTTACCACATCATGTTTTTGGCGCCGTTGCCGGGGATTAATTCTTTATTTTGCTACTATTAATATTAGCATACTTGGTCTTAATTTAAACTTGTTCTTTTATTTCTTTTTAATTTTTTGAACTGTTTATGCGTAGTGCTTAAGACAAGGAGTTGATTCCTCTTAATCTTGAGATTGAGCGAACTTGCCGCAGAAACAGAAAAGAACGTCGTCAAGAGTTATTGCAACAAAGAAGAATGGCTGACAATAAAAGAAATCGATACCTTGGGCCAGTTGATCAACAACCCAGAACTCTTAGGGATTATATAATTCCTACTGTTGATGGAGTTCATTCAAGTATTGTCAGACCTCCAATACAAGCTAACAACTTTGAGATTAAGCTAGGAGTGATCCAGATGCTGCAAAATAATCAATTTGGGGGTTTGCCTCATGAAGACCCAAATGCGCATATAGCAAATTTCCTGGAGATCTGTGACACTTTCAAGCACAATGGATGTTCTGCAGATGCTATTTGGTTAAGAATTTTTCCCTTTTCACTAAGAGACAAGGCCAAAAGTTAGTTGAATTCTCTACCTGATAGCTCTATCACTACTTGGGATATGTTGGCACAAAAATTCTTAGCTAAGTATTTCCTTCCTGCAAAGAGTGCAAAGTTGAGGAATGAAATTACCTCTTTTCAGCAATATGATTCAGAATCATTGTATGAGGCATGGGAGAGATTCAAGGATCTACTTAGAAGATGCCCTCATCATGGGGTACAAAAGTGGCTTCAAGTTCAGACTTTCTATAATGGCTTGACTAACGCTCTAAGGTCAACCATTGATGCTGCTGCTGGTGGTGCATTGATGAACAAAACTGTTGATGAAGGTTATGATTTATTGGAAGAGATGGCTTCCAATAACTATGAATGGCCTACTGAAAGAGCATCACAAAGGAAAGTGGCTGGAATTTATGAAGTAGATACTTTATCTGCTTTATCTGCACAAGTAGCTGCGCTGACCAAGAAGCTAGACTCAGTTGGGAGTCAATCCAATCAACAGTCAATATATGCTATTCAAAGCCCTTTCATGATCTGTGAGTATTGCTCTGGACCCCATTCTGTTGATCAATGCTCTTTTAATTCTGAAACTGCTAATTATGTGGGTAATTTCAATCGGTAACAACACAACCCAAATTCAAATTTCTATAATCCTGGTTGGAGGAATCACCCAAATTTTTCTTGGAGAAATAACCAAGAAGCTTCATCATCAGCTAGACCGATGGGACCACCTGGGTTCCAACAACAAGCTCCACAACAAGAGAAGAAATCTGTAATGGAAGAAACCATCTTACAATTGACTAAGAGTACTCAACAATGTATGAATCAACTTCAAAGTCAAGGAGCTTCTATCCGGAATCTTGAGGATCAAATAGGGCAATTATCTGGTTTTATGAATAATCTCCCTCAAGGTAGTTTGCCGAGCAACACAGAGACCAATCCTAAGGGAGGTAATAATGAACAATGTAAGGCTGTTACCCTCAAGAGTGGCAAAGAATTGGATGAGCCCATTCAAAAACCTGAAGAAAATGAAGATGAGAAGATTCATGAACAATCAAAGAGCAATTATGAAGAGCCTTTTCTATTGAAGAAATCTGAGAAGAAAGAACCCCCTCAACCTCCATTCCCACAACGACTTCAAAAGCAAAAGATGGACAAGCAATTCACCAAGTTTCTAGAGGTTTTCAAGAAACTTCATATCAATATTCCTTTTGCTGAAGCTTTGGAACAGATGCCGAGCTATGTCAAGTTTATGAAGGAAATCTTGTCCAAAAAGAAGACTTGGAGATTTTGAAAGCTGTTGCACTTCTTGAAGAGTGCAGTGCCATATTACAGAAAAAGCTTCCGCCAAAGCTAAAAGATCCAGGGAGTTTTACTATTCCTTGTACTATTGGAAACAAATTTTTTGGTAAAGCTTTATGTGATTTAGGAGTTAGTATAAATTTGATGCCTCTTTCTGTTTACAGGCAACTTGGATTGATGGAGGTGAAACAAACCAATCTAACTCTACAATTAGCAGACAGATCTCTCACCTACCCAAAAGGAGTGGTGGAAGATATTTTAGTGAAAGTTGACAAATTCATATTTCTTGCTGATTTTGTTGTATTAGACATGGAGGAGGATCGAGATGTTCCAATCATTCTTAGGAGACCTTTCCTAGCTACTGGTAGAACTCTCATAGATGTACAAAAAGGTGAGCTGACTATGAGGGTACAAGATCAAGAAGTAACATTCAATGTCTTTAAAACTATGAAATATCCTCAAGAATCTGATGAATGCTTCATGATTAATGTTATTGATGATAGTGAATTCGAATCAAGTACTAATGGTTTTAGTACTGATCCTTTAGAAGATGCTATTATTAATCTACCTTGTGAGGATAGGCAGGAATCCCTTGAGTTTGTGCAATGGCTTAATACATCACCGTCTTACATTCATATTGGAAAACAATTCGAGGATTTGGAGTTGTCGATGAAAGATGGGACTACAATGAAATCCTCAGTTGAAGAACCAGCAGAGTTGGAGCTAAAGCAACTTCCTGATCATTTGAGGTATGTGTTTTTAGGAGAATCTTCTACCTTACCAGTTATTATCTCATCTTCTCTTAATAGTGTGCAGGAAGAGAAATTGCTAAGATTGTTGCGAGAATATAAGAAAGCCTTGGGATGGACCATAGCAGATATCAAAGGAATAAGCCCATCTATTTGCATGCATAAGATTCTGCTAGAGAAAGGATCAAAGCCCACCATTGAACATCAAAGGAGGTTGAATCCGATAATGAAGGAAGTAGTCAAGAAAGAGATTATTAAATGGTTGGATGCTGGAATCATTTACCCCATTTCTGATAGTTCGTGGGTCAGCCCAGTACAATGTGTACCTAAAAAGGGAGGTATAACTGTAATTACCAATGATAACAATGAACTAATTCCCACTAGAACTGTTACAAGTTGGTGAGTCTGTATGGACTACAGAAAGTTGAACAAAGCAACAAGGAAAGACCATTTTCCTCTCTCGTTCATTGATCAAATGTTAGACAGACTTGCTGGTCGAACTTATTACTGCTTTTTGGATGGCTATTCGGGGTACAACCAAATTGCCATAGCTCCTGAAAATCAAGAAAAGACAACTTTCACATGTCCTTATGGGACATTTGCTTTTCGAAGGATGCCATTCGGATTGTGCAATGCACCTGCAACTTTTCAACGATGCATGATGTCAATCTTCTCAGATATGGTGGAGCAGTCAATTGAGGTATTTATGGATGACTTCTCTGTATTTGGTGATTCTTTTGACCTTTGCCTTAATAATCTTGCTTTAGTGCTAAAAAGATGTGTAGAGACTAATCTGGTACTAAATTAGGAGAAGTGCCATTTTATGGTTCAAGAAGGAATAGTCCTTGGCCATAAAGTTTCTGCTAAAGGAATTGAAGTAGACAAAGCAAAGATTGAGACAATTGAAAAATTACCTCCACCTACTTCAGTGAAGGGCAGGCTTCTACAGATGATTTATTAAGGATTTTTCTAAGATCTATAAACCTTTGTGTAATTTACTTGAGAAAGATATTCCTTTTGAATTTGATGAATCTTGCCTTGAAGCTTACAGGATTTTGAAAGAAAAGTTGATTACAGCACCAATCATTGTAGCACCAGATTGGAATATCCCATTTGAACTCATGTGTGATGCTAGTGATTTTGCAGTGGGGGCAGTTCTTGGTCAAAGGAAGAACAAAAAGATGCATGCCATTTACTATGCGAGCAATACCTTGAATGATGCTCAACTTAACTATACTACCACAGAAAAGGAACTTCTTGCTGTGGTATTTGCTTTTGATAAATTTCGATCTTATTTAATTGGAACAAGAGTAATCGTCTATACAGATCATTCAGCAATCAAGTATTTGATTTCCAAGAAAGATGCTAAGTCGAGATTGATCAGATGGATACTCTTGTTACAAGGATTTGATCTTGAGATTCAGGACAGAAAAGGAACAGAAAATCAAGTGGCCGACCACTTATCTAGATTGGAAAATGACAATAATGAAGGAGGTAAAGTGCAAATTAATGAATGTTTTCCTGATGAACAACTCTTTACCCTTCAAGATAATATACCATGGTATGCTGATTTTGTTAATTATCTTGTAAGTGGTATTTTACCGCCTGAGCTTAACTGGCAATAAAGAAAGAAATTTTTGCATGATGTAAAATACTATGTTTGGGATGAACCTTTCTTGTTTAAGCAATGTGCAGATCGAATTTTAAGAAGGTGTATCCCCAGTGAAGAAGTTGATAACATCTTGCATCAATGCCATTCATCTGATTATGGAGGACACTTTGGAGGAGAAAAGACACCACAGTCTGGTTTTTATTGGCCATCATTATTTAAGGATGCTTACTCCTTTGTTGTAAAATGTGACAGGTGCCAACGGACTGGAAATATCTCTAGAAGACATGAGATGCCCCTCAATAACATCTTAGAAGTGGAGATCTTTGACGTATGGGGTATTGATTTCATGGGTCCTTTCATCTCATCTTTTAATAACCTCTATATTCTTGTTGCTGTTGATTATGTTTCTAAATGGGTTGAAGCAACTGCTTTACCCACTAATGATTCTAAAGTAGTGTTGAATTTTTTGAAGAGAAACATATTCACTAGGTTTGGAACTCCAAGAGCAATAATAAGTGATGAAGGGAGTCATTTTTGTAACAAATACTTTGGAGCCCTTCTTGCTAAATATGGAGTGACTCATAGGGTGGCAACTGCATACCATCCTCAAACTAGTGGCCAAGTTGAGGTTTCTAACAGAGAAATCAAGAGGATCTTAGAGAAAACTGTGAATCCCACAAGAAAGGATTGGTCCAAGAGATTGGATGATGCATTATGGGCTTATCGAACGACATACAAAACTCCGATTGGAATGTCACCATATCGATTGGTGTTTGGCAAAGCATGTCACCTTCCAGTGGAGCTGGAACATAATGCATATTGGGCTATCAAAAAGCTCAATTTTGATATGAAGCAAACTGGTGAGAAAAGTTTCCTCCAACTCAACGAGATGGATGAGTTCCGTCTTTAGTCATATGAAAATGCCAAATTGTACAAGGAGCAAACAAAAAGGTGGCATGATCAGAAGATTGTCAAGAGAGAATTCCAAGCAGGTCAAAAAGTCTTACTTTTCAACTCGAGGTTGAAATTATTTCCTGGAAAACTTAGATCGAGATGGTCAGGACCGTTCGTGATAGTCAAGGTGTCCCCATTTGGAGCAATTGAAATCAAAGATGAGAAAACCCAAGCCACATTTAAGGTCAATGGTCAGAGATTGAAGCATTATTGGGGAGGACCCATCGATCGTGAAAAATCTTCAATCACGCTGGCTGACAATGAATGATCTTTGATAGATTACTTTTCACCGGTTAAATGGCGGATAACGGTACTCCGTGAATTTTTTTCGATCCCTTCAGTTACCCACAAATATTGAAATCTGTATAAAATTTTACTCATTTCTCTTTCCTTCTTTCTTTCCAAATGGATAACAGGCTTGTTAACTTATGCAAGCGATTCCCTTCTCTTCCTCAAAATGCTTTAACTAATATTTATTCTGCAAGGTTTAAAAGAATAAGGATGCTTATGCACAAGGGCATCCCTACTAATATACGCTGGTTAATTGAAGCAAAGGTCCGATTAACAGGTGAATTTTCTGACGCTCTTCTTTCATATATGCCAGGGCTAGGTAAAAGTTTATATGCAAAGAAAAGAAGAGCAAAAAGGTTACGGGTCTGCTATAAATGTGCAAGATGGACCTGTAACACAAAATGCAGATCACTTGGAATGGTGTCTATAAATCGAGATGACAAAATTAACTTCATTAAGGATGGCATGAGTAAGGAGTCTTTAGATAACATTCTATTGACTCTTGAGACGCATCCTAGTGGAGATGTGCAGGGAGTACTTCTTGATTTATGACCAATATTCCAAGCTGAACATAAGCGTTATAGTCTTGGGAATCTGACTTAAAAAGACCCTATTTGCTAATTTTTAAGAAAATTGGAAGAGAAGCCGACCATCGGCCCATAGAGAGCATTGAAGCCGTTACTGGACGTAAAACCAGAGGAAAGTGTGAGCTACAATCACACCAACTGTAAGTATTGTTATTTTGTTTCTTTCCTTATTTTCTTCTTGTTCAAAAAAAAAATTAAAAAAATTTTTTTTTTTAAAAATTTAAAAAAATTTTTTAAAAAAAGATAGCCGTATTTTTTTGAAAAATGTTTTGTATATTTTCAAACTTCTCCTGACACATATAGATTAGCATTTTATCCTAGTTGTATAGCTATTATCATTTATGTGTTTATTTTCAAACTTTCCTGACACGTAAATCTACCCCTCCTTTATAGGTGTAATTATTATATTTGAGTTTTGAAACCTTTAAATATTGCACTTTGCTCTCTTCAGATCATTGATAAGGTGAGAGTACAAAAAAAAAAAGAAGAAGAGAGAGATAGAAGTAACTTCAGTTCGTCGAATCAAAAGTGTTTGTGTCTTTTGTGGATCTAATCCTGGAAAGGATAAAGATTTTGTAAATATGGCAAACCATCTTGGTCGAGTGCTAGCTGAGAGAAAAATCCATTTAGTTTACAGAGGAGGTAGTCTTGGGTTAATGGGTTGTGTAGCAACTGCTGCACATTTAGGATGTGGCAAAGTCCTTGGTGTCATTCCCAGTCCTTTAGCCATAGGCAATCCCGTTGGAAAAACCGTAGGGGATGAAGTAATGGTATCATGCATGCACCAACGCATGAACATTATGATAGCAAATGCTGATGCCTTTATTGCCCTACCTGGTGGTTTTGGAACTTTGGAAGAGATCTTCCAAATTGCATCCTGGTTACAGCGAAACTTTCACCAAAAACCCATAGGTATATTAAATGTTAATGGTTTTTATGACAGTTTGTTTTGTTTTCTTGATCATGCTATGGAACAAAGGTTCATCTCACAAGCGACACGTCAAATTCTTGTAACTGCTGCAACCCCGGAGCAATTGCTCGATCAACTACACGAATTTGTCCCACAACGTGATCCAGCGATGGCTCTACTGAATTGGGAACAAGGCAGCAACAGCAAAAAGCGAAAACTTAATTTGACTTTGTCCGTATGAATTTTTGTTCTCTGTTATGGTTTTAGTTTTTTTTTGTGAATTTTCTTATTTCAGGCTCGATTTGCAGTTTTCTGGTAAGATCTTCTACACTCCACTTATCTTTATTTTGACATTGGGGACAATGTCTTAAATTAGTTGGGGGGAGTGATAGTTAACATTGTCATGCCATGTACATAGTTTGTTAAAAAAAAAAAATTAACCAGTTAATTTTTGTTGTTACTAACTTATTAGATGTATGATGGCAGAGTAAGGAGTAATTTTACTCTTGAGACGTATCTCAACTTGCATTTCATAGTAGGTCTAAAATCAGTTTGTTCTTGTATATAGAAATAGAAAAAAAAAAGATTCATTTTGATCTTTTCGATTCATTTTGATGCAAGCATATGCTGAATTGTAACTTAGTTGATGATAAAAGTATGCAAAACAGTTTATAGTTGAATTATTTTTCAAAATTCGTGATATACATGTATATATGACTGTGGATATTAGGAAGAAGGCATGTTTGAATTGAGTAAATGTTTCATACCTTTGTGAGTTTTGGGCTTGTCCATGTTTGATACTTATGCTTGGTTTATTATCTTTCATGAGTGATGTCAATTATGGATTTATTTTCTAGAACTTGCACTGAATCAATTTGAGATTACATTGATCTATATGTTACATAAAAATGATAGAGGCAATTTTCTTGACTTAGCTACTTTGGCCAAATAAGCCTACCTTACATTTATCCCATTGTTAACCCCCTTTGAGCCTACTTGCCCTTTTTGTTGTTCTTAACTTTTACAAGCCTTCAGTGAAAAATCATGTTTTACTTCACCTTAGGGAATAAGAGAGCATTGGTTTTCCTAATTGGAGGAGTTCTTTTGGTTGCAATGATTTAAGTGTGGGGGAATTGGTTTGCTGATGCGAAGTGTTTGGTTAAAAAAAAAGAACAAAAAAAAAGCTAAATTAAAAAAAAAAGAGAAAAAAAAATAAAAGGTTGTTAAAAAAAAAAGGAATGGAAGGAATGTGTGAAGAGAATGTGCATTATAGGATTTTTGGTAAAAGTTTATGATTTCTACTTGAGTTACTTGATCAATCAATTTGAGACACTTATATTAGCTTTGTATTAGGCTTCATTAGATGTTTATTGTGCCCAATATTAGTATTTTAGATGAGTTTAATGTTGTTGGGCTTCATTTGGTTTTAATGTAAATATTGGATAATTTTCAGATTTTGATGCATTTTGACATTTCTTCCTTGGTTAGGCCATAACTTGGGACTCGGTGATCCAATTGAGGTGATCTAGGTGTCTTTGGAAAGCTAAGACAAGGATCTACAAGTTTCATGAAGAACTCAAGAGCTGGATCGGACTTCTAAGGGCCCAAAATAGCCTTGAAATACAGAGTGAGTTTGCTGTCACGGAACCATCTGGGCAGTATGCACATATTGGACTATATAGTGGGTTATAGGCCTCCTCTTGGGCTGAAACTTGGTCATTTGAAAGATAAGACCCATATCTCCAACTTCAATGAAAACTATTTTGTCAATAGATGTCGTTTTAGGAATGCTTTTGAAGCTACAAGTTGGTCTGAATTTGGAAACAAGTTCTTCCAACCTAACTTGAGGTAGGTACAGTGTTTTTGGCATTTCTAGAGTTCTAAAAGTCGAAATGACATGATTCAAATTGGAGATTTTCAAGGAGACAACTGGCTACAACTTTCATGAAGACATCCAAGCCAAAATACACCGTCTAGGTGATAAATTTGAAGCCAGAAGGCGGATAAGAGTTGTTGACTAAAAGCCACCAACCATACACCAACCCACCTACCATGCACCAACCCACCAACCATGCATCAAGCTTCCATTTTTGACAATTTTCATATTTTTATAGCTTGTATTCAGATTATGTACATGTACAAATTGGCTTCTAGGATTAGTATCAATAGACCAAACCTCTTTGTATTAGATGATTCAATTTTAAGTAAGTTTCAAGAAAGTTTGAGTATTTTTGAGAGTTTTCTTTCTCTTCTTCTCAATTCTCTTTAAAATTTCGTTTTTGTACTTTTATTTTTGAGTTCTTCCTTCCCATCCATGGAAGGCTAGGCTCTCATAATCAATCCAAGGGATTAGCCATCTTGTTGTTTAATTTGGAGATATTGTTTTGCTTGTTCATATTGCTTAATTGTTATTCAAGTTTCTCTTCTTCCTCTTTTGATTTTTATCTAGATTAAATTGCTTAATTTGATTTAGATGTTAATGTGGTGATAGCTTTATTATCATGTATTCTAAGAGGATCACATAGAATAAACAATTTATTAAAGCTTTTTGATGGATTGTTTAGCTTGGTTAAATTCTTGATCTTAAGTTAATCTATGTTTGGATGGTGCTTACTTTATCTAACCTTGGTTAATTAAATCCTAGATGCTTATCTAGTAGAGGATTCTTGGATCATGTTGAGGCGTCTTGATATGATCTAAGGCCAAGAACACGGTTAGCAATTAAGTGAATTCCTTGTGATCAATGATGAGTTAAACTCAAGATCGGTAAATTTCCTTGGATTGGTTGTTTCTTTATATTTGTTTACAACTTTAAGTCTTGAACTATTTTTTTAATCTTATTAATCAACATCAAAACCCCCCTTTTAATTATCTTGATTTGATTAAATCTTTGTTCTTTTTGGATCCTTGAGAGACGATTTGGTTCATGCTCTATACTACAAATTAGTTTGCGAACCGGTAATTTTTAGTATTTGACGGGGTCTCGACAACCTCTTGTCATTACTCCGCAATGCTTTTTATTCTCTTTGGTTTTTAACTTGTTATTATCCATATTGTTCCCTTCCTTCACCTTATAACCTCATTACAATCTTTTTGAAAGACCTCTTGATTTGTGAAATTTATTTGATCTAAATAGTGGAGAATTGATATATGTGCATATGGTAAGATACTTTCATAATTTGACTGAGTTGAGCGCAAACAGTTAACCTAAACACTTTGTGTGATTTGAGTATCACTTGTGAGGAATTTTACTCAATTTGAATATGCCTATTTCTGATTAAAGCATGATTATGCTATGTATATTTTACTCTCAATTGCTTTGATTCAACTATACTTTGTAAAACATATTTGAATTTGATACAATGCTTGTATTTGAAAATTAATTGAATTGATTAAATGAAGTATTACATGTTTGTGGATATCATCTTGGTAAACCCTTACGAGACTATAACTCGTCCACTAGGGAAACCTAGGGGTTTAAAGGCTTGTGGCACGTGCTAAGTGCCATCGTGTTTTCCTACGAAAGTGAATTAGATTAGGTATAATCAGTTTTTATTCTTTTAGTTTAATATTAGGCTGTTTCTTGTTTGAGGACAAACAACAACTCAAGTGTGGGGGAATTTGATAAACATATTTTATATGCATAATTTAGCACCTCTCATTGGTCTATTCTTATGAAATTATTGCATATATGAAGTGAAAATTGCATAATTCCTCATATATTGGTTATGTTGTTACAAATTGAGCAGAACACCCGAAGGACTATTCAAAGCAGTTGTTGAATCAAAATATCATGAACTTAAATGTTGATATAAGTATAGCTCAAACAAAAGAGAAATGAAGACCTAAACTCAGTGAATTTTGGGTTACATCAAATTCAAGACAAATCAGAAAATTCCTGTTCAAACCTATACTCGGTTATTTGGTGATTTCTTAAGATCTAACTATTGAATGTAGCTGAAATTTTGATATGTCATTCATGACATCATTATCTATTACTTTCATAGAAATGAAGATTTCCAGATTAGCACAGGAAGTGGGTCAAAATTAGGCAACAAGTTAGTGGTTGTCATTATTGATATAATCTGAGTAGTTTCAGTAAAATGGTCATATCTCAAGATCCAACCGTTAGATCTGGCTAAATTTTTGACATGTTCTTCATGATTGCATGTGCTACAACTTTCATGAAGAAAAGATTTCCAAATTATGATGGGAGCAATAACGAATTTGGTAATCTTCGGAGCTGAAATTTCAACCCATGTGCAAAGAGATTTGACAAAATTGTAATTGAATAGTTCTAGCCTTTGCCTATAAAAGGAAGGCATTTGCCACACTTAAGGGCATCCCATTTTCTGAATTCTCTCATTGTAGTTTGAGTTAGGGGTGATTCTTTGATAAATTGTGAGATTTATACTTTGATTTCAAGGTTAATTCTTCCAATTTGTCTAAAGTAAATCCCAAAGCTCTTGTAGTTTGTATAATATATTCTTCATCTTATTCAAGTTTATTCATCTTGATGTCTAGTTAAGGTTCTTCCTAGAGTTAGGGGTGAAGCTTTCATAAATTGTGAGATTTATACTTTGATTTCAAGGTTAGATCTTCCAATTTGTTTAAAGTAAATCCCGAAACTCTAGCCCGTTGTGTTCTTGTTAATACCAAAACCACTTTCATTTCTATCATGCTTTTCACTTGTTCTTTTGTTTCCTTTAATATAATGAGTAGCTAAATTTCTATACTAGGATTGCAATTTGAACTCACACGTAATTTGATTCGTTTATCATATCCAAGAGTAGGTTGATTATCTTGAATTGTTTATCTTACTTGTTCTTAATGCTTTTAATTAATTGACCATTAATTAAATTGAATTAATAAACCTTAAGCAACTTGACAAAGGGATTTTGGTTTTAGATCTAGGTAAGATAACATATGATCTTTGTGCGAAAGCCTTGGGTTTATATAGGATAGACATATACCTATATGACATATGTAACCATTAATGAAATCGGAACTTAATGAATTCTTGATTATTTGATAGACATAGAAATATAGTTTATCATTAATTAAGGATATTTCTATTTGACCATCGAAAGAGGCTTATAGATAAATTAAGGATTTCTAGTTAACAATTCAGATAATTAATTGATCTTAGATAGAAGTAAGAGAATCAAGTAAAGTGTGAGAAATAATTACAATCCTAGGCTTGGTTAAATTTGATCATTAAATTCTTCTTCTTGTTTACTTTAATTTTTAATCTTTCATAACACTTCCTCTTATTAAGTTGTTTAAATAAGATTGAGTTTTGTAAACTTTTAATAGATAGTTAAATTTAAAATTAATCCCTGTGGGTTCGACACTTTCTTACTATTATATTACTTGATTTGCGATAACGTATACTTGCGTTCTAATTTACCACATCATAAATAAAATTTATGAATCTGCCAATAGAACAACAATAATTAATTCAAGGATCTAAGTAAAAGAGAACGAACATATAAACTATTTTAAGGAAACCTATTAATGATGGAACATGGTACAAAACATATTACTATTAAAGAATATGTAAAGCAAATCTCTTGAAAACTCAAAGCATTAGCAAATATCTTACTAGAACAGATGTGTCCTACAAGTAGATTCTTGTGCCTTTCCCTTTAGAATGGTAATTTAGTGGTGGAGATTGAATAATAGAATTGCTATACCTTATATACAATAAATGATCTTATTTTCTTCTTGCAACCAAAGAACTTATTTCAAATTCTCACAATTCGCAATTGATACACAATCCCTTAAGAGATAATTAAGACTTGGTGTACTAATTTCAGTTGAAGGATTACATTCACTTGGTTGGGTGCGTTTTTCTCTTGGCAAAGAACATTACAACCTTTGAAGGAAATAATGACTTCTTCTTCTTCTTTTTGCTCTTTGTATCTGGGGCTGATCCAGTTTCAGTGTCATTTGAAGGAACTTTACCCTTTGAGCTTAATGAGTCATGTGCAGGCATAGTAGCAGCAGTTGTCTGATCAAATTGGTCCAATTCACCAGCCTTCCTTTGTTGCTCTTGTTCAGCCCTCCATGTTCTTAACTCCTGTTCTACAGCTAATTTTCCTTCTTTGGCCTGCTCAGATTTCTCAATTGCAATCTTCAGAGATTCCCTTCTTACAGACAACTCTTCGCTAAGTTCTTCCAACTGCTCCAAGCTTCTTAACTCGGACTCTTTCGCCATCTCAATTCGAGAATTAGCAGCTTCAACCCTCGCATTGGCATGCTCCTCTGCCTTGTATGTTCGCTTACTAAGCTCATGATATTCGTCCAGTGTGAGTGTTACATGAGAGGAAGAATCCATGTCATTGCTGCTTATAGCTGATTCACTCTTCTCCAATGCTTTTATTGCATCTTTCGCTAACTTTTCAGAAACCTTGGAAGCTTCTATCTCCTTTTGTGCTGCCAGTAATCTACTTTCCAGCTTACTTGCTCTGGCCTTGGCTTTTTCAGCCTCTTCCTTTGCTTTAAGCAGCTCTACCTGAGCTCCCTGAGCAAGTAATTTGGCCTGATCAGCCTCTTGTGCAGCTTCCTGCAGCTTCTCGGGCAACTCAAACATCATCTCTCTGGCTTCTTTCTCTTTCATCTGAAGGAAAGCCATTGCAGACCTAGTCTTCTCCAGTTCAGCTTTAAGAGTTATAACTGCAGCAGAAGCCATGCCCTCGCTTTGCCTAAGAGTGATAAGAATCGATTTCTCTTGTTCTAGTTTTGATTTTAGTGACATGGAAGCCTCCCTCAAGATGTTAACCTCAGCAGTTGCTTTCTCTATGTTCAGTTTTACTTCATCAAGTTCCTTTTTTCGTTCTTCATCACCTTCCTGCTTTAGTTTTGATTCCATATATGCTGCTAATTCAGCTTTCAAATCAAGAAGTAAAGAGGAAGATGCATCCAATTTTGATTTGAGAACCCTCGCTAACAAAACTTGCTGGTTGAGTCTTTGGAGCTCCTCTTCTGCTTGTTCAAGTTCCAGCTTCCAGTTGTGAGATTCTTGATCCACTACTCCTAATCTTTGTTCCTCTGCTTCAAAGTGCGCAGTTCGTGCGGAGTCCAATGACTCCTTTGTTGCAATCAACTCAGCGGTCAAGTCTTCCACTGCCTTCTCAACCTCCTTGGATGCAGCAACAGCCTCTTCTGCTTTTTTGACAGATATATCCCTTCCACTCACCATAGAAGCATACTCCTTACACAGTGATTCCAGTTCCTTTTTCATAAATTCCAAATCTGAAACCGCAGCTGCATTCCTGGCTTTCTCATCCTCAAGTTGTGCCTTGGCTTCAATACTGGCTTCATTTACAATATCCTGCTCCATCTCTTCAATTTTGAGACTCACAAGTTTGGCATCATCTTTTGCCTGAAGCTCATCTGTTTCTACCCTCTCTAAGTTAAGTTTGAGTTCTTCTATAAGTTTCTTAGTTCTTTCCAATTCCTCTGCAGTCTCTGTTTTTCCAAGTTCTTGTCCTACGATCTTGCTACTCTGTACAGCCAGAAAAAAAAAACAAATCAGTGGTTTATTACATTCAAGTGAGGGAGAGAGAAAATAATTACTCCACTCTGCAATTACAACCATTGAAACTGTAAAGACATTCCAAACATTTGAGGCTGTACAATGCATACCATGGAAAAGGGTGCCCATTCTGGGCCATAATACAAAATTACTGTTATAAGGGGATTACCATCCTGTACAGTGCAGTTCCTGGTGCAGTAGGAAAGAGAGAGCAACTAACTACACTGCAGAGGATTCTGATCCATTATAAGGTATTATTCTGAAGTTATGACTTGGGTCAATGGAGAACCTTTTTTGTATATTCATAGGCCACTAATGCCATCAACCATTGTTAGTATCTAACATCTTTCTAATGTAGTAATTTTCTCATTTTCCTTCCCACAAGGTATTTGCTAAAGATTTCCTTCTTTAAAAAACAGAAAGATTGATGGAGCGTAATGCAAATGGTGCTGCGTTCTAACCCAAAACCAAAAAGAAGATGTCAACATAAATACAATTCAAACAATATACCTCGAAACTCTGGGTTCGCCGAGATCTCCAATCAACTCTTCCTCCAAACTTGGACACAGCATCTTTGACAGATTCAAATGGTGCTGCTGTATCAATGTCATGCTTAGAAGCTCTAGGAGAATCAACCTTTCCTAGAGAATCTTTTCTCTCGTGCAAGGAAGCAATAGGTGTAGTTTCATCACCAACCTGAGTGTGGGCATTATCAATATTATTACCATCTTGTGATTGATTTTTGTCAATAATGTCAGATCCCATTCCTTCAACAGTAAGAATGATTATCTGGTGAATTTATTGGTTGAGCAATTACCTTAGGGGATTCTGGAAGTGGTTCCATGGAAGATTTTGAAAGTGGCACCTCTTCAATAATTTTCACAGGATCCTTTCCAAAATGGCAATTGGGAGTGCCACCAAAATGTCTGAAATTCAAGTGAGTAGAAAACAAATAAGCAAAATATGAGTTGAAAATTTTCACAACAGAAAACTGTTCAATTCATGATTTTGTGTATGAATTAGAAGATTAAAAATAGAATTTTATCAATTTGTAATTAACTTCAAACTCAAAAGGCCGATTGCTGTTTCCGAAGCACAAAGGACAAGTCACAAAGTAACTACTGCTTTCTACATATAGATATCATTGAATTTATCTTTCTCTTTTGTTCACTAGCTCTATTAGGCAATCCAATGTGGTAAAAACCTACTATTGAACAGAGTTTCCACAAAATGCATAAAAAAGAAATGAATGGAAGAAAAATATTGTATCAGCATAGTTGCATTTAAGGGTAGCCATATTTTGGTTAACACAAGGAGGAGGAATAGGAAAAAAATAGAAAAGAACAACTAGATTTTTGTTCAGCACAACAGAAAGGGGTTTTAGCAACAACTATGCAAGTGACAAAATATTCTCATATCTATAAGCAGTAAGCTGGATATTGTAAACAGGTCCTTTGGCTGTAATTCTCTCTAATTTAATGTCACTCAATAATGGCGTATTAACTTTCTTATGCATGCTACCCGAATGGTAAATTAATCAAGAAATCACATAAACAGCACAGAAATCATAAATCATATTAATAAAATGAAGAAAAACGAAGTCAAGATGTGTATATTAAAATGAAAACCCACTATGGTCAAGTTAAATAAGCAATTAAGAAAACTTTGAACCACAATATCTGAAATGCAGTTTGTCATCATTGCATAAACCTGACATAATATAAGAAACAAAATGTTTTGAACGTAAAGTATTCTAATGCACTTGGAAAACAATCAAAACAAATTCTCACTTTTCCTTGTCTCTTTGGTCTTTTCCCAAATATTAGCAAGGTTTTTTTTCAATATATAAATTGAAATTGGAATGTCTATTTTTAGTATAAAACTTAGATAAAGTTTTATATGTACTGTGATATTGTTCCCTAATAAAAATATAAAATGTGTATTATTTTTTTACACATCAGCACAAAAAAAGAGAATGATGTGACACAGAAGTGTAAAAAATAATATGCATGCTATATATATATATATATATATATATTTGGTTTCCCATGGTATCCCCGTGTGCGACTGTGGGGACTAATCATTCGAGGTACTGAGATTCATTTAAGGGATTGACTTCTCCCAACAAATGTTTTTCCATATACATGAGTTAGGAATTGAACTCCTGACCACATGTTTAAAGGGTTCAAGTATCTACTACTTGTGCCACACCATGTTGGTTATAAGCATGCTATATTTTACTAGGGAAACACACTACCAATAAAAGTTTTTTCGTTTATTTGAATCCTATTTTCATAATTTGATTACAATCACGCCCTTTCTCCCTAGAATCAAGGAAAAAAAACTTAATGGGAAAATGATTTAAAACTTCAGTTTGGCAAATAATAATCATTTGGTTCGTTTTGAAAATTAACTAAATATTCAACTAATTTAACCAATAATTTACATATGATTAACCATGTATATAATTAACTAATAATACAGCTTGAAGATAAATTATTAGTTAACTGTATGTAAATTATAGGTTAAATTAATTAAATATTTCATTAATTTTCAAAACGAACTAAATAGTCATTTTTTTTGCCAATATGAAGTTTTAAGTTATTTTCCCAAACTTAATTTGATTGTACGTTAAGCAACTAAAGACAATAAATCTGATTATTCCTAAAAAATAAAATAAAGAAAAATTGTCCCAACTTATTAGAAGAAATTTCAAAAAGTTTATCACGAATAAACACTGTGACAGAAAAATCATAAAATTCAAAGCGAATTGTGTGCCACGCGTACAGATAAGTAATGAACACTTTAAAATGAAATGAAACCACAGACATGTGGACCAAAAACATCCAAACTTATAATGAAATACAGAAGAAGAACAAGAACGAGAAGGCAACAAGATAAAAGTAAATCAAACCTGGATTATAATTGAAGAAAGAAGAACCCAGAAAGAGATGGTAATGGAAGACTCGAAGAGAATAGAAAACAAGGAAAAAGAAACCAAACCAATTTGTTATGCGTACAAAGAGGAGCAAGACGGAAGAGGAAAAGGTGGTCCTATAAGACGGTGGAAGGGGTTGCAGTTGAGGCGATGAAGGAGGAAGGAACAGCGCACAACTGTTTCTGGCCTCCTCCTTCTTGTGCTTCCAACTCATGCAACGTACTCATAAACTGGCACCTTGAGGACAAGAGAATAAGAGTCGAACACGTGTTGGATCACCATATGTCATCCTTTTCCACCACAATTTTTCCTCTAAGGACAGATGGTACGTTGAGGCATCCTAATCCTCTTAAAAGTTTTTCTTTTAACCAAAACTCTTGTCCAAAATATAAATAAATAGTGTATTTCTTAAATTATAAAATGATAATATAGTTATGAGAAAGAAAAAATCATATAGTAATTAATCTCATTTTAAAAAAACTCGATTGAAGACTTGCGTATGATAATTTGAATTTTCACATTTTTTTGAAATAAATACTTTATTAAATCTTGTTCGAAAACTATATAGTCTTGAGTTTATTTTTATCGGACTTGAATAGAATAATTATCTATCTACCAGAGAAAGAATAATTATCATGTTTGGTAAGCCGTATAAGGAATGATAGTATAAGATAAATATATACAATCAATACTTCTACAATGTTTAGACTATTAAACTTGATTGTATAGATATTGTAGTGTAAAAGTAATTAGTTGATCAATCGGTTAACATGCACATCAATGATTCCCTCAATCAGTTGATTACGCCATGAAAAGGATTCTATTTCTCAACTATGGTTCCTAGACTTCTCCAAGGAGCATCTAGATTAGGAAAAATGAACTAAAATCTAAATTTGCATGAAAATAAAATAAACAGACAAAGATAACTTGCATGAAAGATAAGTTGTTTATTGATTGAATGGTGTCCTTCAATGATATATGTAAAACCTATTATTTACTACACTATTTACCAGCTTATAAGTCTTCCGTGGAAATTTTTTTTTTTATTATATGAAAAATTCGGCATAGCTTCCTTTGTTTCTCGTACGTTCCCAATTGACATAAAATAAACAACGGCTTCCAACACAATCATTTCATCATGTATATATATACAGGAGATTTCCGATCTCATTCAAAATCATATCAAAATATGCAAATTATACAAGTGTATATCAAACACTATCCTGACTGAGCACACTTAAATATTAACAGAACTGAGAACATCAACAGTACTTCATCAGTTTCCTTGTCACAACTATATCAGAGTACACTACATCAACAGCATGTCATAATTACGAATATAAGTTGCATATAAAGTATGTATATAAATAGAATGCAAGAATAAAACACAATTCAACATACCAAGTAATACCAATCCAACATATGCAATGGGTTTATGAATGCATATGCATTTCACACATTTTCTTTCCATCTAACCCCTTTCGGTTAGGTATACTCTCAACGTTTTTGTACACTAACCCCTTCTGGTTAGGTCGTCTCGCTATGCATATGCAATGTACTATGTCACACCTTTCTTTCACCTAACCCCTTCCGGTTAGGTAATCACTCAACATTTTGTACACTAACCCCTTTCGGTTGGGCCGTCTCACTATGCATATGGAATGCACTCATACCATGCTCAAAATGACAATATCACAATAACATAACATTTGTAACAATTCAAGACTTACAATCACTCAAGCATTATTCTCAAGTCTTTTCAACCACTTATGCTTAGTTACACTTCCCAACATTATACTAAGTCATCATTATTCACAAACATAGCATATGGTATTAAAGTAGTAGATAAATGCCCCAAAAAGACATAAACATAGTCAACCACGGCCTGGGTGTGGTGGGAACCACGGCCATGGTTCGGGGAACCAGAAATTCAATGAAATGGAAACAGAGACAATCACGGCCAAATCGTGGTAGACACCATGGCTGTGGTCTGGTGTCAGAACATCAAAACCCTAACTCCAAAGCCAACCACAGCCAGACCGTAGTGGAGGCCATGGCAGTGGTCTCGAATCTGGGCAGCAATAGTGCCACACCCAGCCAAATACATAGCATATTTATATACCCGCAAAATAACTAATATGTTTTTACTCTATCAGTCACATTTTCCTAGATATCTGCAATTAATTGAACTTTGTGGCTGACAAAATGTCTTAAACCAACGACTATTGAGACCAAGTAACAATATCTCGAAATTTCAGCCTCTTCCTCTAATATCTGTTGGCAATCGTTCATGCACGTTCTCAACTTAGTTGTATATTTCATCTTCTCACTCAAAACCAACTCTATCATCGTCCCTAATTTTTAGGGCTTAATGGTTTAGCTGGCAATAATTCAACATATATTTAGCTAACTTACACCACTTTTCTTCATCATAATGCTTTTGAATAGAATCCACTTCTAAAAAATCAATTGAATTTCATTTTTCCATCATCGGCTATTAAATTCATCTAAGCGAGTTAATCAACTAAATACCATATTCGACTATCAGCGGATAAATCTTTATATCAATTATTTGCCATAATCGGCTGCAAATGAAATCGGCTAATTCCCATCATTAGCTAACACTATCAAATCGTTGTATCAACTAATTTATTTTTTAGTGATAACATTGTTGGAACCAAAGATGCTTTAAGAAATTAAAGTTGGAACCAAAGTAATTCAAAGATTTAAACCCCTCAAAGTTTTGAAAATAACAAGGGTATTAAATTGGAATGAACATAGAAATATTTCAAAGATAACCAGCTTGTACCATGAAATCTATTAATCCAATGATATTTGTTAATGTTGATTAATTTCTGGTTAGGAAGCACGGGCTTAACTAAGGTATTCTCTTAAACATGCATCCATTTGACCTTACTAAAACAACTGAAAAGAAATTACTCGTATGCGTCCAATATGGTTCTTGTTATTAACCAAATTTGTTTTATGCGTCCAATATATTTATATACCTTAAATTGTTTTATTACTATTATATTGAATCGCCCAAAGTCTCTGTCTAGTTCAGACTCAAGCTTTAGTGCAAGACTTCGAATTCAAATATAAGAGTTGTTCATCATTAAATGTTGAAGAGACATCTGATAAAGTACGCCGCAAAAGGAAGTCAACTATGCTACGATGCTGACACTTCTAACAACTACAAAGATAAGCCAACAAGGAACTTTCTGCGCGTTCAGATAAATCAGAATTAAGATATCATATTGTTAGTAGCCTCTATTAATCAAAGTCACTTTTTAGAAGAAGCTCAACACGATATCAGCTTATGCATTTAATGCTACTCAGAATTGTAATAAATGTTTCCGTTGGACGAACAACTCATGAAGACAAGTTCAAAGCTCTGAAGCATATAAATACAAGTTGTCTTAAAAAAAAGAAAAGCAGTGATGAAAAAAAACAAAAAATAACAAACGTCTTCAAGCTTCTGAGAATTCCTCTTACACTTTCATATTCTTTAAAGATATTATAGATACACTAAGCTTCACAGTTCTTATCCTCACATTTCGTTAGTTTTGTTAAGTATTTTCAAACACAAATCTTTTCACTCTGTATACCTGAAGAGGTGCAGAATACTTGTAATTTTGAAAAGATTAGTGAAGAAAAATCCTTCTCATCGAAGGGACTAAATGTAGCTCTTGGGTTATAAGAATGAACTAGTATAAATTGGCTGTGTGATTCTCTCTTTCCTTATCTTGCTTTATATCCTTTCTATGCTAACTTTCGGGGACTGATATTGTAGTTGTTATCACTTGGTTACTTGTGGTTTGAAAGAATTTTCTTTGCGTCCAAAGATTTTACTTAAACAAGCTCTCTGCGACCACAACTCCTTTCAAGCGATTTTTGCGTCTAACATGTTTCTACAAAGTTGTTTTTACGAAAAGTTTTCCAAATTTTAATAACACAATTCAACCCCCCTTCTTGTGTTATATTCTTTCATTTCAATTGGTATCAGAGCTCATCCTCTTGGGTTAAGCATCTAACAGTGTAGAGGGAAATCGATACATAAAAGCTGCAATGGAAAACGAAGGACAAGCAGTGAACAGACCACCTCTTCAATGGCAGTGATTACGATTACTAGAAGAAGAGGATGATAGCATTCTTCGATGCATAAATCGTGGACATATGGGAAGTAGTTCAAAATGGGTATCAAACACCCATAAATGCTGAAGGTGCAAAAGTGCCCAGAGCTCAATGGACGGATTCACAACAGATGAATCATCAACTGAACTCAAAAGCAAAACATTACTTAATGTGTGCTATTTCAAGGTCCGAACATGATAAAGTCCACAGCTATGTAACAGTTAAGGAAATTTGGGACACTCTTGCCTTGGCCCATGAAGGATCCTCACAGGTCAAAGAATCTAAAATAAGCATGGTGGTTCATCAATATGAACTCTTCAAAATGGGAGAGCATGAGACAGTTGACCAAATGTTTGGATGTTTCCAAACTATCATTGATAAATCATTTTTGAGACACTTATGTTAGCTTTGCACTTGGCATTATTGGATGTTTATTGTGCCCAATATTAGTATATTAGCTAAGTTTTGTATTGTTGGGCATCATTGGGCCATGTAGTATCTAGTAAGGGCATTGAGGTAGATCCTGCTAAGATCGATGTGATTACTTGTTTATCTTACCCCACATGTGTGCGGGAAGTGCGTTCTTTTCTTGGTCATGCAGGTTTCTACAGGCGCTTCATTGCAGACTTCAGCAAGATTGCCCTTCCACTTTCCCACTTCTTGCAGAAAGATGTAGAGTTCAATTTTGATGACAAGTGCAAGGCAACTTTCAACCACTTGAAGCGGGCATTGACTAGTTCCCCCATCATCCGGCCACCTGACTAGACATTGCCATTTGAGTTTATGTGTGATGCTTCTAACTATGCAGTAGGAGCAGTCTTGGCATAGAGAGTGGGGAGAGCTTCTCATGTGATATACTATGCTTCTAGAACTATGGATGCTGCTCAGGCCAACTATACCACAATCGAAAAAGAGCTTTTAGCCATTATTTTTGCTTTGGATAAGTTTAGATCATATATGTTTGGTTCTAAGGTTGTTGTGTTTACTGATCATGTTGCTCTAAAGTTCCTTTTGAAGAAGCCAGAGGCAAAGCCTCGACTAATAAGGTGGATGCTACTGCTCCAGGAGTTTCACATAGAGATCCATGACAAGAGTGGAGCAGAGAACCTAGTGGCAGATCACTTGAGCCACTTTGAGAGGGCTTAAGATCCCTCCCCTGTATAGGACTCCTTCTCAAATGAGCAGCTTCTGCAGCTGCAAGGTAAGAACACCTCCCCTTGGTTTGTAGATATGGTTAATTTCCTAGTTGTTGGTGTTTTTCCTGCATGTTTTACTAGAGCTCAATCTGATAAATTGAAAAGTGAGTATAAGTACTATGTACGGGATGATCCTTATCTGTGGAGGTGATCAATCAATTTGAGACACTTATGTTAGCTTTGTATTAGGCTTTATTATATGTTTATTGTGCCCAATATTAGTATTTTAGATAAGTTTAATGTTGTTGGGCTTCATTGGGTTTTAATGTAAATATTGGATAATTTTCGGATTTTGATGCATTTTGACCTTTCTTCCTTGGTTAGGCCATAACTTGGGACTCGGTGATCCAATTGAGGTGATCTTGGTGTCTTTGGAAAGCTAAGACAATGATCTACAAGTTTCATGAAGAACTCAAGAGTTGAATCGGACTTATAAGGTTCCAAAACATCCCTGCAATACAGAGTGAGTTTGCTGTCAGGAAAATCTGGGCAGTGTGCACATATTGGACTACATAGTGAGTTATAGGCCTCCTCTTAGGCTGAAACTTGGCCATTGGAAAGATAAGACCCATATATCCAACTTCACTGAAGACCATTTAGTCAATAGATGTCATTTTAGGCATGATAATGAAGCTACAAGTTGGTTTGAATTTGGAAACACGTTTGACTAACCTAACTTGAGGTAGATTCAGTGTTTTTGGCATATCTGGAGTTCTAAACGTCCAAATGGCATGATTCAAATTGCAAAATTTCAAGGAGACAACTAGCTACAACTTTCATGAGACATCCAAGCCAAAATACACCGTCTAGGTGATGAATTTGAAGCCAGAAGTCGGATAAGAATTGTTGACTAAAAGCCACCAACCATACACCAACCCACCTACCATGCACCAACCCACCTACCATGCATCAAGCTTCCATATTTGACAATTTCCTTGTTTTTATTGCTTGTATTCAGATTATGTACATGTACAAATTGGCTTCTAGGATTAGTATAAATAGAGCCAATCTCTTTGTATTATCATTCATTCAATTTTGTAGTAAGTTTGAGTATTTGTTAGTTTTCTTTCTCTTCTTCTCCCTTCTCTTTAGAATTTCATTTTTGTTCTTTATTTTCTGAGTTCTTCCTTCCCATCCATGGAAGGCTAGGCTCTTATAATCAATCCAAGGGATTAACCGTCTTGATGTTTAATTTGGAGATCTTGTTTTGCTTATTCATATTGCTTAATTGTTATTCAAGTTTCTCTTCTTCCTCTTTTGATTTCTATCTAGATTGAATTGCTTAATTTGATTTAGATGTTAATGTGATAATAGCTTTATTGTCATGTATTCAAAGAGGATCACATAGAATAAACAATTTATTAAAGCTTTTAGATGGATAGTTTAGGTTGGTTAAATTCTTGATCTTAAGTTAATCTATGTTTGGATGGTGCTTACTTTATCTAACCTTGGTTAATTAAATCCTAGATGCTTATCTAGTAGAGGATTCTTGGATCATGTTGAGGCGTCTTGATATGATCTAAGGCCAAGAACATGGTTAGCAATTAAGTGAATTCCTTGTGATCAATGATGAGTTAAACTCAAGATCGGTAAATTTCCTTGGATTGGTTGCTTCTTTATATTTGTTTACAACTTTAATTCTTGTACTTTTGTCAATCTTGTTAATCATCATCAAAACCCCTTTTTAATTATCTTGATTTGATTAAATCTTTGTTCTTTTTGGATCCTTGAGAGACGATTCGGTTCATGCTCTATACTACAAATTAGTTTGCGAACCGGTAATTTTTATTATTTGACGGGGTCTCGACAACCTCTTGTCAAATTTGGCGCCGTTGCCGGGGATCCAATGGCAACTATTTGATCATTTCATCTAACTCTAACAATTGTGTTTGTTTTGTTTTTGAAGCATTTTCTAGTGGAATTCGGCTGAAATTGAGTAAAGGGTATCGTGTCAAGAATTTCGGTTTGGTAATGTATCTCTGATTGATCTGAATTTTGGTACCCTAATAGAAAACGTGATTTTGATAAAGGCTTACTGTTTACAGTAAGGTCACCCTTATTTTAGCCAAAATCCATCGTTTAGACCACTTTTTCAATTTTTTAATATTTTTTATTATTCTGTTAGATAGAATTTTTGTGTAGATTTCACTCTGTGGTAGTCCCATAATTTTTAAAAATCTATAGATATGTTTTCTGTAATTATTTTGTGTGTATATTTAGACTTGTTTTTGTGATTTTGTGTTTGATCACTAATCTGATGGAGCATAAACTTGATGAGCTGGCTTATCTGGTGGGGCAACTGGCAGTGGAACAACATCAATTACTTGTGCAAGAAGCTGCAAGATTTTGTAGTATATGTTGTAGTTCTTTTCATCCCACATATGCATGCCCCACATTGCAAGATGATAGTTCTGTATTTCATGACCATTCTGTTGATGCAACAGGTGTATTTCTTGGTGAACCACAATACCAACAGCTTGGATATGATCCTTATTCTACCACATATAACCATGATTGGGGAGATCATCCCTAGTTCGAACCTTATGTTGAACCAATCAGTATATACCACCAGCCTATGCAGCAGCAGCAAGCCCCAATAGGATGGAATCTGAGCCTACATTAGAGGATTTGGTGAAACAATTGGCTCAGAACAACATTCAATTCCAGCAGAGAACAGAAGCCGTAGTACAGAACTTGGAGACCCAAGTTGGTCAACTTACATCTTCATTGAGTCAGTTGACCAAGCAACAGATGCATAAATCTGATTCTGCAAAACATGAGATCATTGATGAGAAAGAACCAATTGATGATTTGTGTGATGAATTTGCTAGTTTTACTGATTTTGATGATTCTGTTTGTTGCGATGGTGATATATTGTGTAATGCATGTGCTGAGATTGCTGCCTTTTTGAGACATGATGAATCTTTTTCAACAGATAATGCAGCAATTCAATCTACAAAAGTAGTACAGCCACCAAAATTGGAGTTCATTGTGGCTAAAAACTTCCTTATTGATGAGGAGGAGAAGTTGCTGCAGATTTTTAAGGAGAATCAAAGAGCCATCATACTTGCAGACATTCCTAGCGTTAGCCATTTCATATGCATACGTAGGATTTTACTTGAAGATGGAGTTAAGCCAATAAAACAGCCCCAAAGGAGACTAAACCATCTGATTCTTAATGTGATGACCCATTACACTGGCTATGGTGTGGCTGCTGGAATTTTGCTTCTTCTGCTATCCATAGGGAGTTTTCTTTCCACACTTGTATTTCATTTTTCTAGTTGTTGTTTTCTTTTTGTTTTTACTGTTTTGCTATTGTTTTTAATATTGTTTCTGTTTTTATTTGACTGTTTCAATTTACTCTTTTCTGTTGTTGTTGTTTCTGCTGTTTGTGTTGTCTGTTTCTATTTACCTTACATTTTCTTTGTCTTGTTGATGTTTGTCTTTTATTACTTTTTTTTTCCGTTTCTATTTTTATTTTTTGTTTTGTCTTCTGTTTTTATTTTCTGTTTTCTATATAAATCTTTGTTGAAAAAAAAAAAAGCCACGTTTAAGGTCAATGGCCATAAATTGAACCATTACTAGGGAAGATCCATCAATCATGCAAAATCTTCAATCACGCTAGCTAATGACATTAAAAGTAGCGCTTTTTGGGCGGCATCCCAATTTTTCTAACTCTGTCCTCTTTCTAACTTTGACTTATTTGCTATCACTGGAATCGAGACAGAAAAACGGTGCCAAGTGAGAAAATCTATCAAAGTTTTATTTTTTTTGTCTTTATTTTGTTTGTTTTTCTTTGACAGATGATTTTTCACCGGTTAAATGGCTGATAACGGTACTCCGTGAAAATCTTTTTCGGTCTTTCAGTTACCCACAAACACCGAAATACGTATATAATTTTACTCTTTTTTCTCTCTTTCTTCTTTCTTTGAAATGGATAATCGACTTGTTAATCTCATAAGCAATTCCCTTCTCTCCCTCAAAATGCTTTAACTAACATTTATTGTGCAAGGTTTGAGAGATTAAGGATGCTTATGCACAAAGGCATCCTGCGGATATCTGTTGGTTGATCGAAGCAAAGGTCCGACTCAGAGGTGAATTTTCTGATGCTCTTGTTTCATATATGCCAGGGCTAGGTAAAAGTTTATATGCCAAGAAAAGAAGAGCAAAAAGGTTACGGGTCTGCTATAAATGTGCAAGATGGACTTGTAACACAAAATGCAAATCAATTGGAATGACATCTATAAACCGAGATGATAAAATTAACTTCATAAAGGATGGCATGAGTAAGGAGTCTTTAGATAACATTCTATTGACTCTTGAGACGCATTCTAGTGGAGATGTACAAAGAGCCCTTCTCGATTTATAGCCAATATTCCAATATGAACATGAGCGTTATAGTCTCGGGAATCTGACTCAAAAAGACCCTGTTTGCCAATTTTTAAGAAAATTGGATGGGAAGCCGACCATCGGCCCATAGAGAGCTTCAAGCCGTTACTGGACGTAAAACCAGAGGAAAATGTGAGCCACAATCACACCTCCTGTAAGTATTATTTTTTATTTTTTCTTTTTCTTTTCTTTCTTCTTGTTTATTAAAAAAAATCAAAAAAATTAAAAAAAAAAGAAAAAAAAATCAAATCAAAAGTAGCCGTATGCTTTTGAAATATGCATTGCATATTTTCAAACTTCTTCTGACACATAGATTAGCCTTTTATCTTTGTCATATAGCTATTATCATTTCTGTGCTTATTTTTCAAACTTATCTGACACGCAGATCTATCCCTCCTTTATAGGTGTAATTATTACCTTTCGGTTTTGATTCCTTTAAATAATGCACTTTGCTCTCTTCAGATCATTGATAAGGTGAGAGTACAAAAAAAAAAAAACAAAGAGAAAAAAATGGAAGTCACTTCAGTTCGTCGGATCAAGAGTGTTTGTGTCTTTTGTGGATCTAATCCTGGGAAAGATAAAGAGTTTGTAAATATTGCACACCATCTTGATACAAGCATGTATAAAAAAATCTTTTCAATTGATTTTGATGCAAACATGTGCTAAATCTGAGCTTAGTAACAATGAATAGTTGAATCATTTTTCAAAATTCGTGATATACATGTATATATGACTATGGATATTCGTAATTTGACAAAGTTGAGCGCAAACAGTTAACCTAAACACTTTGTGTGATTTGAGTGTCACTTGTGAGGAATTTTACTCAATTTGAACATGCCTATTTCTGATTAAAGCATGATTATGCTATGTATACTTTATTCTCAATTGGTTTGATTCAACTGTACTTTGTTAAGCATATTTGAATTATTGATTATGGTTTATATTTGATACAATGCTTGTATTTAAAAATTAGTTGAATTGATTAAATAAAGTATTACATGTTTGTGGGTATTATCCTGGTAAACCCTCACGAGACTATAACTCGTCCACTAGGGACACCTAGGGGCTTAAAGGCTTATGACACATGCTAAGTGCCATCGTGATTTCCTACGAAAGTGGATTAGATTAGGTATAATAAGTTTTTATGCTTTTAGTTTAATATAAGGGTGTTTCTTGTTTTTTTGTAGTTTTGGTCTTATGTGTTTTGCCCAGGAGTGCAAAAGCTTAAGTGTGGGGGAATTAGATAAATCATTTTTGATTAGCTTTGTACTTGGCATTATTGGATGTTGGGCATCATTGGGCTTTAATGCAAATTTTGATTAATTCTCGAATTTTGATGCATTTTGACCTTTCCACATTCATTAGGCCATAACTTGAGCTTCGGTGATCCGTTTGAAGTGCTCTTGGTGTCTGTGGAAAGCTAAGATAAAAATTTACAAGTTTCATGAAGCACTCGAGAGTTGGATCGGATTAATAATGTTCCAAAATAGGCCTAAAAGGCAAAGTGGGCTTGCTATCTCTGGAATCTGAGCAGTGTACACATATTGAACCATATCGTGGGCTATATGCCGCCTTTTGAGTTTAAACCGGTGCCATTGGAAAGATAAAACTCATAGCTCCAACTTTACTGAAGACCATTTTGAAAATAGATGTCGTTGTCGGCATGACTATGAAGCTGCAAATTGTTTTGAGTTTGGAAACACATTCTGCCAACGTGACCTAAGGTAGGTGCAATGCTTTTAGAATATCTCGAGTTGTAAAAGTCCTTTTGAGTTGAAATCAGTGCCATTGGAAAGCTGAGATATAAAACTACAACTCTTATGAGACTTCCAAGCCAAAATACGCAGTTTCGGTCATGAAAGTTAAGTTGGAAGTCAAAGAAAAGTTGGTGAGGAGAAGCCACTAACTATGCACCAACCCACCAACCATGCATCAAGCCACCATTACTGACAAACATCCATTTTCATCTTGCATTCAAGTTGTTTACAGCTTTTATCAACTGTAAATTGGCCTCTAGGATTAGTATAAATATGGTCAATCTCTCTTGTAATTTGCATCAATGAAATTTGAAGTAAGTTTGAGTATTTGTGAGAGTTTTCTTTCTCTTCTTCTCCCTTCTCTTTAGAATTTCGTTTTTGTTTTTTATTTTCTGAGTTCTTCCTTCCCATCTATGGAAGGCTAGGCTCTTATAATCAATCCAAGAGATTAACCATCTCAATGTTTAATTTGGAGATCTTGTTTTGATTATTCATATTGCTTAATTGTTATTCGAGTTTCTCTTATTCCTCTTTTGATTTTTATCTAGATTGAATTGCTTAATTTGATTTATATGTTGATGTGATAATAGCTTTATTATCATGTATTCAAAGAGGATCACAAAGAATAAACAATATATCAAAGCTTTTTGATGGATTATTTAGCTTGGTTAAATCACTGATCTTAAATTAATTTATGTTTGGATGGTGCTTAATTTATCCAACCGTAGTTAATTAAATCCTAGATGCTTATCTAGTAGAGGATTCTTAGATCATGTTGAAACTTCTTGATGTGATCCAAGGCCAAGAACATAGTTAGCAATTAAGTGAATTCCTTGAGATCAATGATGGATTAAACTCAAGATTGGTAAATTTCCTTGGATTAGTTAATTTTTAAATTACTTTTCTTTAATTCAACTAGTGTATTTTCTTTATAAATCATCAAAATCCCCCTTTTTATTTATCTTGATCTGATTGAATCTTTATTTTTGGATCCTTGAGAGACGATTTGGTTCTTTCTCTACACTACAAATGAGTTTGTGAATCGGTACATTTTATTATTTTGACGGGTCTCAACAACCTCTAGTCAATCATCAACACCCTAAGATCGTTGGGAAGAACCTACAACAATCAAGTCACATCAGAAAGGTTCTGAGAAGTCTCTCGAGACAATGGAGACCCAAAGTTACAGCCATCCAAGAAGCCAAAGATCTCAAAACACTATCTAAGGAGGAACTTCTTGGATCTCTTAAGGTTCATGAACTTAAACTTAAAGAAGATGTCACAAGAAAAGGCAAATTAATTGCCCTCAAGGCTCATAAGGGAAGCGCATCCAAACCACTTAGAGCTGAAGAATCTTCAGATGAAGTTGAATTATTGATCTATCAATTTGAGACACTTATATTAGCTTTGTACTAGGCTTTATTAGATGTTTATTGTGCCAATATTAGTATTTTAGCTGAGTTTGATGCAAATTGTGAATAATTCTTGGATTTTAATGCATTTTGACCTTTTGTCCTTGGTTAGGTCACAACTTGGGACTTGGTGTCTTTGGAAAGCTACGACAAAGCTCTACAAGTTTCATGAAGAACTCAAGAGTTGGATTGGACTTCTAAGGGTCTAAAATAGCCCTGCAATTCAGAGTGGGTTTGCTGTTACTAGAATCTGAGCACTGTGCATATATTGGACCATATCATGGGCTATAGGCCTCCTTTTGAATGAAATTGGGCCATTGGAAAGATAAGACACATATCTCCAACTTCACTGAAGACCATTTAGTCAATAGATGTCGTTTTAGTCGTGATTATGAAGCTGCAAGTTGGTTTAAATTTGGAAACACGTTCTGCCAACCTAACTTGAGGTAGGTGCAGTGTTTTTGGAATATCTGGAGTTTTAAAAGTCCAATTGGCATGAAACCAACATCAAAAGTTCAATGAGACAATTGTCTACAACTGTCATGAAAACCTCCAAGCCAAAATACATCGTTTGGGGCATGAAAGTCAAGCTGGAAGTCAGAGAAGAGTTGCTGACTAGAACCCACCAACCATCCACCAACCCACCGACCATGCATCAAGCTACCATATTTGACAATTTTCATGTTTTTACAGCTTACATTTATATTATTTTCAATTACAAATTGGCTTTTAGGATTAGTATAAATAGAGTTAATCTCTTTGTATTATACATCATTCAATTTAAAGTAAGTTTGAGTATTTGTTTGAAGAAAACTTGATTATTTGTGAGAGTTTTCTTTCTCTTCTTCACCATTCTCTTTCATATTTCATTTTTGTTCTTTATTTTATGAGTTCTTCATTCACATCCATGGAAGGCTAGGCTCTTATAATCAATCAAAGGGACTAGCCATCTTGACGTTTAATTTGGAGATCTTGTTTCGCTTGTTCATATTGCTAAATTGTTATTCAAGTTTCTCTTCTTCCTCTTTTGATTTTTATCTAGATTGAATTGCTTAATTTGATTTAGATGTTTAGATGATAATAGCTTTATTATCATGTATTCAAAGAGGATCACAACGAATAAACAATTTATTAAAGCTTTTTGATGGATAGTTTAGCTTCGTTAAATTATGGATCTTAAGTTAATCTATGTTTGGATGGTGCTTACTTTATCTAACCTTGGTTAATCAAATCATAGATGTTTATCTAGTAGAGGATTCTTGGATCATGTTGAGGCTTCTTGATGTGATCTAAGGACAAGAATATGGTTAGCAATTAAGTAGATTCCTTGTGATCAATGATGGATTAAACTCAAGATCGGTAAATTTCATTAGATTAGTTAATTTGTTATTTGATTTTCTTTAAATTCAACCGGTGTATTTTCTTACAAATCATAAAAAACCCACCTTTTTTTAATTATCTTAATCTAATTGAATCTTTGTTTTTGGATCCTTGAGAAATGATTTGGTTCATTCTCTATACTACAAATTAGTTTGTGAACCAGTAAATTTTTTTTATTTGACGGGTCTCGATAACCTCTTGTCAATCATCCAAAGAAGTATCTGATGATGATGAACTTTCTTTCATTTCAAGAAAGATTCAATCAATGTGGAAAAAGAAAGGAAGCACTTCACAAAGAAAGTCCTCAAGGACAAATCTGAACCAAAAGATAAAAGTCCAATAATGTGCTATGAATGCAAAAAGCCTGGGCATATCAAAGCAGAATGTCCTTCCCTTAATAAGGAAAAAAAGAAGAAAAGAGGACTCATGGCTACATTGGAAGACATAGATCTCTCCTACTCAAATGAAGAAGAAGAAGGAGAAGAATAAGCAAATCTATGCTTGATGGCCAACAACTCCCCTGATGAAGAATCAGACGATGAGGTAAACAATCTTGACTTTAACCTCCAAGAAGCCTTTGATGATTTGCTAAACTATTCTTCCATTCTTTTATTACAAAGTTTTGAAAAGAAAATTCACAAAACTTTCAAAAGAGTTTGAAAAAATAACCTTAGAAAAATAAACTCTGGAAAAAAAGAATCAAAAGCTCAAATTTGAAAACAATACTCTTTTTAAGTCAAATACATCTCATGAAGTTGAAACACTACAACAAGATGTATCTGAAGTAAAAAAGGATTTGGTCAAATTTGTTGGTAGTACTGAAAAGTTGAGCATGTTTTTTAAATATTCCAGAAATCCTTATGATAAGTCTGGACTAGGATATGAACCAAAAGATCAAAATCATTTTTAAAAATCATCTACTTCCAACATTCCAAAATTATCTTGCAGTTTCTATGGGAAAATAGGACATGTTACTTCCAGATGCATGATTAAAAGAAAAATGAGGTATAATAAAACCTCAAAAACTAACATGAAAGGACCCAAGACCATCTCGGTACCTAAAAACATGATCATTCCTCTTGCAGATGTGCTTAGCAGCAAGAAAACAACTCCAATCATGGTACCTGGACAATGGCTGCTCACGACACATAACAAGAGAAAGGTCTATGTTCCAAGAACTAAGATCTAAATCTGATGGATGGGTCACCTTTGGAGGAAATCAAAGAAGTAAAATAGTTGGGATTGGTAAGCACCCTTTCCCTTCTATTGATAATGTATCACTTGTTGAAGGATTAAAACACAATTTGCTAATAATAAGAATGTATAGTTAAGAACCATGATGGGTCCATTCTTTTTTCAGCTATGAGGCAAAATAATTTATACAAAATCGATTTGGGAAACCTTTCAAACCAAAATGTATCTTGTTTAGTGTCCATCAAAGGAGAATAGTGGATATGGCACAAGAAACTTGGTCATGCAAGCATGAGTTCAATCCATCATTGATCCCAAGGAATCCACTTAATTGCTAACCATGTTCTTGGCCTTAGATCACATTAAGAAGCCTTAACATGATCCAAGAATCCTCTACTAGATAAGCATCTAGGATTTAATTAACCAAGGTTAGATAGATTAATCATCATCCAAACATAAATTAATTAAGATCCAGAATTTAACCAAGCTAAACAATATATAAAAAAGCTTTGATATATTGTTTAGTCTTTGTGATCCTCTTGAATACATGATAATAAAGCTATTATCACATAAACATCTAAATCAAATTAAGCAATTGGAATGCAAGATAAAAATGGATGTTTGTCGATAATGGTGGCTTAATGCATAATTGGTGGGTTGGTGCATGGTTGGTGGCTACTCCTCACCAGCTCTTCTCTGATTTCCAGCTTAACTTGTATGACCAAAACTACGTATTTTTGCTTGGAAGTCTCATAAGAGTTGCATTTTTATGTCTTAGCTTTCCAATGGCATCGATTTAAGCTCAACAGGAGGCCTATAGCCCACGATAAGGTCCAATATGTGCACACTGCTCAAATTCTAGCGACAGCAAACCCACTTTGACTTGCAGGGCTATTTTGGACCCTTAGAAGTCTAATCCAGCTCTTGCATTATCATGAAACTTGTAGATCATTGCCTTAGCTTTCCACAGACACCAAGATCACCTCAAATAGATCACTGAATCCCAAGTTATGGCCTAATCAAGGAGGAAAGGTCAAAATGCATCGAAATCCGAGAATTAATCATAATTTGCATTAAAGCCCAATGAGGCCCAACAACCTAAAATTAAGCTAATATACTAATATTGAGCACAATAAACATCTAATAAAGTCAAGTACAAAGCTAACATAAGTGTCTCAAAATGATTGATCAAATTCCCCCACACTTAAGCTTTTGCACTTCTAGGCAAAACACATAAGACCAAAACTAAGGAAAAATAAGAAACACCCTAATATTAAATTAAAAGCTTAAAAATTGATTATTCCTAATCTAATCCACTTTCGTAGGAAATCACGATGGCACTTAGCATGTGCCACAAGCCATTAAACCCCTAGGTGTCCCTAGTGGACGATTATAGTCTTGTGAGGGTTTACCAGGATGATACCTACAAACCTGTAATACTCTATTTAATCAATTCAACTAACTTTTAAATACAAGCATGGTATCAAATATAAACCATAATCAATAATTCAAATATGCTTAACAAAGTATAATTGAATCAAACCAATTGAGAATAAAGTATACATAGCATAATCATGTTTTAATCAGAAATAGACATGATCAAATTGAGTAAAATTCCTCACAAGTGACACTCAAATCACACAAAGTTTTAGGTTAATTGTTTGCGCTCAACTCTGTCAAATTATGAAAATATTTTACCATATGCTTGCATATACATAAATTCTCCACTACTTAGATCAAATAAATTCCAAAAATCAAGGGGTCTTTTAAAAAGGTTGTAATGGGGCTATAAGGTGAAGGAAGGGAACAATATGGATAATAGCAAGTTAAAAACTGACAAGAGGTTGTCGAGACCCGTCAAAATAATAAAATTTACCAGTTCATAAACTAATTTGTAGTATACAAAATGAACCGAATCGTCTCTTAATGATCCAAAAACAAAGATTCAATTAGATCAAGATAATTAAAAGGGGGTTTTGACGATTTATAAAGAAAATAAACCAGTTGAATTTAAAGAAAATCAATTAATAAATTAACCAATCCAAGGAAATTTACTGATCTTGAGTTTAATCCATCATTAATCACAAGGAATCCACTTAATTGCTAACCATGTTATTGGCCTTAGATCACATCAAGAAGCCTTAACATAATCCAATAATCCTCTACTAGATAAGCATCTTGGATTTAATTAACCAAGGTTAGATGAATTAAGTACCATCCAAATATAAATTAACTTAAGATCCGGGATTTAACCAAGCTAAACAATCCATCAAAAAGCTTTGATATATTATTTAGTCTTTGTGATCCTCTTGAATACATGATAATAATGCTATTATTACATAAACATCTAAATCAAATTAAGCAATTCAATCTAGATCAAAATCAAAAGAGGAAGAAGAGAAACTTGAATAACAATTAAGTAATGTTAAGCTAAAATTGCACTTAAGGGCAAGTGCACCCTATCGCACAAGTAATAAAGGAGTATTTGGGACTCCAAGTATCGAACTCACAAGGATTGTTGGCAATTACTAAGTTAATTAATCCCTTATGTTATCTAGACAATGAAATTTGAATGATGAAGGAGAAATTATCAAGCAATTAGGAGAAAATGAGGAAATCAAAGATTATCAAGCAAAGATTCAATTATGGAAAGCCTAGGGTGTCTGGTTTCACTTATGTCAATACTCATAATATTACCCAATTCCTCAATAATATGTGTTCTGATTGATTGCCAATCACCTGCTCTAATGCTATTAATACCCAATGGTCATGCAATATTAATATTCTTTTTCTCAATCTGAAATCCCTTATGGTCATGCAAGGCAAATAGTCAAGAAAAGCATAAAGAACTAGCGATTTGTTAATTAAATAACTGATTGAAAACAACGGATTGAGTTTGGTCCACACAACCCTAAATCCGATTAATCCTAGAGTTCCGTTAACTAATTGTGGTACGGTCGCCAGTCAATCAATTAACTTTTTAAAGGGTGCGCAATCCTTATTGAAAAACAAAGCGCTAGGAAAAATCTAATCAATTTGGAAAACACAAAATTATTTTGGAATTAGGAAAACATTATAAGAATTTGATCATAAGAAAACAAAGTCAAAGAAAACTAAAACCCTAGTTATGGATTTAACTACCCAAAGTCAAAGAAAACAAAGCGTACACCAAAACCAAATTCAAATCCATAAAAAAACAATAGAAAACTAAAACCCGGAAACCCCCTTGCAGTGAAACAGGTCCTTCACGAACAATTGGGAAAATGGTCCTTCGCTTGATAGTTTCATAAATCCAAAGCTCCGCTACAGCTCTCTAATCAAGCAAATGGCTATAACTACTTTCTTTCTCTGAATGCCGGATACTTCCCTCCTCTTGTGCCGCTACTCATCCTATTTATAATGATTTTAGTGGGCCAACAACTCGAGCAAACTTTTCTTCTAGGGTTTCCTAATTGTGCATAAATTCATTTAATGTACAATTCTTAGGTAACCAGGAAAGTAGATTTCTTTTCCTTTTTGAGTATTCCTAATTAATGTGAGATAAGAGGGAAAATCTTCTAAGAATATAAAAATAGGAAACTTCCACAGCTGGATTGATGATATCTTTGTAGGATCTTGCCAAAATCTTTCATAATTGGGTTGATGATATCTTCATAGAATCTTGGAAAAATCCTTCATAACTAGGTTGCTGATATCTTTGTATCTTGCCCAAGATTGCTTCCATTTTAGCACTTTAAAGCCTTATTCTCATAAATCTTCAACCTACAATATTCAAAGGAAATTAGGTAAGTTTCTCTTATAAACTTTTCAAATAAATACCAAATTAAAGCCAATTTCCCGGCATTTAAGTATATAAAATGGAAGTTTATCAAGTAATTTGAAAAAGCAAAACAAGATCTCCAAATTAAGCATCAAGATGGTTAATCCCTTGGATTGATTATAAGAGCCTAGCCTTCCATGGATGAGAAGGAAGAACTCAGAAAATAAAGAACAAAAGCGAAGTTCTAAACAGAAGGGAGAAGAAGAGAAAGAAAACTCTCACAAATACTTAAACTTACTTCAAATTTCATTTTTTTCAATTACAAGAGAGATTGACCCTATGAATACTAATCCTGGAGGCCAATTTACAGTTGATAAAAGCTGTAAACAACTGGAATGCAAGATAAAAATGGATGCTTGTCAATAATGGTGGCTTGATGCATGGTTGGTGGGTTCTCCTCACTAACTCTTCTCTAACTTCCAGCTTAACTTTCATGACCGAAACAACGTATTTTGGCTTGGAAGTCTCATAAGTGTTGTAGTTTTATGTCTCAGCTTTCCAATGGAATCGATTTTAGCTCAAACGAATTTTTACAACTCAAGATATTCTAAAAACATTACACCTACCTTAGGTCAGGTTAGCAGAACATGTTTCAAAATTCAAACCAACTTGCAACTTCATAATCATGCCGACAACGGCATCTATTGACAAAATGGTCTTTAGTAAAGTTGGCGTTGTGCGTATTATCTTTCCAATGGCACCGGTTTCAACTCAAAGAAGGCCTACAACCACGATGTGGTCCAAATGTGCACACTGCTCAGATTCCAGTGACAGCAAGCCCACTCTAACTTTCAGGCATATTTTGGACCACTAAAATTCGATACAGCTCTTGAGTTCTTCATTAAACTTGTAGATAGTTGTCTTAGCTTTCCGCAGACACCAAGAACACCTTAAATGGATCACCAAAGCCCATGTTATGGCCTAAGCAAGGAGGAAAGGTCATAATACAACAAAATCTGAAAGTTAATCAAAATTTGCATTAAAGTCCAATGAGGCCCAGCAACATAAAACTCAACTAATATACTAATATTGGGCACAATAAACATATAATAAAGCTAAGTACAAAGCTAACATAAGTGTCTCAAAATGATTGATCAAATTCCCCCACAATTAAGCTTTTGCACTCTTGGGCAAAACACATAAGACCAAAACTAAGGAAAAACAAGAAACACCCTAATGTTAAACTAAAAGCATAAAAACTGATTATACCTAATCTAATCCACTTTCGTAGGAAATCACGATGGCACTTAGCATGTGCCACAAGCCTTTAAACCCCTTGGTGTCCCTAGTGGACGAGTTATCGTCTCGTGAGGGTTTACCAGGATGATACCCATAAACATGTAATACTCTATTTAATCAATTCAACTAAATTTTTAAATACAAGCATTGTATCAAATATAAACCATAATCAATAATTCAAATATGCTTAACAAAGTATAGTTGAATCAAACCAATTGAGAATAAAGTATACATAGCATAATCATGCTTTAATCAGAAATAGGCATGTTCAAATTGAGTAAAATTTCTCACAAGTGACACTCAAATCACACAAGGTGTTTAGGTTAATTGTTTGCGCTCAACTCTATCTAATTATGGAAGTATTTTACCATATGCTTGCATATACATCAATTCTCCACTACATAGATCAAATAAATTGCAAAAATCAAGAGGTCTTTCAAAAAGGTTGTAATGGGGCTATAAGGTGAAGGAAGGGAACAGTATAGATAATAGCAAGTTAAAAACCAAAGAGAATAAAAGAGCATTGGCGAGTAACTCAAGTAAAAAGCATAAAATTTTACCCAAAACCATAAAATGAAAATTCTCTTCACATATTCCGTCATTTTTCTATTCTTTTCTTTTACAACCTTTTGGCTTTATTCTTTTTTTTCTTTCTTTTAGTACCAAACATTTCGCATAAGCATACCAATTCCCCCACACTTAAAGCATTGCACGAAAATGTGCTCCTCCAATTAGAAAAACAATGCTCTCCTATTCCCTAAGGTGAGGTAAAATGTAACAGCCCGTGCTCCAGATTTGACGACTGTCCCCACACACCAACACGGTGTTTTCAGCTTGTTTATGTCCTCACTCACACACACCCTGAGAACTTCCCAGGGGGTCACCCATCCCAAAATTTCTCTAGGCCAAGCACGCTTAACCTTGGGGTTTTTAACTTATGGACTCCCAAAAAAAAGATGCTTCTTATTGATATGGGTAGTACCTATCAAATCATTATATGAGCTTTCCTTAATTATACAGTCCCACTGCACAATCTCATAATTCCCCTCTTCTTCAAGTATGAGCTAGGTTCATTCATGTCTCCCTCTGCCTAG
This sequence comes from Styphnolobium japonicum, assembly GCA_023212625.1. NCBI lineage: Eukaryota > Viridiplantae > Streptophyta > Magnoliopsida > Fabales > Fabaceae > Styphnolobium > Styphnolobium japonicum. Next base: position 19,320,368 of record JALBWW010000011.1, read on the forward strand.
AAGCCTGCCAGGAGCTGCTCCTTGTCCGTGCCTTTTGCACCGACGATCACTCCCCGTCCTCTTCAGCCTCGGGTATTACATAAAACATGGTTTTTCACTCAAGGCTTGTAATGAGCTAAGAATAAAGAATGGGCAAGTAGGCTCAGAGGGGGTTAACAATGGGATAAATGCAAGGTAGGCTTATTTAGCCAAAGTAGCTAAGTCAAGAAAAATGCCTCTGTCATTTTCAGGCAATATACTAACCAATGTAATCACAAATTGATTCAGTGCAAGTTCTAGAAAACAAATTCATAATTGACATCACTCATGAAAAAAAATAAACCAAGCATAAGTATCAAACTTGGAAAAGCCCAAAACTCACAAAGGTATGGAACATTTACTCAATTCAAATATGTTTTCTTCCTAATATCCACAGTCATATATACATGTATATCATGAATTTTTAAAAATGATTCAACTATAAACTGTTTTGCATACTTTTATTATCAACTAAGCTCAGATTCAACACATGCTTGCATCAAAATCAATTTGAAAAGATCGAAATGATTTTATATATATATATACATATATATATATATATATATATATATATATATGCAAGAACAAAATGATTTAAGAGCAAAACTACTCCTTACTCTGCCATCATATATATAATAAGTTAGTAGCAATAAAGATTAGTTGGTTAATATTTTTTTATATTTTTTTACTAAACTATGTACATGGCAATGTCAACTATCCCTCCCCCCAACTAATTTAAAACATTGTCCCCTATGTCAAAATAAAGATAGGTAGAGTGTAGAAGATCTTAACAAAAAACTGCAAATCGAGCCTGAAATAAGAAAAATTACAAAAAAACTAAAACCATAAGAGAAACAAAAATTCACAAGGACAAATTCAAATTAAGTTTTTGCTTTTTGTTGCTGCTGTCTTTTTCCCACTTCAGTAGAGCCATTGCTAGATTACGTTGGGGTACAAATTCTTATAGGTGATCGAGAGCAATTGTTCAAGGTTGCAGCAATTACAAGAATTTGACGTGTCACTTGTGAGATGAACCTTTGTTCCACAACATGATCAAGAAAACAAAACAAATTTTCATAAAAACCATAAACATTTAATATACCTATGGGTTTTTGGTAAAAGTTCTGCTGTGACCAGGATACAATTTGGAAGATCTCTTCCAAAGTTCCAAAACCACCAGGTAGGGCAATAAAGGCATCAACATTTGCTATCATAATGTTCAAGCGTTGGTGCATGCAAAATACCATTACTTCATCCTCTACTATTTTTCCAGTGGAATTTCCTATGGCTAAAGGACTAGGAATGACACCAAGGACTTTGCCACCTCCTAAATGTGCAGCAATTGCTACACAACCCATTAACCCAAGACTACCTCATTCGTAAACTAAATGGATTTCTCTCTTAGCTAGCATTCGACCAAGATTGTTTGCAATATTTACAAACTCTTTATCCTTTCCACGATTAGATCCACAAAAGATACAAGCACTTTTGATCCGACGAACTGAAGTTACTTCCATTTTTTTATACTCTCAGCTTATCAATGATTTGAAGAAAGCAAAGTGCAATATTTAAAGGAATCAAAATTCAAATGTAATAATTACACCTATAAAGGAGGGGTAGATCCGCTTGTCAAGAAAGTTTGAAAATAAGCACAGAAATGATAATAGCTATATGACAAGGATAAGAGACAAATCTATACGGCTAACTTTTTTTTTTTGAATAAGAAGAAAAAAAATTAATAATAATACATACAGTAGGTATGATTGTGGCTCACATTTTCCTCTGGTTGTACGTCTAGTAACAACTGGAATGCTCTTTATGGGTCGACAAGAGGCTTCCCCTCCAATTTTCTAAAAAATTGGCAAATAGAGTCTTTTTGAGTCAAATTCCCGAGACTATAACGCTCATGTTCATCTTGGAATATTGGCCATAAATCAAGAAGTACTCTCTACACATCTCCACTAGAATGCGTCTCAAGAGTCAATAGAATGTTATCTAAAGACTCCTTACTCATGTCATCCTTAATGAAGTTAATTTTATCAACTCGATTTATAGACGCCATTCCAATTTATCTGCATTTTGTGTTACAGGTCCATCTTGCACATTTATAGCAAACTCGTAACCTTTTTGCTCTTCTTTTCTTTGCATATAAACTTTTACCTAGCCCTGACATATATAAAACAAGAGCATCAGAAAATTCACGTTATTCGAACCTTTGCTTCGATTAACCAGCTTATATCCGCAGGGATGCCTTTGTACATAAGCATCCTTAATCTTTCAAACCTTGCATAAGAAATGTTAGTTAAAGCATTTTGAGGAAGAGAAGGGAATCGCTTGTGGAAGTTAACAAGCCAATTATCCATTTTGAAAGAAAGAAAGAGAAAAAAAGTTGAGTAAAAATTTATACTAATTTCAGTGTTTGTGGGTAATTGAAGGGACCGAAAAAAATTTCAACTGTTATCCGCCATTTAACCGGTGAAAAATAATCTGTCAATGAAAAAAAAACAAAATTAAGATAGAAAAAATCAAACTCTAATACATTTTACTGTTTGGCACCGATTTTCTGTCTCGATTCCTGTGATTTCAAATAAATCAAAGTTTGAAAGATGATAGAATTAGAAAACTTGGGTTGCCTCCGAAGAAGCGCTACTTTTAACGTCTTCAACCAAACCTGTCAATTATCTATTCATTGTTAGTCATCATGATTGAAGATTTGTCACAGGAAATAATTTTAACCTCGAGTTGAAAAGTAAGACTTTTTGCCCTATGGATAGCAGAAGCAACAAAATCCCAGCGGCCACACCATAGCCAGTGTAATGGATCACCACATCCAGAATTAGAGGGTTTAGTCTCCTCTGGGGCTGCTTTATTGGCTTAACTCCATCTTCAAGTAAAATCCTACGCATACATATGTAAGGGCTAATGCTAGGAATGTCTGCAAGTATGATGACTCTTTGATTCTCTTTTAAAATCTGCAGTAACCTCTCCTCCTCATCAGTAAGGAGGTTCTTAGACGCAATGAACTCCAATTTTGGTGGCTTCTGTGCTCTGCTGATATTGGAGGTTGTAGGTTGCCATTTGCTTCACTAAATCCTCCAATGTAGGCTTAGATTTTGTGCCTACTATAGCTTGCTGCTGCTGGTATGGCCTGCTTGGTCTAACATATGGTTGACATTGTTGTTGTGAATACACCTGTTGCAGTAATTAAATAGTCTTGAAATACAAAACCATTATCTTGCAATGTGGTGCATGCATATGTGGAATTAAAAGAACTATAACATATACTGCAAAATCTTGCAGGTTCTTGCACAAGTATCTGATGTTGTCCCCTTGCCAGCTACCTCACCAGATAAGACAGCTCATCAAGTCTATGTTCCATCAGATCAGTGACCAAACATAAAAACACAAAAACAAGTGTAAAAATACACAAAACAACTACATAAAACCTATATAGAGATTTTTTAAAAAAATTATGGGACCACCATAGGGTGAAATCTACACAAAAATGCTATTCAACAGAATAATAAAAAAATCTTAAAAAATTAAAAAAGTGGTCTAAACGATGGAATTTGGCTAAAATAGGGGTGATATCACTATAAATAGTGTGCTTTTCTCAAAATAACGTTTTCCATTAGTCTACCAAAATTCAACTCGAGTAGAGATACTTTACCGAACCAAAATCTTGACACAATGCCTTTTACCTAATTTCAGCTAAATTCCAGTTGAAAAAGCTTCAAAAACCAAAACAAACACAATTATTAGAGTTAGATGGGGTCTTGAAATGATCAAATAGTTGCCTTGGATCCCCGGCAATGGCGCTAAATTTGACAAGAGGTTGTCGACACTCATCAAAATAATAAAATTTACCGGTTCACAAACTAATTTGTAGTATAGAAAATGAATCGAATCATCTTTAAAAGATCCAAAAGCAAAGATTTAATTAGATCAAGATAATTAAAAAGGGGGGGTTTTGTTGATTTGTAAAGAAAATACATTGGTTCAATTAAAGAAAATCAATTAACAAATTAACCAATCCAAGGAAATTTACCAATCTTGAGTTCAATCCATCATTGATCACAAGGAATCCACTTAATTGCTAACCATGTTCTTGGCCTTAGATCATATCAAGAAGCCTTAACATGATCCAAGAATCCTCTACTAGATAAGCATCTAGGATTTAATCAACCAAGGTTAGATAGATTAAGCACCATCTAAACATAAATTAACTTAAGATTCGGAATTTAACCAAGCTAAACAATCCATCAAAAAGCTTTGATGTATTGTTTAATCTTTGTGATCCTCTTAAATACATGATAATAAAGCTATTATAACATAAACATGTAAATCAAATTAAGCAATTCAATCTAGATAAAAATCAAAAGAGGAAGAAGAGAAACTTGAATAAAAATTAAGTAATTTGAACAAGCAAAACAAGATCTCCAAATTAAACATCAAGATGGTTAATCCATTGGATTGATTACAAGAGCATAGCCTTTCATGGATGGGAAGGAAGAACTTAGAAAATAAAGAGAAGGGAGAAGAAGAGGAAGAGAGAACTCTTTCAAATACTCAAACTTACTTCAAATTTAATGATTGCAAATACAAGAGAGATTGGCCCTATTTATACTAATCATAGAGACCAATTTACAGTTGATAAAGCTGTAAACAACTGGAATACAAGATAAAAATGGATGTTTGTTAATAATGGTGGCTTAACTTGTATGGCCGAAACTACGTATTTTGGCTTGGAAGTCTTATAAGAGTTGTAGTTTTATGTCTCAGCTTTCCAATGGCACCGGTTTCAGCTCAAAAGGAGACCCTATAGCCCACGATATGGTCTAATATGTGCATATTGCTCAGATTCTAGTGACAACAAGCTCACTCTGACTTTCAGGCCTATTTGGACCATTAGAAGTCTGATCCATCTCTTGAGTTTTTCATGAAACTTGTAGATCTTTGTCTTAACTTTCAATAGACACCAAGATTACCTCAAGGAGGAAAGGTTAAAATGCATCAAAATGATTGATCAATGAGGCCCAACAACCTAAAATTCAGCTAATATACTAATATTAAGCATAATAAACATCCAATAAAGCCAAATACAAAGCTAACATAAGTGTCTCAATATGATTGATCAATGACTATACTAGATGGACATGGGTTATGTTCTTAACTCACAGGGATGAGTCCTTTAAAGTCTTTTATATATTTTGTAAACGTGTTCAAAATGAAAAAAGACATTTGTATTAACTCGATCAGAACTGATCATGGTGGAGAATTTGATAATGAGAGCTTCCAATGGTTCTGTGAAGAAAGTGGTATTCCTCATAACTTTCCAACCCCTAGTACACCACAGCAAAATGGTGTGGTAGAAAGGAAAAACCGGTCACTACCGGAAATGGCTAGGACCCTGTTCAACGATAATTGTAACATCTAATCTTGCACCCCCAAGGGTGAAAGAACAAAACACAGAAAAATAAACCTTAGGATGACTTGGGGAGGATAACTAGGCTTTCTGTAAGCTAATTTATAGTTAGACTTTCAATCAAAATAACATAGCTAAAACTTAGTAAAGCAAGGCTATCTCTAAACTTTTAATTCTACAAGTCACACGAACCAATTAAAATCAAATAAGTGACTAAGGCCTAGATTATCTAAGACACATTAAACTTAGTAAAGAAGATGACTTACACAAGTTCACACAATGGCACTTCACTAAGCATAAAAATCATACACCTAGCACATAGACACATATACACATTAGAAGCAAGACACATGAACTAATTCATGCAAAAATCTGCACTTTGACACATACACACACCAAAACCGTGACACACACACACACCTTGACACATACACACCCTAACACTTTGCCACACACCCTAACACCTTGCCACACACCCTAACACCTTGCCACACACACTAACACCTTGATACACTTGATAACACGTTGACACACACACACACACAAATGACACAACACACACTAGGAAATTAATAAATAAACATCACACAGATTCTGCACTTTGAAGTAAAAAAAAAAAAAAAAACAGCACCACACATGCACACTCACACGTTAAAGACAAGGGAGGAATCTGTTCTTGGAAGAGCACATGCACTCCCACACGTCCACATGCATGAGATAAAGAGAGGAATCTGCACTTTGAAGACACAAACCATGATGCAGTTGAATTAAACAAAGGAGCACTTTTGGAATGCAATTTTCATGCATTAGGACACGTTAACCTTGGAGAGCAAATGTGGCTACTGGCCACGCCATTTAGAGGGAGTTAAGCATGCAGAGAATATTCTGCATTTGAGACAAAATCATGGCTATGACAAAGCCAAGTAATTATGCCATATTCCCATCATTATGTTGGGAGAATTTTCATCATTGTGTCTTAGCACCTAGCTATCTTCTACTTAGTTTACTTATACACTAACACACACACACTTCACGTACACACACACACAACATCTGCACACACAAAACAGAGGGAGAGGGACGTGAGAAGAAGAGAATAAGTAAAGGAAAAGAAAGGGTAGGAAGCAAGCTCATATCACTCACCATTTCCTTCAATCAAGCAAGGACCATTCTGTTCTCTTTTCTTTTCTTTCTTGGCTTGATCTTCTCATATTTCGAATATTTATTTCATTGATTTTAAGCTTGGAAATTTTCTGTTAAAGTCCCACAGAATTTAGATTTCATACACTAAATTTAAACAAGACTAGTCTAGCATGTATTCCTAGTATGATCCTAACCAAATCTGTTTTGTTTTCTTTTCTTTCTTGGCTTGTTTTTCTCATATTTCTAACCTTTCTTTCATTGATTTTAATCTAGAAAGATTTCTGTTATAATCTCACAGATTTAGATTTCCAACAACTAATCTTAAACAAGACTAGACTAGCATGAAATTCTAATATGATTCTAGCCATTCTATTTTTGCTTAAACCATTTGCTTACTTGATTTTCTATGCTTCTAAATGGTCACGGTTTGGTAAGGTATTGAGGAGTAGGAATAGCTTCATAACCTATTTTATTACTAGCATTAGAAATTATCAAAGATACTTGACTTACCTTACTTAACTACCATGAAATTTCTAGGCTTAACTAGGTACTTATGACATTTAAATTAGCTTAAGCATTCTGTTTTAATTGATTATGTTTGTATACATATTCTATGGTTATGCATGGCCATGGTTTTGAGAAGGAAGAATCATTCCAAGAAGGTTTATGGTTTGTAACCTTGAGATGGTTTTAAATGAACTAAGACTCACCACTAAAAACTATGTTAGATGACATGTTGGTGGAGTGGCCTTTGGCCTATGTATCATCTCAAGAGATGATGGGAATTCCCTATGTTTATAAGGCAGCGCTTATGGAGGGAAGAATGGAAAGAATTGGTTCGAAAGACCTATGGTTGAAAGACCTATGTTTGAAAGTGGTTGAGTATGAATGATTCTTGAAAAACCTTCTCTAAGTTATGATTAATATTTTGTGTTTATAAATTGAAGTTCATATCATTCTCTATCTTTATTATAGTATGCTTTAAAAAGAAAAAGTTTGTGAAATTTCCCACTTGATTTATGAAATATGAGTTTTATTTTGATGCTCGTTTCCTACTAAGATTGTATAATCTTACCCTAATTTTACTATTTTTCAGAATCAAAGAGAAATGGGGATCACTACGATAATAATAGAAATTGAGTGGGAGTGGTTATATTCTGTGGAGGACGGTGGTCATGTAAAAGTGATCAAGGATGTACGGTTCCATGTAGTTGACACTTGATCAACATAATGTAAATAGTAGTAATTAGGGCTTATGTCAAGAAGTCTTGGAAATTTTGTTTAGGCAATTTACTATAGGTAATTTGCTTAATGTTGTAAATATAACAAGACATGTTTCTCTATGCCCATGAACGAAATCAAGGCTTTTAAGCCATGTAAAATGAAGATGGAACTAGCCTTGTCTTGTGTTAACTTATGCTTGTTATTGCTAATTTATATTACTAATTGGAATTTAGTATATGTTGTATGAATTGAACGTATAAGTGAACTTGGCACGAAATCTGTTAATAAACCTCACTTGGATTCTTAACTTGCCTTGATACTTGAACAAGGATCTTAACTAGGATAAATCATTCAAGTAGATTCAAGAAAACCGGTAAGACAAGACATTGGATCTAGAAGAGTGTAAATAAAAAAAAAAAATTGGTGACAGATTTCAGGATGGCAAAAATCTAGCCGAGTCTCCGAGATAAGTAATCACTGATTCTTTTAGCCGGTTCTAAGGTAAGGTCTCTTGGACTATGTAGATTCTCAAGAATGGAATTGCCTAAATCAAGGATTTATTAAAATAAATTGATAACTTCTTTCTTAGAATCTAGTAATGTTTAATGAAGGCTTAGTGATTCTCTTTGTGACTTTTTTTTTCTTGAATACATAAGTTAACATAATTATACTGGATGGAACAAAAAGAAAAGTGGCTACTTGCAAGTTCCTCCTTGCCGATATAATTAATTGTATAGCTAATTTTTCCTATTTACTACGAGGGTGGTTACAATAATTCTACACTGAAGTTGTTAATACTGCATGTTATATTCAAAAGAGTATATATATCAGACCAATTTTGAAAAAGACTCCTAATGAATTGTGGAAAGGACGAAAACCCAACATATCTTATTTACATCCTTTTGGTTGTCAATGTTTTACTTTAAATACTAAAGACTATCTTGGCAAATTTGATTCAAGGGTAGATAATGGTATATTTTTGGGATATTCTGAAACTTCTAAGGCTTACAGAGTTTATAACTCTCATACCTTAAATGTGGAAGAATCCATACACATAAAATTTAATGATAGAAAGCCTGATAAAGATTTATCAGACCTAGATGATTCTTTTGCAGATTTGGACTTAAACTACAAAGACAAGAGATCATCATCAATGGATGAAGGAGCATTGGACGATGAAGAAAAGAAGGAAATAACATCAGCTAAGAATGTTCAACGAAGTTGGCAGTTCAAAACCTATCATCTAGAGGATCAAATCATTGGCAATCCTACTGATAAAGTAAGAACAAGGACAACATTCAAAGAATATTCTGACATGGCATTCATTTCAGAATTGGAACCAAAGACAATTGATGAAGCTCTATTGGACAAAGGCTAGATACTGGCCATGCAAGAAGAGCTAAATCAATTCAAAAGAAATGATGTTTGGACGTTGGTTCCTCTACCTAAAGACAAATCCATCAGTGGGACTAAATGGGTTTTCATAAACAAACTGGAAGAAGATAGTAAGGTTGTGAGAAACAAGGCAAGGTTAGTTGCCCAAGGGTACTCACAATAAGAAGGTATTGATTTCACTAAAATCTTTGCTTCAGTTGCTAGATTAGAAATCATTCGCATTTTACTTTCATTTGCTTCTCGTAATAATATGAGCCTTTATCAAATGGACATAAAAAGTGCTTTTCTAAATGGTATAATAAATGAAGAAGTGTATGTCAAGCAACCCCCTAATCATGTTTTTAAATTGAAAAATGCTCTGTATGGGTTAAAACAAGATACTCGTGCTTGGTATGAAAGATTAAGTTCATTTTTGATAAAAACAAATTTTCTAGAGGAAAAGTTGATACAACACTCTTTCGTAGAAATGTAGACTCACACTTTATAGTTGTACAAATTTATATGGACGATATTATCTTTGGAGCTACAAATGAGTCTCTTTGCAAAGATTTTTCTAAGTTGATGCAGAAAGAGTTCAAAATGAGCATGATGGGAGAATTGAAGTTCTTTTTGGATTTGCAAGTAAAGCAAACAATGGATAGAACTTTGATCAATCAATTTGAGACACTTATGTTAGCTTTGTATTAGGCTTTATTAGATGTTTATTGTGCCCAATATTAGTATTTTAGATGAGTTTAATGTTGTTGGGCCTCATTGGGCTTTAATGCAAATTGTGAATAATTCTTGGATTTTGATGCATTTTGACCTTTCCTCCTTCGTTAGGCCATAACTTAGGACTCGATGATCCATTTGAGGTGATCTTGGTGTCTTTGGAAAGCTAAGACAAGGTTATACAAGTTTCATGAAGAACGCAAGAGTTGGATCAGACTTCTAAGGATCCAAAATAGCCTTGCAATGTAGAGTGGGTTTGCTGTCACGGGAATCTGAGCAGTGTGTACATATTGGACTATATAGTGGGCTATAGGCCTCCTCTTGGGCTGAAACTTGGCAATTGGAAAGATAAGACCCATATCTCCAACTTCATTGAGACCATTTAGTCAATAGATGTCTTTTTAGGCATGATTATGAAGCTACAAGTTGGTTTGAATTTAGAAACACGTTCTGCCAACCTAACTTGAGGTAGGTGCAGTGTTTTTGGCATATCTGGAGTTCTAAAAGTCCAAATGGCATGATTCCAACGCCAAAATTTCAAGGAGACAACTGGCTACAACTTTCATGAGACCTCCAAGCCAAAATGCACCGTCTAGGTCATGAAAATCAAGCTAGAAGTCGGATAAGAGTTGCTGACTAAAAGCCACCAACCATACATCAACCCATCTACCATGCACCAACCCACTAACCATGCATCAAGCTTCCATATTTGACAATTTCCATGTTTTTACAGCTTGCATTCAGATTATTTTCAATTACATATTGGCTTCTACGATTAGTATAAATAGAGTCAATCTCTTTGTATTATACATCATTCAATTTGAAGTTATTTTGAAGAAAGTTTGAGTATTTGTGAGAGTTTTCTTTCTCTTCTTCTTCATTCTCTTTATAATTTCATTTTTGTTCTTTTATTTTTGAGTTCTTCGTTCCCATCCATGGAAGGCTAGGATCTTATTAAATCCTAGATGCTTATCTAGTAGAAGATTCTTGGATCATGTTGAGGCGTCTTGATATGATCTAAGGCCATGAACATGGTTAACAATTAAGTGAATTCCTTGTGATCAATGATGGATTAAACTCAAGATCGGTAAAATTTCCTTGGATTGGTTAATTTGTTAATTGCATTTCTTTAATTCAACTGGTATATTTTCTTTTCAAATCATCAAAACCCCCTTTTTAATTATCTTGATCTGATTAAATCTTTGTTCTTTTTGGATCCTTGAGAGATGATTCAGTTTATTCTCTATACTACAAATTAGTTTGTGAACTGGTAATTTTTATTATTTGACAGGTCTCGACAACCTCTTGTCAAATTTACATTCATCAATCCAAATACACGAAAGAACTCTTGAAGAAATTCAAATTGCACGATTGTAAACCTATGAGCACACCTATGCATCCAACATCAACACTGAAATTGGATGATAAAGATAAGAAGTTAGACCAAAAAGTATACAGAGGTATGATTGGATCTCCTCTATATCTCACTACGTCCAGACTTGATATTATGTTCAGCGTATGTCTTTGTGCTTGTTTTCAATCTGATCAACGAGAATCTCATCTAATAGCAGTCAAAAGAATATATTGATATTTGCAAGGTACTACTAATCTGTGATTGTTGTTTAAGAATTCTCATGAGTATAGATTAGTTGGATTTTGCGATGCGGGCTATGCTGGAGATAGAATTAAAAGAAAAAGCACCATTGGAGGATGCCATTTCATTGGAGCTAACTTAGTCTCTTGGTCCAGCAAAAGACAAAGTACCGTTAAATAAATTTGTTTGTAACAAGTCAAATTCTATCTCCCCCTTTTTGATGATGACAAAAACTATTAATTTGGTTGAACACAGATTCTTTTTAAAACAAAATTGCTCCCCATAAGAAAAACATTTCTAAGGGATGGACTCAAAGTCTGTTGGACGCAGAGTCGATTGGACGTAGTACACGAAATTTATTTTTACGAAACAAGTTTCAAGAGCAAGTAATATTATCTTTGTATCGAAGTTTAGTACTTGAGAAAAGTGTTTAACAGAGACAATACCTTTTGAAAAGAAATAAACCCTGCCAAAAAAATTTAGAGCAGATCCTTCACAGCAACACAGTGCATTAGCAGAGTATTCACAATTTCAATTAAAGCATTTATATAAGTGCAACAGAATAAACGAAACAAGGATAATGAAACAACCAGAGGAGAAAATAATAATAATTCATAGTATCATTGAATCAGTATAAATTATAAAATAAATTTGTTTGTAACAAGTCAAATTCCCATTATTCTCCCCCTTTGTCATCAGACAAAAAGAAAGAAAGACATCACTGTCAAAAAAAATTTGGCTAGAAAAAAAATAAAATCAAGAGGAAGAAGGTGGAGGAGGAGGAGGTGGCCCTTGTTGAAAAAGAGATTTGAGGAGGTCTTCAACTCTCTTGTACATTAAGTCCATTTGATTATTCACGTAGGCCTGAAAAGCTGGGGGCACTTGGGTGAGAATGTCAGCAGAAGGTTGTGGTTCCACAATAGCTAACTCAGTGGTGGAAGCAGGAGGGGTCACATCCATTTGCTGCACAACAGACTCAACTTCGTCTTCAGACAGAGGAAGGTCAACATCCCAAGGAAGAGAAGTTCTCCAGTATCCAAACATGTGATCCTAGGGATAAGGCCTGCCTATGTTGTCAGACGGAGGTCTAGAGACATAGCTTAGACAAGAGAAGATTGTTGGTAATGGCAAGTTCAGAGGCAGTCCAAGAAGATCATTTACCATATAGATAGGACGAAAACACTGGAAGCTCTGACCAGGCACAGTTATAGTATCTTCCTTATCTTCATCGCTTAGTCCTGAAGAAGATGCTTGTTGCTCACACTCCCAAATGTGCTTTTCCCAGAAGGTCTTAGCCTCGTTCTCCTCAGCTTCTCCTTTATTCGAAACTTGCCACAAGAATTCAACATCAACATCAGGGGAACGTAAGCTCCCAAAATTTGGCTTAAAGATGATGGGCTTAGGAAAGGTGGCTTGGCTTCTGTACTTTTTCAAGTCTTTGTTTTTATTTAAATCCACCATTGGCAACCTTGGACAAACCCGATCCGGCTGAATCTTGATGGCAGTTGTAGAAGTGATGATCAGTGAAGGGGTACAAATCTCAAATCCTTCAACGAAGACTCCCCTTAATGACACCGACAAGGATGGTGTCATAAGGACTATAAGCGTCCCATTTCTTCCAAGGTGACAGGTTTGAAGGAGAGGTCACTAGGGAAGATGTGAACTTTTGTTGAGTAACCATCACAGCACCGAGAGCGTCTTGCTGTGAGTGAGAGAGAAGAGTCCTTGGATTCCCAAAGAGGGATAATGTGAGGAGAAACCCCCACAGAGAAAAGGTTAAGGTAAGAGGAGTTGTAGAAGGTCTTTTGAGAGAGGGAAGGTGAAGGAGATTGGAAAGGTATGATGTGAGTTTGAGAAGAAAAAGGTTCAGTGTTTAAGGGAGAGGAAGTTATTTGAGAGGTTGGGAAAGAGGTTTGTGGTTCTGGTTGAGAAGAGGGTAAAATGGAGGAAGAGGGAATGGTAGGAAGAGGTTCCTTAGGAATGGACGCAAGCTTGGAAGAGGGTTTCCTTGTGATGGGTAGCTTCGTCCGGGTTCCTTTTGGGATGCTCGCAATGGACGCAACCTTCATCCTTTTAGCGATGGGTTGGTCATCTTCAGAGTCATCGTCCATAATGAGTCTTCGCTTGGGAAGGGCTTGGACGGATGGTGATTTCTTCTTTGGACTCTCAGCTTTTGAAGGAATAAGAGGCTGTTTATGGTCCAGAAAATCTTGGACGCTTTGAAGTTTCATCCTTAGAAGATTGCTTCGTCCAAAGATTTGTTGCTCTTGGATCCGTCCAAATATCCTCTTCTTCTCTTCAACATCTTTAGTCTCATGGGGACTAAAGATACCTTGATCTCTGAAGATCTTGGTTAAGAGAACACCATAGGAGATGGTGGTCTTCTTCCCTTTTCCTTGTACACTTCTCTTGAAGTTCTTAAAAAGCAGAGAAGGGAGATTGACCTGTTGACACAGCATCAGATGACACAGGCAGAAGGCATGAACTGTAGAAATTGAGTCTTTGGACCCTGCCTTGTGGAGTATTGCCTTGTTCAGAAGTTGATGCAAAACTCTTGCCTTGTCATTCATCTTAGAAGCAGTTATCTTCCCCGTGGATGACTCCTTTAGTAAGGTGTCAAGAACAGCATCAGTTCTCCCAAATGCTTTTTCCTAATCAGAAGTGATGGTGGCTCCTTCCAACCAACATTGGGTGGCGTTGGAGATGGTTACCTCTGAAACCACAACGGGTTTTCCCAAAACACATCCTTTAACCTCTGTTGCAGACACGGATGCGTCTTTCCAGAACATTTTCACCAATTCCGGATAAACTTCCACCGGTTCTCTGAAGTAACTATCCCAACCAGCACCGACGAGACATTCTGTGATATCTATTCCACATTCTGCTAAAATTGAAGTTTGGAACGAGTATTCAAATGATACCTCGGCTCTTTCCACATCAAGGGTCTTTCCTCCGGCCACTTCTTAGGGTTAAGGAAATTTGAGAGAGAGAGAGAAATTTGCTAAGGTTCTTTTTGCAACTGTTTTCTTTCAAGGCTTGAAGGCGTAAAAATTTGATCTTCTAAAGAAAGAAAATATTTATAGAAGAAGGTAGGTTTTTACACTGAAAGGTTTCTTGAGAGAAAACGAATCGTTTTTTTTATTAAAAAAAAACAAACACAATAAATGTGTATTAAAAGCAATCATCACGTCATGATAAAAAGTTACTTTCGTGACCTTTCAAAACGACTCAGCGTGGGAAATTTGAAAAGTTTCAAACAAGATAAATGCAAATGATTTATGTCTTATCAAGAAATTTACCACACCATTTATCAAGTACAAAGCATTTTGGGCCTTGAGATCTTCAATGGACGCAAGAAATATTAATTCTTTACAAAATGCATACATAGATGTTTTCGAATAAGAGTGAATCTATCCTCTGAGAGGGGTTTTGTGAAAATATCCGCCCATTGATGATCTGTATCCACATATTGAATATCAAACACACCTTTATGAATATAGTCTCTTATAAAGTGATGTTTGATTTCAATGTGTTTTGCACTTGAGTGTAGTATGGGATTTTTGATAAGTTAATTGCAGCGATATTATCACATAGTAAAGGAATCTTACTTTCAAAGATGTTGTAGTCTTCTAATTGATGTTTGATCGAGTAGTTGAGAGCAACAATTGGGCTTGAGAGATATATTAAACCTGCTTTGTTGATAGAGCAATTGTGCTTTGTCTCTTCTTGGACCATGATACTAGATTTCCTCCAATGAAGTGATATCCTCCACTTGTACTTTTCCTTTCGATTCTATCTCCAAAGATAGTCGGCATCACAAAAACCAACTAATCTGTACTCATGAGATTTCTTAAATACCAAACCAGATTAGTAGTTCCTTTCAAGTATCTGAATATTCTTTTTACAAGCAATTAAGTGTGACTCTCTAGGATCGGATTGAAAACGTGCACAAAGACACACACTAAACATTATATCAGTGCGGGCGCGATGAGATATAAGAGTGATCCGATCATACCTCTGTATACCTTTTCGTCCACCTTTTTATCCTTATCGTCCAATCTTAGTGTGGACGATGGATGCATTGGTGTGCTCATTGGTTTGCAATCGTCCAATTTGAATTTCTTCAGAAGTTCATTTGTATATTTTGTCTGATGAATGTAGATTTCGTCCAATGTTTGCTTCACTTGCAAACCCAGAAAGAATTTTAATTCTCCCATTAAGCTCATTTTGAATTCCTTCTGCATCAGATTGGAAAAATCCTTGCAAAGAGATTCATCAGTAGCTCCAAAGATAATATCATCAACATAAATTTGAACTAAAATGAATTTCGAGTTTTTGTCTTTTCGAAAAAGAGTAGTGTCAACTTTTCCTCTAGAAAAACCGCTTTCTATTAAAAAGGTGCTTAACCTTTCATACCAGGCTCGAGGAGCTTGTTTTAAACCGTACAAGGCCTTTTTCAATTTGAAAACATGCTCAGGGAAATTTTCATCCTTGAAACCAGGTGGTTGTTTAACGAAAACTTCTTCATTGATTATACCATTTAGAAATGCACTTTTTACGTCCATTTGATATAGTCTCATGCTATGATGAGCAACAAATGAAAGTAAAATGCGTATGGCTTCTAGTCTAGCTACAGGAGCAAAAGTTTCAGTGAAATCAATACCTTCTTGTTGTGAGTAACCTTGGGCTACCAACCTTGCTTTGTTTCTCACAACCTTACCATCTTCGTCCAGTTTGTTTTTGAATATCCATTTTGTGCCGATGATGGACTTGTCTTTAGGCTTTTGAACCAGCGTCCAAACATCATTTCTTTTAAATTGATTTAGCTCTTCTTGCATGGCTAAGATCCATCCTTCGTCCTTCAGTGCTTCTTCTATTTTTCTTGGTTCCATTTCAGTGATGAAGGCTACATTTGAGTATTCTCTGAAGGTAGATCTTGTACGTACTTTATCATCTGGATTACCAATGATTTGGTGTTCTGGATGATAAGTTTTGAAATGCCAGCTTCTTTGACCATCAGTTGTTTCTTCTTTTCTTTCATCGTCCAATGCTTCTTTGTTTTGGGTTGTTGATCCTTCTCCTTTGTCTTTTAAGTTTAACTCTGCAAAGGACTCATCTAGCTCTGACAAGTCATTGTCAGGCTTTTTGTCATTGAATTTAACATGAACAGATTCTTCAACAGTTAGAGAGCGAGAGTTATATACTCTATATGCTTTAGATGTTTCTGAGTATCCTAGGAAAATACCAGAGTCAACTTTAGCATCAAACTTTCCTAAAGAATCCTTAGTATTCAAAATAAAACATTGACAGCCAAAAGAATGAAAGTAAGAGATGTTGGGTTTTCGTCCTTTCCACAATTCATACGGAGTCTTGTTTAAAATAGGTCTAATATATATTCTGTTTTGAATATAACACGCAGTGTTAACAGCTTCAGCCCAGAAGTGTTTGGAGATTGAGTTGTCATTGAGCATTGTTCTAGCCATCTCTTCAAGAGATCTATTTTTTCTTTCTACCACACCATTTTGTTGTGGTGTTCTTGGAGCAGAGAAGTTGTGATGAATACCGTTTTCTTCACAGAACAATTGGAAACTCTCATTCTCAAATTCTCCTCCATGATCACTTCGGATTGAGTTGATACACATTCCTTTTTCATTTTGAATTCTTTTACAGAAAATAGAAAAGACTTTGAAAGACTCATCCTTGTGAGCTAGAAATATAACCCATGTCCATCTAGTATAGTCATCTACTATGACCAATCCATATTTCTTTCCATTTAGTGAAGAAGTTCTTGTAGGACCAAATAAATCAAGATGTAACAATTCTAGTGGTCTAGAGGTGGAAACGATGTTTTTGAACTCAAAAGAATTTTTGATTTGTTTCCCCTTTTGACAAGCTTCACAAAGAACATCTGATTTGTACACAAGCTTTGGTAGTCCTCTTACGAGGTTATGCTTATTTAGTTTAGAGATTAATCTCAAACTTGCATGACCAAGCTTCTTGTGCCATATCCACTGTTCTCCTTTTATGGAAACTAGACATGATACATTTTGATCTGAAAGATCTTCCAAGTCAATTTTATAAAGATTGTTTTGCCTTTTAGCAATGAAGAGTATGGATCCGTCAGAGTTTTTAACTATACATTCTCCTTGATTGAATGAAACATTAGATCCACTATCACATAATTGACTAATGCTAAGCAGATTATGTTTCAATCCTTCAACTAGAAGAACATTATCGATAGAGGGAAAAGGATGCTTACCAATCTTACCTATTCCAACTATTTTACCTTTCTGGTTTCCTCCAAACGTGACGGAGCCTCCTGAATTAGTTTTGATGTCTTGGAACATAGACCTTTCTCCCGTCATGTGCCGTGAGCAACCACTGTCCAGGTACCATGACAGGTGTCTTTTTCTTGTTGCTAAGCACATCTGCAAGAGGAATTATCATATCCTTAGGTACCCATATCTTTTTGGGTCCTTTTTGGTTAGCTCTTGGAGATCCATAATATTTTGACCTTTTATTAAAAAGATCTATTGAGGAAGGGTAAACGTTCTTTTTACTAACATTCTTAATGAATTTAGGTTGAGTAGTAGTTTTTTGAAAAAACTGTTTATCAATATCTTGATATCCCAATCCAGATTTGTCTCGAGGGTCTCTGGAATATTTGAGTAAAATGTTTAGGTTGTTGGTGCTTTTTACAAATTTACTGAGGTCCTCAGTTAACTCTTTTACCTCATTATGAAGTTTATCAACTTCATCTGAAGTGTTGCACTCAGAAGATGTTTTCAAAAGAGCATTTTCAGTTTTTAATTTTTCACAATAAATTTCAAGTTCTTGTTTTTCTGAAAACATTTTTCCATATTCTCTAGTTAATTTTGAAAATTTTCTTTTCAAGGATTTATATTCAACCGCTAAAATAGCTGAATTATTTAACAACTCATCAAATGCATTTTGAAGATCAAGATCACAGTTTGTTACCTCATCTTCTTCTTCTTCTGACAAGGTGTTAGCCATGAGACATAGATTTGCTTCTTCTTCTGCTTCTTCTTCATCATCAGTAGTTGAAAGATCAAGATCTTCCCAGGTGGCCATTAATCCTCTTTTCTTCTTTGGAAAGAATCTCCTTTTCTCTTTCTTCTTGTTTTGTGAAGGGCATTCCGCTTTAATGTGTCCGGGCTTCTTGCATTCATAGCATATGATTGGACTCTTGTCTTTTGTTTCTGTTCTGTCCTTTGGTGACCTTCGTCCAAAGTGCTTTCTCCGCATACCTCCTTTCTTTTTCCACATTGCTTGTATCTTTCTAGAGATGAAAGATAACTCGTCATTATCAGATATATCATCTTCAGATGACTCGGCCTCGTCTGATGATTTTTCAGCTTTAAGTGCTTTGGATGTACTGCCTTTATGAGCTTTAAGGGCAATTGATTTCCCTTTTCTTGAGCTTTCCTATTCTTGAAGTTCCAGCTCATGAACTTTAAGAGAACCCAAGAGTTCCTCCATGGTAAGAGAAGCTAGATTCTTTGCTTCCTGTATGGCAATAACCTTAGGTCTCCACTGTCCGGAAAGACTTCTTAGGATTTTTCTGATATGATCTTGATTATCATAGTTCTTTCCCAGAGATCTCAAGCCATTGATTATTGTTTGGAATCGTCCAAACATTTGATCAATGTTTTCATGCTCTCCCATTTTGAAGAGCTCATACTGGTGAACCAGCATGCTTATCTTTGATTCTTTGACCTGAGATGAGCCTTCATGTGCTAAGGCGAGTATCCCATATCTCTTTAGTTTGTTTCACATGACTATGAACTTTATCGTGCTCTGATCTGGTGATGGCACACATAAGATAATGTTTGGCTTTTGAGTTAAGCTGATGTCTGGTTCGTTGTCCTTCCGTCCATTGTGGTCGAGGGAGATCCTGTCCTTCTGCGTTGGTGGGTGTTTGATATCCATTTTGAACTAGGTCCCAGATGTCCATATTTTGGGCATCAAAAAAGGCAATCATTCTCTTCTTCTAGTAATCATAGTCGTTTCCATTGAATTGAGGTGGTCTGTTCACCGCTTGTCCTTCGTTCTCCATTAAAGGGTGTACTGGATCTTTTTCCTCTGCACTGTTAGATTCTCAATCCAAGAGGCTGAGCTCTGATACCAATTGAAATAACCAAGTGAAACACAAGAAGGGGGGTTGAATTGTGTTTCTTAACCCTTTTTGAAAATTAATAAAAGATTTTCCTTTTCAATAGAAAATAGAACACAGCGAAGGATAAAGTTTAACAAGCAAAGAGCTTAGGACCAACACCGCTTAGTCCTATTGGACTCTAAGGATTTTGAAAAGACTTTTAATAAAATGGTTAACACGTTCTAAAACCAAATAAAAAGATCTTTGTTAATAAACACAATGGTAAACCCCAGAGGTTAGTGAATATAATAAAGCACACTAGAAGAGAAGAGAAGCTTACACACGAGATTTATCCTGGTTCACTCTTATCAACCAAGAGCTACGTCCAGTCCCTTCAACCAGAAGGATTTTCCAACTAATCTTTTTCACGATTACAAGTATTTTCAACCTCTTCAGGTTCTATCTCACAAGTATTCTTTTACACACAGCCTCTTCAGGCTTACAATGCTTAAGATGAATAAGTGAAAGTAGATGAAAGCTTGAGTTTAAAACTCACTGACAAATGAGAATAGACAATAGAGATCTCAAGGCTTTTTCTTTTTACATGTATATGGAAATCCAAGAAGAAATAAAGCTTTTTAGACTTTTTAGGATGCTTCGGCAAAGATCTCTCTGTATATCCTCAAGTGCTGCTCCTTCTCTTTATAAGTAAGAACAAATTGAGCAGACTTCATGGGCTAGATCGTCCAACGGAAACATTTATTACCGTTCTAAGTAGCATTAAATGCATCTACTGGAAAAGTGCTGAACTTCTTCTGATGGTGACTTTTATTCTCTGAGATTTCCAATCAATGGAAACAAAGTCCTGATTTGTCTAAGATTGCAGACGGTTTCTTATTTGCAGATCTTTGTAGTTGTTAGACAATGTCAGCAAAAGTGGCTTAGTTGACTTCTTCTGTCGCCGTGAGCTGTCAGAGTTCTTTTCTAGCATTTAATGAGGAACAGTTCTTCATTTTTGAAATTTCACTTGGACGAGAGCTTGAGCTTGAACTTTGAAAGATGGAGTTGAGTCCGAGCTTTGGCATACAGATCGTATTGGACGAACTAATAAAAGGTAACAGTATATGCATACAAGTATTGGACGCACCAATAGTAAAAGTATATAATACATTTATTGGACCCACAAAGAGTTATAGCATATTGGACGCACGAAGAGTTATCTTTAAGCATAGAGCAGAATGGACGCACATACAAGTAGCGATTTGTTAATACTATTTGTCGAAACACTTACTTGTTCAAACTAAATAAATATTTTTGTTATCCTCAAAACTTAAACAGGGAAAGCTACAGCTTTTAAGAATTTAGTACTTAAACCTTTTTATAAAAATTTGGTTTCAACACCGTTGCACTATCAACAACTGAAGCTGAGTACATATCAGCATCAAGTTGCTACTCTCAGTTACTTTGAATCAAACATCAACTACAAAATTATAACATCTTTGAAAGTAAGATTCCTGTACTATGTGATAATACTGCTGCAATAAATTTGTCTAAGAACCCAATTTTGCATTCAAGAGCAAAGCATATAGAAATCAAGCATCATTTTATTAGAGATTATATTCAAAAAAGTGTGTTTGATATTCAATATGTGGACACGGATCTTCAATGGGCTGATATTTTCACAAAACCACTTGCTAATGATAGATTTACTTTTATTAGAAAGCATTTGTGTATGCATTTTGTGAAAGATTGACTTTATGAGTCCATTATTTATCTGCATCCAATATTTGTTAAGTCCATCTATTAACAGTTATCATTCATATTTATTTTGGAATTTTGTTAAAACTCAACCATTATTCCCACGCTGAGTCAGTTTTTGAAAACTTCGCAGAAGTTACTTTTTACTGCTGGCGTGACAGTTACTTTTAAAACGTACTCATTTCAAATAACCTTTCAAATTTCCCTGGGTTATTAAATTTTATTCAAAAGTGTTTCGAAAACGTTTTGAATTCTACACTGAGATAAATATCCTCGTTTCAAAAGATTAAGTTTTAATGCTTTCAATAAAAACTCCTTGCGAACAAATCTCATTCTTTTTCAAAACCCTAAACCCTCTTCGCAAAAATTTCTGAGTAACAGTGGAATACTTTTTCAAAGCTTCAACACTTGCAGAGTGTGGTATCAATATTGTTGAGAATATTGAAGGTGTGGGGTGGACAAGCTATTTCAGAGAACTAGTTGAAGTTCATCCAAAACTAGTTCGCATGTTCTGGAAAAATGCAAGTATCTCTGCTACTGAGA
This sequence comes from Styphnolobium japonicum, assembly GCA_023212625.1. Lineage (NCBI taxonomy): Eukaryota > Viridiplantae > Streptophyta > Magnoliopsida > Fabales > Fabaceae > Styphnolobium > Styphnolobium japonicum. The sequence goes on from JALBWW010000011.1 coordinate 19,342,295, forward strand.
TCAAAGAAGTAGTAATGGGAAAGGAAGTAATAGTGTCCAAAGTCACTATTTCAGATGCTACACAGTGTTAGTTGGAAGGAGCCCGAGTTAGCTCTGATTCGGGAAAAGCCTTCGGGGGAAAGGAAGGAGTAATGGATATATTCCTTAAGGATCCATCTTTTGATAAGTTGACAGTAGCAAAGATGAATGATAAAGGAAGAGTGTTGTATCAACTCCTAAACAAGGTCATTCTTCACAAGGCTGGGTCTAAGGACTCTGTATCAACTGTCCATGCCTTATGCCCTTGTCACTTGATGCTCTACCAACAGATAAATCTCCCTTCACTTTTGTTCCTCAACTTCAAATGAAGTGTGCAAGGGAAAAGCAAGAAGACGACCATCTCATATGGTGCGCTCCTCACCAAGCTCTTCATGGATCAAGGAGTTTATAGTCCATTTGAAGCTATGGACAAAGAAGAAAAGAAAATGAAGCTTGGACGAATCCAAGTACAACAAATTTTTGGATGAAGTAACCTGGCTAACCGTCCAAAACTTTCTTGGACTCAAAGAGTGTAACACCCTCAATTGGGTGCCACATTTTAAATTTTAAACAGTTTCCTAATAAATTCTCTTAATCTTTCATTATAAAGTTCTTTGTATATCTAGTGATGTAATATTAACAGATAAGGAATATACAACTAATATTACATAGATTTTATTAAGTTAAGTTTATTTTTACACAGGCTATCTATATACATATATTTTCACATACTATATTCTACAACTATATATTCTTTTTCACACTGTTGAAACCAATTTCTTATAAAAAGGTTTGAGTTCTAAATTCTTAAAAGCTATAAGCTTTCCCTGTTAAGTTTTGAGGATAACAAAAATATTTATTTAGTTTGAACAAGTAAGTGTTTCGACAATAGTTTTAACAAACCGCTACTTGTTGTGCGTCCATTCTGCTCTATGCTTAAAGTTAACTCTTCGTGCGTCCAATATGCTATAACTCTTCATGGGTCCAATAAATGTATTATATACTTTTACTATTGGTGCGTCCAATACTCGTATGCATATACTGTTACTTTTTATTAGTTCGTCCAATTTTATCACATGCCAAAGCTCGGACTCAACTCACTCTTTCAAAGTTCAAGCTCAAGTTCGCGTCCAAGTGAAATTTCAAAAATGAAGAACTGTTCCTCATTAAATGCTAGAAAAGAACTCTGACAGCTCACGGCGACAGAAGAAGTCAACTAAGCCACTTTTGCTGACATTGTCTAACAACTACAAAGATACGCAAATAAGAAACCGTCTGCAATCTTAGACAAATCGGGACTTTTGTTTTCATTGATTGGAAATCTCGAGAGAATAAAAGTCACCGTCGAGAAAGAAGTTCAGCACTTTTCCAGTAGATGCATTTAATGCTACTCAGAACGGTAATAAATATTTCCGTTGGACGATCTAGCCCATGAAGTCTGCTCAATTTGTTCTTACTTATAAAGAGAAGAAGCAGCACTTGAAGAACTAGAGATCTTTTGCCGAAGCATCCTTCAATAGCCTAAAAAGCTTTATTTCCATATTCGTGTAAAAAGAAAAAGCCTTGAGATTTCTTTTGTCTATTCTCATTTGTTAGTGAGTTTCAAACTCAAGCTTTCATCTACTTTCAATTATTCATCTTAAGCCTTTTAAGCCTGAAGAGGCTGTGTGTAAAAGAATACTTGTGAGATAGAACCTGAAGAGGTTGAAAATACTTGTTACCTGAAGAGGTTGAAAATACTTGTTACCTGAAGAGGTGCATAATACTTGTAATCGTGAAAAAGATTAGTTGGAAAATCCTTCTGGTTGAAGGAATTTGGACGTAGCTCTTGGTTGATAAGAGTGAACCAGGATAAATCTCGTGTGTAAGCTTCTCCTCTCTTCTAGTGTGCTTTATTATATTCACTAACCTCTGGGGTTTTCCATTGTGTTTATTAACAAAGATCTTTTTATTTGGTTTTAGAACGTGTTAACCTTTTTATTAAAAGTCTTTTCGAAACCCTTGGAGTCCAATAGGACTAAGTGGTGTTGGTCCTAAGCTCTTTGCTTGTTAAACTGTCTCTTTCGCTGTGTTCTATTTTCTTTTAAAAAGGAAAATCTTTCATCATTAAAAAAGGGTTAAGAAACACAATTCAACCCCCCTTCTTGTGTTTCATTTGGTTATTTCACACACTAGTTTTAAACATATACACAATACAGACATCTTCCCTCGTCTACATCGGTGGGTCATCATCAATGAACTCGTTATGATGTGAGGGTCCTGGAGCTGAGATCCGATAAGCACAACGCCACCTCGGGGTTCGCGCAGAAGAGACAGTTGATCTCTCGCGAGGTGTATCGTGGGTTGTGGCATTCCAGATGTCACCAAACGGCATATGTAGCTCAACATAAATGGAAAGAGAAAACATTATTATTGGGTTTCCATCATAGGTCCTTCGTAAAGAAATAGTAAGTCCACCAACATAGGTAACTCGTTCTTCCACCAACTCCACATGCCAAGCGTCTGGCCCTTCGTGGAAATCGACGATAATGAATCCGAAGAAATCATTTATCGGCATCTTTGAAATATACAAGCAAAAATAAAATTTTCACAAAAAGAGGTGAGATTCTCATATCATCATAAATACCAATAAAACTGTATAGAAATAGCATATATCAATTCAAATCAATAAACATCTAACCCACTTATAAAGTCATATTTAATTAAATAAAATGACATACCAACCTTAGTGTCCAAATAGATAATGCAAGTATGATAACTGACCATGCAGATGCACACAAATGACTCCTACTCCATGGAGCTAAACACAACAAGTTGGAGAGAGTGATTGCGAGTACATGTTCCGTATCAGTTAGCCAACAAGTGCTAACAAATCATTTGCGCATACAGCTCATGCGAACACTCTCCACCAATCGTGAATGGACCAGTGTATAGTCGAGATCGTCGGTGTTTTGCAATCATAATACCACGGCACAGTCCCAGCCGACCACTTGTGGAGTTTTCAGACCCCCGACGACTCCAAGATCATTGAAGATCTTCACTCAGCAATTCGCACCCGCATTAAGGTGTAAGCTCAATCTCCTAGGCTCCAAGCCTTACGACAACAATGTCTCATATAGACTGATATATATATATACAGTATAAATATTCCCATAATATATATACACAATCCCCTTGGGATCCATGCTACCATTTCTTTTAAGAATAGTGTCATCTGTCCTATCTAGGGTCCAATCTATGTCGGCCCGATAGTAGTATCGCTGTTTCTCAATTATATGGTGCCAAAAATCACGTAACACATCTGTTACAGTTTTCAAGTTGCGTAAAGCTTTTTCTGTAAAAATTCAATCAGCTAAGTTATAAAAATTGTTTTTCCGTCGCGTAAAGTGTGTTCTATAAATTTTCAGTCACGTAACCCATTTTCTGTAAGTTTTCAATCGCGTAGGGTATTTTTCACAAAAAACTAATTTATTTCATACTAAACAAATTATTTTCAATTTTATTTTCACTTTCTCACTATAAAATAAGTAAAAATAAATATTTAAATCTTTAAAATAAATTCTCAAAAATTCTTTCCATATGCAAAAATATTCTTTAAAATGATAAATGTTTGTAAAACTCTTTATCCTCATATTTTCGAAAATTCAAGAATCCTTCTAAATAAATATGGAACTCATTAAAATAATTTCTTTCCGTAATCAAAATATTTAATTTTAAAGTTATAAATCTTTCTAAAATAACTTTTCTAAGTTTTTGAAAATACTAACAATAATACTTTAAATACTATAACTTTAAATAAATCTATGTATCAAACTAAATATATGTATGTCCTAGACATATTTATTTATCACAAAGTCATACCTATTTCTAAATAAATTATAAGACACATAATTTAAACAAGGTATAGAGAAAAGTATATAACATAAACATGAATCTTTAATCATAAAAGATTTTAATCAAGCAATATGACACTTAATACAAGTCACAGTTTTCATCACATACAAAATCACATACAACAAGCTATTTTATACCATAATATTGGTTGATAGAGAAAACTCCCCCTTACCTTGGTTCTTAGTCTAGCTTCTTCAACAACTCTAGCTTCTTGACTTCTACCAAAACAACATCACAAGGAAACATAACCACATATTATTTCAAGTATCATAACACATTAAGATTGATCATGGACTAACCTAATGATCTATAACCTTGAAATAAAGATTTAAAAAGTGAAAGGGAAATATCTTCACCTTAAGATTTCTCCAACCTCTAAGCTTCTTGAGAAGCTCCTAACTAGTGAAGTTCTCAAAATACTACAAAGATACTAGGGCACGACTTGAAATGCTAACAAAGGTTTGGGAAGGGAATTTAAGGGAGCAAGGCCGTGGCTTCTTGGAGTCTAGGCCGTGGGTTTATGGAGAGAAAGAAGAGAGATTTTGGTGTGGGAATGAATGGATGAGTTGCTTGCTATTTATAGAAGAAATTTAGGACACAAAGGGAATTAAAAATTGGAGATTTTTCTCCTAGGGTGGCTGGCCTCTCCAAGGGCTTGCATGAAGAGGTGGTTGTCAACTTGGCCACCTTAGGGCATTTAATTGCATGGTTAATCATCTTAGGTGATTCACCACCTTCATAAATGCTTCTTCATGACTCACCCATTGAGTCATCACAAGTCATTAATTTCCTAGAGATATTTTCTCAAGATTTTTATCAGTAAGTTTTACCCAATAGACAAAGATCAGTATCTATTGTCTAATGGATAATAAAATGTACCCAAAATCACCCAGAGATTTTATTAGCTCATAAAATCTCTAAAAATGGAAAATGATCAAATCTGTTAACGGATTTGAGAACTGAACTTCCATTTATTCACAAAAATTCCCCAAAGGTATTCTGCATCAAAAATAAAATTATTTTATTTTATTTTCCAGAATGGTCTAACATTAGCTTATAAGTTTAACTCCAGTTAAATTTTAATTTAATTGAACTCACAGAAATTCCTAAAAAGCATTTATCATAGAAATCACAGAAGATAACATATATAACATAAGTTGAAATTTTGGGGTGTTACAAAGAGGCTACACAATCCTCAGCTGATGACGATGAGGATCTGAAATCCTCTCCTACTAAAACCAATAAGTGAAATAACCAAGTGAAATACAAGAAGGGGGGTTGAATTGTGTTTCTTAACCCTTTTTGATGATTAATAAAAGATTTTCCTTTTTAACAGAAGATTAAACACAGCGAAGGATAAAGTTTGACAAGTAAAGAACTTAGAACCAACACGGCTTAGTCCTATTGGACTCTAAGGATTTTGAAAAGACTTTTAAGAAAACAGTTAACACGTTCTAAAACCAATTAAAAGGTCTTTGTTAATAAACACAATAGTAAACCCCAGAGGTTAGTGAATATAATAAAACACACTAGAAGAGAAGAGAAGCTTACACACGAGATTTATCCTGGTTCACTCTTATCAACCAAGAGCTACGTCCAGTCCCTTCAACCAGAAGGATTTTCCAACTAATCTTTTTCGAGATTACAAGTATTATACACCTCTTCAGGTAACAAGTATTTTCAACCTCTTCAGGTTCAAACACACAAGTATTCTTTTACACACAGCCTCTTCAGGCTTACAATGCTTAAGATGAATAAGTGAAAGTAGATGAAAGCTTGAGTTTGAAACTCACTGACAAAATGAGAATAGACAATAGAAATCTCAAGGCTTTTTCTTTTTACACGTATATGGAAATCCAAGAAGAAATAAAGCTTTTTAGACTTTGTAGGATGCTTCGGCAAAGATCTCTTCTTTTTCTTCAAGTGTTGCTTCTTCTCTTTATAAGTAAGAACAAATTGAGCAGACTTCATGGGCTAGATCGTCCAACGGAAACATTTATTACCGTTCTGAGTAGCATTAAATGCATCTACTGGAAAAGTGCTGAACTTCTTCTGACGGTGACTTTTATTCTCTGAGATTTCCAATCAATAAAAACAAAGTCCTGATTTGTCTAAGATTGCAGACGGTTTCTTATTGCAGATCTTTGTAGTTGTTAGACAATGTCAGCAAAAGTGGCTTAGTTGACTTCTTCTGTCGCCATGAGCTGTCAGAGTTCTTTTCTAGCATTTAATGAGGAACATTTCTTCATTTTTGAATTTTCACTTGGACGAGAGCTTGAGCTTGAACTTTGAAAGAGTGAAATGAGTCCGAGCTTTGGCAGACAGATCATATTGGACGAACCAATAAAAGTAGTAACAGTATATGCATACAAATATTGGACGCACCAATAGTTAAAGTATATGTAGACAGTCATTGGACGCACAAAGCATATTTAGACATTCATTGGACGCACAAAGCAAAATAGCATATTGGTCGCACAAAGAGTCATAGCATATTGGACGCACAAAGAGTTATCTTTAAGCATAGAGCAGAAAGGACGCACATACAAGTAGCGATTTGTTAATACTATTGTCGAAACACTTACTTGTTCAAACTAAATAAATATCTTTGTTATCCTCAAAACTTAAACAGGGAAAGGTACAGCATTTAAGAATTTAGTACTTAAACCTTTTTATAAGATTTTGGTTTCAACAATCTCCCCCTTTTTGATGATGACAAAAACTATTAATTTGATTGAACACAGATTCTTTTTAAAACAAAATTTGCTCCCCCTAAGAAAAACATTTCAAAGAGATGAAAGTCAGAGTCTGTTGGACGCAGAGTCGATTGGACGTAGTACACGAAATTTATTTTTACGAAACAAGTTTCAAGAGCAAGTAACATTATCTTTGTATCGAAGTTTAGTACTTGAGAAAAGTGTTTAACAGAGACAATACCTTTTGAAAAGAAATAAACCATGCTAAAATTTAGAGCAGATCCTTCACAACAACACAGTGCATTAGCAGAGTATTCACAATTTCAATTAAAGCATTTATATAAGGGCAACAGAATAAACGAGACAAGGATAATGAAACAACCAGATGAAAAAAAATTCATAGTTTCATTGAATCAGAATAAATTATAAAACAAATTTGTAACAAGTCAAATTCCCATTATTCTCCCCCTTTGTCATCAGACAAAAAGAAAGAAAGACATCATTGTCAAAAAAAAATTTGCTAAAAGAAAGAATCAAGAGGAAGAAGGTGGAGGAGGAGGAGGTGGCCCTTGTTGAAAAAGAGATTTGTGGAGGTCTTCAACTCTCTTGTACATTAAGTCCATCTGATTATTCACGTAGGCTCGAAAAGTCAGGGCACTTGGGTGAGAATGTCAGCAGAAGGTTGTGGTTCCACAATAGCTAACTCAGTGGTGGAAGCAGGAGGAGTCACATCCATTTGCTGCACAACAGATTCAACTTCGTCTTCAGACAGAGGAAGGTCAACATCCCAAGGAAGAGAAGTTCTCCGGTATCCAAACATTTGATCACAGGGATAAGGCCTGCCTAAGTTGTCAGATGGAGGTCCAGAGACATAGCTTGGACAAGAGAAGATTGTTGGAAATGGCGAGTTCAGAGGCAGTCCAAGAAGATCATCTACCATAAAGATAGGACGAAAACACTGGAAGCTCTGACCAGGCACAGTTATAGTATCTTCCTTATCTTCATCGCTTAGACCTGAAGAAGACGCTTGTTGCTCACACTCCCAAATGTGCTTTTCCCAAAAGGTCTTAGTCTCGTTCTCCTCAGCTTCTCCTTTATTTGAAACTTGCCACAAGAATTCAACATCAACATCAGGGGAACGTAAGCTCCCAAAATTTGGCTTAAAGAGGATGGGCTTGGGAAAGGTGGCTTGGCTTCTGTACTTTTTCAAGTCTTTGTTTTTATTTAAATCCACCATTGGCAACCTTGGACAAACCCGATCCAGCTGAATCTTGATGGCAGTTGTAGAGGAGATGATTAGTGAAGGGGGTACAAATCTCATATCCTTCAACAGAAGACTCCCCTTAATGACACTGACAAGGATGGTGTCATAAGGACTCGTAAACTGTCCCATTTCTTCCAAGGTGACAGGTTTGAAGGAGAGGTCACTAGGGAAGATGTGAACTTTTGTTGAGCAACCATCACAGCACCGGGAGCGTCTTGCTGTGAGTGGGAGAGAAGAGTCCTTGGATTCCCAAGGAGGGATAATGTGGGGAGTAACGCCCACAGAGAAGGGGTTAAGGTAGGAGGAGTTGAAGAAGGTCTTTTGAGAGGGTGAAGGTGAAGGAGATTGGAAAGGTATGATGTGAGTTTGAGAAGAGAAAGGTTCAGTGTTTAAAGGAGAGGAAGTGATTTGAGAGGTTGGGAAGGAGGTTTGTGGTTCTGGTTGAGAAGAGGGTAAAATGGAGGAAGAAGGAATGGTAGGAAGAGGTTCCTTAGGAATGGACGCAAGCTTGGAAGAGGGTTTCCTTGTGATGGGTAGCTTCGTCCGGGTTCCTTTTGGGATGCTCGCAATGGACGCAACCTTCATCCTTTTAGCGATAGGTTGGTCATCTTCAGAGTCATCGTCCATTATGAGTCTCCACTTCGGAAAGGCTTGGACGGATGGTGATTTCTTCTTTGGACTCTCAGCCTTTGAAGGAATTAGAGGCTCTTTCTGGTCCAGAAAATCTTGGACGCTTTGAAGTTTCATCCTTAGAAGATTGCTTTGTCCAAAGATTTGTTGCTCTTGGATCCGTCCAAAGATCCTCTTCTTCTCCTCAACATCTTTAGTCTCATGGGGACTAAAGATACCTTGATCTCTGAAGATCTTGGTTAAGAGAACACCATAGGAGATGGTGGTCTTCTTCCCTTTTCCTTGTACGCTTCTCTTGAAGTTCTTAAAAAGCAGAGAAGGGAGATTGACCTGTTGACACAGCATCAGATGACACAGGCAGAAGGCATGAACTATAGAGACTGAGTCTTTGGACCCTGCCTTGTGGAGTACCGCCTTGTTCAGATGACACAGGTAGAAGGCATGAACTGTAGAGACTGATTCTTTGGACCCTGCCTTGTGGAGTACCGCCTTGTTCAGAAGTTGATGTAATACTCTTGCCTTGTCATTCATCTTGGATGCAGTTATCTTCCCCGTGGATGACTCCTTTAGTAAGGTGTCAAGAACAGCATCAGTTCCCCCAAAAGCTTTTTCCCAGTTTGAGGTGATGGTGGCTCCTTCCAACCAACATTGGGTGGCGTTGGAGATGGTTACCTTTGAAACCACAACGGGTTTTCCCAAAACACTCCCTTTGACCTCTGTCGCAGACACGGATGCGTCTTTCCAGAACATTTTCACCAATTCCGGATAAACCTCCACCGGTTCTCTGAAGTAACTATCCCAACCAGCACCGACGTGACATTCTTTGATATCTATTCCACATTCTGCTAAAATTGAAGTTTGGAACGAGTATTCAACCGATACCTCGGCTCTTTCAACATCAAGGGTCTTTCCTCCGGCCATTTCTTAGGGTTAAGGAAATTTGAAAAAGAGAGAGAAATTTGCTAAGGTTCTTTTTGCTAAGGTTTTCTTTCAAGGCTTGAAGGCGTAAAAATTTGATCTTGTAAAGAAGGAAAATATTTATAGAAAAAGGTAGGTTTTTACACTGAAAGGTTTCTTGAGAGAAAACGAATCGTTTTTCCTTTTTAAAAAAAAAAAAAAAACAAACACATTAAATGTGTATTAAAAGCAACTGTCACATCCGCAGTAAAAAGTTACTTTCGTGACCTTTCAAAAACTGACTCAGCGTGGGAAATTTGAAAAGTTTCAAACAAGATAAATGCAAATGATTTATGTCTTATCAAGAAATTTACCACACCATTTATCAAGTACAAAGCATTTTGGACGCAGATCTTCAATGGACGCAAGAGATATTAATTCTTTACAAAAGGCATACTAAGATGTTTTCGAATAAGAGTGAATCTATCCTCTGAGAGGGGTTTTGTGAAAATATCTGCCCATTGATGATCTGTATCCACATATTGAATATCAAACACACCTTTCTGAATATAGTCTCTTATAAAGTGATGTTTGATTTCAATGTGTTTTGCCCTTGAGTGTAGTATAGGATTTTTTGATAAGTTAATTGCAGCAGTATTATCACATAGTAAAGGAATCTTACTTTCAAAGATGTTGTAGTCTTCTAATTGATGTTTGATCCAGAGTAGTTGAGAGCAACAATTGGACGCAGAAATATATTCAGCTTCAGCTGTTGATAGAGCAATTGTGCTTTGTCTCTTGCTGGACCATGATACTAGATTTCCTCCAATGAAGTGACATCCTCCACTTGTACTTTTCCTTTCGATTCTATCTCCAGCATAGTCAGCATCACAAAAACCAACTAATCTGTACTCATGAGATTTCTTAAATACTAAACCCAGATTAGTAGTTCCTTTCAAGTATCTGAAAATTCTTTTTACAGCAATTAAGTGTGACTCTCTAGGATCAGATTGAAAACGTGCACAAAGACACACACTAAACATTATATCAGGTCTGGACGCAGTGAGATATAAGAGTGATCCGATCATACCTCTGTATACCTTTTCGTCCACCTTTTTATCCTTATCGTCCAATCTTAGTGTGGACGACGGATGCATTGGTGTGCTCATTGTTTTGCAATCGTCCAATTTGAATTTCTTCAGAAGTTCATTTGTGTATTTTGTTTGATGAATGTAGATTTCGTCCAATGTTTGCTTCACTTGCAAACCCAGAAAGAATTTTAATTCTCCCATTAAACTCATTTCGAACTCCTTCTGCATCAGATTGGAGAAATCCTTGCAAAGAGATTCATCAGTAGCTCCAAAGATAATATCATCAACATAAATTTGAACTAAAATGAATATTGAGATTTTGTCTTTTCGAAAAAGAGTAGTGTCAACTTTTCCTCTAGAAAAACCGCTTTCTATTAAAAAGGTGCTTAACCTTTCATACCAGGCTCGAGGAGCTTGTTTTAAACCGTACAAGGCCTTTTTCAATTTGAAAACATGCTCAGGGAAATTTTCATCCTCGAAACCAGGTGGTTGTTTAACGAAAACTTCTTCATTGATTATACAATTTAGAAATGCACTTTTTACGTCCATTTGATATAGTCTTATGCTATGATGAGCAGCAAATGAAAGTAAGATGCGTATGGCTTCTAGTCTAGCTACAGGAGCAAAAGTTTCAGTGAAATCAATACCTTCTTGTTGTGAGTAACCTTGGGCTACCAACCTTGCTTTGTTTCTCACAACCTTACCATCTTTGTCCAATTTGTTTTTGAATATCCATTTTGTACCGATGATGGACTTGTCTTTAGGCTTTTGAACCAGCGTCCAAACATCATTTCTTTTAAATTGATTTAGCTCTTCTTGCATGGCTAAGATCCATCCTTCGTCCTGTAGTGCTTCTTCTATTTTTCTTGGCTCCATTTCAGAGATGAAGGCAACATTTGAGTATTCTCTGAAGGTAGATCTTGTACGCACTTTATCATCTGGATTACCAATGATTTGGTGTTCTGGATGATAAGTTTTGAAGTGCCAACTTCTTTGACCATCAGTTGTTTCTTCTTTTCTTTCATCGTCCAATGCTTCTTTGTTTTGGGTTGCTGATCCTTCTCCTTTGTCTTTTAAGTTTAACTCTGCAAAGGACTCATCTAGCTCTGACAAGTCATTGTCAGGCTTTTTGTCATTGAATTTAACATGAACAGATTCTTCAACAGTTAGAGAGCGAGAGTTATATACTCTATATGCTTTAGATGTTTCTGAGTATCCTAGGAAAATACCAGAGTCAACTTTAGCATCAAACTTTCCTAAAGAATCCTTAGTATTCAAGATAAAGCATTGAGAGCCAAAAGAATGAAAGTAAGAGATGTTGGGTTTTCGTCCTTTCCACAATTCATATGGAGTCTTGTTTAAAAGAGGTCTAATATATATTCTGTTTTGAATATAACATGCAGTGTTAACAGCTTCAGCCCAGAAGTGTTTGGAGATTGAGTTGTCATTGAGCATTGTTCTAGCCATCTCTTGAAGAGATCTATTTTTTCTTTCTACCACACCATTTTGTTGTGGTGTTCTTAGGGCAAAGAAGTTGTGATGAATACCGTTTTCTTCACAGAACAATTGAAAGCTCTCATTCTCAAATTCTCCTCCATGATCACTTCGGATTGAGTTGATACACATGCCTTTTTCATTTTGAATTCTTTTACAGAAAATAAAAAAGACTTTGAAAGACTCATCCTTGTGAGCTAGAAACATAACCCATGTCCATCTAGTATAGTCATCTACTATGACCAATCCATATTTCTTTCCATTTAGTGAAGAAGTTCTTGTAGGACCAAATAGATCAAGATGTAACAATTCTAGTGGTCTAGAGGTGGAAGCGATGTTTTTGGATTCAAAAGAATTTTTGATTTGTTTCCCCTTTTGACATGCTTCACAAAGAACATCTGATTTGTACACAAGCTTTGGTAGTCCTCTTACGAGGTTATGCTTATTTAGTTTAGAGATTAATCTCAAACTTGCATGACCAAGCTTCTTGTGCCATATCCACTGTTCTCCTTTTATGGAAACTAGACATGATACATTTTGGTCTGAAAGATCTTCCAAGTCAATTTTATAAAGATTGTTTTGCCTTTTAGCAGTGAAGAGTATGGATCCGTCAGAGTTTTTAACTATACATTCTCCTTGATTGAATGAAACATTAGATCCACTATCACATAATTGACTAATGCTAAGCAGATTATGTTTCAATCCTTCAACTAGAAGAACATTATCGATAGAGGGAAAAGGATGCTTACCAATCTTACCTATTCTAACTATTTTACCTTTCTGGTTTCCTCCAAACGTGACTAAGCTTCCTGAATTAGTTTTGATGTCTTGGAACATAGACCTTTCTCCCGTCATGTGCCATGAGCAACCTCTGTCCAGGTACCATGACAGGTGTCTTTTTCTTGTTGCTAAGCACATCTGCAAGAGGAATTATCATATCCTTAGGTACCCATATCTTTTTGGGTCCTTTTTGGTTAGCTCTTGGAGATCCATAATATTTTGACCTTTTATTAAAAAGATCTATTGAGGAAGGGTAAACGTTCTTTTTACAAACATTCTTAAAAGATTTAGGTTGAGTAGTAGTTTTTTGAAAAAGCTGTTTATCAGTATCTTGATATCCCAATCCAGATTTGTCACGAGGGTCTCTGGAATATTTGAGTAAAATGTTTAGGTTGTTGGTGCTTTTTACAAATTTACTGAGGTCCTCCGTTAACTCTTTTACCTCATTATGAAGTTTATCAACTTCATCTGAAGTGTTGGACTCAGAAGATGTTTTCAAAAGAGCATTTTCAGTTTTTAATTTTTCACAATAAATTTCAAGTTCTTGTTTTTCTGAAAACATTTTTCCATATTCTCTAGTTAATTTTGAAAACTTTCTTTTCAATGATTTATATTCAACTGCTAAAATAGATGAATTATTTAACAACTCATCAAATGCATTCTGAAGAACAAGATCACAGTTTGTTACCTCATCTTCTTCTTCTTCTGACAAGGTGTTAGCCATGAGACATAGATTTGCTTCTTCTTCTGCTTCTTCATCATCAGTAGTTGAAAGATCAAGATCTTCCCAGGTGGCCATTAATCCTTTTTTCTTCTTTGGAAAAAATCTCCTTTTCTCTTTCTCCTTGTTTAGTGAGGGGCATTCCCCTTTAATGTGTCCGGGCTTCTTGCATTCATAGCATATGATTGGACTCTTGTCTTTTGTTTCTGTTCTGTCCTTTGGTGACCTTCGTCCAAAGTGCTTTCTCCGCATACCTCCTTTCTTTTTCCACATTGCTTGTATCTTTCTAGAGATGAAAGATAACTTGTCATTATCAGATATATCATCTTCAGATGAATCGGCCTCGTCTGATGATTTTTCAGCTTTAAGTGCTTTGGACGCACTGCCTTTGTGAGCTTTAAGGGCAATTGATTTCCCTTTTCTTGAGCTTTCCTCTTCTTGAAGTTCCAGCTCATGAACTTTAAGGGAACCCAAGAGTTCCTCCATGGTAAGAGAAGCTAGATTCTTTGCTTCCTGTATGGCAGTAACTTTAGGTCTCCACTGTCTGGAAAGACTCCTTAGGATTTTTCTGATATGATCTTGATTATCATAGGTCTTTCCCAGAGATCTCAAGCCATTGATTATTGTTTGGAATCGTCCAAACATTTGATCAATGTTTTCATGCTCTCCCATTTTGAAGAGCTCATACTGGTGAACCAGCATGCTTATCTTTGATTCCTTGACTTGAGATGAACCTTCATGTGCTAAGGCCAGAGTATCCCATATCTCTTTAGTTTGTTTCACAGCTATGAACTTTATCGTGCTCTGATCTGGTGATGGCACACATAAGATAATGTTTGGCTTTTGAGTTAAGCTGATGTCTGGTTCGTTGTCCTTCCGTCCATTGTGGTCGAGGAAGATCCTGTCCTTCTGCGTTGGTGGGTGTTTGATATCCATTTTGAACTAGGTCCCAGATGTCCATATTTTGGGCATCAAAAAAAGCAATCATTCTCTTCTTCCAGTAATCATAGTCGTTTCCATTGAATAGAGGTGGTCTGTTCACCGCTTGTCCTTCGTTCTCCATTAAAGGGTGTACTGGATCTTTTTCCTCTGCACTGTTAGATGCTTAACCCAAGAGGCTGAGCTCTGATACCAATTGAAATAACCAAGTGAAACACAAGAAGGGGGGTTGAATTGTGTTTCTTAACCCTTTTTGATGATTAATAAAAGATTTTCCTTTTTAACAGAAGATTGAACACAGCGAAGGATAAAGTTTAACAAGTAAAGAACTTGGAACCAACACGGCTTAGTCCTATTGGACTCTAAGGATTTTGAAAAGACTTTTAAGAAAACAGTTAACATGTTCTAAAACCAATTAAAAGGTCTTTGTTAATAAACACAATAGTAAACCCCAGAGGTTAGTGAATATAATAAAACACACTAGAAGAGAAGAGAAGCTTACACACGAGATTTATCCTGGTTCACTCCTATCAACCAAGAGCTACGTCCAGTCCCTTCAACCAGAAGGATTTTCCAACTAATCTTTTTCGAGATTACAAGTATTATACACCTCTTCAGGTAACAAGTATTTTCAACCTCTTCAGGTTCAAACACACAAGTATTCTTTTACACACAGCCTCTTCAGGCTCACAATGCTTAAGATGAATAAGTGAAAGTAGATGAAAGCTTGAGTTTGAAACTCACTGACAAAATGAGAATAGACAATAGAAATCTCAAGGCTTTTTCTTTTTACACGTATATGGAAATCCAAGAAGAAATAATGCTTTTTAGACTTTGTAGGATGCTTCGACAAAGATCTCTTCTTTTTCTTCAAGTGCTGCTTCTTCTCTTTATAAGTAAGAACAAATTGAGCAGACTTCATGGGCTAGATCGTCCAACGGAAACATTTATTACCGTTCTGAGTAGCATTAAATGCATCTACTGGAAAAGTGCTGAACTTCTTCTGACGGTGACTTTTATTCTCTGAGATTTCCAATCAATAAAAACAAAGTCCTGATTTGTCTAAGATTGCAGACGGTTTCTTATTGCAGATCTTTGTAGTTGTTAGACAATGTCAGCAAAAGTGGCTTAGTTGACTTCTTCTGTCGCCATGAGCTGTCAGAGTTCTTTTCTAGCATTTAATGAGGAACATTTCTTCATTTTTGAATTTTCACTTGGACGAGAGCTTGAGCTTGAACTTTGAAAGAGTGAAATGAGTCCGAGCTTTGGCAGACAGATCATATTGGACGAACCAATAAAAGTAGTAACAGTATATGCATACAAATATTGGACGCACCAATAGTTAAAGTATATGTAGACAGTCATTGGACGCACAAAGCATATTTAGACATTCATTGGACGCACAAAGCAAAATAGCATATTGGTCGCACAAAGAGTCATAGCATATTGGACGCACAAAGAGTTATCTTTAAGCATAGAGCAGAAAGGACGCACATACAAGTAGCGATTTGTTAATACTATTGTCGAAACACTTACTTGTTCAAACTAAATAAATATTTTTGTTATCCTCAAAACTTAAACAGGGAAAGCTACAGCATTTAAGAATTTAGTACTTAAACCTTTTTATAAGATTTTGGTTTCAACAATAAGTCCAACGCTGAAGATGAGTCAAAAGCAGAAACCACAAACAACTTAAGCTCCTCACAAGAGAAGACTAGTGATGGACGATGATTCTGATGATAACCAATCCATTGCAAAAAGAATGAAGCTTGCGTCCAATGTGAAGATTCCTAAGGGAACTCGAACGAAGTGGCCTATCAAAAGGAAATCCACTGACAAACCAATATCCATTCCCAATGTAACCACCCCTGCATCAATCCCTTCACCATCCTTGACCTCTTCTCACCCAAAACCACAATTCTCCTCACTAAAATCTCAAACACATTCTTCACCGTCAATCACTAAACCCTCTCCACAAACACAAATCATACCATTCCACTCTCCCTCACCTTTAACCAGACCAAATTCCTTCTTCACGTCACCAAACTATGAAATCTTCACCGTGGGAGTGACTCATATCATTCCCCGCTAGGAATGAAAGGAATCATCTCTTTCTCTTACGACCAAGAGATCTAGATGCTGTGATGGGACCATTGCAAAGATTCACGTCTTCCCTCAGCAACTCAATTTCAGACTAGTGACGTTGGAAGAAATGGATCAATTTGCAAGTCCATATGACACAATCTTTGTCAGTGTCATCAAAGGGAGTTTACTGCTCAAGACTCTCCACTTTGTACCCCTGTCTCTTATCATCACTCCTTCCACCTCCATCAAAATTCAGCCTGACAGAGTTTGTCCAAGGTTGCCAATGGTGGACTTGAACAAAAAGAAGGATCTCATGAAGATGAAGAATCACAAAGAATGGCCTGAACCTACTAGTTTTAGAACTTACTTTAGGATTCTACAATCACCTGAGGCTGACGTAGATTTCTTCTGGCGAGTATCTAAAAATGAAGAGGCCGAGGAAAATGAAGCCAAAACCTTCTGGGAGAAGCATATTTGGGATTGTGAACAACAAGCTTCACCCTCAGGACTAAGCGATGAGGAAAATATAGAAATTGTTACTGTACCAGGCCAAAGCACTCAATGCTTCAATCCAGTCTATATGGTGGATGACATTCTTGCGCTGCCATTGAAGAAGCCTGCGACATCAATATTTTCGTCTCAAAGCTATGTCTCAGGTTCTCCTCCTGGCAATCTGGCTAAACAATATCCTTGGGATATTATGTTTGGATATAGAAAAGATCCCATCCCTTGGATTTTTGACTTGCCTAAATCTGAGGATGAAGAAGAAATAGTTGGTATGGATATGGAAGCAGAAGAACAAGCACAACCTTTATCTGTTGTTGCTCCAATATCAGTCTTTCACCCTGCATCCCACAATGAATTATCTAATGCTGTTAGCAATGAGAATGTTGATCTGGAAACCTCTACTGAAAGCCTTCCTCCTGATGCCCTTCAACCTGCTGTGCCCCCTGAATTTCAAGCTTATGTCAGCTCTCAGATGGAAACCATATATAAAAGAGTTGAAGATCTCATCAGATCCCTCTTTCAACAAGCGCCTCCTCCCTCCACCGTCTTAGCTAAAAAAAAATTTTAAAAAAATTTTTTACAAATTTTTTTTTCTTTCTTTTAGTTTTCTCTTATAAATTCTTTTACTAACATTGATGGTATTCCTCACTTTTTGTCAGATGACAAAGGGGGAGAACTGGGAATTTGATTGAGTTGAATTCATTGATTGTTACTACTTCTTAGTTTTGAAATAAAATGAGATATTTATAGTGTGCTTATATTTTTCCTATTGCTTATGCTGATGACTTTTATCTAAGTTTTTCACCAATAATCTCTAACTGAGATTTTTTGAATTTGCTCTGTCTCTGATAACTAATTTAGAATCGATAAGGATGTGCATATTCTGCTATAGCTTTTTCCCATCCTTTAATCTTTTAATTTTTATAAAAGTTAAAATTAGTTATGTTACCTCAACAAGTGTTTAAACTATAGCTCTGATACACTTGCAATAATTTCTGATAAATGTTCTGATATACATAAGTGCGAAATCTGTTATTTCTTTTCATTGCAAAACAAGAACTTCGTCCAATAGACTCTACGTCCATTCTTTTTCTATGCATGTTCCTAGGGGGAGTCAGTGTTATTTTATCTGAAATCTTACTCTGTTCAATCAAATTTAATAATAGAGATTGTTGGAACCAAAGACGCTTTAAGAAATTAAAGTTGGAACCAAAATAATTCAAAGATTTAAACCCCTCAAAGTTTTGAAGATAACAAGGGTATTAAATTGGAATGAAAATAGAAATATTTCAAAGATAACCAGTTTGTACCATGAATTCTGTTAATCCAATGATATTTGTTAATGTTGATTAATTTCTGGTTAGGAAGCACGGGCTTAACTAAGGTATTCTCTTAAACGTGCGTCCATTTGACCTTACTAGAGCAATTGAAAAGAAATTTCTTGTATGCATCCAATATGGTTCTTGTTATTAACTGAATTTGTTGCATGCGTCCAATATATTTATATACCTTGAATTGTTTTATTACTATTATATTGGATCATCCAAAGTTTCTGTCTAGTTCAGATTCAAGCTTTAGTCCAAGACTTCGAATTCAAGTATAATAGTTGTTCATCATTAAATGCTGAAGAGACCACCAACCATGCACCAACTCACCAACTATGTACCAACCCACCAACCATGCACCAAGCTACCATATTTGACAATTTTTATTTTTTTTACAGCTTGCATTCATATTATTTTCAATTACAAATTGGCTTATAGGATTAGTATAAATAGAGTCAATCTCTTTGTATTATATGAATTCAATTTGAAGTAAGTTTGAGTATGTTGTGAGAGTTTTCTTTCTCTTCTTCTCCCTTCTTTTAGAATTTCATTTTTTTTTCTTTATTTTCTAAATTCTTCCTTCCCATCCATGGAAGGCTAGGCTCTTATAATCAATCCAAGAGATTAACTGTCTTGATGTTTAATTTGGATATCTTGTTTTGCTTATTCAAATTACTCAATTATTGTTCAAGTTTCTCTTCTTCCTCTTTTGATTTTGATCTAGATTGAATTGCTTAATTTGATTTAGATGTTTATGCAATAATAGCTTTATTATCATGTATTCAAGAGGATCACAAAGACTAAACAATATATCAAAGCTTTTTGATGGATTGTTTAGCTTGGTTAAATTCTGAATCTTAAATTAAGTTATGTTGGATGGTGCTTACTTTATTTAACCTTGGTTAATCAAATCCTAGATGCTTATCTAGTAGAGGATTCTTGGATCATGTTGAGGCATCTTGATGTGATCTAAGGCTAAGAACATGGTTAGCAATTAAGTGGATTCTTTGTGATCAATGATGGATTAAACTCAAGATCGGTAAATTTCCTTGTATTGGTTAATTTGCTAATTGCGTTTCATTAATTCAACCAATGTATTTACTTTACAAATCATCAACACCCCCTTTTTTATTTATCTTGATCTGATTAAATCTTTGTTTTTTGGATCCTTGAGAGACGATTTGGTTCATGCTCTATGCTACAAATTAGTTTATGAACCAGTAATTTTTATTATTTTGACGAGTCTTGACAACCTCTTGTCAACAGGAGCACCCCAAGGTGACACATTGGGTCTTATAAATTGCTTAGAAGGCAAGTCTTCAAGCTGTTTCTTCAACTCAATTAATTCCATTGTGACATCCGATATGGTGCAATTGATATCGGTCTTGTTCCCGGAATCAAATCTATTGCGAATTCAATCTCTTTTTCAGGTGGCAATCCAAGAATATCCTCTGGAAACACTTCCGGAAAATCTCTTACAACTAACACAGACTCTCCATTCAAATCCCCCTTAACCTCCAACAAAGGTATCAACATGTAAGATTGCGCTCCTTTCAAAGAAGCTTGTACTTGGTTGGCAGACATAAATCCAGAAATCTCAAAATTAGGAAAAATCAAAGTTTTGTGGGAATAGACCAATAGGATTTGGTTGGACGATAACCAATCCATACCTAAAATTTCGTCTATGTCAGATAAAGGCAAACATATTAGATTAACCAAGAAATTTTAACCTCTAATAGAAATTGGGCAGTTCAAACAAATTGAAGCAGTAGAAATAGGTTTTGCAGTAGGTGTAGAAACAATCATATCAAACAATAAAGAAGACATAGGTAACCCTAAACTCTTCACACAATCATCAGATATAAATGAATGGGTAGCGCCTGAATCAAATAGTACAGTTAAAAGCTTACCAGCCATGATTCCCTGATCCTGAATAAGATCACTAGATTGAGAAGCTTGAGCTCCACTCAGAGTAAAAACTCTTCCATTGGCCACAGGTCTTTGGACTTGCGCCTTATTCACGGTTGCAGCAGCCTTGGGAGGTGATTTACAATCTCGAGCCATATGACCTTGCTTACCACAATTAAAACAGAGTATGCCCTTCAAAGGACAATCATTGGTGTAATGAGCTTTTCCACATTTCCAACACTTAGGCTGAAATCCTTGTGTTGGTCTTGGTCCGTTACCCCCACGAAAATTCTGTTGCTGCTTTTGTACCGGTGGTCGACAATATGGTTTCTTTTGTTGATATCTATTCTTCTGATGCTGAAATGGTCCACCTCTGCCACCATTATTAATGTTTCCTCCACTAGTCTTAAATTTCTAGGTCTTTTTCATTTCTTCTATAGCGCCACACTTATCCAACAGAAGAAGGAATGATGCAATTCCCAAAGATAGCACTAACTCTTTAATCTCATATCGAAGTCCTTCTTCAAACTATCTACATTTCCATTCTTCACCAGGGTTTAGCTGAAGATATCGACAAAACTTTGCAAGTGACTCAAATTTTGCCGCATACTCCGCCACAGTCATGCTTCCTTGTTGCAATTTATAGAATTTAGTCTCCTTGGCTTGTCTGGCACTAGCAGGGAAATACTTCTCCAGGAAGTGGGTCTTGAAAACTTGCTAAGTAATCACTTAGCCTCCAGCTTCCAACATCTATTGAGTTGCTCTCCACCAATCAAAAGAAGCATGAATAACTCTTCTATCATCTAGGCACCCCATGGCTATGAAAATCTTTTCCAATTCTTGTATCCAAAGTTCAGCCTTCTCCGGATTGTGTTCTCCTCTAAATTGTGGCGGATCATTCTTCTTGAAATCTGCCAATGTATTCACATCTACAATTGGAGCTGGAACTGGTGCAGGGGCTCTCTATTGTTAAGCAATCGCAGCTGCTTGTTGGGCAATGGATGCGGCCATCTCTTGCATAGCACAAGCGACATCAACCATATCTCCATTTCCGGCTATACCTCCATTTCTAGCATTCCTACATGCCATGGGTTCCTTCAGGTTTTTCCATTAGAACCCATTTTCACAAAAAAGTTTCCTAGCAAACATACTAACAAACCAATTGCTTTCGCGAAAAAGAAATACACAAAGCACACAACAAACAACTTAGCAGACCTATACCCAAGGAAACCCAAAAGACTCAAACTGAGCTCTAATACCACCAAATGAAACACCCCTTGGTATTACATTAATTAAACTCTATGACTTTTATTTTAAACACCTTTTTAATTAAATTGATGTTAGAAAAATATATTAAATTATTTAATTTGTGTAAAAAAATGTGAGTTATATTATTATTATTTTAAAAGGAAATCGTTATGTAGCATACGAAAATAATAATACTCATAATCGAAACAAAAAACATTTTCGGCAACATAATATACATCGATATATACATACAAGTCAAACTATACCTCCGAGGTAAGTCTTAGTGGTCATCACAGCATAACAGGGTAAGAAGGGGAATATATATATATATATATATATACACATCACCATATGTGTGAGTCTACCCCAACCCAACATATACATCAAAAGAAAAAAAGATGACTCTCATTCAGAACTCAACCAAAAATAATGTCATCCCCAAAAGATCCCCACCTACTAGGAATTCTATCAAAAAAAATCTAAACTCGAGAATGGTCATCTGATCCCTTAGAAGGATCAGACTTTACAAAAGACCTCGCTGACGATCCAGGAACATCGGTAGAAGATGATCCCACTTAGAAGACAACGACGGTGTCCTCCAAGACTAACGATAGGAGTATAGATAAATCTCAGTCCATGTCTAGAAGTCAAAGCAGGTCTCCTCCGAACTCCAAGTCCTCTAAAAACAGAAGGGACGATTTGAACTACAGAAGAGTCAGGTTGCAGAATAATCTGATCCATTGGAAGGTCAGGTGGCGGGGTAGTCCACATACGATGGAACAATAAGCTAAACTCTAAGGTCAAACCTACAATAACTCTATACTTGGGTACTCCCTCTCTATCATAATGACATCCAGTAATGTCACCAGTAAAGGTGACCTATCGACGAGCATAGTCGACTCGCCAAGCAGTATCATCATCCTCATGGAAACGGAGACGTACAGTTCCCATGTACCAGTTTGGTCTCGCCATCTTCGTAATCATATCGAGAACAAAACATAACAAGAAAATCACATACACAAGTAAAAAGGGTTAGACACATACTTAAACTTTATCTAGACAGCATGGTAGAATTAGAAGGAAATAACACATAAATATCTTATACACCAAAGATATATATATAGAAAACTACGAAAGAAATATGCAATGCCATGGTGTAATGCATGTGACTCTAATATGCCATTGACTCTACTCTATGGAGTTACATTGAGTGAACAGATAGAACATGCCTTATCATTGGTCATATCCAGTATGCAAATTGATAAAAGTTGTAGTAAAAGTGGTTAGGTAGAATTGTCAGGTAAAAATTTAAGAGATGTGTAAAAATTTGGTTTTTACTTTTAATGTGTGGAAAAAATTAAGTTTAATATATAAAAATAAAATAAATTCAAAACTAATTACTAGCTGACTTTTCTTACCTATTTTATATAATTTTTGAAATGTTTAAACATTAAAATATAAAAATAAAGATTTTTCTTTACACCGATTTTAATTTCGGGTATCGATTTTACCATTTTTAATCTGAAAAATATTATTTATCACATAAAATCTCAAAAATATTTTCAAAAGTTCAAAATATACTTTCATAAATAAAAATATATTTATTTCAATTTTTCTCTCTCAAAAATCATATTTTAAGCAATATAGTCCTATATCGATAAGTTCAAAACGCAGTCTGGCACCGTTTAAATTTTCAGTTCAAACTGAAACCTAGCATCATGTCAATGATAAGATACTTTCCCCACATTTATTTTATTTTTAATCACCACACAATTCACAGAATAAATTTATTAACTATGTGTAAGAAAATGAGGGTGTTACAAAACCCCTTACTCCCAAGTTAAGGTATGCATTTCTTGGTCCTAATTCTACATATCCTGTCATTATAGATGCTAGCCCTAGTAATGAGTAGGTTGATAAATTGCTTGGGGAGCTTAAGTCGCATAGAAAAATCATTAGGTATAGCATTGATGATCTTAAAGGTATCTCCCACTCTTTTTGCATGCATCACACCAAAGAAGACTTAATCCAAACATGAAAGAGGTAGTTAAGAAAGAAAATTTGAAACTACTTGATGCTGTAATTATTTATCCTATTTCCTATTTCTGATAATAGTTTGGTAAGTCCAGTCCATGTGGTGCCAAAAAAAGGGGGTATGATAGTAGTTAAGAATGATAATAATGAGTTGATTCCAACTAGAACTATCACTGGGTGGCGAATGTGCATTGATTATAGAAAGTTGAATAATTCCCGCTCCCATTCATTGATCAAATGCTAGAAAGATTAGCTCATCATTCTTTCTTTCGCTATTTAGATGGGTACTCGGGATTTTTCTAAATCCCCATTCACCCTAATGATCAAGAAAAGACCACCTTCACTTGCCCATATGGTACTTTTGCCTATAGGCATATGCCTTTTGGGCTATGTAATGCCCCGACCACTTTCCAAAGATGCACGATAGTGACAAGAGGTTGTCGAGACCCGTCAAATAATAAAATTTACCGGTTCGCAAACTAATTTGTAGTATAGAGCATGAACCGAATCGTCTCTCAAGGATCCAAAAAGAACAAAGATTTAATCAGATCAAGATAATTAAAAGGGGGGTTTGATGATTTGAAAAGATAATACACTAATTTAATTAAAGGAAAGTAATTAACAAATTAAAAGAAACAACCAATCCAAAGAAATTTACCGATCTTGAGTTTAACTCATCATTGATCACAAGGAATTCACTTAATTGCTAACCATGTTCTTGGCCTTAGATCATATCAAGACGCCTCAACATGATCCAAGAATCCTCTACTAGATAAGCATCTAGGATTTAATTAACCAAGGTTAGATAAAGTAAGCACCATCCAAACATAGATTAACTTAAGATCGGGGATTTAACCAAGCTAAACAATCCATCAAAAAGCTTTAATAAATTGTTCATTCTATGTGATCCTCTTGAATACATGATAATAAAGCTATTATCACATAAACATCCAAATCAAATTAAGCAATTCAATCTAGATCAAAATTAAAAGAGGAAGAAGAGAAACTTGAATAACAATTAAGCAATATGAACAAGTCAAACAAGATCTCCAAATTAAACATCAAGATGGCTAATCCCTTGGATTGATTATGAAAGCCTAGCCTTCCATTGATGGGAAGGAAGAACTCAGAAAAATAACAAAAACGAAATTCTAAAGAGAATGGAGAAGAAGAGAAAGAAAACTCTCACAAATACTCAAACTTTCTTCAAACTTACTTCAAAATTGAATTATCTAATACAAAGAGGTTGGGTCTATTTATACTAATCCTAGAAGCCAATTTGTACATGTACATAATCTGAATACAAGCTATAAAAATATGAAAATTGTCAAAAATGGAAGCTTGATGCATGGTTGGTGGGTTGGTGCATGGTAGGTGGGTTGGTGTACGGTTGGTGGCTTTTAGTCAACAACTCTTATCCGACTTCTGGCTTCATTTTTATCATCTAGATGGTGCATTTTGGCTTTGAGGTCTTCATGACAGTTGTAGCCAGTTGTCTCCTTGAAATTTTGCAATTTGAATCATGCCATTTGGACGTTTAGAACTCCAAATATGCCAAAAACACTGAACCTACCTCATGTTAGGTTGGCAGAACGTGTTTCCAAATTCAAACCAACTTGTAGCTTCATTATCATGCCTAAAACGACATCTATTGACTAAATGGTCTCAGTGAAGTTGGAGATATGGGTCTTATCTTTCCAATGGCCAAGTTTCAGCCCAATAGGAGGCCTATAACTCACTATGTAGTCCAATATGTGCATATTGCCCAGATTTTCCTGACAGCAAACCCACTCTGCATTGCAGGGATGTTTTGGACCCTTAGAAGTCCGATCCAGCTCTTGAGTTCTTCATGAAACTTGTAGAGCATTGTCTTAGTTTTCCAAAGACACCAAGATCACCTCAATTGGATCACCGAGTCCCAAGTTATGGCCTAACCAAGGAAGAAAGGTCAAAATGCATCAAAATCTGAAAATTATCCAATATTTACATTAAAACCCAATGAAGCCCAACAACATTAAACTCATCTAAAATACTAATATTGGGCACAATAAACATCTAATAATGCCTAATACAAAGCTAACATGAGTATCACAAACTTGGGGAGCTTAAGTCGCATAGAAAAATCATTGGGTATAGCATTGATGATCTTAAAGGTATCTCCCACTCTTTTTGCATGCATCACACCAAAGAAGACTTAATCCAAACATGAAAGAGGTAGTTAAGAAAGAAAATTTGAAACTACTTGATGCTGTAATTATTTATCCTATTTCCTATTTCTGATAATAGTTTGGTAAGTCCAGTCCATGTGGTGCCAAAAAAAGGGGGTATGATAGTAGTTAAGAATGATAATAATGAGTTGATTCCAACTAGAACTATCACTGGGTGGCGAATGTGCATTGATTATAGAAAGTTGAATAATGCCACCTGGAATGATCACTTCCCCCTCCCATTCATTGATCAAATGCTAGAAAGATTAGCTCATCATTCTTTCTTTCGCTATTTAGATGGGTACTCGGGATTTTTCTAAATCCCCATTCACCCTAATGATCAAGAAAAGACCACCTTCACTTGCCCATATGGTACTTTTGCCTATAGGCATATGCCTTTTGGGCTATGTAATGCCCCGACCACTTTCCAAAGATGCACGATAGCAATTTTTTCTGATTTTATTGAAGATATCATGAAAGTTTTTATGGATGACTTCTCCGTTTATGACACTATATTTGATAACTATTTGTCTAACCTTTCTAAAGTTTTGCAAAGATGTGAAGAAGCTAATCTTGTCCTCAATTGGGAAAGATGTTTGACAAGATGTTGTCGAGACCCGTCAAATAAATAAAATTTACCGGTTCACAAACTAATTTGTAGTATAGAGAATGAACCGAATCGTCTCTCAAGGATAAAAAAAAAAGAAAGATTTAATTAGATCAAGATAATTAGAAAGAGGGTTTTATTGTTGATTAACAAAAGTACGAGACTTAAAGTTGTAAACAAATCTAAAGAAGCAACAAATCCAAGGAAATTTACCGATCTTAAGTTTAATCTATCAGTGATCACAAGGAATCCACTTAATTGCTAACCATGTTCTTGGCCTTAGATCACATTAAGAAGCCTTAACATGATCCAAGAATCCTCTACTAGATAAGCATCTAGGATTTGATTAAACCAAGGTTAGATAAAGTAAGCACCATCCAAACGTAGATTAACATAAGATCTAGAATTTAACCAAGCTAAACAATCCATCAAAAAGCTTTGATATATTGTTTAGTCTTTGTAATCCTCTTTGAATACATGATAATAAAGTTATTATCACATCAACATCTAAATCAAGTTAAGCAATTCAATCTAGATAAAAATCAGAAGAGGAAGAAGAGACACTTGAATAACAATTAAGCAATATAAACAAGCGAAACAAGATCTCCAAATTAAACATCAAGATGGTTAATCCCTTGGATTGATTATAAGAGCCTAGCCTTCCATGGATGGGAAGGAAGAACTCATAAAATAAAGAACAAAAACGAAATTCTGAAGAGAATGAAGAAGAAGAGAAAGAAAACTCTCACAAATACTCAAACTTTCTTCAAACAAATACTCAAACTTTCTTCAAATTGAATGATGTATACTACAAAGAGATTGGCTCTATTTATACCAAACATAGAGGCCAATTTGTAATTGAAAATAATATGAATACAAGTTGTAAAAACATGGAAATTGTCAAATATGGTAGCTTGATGCATGGTTGGTGGGCTAGTGGCTTCTAGTCAGCAACTCTTCTCCGACCTCCAGCTTGATTTTCATGCCCTAAACGATGTATTTTGGCTTGGAGGTTTCATGACAATTGTAGACAATTGTCTCCTTGAACTTTTACCATTAATTTCATGCTATTTGGACTTTTACAACTCCGAATATTCCAAAAACATTGCACCTACCCTAAGTCAGGTTAGCAGAACGTGTTTCCAAATTCAAACCAACTTGTAGCTTCATAATCATGCCTAAAACGACATCTATTGACTAAATGGTCTTCAGTGAAGTTGGAGATATGGACCTTATCTTTCTAGTGGCTCAGTTTCGGTTCAAAAAAGGCCTATAGCCCACGATATTGTCCAATATGTGCACATTGCTTAGATTCTAGTGACACCAAATCCACTTTAAATTGCAGGGCTATTTTGGACCCTTAGAAATCCGATCCAGCTCTTGAGTTCTTCATGAAACTTGTAGAGCATTGTCTTAGCTTTTCAAATATACTAAGATAACCTCAAATGGATCACAGAGTCCCAAGTTATGGCCTAACCAAGGAAGAAAAGTCAAAATACATCAAAATCCAAGAATTATTCACAATTTGCATTAAAGCCCAATGAGGCCCAACAACATTAAACTCAGCTAAAATACTAATATTGGGCACAATAAGCATGTAATAAAGCCTAGTACAAAGCTAACATAAGTGTCTGAAATTGATTGATCAATGTCACTTCATGGTAAGGGAAGATATAGTGCTTGGACACTTGGTGTCTAAAAGAGGCATAGAGGTTGACAAAGCAAAAATCGAAGTGATTGAAAAACTACCACCCCCAACTTCAGTGAAAGCAATTCATAGCTTTTTAGGGTATGGTGGGTTTTATCGATGGTTTTTTAAGGATTTTTCTCAACTTGCTAAACCTTTGACTAATTTGCTTAATAAAGATGTCCCATTTGAGTTTGATAAATCTTGTCTTGACTCTTTTTGTACTTGACTTCGACTCCGATCATGCAACTACCGGATTGGGACCTTTCTTTTGAGGTGATGTGTGATGTAGTGACTATGTCGTTGGAACTGTTTTAGGGCAAAAGAAGGACAAAAAGATATATGCCATCTACTATGCCAGTCACACCTTGGATGATGCACAAGTGAACTATGTACGAGAAAGAGCTCTTGGCAATTGTCTTTGCCTTTGACAAGTTCAGGTCGTACCTAATGAGATCCAAAGTTATTATGTACACTGACCATGCTGCTATTTGATACCTCTTAAGCAAGAAAGATGCCACGCCATAGCTCATTAGATGGATTCTTCTCCTCCAAGAGTTTGACTTGGAAATTCGAGATAAGAAGTGTAACATCCCTGATTTTTAAATTTTTAGATTTTATATGAACTGTGCTGACTGATGGTATGACTCTGGGAAATTGGGGGTGAGAATCGAGATTTAAGAAATTTTAATAATATTTTAATAACTTTGGCATGCCTAGAAGAATCAGGACTAAAAAAAAAAATGCAAAATTTTCAATTTTTGTGGTTCCGGCTAGACTGCGAGGCATTTTAGTAGAGGGCCACACCCGGTGGCAAACTAGTAAAAACATTAGTGAAGAAGGACATTTTAGGAACCAATGTGAAATTATTAGGGACACTCTTGTCCATTGCACTCATTAATGACAGTTTTGAGAATATCACTCAGTTGGGGGGCAAGTTGGTCCTAGTTGGAAATGGTTGGGGGACAATTTGGGAAGCAAGGAAATCTCTTCCTTCCTCTATGTAAGGACCGGCTGATGGAGGGAGGGAGAAGAACCCAAACTTCATCTTCTTCCTTCACTGCCTTCCTCTATTGATGCTCTTCTTCTCAAGCTCTTAGAACACCATCTTCTTCACTTCTTTTCACCTTTCTTCCTTCACAAAAATCACTCCCCTCACCTTCCTCTACACTCCTATGGTTTCAAAATCTTGAAACCTCTATTTTTCTCCCCAAACTCGAAAATACTCATTACCTAAAGTTGCTTAGATGGCTTGGGTCCTTTGAGAAGAAATGTTGGGGAGTGCCTCTTGAGCCTACCACCAAAATCTGGAAGTATTTGGTGTGCGAAATTCGGGGAGCAAGAGTTACAACTTGCGGGGCTTTTGGTGTGCTCTTGGAAGACTCAAAGGTAATAGCTGGGGTGCCCCAAATCACCTAGATGAGTGTGGTTTACTTGTAACTTTGATATGGTGAAAGTTAGGGTTTTGAGGGTTGAGGGGGAAAATCTAATAATTATGACTTTAATATGTGTTTGATGCTTGTTTAATCTTGTTAATGATGTAAGAATGTGATCAGTATTGTAGAATGGAGAGGTTGAGAGCATGTACCAAAATTTGGATGATTGCTTAGTTTGAGAATTGGTGTATGACCTAGTTATAGGAAGTTGAGGCATGCCTTATCTAAAAGGGTGACTTGTGCATTATTATGTTGATTGCAATTTTGATATAAATGATGTTGCTGCATGATTGTTGAATTTAGTGATCATGATGAGGAAATGATGGATCATGCATTAATGTTTTGATTGTGGTACTGAGATGAATGATGATGATGTGTGATTGTGAGTTTGATATGCATGAGTGTTGGATGCACAAACGAGGAAAAGCCGGACCGTGAGTAGTCCTTGGAAAAACGAGGAAAAGTCGGACCGTGAGTAGTCCTTGGCACATATGAGGAAAAGTCGGACCTTGAGAGTCATTGGGCATTATGTTGTATGATGATGGGGATTGATCCTTGGCTATGTTATTGCATTGTGATATGTATGTTGATGTAGGGTGAACCCTAGTTATGTTATTGCATTGTGATATGTATGTTCATGGAGTATGAACCCTAGTTATGTGGTTGCAATGTGGGGTGCAGGATGTTAGAGGGTGAAAATTGATGGTGCTGATTAACAACTCGTGGGGAGCTTGAAAGCTGTCATCGTTGAGTGATGACAATCCATCGTTGAGCGATGGTACCCAGATATGGTGTTTCGTTGAGCGGTGTCAATCCATCGCTGAGCGATGGTACCCAGAAAGGGAACGTCGCTGAGTGACGATAGGCCTAGCTGAGCGAAGGAAGTCAGTAGCAAATTAGGTTAATTTCGCTGAGCGACGATATGACCTCGCTAAGCGATAAAACCCAAAAATGAGATGTTGCTGAGCGACTATAAGTTTTGCTGAGCGATGGAAGTCAGTAGCAAATTGGTTGAAATTCGCTGAGCGAATACCCTGTATCGCTGAGCGATGGTTGAATTGCCCTCATTCCATGTTTTTTCTAGCTTGTGAAGGTCCTACACTTAGTTATAATCTATCAAGACTATTTTTATACTTTAAGAACCATCCATACACTATGTTATCGCTGGTATGTTTTTCCCCATAATAAATTTTACTAGTCACCATGTAAATTTTCAAGTTGCTCATTAAATTCACAATTGAAATAGATGTATTGATGATCTTATGCTCTCATCTCTTGACTCTCATGCATACCTTAATTACTAGTGTATGTTGAAACCAATTTCTTGTAAAAAGGTTTAAGTTCTAAATTCTTAAAAGCTATAAGCTTTCCCTGTTAAGTTTTGAGGATAACAAAAATATTTATTTAGTTTGAACAAGTAAGTGTTTCGAAAATAGTTTTAACAAATCGCTACTGATTGTGCGTCCATTCTGCTCTACGCTTAAAGTTAACTCTTCGTGCGTCCAATATGCTATAACTCTTCATGAGTCCAATGAATGTATTATATACTTTTACTATTGGTGCGTCCAATACTTGTATGCATATACTGTTACTTTTTATTAGTTCGTCCAAGACGATCTGTCTGCCAAAGCTCGGACTTAACTCACTCTTTCAAAGTTCAAGTTCAAGCTCTCGTCCAAGTGAAATTTCAAAAATGAAGAACTGTTCCTCATTAAATGCTAGAAAAGAACTCTGACAGCTCACGGCGACAGAAGAAGTCAACTAAGCCACTTTTGCTGACATTGTCTAACAACTACAAAGATCTGCAAATAAGAAACCGTCTGCAATCTTAGACAAATCAGGACTTTTGTTTTCATTGATTGGAAATCTCAGAGAATAAAAGTCACCGTCAGAAGAAGTTCAGCACTTTTCCAGTAGATGCATTTAATGCTACTCAGAACGGTAATAAATATTTCCGTTGGACGATCTAGCCCATGAAGTCTGCTCAAATTTGTTCTTACTTATAAAAGAGAAGAAGCAGCACTTGAAGAAGTAGAGAAATCTTTTGCCGAAGCAACCTTCAAGAGTCTAAAAAGCTTTATTTCCATATTCGTGTAAAAAGAGAAAGCCTTGAGATTTCTATTGTCTATTCTCATTTGTTAGTGAGTTTCAACTCAAGCTTTCATCTACTTTCATTTATTCATCTTAAACCTGGTAAGCTTTGAAGAGGCCGTGTGTAAAAGAATACTTGTGAGATAGAACACGAAGAGGTTGAAAATACTTGTTACACGAAGAGGTTGAAAATACTTGTTACACGAAGAGGTGCATAATACTTGTAATCGTGAAAAAGATTAGTTGGAAAATCCTTCTTGTTGAAGGGACTGGACGTAGCTCTTGGTTGATAAGAGTGAACCAGGATAAATCTTGTGTGTAAGCTTCTCCTCTCTTCTAGTGTGCTTTATTATTTTCACTAACCTCTGGGGTTTTCCATTGTGTTTTTTAACAAAGATCTTTTTATTTGGTTTTAGAACGTGTTAACTATTTTATTAAAAGTCTTTTCGAAACCCTTGGAGTCCAATAGGACTAAGTGGTGTTAGTCCTAAGCACCTTGCCTGTTAAACTGTCTCTTTCGCTGTGTTCTACTTTCTTTTGAAAAGGAAAATCTTTTATTAATCAAAAAAGAGTTAAGAAACACAATTCAACCCCCCTTCTTGTGTTTCATTTGGTTATCTCAATTGGTATCAGAGCTCAGCCTCTTGGGTTGAGCATCTAACAGTGCAGAGGAAAAAGATCCAGTACACCCTTTAATGGAGAACGAAGGACAAGCGGTGAACAGACCACCTCTATTCAATGGAAACGACTATGATTACTGGAAGAAGAGAATGATTGCCTTTTTTGATGCCCAAAATATGGACATTTGGGATCTAGTTCAAAATGGATATCAAACACCCACCAACGCAGAAGGACAGGATCTCCCTCGACCACAATGGACGGAAGGACAACGAACCAGACATCAGCTTAACTCAAAAGCCAAACATTATCTTATGTGTGCCATCACCAGATCAGAGCACGACAAAGTCCATAGCTGTGAAACAGCTAAAGAGATATGGGATACTCTGGCATTAGCACATGAAGGCTCATCTCAAGTCAAAGAATCAAAGATAAGCATGCTGGTTCACCAGTATGAGCTCTTCAAAATGGGAGAGCATGAAAACATTGATCAAATGTTTGGACGATTCCAAACAATAATCAATAACTTGAGATCTGCGGGAAAGAACTATGATAATCAAGATCATATCGAAAAATCCTAAGAAGTCTTTCCGCATGCTGGAGACCTAAGGTTACTGCCATACAGGAAGCAAAGAATCTAGCTTCTCTTACCATGGAGGAACTATTGGGTTCTCTTAAAGTTCATGAGCTGGAACTTCAAGAAGAGGAAAGCTCAAGAAAAGGGAAATCAATTGCCCTTAAAGCTCACAAAGGCGACGTCCAAAGCACTTAAAGTGAAAAATCTTGACGAGGCCGAGTCATCTCAAGATAATATATCTCGATAATGACGAGTTATCTTTCATCTCTAGAAAGATACAAGCAATGTGGAAAAAGAAAGGAGGTATGCGGAGAAAGCACTTTGGACGAAGGTCATCAAAGGACAAAACGAGAAACAAAAGACAAGAGTCCAATCATATGCTACGAATGCAAGAAGCCCTAGGACACATTAAAGCGGAATGTCCTTCACTAAACAAGGAGAAAGAGAAAAGGAGATTCTTTCCAAAGAAGAAAAGAGGATTAATGGCCACCTGGGAAGATCTTGATCTTTCAACTACTGATGATGAAGAAGAAGCAGAAGAAGAAGCAAATCTATGTCTCATGGCTAACACCGTGCAGAAGAAGAAGAAGATGAGGTAACTAACTGCGATCTTGATCTTCGTAATGCATTTGATGAGTTGTTAAATAATTCATCTATTTTAGCGGTTGAATATAAATCCTTGAAAAGAAAGTTTTCAAAATTAACTAGAGAATATGGAAAAATGTTTTCAGAAAAACAAGAACTTGAAATTTATTGTGAAAAATTAAAAACTGAAAATGCTCTTTTAAAACATCTTTCTGAGTCCAACACTTCAGATGAAGTTGATAAACTTCATAATGAGGTAAAAGAGTTAACGGAGGACCTCAGTAAATTTGTAAAAAGCACCAACAACCTAAACATTTTACTCAAATATTCCAGAGACCCTCGTGACAAATCGGGATTGGGATATCAAGATACTGATAAACAGTTTCTTCAAAAAACTACTACTCAACCTAAATTCATTAAGAATGTTTGTAAAAAGAACGTTTACTCTTCCTCAATAGATTTTTTTAATAAAAGGTCAAAATATTATGGATCTCCAAGAGCTAACCAAAAAGGACCCAAAAAGATATGGGTACCTAAGGATATGATAATTCCTCTTGCAGATGTGCTTAGCAACAAGAAAAAGACACCTGTCATGGTACCTGGACAGTGGTTGCTCACGGCACATGACGGGAGAAAGGTCTATGTTCCAAGACATCAAAACTAATAAAGGAGGCTCCGTCACGTTTGGAGGAAACCAGAAAGGTAAAATAGTTGGAATAGGTAAGATTGGTAAGCATCCTTTTCCCTATATCGATAATGTTCTTCTAGTTGAAGGATTGAAACATAATCTGCTTAGCATTAGTCAATTATGTGATAGTGGATCTAATGTTTCATTCAATCAAGGAGAATGTATAGTTAAAAACTATGACGGATCCATACTCTTCATTGCCAAAAGACAAAACAATCTTTATAAAATTGACTTGGAAGATCTTTCAGATCAAAATGTATCATGTCTAGTTTCCATAAAAGGAGAACAGTGGATATGGCACAAGAAGCTTGGTCATGCAAGTTTGAGATTAATCTCTAAACTAAATAAGCATAACCTCGTAAGAGGACTACCAAAGCTTGTGTACAAATCAGATGTTCTTTGTGAAGCTTGTCAAAAGGGGAAACAAATCAAAAATTCTTTTGAGTCCAAAAACATCGTTTCCACCTCTAGACCACTAGAATTGTTACATCTTGATTTATTTGGTCCTACAAGAACTTCTTCACTAAATGGAAAGAAATATGGATTGGTCATAGTAGATGACTATACTAGATGGACATGGGTTATGTTTCTAGCTCACAAGGATGAGTCTTTCAAAGTCTTTTCTATTTTCTGTAAAAGAATTCAAAATGAAAAAGGAATGTGTATCAACTCAATCCGAAGTGATCATGGAGGAGAATTTGAGAATGAGAGCTTCCAATTGTTCTCGTGAAGAAAACGGTATTCATCACAACTTCTCTCCCCAAGAACACCACAACAAAATGGTGTGGTAGAAAGAAAAATAGATCTCTTCAAGAGATGGCTAGAACAATGCTCAATGACAACTCAATCTCCAAACACTTCTAGAGTGGAAACATTTGTTAACCACTGCGTGTTATATTCAAAACAGAATATATATTAGACCTATTTTAAACAAGACTCGTATGAATTGTGGAAAGGACGAAAACCCAACATCTCTTACTTTCATTCTTTTGGTCATCAATGCTTTATTTTGAATACTAAAGATTCTTTAGGAAAGTTTGATGCTAAAGTTGACTCGGTATCTTCTTAGGATACTCGAAACATCTAAAGCATATAGAGTATATAACTCTCGCTCTCTAACTCGTTGAAGAATCTGTTCATGTTAAATTCAATGACAAAAAGCCCGACAATGACTTGTCGAGCTAGATGAGTCCTTTGCGAGTTAAACTTAAAAGACAAAGGAGAAGAATCAAGAACCCAAAACAAAGAAGCATTGGACGATGAAAGAAAAGAAGAAACAAGCGATGGTCAAAGATGTCGGCATTTCAAAACTTATCATCGAACACCAAATAATTGGTAATCCAGATGATAAAGTACGTACAAGATCTACCTTGAGAGAATACTCAAATGTAGCCTTCATCTACGAAATGGAACCAAGAAAAATAGAAGAAGCAATCGAAGGACGAAGGATGGATCTTAGCCATGCAAGAAGAGCTAAACCAATTTAAAAGAAATGATGTTTGGACGTTTGGTTCAAAAGCCTTAAGACAAGTCCATCATCGGCACAAAATGGATATTCAAAAACAAACTCGGACGAAGATGGTAAGGTTGTGAGAAACAAAGCAAGGTTGGTAGCCCAAGGTTACTCACAACAAGAAGGTATTGATTTCACAGAAACTTTTGCTCCTGTAGCTAGACTAGAAGCCATACGCATTTTACTTTCATTTGCTGCTCATCATAGCATGAGACTATATCAAATGGACGTAAAAAGTGCATTTCTAAATGGTATAATCAATGAAGAAGTTTTCGTTAAACAACCACCTGGTTTCGAGGATGAAAATTTCCCTGAGCATGTTTTCAAATTAAAAAAGGCCTTGTACGGTTTAAAACAAGCTCCTCGAGCCTGGTATGAAAGGTTAAGCACCTTTTTAATAGAAAACGGTTTTTCTAGAGGAAAAGTTGACACTACTCTTTTTCGAAAAGACAAAAACTTGAAATTCATTTTAGTTCAAATTTATGTTGATGATATTATCTTTGGAGCTACTGATAAAACTCTTTTCAAGGATGTTTCCAATCTGATGCAGTAGGAATTCGAAATGAGCTTAATGGGAGAATTAAAATTCTTTCTGGGTTTGCAAGTGAAGCAAACATTGGACGAATCTACATTCATCAGACCAAATATACAAATGAACTTCTGAAGAAATTCAAATTGGACGATTGCAAAACAATGAGCACACCAATGCATCCATCATCCACACTAAGATTGGACGATAAGGATAAAAAGGTGGACGAAAAGGTATACAGAGGTATGATCGGATCACTCTTATATCTCACTGCGTCCAGACCTGATATAATGTTTAGTGTGTGTCTTTGTGCACGTTTTCAATCTGATCCTAGAGAGTCACACTTAATTGCTGTAAAAAGAATATTCAGATACTTGAAAGGAACTACTAATCTGGGCTTGGTATTTAAGAAATCTCATGAGTACAGATTAGTTGGTTTTTGTGATGCTGACTATGCTGGAGATAGAATCGAAAGGAAAAGTACAAGTGGAGGATGTCACTTCATTGGAGGAAATCTAGTATCATGGTCCAGCAAGAGACAAAGCACAATTGCTCTATCAACAGCTAAAGCTGAATATATCTCTGCGTCCAATTGTTGCTCTCAACTACTCTGGATCAAACATCAATTAGAAGACTACAACATCTTTGAAAGTAAGATTCCTTTACTATGTGATAATACTGCTGCAATTAACTTATCAAAAAATCCCATACTACACTCAAGGGCAAAACACATTGAAATCAAACATCACTTTATAAGAGACTATATTCAAAAAGGTGTGTTTGATATTCAATATGTGGATACAGATCATCAATGGGCAGATATTTTCACAAAACCCCTCTCTGAGGATAGATTCACTCTTATTCGAAAACATCTAAGTATGCATTTTGTAAAGAATTAATATTTCTTGCGTCCATTGAAGATCTGCGTCCAAAAATGCTTTGTACTTGATAAATGGTGTGGTAAATTTCTTGATAAGACATAAATCATTTGCATTTATCTTGTTTGAAACTTTTCAAATTTCCCACGCTGAGTCAGTTTTTGAAAGGTCACGAAAGTAACTTTTTATCATGACGTGATGATTGCTTTTAATACACATTTATTGTGTTTGTTTTATTTAAAAAAAAACGATTCGTTTTCTCTCAAGAAACCTTTCAGTGTAGAAACCTACATTCTTCTATAAATATTTTCCTTCTTTACAAGATCAAATTTTTACGCCTTCAAACATTGAAAGAAAACAGTTGCGAAAAGAACCTTAGCAAATTTCTCTCTCTCTCTCTTTCAAATTTCTTTAACCCTAAGAAATGGCCGGAGGAAAGACCCTTGATGTTGAAAAAGCCGAGGTATCAGTTGAATACTCGTTCCAAACTTCCATTTTAGCAGAATCGTGGAATAGATATCAAAGATTGTCTCGTCGGTCTTTGGATGGGATAGTTACTTGAGAACCTAGGTGGAGGTGTATCCTAATTGGTGAAAATGTTCGAAAAATGCATCCGTGTCTACAACAGAGGTCGGGGATGTGTTTTGGGAAAACCCGTTGTGGTTTCGAGAGGTAACCATCTCCAACGCCACCCAATGTTGGTTGGAAGGAGCCACCATCACTTCGATTGGGAAAAAGCATTTGGGAAGCGATCTCGTTCTTGACACCTTACTAAAGGAGTCATCCACGGGGAAGATAATCGCTTCCAAGATGAATGACAAGGCAAGAGTTTTGCATCAACTTCTAAACAAGGCAATACTCCACAAAGCGGGTCCAAAGACTCGATCTCTACAGATTCATGCCTTACACTGTGTCATCCGATCTTGTGTCAACGAGTCAATCTCCCTTCTCTGCTTTTTAAGAACTTCAAGAGAAGTGTACAAGGAAAAGGGAAGAAGACCACCATATCCTATGGTGTTCTCTTAACCAAGATCTTCAGAGATCAAGGTATCTTTAGTCCCCATGAGACTAAAGATGTTGAAGAGAATAAGAAGATTTTTGGACGGATCCAAGAGCAACAAATCTTTGGACGAAGCAATCTTCTAAGGATGAAACTTCAAAGCGTCCAAGATTTTCTAGACCAGAAAGAGCCTCTTATTCTTTCAAAGACTGAGAGTCCAAAGAAGAAATCACCGTCCGTCCAAGCCCTTCCCAAGCGGAGACTCATAATGGACGATGACTCTGAAGATGACCAACCCATCGCTAAAAGGATGAAGGTTGCGTCCATTGCGAGCATCCCAAAAGGAACCCGGACGAAGCTACCCATCACAAGGAAACCCTCTTCCAAGCCTGCGTCCATTCCTAAGGAACCTCTTCCTACCATTCCCTCTTCCTCGACTTTACCCTCTTCTCAAACAGAACCACAAACTTCCTTCCCAACCTCTCAAATAACTTCCTCTCCCTTAAACACTGAACCTTTTTTCTTCTCAAACTCACATATTACCTTCCCAATCTCCTTCACCTTCCCCCTCTCAAAAGACCTTCTACAACTCCTCCTATCTTAACCTTTTCTCTGTGGGGGTTTCCCCTCACATTATCCCTCTTTGGGAATCCAAGGACTCTTCTCTCTCTCACTCACAAAGAAGACGCTCCTGGTCTTTGTGATGGTTACTCAACAAAAGTCCACATCTTCCCTAGTGACCTATCCTTCAAACTGTCACCTTGGAAGAAATGGGACGGTTGCGAGTCCTTATAACACCATCCTTGTCGGTGTCATTAAGGGGAGTCTTGTTGAAGAATTTGAGATTTGTACCCCTTCATCGATCATCTCCTCTACAATCGCCATCAAGATTCAAATGGATCGGGTTTGTCCAAGGTTGCCAATGGTGGATTTAAATAAAAACAAAGACTTGAAAAAGTACAGAAGCCAAGCCACCTTTCCCAAGCCTATCATCTTTAAGCCAAACTTTGGGAGCTTACGTTCCCCTGATGTTGATGTTGAATTCTTGTGGCATGTTTCGAATAAAGGAGAAGCTGTGGAGAACGAGGCTAAGACCTTCTGGGAAAAGCACATTTGGGAGTGTGAGCAACAAGCGTCTTCTTCAGGACTAAGTGATGAAGATAAGGAAGATATCATAACTGTGCCTGGTCAGAGCTTCCAGTGTTTTCGTTCTATCTATATGGTAGATGATCTTTTTGTACTGCCTCTGAACTCGCCATTGCCAACAATCTTCTCTTGACAAAGCTATTACTCTGGACCTCCGTCTGACAACAAAGGCATGCCTAATACCTGTGATCAAATGTTTGGTTACCGGAGAACCTCTCTTCCTTGGGATGTTGACCTTCCTCTGCGTGCGAAGACGAAGTTGAGTCTGTTGCGGCAAATGGATGTGACCCCTCCCGCTTCCACCATCGAGTTAGCTATTGTGGAACCACAACCTTCTCACGACCTTCTCACCCAAGTGCCCTGACTTTTCAGGCCTATGTGAATAATCAAATGGACGTAATGTACAAGAGAGTTGAAGACCTCCTCAAGTCTCTTTTTCAACAAGGGCCACCTCCTCCTCCTCCACCTTCTTCCTCTTGATTTTATTTTATTTTATTTTCTTTTAGCCAAAATTTTTTCTGACAGTGATGTTTTTTTTCTTTCTTTTTGTCTGATGACAAAGGGGGAGAATAATGGGAATTTGATTTGTTATAAACAAATTTATTTATAATTTATACTGATTCAATGAAACTATGTTTTTCTCTCATCTGGTTGTTTCATTATCCTTGTCTCGGTTATTCTGTTGCACTGTGTTGCTGTGTAGGATATGATCTAATTTTTTAGCATGGTTTATTTCTTTTCAAAAGTATTGTCTCTGTTAAACTCTTTTCTCAAGAACTAAACTTCGATACAAAGATAATATTACTTGCTCTTGAAACTTGTTTCGTTAAAATAAATTTCATGTACCACGTCCAATCGACTCTGCGTCCAACAGACTTGGAGTCCGTCTCTTAGAAATGTTTTTCTTAGGGGGAGCAATTTTGTTTTAAAAGGAATCTGTGTTCAACCAAATTAATAGTTTTTGTCATCATCAAAAAGGGGGAGATTGTTGAAACCAATTTCTTGTAAAAAGGTTTAAGTTCTAAATTCTTAAAAGCTATAAGCTTTCCCTGTTAAGTTTTGAGGATAACAAAAATATTTATTTAGTTTGAACAAGTAAGTGTTTCGAAAATAGTTTTAACAAATCGCTACTGATTGTGCGTCCATTCTGCTCTACGCTTAAAGTTAACTCTTCGTAAGGCCCAATATGCTATAACTCTTCATGGGTCCAATGAATGTATTATATACTTTTACTATTGGTGCGTCCAATACTTGTATGCATATCTTGTTACTTTTTATTAGTTCGTCCAAGACGATCTGTGCCAAAGCTTCGGACTTAACTCACTCTTTCAAAGTTCAAGTTCAAGCTCTCGTCCAAGTGAAATTTCAAAAATGAAGAAGCTGTTCCTCATTAAATGCTAGAAAAGAACTACGATAGCTCACGGCGATGTAAGAAGTCAACTAAGCCACTTTGTCGACATTGTCTAACAACTACAAAGATCGCAAATAAGAAACCGTCGCAATCTTAGACAAATCGGGACTTTTGTTTTCATTGATTGGAAATCTCGGAGAATAAAAGTCACCGTCGAGGAAAGAAGTTCAAGACTTTTCCAGTAGATGCATTTAATGCTACTCAACGGTAATAAATATTTCCGTTGGACGATCTAGCCCATGAAGTCTGCTCAAATTTGTTCTTACTTATAAAAGAGAAGAAGCAAAGACTTGAAGAAGTAGAGAAATCTTTTGTCAAGCAACCTTCAAGAGTCTAAAAAGCTTTATTTCCATATTCGTGTAAAAAGAAAAAGCCTTGAGATTTCTATTGTCTATTCTCATTTGTTAGTGAGTTTCAACTCAAGCTTTCATCTACTTTCATTTATTCATCTTAAGCCTTGTAAGCCTGAAGAGGCTGTGTGTAAAAGAATACTTGTGAGATAGAACCTGAAGAGGTTGAAAATACTTGTTACCTGAAGAGGTTGAAAATACTTGTTACCTGAAGAGGTGCATAATACTTGTAATCGTGAAAAAGATTAGTTGGAAAATCCTTCTTGTTGAAGGGACTGGACGTAGCTCTTGGTTGATAAGAGTGAACCAGGATAAATCTTGTGTGTAAGCTTCTCCTCTCTTCTAGTGTGCTTTATTATTTTCACTAACCTCTGGGGTTTTCCATTGTGTTTTTTAACAAAGATCTTTTTATTTGGTTTTAGAACGTGTTAACTATTTTATTAAAAGTCTTTTCGAAACCCTTGGAGTCCAATAGGACTAAGTGGTGTTAGTCCTAAGCACCTTGCCTGTTAAACTGTCTCTTTCGCTGTGTTCTACTTTCTTTTGAAAAGGAAAATCTTTTATTAATCAAAAAAGGGTTAAGAAACACAATTCAACCCCCCTTCTTGTGTTTCATTTGGTTATCTCAGTGTATTCATATTCACTAGGATTATATCTCACTCCCCTCACCTTTAGACTCGTAGGTTGAGCCAGGGCCCTCTACAGGCTAAGTACGGGGTTGCTGATAACTCACTGTAGTAGCTATAGCATTTATTTTATTGTCTTATTTTGGAAGGGGCTAAGCTCCTTGATGTATTTGTTGGAACAACATTGTATATTCATTTTGTTGGGGCATGGTAGGGGAACTGGTGAACTATTGATGATGTTCCCAGTTCCACTAGTATTTTGTTCATGCCGCCTTAGAAAATTGTCATTACACCATTTCACATTGTGCTCAGTTAGGGTTGTTGTTAATACTAACATTTATGTTTTGTGCACAGGACATAATGTTGTATGTTTCTGTTGAGGTCGTAGACCTTTATATGATGGCTATTTCGCGAATGTTGTTGGTAATACATATGACCAGACAGATTGGTTCTTCCGTCTTGATTGTTGAGAATGCTTAAGGTAGAGGAAACTTTGCCATATTTTTGTAAAAATAAGAAGATCCTCGTAAGCGTTTGTAGAATTGCTATATTAAGATTGAGGTGTTACAAGAAGGGGACTGAGAATGTTGTTGCGGATCACCTTTCACGACTAGAGCAAGACCAGGCTATTCTTGGCCATAGAGAGCTCCCCATTGATGACTCTTTCCCAGATGAACATCACTTTAGCATCTCCTCCACAGAGCTTCCTTGGTATTCTAACTTGGTGAACTTCCTTGTGTGTGGAATCTTACCTCCTGATTTGAGCCACTCTAGAAGGAAGAAATTTTATGCCGATGTGAGGCACTACTTTGGGGAAGAACCCTTGTGTAACACCCTCGGTAGGATGTCACATTTAATGAAATATTAAATTAAGTTTAAAAAATACTTTTATAATATCTGCATATAAAATATGAGTTCCAAAATTTCTTTTCGCAGATATAACATTAATCAAACAGAATAGTAATAATATACATATCGAGACGTGAATAATACACATACTTTATATTACTTACTGTTAAGTTTATCGGTAATACATAATACAAATCATAAGTACTAACAATAAGATAAATAAACGTACAATACTAATATGTTATTACCTATCTGGCCATCAAAGTCTACCTACGGAGAAGGGTCCTCCTCGGGATCTTCCTCCGATATAGGCCTTTTAGGTGCAAGCCATTCGAAGTTAGTAGGTCTCCTTACAGAAATTCTAGCAGTTCTACGCTCAGGAGCTTTAGCAGAAGAAACTTCAGAGTCTTCTTGGGGAGTATACTCAGGGCCAAAACCCCACAAATCCCTAATAGGCATAAATAATTCTACAAAGCATGTAATACTAAATGAACTAATAGGATTCCCATGATGGTTCCTATGAAGTGTGAGAGATATGTCTCCAACATTCTCTACGCGTTCTGTTTCTAAATGTACGCGCCACGCCGGCAGACCTCCGTGGAATTGGACTTGGATGAATCCCAAGAATTCACGCCTGTCGCCCATCTTGGTCTTCATAACCATATCACAAATATAATAATATAATAGAACGGGTGATATTCTAATATCATCATAAACCAATCAAGCAATATAGAAAAGATAATACAACCAATCTACACAACATAATAACTATTTAACAGTTATACATATTTTCACATCAATGAGTAATCAAGTTTGATATAGACCAAGATAAAGCAACAATATGACAACTGCTTATGCACATACTCAATGATTGACCCCTACTCCATGGAGCTATACACAACAGTCAGAGAGAGTGATTGGGAGTACATGTTCCGTATCTCATTAGCCCCAAAAGTGCAATATCACCTCAATTGCGCAACTTAGCTCATGAGAACACTCTCCACCAATCAGGAATAGGGTAGTGTCTGGTCGGGATCATTCGGTGTGTTGCAATCATATTACCACGGCACAGTGGTGCTTCCAACTGGCCCCCTGTGGAGTTTTCGCACCCCGACGTCCTCAAGATCATTCATATATCTTCACTACACAATTCGCACCCGTACTAAGGTGTAACTCAATCTCCTCGGCATTAAAGCCTTGACCACAAGTCTTTACAAATTTTTCTTAATGCAACACAAAAAAATGCAATTTATTCAT
This sequence comes from Styphnolobium japonicum, assembly GCA_023212625.1. Lineage (NCBI taxonomy): Eukaryota > Viridiplantae > Streptophyta > Magnoliopsida > Fabales > Fabaceae > Styphnolobium > Styphnolobium japonicum. The sequence continues at coordinate 19,385,881 of JALBWW010000011.1, forward strand.
AAACAGAATAAAACAATCCACTCGGGATTTCAAAAATCACGTAACACTACAGTTTCGGTTTTTTTTTCAAACATATAACCCTCCGATTACAGTTTTTCTATCGCGTAACACTTCTGTTATGTTTTTATAAATCGCGTAACATTTCTGTTACATTTTCAATCGCGTAAAACTATTTTTCTGTTTTTCAATTTGCGTAACTCAAAAATTTATATTTTTCAATTACGTAACTCAAAAATTTATATTTTTCAATCGCATAAGACAGCATAACCATTTTTCAATCGCGTAAAGCTTTTTCTGTAAATTCCTAATTGCGTAAGACAGAAATATCATATTTTAATCAATTTAGGCTTAAAGATTCACTTTATAACCGCGAAAGGGTTTTCTGTAAACTCCAAATCGCGTAAAACATATTCTATAATTTTTTTAATACATAAGGCATAAATAAATCACTTTTTAACCGCGAAAGGGTTTTCTGTAAACACCAAATCGGGTAAAGTGTTTTCTGTAAATTTTTAATACATAAGGCATAAATAAATCACTTTTTAATCGCGAAAGGGTTTTCTGTAAACACCAAATCGGGTAAAGTGTTTTCTGTCCATTTTAATCGCGTAGAGCTTTAAAAATCACTTTTCAACCACGAAAGGGTTTTCTGTAAACTCCAAATCGCGTGAAAGTGTTTTTCATAAAAACGAAGCTATTTTAAGCTTATTTAATTATTTCCCAATATACTATCATTATTATTGCTAAAGATCAATTAAAATAACATAAGTATAAATTTAAGCATTATTTCGACTTTGTTTAATAATTCTGCTCTTTTTCTATTTATTTACAGAAATCATTAACTTATTTAAATGTCCCCTAATTAATTAAGTTAAACAATTAATAAAATAAATTCCTTTGTAATTATAGAGTGATTGAAATGTTCAAAGATCTTTGAACTAAAATCCATCATTTTCCCACCATTATTTTTTTGTAAAATCAACCAACCATATGTATGCTTAAGAAATATTATGCTTCTAATATTACCATATATACAATATTCCAAAGTCATAGAAACACATAGGCTAAATAAAGCATATAAACACAAAGCACAAATCATAAATCAAGAAACATAAAGCATAAACAATTTAAATATCAATTATAACTACTCACATGAAATTTTAAGAACATGAACCATAAATCATATTTTCCTACCACAAGATTGGTTGATAAAGAAAACTCCCCCTTACCTTGGTTTAAAAATTCCTCAAGAGAACTTTGTGAAAGTTCTTTGTTCCTCCACCAACAAATATCCTTTTGATTCTTTAACTTTGGGATTTTCTCAAGAAAAATGTTTTGAGAATAATTTCTTCTTTAGAAACTTTCTACACAAGATCTTCCTAAATGATGTTTGGGTTCTAAAACTATGGACGGAACTTGGATCACAAATTTGAGAGAAAAGCTCAAGGGCTTGGCCGTGAGTTTAGAGAGAGAGGAAATTGGTGAGTTTTCAAATGGTGCTTGAATGTTTATTTATAGGCAAAGTGTAGGATAATTTGGTAATTAAAAAGTTTATAGGAAAAGACATTTTATCCCTCCCCACTTGTTTGGCCACCCACCTTGAAGCTTGTAGAAGTTTGGAGAAGCTTGGAGAAGAATGTGTATTCTACGTATAAATACTAGTATGTATCGTCAAATGAAAATAAAACACGCCTAAATTTTGTTTCATAATAAAATCCCTTAAAATGGAAAATTTCTAAATCTGTTCCCGGATTTGAGTTATGTAAATCTCCTATTCCTAATAAATAGTCAAAGTATTTATGGGTCAAAATTTTAAAATTATTATTTTATTATTCGAAATAACCCCAATTTAACACATAAAGTCAACAGAAACTAGAAATTCCTAAAAATGGAAAACTTAAGAATCTGGTCTTAGAATCGAGTTTCATAACTTTCTCCGACCCTAATAAATAGTCAAGGTATTTACAGACCGATAATATAAGTTATTTATTTTTATTTTCGGAAATTGGCCCGAATCGACACATAGCGTTCAAGAAAAATACACTAATTTTAAATGAAGTTCAGAAAAAATTCCCAAAAATCATCATAAATCACAAAAATTGAGAAAATCAATATTTCAATTAAAAACAGAAATTTTGGGGTGTTACACCTTGCTCTACAAGAGGTGTGGGGATGACCTTGTGAGGCGATGTGTCCTTGAAGATGAAGTCCAAAGCATTCTCACCCATTTCCATTCCTCACCTTATGGCGGACATTTCAGCACTTCAAAGACCGCATCTAAGATTCTCAACTCTGGGTTTTATTGGCCTACTCTACTCCAAGACACTAGGAGATTCATGTTCTCATGTGATAGATGCCAACAAACTGGTAATATCTCTAGGAAGAACGAGATACCCCTCAATAATATTCTGGAAGTTGAGCTTTTTGATGCTTGGGGGATCGCTTTTATGGGCCCTTTTCTGGCTTCCTATGGTCAACTCTTCATCCTCGTGGCTGTTGATTATGTCTCTAAATGAGTTGAAGCCATTGCTTCCCCCACCAATGATGCCAAGGTTGTCGTGAAGTTTCTCAAGAAGCATATCTTCTCCATGTTTGGTACACCAAGAGCTATCATAAGTGACGGGGGCTCTCATTTTTGTAATCGCCAGTTTGACACCTTATTGAAGAAGTATAGGGTCACACACAAAGTGACAACTCCTTACCATCCCCAAACTAGTGGCCAGGTGGAGATTTCTAATGGAGAGATCAAGCAAATCTTGGAGAAAACCGTTACCAACTCTTGAAACGATTAGTCCTTAAAACTGGATGATGCACTTTGAGCCTACCGAACTGCCTACAAGACACTCATAGGAACTACTCCATTCCGTTTGGTGTATGGGAAATCCTGTCACTTGCCGGTTGAGCTGGAGCACAAAGCCTATTGGGTGATTAAGGCCCTGAACTTTGACCTTAAAGCTCCAAGTGAAAATAGACTTCTACAACTTGATGAACTAGAAGAACTGAGGTTGGATGCCTATGAGAATGCCCGTATTTATAAGGAAAGAACCAAGAAGTAGCATAACAAGCATATAGTGAAAAGAGCATTCCAAGAAGGAGAGTTAGTGCTTCTATTCACCTCTCGATTGAGACTCTTTCCAGGAAAACTGAAATCCAGATGGTCAGGACCTTTCCGAGTCCTAAAGGTTTTTCCTCATGGAGCGGTTGAGATTTGGAGTGATGCCTCTAGAGCTTTCAAAGTCAATGGGCAAAAGCTAAAACCCTACCTAGTTGGAGAACCAATTGAAAGGGGAGACTCTTCTTCCCTCATGGAGCCATCACCTCCACCTTCCCTTATATATAAGATGGGGATCTACTTACACTAAGTGTAAGTCTTGACACACTTACACCATTTAATAACTTTTTGTAGAATGTGAATTTAACTAATCCAACCGTTAATTGAAAGTTCTCATAAAATAGATTAACCCCATAAAATTTCTTACAATTAAAAAATTATTTGATATTTCATCGCATTACTTTATTTTTACGTATAATATAGTTTTAAAATGTAAGTAAATTGTTTACTACTAGATTAGATAACTATATATGGTGTAAGTGTGGAATGGTTAAATTCACATTCTAGAAAAAAATTATTGAGTGGTGTAAGTGTGTTAAGAGTTACACTTGGTGTAAATGGATCCTCACCTTACACCGGTGTAAGACTTGATCACTTTTACACTACTCAATAACTTTTTATTAAATAATTTTCTTATAAAATTTACCGTTAGATTAAAAGTTTCTATTATGTAGATTTTGTAAGATAGTTATTCAATAAAAAGTTATTGAGTAATATAAGAGTGATCGAGATCGAAATCTTATACTAATGCAAGTTGATCCGTATATATATATATATATATATATATAGAACCGCTACAGTGATCCACCATTTTTGTTTGGTAAAAATAAAAAATAAGTTGGCACTGGCAAAACAAGTTTGCACCGACGCATGATAGAGGGAGGGGACCCATTAGAGAGAGAGAGCCTGAGAGGCTCACACTAACCCAAAGGATCTGAACTCAATTGCCGCAGACATGTCATCTTCCGGCGTCGGCAGGTACATGGCTTTCTCACCGACACAGTCGCCATCAGCACCTCATCTATCTGTCTCTGCTCTTCGCTCATCCGCCTCCGCTTCTAATGCTATTGTCGAACATGACAAGTATATTACTCTATCTCTCTCTTAGATCTCATCTTCTTTCTTCAATTCTAATGTTATTCACTTTGATCCTTTATGGCTTTCAAATTTTGGAATGAGTTCTTGTGTTGTCAAGTTCTTACTTGTGATTTTCTACTCTATAACGAGTTTCACCAGTCAAAATGCCCTTTTTGATGATGACCCATTTTTTTTTCTTTTTTTTAATCTTCTTGATTTCATGCTTTATTGACAATTTTATGACATGATCAACAAAGATTACCCTTGAGAACTGATTGAAAAATGTGATTCTTTTGCTAATTCTGAATCTCAGCTGGTTAAAAGTATTTTTAGTTCATGTAGGAATGTGTGGAATTGTTAAGTTTGAGTCCACTTTGTCAACGAGTAGTTGATCTTGTTGGAGAACTTATAGGTTTAAATTTGAGTTGTATCGATGTTAATGGCTTGATACATGAAAGCACCGTCCTTGTCTTTGTTTTAGTTTCTGTTGATGATCATACTATTTTATCAATTCATATTTTACTAAAAAATAGATTTGGATCCTTATGGCTACTTACAATCAATGTCTCACTCTCATTGCGTGGTTTATTCCTTTTATTTTCAGATATCTAACTGGGTTGCTGGCAGAACGTCTCAAGCTACTACCCTTCATGGATGTGCTTAAACACAGCTATCGATTGTTAACCCAAGGTCAGCTCAATTTCTCAATATATTTGCATGGAGTTACAAATAATGGCGAGAATAAGATTTAAGTCAATCCCCCCCCCCCCCTCCCTTCAATTTTGAATTATTTGTATGATAAAAACAAATTGTCTGCCACTTGTTTCCTAGTCGTCTAGGCACATGCAAGCATCTATGCAAGTGTCAAGTTGCTTAGTTGGTCACCTATGAGCTTTTGCATGTCAGTTATAACTTTTTAGTGATTTCCTTATTTTTGTCATGATAGTTTTAGTGTTCATTCCCAGCTAGTATTATGGGTTCAATACCTATGCTTTAAGAGCACATCAAAACTTGGTTATTTATATTAACTTTTACATTTTAAAAGTTAAAGGGTCCTATGCTAATTTTATATAATTGAATAATTACTTACACACTAACAACAATTGATCCCCTGATGGTTTATAGGCCCAAATATATTTGGAGTGTGTGGATTGATGTATTTGTTGGACTTCAGTTGCTTGTAAGAATGCATATCACAAATAATGTATTTTGCTTCTCTCCTAATACTTGAGTCATAGTATGTGTCAAATTGTTTCCAACATGAATTGCTTAATTACATGCAGAGAGCTATGAAATGTGTTTTGGTATATTCAAAATATAATGTGCTAGTTTTAAGTGAATATAATCTCTTGCTTTTATCCTTATAAGTTGCAACCATAATTTTGGATGTAAATAATATAATTTGATTATAGGGCTCTAATCCTCGTGATGTTTTATTGATGTACACTTTATGGATGATGTTTGAACATTTTATGATTGAGCAAACAGTATTATTAAGTTAAATGTCTCTAATCACTATTGCAAATGATATTTTTGTTTGGTTCTTGCTTTCATAGTTTATTTTTATACATTTGATTTTTATCTTTTTTTTATATATAAAAAAAGAAATTCATTAAGACGAGAAGAAAAGGACAAGGAATATGAAGGATAAGGGATCCTCCATGGTGAAAAAAGGGAACATAAAACAACAGAGAAAAAGATTCTTCATCAACCCCTGAGAGCTGTATGATTAGGTTCCATGAAGCATAGAAGTTTAGCTTTTGTAGAAATATTCTTGAGATTACTTTTTATTGTCATAAGATGTGATAGTATTTTAAGTCTTCTGTTTGATGAAAAAGTTATTCTAAGAGCTATATGATACATGCCACCAAGTTGCTGTGAAAGCCAATAATTGGGTTTCACTCTGCTGGAGGATAGTTGCAGTAATAAACTATTTTAATTTAGTTTTGAAATCTGTAAATGTGCATTCTGCTTAAGACTACAAAGGTAGTAGAGAAGGATGCATGTGCATACTTACTTTTTTAATTAATTTTTGCACTTGTTGATAAACCTATTTAAGTTTGTAGTTGTATGGAAGGACATCAGAATGTAGCTGAGAATAGGTAGTCAAAGGCGAAAGGTGCCCTTAAGGCATTAGGGTTTTATAACTCCTTGAGGCAAGAGGCACTAAAAAGCGCACGCCTTACTAGAAAAGGACATTAGAAAAAGAAAACAGTAAAATATTTGACTATTGATTTTCCATATAAATTAACTACTAACATTCATAGTATAAATAAAAGATTACGTTGTTCAATTTACAAAACCCTAAGTTGCTTGCTAATAAGAGTTCCAATGATCGACAACTAGTTATTCTTTTAACACTCTGACTATTTTATCCCATTAACTAAGGTATATTCTAGGAGAAATAAGGTGAGAAGCAGGGGATCAAGGCTCGTGAGTCATGAGGGAAGCAATGAGGAAATCATGAAGAATATTCATGATGGGGACCTGCAGCATAACGGAATGGACAGGTGGCAGAAAGAGAATGGATCAGAGGGAGATTCGGTTGGAAGGGGAGTATAAGAGGCAGTGGAAGTAAGAGAGAAGGGTAGACTAGAAGTGAGTGAGGCTTTGAGTAGGAGGAAGCAGGCCCCTCGAAGTTCCTGCTGTGTTTCTTCCTTTTTCTACTTCTTCTTTTTCCTGGAATTGTATACTTCCTCTGAACTGATATCACACCGATATCAGTTTCAGAGCTCATATACAGAAAGTTTATACATAAATAATACAGATTCAGTTCCAGATACCTAACAACATCACAGTTAGCAAGTTAGATGGCTGGGCTTTCAGAGACTATTTTACTGTTATTGATAAGACACTAGATTGTGCCTCGCCAGAACTAGAGAGGCACTCACAAGGCGCCTCGAGGCACAACCAGAAAGGCGCTCATAAGGCACCAAGAGGCGCTGACCCCTGCTGGCACCTCGCCTCAGCGCCTTAGGCGCGCCTTTTGGTGCCTTTGACTGCCCTTGCTTACATAGGAATCAGTAGTATGGAAGAGTCGGTGTGGATGATTTAAGGAAGGGAAACTTGACTTTATTGATCTGCTATTGTTGGTTGGGAGGGAAACTTGACTAACAGATGGATATGGACGGTTCTAATTAAAATGATTGACAATGCAGTGAGGCCAACTCTTTAAGTTTTATTCATTTTGACCATTCTTTTATGGGGGGACCACCCTTTTGTTTTGTTTGGGGGGGTTTAGAATGAATTTTTAGTTGTTAGAGAGAAACATATCAGCTTGTGGTTGCCCCCACATGACATGGCAGAAATAGTGATACCAGGTAGAACAGAGTGTATTAGCTAGAAATGATAGGGAGTTGAAGTGAAATAACAATGGAACCCTGGGTCAAGAACCCTATACTGCTTCCTCTCTCTCTCTCTCTCTATATATATATATATATATATAAAAGAATATAGAGCTTCTAATCTGAATTTTTTATTTAATTTGATGGCTAAACTGCTTACAATAGCTCCTAAGGGCCTTTTAAATAAGGTCTCTAATAACCCTAGCATTTTAACCGTTCATCACATAAGACCTAGTTAAATCATAGCCATTCAAGCTATGAAAGTCACATGACATTTTAATTGACTTAGAAAAACTAGTGGCTGGAACTTCAAACTAAACATTAGACATAAACTAATGAGCAAATTCCTGGCTGCTAATGGGCTGGTATGTGGGCACATTGGGCCAGTCCTCAATTTGTTGGGCTCTTCGTGACCCTATCAGTCGGCTTGCCACTCATACAATACCCAACAACCACGAAAGAAAGTACACCACTTGAAATAAAAACTTTATATGATGCTCCTGGATCACCATATGAGTTAAAGGGGATTAAATAGATGTTGAAGAGAGGTTTCCTTGGTCAGCAGTTGGCCTTGTCGGTTTAATTTTCCATGGAGCTAAAATGTATGTTGCACTCTTGAGCTCAATTGAAAGTCTAGGGTATTATATTCCATGCATATTATAGTTGGACCCTTGGTTGTTTATGAAACGAATTGCTCTACATTCAAAGCAGAAATTCGGCTAAATTTTTACTGGTGTAAATGTATGATTCAATAGGTAAAAGTTTTAGATACATTTGAAGCATGGTAATGATAAGCAGGAATCATGACAAGCCCTCTCAGTCAATTATAACTAATAATCTGTGTTATTAAGTAAGATAAGATGGTTGTTATATGATTTGTTAATTAACAAATAAGATTTTTTTTTTTGAATGCTTTGTAACAATTAGTGAATGATTTGTTTCTTGATTTTCTATATTAGTTCTTAAGGAATTGACTAAATTGAATGTCATTGGTCTGTTGCTTATCTGAAGTGCAGAGAGGGGTCAATTCTGTTGGTTTCAACAGAGTTCAGTTCGTCTGTTTAGGTTCTAGGATTCTATTTGTTATTATTAGTTGTTTTCTCTCTGAGAAAGCAGCAAAATGAAAAATTTATGGATGGTCTTTATGATTGCTGCTTCCTGGTTACGAGATATTTGTTTTAGCTTTTGAAATGTTTCTATTAAAAATAAAAGCTTTTTTTAAATGTTATGCAGTTTTCTTGAGATGTTTTTAAACTGGATTTTTGGTTATGTTGAAAGTACATGTTTCAATAGTTTACTAACCTAATTTTTTTAACGAATCCTTTATTTTACTGTGTAATGTTTTTCATGTATTTCATTTCATATTAGCAGGATGACGCTTAACTGCATGTATTTTTCTTTTATCCCAGAGTACTTTCATAAAAAGATGAAATTTATCTCATAGGGGTAGCATTAATTTTACTGACTCGGCAAACATCCGTGTTATCTATCGATTATGTGGTGACTGCTAACTTGTTAACAAATGCTGACCGGTACATCTTATTCTTGAAAATTGACATTTTTGGAGCAGAAATTTTGCGTGTAACCACACTGTTGGAGAATGCATCAGTTTTAGGTCAAAGTGGGCTCGAACATGCTAGCCCCATGGCTACTGAAGGAATATTTTCAAATGGAGGTGTCAATGTGAAAGGATGGGCATCACAATTTCAATCAGAAGTATGGATACTAACCATTAACATAACTTCTATGCCATCCAATTCTGTATTTAGAAACATTTCTGACACAATTTTACATGTCATGCTAACTCATAACATGTGTTCTAGTGATTGTAGTTCTAAATTTTATTTGTGACAGGTAGTGCAAAGCTAACAACATCAAGCTCTGACAATTAATCTATACCTTAGCTTCTGTTTCCAAAATCCTGCTAATGATTCTAATATTCTTCTGGGTTCTTTTTGTATCAAGATAAGTTGGATGAGAACACTTGATGGCCTTTACAATTTTCTGCTGCTGCTATTTCTGGAAAATCACAGATGTGAATGCAAAGTGTCAGCTGGAGAAATCTGCATGTATTAACATGGGAATCTTAGATCTTGTTGTTGTATAATGCTAACGCTAGCTACATAAAGTGTTTGCTTGTTACCAGGAACGTGATACAGTTTAATTGTTACAAGGTTCGAGGAATTAACTTAATAGCAAAGTTGCTGAAATGGGTTGTAAAGTGCCCTAATTAAAATATTATTTTCTGTATTTAAGAAGAAATCTTCCAATATCATGGTTCTCTTTGATTGACAAAGGCAGCACATATTTGTGCATTTGAGTTGTTATGGCAATTTAGAGTTACTCTTTACACGTGTGCCTTATTTTTCTGTGTTTTCAACTTCTTTTGAGTGGCTAGTGTAGAATTGGTGATCGCAGATTTAGGATTAAATTTAATTTTATTATCTGCCTGCCATAAAATAGAGCCCTGTATCTGCTGTAGTTGTGTTTGACATTGGGATTAAAACATGCAGATGCCAGGCTTTTTACAGCCCTCATCAGCGAAAAACTGGTTGAGTTCACGAGGTAGCTCGTCTGGTCTTATTGTTAAAAAGGCAATCAGGGTAAATATACCTGTGGACAAATATCCTAATGTATGGGGGATCGTATCTCTGCCCTAATATATACTGAAATCTTCTCTGCAGCATCTAATATTGACTTTGTTTTATTGCAGTATAACTTTGTTGGTCGCCTCCTAGGCCCTAGAGGGAACTCTCTAAAGCGCGTAGAGGGAAGTACTGAGTGTCGTGTCTTGATCAGGGGCCGTGGTAGCATTAAGGATCCTTCCAGGGTAAGAATAGATTGTTATTTGTAATAAGTTTAACATGATCATTTAGTTAGTCATTTGTACCATGATAAAAATATTGTACTATAATGTTGAAAGCCATTGAGAAGATATTCTTAATTGTGGTTTTTTTTTTATACTATCAAATTTAAGGGCTTACTGAAACATCTGCTGAACATGCCTATTTATTTTATCCAGAGATCCATGACTTTCTTCAGGTGCTTGTCCTGTTCCATTGATCTTGACAAAATAATTATGATAATTGGTATAGTATGCTATCTTAACTGAATATATCTGAGGCAAATGCTTGTAATTTATACCCCTACATGCTCTGGTGTCCAAACGACCAAGTCAATCCAAAAATGTTAATGCCCACATTGTTTAATGTCCAGTAGAATTCAATTGGTTATTTAGGTAGTTCTAATATTTTGACTTAAGTCATTTTCTGAGAATGCCAATTTGTGTTGTTTTTGTAGGAAGAAATGGTGAGAGGGAAACCTGGGTATGAGCATTTGAATGAACCTCTCCATATTCTAGTTGAGGCAGAATTACCAGTTGAAATAGTAGATGATCGCCTGATGCAGGCATGTGAAATACTTGAAGATTTGCTTAAGCCTGTGGTATGTACTTCCTTCTTTTAAATTCAATTCATGGAGATAGGCAAGGAGTAGACACCTTTTATAAGGATACTGTTTGTACTAATTATTTGAAGTTTAATTTTTCAGGATGATTCTCAGGATTTCTACAAGAAGCAGCAGCTTCGGGAACTAGCAATGCTCAATGGCACTCTTCGTGAGGAGGGTTCTCCTATGTCAGGTTCTGTTTCACCCTTCCACAACAGCCTTGGTATGAAGAGGGCCAAGACCAGGGGATAAATCCTCCCTAAACATGAGAGGGGCTTTTGGAGCTTGTGTTTTAATTTCTACAAGTATACAGCACTTACCATTCCACAGGTGTTGCCGTGTCAGCCAATGACCTGAACTGCCATCGGGGCACTGGCACCGTAGTGCCAGTTCTAACTTGTTCTATGTGCATGTGCTTTGTGTTTATATTCAGTTTGGGGGAGGTTTAAAGATGGTATAGCACGTAGTAAAGGTCCACTTGCGTTTGGGGAATTTGCTTTTTTGTGTTGCCTAAGCAGTTTGGTTAGATATTCACCAAATCAGTCCATATTATAGGTTATATTTTAAGCTTGCAATGACAGTTTTGATGTGAAGGTGGAATTATCTGAGGAAGATAATGTATGGTTTGTACCCAAATTGTGAGGCAGATAATGTCTTCCTTAATGCGTGTATGGGTGACATTTTGTAACATCAAATGTAGATTATAGATTTGTGAAATGCATTATTTTATTTTATTTTATTTTTAATAACAAGGGTCAGTTTGGTATGCTCTTAAAATCGGGGGTGAAAAATTAGGGATAAGTTCTATAAGAAAAATTGTATTGAACTTTTCACCCCCACTTTTAAGGGTGTACCAAACTGACTACAAACAGTAATTTTCTATCCATTTTGGAGTTCTCTTTCCTTTCCCATAGTTCATAGTTGTGATGATCTTGTTGATGAGTATGCTGGACACTCAAAATTTCTTTGTGATTGATTAAATACTTTTGCATTTAATAGGAAACAAGGTTATACATGATCGGTCTTTCAGTCAGCCTTAGAGATAGAAAGGAAATCAATTTATTAACAATAACTGTCTCTTGAATGAAGAGTGCAAAATTAGAAGGCTTTTTTCAATTTTTAGTTTTGTTGGGACATAGGTCAAAAGGCTGTTGAAAGTGCAATATAGCTCAAATATACATAAGTGCCATTTAGAGTAGTAGAGGCAACTGCTCCATTACCAAAATGTCCTTTTTTCCTTTTGCATTGTTGTAAAACCTGGACCAGATGTTGACACGATTAGCTGGCCAGGCCATCGGTTTGGCTGTCGGTACAGTAAGAATACCCACGAAGATAAAAATGATGTGAAAAATAAAATGAACAAACCAACATTGTACATGGATTACATTGGATTTGATTGAAAAACAGTTAGAATGTCTAACCAAATCAACTCGGGACTCGGGTCGCTAGGTTTCTTGTTCAACCGGCGGTCTTACCATTATTACATTAGGTTAACTTCTAGCGATGCATAATCGCACTAAGGTAGTGTTATTTATAAAACAATTTAACACACTAGTTGCGTTTAGTCTGACAAAAAACTTTTAAATGAGGTAATTTCAAACTTAAATGCTTTTACAAAATTTGTAAAGAGAAATAGTAGCACATCTCTTACTGATACCTGGAGTGCTTTTCACTTGCTGTACAGTCATGATTTCCATTTCCATTTATACATTTTATCAAAATCTTCATGCAATTAGACAGTCACTTTCTATAATCTTTGTAAAAGAGATTGACACGTTAAACTAGCACATCATTTTTCAACTTTACTACATAAGAAATTATGGAGTCCCGGACTCGGAACCTAATGTTTTTGAATTGGATTCTATCACAACCAGGTAAAAATGAAATTTACTTAAGGAGAATAATTGAAATTTAAGGAAGGAGCCAAAATTTCAAATTATCAATGGAGTTAAAAGTAGTATAAAATGTTTTAAAAGTGCATATTCAACTGATGACAATAATTTGATTCACTTTCAATCTCCTTTGCTATACACACTTTGGGGTTACTACTTTCTTGTCAGATAAACTCTTCAACTGCGTATATGTTCATGGCTCAAGGCTTTAAGGCTTTAGCTGTCATTACTTGCCTATCACTGGTACATAGTAGAATTCATACCTGAGGTTCCAGTATTGGTCCATTTCATATAATTGAGTTTCATAGATGTTTAAATCGATCAGAAGAATTATTACCACTGCTAATATTAGTGAATGTTATTGCTGTTAACAAGATCAATCCAGCAGTCAGATTGTGTCCTCAGTCCCTATTCAAGAAGAAATTCTTTTGTACTCCACTCTGAGAGTAGTACACTAAACCAATGTAAACATAACACGTCACTGAATATGCATGTGAATTGTCAAATTATATAATAAAATTTTGATAAAATCTAAATCGTTGAGAGTATGACTCTCACTCTCAGAGTACATAGGTAAATATGCGCTTTTGCCTGATTGCCTCTCATTAATGTACAAGCAGTCTCTCTTTATATTTCAATATACAACAGAAATGAAAATTAAAGAAAAGAGAGAAAACATTGGAGAAGCCAATATAAGTAACATGGTAGCATTTAACAGGTAAATTTGAACATCTTCAATATGGAACTTAGTTCTACACTTTAGACTATTTACAAAGTGAACTTCAGGAATGATAATTTCATAAAATATCAATGTGTAGCAACTTGGCCTTTATTGCAAGTGAAAACCGGAAAAGCCTTTCTCTGATGGATGTTGCTTGGGGCTGAAACACTTCGCTACCAGCTGTTTGCAGCAGAAGCAGTCAAACATATTTAGATGACATGATTCAGGTATATGCATTTTCCTCATCCTCAATGTCATCAATTCCAACCCAACCGGTAAATGCGAAAAGAAACTCCTTAAAGTTCACCATTCCATTTTTATCCCAATCCATTTCTTCTGCAGCATTTGCAGAGAACAGAATAATTATTAACAAATAAAATACTACTTGAGAAGAAAAACAACGACAAAATCACTTGAGTTGTTACTGCTAAAAGGTCATTGAAGTGAAGTTTTAGAATGAGTGTGGTACTGGTGCAGTGATGGTTAGCTTTCCCTTTTTCCCTTATAACAAACTAGCCATCTTCTGACCTTTTAAAGGCCAGCTCTAGATTTTATGCATGACCCCGTGGCAATACTCAGTGGCCCCTTAAGTTGGTTCATAAATCTGTGAACTAGGCTCAAGCAATCCTCTACACGATTAGAAACAGAGGAATATAACAGATAAACAGACAACCTTTCTGCAATAGAAGGAATATAAGATACTAACCCTGCCATGACCTCAGGTCCTTAAATGTTACCTTCACTAATGTTTTCCAAGAAGTGTCTTATGATCTAGCATGATAACTAAATGTAATAGAAGAAGTTCTTTGTTAGTGATCAATTGAGAGGCACCCACTTTTCATGCGCAAGCATGTTGGAGAATATTTCACAACATTAATATATGATGCATGATGCTAACATGAGTATGTCCGTGTTTATGCAGGCTTGCCTGGCCTGCTTGAGTGTATATGCATGTGTATTTACACACAGGGAAAGGGAGAGACAACTGACCAAATCTTTTCACGGCTATTCTTCCAGAAGAACGCTCCCCTGATGTAGTTTCATTTATAGCTTCAACCATCTCACTTTTGCTGACATAACCATCCTTATTCTTGTCCAAGAATACAAATGTATCAACCAAAGTTTCAAATGTGGCCTCCAGATTTGGCATCCCAATTTGTGATTTCTAGAGAAGTCATGGAAAACATATTGAAAAGGTAGCAAAACATGGAATTTCATGGCTTATAACTATCAAACAAAATAGGAAGGCAAGCATGAAATCCTTTCATCTGCCTGCTACATTTCATTGCTTCAAACTTCTAACCTTGTAACTACTAAACATAACCCACATAGATCTTTTCCTATTCTTCAGTTTTAATGGATTATTAGATCATTTTTGCTATATAACAAAATTAAAATTTCTCGTACCTCCAACAGGTGAATGTGAAGATGACAAAAATCTAGGCTGCCCTGAAGAAATGCATGAATTAAAAAGCAAGGCCATACCAGAAAAATTTGACCAAACAAAAAGAACTAAATTGTACAGTAAGTCCAAACTTCTCCTGAATTAAATAAATGATTGGCTACATAAGCTATAAGAAGATGGAAGAATCTAAATTCAATTCCCTGGAGTTAAATGTATAATAATTCCAAATAATTCAAACATCAACAGAGGTCAGAGAAAATAAGACATGACATGTTCTTTAAAGAGCAGGTATTACTAGTCTATCTTCCAAATTTGGATTTTTAAGAATGCCTCCCTATGTTGTCTAAATAGCCATCATATGGTAAAGAAATTAATATAGCAGATAATGTACTAGGATACAGCATGAAGGGCTGCTGGGTCATCCTTGAGAAGGTAGACAAGGCAGAGAAGTACAATAAATTCACTGAACTTCATTCCCATATCATCATTAATATCACATGCTTCAAAAAGATCATTGATCTCCTCCTCGGTAAAAGAAATTTCCAGCTTACTGAAACACTTTTTCAACTCTTCTTGGTCTATTGCCCCATTAGAATCCTCGTCTATAAGAAAAGCCATAAACACAAACCTCTTAGCAATTATAAGTTTTTAAATAAATATGTCAATCTTTGTATGCATGCACTGGTGACAAAAACATTGGGTTAATGAATGTTTGCTTCACTGCTAAAGCCTATGAATAAGCTTGATAAATTGCAGTTCCAATCACAAAAAAAAAGCACTAGTTAAAAGTTTTAGAATAGACTAAAATCTAATTGAATTCCAATAAATATTGCAACTTTCGGCCATATGATTTAGCTGCAGTCTGTCCATGACATAGGCATAATAAAAGGATTCTGAGAAGACAGTGACCGTTTGCTTTTCCTTTGCCATGACATTGTGGCATCTATTTTCAGGCCCATATATTTTATTTATAGCATGCTTCTGCTAGAAGGTATCAAAATACCAATTTAACAAAACCATACATTTGAAGTAGAAACCTACCAAATTGCTCAAATATGGCTTTGCATTTTCTTAAGCTCTCATCAATTTTTGGGAATTTCAAAATTATACTGTTGAATGATTTCATGGAACTTCCATGAGATTCCCTCCGCTGCAATGCTTCAACCATTTTAGCCTCAAGCTTGGTTTCTGGTATCCAAACCTTTTTGGGTGATTCACCCTTTCCTAATACACCTCCCATTGCCAATCAACAAACCTAAGTAGGATTCAGAAAAGGCACCTCTGGTACCTGGGCAAGCAAGTATAAAAAATTCAAAATATTTAGCTATTGCCCAAAGATATGGTGAAGCAGGAATTGCACAACTTACAAATAGTTTGAACAAAAATGTAAAAATGAATTCTCACTATCTATCTCTCTGCCTCTCTATGTATAAACATTTTATTATTGGTTTTTCTTTATGATAATTAATTGCACATAACTTCTTTTGCAAATCTGAATAATAGGGTGAGGTCCTTTCCTTGACCATTTGACCTGACAGCAACTTGTCTTGAAATCCAAACTTCCCCTTTTAAGCACATCAACGTTTAGTGAGGATCTATCTTCAGTGTCAATTTCAGATTTCCTAAGTTGTAATGTCATAAATCTTTAGGCCCATGATAATCTATTTAGTATCTCTCTCTCTCTCTAGTCAGCATGCAAGATATTGGTCAAAAAATTTAAATATGGAAAAAAAAACAGAGGAAAAAAAAAGGGGGTATACAAGGAGATCTTCAGTTTTTCACATGATCTTTAGATACTACCTGCTTGATGGAAACTCAACTGACGATTTTGATGATGATTAGATATAACCTACATCATATAAGAATTACATGCAAATAAATGAATTCAGCTTATAATCTTATAATTCAATGAAAGATTTCTACACCCAAATGACTGGGATGGTTCTGCAAGGCATATTCTCTCCAGCACGATATGACAATATAAATTGCAATATCACAAATATTGAATTGAATTGAATTTTAATTAGGAGAAAAAAAAAAAAAGGAAAGATACGTAATATGAAACGAACACAGAAAAAAGAATGAAAGGCATGAGAGTACAAACTCTACCTTATGACCAGGGAGAAGGAGCAGGAGTTCCCAAGCTCCTTGGATTGAAACTGAATAGGATTAGGAGGAGAAGCAGTAGAGATCCAAGAACTCAAACTTGTGAACCTGAAATGAGAAGAAAAGTGGTTTGTGGTGGGTTGCAGATATTGCAGAAGGTGGTTGGATTTGTAGAAAGACGATAAGAACAGAAGAAGGTTGAATACCAAACTTAGGAAAGTGAGGTTTGTTTACCGAGTCTGGGCCTTCATGTGTCTCAACCTATGTTTGTGCTGCGCCCACCACGTAGTGTCGCTTCTCTCGATCTAAGCGCATCTTTGCTACATTTCAATATTTGCCACCAACTACGCCAGCTAGTCACGCATTATATATATGTATATATATAGTTGCGGACGCGAAACTGAGACACTTGGAGCATGCAGACAAAGCCCACATTTGGCTTTTATTATTATTTTATTGAGTAAATATTTATTTTAATCTTTTAAAAATATAAATATTATTAGTTTAATTTTATAATAAATTTTGATATTAAATTTATCCTTTTGAAAGAATAATTTGATTAAAAAAATAACATTAAATGATTAATTAAATATTAGAAAATAATATTAAATAATGAATTTGATGTAAAAAATTATTTTTAAAATTTATTTTGATGTATTCATTGTTAAAGAACTTAACTGATGATATTTACATTTTTAAAGAATTAAAATATGTATTTACTTTATTTTATGAGAATAAAATGAACAAAAACTAAAAAAAAATAAACTAGTTTACATACTCTCTATTCGTAATTTTTAAAAGAGAAGATAAATGATGTAGGGAGATTTTCTTATTGCAAAAACCATTAAAATTATATTCATGTATAAGAATTAAAGATAATTGATACAAGTGTTGAAATTCGTTGGACTTGTGAACTTGAGAATACGAAGAATAAGCTATTATGGAGTCTTGTTGACGTTTTTATTGTTTTTGTAAAGTTTATTCATTGTGTGCATTAATTTTTATATATTATAATAGATAAGGATTAATTAATAAATATGAGAATGAGAAAAACTAAAATAGAAAATTTTAATTAGTTTGAAAAATTAGTTAAATTAAATTAATCATTTTGTTAAGATTATAATTTGACAGGGAGATTATATGATTAAAAAAAATAGAAAGCAATTCTCTAATTTTTTTATCCTTTCAACATTTTATGTATCTTACAAACCTCTTAAAAAAATTCTTTAAAAATGTGATGAATGTATAAAGAAATAATTAATCACCGTACATCTTATGAATTTAGTTAAAAATAATCAAGAGTTATATTGGGTCGAAAGGGGAAAAATTAGAACTAGACATATGTCAAAAGAGTAACTGATATTCCTTCTAGGAAATCTCACTTGCCCTTTTCCATAGAACATAGAAGGGTGCTCCTTGTTGTAATTGAATAGATTAACAAGTAGTGCTATTTGTACACTATTAAATTAACTGTATGTCACTTATACACTTCTCATGAGTGTCACTTCATATTATTAATTATTTTATATTAAATAAGTCATAAAAAAAAGTAAATATAGAAATAGGTGTATAAGTCAAATATTTTTTGAGTAAATATGAGTCAATAAAAATTACATCTTTAAATTAAAACTTTAATTAAACTCAAATATTTGTAAATCATATATTTTTTCGTTTGTAAGATCACAAAGTATTCTTACACTCAAAGGATTAATCCTTGGTCAAGTATAAGTTTCATGAGATGTCCTTATACTCAAATGATTAATTCTTGGTTAAGTGTTGGCTTCACCTTGGCCACAAGAGGTTGCTAGTGGGATTCGAACCCTACTCTATAAGTAAAGTCTGCCCACATAAGACTAGTTTATCAATTAAGCCACATTTTTATGATTTTTGTGATTATAAAATTAATATAATATTTAAGTGGACATTTCCACTTTCAAGGAATCCAGATAAAATTTATTATAATCGGCCCACTATCAGCACCTCTTCCATTGGTGATAGGATCATTAGCTTCATCGGGTTCACATTTCAGTACAAGCGGCCACCACTCAAAATTATTATGGGTTAGAATATTCTTATGTCATTAAGTGCTGATTTGAATGGAAAAAAGAAACTCAATGCAACTGTTGTTTTTCCGAAAGTGGCATACTATGAGCAATAATGATATATAAAATATCAATAATCTTTTACACATACAAAAAAAAATATTTTCTTTTTTATTATTAAATTTATTTTTAAATTTTGCATAAAATATCTCAAGTTTTTACATAAGTTCACATATAATCTCACTGTTTTATACATTAATTATCTCTTTTTAATTTTTGTTAAGAAGTGTACATCTAATAATTTTATATTTTACAAAACAAAAAAAGGAAATAAAAAATGGAGCTTAACACTATAAGATAGAAATAAAGCGGCTCCCTTCAAACCTAAAAGAGAGATAGTGTTATAACATATAAATGTATTAAATATGCAAAGTTATTAAATTATGTTTCGTTTTCACTGCAAGTCAAGTGGAAGGGGTCCATCGGAGCATTGAGTTTGATTGTGATTGGCACGAGAAAAAAGAGGAGGTGGGCTGATGTGTATCATTTACATATCTATTTTATACTTGTTTCATCTTGGGCTAAAGTTAAGTTAAAGTAATTTTATATGTTTTTAGGTGTGTTATTAATAAATTCCTTTTATTATTCTTCTTGATTTATTTTGATGTACTAGACATAAAAATTAATGTAGATAGTTTCTATAGTGTAACACCCTTCGTTGGGCATCACATTTCAGACAAAGATTGTAGTTGGAAATTACCTAAAACAATGAACAAATAGAAAATCACGTGATAGTCTGAGGCGTGTAATGCACTACCCTTAAGGAATATTTTGGCAACAAGTGCAAAACTTCCTCCAGGATACATCAGACTCATCCCGAATAATCGAGGTTTCTAGAACAGCAAGTGGTATTTTAGTGTAACCTGTGTTTTAGGAAGAACGCAAAGAAGGTGAAGAATATAGAGAAGCAGTAGTAATCTGTTTTTAAGAAGTAATCATGATAATTAAATACAAATTTGAAAATCAACAGAGAAGATGGAGGAGAGAACGTGGGTTGAAATCAGGGAGAGGTTGCCAAAAATCCAGGTAGGTTACAACAGTTACATAGTTGAAATAATCTTCTCAAATAACTTGGTTTACAGGTAAGGTTTAAAATTCAAATATTAATTAAAAAGATATTTCCAAAAAAACTGGGCCACCAGTATATCATGCGTAGGGGGCAAATCAAAGATTTGAACTAACCCAACGCCATTGGGCTCACTTTAGAACGGGCGAGACCCATCTCTTAATTTGCTTGTTACAAAGTCATCTCACAAATCAATATATAAACTATTTCAAAGCCTTTGTCCCAAGCAATGTGAGACTTCATTCTTTTGAAATATCAAACATTCACAACAATCCCCCACATATTTCAAAAGAACTTAAATAAAAATAAATAAATAAAAGAAAACACAAGTTTGGGTTGCATCGTGCGCAAATGCATCGAATCTGGTGTCTTTTGGACTATGAACCAGATCTAGATAAATAAGATTTTAACTTACAATGTTATTGGCAAAGTTACACTTCTATGAACCAAAACACCTTCTACATAAGCTAGAATCCCATTTAATTCACAAGCATCTCTTTTTTTGAAAATATATTTTTCATTTTCATTCTTTGTTCCAAAAAGAAATCAAAAGTCAACTTGCCTTTCAGGGATTTTATTTTTTTTATTATTATCAAGATTGGGCTTCTTCATTCTTTTCTTTTCCTCACTTCTTTGCTTTTTATTGATTAATAAAAAAAAACTTTTTGATTTAAAATTTTGATTATATTTTTAAAATTTTTTAGTTTCTGTTTTAAATGTTTAAAATGCGACCCGATTAAAATAGTGTTCACAAGCATCCTTTTTTTTGTTCAAAATTACATTTTTCATTTTTCATTCTTTTTTTCCAAAAAAATAAAAACAAAAAATCAACTTACCATTATAGGATTCTTTTTTTTTTTTTTGCATTGTTTTGTTTCATTCATTTTGTAACAAAACAAGAAAAGCTAAAAAAAATTGAAGAAACCTTTATAAAAAAAAATAAACAAAATGTATTTCCCATTGTTTTCTTTTTTCTTTTTGTAATTCTTAGAAGAGTCGCCATTGCATCACATCACAAGTTTGTTCAATCTCATAGTCTAATCAAAGCTCATCCTTGCTCACACCTTCAATCAATTCTTAATCATTTGTCAATGACTAATTAACCTGAACCTATTGTGAATCCTAATGCCATTTGTCAATGGCTTGTCATTCCCCATATATGTCACTTTATCCCTTCCATTTCAATTTACTATTCCAAGAGTTCCTCCATTGTTCAAACTTCAAACCCTTTCATATTTGCCCCTCCTTTACCCCAAGTATTACAAGGAGTTTATCAGGTCCAGGAAGTTGTGGGTTGGTATGAAAGATCAAGAGAATGTTGAAAAGGAAGTTTCAATCTGCATGCTGATCTTATGAATTGTGTTTGTGATCTTGTTGTACAGTTTAGTGTCTTTTGTAAGCTTTGTTTCTTGTCATTAGTCAAATGTCTTTTATTCATTCCTGATTTATCATTTGATTTACCATTACTTCATAGTTAAAAGAAAAAGAATCAAATGAACAAGGTACACAATGGTTGAAATCTTGTCTTGGAATTAAGTATTAAAAAATAAACAATCATGATTTGAAATGATTTGGATCATTGTAGGAATTTTGACATAATTTGGCTTTAATATGTCTTTTTGGCAGTGTTCGTTAATTTGGCTCTAAGTTGAACTAAAGATGTCCGATTAATGTGATAAAAGATCTTGTAGGAAAGCTAAGATAAAGATATACAAGTTTCATGATGGCTTCATGAGCTGAATCACATATTTGGACAATTTAAATTGAAGTCGAAGATGGAGCCAGAGAACTGATCCTAACAGTTTGACCTTTGTTCAGTCGGCAGACCATATCTTGATTTGTAGGGGTCCAATGGGTGTCAAACCGATCCTAAATGAAATATGAGACATAAAGATACAACTCTCATGAAGACCTCCAAGCCAAACTACGTCGTTCTGGACATGAAACTTAAGCTGGAAGTATGGAATAAACTACTGACGAGATTATGCCACTTAATTGGGCATAACTTGGGCTCTAGGCCCCCAATTAGCATGAAACTTGGGCCTAGTGATTCCTAATTGATATAGCTTTGTGTCTAATGGGTTTCTGATGATGTATAGCTAAAAGAAGGGTTAGTTATATAGGTAGGAAGCAGCAAAACGTGAGAACGGTTTTTTTACATTCTGCACTTTGAATTTTAAGATTTTGGCTAGGGTTTACTTTCTGTTTTACTATTTTTCTTTAATTTTCATTTGAAGCCTCCATGGAAGGCTAAACCCTTTTGATTAATTCACTGGTGTAAGGATTTCTTTTATCAATCTTGAGGTTTGGTATTAATTTTGAATTTCGATTCTTGTTTTCTTTCTTTTCCTATTAATTTTTTCTCTTGGATCTTGATTGCAATTTCTTGTTGGGTTGATGCTTATCATTCAATTTGAAACTGCATTCTGCCTATATTGCAAATATAATCTAGGGATGAATGAACTTGTTAGATGCTTAATTTGGCTAGTTTAATGTTGAGATTAATAGGATCTGTGATGCTTAATCATAGGCTTGATTGAATTTCGACTTTTAAATTTATTTGGTGACTCAGATGATTGCTTAATTGTTTAACCTAATTCAATTATATTCTAAATGCTTAATTCAGTAGGAAATCACCGAAATTAATTGATGCTTAATTAGTTAATTACGGATCAAGCAAGAATTAAATCAAGAATCAAAATCAAATCTTCAAAAATCAATGATAGATCCTGTTAGAAAACTCAATCAGTGGATTGGTCTTTTTAAATGATTGATTTCCCTTTCTATTGCGATTTGTTTCCTTTTTAACCCTTGAAATTCAAACTCTCCCCTTTTCTAACAATCCTAATTGGCCAATACAATTGAAGATCTTTGTGAGATGACCAAGGTTATTTTTCCTTATATTGCAAGTTATTCTTGGTTTCGAGCCCTGTACGGCCTCGGTTCAGATATCTTTCTCTATCCTAAAAAAATAATCATTATCCTTTATCACCTCATTTGAGCCTAAAATTTTCTTCAAAGAACCTTGACAAGGATCACCCCTACATTGGAGGCTTGCACATAGTAAGGGGTCAATAACTGTCAATTGTTGTATATTTTATGATGTCAATTGTAGGGAAAAAAAGGATTAGAACATAAGTAAATGAATGAAATTGAAAAGAGAAAAGAGAAAAGAGAAAAGCTAAAGTGAATGGTAGAAAAAGAAAAGCAAAAATGAAAAGCAAGCAAATAAATGAAATGAAGAGAAAATTGTGGATCTTGTTACAAGATGAAGCAAGGGTCGTTATTCTAGAAAGTGCAAGTCAATTGACAAAATCAATGGGAAAAGTTAAAGATCCCTAGTCCGAGTTAACACTTAAACACATGTTTAGGCCTTTAAATCCTTCTTTCATAACCCATAACTTTGGCCATGTTACAAGCTTTATAAAGTCCATTTTGATCAATGATTGATTGCTTTTTATTTTCAAAAACTTTAATTTTGAGACAAGATGTTCTTATTCCTTTAGGTTTTTAGTTCATTGCTCAGAAAAAAAGGAGAAAAATAGTAAAAAAAAATGAATAAAGAGAAAATGAAAAAACTTCATTGAATAATGAGACACTTGAATTACCTTATTTATGGAAACAAATGTTTGGAGAATTCACTGAATGCTTGAAGTAAGAAATGACAAATGTTTGCAAAGAGAAATTGGGTGTTCAAATATTTGTGAAGATTGGAATTTTCAATTGGGGGCTGATTGAAAACCTCTCAGTTAGATGGGATTTGTAAAAGTTTTGAGCTTTCTGGATTGGTGATTCTATAGTTAGGGGCTTGTTTCAAAATACACAATCTCCTTTGATATCTCTTCAAATTCCTTACTTCTTCTATCATCTTTAAAGCCACCTTGATTGTCCTCGAGCTAATTAACATATATTGTAACACAATGGTGTGTTGGGTTTCAAGATCGAGAAACGCAGTGGAAAGCAAAACCAAATCCCAAACCCAACCGATGATTCATGCAAAAATCATAAAATGTGTTGAAGGGATTTTACCTTTAAGAAGAAATGGCTGTTAATCAACAGCACAACAATAAGAAGTGCCTCTACGGTATCCACATGAATGGACCAAAAATAGGCTGTCCTCCACTTTGTAATACTAGCAGCGGGGGGTGCTCCTCGCATACTCACTTTTCTGTCACTTGTGTGTTGTGTGCCACTGCAGCAACTATATATCATATATATATAGCTAGGGGAGCCGTCTTTAGTGAGTTAGATGAGCATTGATGTGCCTACTCATAATTTGAACTAGGTCACAATTATGTGCATGCCCATCTACTTAGTTAGCCCATTTAGTCTAACTAAATGCCCAACTAGTTATCTAGGAGCCCAAGTCATAATTGGATTCCTAATTAAATCCATCTCATGAATATTAAACCCCCAATATCGGTCCATTCAAAGTTTGTGACCCTATAGGTCCCCATTACGTTGACAGTAGTACTAAAATCCAATTTCAGCTTTACAAATAGTGAGTGGAATCTAGTAATACATCATTGCTACTCAAGTAATAGGAATGTCAGTGATTTGACATAACCTTCCGTGAACAATGTTACTGTGTAGTCTAGTTCCTTTGTCCATATATCTAGATTGAACACAAGGCATGGAACGGTCGTCATTGTAAAGTTCAATCTTTGGTTTCTTGATCTCCAAGTAAACATACTAAGACAAATGTGATCAATATCTCATATTGACTCATTCGAGCATGACCATGCATTTTCAGTCTCACTCTATCAACGGACCTGAAGATATCGCTCCCATTAATTAGGAGGGAGAAATACTATCTAGGCCACTCACATCCTTCTGTATGATTTGCAGTATGTCCAATAATCGTCTTTTTAATCTCCTTAGTAAAGGGCATGTTTGATGGTATCAAGTCATACAACTCCTCATGTAGGGGACTGTAGTGTCTTCAAGTCAAAGGATCACATACACCATTGTCACTGTGAGAATCACTCATGACACTCACGTAATGATCCATGTAGCGTTTTCAAGGTCGGTCAATCTAGTACAACATTACTCTAATGTGTAGCCATGTGAAGACTTGATATCTTATATCTATGACCTGTGAGATATGGTCATCTGTCTATGCATATACTAGTCTCAATGTATTACAGTTGTCCTAATTCACAATAATACTTGACTAAGGACATTTAAGAATAATGTACCGAAAGTAACCAATAGGATCTCACAACCAAGTTATGCATGCACTTGATATCCCATGGCATTGTACTTACTATTCTAAGGATTTTATCATGTATATTTAAATAAAATAAATAACACAATAAAAGAAATGCTTCATATATATATATATATATATATATATATATAATAAACGACAAGATACAATGTAACCATAAGATCAGTATACAACTGGCCTTTAGGGCATACACCAACAATCTTCCACTTGTACTAGAGCCAGTCAGACATATATTTAATGCCTAAAGACCTAGTGTGACCTTCATGCTTACGCTGAGCAAGAGGCTTTGTTTGTGGGTTAGCGATGTTATCCTCTGTTGGCACTCTGCATATCTTCACATCTCCTCTGTCGATAATCTCGAATATGATGGAGGTGCCTAAGTATATGCTTGGATCGTTGGTGAGATTTAGGCTCCCTAGCTTGTGCAATGGCCCTAGTGTTGTCACAAAAGAGGTCCACTGGGTTCACAATGCTAGGAACAACGCCAAGTTCAGTGATGAACTTCTTGATCCAAACAGCCTCCTTTGCAACACTGGAGGTAGCAATATACTCAGCCTCTGTATTAGAATCAACTACTGTCTCTTGCTTTGAACTTTTCCAGCTTACAATCCCACCATTTAGGCAAAACAAAAAACTCAATTGTGATCTAGAATCGCCCTTATCGGACTGAAAGCTAGCATTGATGTAACCCTTTACAATGAGCTCTTCCTTGCCTCCATAGATACCAAGAACGAATCCTTTGTCCTTCTTAAGTACATAAGGATGTTCTTGGCAACTATCCAGTGACTCTCACTGGAATTTGACTGGTACTTGCTCGTCATGCTCAAGGCATATGAGACATCTGGGCGAGTACACAACATAACATACATGATAGATCCAATTGCAGATGCATATGGAATCTTACTCATACGCTCCCTCTCATCTTGAGTGGAAGGACATTGAGCCTTTGAAAGGCTTACACCATGTGCCATAGGAAAAAACCCCTTTTTGGATTCTTGCATATTAAAATGTTTTAATACTTTGTCTATGTATGTACTTTGACTTAAGCCAAGCAATCTCCTTAATCTATCTCTATAGATCTTAATGCTTAACATATAAGCAGCTTCGCCCATGTCTTTCATGGAAAAGCAATTCCCTAGCCAAGTCTTTACAAACTGCAAATTAGGGATGTCATTTCCAATAATTATGTCATCTACATACAACACCAGAAAAGCAACTGCGCTCCCACTAACCTTTTTATAGACACAAGGTTCATCTTTATTCTTGATGAAGCCAAACTCTTTGATTGCTTCATCAAAACGAAGATTCTTGCATCTGGAAGCTTGCTTTAATCCATAAATGGATCGTTGCAGCTTACACACTTTTCCAACGTCCTCTATAGTGACAAAACCCTTAGGTTGTGTCATGTACACATCCTCGAGAAGATTTCCATTTAGGAGAGCCGTTTTGACATCCATCTTCCATATTTCATAATCATGATAGGTTGCAATAGCAAGCAAGATCCTAATAGATTTAAGCATGGAAACTAGGGAAAAGGTCTCGTCATAGTCTACACCATGAACTTTCCTGAAACCGTTAGTCACCAATCGCCCCTTAAAGGTATGCATGTTGCTATCTATGTCAGACTTCCTTTTGAAGATCCATTTGCACCCAATGGGTTTCACCCTTTCAGGCAGGTCTACCAAGGTTCATACTTGGTTGGTATACATGGATTCCATCTCAGATCTCATGGCCTCAAGCCATTTCTCAGAGTCTGGGCTTATTATGGCTACCTCCTAAGTCGCAAGCTCATCTTGATCCATAAGCAATTGATCAATCATTTTGAGACATTTTTGTTAGCTTTGTACTTGGCTTTATTGGATGTTTATTGTGCCCAATATTAATATATTAGCTGAGTTTTATGTTGTTGGACCTCATTGGGCTTTAATGCAAATTGTGAATAATTCTTGGATTTTGATGCATTTTGACTTTTCCTCCTTGGTTAGGCCATAACTTGGGACTCAGTGATCCATTTGAGGTAATCTTAGTGTCTGTGGAAATCTAAGACAAGGGTCTACAAGTTTCATGACGAACTCAAGAGCTAGATCAGACTTCTAAGGGTCCAAAATAGCCCTGCAAGTCAAAGTGAGTTTGCTATCCCTGGAATCTAAGCAGTGTGCACATATTGGACCATATCGTGGGCTATAGGCCTCCTTTTGAGCTGAAACTGGTGCCATTAGAACGATAAAACGCATCATTTAGTCAATAGATTTTGTTTTAGGCATGATTATGAAGCTGCAAGTTGTTTTGAATTTGGAAACATGTTCTGCCAACGTGACTTAAGGTTGGTGCAGTGTTTTTGGAATATCTGGAGTTGTAAAAGTCCAATTGGCATGAAACTAGCGCCAAAAGTTCAATGAGACAATTGTCTACAACTCTCAAGAGACCTCCAAGGCAAAATAGATCGTTTAGGGCATGAAAGCCAATCTGGAAGTCAGAGAAGAGTTGCTAACTACAAACCACCAACCATGCACCAACCCACCAACCATGCATCAAGCTACCATATTTGACAATTTCCATTTTTCTACAGCTTGCATTCATATTATTTTTAGTTACAAATTGGCTTCTAAGATTGGTATAAATAGAGTCAATCTCTTTGTATTATAGATGATTCAATCTCTTTAGAATTACGTTTTTGTTCTTTTATTTTTGAGTTCTTCCTTCCCATCCATGGAAGGCTAGGCTCTTATAATCAATCCAAGGGATTAACCATCTTGATGTTTAATTTGGAGATCTTGTTTCGATTGTTCATATTACTTAATTGTTATTCAAGTTTCTCTTCTTCCTCTTTTGATTTTTATCTAGATTGAATTGCTTAATTTGATTTAGATGTTTATGTGATAATAGCTTTATTATCATGAATTCAAGAGGATCCCAAAACTAAACAATATATCAAAGCTTTTTGATGGATTGTTTAGCTTGGTTAAATTCCGGATCTTAAGTTAATCTATGTTTGGATGGTGTTTACTTTATCTAACCTTGGTTAATCAAATCCTAGATGCTTATCTAGTAGAGGATTCTTGGATCATGTAAAGGCTTCTTGATGTGATCTAAGGCCAAGAACATGGTTAGCAATTAAATGAATTCCTTGTGATCAATGATGGATTAAACTCAAGATCGGTAAAATTCCTTGGATTGATTAATTTTTTAATTGCATTTCTTTAATTGAACCAGAGTATTTACTTTACAAATCATCAAAACCCCCCATTTTAATTATCTTGATCTGATTGAATATTTGTTTTTTTGAATCCTTAAGAGACGATGCGGTTCAATCTCTATACTACAAATTAGTTTGTGAATCGGTAATTTTTATTATTTGACGAGTCTCGACAACCTCTTGTCAAATTTGGCGCCATTGCCGGGGATCCAAGGTAACTATTTGATTATTTCAAGACCCCATCTAACTTTAACAATTGTGTTTGTTTTGTTTTTGAAGCTTTTTCAATGGAATTTGGCTGAAATTAGGTAAAATGCCCTGTCAAGATTTTGGTTCGGTAAAGTATTTCTAATTGAGCTGAATTTTGGCAGTCTAATGGAAAACGTTATTTTGAGAAAGACTCACTATAAGTAGTGAGGTCACCCATATTTTGGCCAAATTCCATCGTTTAGACCACTTTTTTTATTTTTTAAGATTTTATTTATTGTTCAGTTGGATACCATTTTTGTGTAGATTTCACCCTGTGGTGATCCTATAATTGTTAAAATTCACTTGAGACTATTTTTTTTTAGATTTTTTTTGGAGTATTTGTTTTAGGAATTTTTGGTATTTTAATTGCTTTTCTTTACTTTCTTATGAGCTATATGCTGTATGACTCGGTCTGATCCTGATACCTTGTATTCATTTGATCCTGAAATTGATAAAACCTTTCATACACTTCTCAGAATTCATAGGACTGGTAGTAGCATTCATAGAGCTAATCAAATAGCATATGGAATTGGACTTGAACTTGGCATTGGATATGATCCTGTTGTTGACTCTGTTAATCCTGTTGAGTCTGTTTCTATTAGTGCTTCAGTGTCTGATACGAAGTCTGCTGATTTTACTATGGCTGACAATAATAATAGAACTCTAAAAGAACTTGCTGCCCCTGATGTTGCATATCAGCCTTTGTGCATCCAATATCTTGACCTTCATGTTGATTTTGAGCTTAAAGCTGGATTAATACACTTGTTGCCCAAGTTTCATGGTCTTGCAGGTGAGGATCCACACAAACACTTGAAGGAATTCCATGTGGTCTGCTCAACCATGAAACCTCATGGAATAGCTGAGAATCACATCAAGTTGCGGGCATTTCTATTTTCACTGGATGGTGCAGCCAAGGACTGGTTATATTACCTTCAACTAGCCTCTATAGCATCCTGGAATGACATGAAGAGGATATTTCTAGAGAAATTCTTCCCTGCCTCAAGAGCTATTGCAATCAGAAAGGACATATGTGGCATACGGCAAATGACTGGGGAGACTTTGCATGAATACTGGGAGAGGTTCAAAAAGCTTTGTGCGAACTGTCATCATCACCAAATCAGTGACCAATTACTGATTCAGTATTATTATGAAGGCTCTACCATGGATAGAAGCATGGTTGATGCTGCTAGTGGAGGTGCTCTAGTTGACAAAACTCTTGCTACTGCTAGGGAAATAATAGCTAATATGGCTGCCAACGCCAAACAATTTGGCACTAGGATCATTACCTCAACTAAAGGAGTCAATGAGGTTTATGTTTCCCATGCTGACCAACAGAGGATGGAGCATCAAATTGATGAGTTAACCTCCTTGGTGAGGCAATTAGCCATGGGACAGCATTAAACACCTATGGCTGCAAGAGTTTGTAGCATGTGTTTTAGTTCCTCTCATCCCACAGATTCATGCCCCACATTGCAAGATGATTTTGAGTTTCAAGACCAAACTGTGGCTGTAACTGGTATATTTCATGGGAAGTGTCAGTTTCATCAGCAGCAACAACAAAAATATGATACATTCTCCAACACTTACAACCCTAGTTGGAGGGACCATCCCAATCTGAGATATGAGAATGCATCCAATCAGCAGCCTCCGAACCAGCATTCCAGCTACAAGCAAGGCCAAATCAGTATCAACCACATGCTGGACCAAGTAGACCACCATTCCAGTAGCAAGGTCCTGTAGCCACGAAGTTTGAGCCCTCATTGGAGGATTTGGTGAAACAGTTGGCCACTAATAACATCCAGTTTCAACAAAGAGCTGAAACTACCATTTAGAAATTGGAAACTCAAATTGGTCAACTTGCCACACTATTCATGAATTAAAGTCACAGGGTTTTGGCCAATTACCCTCTCAAACCACTCCAAACCCTAGAGGTAATGTCAGTGCTATAGCTTTGCATTGTGGTAAGCAAATCAATGGACCAGCACAACAGATAATTCCAAATTCTGCCCTTGACCCAAAAAAATAAGATTCTGCAGCACAATCAAGTTCTGCAACAAATTCAGATTCCATAGCAGATTTAGCAGCAAATTCAAATTCTGCAACAGCAAATGATTCTACAGCACAAGATCAAACTAGCAGTTTGAAAAATTACTACGGCAGAAAAGTAAATATCCATAGAAGTCAGTTTCCAATATTCCTCTTCCTTTTCCCAACCGAATAACAGTCGATGAATATGGTTGAGATTGACTTGGATAATGAAATTATTGAGACTTTTCAGAAGGTTAAGGTGAATATACCTCTCTTGGAGGCAATTAAACAAATTCCCAATTATGGCAAGTTTTTGAAAGAGATGTGCACCCATAAGAGGAAGCTAAAGGGGATTGAAAATGTGAGCATGGGGAGGAATGTCTCTGCTTTGATTCAACCCAACTTGCCTCCTAAATGCAAAGACCTAGGCATTTTTACCATCCCTTGCACCATAGGGTACCAACAGTTCACTCATGCCTTGTGATAGGAACCCAAAATCAAGAAGAAACAGAAAATTGTATTGTTGACTGAAAATGAGAAAAGGTATTACAAGAGGATCTCTCCTGTAACCTAGACCAATGCTCCTCAGAGGAATTTGGAATTCCCTCTGCCTAAGCTTAAAGCTGAAAACTACCGAAAAGACTAACTCCCCCTTTTCCTGTTAGCCAAGGGCAACCATCACACAAGAGGGGGGGTGAATTGGGTGATCACAAATTTTAATACAAACTTAAGTAATTGTGCATTTTGATGCACCCAATCAATACATGCAGCGGAATAAATATATTTCACAACAATTCATGCTTTCATATTATTAACAATTCATATAATGCATAATATCAATCACATATAAGTATATTGAACAATGTAAATTATAGTGTGATTAATTTGAGACTAGTGGGAAATAAACCAAGATAGAAAATCACTTGGTTGAAACTTTGTAGTAGACTGCAAGTAGTGTGTAGTCAACTACAATAAACCCCTAAAAGTGGTTTTGCAAGATCAACAAATAAAACACTAATGTTGAGTTTCTAGTAGTCTTGTAGTAGACTACACTTTTCTTGTAGTAGACTACAATTTGCTTCTGTGAGCAAATTGGGTTTTAAATGAATGCCTTACTCTTATGAAGATTTGTCAATTAATGTAGATACCTTGAGTATAACTTAGATATATATATAAATCAAGCAAACAAGATATATATCAAGTTCTAATGATCTAAGTAGAAATATCACAAGATATGCAGTAGATCAATAATTATAGCAATCATGAGAACTCAACAAATAAGTAGTTAAATGTAAATTGCTAGAATGTAAAGAGAGTGAGGGATAAGAGAGTGCAAACAATATTTTACTGGTTCAATCACTTCTTGTGATCTACATCCAGCCCCAAGATCATCCACTTGAGGTTTCCACTATTCTTCAAGCTTGTAACTTAGGTGCTTGAGAAACCTTTACAAAAACAGAGCACTCCTCACACTTTGGGATCCTCCACCCTTATGCTTAAGCCTCTTTCTTTTCTCTTCAAGGGAAGTCTACCCTTGAACTCTCTTGAGGGATTATCCACCCTCTTACAAGTATATATGATTGATAGAAAATGATAAACTCTCTCAAAGAGTAGATAATACAACTTGAAGAACTAATGGATAGAGGGATTATGAAAATGAAGAGCTCAAATGTTGATTTTGATAGAAAATGATCAAATCCTCATAATGATTTGCAAATGGGTGTTCATCAACCTGTTAATACTTCAATCTTAGCATATATTAATAGCCCAAGTGATAAAATAGCCGTTGGTGGTGTTTAGGAATGATTAATTTCGAAATCTAGCCGTTTATAGCCGTCACGAGGCATTTACGGCACGTTGTAGATCGACTACAGAGATAACTTGTGAGTCGACTACGATTCCTCTCCTCGGAATGTAGGTTTTGAATTTTAACACTATGTGTCGACTACACAACCTTGTAGTCGACTACAATCCATTCTGGAATGTAGTTTTTCGAGTTTTAACACTTTGTAGTCGATCGCAGATACCTTGTGAGTCGACTACCCGATCATCTCTCGGAAAATAGATTTGATTTACGACACTTTGTAGTCGACTACACAACCTTGTAGTCGACTACAATCCATTCTCGTGGTCTTGTAGTCGACTACAAGTCTTGTGTAGTCGACTACAATTCCACTCGGGAAAGTAGTCGCTTTTGAAATGATCATAACTTCTTCGTTTCTTAACCAATTTAAGCAAATGACCATGCGTTGGAAAGCTCTTTGAGTGTACTTTCATATGAAATAAGTTTCAGATCAAAACTCAAAGTATTTTAAAAGTTATGATAAAAATAGTGACCATATGTCAGTTTTTCAAGGTCTTGTAGTCGACTACGAGTCTTGTGTAGTCGACTACGATTCCTACTTAAAAGTAGTCTTCTTAAAAATATCATAACTTCTTCGTTTCTTATCCAAATTAAGCAAATGACCATGCGTTGGAAAGCTCTTTGAGTCTACTTTCATATGAGATAAGTTTCAGATCAAAACTCAAAGTATTTTAAAAGTTATGATAAAAATAGTGACCATAGGTCAGCTTTCAAAATTCAGATTTGGCTATTTTTCATAGTTTTGAAATACCACCAAGACTAACTTCTCAAAACTTGTTTGTTGGGCATTTTACCATGTTAAAAACATTT
Organism: Styphnolobium japonicum; assembly: GCA_023212625.1. NCBI lineage: Eukaryota > Viridiplantae > Streptophyta > Magnoliopsida > Fabales > Fabaceae > Styphnolobium > Styphnolobium japonicum. The sequence goes on from JALBWW010000011.1 coordinate 19,419,530, forward strand.
GTCAAGATTGAATAAAGATATTTGAGCTCTCTTCATGTAAAAACCTCTATCCTTACAAAGGAGAATAGCCTATAAGAGAAAGTATACCCTTTTGAGTCTATAAGCTTCTTGATGCACTTCAAGCTTCTAAGATTTCTTCTCTTCAAATCTTCTAAATGCTTGGTTCATCTCTTCATTCTCCTTCTTCTTGAGTTGAGCATAAATAGGATCTTTCACTTTCTTATTCCAATGCTCACTCTTGATACTTGGACTATCCTACAAAGCATAACTCACTTGAAAATCATGGTTAGTCCAAATCCATAACTCAATAACTAAATATGCATGATTCACATGTATATAACTTTATAAAGTTCTTCATGCATATATGATTCACATATAGACACATATCCAATAATTAATTATATCACTTATCAAGTGCATTGGATATATCCTATTAATGATGCTACACAAAACCTAATGCATGATTCTTATAATAAGAACAATAAGATAATATATAACCATGCATTATCCAATATAGCTCATCAAGCACATATGTAGCATATTTGTAATCCTTTTTGTAATGTATTTGTCATCATCAAAACATAATACAATAAACCATTGGGGCAAACATATTTTCACATTTCCTACTCACCCATCTCATATATCCCCTCTCACGTGTATTCTCTTTCTTTCTCTCTAACTAACTTGCCAGGTCAGCTCTTACAACTCCATTTGGGCCTTTCTCTTCATGGGTCCTATCAATGCCAGCCTCTTCTGAAATAACCTTGTCCTCAAGGTTGGAAGTGGTTTCTATTGCCTTTCTTGTAGCTGAAAAGGACATTAATTTGCTTGAGAACTAATTTGGAATGAGCTTGTTCAAGGAGCTAAAGTTGGGTAGCAACTGCACCAACATGCTTGAGGACCAAATATCATTTTCTATCTTCCCATTGCAGTTCATGTATTGATTGACTTGGGCTTGGCCCATTAGTTCAGAAAGTAACCTTCGCTTGCAGATTTTTAATGGTCCTGTAGTAGCATCCAACTTGTGGTGTCTAGCATCATATAGGATTCCCCAAATCTTTCCTCTATCATGCACAAAATTAAGCAAACCTTGGAATGTGGGGAAACTTCTCCAGCAGTATTCATGAATAGTAACTACCATAAGAATATTGGAGACCCCTGGGTCCCATTGTCTTATCAAAACAGACGAATACAAGGGCATCATTTCAAAAGCAGACTCATAGTCTCCATTCCTTCCATACCCTCCTTTCATTGCATTCCAAAATGCATGGTCATCTGGTTTTGCAATAAATTGAGACGGTTTCAGTGGCGGCGCAACCAACAATAATCCCCGTGTCTGTCGCAAAGGGTACGAGGAACGACGACTCAGGTTGTTAAAGGATCACCGTGGGTTGCTCGGTGTCAAGTGGTTCTGGGTCGGGAAGAGTAGTTGCAAGTGGGTCGGAGTTCGACGGTTCCAGAGAAGGTGGTGGGTTGTCCAATCTCTGCGCGACTTGCCTCTCCAAAGCCTCACACCACTTCAGCTTCTCACCCCTCTTCATCATTTCACCAAACAGTTTTTCGCTGCTCCTTTCCTCTTCCATTTTTGTTTGCTGATTCTCCTTCAACTTCTCCACGGAGTGCTCAAAAAACTCATTGGATGATTCTTACTCTCTTAGGTCTTGTTTCAAGGTAGTAGGACTATAAAAAATCCTACTATCATAACTGACTTCGAATCTTTTCACCATAGCATGGGAAAACAACTCCCAATCTGCATCAAGGTCCTCTTGGCACCAAGAATGAAACCAAAGCATGACTTTGCCTTCCATTCTCATGAATGCCCACTACAACTTATCAGAGGAATGAATATTTTGCTCCTAAAAAAACTATTCTGGTTTAATGATCCACCCAACTGGATCTTCCCCCACAAATTCTGGCAGCCCTTCATTCACGAACCAATTGTAGGATTTTTCTATCTTTGGTAACACCGGTTCTCCCTCGAAGATCCGGTAGGTCGGACCAATTGATAGGAACCCAAAATCAAGAAGAAACAGAAAATTGTATTGTTGATTGAAAATGAGAAATTGTATTACAAGAGGATCTCTCCTATAACTGACAAGAGGTTGTCCAGACCCGTAAAATAATAAAAATTACCGGTTCACAAACTAATTTGTAGTATAGAGAATGAACCGAATCGTCTCTCAAGGATCCAGAAAAACAAAGATTTAATCATATCAAGATAATTAGAAAAGGGGGTTTTGTTGTTGATTAATAAGATTGAAAAGAAGTACAAGACTCAATATTGTAAACAAATATAAAGAAACAACCAATCCAAGGAAATTTACCGATCTTGAGTTTAATCCATCATTGATCACAAGAAATCCACTAAATCTGCCAATTTCTCAGCAGTTGCACTTGCTGCACCTGTACCTGCAAGCTGTGCACAATCTTGCAAAACAACATCATCATATCTTATGGAATCAAAAGAATCACACTTAGCAGCAGGATGAATGACAACATCATTAATAACAGCATCATTGCCATTAATAACAGAAACAGAATCATCAATGTCAGCAGAATTAACAACAGCACATGATCAGTATGTAGAAATCTCAGCACAGGTTGTACACATTGCAGTGGGTTTACAACCAGAAAGTCTGAAGCAGGAAGAACAAGTATCGCAAGCTATGCTATCAGTGTATCCTACAATTTTAGGAAACTCTGCCAACATATCAGCATGCATATCATCAACTAGTAAATCAATGACATCAAAATGAAAAACAGAATGATCCTCTAAAGGGTATTTTATGGCATCAAAAATGTTAAATTAAATTATATCATCACCAAATTCCATGGAAAGAGTACCAGCATGCACATCAATCTTAGTTTTAACAGATTTTAAAAATGGCCTACCTAAGATCAATGGGGGTGGGGAAGAGGCAGATTCATCTTCCATATTCAACACATAAAAATCAGCTGGGAATATTAAATGATTTACCCGAACCAGAACGTCCTCCAATACTTCTGCAGGTTGAGCAGTGCTCCGGTTTGCTAACTGAAAGACAATGCCAGTGGACTTTAGCTCTCCCATATGCAAGGAAGTGTAAACTGACTTTGGCATTACATTGATGGAGGCTCCCAAGTCTAGCAAGGCATGAGTGAACTGTTGGTGCCCTATGGTGCAAGGGATGGTAAAAGTGCCTGGGTCTTTGCATTTGGGAGGCAGGTTAGGCTGAATCAAAGCAGAGACATTTCTCCCCATACTCACTTTTTCAGTACCCTTTAGCTTCCTCTTATGGGTGCACATCTCTTTCAAAAACTTGGCATACTTGGGGATTTGTTTAATTGCCTCCAAGAGAGGTATATTCACCTCAAACGTCTGAAAAGTCTCCATAATTTCCTTATCCAAGTCAGTCTCAACCATATGCCTCGGCTATATCATTCGGTTGGGAAAAGGAAGAGGAATGTTGGAAGCTGACTTTTGTGAATGTTCACTTTTCTGCTATACTGAATTTTCTGTCAACTGCTGGTTTGATCTAGTTTTCTGCTTGGCTGTTGTAGGATCATTTGCTGTTGAATCTGCCATAAAAGACATTCTGAATTTGCCGCGAACTTGAATTTCTTTGCCAGAATCTTGTTTTTCTAGGTCAATGGTAGAATTTGGAATTATCTGCTGCACTGGTCCATTGATTTGCTTACCACTGCACAAAGCTATAGTACTAACATTGCCTCTAGGGTTTGGAGTGATTTGCGAGGGTAATTGGCCAGAACCCTGTGACTTTAATTCATGAATAGATGTGGCAAGTTGACAAATTTGACTCTCCAAGTTCTGAATGGTGGTTTCAGTTCTCTGTTAAAACTGGATGTTATTGGTGGCCAACTATTTCACCAAATCCTATAATGAGGGCTCAGATTTCGTGGCAACAGGACCTTATTGCTGGAATGGTGGTCTACTTGGTCTTGCATGTGGCTGAAATTGATTTGTCCTTGCTTGCTGCTGGAATGGTGGTCTATACTGGTTTGGTGGCTGTTGATTTGATGCATTCCCATATCTCAGATTGGGATGGTCCCTCCAGCCAGGGTTGTAAGTATTGGAGAATGGATCATATTTTTGTTGTTGCTGCTGATGGAACTGTGGCTTCCCAGAAAATATACCAGCTGCAGCCGCAGATTGGTCTTGAAACTCAGAATCATCTTGCAATGTGGGGCACGAATCTGTAGGATGAGAGGAACTAGAACATTTGCTACAAACTCTTGCAGGGGTTTGAACAAGTGGTTCGTGTTGTCCCATTGCCATCTGTCTGACCAAAGAAGTGAGCTCATCCAATCTATGTTCCATCCTTTGTTGATCAGCATGTGAAGAGGTATTAACTTCATTGACTACTCTGGTTGCAACACCCATTTGAGTACCAAATTGCTGAGAATTTGCTGCCATGTTTGCAATTAAGTTTCTGGCAGCAGTTGGAGTTTTATCTACCAATGCTCCACTTCTTGCAATATCAATCATACTCCTTTCCATTGGCATCAACCCCGTCATAGAAGTATTGGATTAGCAGTTGATCACTAATTTGATGGTGTGGGCAGCTTGAGCACAATTTCTTGAATGTCTCCCAATACTCATGGAAAGTTTCACCACTGATTTGCCTTATGCCACAAATATCTTTCCTTATTCTTGTGATTCTTGATGCGAGAAAGAACTTCTCAGCTTGATCTTTTCATATCATTCCAAAAAGTGATGGCAGCAGGTTGTAAGTAATACAACCAATCCTTAGCAGCATCATCCTAGGAGAAAGGAAAGGCCCTTAGCTTGATGTGATCTTCAACTATTCCATGAGGTTTCATGGTGGAGCAGACAACATGGAACTCCTTCAAATGCTTATGTGGATCTTCACTTGCAAGACCATGAAACTTGGGCAGAAATGTATCAATCCAGATTTCAACTCAAAATAAACATTAAGTTCAAGATATTAAATGCACAAAGGTTGATAATTCACATCAGGTGCAGCCAATTCCTTAAGGGTCCTATTGTTATAATCAGCCATAGTAAAATCAGCAGACTCAGTATCAGACACTGAAGAACTAACAAAAGCAGACTCAACAGGATTAAAAGAGTTAACAAGATTAGGTGCAATGTCAAGTTCAAGCCCAATTACAGAAGTAATTTTATTAGCTCTATGAATGCTACTACCAGTCTTAAGAATTCTATGAAGTGTATGAAATGTTCTATCAATTTCAGGATCAAATGAATGCAAGGTACCAGGATCACACCTAGTCACACAGCATGCAGTTCATAAGAATGTATTAGAAAAGCAATAACAACTAAAACACTAAAAATTCCTAAAACAAATATTCCAAAAATTAAACAAAAATAAAAACAGTATCAAATGAATTTAAAAAATTACGGAACCACCACAGGGTAAAATCTACACAAAAATACTATCCAACAAAATAATAAAAAATCTTAAAAAATTGAAAAAGTGGTTTAAACGATGGAATTTGGCTAAAATAAGGGTGACCTCACTTTTAATTGAGTCTTTCTAAAACTAACGTTTTCCTTTAGTGTACCTAAGTTTAAGTCAATCAAAGATACTTTACCGAACCGAAATTCTTGACATAATGCCCTTTACCCAATTTTAGCCGAATGCCACTTGAAAAAGCTTAAAAAATAAAACAAACATAATTTTTAGAGTTAGATGGGGTCTTGAAATGATCAAATAGTTGCCTTAGATCCCCGGCAACAGTGCCAAATTTGACAAGAGGTTGTCGAGACTTATCAAATAATAAAAATAACCGGTTCACAAACTAATTTGTAGTATAGAGAATGAACCGAATCGTCTCTCAAGGATCCAAAAACAAAGATTTAATTAGATCAAGATAATTAGAAAAGGCGGGTTTTGTTGTTGATTAACAAGATTAATAAAAGTATGAGACTTAAAGTTGTAAACAAATCTAAAGAAACAAATTTACCAATCTTGAGTTTAACTCATCATTGATCACAAGGAATTCACTTAATTGCTAACCATGTTCTTGGTCTTAGATCACATCAAGAAGCCTTAACATGATCCAAGAATTCTCTACTAGATAAGCATCTAGGATTTGATTAACCAAGGTTAGATAAAGTAAGCACCATCCAACATAGATTAACTTAAGATCCATAATTTAACCAAGCTAAACAATCCATCAAAAAGCTTTAATATATTGTTTAGTCTTTGTGATCCTCTTTGAATACATGATAATAAAGCTATTATCACATCATCATCTAAATCAAATTAAGCAATTTAATCTAGATAAAAATCAAAAGAGGAAGAAGAGAAACTTGAATAACAATTAAGCAATATGAACATGCGAAACAAGATCTCCAAATTAAACATCAAGATGGCTAATCCCTTAGATTGATTATGAGAGCTAGCCTTCCATGGATGGGAAGGAAGAACTCCGAAATAAAAGAACAAAAACGAAATTGTAAAGGGAATGAAGAAGAAGAGAAAGAAAACTCTTGCAAATACTCAAACTTACTTCAAATTGAATGATGTATAATACAAAGAGATTGGCTCTATTTATACTAATCCTAGAAGCCAATTTGTAATTAAAAATAATTTAAATACAAGTTGTAAAAACATGGAAATTGTCAAATATGGAAGCTTGATGCATGGTTGGTGGGTTGGTGCATGGTAGGTGGGTTGGTGTATGGTTGGTGGCTCAAGTAAGCAACTCTTATCCGACTTCTAGCTTGATTTTCATGTTTATGCTATACTTTATTCTCAATTGGTTTGATTCAACTATTCTTTGTTAAGCATACTTGACCTATTAATTATGGATTAAATTTGATACAATACTTGTATTTAAACATTAGTTGAATTGATTAAATAAAGTATTACATGTTTGTGGGTATCATCCTGGTAAACCCTCACGAGACTATAACTCGTCCACTAGGGACACCTAGGGGTTTAAAGGCTTGTGGCACATGCTAAGTGCCATTGTGTTTTCCTACGAAAGTGGATTAGATTATGTATAATTATTTTTTATGCTTTTAGTTTAATAATATGATGTTTCTTGTTTTTCTTTAGTTTTGTTCTTATGTGTTTTTCCCATGAGTGCAAAAGCTTAAGTGTGGGAGAATTTGATCAATCAATTTGAGACACTTATGTTAGCTTTGTACAAGGCTTTATTAGATGTTTATTGTGCCCAATATTAGTATTTTAGACGAGTTTAATGTTGTTGGGCCTCATTGGGCTTTAATGCAAATTATGAATAATTCTTGGATTTTGATGCATTTTGACCTTTCCTCCTTGGTTAGGCCATAACTTGGGACTCGGTGATCCATTTGAGGTGATCTTGGTGTCTTTGGAAAGCTAAGGCAAGGTTCTGCAAGTTTCATGAAGAACTTAAGAGCTGGATCGGACTTCTAAGGGTCCAAAATATCCCTACAATATAGAATGGGTTTGCTGTCACGGAAATATGGGCAGTGTGCACATATTGGACTATATAGTGGGTTCTAGGCCTCCTCTTGGGCTTAAACTTGGCCATTGGAAAGATAAGACCCATATGTCCAACTTCACCGAGACCATTTAGTCAATAGATGTCGTTTTAGGCATGATTATGAAGCTACAAGTTGGTTTGAATTTGGAAACATGTTCTGCCAACCTAACTTGAGGTAGGTGCAGTGTTTTTGGCATATCTGGAGTTCTAAAAGTCCAAATGGCATGATTCCAAATGCAAAATTTGAAGGAGACAACTAGCTACAAATTTCATCAGACCTCCAAGCCAAAATGCACCATCTAGGTCATCAAAATCAAGTTGGAAGTCAGATAAGAGTTGCTGACTTGAACCCACCAACCATACACCAACCCACCTACCGTGCACCAACCCACCAACCATGCATCAAGCTTCCATATTTGACAATTTCCATGTTTTTACAACTTGTATTCAGATTATTTTCAATTACAAATTGGCTTCTAGGATTAGTATAAATAGAGCCAATCTCTTTGTATTAGACATCATTCAATTTTAAGTAAGTTTGAAGAAAGTTTGAGTATTTGTGAGAGTTTTCTTTCTCTTCTTCTCCATTCTCTTTACAATTTCGTTTTTGTTCTTTTATTTCTGAGTTCTTCCTTCCCATCCATGGAAGGCTAGGCTCTTATAATCAATCCAAGGGATTAGCCATCTTGATGCTTAATTTGGAGATCTTGTTTCGCTTGTTCATATTGCTTAATTGTTATACAAGTTTCTTTTCTTCCTCTTTTGATTTTTATCTAGATTAAGTTACTTAATTTGATTTAGATGTTGATGTGATAATAGCTTTATTATCATGTATTCAAAGAGGATCACAAAGATTAAACAATATATTAAAGCTTTTTGATGGATTGTTTTGCTTGGTTAAATTCTAGATCTTAAGTTAATCTATGTTGGATGGTGCTTACTTTATCTAACATTGGTTAATCAAATCCTAGATGCTTATCTAGTAGAGGATTCTTGGATCATGTTAAGGCTTCTTGATGTGATCTAAGGCCAAGAACATGGTTAGCAATTAAGTGGATTCCTTGTGATCAATGATGGATTAAACTCAAGATCGGTAAATTTCCTTGGATTTGTTGTTTCTTTAGATTTGTTTACAACTTTAAGTCTCTTACTTTTATTAATCTTGTTAATCAACAACAAAACCCCCCTTTTGTAATTATCTTGATCTAATTAAATCTTTGTTTCTGGATCCTTGAGAGACGATTCTGTTCATTCTCTATACTACAAATTAGTTTGTGAACCGGTTATTTTTATTATTTGATAGGTCTTGACAACCTCTTGTCAAATTTGGCGCCGTTGCCGGGGATCCAAGCATCTATTTGATCATTTCAAGACCCCATCTAACTCTAACAATTGTGTTTGTTTTGTTTTTAAAGCATTTTCAAGTGGAATTCGGCTAAAATTGGGTAAAGAGCATTGTGTCAAGAATTTCGGTTCGGTAAAGTATCTCTAATTGACCTAAACTTTGGTACACTAATGGAAAACGTTAGTTTGAGAAAGACTCACTATTAGCAGTGAGGTCACCCTTATTTTAGCCAAATTCCATCATTTAGACCACTTTTTCAATTTGTTAAGATTTTTTATTATTTTGTTGAATAGCATTTTTGTGTAGATTTTACCCTGTGGTGGTTCCATAATTTTTAAAATTCATTTGATACTATTTTTATTTTTGTTTAATTTTTGGAATATTTGTTTTAGGGATTTTTAGTGTTTTAGTTGTTATTACTTTTCTAATACATTCTTATGAACTGCATGCTGTATGACTAGGTGTGACCCTGGTACCTTGCATTCATTTGATCCTGAAATTGATAGAACATTTCATACACTTCATAGAATTCATAGGACTGGTAGTAGCATTCATAGAGCTAATAACATTACTTCTGTAATTGGGCTTGAACTTGACATTGCACCTAATCTTGTTAACTCTTTTAATCTTGTTGAGTCTGCTTTTGTTAGTACTTCAGTGTCTGATACTGAGTCTACTGATTTTACTATGGCTGACTATAACAATAGGACCCTTAAGGAATTGGCTGCACCTGAAGTGAATTATCAACCTTTGTGCATTCAATATCCTGAACTTAATGTTGATTTTGAGTTGAAATCTGGATTGATACACTTGCTGCCCAAGTTTCATGGTTTTGCAGGTGAAGATCCACATAAGCATTTGAAGGAGTTCCATGTTGTCTGCTCCACCATGAAACCTCATGGAATAGCTGAAGATCACATCAAGCTAAGGGCCTTTCCTTTCTCCTTGGATGGTGCTGCTAAGGATTGGTTGTATTACTTACAACCTGCTGCCATGACTTCTTGGAATGACATGAAAAGACTGTTTCTGGAGAAGTTCTTTCCTGCATCAAGAACTGCTGCAATAAGAAAAGATATTTGTGGCATAAGGCAAATCAGTGGTGAAACTCTCCATGAGATTGGGAGAGATTCAAGAAATTGTGCTCGAACTGCCTACACCATCAAATTAGTGATCAACTGCTGATCCAATACTTCTATGAAGGGTTGATGCCAATGGAAAGGAGTATGATTGATGCTGCAAGTGGTGGAGCATTGGTAGATAAAACTCCAGCTGCTGCCAGAAACTTAATAGCAAACATGGCAGCAAATTCTCAGCAATTTGGTACTCAAATGGGTGCTGCAACCAGATGGCAATGGGACAACACGAACCACCTGTGTAAATGACAAGAGGTTGTCGAGACCCGTCAAATAAATAAAATTTACCGGTTTGCAAACTAATTTGTAATATAGAGCATGAACCGAATCGTCTCTCAAGGATCCAAAAAGAACAAAGATTTAATCAGATCAAGATAATTAAAAGGGCGCTTTGATGATTTGAAAAGATAATACAATAATTGAATTAAAGGAAAGTAATTAACAAATTAACCAATCCAAGGAAATTTTACCGATCTTGAGTTTAATCCATCATTGATCACAAGGAATTCACTTAATTGCTAACCATGTTCTTGGCCTTAGATCATATCAAGACGCCTCAACATGATCCAAGAATCCTCTACTAGATAAGCATCTAGGATTTAATTAACCAAGGTTAGATAAAGTAAGCACCATCCAAACATAGATTAACTTAAGATCAAGAATTTAACCAAGCTAAACAATCCATTAAAAAACTTTAATAAATTGTTTATTCTATGTGATCCTCTTGAATACATGATAATAAAGCTATTATCACATAAACATCCAAATCAAATTAAGCAATTCAATCTAGATCAAAATTAAAAGAGGAAGAAGAGAAACTTGAATAATAATTAAGCAATATGAACAAGTAAAACAAGATCTCCAAATTAAACATCAAGATGGCTAATCCCTTGGATTGATTATGAGAGCCTAGCCGTCCATGGATGGGAAGGAAGAACTCAAAAATTAAAGAACAAAAACGAAATTGTAAAGAGAATGGAGAAGAAGAGAAAGAAAACTCTCACAAATACTTAAACTTTCTTCAAACTTACTTAAAATTGAATCCTGATAATTCAAAGAGATTGGCTCTATTTATACTAATCCTAGAAGCCAATTTGTACATATAAATAATCTGAATACAACCTATAAAAATATGGAAATTGTCAAATATGGAAGCTTGATGCATGGTTGGTGGGTGGTGCATGGTAGGTGGGTTGGTGTATGGTTGGTGGCTTTAAGTCAACAACTCTTATCCAAAATTTGGCTTGATTTTCATGATCTAGACAGTGCATTTTGGCTTGGAGGTCTTCTGAAAGTTGTAGCCAGTTGTCTCTTTGAAAGTTTACAATTGGAATCATGCCATTTGGACGTTTAGAACTCCAGATATGCCAAAAACACTGAACCTACCTCAAGTTAGGTTGGCAGAACGTGTTTCCAAATTCAAACCAACTTGTAGCTTCATTATCATGCCTAAAACGACATCTATTGACTAAATGGTCTTCAGTGAAGTTGGAGATATGAGTCTTATCTTTCCAATGGCCAAGTTTCAACCCAAGAGGAGGCCTATAACTCACTATGTAGTCCAATATGTTCATACTGCCTAGATTTTCATGACAGCAAACCCACTCTACATTGCAGAGATATTTTGGACCCTTAGAAGTTCGATCCAACTCTTGAGTTCTTCATGAAACTTGTAGAGAATTGTCTTAGCTTTCCAAAGACACCAAGATCAACTCAAATGGATCACCAAGTCCCAAGTTATGGCCTAACCAAGGAAGAAAGGTCAAAATACATCAAAATCCGAAAATTATTCAATATTTGCATTAAAGCCCAATGAAGCCCAACAACATTAAACTCATCTAAAATACTAATATTGGGCATAATAAACATCTAATAAAGCCTAATACAAAGCTAACATAAGTGTCTCAAATTGATTAATCAAATTCCCCCACACTTAAGCTTTTGCACTCTTGGGCAAAACACATAAGAATAAAACTAAAGAAAAACAAGAAACATCATATTATTAAACTAAAAGCATAAAAACTGATTATACCTAATCTAATCCATTTTCGTAGGAAAACACGATGGCACTTAGCATATGCCACAAGCCTTTAAACCCCTAGGTGTCCCTAGTGGACGAGTTATAGTCTCGTGAGGGTTTACCAGGATGATACCCACAAACATGTAATACTTTATTTAATCAATTCAACTAATTTTTAAATACAAGAGAATTAAGAATAACCATAGTTTCAAAGATTCCAATGAAGTGATATGCCCTTACATTCCGAATTAACATGCAAGGTGAATTCAAGTAGAATCATGGATCAAGCATGATAGAATTTCACAAGATACACTCTCAATCTCTCAAGTGTTTTAGGTTTGTGTTTACACTCAAATCAACTCATGAAAAATTGCACTACCATAAGCTTGCTTATCTTCTACTTCTCCACTACTCAAAACACATGCACACACAAATCAAGAGGACTTTATTCAAGGTTGTAATTAGGCCAAGGTAAGGGAAGGGAACAATATGGATATAACAAGTTAAAACTAAAGAGAATAAAAGAGCAATGGGGAGGAACTCAAGTAACAACCATAGAAGTTTACCCCAAACCATAAAATGCATATTCTCTTAACACATTCCTTCATTTTTCTATTCTTTTCTTTTACAACCTTTTGGCTTTATTCTTTTTTTCTTTTCTTTTTTCTTCTTTTTTTTTCACTTGTTCTTTCTTTTGCACCAAACATTTTGCATAAACATCCCCCCACACTTAAACCATAGCTTGTCCTCAAGCAAAAAGAGCTCCTCCAATAAGAAAACCAATGCTCTCCTATTCACTAAGGTGAGGTAAAACATGAATTTTTTTTTTTTACTCAAGGCTTGTAATGAGCTAAGAACAAGAATGGGCAATTAGGCTCAAAGGGGGTTAACAATGGAATAAATGCAAGGTAGGCTATTTGGATAAAGTAGCTAATTCAAGAAAAATGCCTCAATCAAGTTCATGCATGCATATGAAAATGTAGCCTAAAAAAGAATCAAAGCAAGTTCTAGAGTGACAAAATCCATGAGTGAAACTCACATAAGAAAGGAAGAAAATGACATAGATGCAACATCTATTCATCAATAAGTTCAAAATCTCACAAGGTATGGATGCATCTACCAAACTCAATCCACTAATCCAAAAATCCAACACCAAGCATGTGAAATTCAAGGGGAAAGACAATTCATTCATTTATGTTAAGAAACTTGAACTTCAATTAATGCAAACTCATGACTTTCATAATTCTTAAAACACGATTGGAAGGGACTAGACACACGAAAATCACACCTCTTTTTTTTTTTCAAAACAAAAATTTAAATAGAAAACAAAAACAACAAATAAAACAGAAAACAGAAATGAAATACAGCAAACAAAATCAAAACAGAGACAACAAACAAAAAAAATGTTAGCAACAGAAAAGAGTAAACAATAACAGTAAGATAAAAACAGAAATAGGATTGAAAACAGTAGCAAAACAGTAAAAAGAAAAAGAAAATAACTAGAAAAATGAAATAAAAGTGTGGAAAGAAAACTCCCTATGGATAGCAGAAGCAACAAAATCCCGGCGGCCACACCATAGCCAGTGTAATGGATCACCACATCCAGAATCAAAGAGTTTAGTCTCCTCGGGGGCTGCTTTATTGGCTTTACTCCATCTTCAAGTAAAATCCTAAACATGCATATGGAAGGGCTAACGCTAGGAATGTCTGCAAGTATGATGGCTTTTTGATTCTCCTTTAAAATTTGCAGCAACTTCTCCTCCTCATCAGTAAGGAGGTTCTTAGCCACAATAAACTCCAATTTTGGTGGCTTCACTACTTCTGCAGATTGAGTTGCTGCATAATCTGCTGAAAAAGATTCACCATGTCTCAAAAAGGCAGCAATCTCAGCACATGCATTACACAACATATCACCATCACAACCAGTACAACAAACAGAATCATCAAAATCAGTAAAACTAGCAAATTCATCACACAAATCATCAATTGGTTTTTTCTCATCAATGATCTCATGTTTTGCAGAATCAGATTTCTGCATTTGTTGCTTGCTCAACTGACTCAATGAAGATGTAAGTTGACCAACTTGGGTCTCCAAGTTTTGTACTATGGCTTCTGTTCTCTGCTGGAATTGGATGTTGTTATGAGCAAATTGTTTCACCAAATCCTCTAATGTAGGCTCAGATTCCATGCCTATTGGGGCTTGCTTCTACTGCATAGGCTGCTGGTATAGACTGATTGGTTCAACATAAGGTTCGAACCACGGATGATCTCTCTGGTCATGGTTATATGTGGTAAAATAAGGATCATACCTTGGCTGTCCGTACTGTGCTTCACCAGGAAATATACCTACTCCAGCAATAGCATAGTCTTGAAACACAAAACCATCATCTTGCAATGTGGGGCATGCATATGTGGAATGAAAAGAACTACTACAAAATCTTGCAGGTTCTTGGACATGTAACTGATGTTGTTCCACTGCCAGTTGCCTCACCAGATAAGCCAGCTCATCAAGTTTAAGCTCCATCAGATTAGTGATCAGACACAAAAACACAAAAACAAGTCTAAAAATATACACAAAACAATTACAGAAAACATATATCCATAGGGTGAAATCTACACAAAAACGTTATCCAAGAGAATAATAAAAAATCTTAAAAAATTGAAAAAATGGTCTAAACGATGGAATTTGGCTAAAATAAAGGTGACCTCATTATATATAGTGAGCCTTTCTCAAAATAACGTTTTCCATTAGTGTTCAAAAATTCAGATCAGTCAGAGATACATTACCGAACCGAAATTCTTGACACAATGCCCTTTATCCAATTTCAGCTGAATTCCACTTGAAAATGCTTCAACAACAAAACAAATACAATTGTTAGAGTTAGATGAAATGATCAAATAGTTGCCTTTGGATCCCCGGCAACGGTGCCAAATTTGACAAGAGGCTGTCGAGACCGTCAAATAAATAAAATTTACTGGTTCACAAACTAATTTGTAATATAGAGCATGAACCGAATCGTCTCTCAAGGATCCAAAAAGAACAAAGATTTAATCAGATCAAGATAATTAAAAAGGCGCTTTGATGATTTGAAAAGATAATACACTAATTGAATTAAAGGAAAGTAATTAACAAATTAACCAATCCAATGAAATTTTACCGATCTTGAGTTTAATCCATCATTGATCACAAGGAATTCACTTAATTGCTAACCATGTTCTTGGCCTTAGATCATATCAAGACGCCTCAACATGATCCAAGAATCCTCTACTAGATAAGCATCTAGGATTTAATTAACCAAGGTTAGATAAAGTAAGCACCATCCAAACATAGATTAACTTAAGATCAAGAATTTAACCAAGCTAAACAATCCATCAAAAAGCTTTAATAAATTGTTTATTCTATGTGATCCTCTTGAATACATGATAATAAAGCTATTATCACATAAACATCCAAATCAAATTAAGCAATTCAATCTAGATCAAAATTAAAAGAGGAAGAAGAGAAACTTGAATAACAATTAAGCAATATGAACAAGTAAAACAAGATCTCCAAATTAAACATCAAGATGGCTAATCCCTTGGATTGATTATGAGAGCCTAGCCTTCCATGGATGGGAAGGAAGAACTCAAAAATTAAAGAACAAAAATGAAATTGTAAAGAGAATGGAGAAGAAGAGAAAGAAAACTCTCACAAATACTTAAACTTTCTTCAAACTTACTTAAAATTGAATTCATTTTAATACAAAGAGATTGGCTCTATTTATACTAATCCTAGAAGCCAATTTGTACATGTAAATAATCTGAATACAACCTATAAAAATATGGAAATTGTCAAATATGGAAGCTTGATGCATGGTTGGTGGGTGGTGCATGGTAGGTGGGTTGGTGTATGGTTGGTGGCTTTAAGTCAACAACTCTTATTCGAATTTTGGTTTGATTTTCATGATCTAGACGGTGCATTTTGGCTTGGAGGTCTTCATGAAAGTTGTAGCCAGTTGTCTCTTTGAAATTTTGCAATTGGAATCATGCTATTTGGACGTTTAGAACTCTAGATATGCCAAAAACACTGAGCCTACCTCAAGTTAGGTTGGCAGAACGTGTTTCCAAATTCAAACCAACTTGTAGTTTCATTATCATACCTAAAACGACATTTATTGACTAAATGGTCTTCAGTGAAGTTGGAGATATGGGTCTTAGCTTTCCAATGGCCAAGTTTCAGCCCAAGAGGAGGCCTATAACTCACTATGTAGTCCAATATGTGCATACTGCCTAGATTTTCATAACAGCAAACCCACTCTGCATTTCAAAGATATTTTGGACCCTTAGAAGTCTGATCCAGCTCTTGAGTTCTTCATAAAACTTGTAGAGCATTGTCTTAGCTTTCCAAAGACACCAAGATCACCTCAAATGGATCACCGAGTCCCAAGTTATGGCCTAACCAAGGAAGAAAGGTCAAAATACATCAAAATCCGAAAATTATTCAATATTTGCATTAAAGCCCAATGAAGCCCAACAACATTAAACTCATCTAAAATACTAATATTGGGCATAATAAACATCTAATAAAGCCTAATACAAAGCTAACATAAGTGTCTCAAATTGATTGATCAGTAAACCCCGGCAAGAGTTTGTAGCATATGTTCTAGTTCCTCTTATCCTACAGATTCATGCCGCACTTTGCAAGATGATTATGAGTTTCAAGACCAATCTGTGGCTGCAGCTGGTATATTGCCTGGGAAGCCACAGTTCCATTAGCAGCAACAACAAAAATATGATCCATTCTCCAATACTTACAACCCTGGCTGGAGGGACCATCTCAATCTGAGATATGAGAATGCTTCAAATCAGCAGCCACCAAACCAGTATAAACCACCATTCCAGCAGTAAGTAAGGACAAATCAATTTTAGCCACATGCTGGACCAAGTAGACCACCATTCCAGCAACAAGGTCCTGTAGCCACGAAATCTGAGCCCTTATTGGAGGATTTGGTGAAACAGTTGGCCACCAATAGCATCCAGTTTCAACAGAGAACTAAAATCACCATTCAGAACATGGAGACTCAAATTGGTCAACTTGCCACATCTAGAGGCAATGTTAGTGCTATAGCTTTGCGCAGTGGTAAGCAAATCAATGGACCAGTGCAGCAGATAATTCCAAATTCTACCATTGACCCAGAAAAAGAAGATTCTGCAGCAAATTCAAGTTCTGCAGCTAATTCAGATGCTGTAGCAGATTCAGCAGCAAATGATCCTACAACAGCCAAGCAGAAAGCCAGATCAAACCAGCAGTTGGCAGAAAATTCAGTATTGCGGAAAAGTGAGCATTCACAAAAGTCAGCTTCCAACATTCCTCTTCCTTTTCCCAACCGAATGACACAGCCAAGGCATATGGTTGAGACTGACTTGGATAAGGAAATTATGGAGACTTTTCAGAAGGTTGAGGTGAATATACCTCTCTTGGAGGCAATTAAACAAATTCCCAAGTATGCCAAGTTTTTGAAAGAGATGTGCACCCATAAGAGGAAGCTAAAGGGCTCTGAAAAAGTGAGTATGGGGAGAAATGTCTTTGCTTTGATTCAG
The DNA here is from genome assembly GCA_023212625.1 of Styphnolobium japonicum. Classification (NCBI taxonomy): domain Eukaryota; kingdom Viridiplantae; phylum Streptophyta; class Magnoliopsida; order Fabales; family Fabaceae; genus Styphnolobium; species Styphnolobium japonicum. Next base: position 19,437,066 of record JALBWW010000011.1, read on the forward strand.
CCCACCCTGCCTCCCAAATGCAAAGACCCAGGCACTTTTACCATCCTTTGCACCATAGGGCACCAACAGTTTACTCATGCCTTGCTAGACTTGGGAGCCTCCATCAATGTAATGCCAAAGTTAGTTTACACTTCCTTGCATATTGGAGAGCTAAAGTCCACCGGCATTGTCATTCAGTTAGCAAACAGGAGCATTGCTCAAACTGCAGGAGTATTGGAGGACTTTCTAGTTTGGGTAAATAATTTAATATTCCCAGCTGATTTTTATGTGTTGAATATGGAAGATGAATCTGCCTCTTCCCCACTCCCATTGATCTTAGGTAGGCCATTTTTGAAAACTACTAAAACCAAGATTGATGTGTATGCTGGTACCCTTTCCATGGAGTTTGGTGATGATATCATTCAGTTTAACATTTTTGATGCCATGAAATACCCTTTAGAGGATCTTCTGTCTTTTATTTTGATGTCATTGATTTATTGGTTGATGATATGCATGCTGATATGTTGGCAAAGTTTCCTGAAATTGTAGGATACACTGATAGCATAGCTTACGATACTTGTTCTGCCTGATTCAGAATTTCTGGTTGTAAACCCAATGCAATGTGTGCAGCCTATGCTGAGATTTCTACATACTTGTCATGTGCTGTTGTTAATTCTGCTGACATTGATGAATCTATTTCTGTTATTAATGGCAATAATGCTGTTATTAATGATGTTGTCATTCATCCTGCTGCTAAGTGTGATTCTTTTTTATTCCATAGGATATTATGATGTTGTTTTGCAAGATTGTGCACAACTTGCTGGTGCAGGTGCAGCAAGTGCAACTGCTGAGAATTTAGCATATTTAGTTTCGATTCCAAAACTAGTACCGTCAATCCAGCATCCACCTTCCATTGAACTTAAGCCCCTGCCCGAGCATTTGAAGTATGCATTCTTGGAGGAGGATGAGATGCTCCTGGTGATAGTGGCCAAACACCTCTAACTTGAGCAAGAAACCAAATTATTGGAAGTCTTGAAGCAGCACAAAAAGGCAATTGGTTGGACACTTGCAGACATTCCTGGTATTAACCCCTCCACATGCATGCACAGTATATTGCTTGAGGAGGAAACCAAACCAGTGTGACAACCCCAGAGGAGACTGAATCCTCTCATTCTAGATGTGATGAAGAAAGAGGTGACCAAGCAACTGCAGGCTGGCATTATCTATCCCATCTCTGACAGCAAGTGGGTGAGCCCGGTGCAAGTGGTTCTAAAGAAATCCGGAGTGACTGTCGTGGCCAACCAGAAGAATGAGCTCATTCCAACCAGAGTGTAGAATACCTGGAGAGTTTGCATTGACAATAGACACCTCAACCAAGCCACTCGGAAGGATCATTACCCCCTTCCATTCATTGATCAGATGCTGGAACGGTTGGCTGGTAAGTCTCATTACTGCTTTTTGGATGGCTACACTGGATACATCCAAATCCACATTGCACTAGACGATCAGGAGAAGATCACATTTACCTGTCCCTTCGGCACCTTTGCTTACAGACGGATGCCCTTCGGCCTCTGCAATGCCCCTGGTACCTTCCAACGGTGCATGGTGAGCATATTTTTTGATTTCTTAGAGGAGTGCATGGAGGTATTTATGGATGACTTCACTGTCTATGGTTCTTCTTTTGATTCATGTTTAGCTAGCATATTTAGAGTGCTACAAAGATGCATTGAGACTAACATTATGCTAAATTTTGAGAAATGCCATTTTATGGTAGAATAGGGTATAGTTTTAGGCCATGTAGTATCTAGTAAGGGCATTGAGGTAGACCCTGCCAAGATTGATGCAATTACTTGTTTATCTTACCCCACATGCGTGCGGGAAGTGCATTCTTTTCTTGGTCATGCAAGTTTCTACAGGCGCTTCATTGACGACTTCAGGAAGATTGCCCTTCCACTTTCCCACTTACTGCAGAAAGATGTAGAGTTTAATTTTGATGACAAGTGCAAGGCAGCTTTCAACCACTTGACGCGGGCCTTGACCAGTAACCCCATCATCAAGCCACCTGACTGGACATTGCCATTTGAATTAATGTGTGATGCTTCTAACTATGCAGTAGGAGCAGTCTTGGCACAGAGAATCGGGAGAACTTCTCATGTGATATACTATGCTTCCAGAACTCTGGATGCTGCTCAGGCCAACTATACCACAACTGAAAAAGAGCTTTTAGCCATTGATTTTGCTTTGGATAAGTTTAGATCATATTAGCTTGGCTCTAAGGTTGTTGTGTTTATTGATCATGCAGCTCTTAAGTTTCTTTTGAAGAAGCCAGAGGCAAAGCCTCGACTAATAAGGTGGATGCTACTGCTCCAAGAGTTTCATACAGAGATCTAGTGGCAGACCACTTGAGCCGCATTGAAAGGGCTTCAGATCCCTTCCCTGGACAGGACTCCTTCCCAGATGAGCAGCTTCTGCAACTGCAAGGTAAGAATACCTCCCATTGGTTTGCAAATATGGTTAATTTTTTGGTTGCTGGTGTTCTTCCTACATATTTTTACTAGAGCTTAATCTGATAAATTGAAAAGTGAGTCTAAGTACTATGTATGGGATGATCCTTATCTGTGGAAGCTTTGTAGTGACCAGATTATTAGAAGATGTGTCTCTGATCATAAGTTTCATTCTATTCTTAGCTTTTGTCATACATTTGCATGTGGTGGGCACTTTGGCTCCCAACGTACAACTAGGAAGGTTTTGGACCCTGGATTGTATTGGCCAAGTGATCAATCAATTTGAGACACTTATATTAGCTTTGTATTAGGCTTCATTAGATGTTTATTGTGCCCAATATTAGTATTTTAGATGAGTTTAATGTTGTTGGGCTTCATTGGGTTTTAATGTAAATGTTGGATAATTTTCGGATTTTGATGCATTTTGACCTTTCTTCCTTGGTTAGGCCATAACTTGGGACTCGGTGATCCAATTGAGGTGATCTTGGTGTCTTTGGAAAGCTAAGACAAGGATCTAAAAGTTTAATGAAGAACTCAAGAGCTGGATCGGACTTCTAAGGGCCCAAAATAGCCTCGCAATACAGAGTGAGTTTGCTGTCACGGAACCATCTGGGCAGTATGCACATATTGGACTATATAGTGGGTTATAGACCTCCTCTTGGGCTGAAACTTGGTCATTTGAAAGATAAGACCCATATCTCCAACTTCAATGAAGATCATTTTGTCAATAGATGTCATTTTAGGCATGATAATGAAGCTACAAGTTGGTCTGAATTTGGAAACACGTTCTTCCAACCTAACTTGAGGTAGGTGCAGTGTTTTTGGCATTTCTGGAGTTCTAAAAGTCCAAATGACATGATTCAAATTGGAGATTTTCAAGGAGACAACTGGCTACAACTTTGATGAGACATCCAAGCCAAAATGCACCGTCTAGGTGATGAATTTGAAGCCAGAAGTCGGATAAGAGTTGTTGACTAAAAGCCACCAACCATACACCAACCCACCTACCATGCACCAACCCACCAACCATGCATCAAGCTTCCATTTTTGACAATTTTCATATTCTTATAGCTTGTATTCAGATTATGTACATGTACAAATTGGCTTCTAGGATTAGTATAAATAGACCCAACCTCTTTGTATTAGAGGCATTCAATTTGGAAGTAAGTTTCAAGAAAGTTTAAGTATTTGTGAGAGTTTTCTTTCTCTTCTTCTCCATTCTCTTTGCAATTTCGTTTTTGTTCTTTAAATTTTGAGTTCTTCCTTCCCATCCATGGAAGGCTAGGCTCTCATAATCAATCCAAGGGATTAGCCATCTTGTTGTTTAATTTGGAGATATTGTTTTGCTTGTTCATATTGCTTAATTGTTATTCAAGTTTCTCTTCTTCCTCTTTTGATTTTTATCTAGATTAAATTGCTTAATTTGATTTAGATGTTGATGTGGTAATAGCTTTATTATCATGTATTCAAAGAGGATCATAAAGATTAAACAATATATTAAAGCTTTTTGATAGATTGTTTAACTTGGTTAAATTCTAGATCTTAAGTTAATCTATGTTGGATGGTACTTACTTTATCTAACCTTGGTTAATCAAATCCTAGATGCTTATCTAGTAAAGAATTCTTGGATCATGTTAAGGCTTCTTGATGTGATCTAAGGCCAAGAACATGGTTAGCAATTAAGTGAATTCCTTGTGATCAATGATGAGTTAAACTCAAGATCGGTAAATTTCCTTGGATTGATTGTTTCTTTAGATTTGTTTACAACTTTGAATCTCCTACTTTTATTAATCTTGTTAATCAACAACAAACCCCCCCTTTTCTAATTATCTTGATCTAATTAAATCTTTGTTTTTGGATCCTTGAGAGACGATTCGGTTCATTCTCTATACTACAAATTAGTTTGTGAACCGGTTATTTTATTTGATAGGTCTCGACAACCTCTTGTCAAATTTGGCGCCGTTGCCGGGGATCCAAGGCAACTATTTGATCATTTCAAGATCCCATCTAACTCTAACGAATGTGTTTGTTTTGTTTTTGAACCTTTTTCAAGTGGGATTCGGCTGAAATTGGATAAAGGGCATTGTGTCAAGAATTTCGGTTCGGGCATCTCTGATTGATCTAAAATTTGGTACACAAATGGAAAATATTATTCTGAGAAAGGCTCACTATTTATAGTGAGGTCACCCTTATTTTTGCTAAATTCCATCGTTTAGACCACTTTTTCAATTTTTTAAGATATTTTATTATTTTGTTGGATAGCATTTGTGTGTAGATTTTATCCTATGGTGATTCTATAATTTTTAAAATTCATTTGATACTGTTTTTTATTTTTGTTTAATTTTTTGGAGTATTTGTTTTAGGAATTTTTAGTGTTTTAGTTGTTATTGCTTTTCTAAATACCTTCTTATGAACTGCATGTTGTATGACTAGATCTGATCCTGGTACCTTGCATTCATTTGATCCTGAAATTGATAGAATATTTCATACACTTCATAGAATTCATAGGACTGGTAGTAGCATTCATAGAGCTAATAGAATTACTTCTGGAATTGGACTTGAACTTGACATTGCACCTAATCTTGTTGACTCTTTTAATCTGTTGAGTGCATACATTAGTACTTGATTAATACGATCATCGAGTCTATTGATTTTACTATGGCTGACTATAACAATAGGACCCTTAAGGAATTGGCTGCACCTGATGTGAATTATCAACCTTTGTGCATTCAATATCCTGAACTTAATGTTGATTTTGAGTTGAAATCGGATTGATACACTTCTTTGCCCAAGTTTCATGGTCTTGCGGTGAAGATCCACATAAGCATTTGAAAGAGTTCCATGTTGTCCGCTCCACCATGAAACCTCATGGAATAGTGAAGATCACATCAAGCTAAGGGCCTTTCCTTTCTCTTTGGATGGTGCTGCTAAGGATTGGTTGTATTACTTACAACCTGCTGCCATCACTTCTTGGAATGACATGAAAAGATTATTTCTGGAGAAGTTCTTTCCTGCATCAAGAACTGCTGCAATAGGGAAAGATATTTGTGGCATAAGGCAAATTAGTGGTGAAACTCTCCATGAGTATTGGTAGAGATTCAAGAAATTGTGCTCAAGCTGCCCACACCATCAAATTAGTGATCAACTGCTGATCCAATACTTCTATGAAGGATTGATGCCAATGGAAAGGAGTATGATTGATGCTGCAAGTGGTGGAGCATTGGTAGATAAAACTCCAGCTGCTGCCAGAAACTTAATTGCAAACATGGCAGCAAATTCTCAGCAATTTGGTACTCGAATGGGTGCTGTAACCAAAGTAGTCAATGAAGTTAATACCTCTTCACATGCTGATCAACAAAGGGTGGAACATAGATTGGATGAGCTCACTTCTTTGGTTAAACAGATGGCAATAGGACAACACGAACCACGTGTGCAAACCCCTGCAAGAGTTTGTAGCATATGTTCTAGTTCCTCTCATCCCACAAATGCGTGCCCCACATTGCAAGATGATTCTGAGTTTCAAGACCAATTTGTGGCTGCAGCTGGTATATTTCCTGGGAAGCCACAATTCCATCAGCAGCAACAACAGAAATATGATCCATTCTCCAATACTTACAACCCTGGCTGGAGGGACTATCCCAATCTGAGATATGGGAATGCATCAAATCAGCAGCCACCAAACTAGTATAGACCACCATTCCAGCAGCAAGTAAGGACAAATCAGTTTCAGCCACATGCTGGACCAAGTAGACCACCATTCCAGCAGCAAGGTCCTGTAGCCACAAAATCTAAGCCCTCATTGGAGGATTTGGTGAAACAGTTGGCCACCAATAACATCCAGTTTCAACAGAGAACTGAAACCACCATTCAGAACTTGGAGACTCAAATTGGCGAACTCGCCACATCTATTCATGAATTAAAGTCACAAGGTTTTGGCCAATTACCTTCTCAAACCACTCCAAACCCTAGAGGCAATGTTAGTGCTATCGCTTTGCGCAGTGGTAGGCAAATCAATGAACCAGTACAGCAGATAATTCCAGATTCTACCATTGACCTAGAAAAACAAGATGCTGTAGCAGATTCAGCAACAAATGATCCTGCAACATCCAAGCAGAAAGTCAGATCAAACCAGCAATTGACAGAAAATTCAGTAAAGCAGAAAAGTGAACATCCAAAAAAGTCAGGTTCCAACATTCCTCTTCCTTTTGCCAACTGAATGATACAGCCGAGGCATATGGTTGAAACTGACTTGGATAAGGAAATTATGGAGACTTTTCAGAAGGTTGAGGTGAATATACCTCTCTTGGAGGCAATTAAACAAATCCCCAAGTATGCCAAGTTCTTGAAAGAGATGTGCACCTATAAGAGGAAGCTAAAGGGCACTGAAAAAGTGAGTATGGGGAGAAATGTCTCTGCTTTGATTTAGCCCAACCTGCCTCCCAAATGCAAGGATCCAGGCACTTTTACCATCCCTTGCACCATAGAGCACCAACAGTTCACTCATGCCTTGCTAGACTTAGGAGCCTCCATCAATGTAATGCCAAAGTCAGTTTACACTTCATTGCATATGGGAGAGCTAAAATCCACCGGCATTGTCATTCAGTTAGCAAACCGAAGCACTGCTCAACCTGCAGGAGTGTTGGAAGACGTTCTGGTTTGGGTAAATAATTTAATATTCCCAGCTGATTTTTATGTGTTGAATATGGAAGATGAATCTGCCTCTTCCCCACCCCCATTGATCTTAGGTAGGCCATTTTTGAAAACTGCTAAAACTAAGATTGATGTGCATGCTGGAACCCTTTCCATGGAATTTGGTGATGATATCATTCAGTTTAACATTTTTGATGCCATGAAATACCCTTTAGAGGATCATTCTGTTTTTCATTTTGATGTCATTGATTTACTGGTTGATGATATGCATGCTGATATGTTGGCAGAGTTTCTGAAATTGTAGGATACACCGATAGCATAGCTTGCGATACTTGTTCCGCTGTTTCGGACTTTACGGTTGTAAACCCAATGCAATGTGTGCGACTTTGTCTTGAGATTTCTACATACTTATCATGTGCTGTTGACATTGATGACTCTGTTTCTGTTATTAATGGCAATGATGCTGTTATTAGTGATGTTGTCATTCATCCTGCTGCTAAGTGTGATTCTTTTGATTCCATAGGATATGATGATATTGTATTGCAAGATTGTGCACAGCTTGCAAGTACAGGTGCAACTGCTGAGAATTTAGCAGATTTAGTTTCGGTTCCAAAACTAGTACCGTCAGTCCAGCAGCCACCCTCCATTGAACTTAAGCCCTTGCCCGAGCATTTGAAGTATGCATTCTTGGAAGAGGATGAGAAGCTCCCAGTGATAATGGCCAAACACCTCCAACCTGAGCAAGAAACCAGATTATTGGAAGTCTTGAAGCAATACAAAACGGCAATTGGTTGGACACTTGCAGACATTCCTGGTATTAACCCCTCCACATGCATGCACAAGATATTACTTGAGGAGGAAACTAAACCAGTGAGACAACCCCAGAGGAGACTGAATCCTCTCATTCTAGATGTGGTGAAAAAAGAAGTGACCAAGCTACTGCAGTGGCATTATCTATCCCATCTCACGGCAGCAAGTGGGTGAGCCGGTGCAAGTAGTTCCAAAGAAATCCGGGGTGGTGTCGTGGCCAACCGGAAGAATGAGCTCATTCCAACCCGAGTGCGAGAATAGTGGAGAGTGCATTGACTACGCACGTCTCAACCAAGCCACTCGGAAAGATCATTACCCCCTTCCGTTCATTGATCGAGATCTTTGCAACGGTTGGTGGTAAGTCCCATTATTGCTTTTGGATGGCTACCCGGATACTTCCAAATCCACATTGCACTGGAGGATCAGGAGAAGACCACATTTACTTGTCCCTTCGGCACCTTTGCTTACAGACGGATGCCCTTCGGCCTCTGCAATGCCCCTGGTACCTTCCAGCGATGCATGGTGAGCATATTTTCTGATTTCTTAGAGGAGTGCATGGAGGTATTTATGGATGACTTCACTGTCTATGGTTCTTCTTTTGATTCATGTTTAGCTAGCCTATCTAGAGTACTGCAAAGATGCATTGAGACTAACCTTGTTCTAAATTTTGAGAAATGCCATTTTATGGTAGAACAGGGTATAGTTTTAGGCCATGTAGTATCCAGTAAGGGCATTGAGGTAGATCCTGCCAAGATTGATGTAATTACTTGTTTATCTTACCCCACATGCGTGCGGGAAGTGCGTTCTTTTCTTGGTCATGCAGGTTTCTACAGGCGCTTCATTGCCGACTTCAGCAAGATTGCTCTTCCACTTTCCCACTTACTGCAGAAAGATGAAGAGTTTAATTTTGATGATAAGTGCAAGGCAGCTTTCAACTACTTGAAGCAGGCCTTGACCAGTACCCCCATCATCCAGCCACCTGACTGGACATTGCCATTTGAGTTAATGTGTGATGCTTCTAACTATGCAGTAGGAGCAGTCTTGGCACAGAGTAGGAAAGCTTCTCATGTGATATACTATGCTTCGAACTCTAGATCTTTGCTCAGGCCAACTATACCACAACCGAAAAAGAACTTTTAGCCATTGTTTTTGCTTTGGATAAGTTTAGATCATATTTGCTTGGTTCTAAGGTTGTTGTGTTTACTGATCATGCAACTCTGAAGTTCCTTTTGAAGAAGCCAGAGGCAAAGCCCCGACTAATAAGATGGATGCTACTGCTCCAAGAGTTTCACATAGAGATCCGTGACAAGAGTGGAGCAGAGAACCTAGTGGCAGATCATTTGAGCCGTATTGAAAGGGCTTCAGATCCCTTCCCTGTACGGGACTCCTTCCCAGATGAGCAGCTTATGCAGCTGCAAGGTAAGAACACCTTCCCTTGGTTTGCTGATATGGTGAATTTCTTGGTTGCTACAGTTTTTCCCTCATATTTCACTCGTGCACAAATTTATAAACTTAAGAGTGAATCAAAATATTATGTGTGGGATGATCCATATCTGTAGCGATTTTGTAGTGACCAAATTATTAGGCGATGTGTACCTAATCAAGAGTTTCATTCTGTTCTTAGCTTTTGTCATGCATTTGCATGTGGTGGACATTTTAGGCCTCAACGTACAGCTAGGAAAGTTTTAGACTACGGTTTATATTGGCCTACCTTGTTTCATGATGCATATTTGTTACGTAAGTCTTGTGAGCGGAAGTGTCGAGAGAGCAGGGAACATTTCTCGAGGAATGAGATGCCCGACAACCTCTCTTGTATTGTGAAATCTTTGACATATGGGGTATTGATTTCATGGGACCTTTTCCTGTTTCCTTTGGTTATGTTTACATTTTGCTAGCTGTTGATTATGTATCAAAATGGGTGGAGGCCAAAGCCACTCGGACTGATGATTCCAAAGTTGTTGTGGATTTTGTTAGATCACAGATTTTCTGCAGGTTTGGAATCCCGAGAGCTATCATTAGTGATCAAGGCACCCATTTCTGTAACCGGAGCATGGAGGGATTGATGAGGAAATATGGCGTGTTGCATAAAGTTTCTACACCTTACCATCCCCAGACTAATGGTCAAGCGGAGGTCTCCAATAGAGAGATCAAGCGCATACTTGAAAAAACAGTCCAACCTAATCAGAAGGATTGGAGCATGAGGCTTGAGGATGCTCTTTGGGCTTACTGGACCGCTTACAAAACTCCAATCGGGATGTCTCCATATCGGATAGTCTATGGTAAGGCATGCCACTTGCCGATAGAAATTGAGCACAAAGCATATTGTGTGAAGCAATGCAACATGAATTTGGCGGAGTGGCATAGAGCGGAAGTTGCGATTACAGGAATTGGAAGAGATCCGGCTAGATGCCTATGAGAGCTCCCGACTCTACAAAGAAAAGATCAAAGCCTTCCATGATAAGTTTATTCTTCGGAAGGAGTTTTCAGTTGGGCAAAAAGTTCTCTTGTTTAATTCTCGCCTTAAGTTGATGCCTGGTAAATTAAGGTCTAGGTGGGACGGTCCGTTTGTTGTCACTAACATTTTTCCTCATGGTGCAGTGGAAATTAAGAGTGACGCCACCAACAAAGTGTTCAAAGTTAATGGTCACCGCCTCAAAATTTTTTATGAAGGAGCTCAAGAGAACCGCGTGGAGGAAGTTCAACTGCAGGATGCCCTCTACCATGATTGATCACTACTGTGTTGAAAAAAAAAAGACAAAAAAAAAGAAGACAAAAAAAAAGAAAAGAAAAAAAGCCACGATTAATGTCAATTGCCAGAGATTGAATCATTAATGGGGAGGACCCATCGTCGTGCAAAATCTTCAATCACGCTGGCTAAGGACATTAAAAGTAGTGCTTCTTGGGAGGCAACCCAAGTTTTCTAACTCTTTCATCTTTCAACTTTGACTTATTTGCAATCACAGGAATCGAGACAGAAAATCGGTGCCAAGTGAGAAAATCTATCAGAGTTTGATTTTTCTGTTTTAATTTTGTTTATTTTTCGTTGACAGATGATTTTTCACCGGTTAAATGGCGGATAACGGTACTCCGTGAAAATCTTTTTCGGTCCCTTCAGTTACCCACAAACACTGAAATTTGTATATAATTTTACTCAATTTGTTTTTCTTCTTTCTTTCTTTCAAAATGGATAATCAGCTTGTCAACCTCCGCAAGCGATTCCCTTCTCTCCCTCAAAATGCTTTAACTAACATTTATTGTGCAAGGTTTGAGAGGTTAAGGATGCTTATGCACAAAGGCATCCCTGCGGATATACGCTGGATAATCGAAGCAAAGGTCCGAATCACAGGGGAATTTTCTGATGCTCTTGTTTCATATATGCCAGGGCTAGGCAAAAGTTCATATGCAAAAAAGAGAAGAGCAAAAAGGTTACGGGTCTGCTATAAATGTGAAAGATGGACCTGTAACACAAAATGCAGATCAATTGGAATGGCGTCTATAAATCGACTTGATAAAATTGACTTCATTAAGGATGGCATGAGTAAGGAGTCTTTAGATAACATTCTATTGACTCTTGAGACGCATCCTAGTGGAGATGTGCAGAGAGTACTTCTCGATTTATGGCCAATATTCCAAGATGAACATAAGCGTTATAGTCTTGGGAATCTGACTCAAAAAGACCCTGTTTGCCAATTTTTAAGAAAATTGGATGGGAAGCCGTCCATCGGCTCATAAAGAGCATTCAAGCCGTTACTGGACGTAAAACCAGAGGAAAATGTGAGCCATAATCACACCTCCTGTAAGTATTATTTTTTATTTTTCATTTTTCTTCTTCTTTATTAAAAAAAATTTTAAAAAAAAAATTAAAAAAAACATTCAAAAAAAAAAGAACAAAAAAAAAAAAAATTTAGCCGTATTTTTTTGAAATATGCATTGCGTATTTTCAAACTTCTTCTGACACATATAGATTAGTCTTTTCTCCTTGTCATATAGCTATTATTATTTTGCTTCTTTTCAAACTTACCTGACACACGGTTCTACCCCTCTTTTATAGGTGTAATTATTACATTTGAGTTTTGATTCTTTAAATAATGCACTTTGCTCTCTTCAGATCATTGATAAGGTGAGAGTACAAAAAAAAAAAAGAGAAAATAGAAGTCACTTCAGTTCGTCGGATCAAGTGTGTTTGTGTCTTTTGTGGATCTAATCCTGGGAAAGATAAAGAGTTTGTAAATATTACACACCATCTTGGTCGAGTGCTAGCTGAGAGAGAAATCCGTTTAGTTTATGGAGGAGGTAGTCTTGGGTTAATGGGTTGTGTAGCAACTGTTGCACATTTAGGAGGTGGCAAAGTCCTTGGTGTCATTCCCAGTCCTTTATCTACCAGCAAGCCCATTGGAAAAACATTAGGGGATGAAGTAATGGTATTTTGCATGCACCAACGCATGAACATTATGATAGCAAATGCTGATGCTTTTATTGCCCTACCTGGTGGTTTTGAAACATTGGAAGAACTCTTTCAAATTACATCACAGTCACAGTGAGAACTTTCACCAAAAACCCATAGGTATATTAAATGTTAATGATTTTTATGACAGTTTGTTTTGTTTTCTTGATCATCTTTGTAGAAAAAGGTTCATCTCACAAGCGACACGTCAAAGTCTTGTAAGCTGCTGCAACTCTGAACAATTGCTCGATCAACTCAATGCATTTGTACCACAACGTGATCGAGAATGGCTCCACGGAATTGGGAACAAGGCAAAGAAGAAAAAGCAAAAACTTGATTTGACTTTGTCTTTGTGAATTTTTGTTTTCTCTTATGGTTTTAGTTTTTGTAATTTTTCTTATTTCAGGCCCGATTTGCGGTTTCTAGTAATACCTTCTACACACTACCTATCTTTATTTTGACATTGGGGACAATGTCTTTAATTAGTTGGGGGGAGGGATAGTTGACATTACCATGTACATAGTTTAGTTAAAAAAACAAAAAGTTAATCTTTATTGTTACTAACTTTTTTAGATGTATGATGGCAGAGTAAGGAGTAGTTTTGCTCTTGAGACGCATCTTAACTTGCATTTCATAATAGGTCTTAAATCATCTTTGTTATTGTATATATATTAAAAAAATAAAAAAATAAAAACACACACACACACAATTTTGATCTTTTCAATTGATTTTGATACAAGCATGTGCTGAATTTGAGCTTAATTGATGATAAAAGTATGCAAAACAGTTTATAGTTGAATCATTTTCATGATATACATGTGTATATGATTGTGGATATTAGGAAGAAGGCATGGTTGAATTGAGTGAATGTTCCATACCTATGTGAGTTTTGGGCTTTTCCAAGTTTGATACTTACACTTGGTTATTTTCTTTCATGAGTGATGTTAATTATGAATTTATTTTCTAGAACTTGCATTGAATCGATTTGAGATTACATTGGTCTGTATATTGCATGAAAATGACAGAGGCATTTTTTTCTTGACTTAGCTGCTTGGGCCAAATAAACCTACCTTGCATTTATCCAATATTAACTCCCTCTGAGCCTATTTGCCTATTCTTTGTTCTTAGCTCATTACAAGCTTTGAGTGAAAAACCATGTTTTACCTTACCTTAGGGAATGGGAGAGCATTGATTTTCTTATTGGAGAAGTTCTTTTGCTTGCAATGATTTAAGTGTGGGGGAATTGGTGTGCTGATACGAAATGCTTGGTACAAAAAAACAAAAAAAAACAAACAAACAAAAAAAAAGAAAGAAAAAAAAAATAGAAAAATGAAGGAATGTGTGAAGAGAATGAGCATTTTATGGTTTTGGGTAAAATTTTTATTCTTTCTACTTGAGTTACTCCTCAATGCTCTTTTATTCTCTTTGGTTTTAACCTGCTATTATCCATATTGTTCCCTTCCTTCACCTTATAAGTTCCATTACAACCTTTTTGAAAGACCTCTTGATTTTTGCAATTTATTTGATCTAAGTAGTGGAGAATTGATGTATATGCAAGCCTATGGTAAAATACTTTCATAATTTGACTGAGTTGAGCGTAAACAGTTAACCTAAACACCTTGTGTGATTTGAGTGTCACTTGTGAAGAATTTTACTCAATCTGAGCATGCCTATTTCTGATTAAAGCATGATTATGCTATACTTTATTCTCAATTGATTTGATTCAACTATTCTTTGTTAAGCATATTTGACTTATTAATTATGGTTTATATTTGATACAATGTTTGTATTTAAAAAATTAGTTGAATTGATTAAATAAAATATTACATGTTTGTGGGTATCATCCTGGTAAACCCTCACGAGACTACAACTCGTCCATTAGGAACACCTAGGGGTTTAAAGGCTTGTGGCACATGCTAAGTGCCATCGTGTTTTCCTACGAAAATGGATTAGATTAGGTATAATCAGTTTTTTATGTTTTTAGTTTAATAATATGATGTTTCTTGTTTTTCTTTAGTTTTGTTCTTATGTGTTTTGCCCAGGAGTACAAAAGCTTAAGTGTGGGGGAATTTGATCAATCAATTTGAGACACTTATATTAGCTTTGTATTAAGCTTCATTAGATGTTTATTGTGCCCAATATTAGTATTTTAGATGAGTTTAATGTTGTTGGGCTTCATTGGATTTTAATGTAAATGTTGGATAATTTTCGGATTTTGATGCATTTTGACCTTTCTTCCTTGGTTAGGCCATAACTTGGGACTCGGTGATCCAATTGAGGTGATCTTGGTGTCTTTGGAAAGCTAAGACAAGGATCTACAAGTTTCATGAAGAACTCAAGAGCTGGATCGGACTTCTAAGGGCCTAAAATAGCCTCGCAATACAGAGTGAGTTTGCTGTCACGGAACCATCTGGGCAGTATGCACATATTGGACTATATAGTGGGTTATAGACCTCCTCTTGGGCTGAAACTTGGTCATTTGAAAGATACGACCCATATCTCCAACTTCACTGAAGACCATTTTGTCAATAGATGTCATTTTAGGCATGATAATGAAGCTACAAGTTGGTCTGAATTTGGAAATACGTTCTTCCAACCTAACTTGAGGTAGGTGCAGTGTTTTTGGCATGTCTGGAGTTCTAATAGTCCAAATGACATGATTCAAATTGGAGATTTTCAAGGAGACAACTGGCTACAACTTTGATGAAGACATCCAAGCCAAAATGCATCGTCTAGGTGATGAATTTGAAGCCAGAAGTCGGATAAGAGTTGTTGACTAAAAGCCTCCAACCATACACCAACCCACCTACCATGCACCAACCCACCAACCATGCATCAAGCTTCCATTTTTGACAATTTTCATATTCTTATAGCTTGTATTCAGATTATGTACATGTACAAATTGGCTTCTAGGATTAGTATAAATAGACCCAACCTCTTTGTATTAGAGGCATTCAATTTGGAAGTAAGTTTCAAGAAAGTTTAAGTATTTGTGAGAGTTTTCTTTCTCTTCTTCTCCATTCTCTTTGCAATTTCGTTTTTGTTCTTTAAATTCTGAGTTTTTCCTTCCCATCCATGGAAGGCTAGGCTCTCATAATCAATCCAAGGGATTAGCCATCTTGTTGTTTAATTTGGAGATATTGTTTTGCTTGTTCATATTGCTTAATTGTTATTCAAGTTTCTCTTCTTCCTCTTTTGATTTTTATCTAGATTAAATTGCTTAATTTGATTTAGATGTTGATGTGGTAATAGCTTTATTATCATGTATTCAAAGAGGATCATAAAGATTAAACAATATATTAAAGCTTTTTGATAGATTGTTTAACTTGGTTAAATTCTAGATCTTAAGTTAATCTATGTTGGATGGTGCTTACTTTATCTAACCTTGGTTAATCAAATCCTAGATGCTTATCTAGTAAAGAATTCTTGGATCATGTTAAGGCTTCTTGATGTGATCTAAGGCCAAGAACATGGTTAGCAATTAAGTGAATTCCTTGTGATCAATGATGAGTTAAACTCAAGATCGGTAAATTTCCTTGGATTGATTGTTTCTTTAGATTTGTTTACAACTTTGAATCTCCTACTTTTATTAATCTTGTTAATCAACAACAAACCCCCCTTTTCTAATTATCTTGATCTAATTAAATCTTTGTTTTTGGATCCTTGAGAGACGATTCGGTTCATTCTCTATACTACAAATTAGTTTGTGAACCGGTTATTTTATTTGATAGGTCTCGACAACCTCTTGTCACCTAGCTTATTTCATGATGCATATATGTTTTGAAAGTCTTGTGAACAGTGCCAAAGAACAGGGACAATTTCACACAGGACTGAGATGCCTCAGCAGCCTATGCTGTCTTGTGAGATCTCTGATGTTTGAGGTATTGATTTCATGGGCCCTTTCCCTATTTCCTTTGGTTTTATTTATTTTTTGTTGGCTATTGATTATGTATCTAAATGGGTGGAGGAAAAAGCCACTCGGACTGATGATTCCAAAGTTGTTGTGGACTTTGTTAGATCACAGATTTTCTGCAGGTTTGGAATCCCGAGAGCCATTATCAGTGATCAGGGTTCACACTTTTATAACCGGAGAATAAAGGCTTTGATGAGAAAGTACAGCGTCTTGCACAAGGTTTCGACACCTTATCACCCCCAGACAAAAGGGCAAGCCGAGGTCTCAAACCAAGAGACCAAGCACATACTTGAGAAGACAGTCCAACCTAATAGGAAGGACTGGAGCCTGAGACTTAAGGATGCTCTGTGGGCTTACCGAACTGCCTACAAGACACCGATAGGGATGTCCCCGTACTGGATTGTCTTTGGGAAGGTGTGCCACCTTCTGGTGGAAATTGAGCATAAATCCTATTGGGCGGTGATACAATGTAACCTTGACTTGAGTCAATCGGGATCTCAAAGGAAGCTCCAACTTCAGGAACTTGAGGAGCTTCAATTAGAGGCGTATGAGAACTCTCGTATCTACAAGGAGAAGACCAAACTCCTTCATGATAAGATGTTGGTAGGAAAAGAGTTCACCATTGGTCAAAAAGTCCTTCTCTACAACTCTCGCCTCAAACTTATGCCTAGTAAGCTTCGTTCTAAGTAGCTTGGCCCTTTCATTGTTATTAATGTTTTTCCTCATGGTGCAGTAGAAATTAAGAGTGAAACCACCAACAAAGTGTTCAAAGTTAATGGTCATCGCCTCAAGAATTTTTATGAAGGAGCTCAAGAGAACCTCGTGGAGGAAGTTCAACTGCAGGAGGCCCTCTACCATGATTGATCACTACTTTGTTGAAAAAAGAAAAAGAAAAAAAAATTAAGCCATGTTTAAGACCAATGCCCATAAATTGAATCATTATTGGGGAGGACCCATCGAGGACCCATCGATCGTGCTAAATCTTCAATCACGCTGGCTAATGACATTAAAAGTAGCACTTCTTGGGAGGTAACCCAAGTTTTCTAACTCTTTCATTTTTCAAACTTTGACTTATTTCCTATCACAGGAATCGAGACAGAAAATCAGTGCCAAGTGAGAAAATCTATCAAAGTTTGATTTTTCTATCTTAATTTTGTTTGTTTTTCTTTGACAGATGATTTTTCACTGGTTAAATGGCGGATAATGTAACACCCTCATTTGGATGTCACATTTTGCGGAACCTCAAGTTAATTTCAAAAACCTTTTGCAATTTCTTTATGAAAATATGAGTTCTAAAATTTCTTTTTTGTGAATATAACATAAGAAAACCAGAAAAGAAACAACTCAATATCAAAAGATTTCAAGAACATACATCATAAGTATTTATGTCCAATTTTAATTCTACTGTTTAACAAAATACATAAAGATATGCAGTAGAATGTCTACAAACTCGGTATTACATCCTATTGACCAAAGTCATAAATATTTAATTATTCCGTATCCGAGTGGACGCTCCATAGGTAAGAAATCACCATGGAATTTAATTAAACTAAACAGATCATTCCTTGATGCCTTCGTCGTCTTCATAATACAGAAAGAAAACCAGCTACCTTGTCGTCTTCATAAGACCAAAGAAAACAATACAAAACATACAAAAACAATACAACAAAGCGGTGAGATCCTCGTCACCTATCAATACCAATAAAGCAGTGTAGAAAATATAATACTTTATATAGTTCAATAGATACAATCATGTTATCAAGCAATGGGTAAATTAATAATAAATAGTACAGTTAACATAACAAATAATACAGTTTCATACTGAATCAACAGATATAATCATATCATCAAACAATGGGTGAATTCATATCAATATGCATCATGATAATGTGACAGTATGACAACTGACTATGCAATCATCCAATGATTAACCCCTACTCCATGGAGCTAAAACACAACAAGTCGGAGAGAGTGATTGGGAGCACATGTTCCGTATCTCATTAGCCTCCAATTTGCTCAAAAGTGCTATAGAATCATTTCTTTTGGCAATACGGCTCACGTGAACACTCTCCACCAATCGGGAATAGGATAGTGTCTGGTCGGGATCGTTCGGTGTGTTGCAATCATATCACCACGACACAGTTCAACTGGCCTTCTATGGAGTTTCCGCACCCCGACGTCCCCAAGATCATTGAAGATCTTCACTACACAATTCGCATCCGCACTAAGGTGTAAGCTCAACTCCTAGGCACAAAGCCTTAACAACAAGTCTCATACAGACTATCACAATATCATGGTCAACTAACCCATGCAAAGTGCAATCACTCATAATTAATGTAATAATTCATGGTCAACTAACCCATAATTATTAAATTAATCATGATCAACCCAATAATTCATGGTCAACGAACCCATAATTATTGGTTTATCAAAACACAATTCCCTTGGGATTCAAGCCACCATTTTAAGAATAGCGTCAACTGTCCTATCCACGGTCCAGTCTACATCGGCCCGATAGTAGTACTGCTGTTTCTTAACCTATGGTGCTTCTAAAACATTTTTCCAAATCACGTAACACTACGGTTACGGTTTTTAAATCGCGTAACATCTCTGTTATGTTTTATAAATCGCATAACATTTATGTTATGTTTTTCAATTGCGTAAAACCATTTTTCTGCTTTTCAAATCGTGTAACTCAAAAATTAATATTTTTGAATCGCGTAACAGTTTAAAATCACTCTTTAATCGCGTAAGGCATTTTCTGTAAAATTTAAATCGCGTAAAGTATTTTTCACAAATACTGAGCTATTTTGAACTAAAAAAAATATTTCCAAGTTTATTCTTACTATGTGAGCTAAAAATAAGTTTCAAATATAAATAGAGATTTTTCAACAAATCTTTTGAAAATCTTTTCTATTGAAAAACATTTATTTCTACATCAAATCATCACTAAAATGTTTTTCTCCAACTTTCTGAAAAATAAAAGTCTTTAATAAAAGTAAGCATTAATTCAAGATAGTTTGATACTAGTAAATACTTGAAGATCTAAACTAATCTTTAGAAAACCTTTCAAGATCCAAACAAATTTTCAAAAGTGTTTCTACTTGAAAAATATCTTTAAATCATCACTAAATATTTTCTCTCCTATTTTCGAAAAATCATTTAAATCATATACTTATTTTCGAAAATAAGAACAAAATCTTAAATAAAGAGAATATCATTCCTACATAGTTTCTTTTCAAAACTTTTCCATTTCCATCATGATTCATTGGTTGCCAACCAAACATATGCATGCTCATAACCATGTTTTTATCCACACATACACCATTTTACTCACACATAAGCTAAATCATAATTGAATTATAACAAGTTCATGCCATATATCTCAAAACAAAAAAAACACATAGGATAACCAAAGGATTAATCATAAAGCACAAAGCACAACATATCAACCATAAAACATGAAAGCATAAAATATAAACCATAAATTAGTTCCTCACCACCATATTGGTTGATGAGAGAAATCTCCCCCTTACCTTGGTTCAAAATCCTCTCTAGTGAAAGTTCCTTGGCTTTCCACTAATCAAATCCTTCTTCCACCAACGAAATCCCTTATAGAACCAAGTTCATAACTTTTAAACTCTAAAACATGGAATAAGATGATCATGGATCAATTCAATGATCTAAAACTTTGAAATAGAAATTTAAAATTGAAGAGAAAGAATTTTCACCTTAGGCTTCTTCAAATTTAGGCAAGCTTGAAAGTCATGAAAAGAGTTTGTATTTCAAGAAACTTACAACATCAAAGTTTCTCAAAACACTACTAGGATGCTAGAAACTAACTTAGAATTTTGGCAAGAGTTTGGGAAGGTGAAGAAGAGCTTTTGGCCGTGAGCTTTAGAGAGAAGAAGTGAAGGTTTTGGTGTGAGTTCAAGTGAATGGTGAAGTTGGCTATTTATAGAAGAAAAGTAAGGACCAAGAAGTAATTAAAAGAAACCTTGCCATTAATACATACGTGATTCACCTAGGTGATTTACCATGTCATTTAATGCATTCATGACTCACCAAAATGACTCACCAAAATGACTCACCCATCCACATAAATGCCATAGATATTTTCCTTGAGATATTTTTCAGTAGCTATTATCCAATGGACAAAGATCAGTATCTATTATCCAATGAACAATAGGATGTATCCAAAATCACCCGAAGATTTTATTTGATCATTAAATCTCTAAAAATGAAAATTGATCAAATATGTTCCCGGAATTGAGTTTCGTAAACTTCCCTATTCCTAATAAATAGTCAGAGTATTTTTTGGTCAAAACATAAACATTATTATTTTATTATCCGAAATAACCCCAGTTTAACACATAAAAACAACAAAACTTAAAAATTTCCAAAAATGAAAAACTTAAGAATCTGGTATTAGATTTGAGTTCCGTGACTTTCCCTGGTCCTAATAAATACCAAGGGTATTTATGGGCCGAAAATATAAGTTATTTATTTTTATTTTCTGGAACTGCCCTGTATCAGCTCATAGCGTTTATGAAAAATAACCTATTTTAAATGAAGCTCAAAAAAATTCCCAAAAATCATCATAAATCACAAAAATTGGGAAAATCATTATTTTAATTAAAAACAGAAATTTCGGGGTGTTATAGATAACGGTACTCCGTGAAAATCTTTTTCGGTCCCTTCAGTTACCCACAAACACTGAAATCTACATATAATTTAATATTCCCAGCTGATTTTTATGAGTTAAATATGGAAGATGAATCTGCCTCTTCCCCACCCCCATTGATCTTAGGTAAGCCATTTTTGAAAACTGCTAAAACTAAGATTGATGTGCATGCTGGTACCCTTTCCATGGAATTTGGTGATGACATAATTCAGTTTAACATTTTTGATGCCATGAAATACCCTTTAAAGGATCATTATGTCTTTCATTTTGATGTCATTGATTTACTAGTTGATGATATGCATGCTGATGTGTTGGCAGAGTTTCCTGAAATTGTAGGATACACTGATAGCATTGCTTATGATATTTGTTCTACCTATTTCAGACTTTTTGGTTGTAAACCCATTGTAAGTAATATTTCTAAATAAACTATTTTCAAAACTAAGCCTTTTGGTAACATAGTTACTCACTCTTAGCTAAACCCTGTTGTATCCTCTTTGCGTCCATTCTGCTTTTATGCACGTTCTTAGGGGGAGTGTTCTCTCGAAAAAAAGATCTGTATTCAATCAAAATTTAAACTGTTTTGTCATCATCAAAAAGGGGGAGATTGTTGGAACCAAAGAACCTTTGTGAAACTTGGTTTGGAACCAATTTGATTAAAAATTTAATACCCTATAAAGTTTTGAAGATAACAAAAGTTTTAATTTAGAATGAATAAGTAAAAGACTCACGTAACTTGTTTCTCAACTATTTTAACAAGAAAACAAAGTGTTAACAAATAGTTACTAGTACGTGCGTCCATTCTTTCTTGAGTTAAAGGAAACTGAGTATTCGTCCAATACCGTTTGAATTGTTTTTAAAAATTATTATATTGGATCGTCCAATGTTTTCCTTACTAAACTCAGGTTCAAAGCATTCGTCCAAAAGCCAAAATTCAAATGTGAAAAAACTGTTCATCATTAAATGCTGAGAAGGACTCTAACAACGTACACTACAAAAGAAGTCAACTGAGCCGCTTAGCTGACATCGCTAACAACTACAAGGACCTGCAAATAAGGAACTTTCTGTGCACTCAGATAAGATAGGACTAAGCTATCATATTCTTGGACATTCCTGATAATCAAAGTGTCTTTTCAGAAGAAGCTCAACATGATATCAACTTATGCATTTAATACTGCTCAGAACGGTAATAAATGTTTCCGTTGGATGAAGTAGCTTATGAATACTGCTCCAAATGTTATCACCTATATATACTAATGTCTTTGAAGAAGAAAGCATGAGAATAACAATCTGTGTGATCAAAAGTGTAAAAGAATCAAAGCTTTCATTCTTCCTAGTACTCTTACTCTTTTAAAGAGTCAAGTCTTAAGATTTATTTTCTATCCTCACCTGTAGTGAGTTAAAAACTCAAGCACTTCTACATCTTCTTTTATTCAACTTGGTTGATTAAGCCTGAAGAGGCTAAGTATAAAAGAATAATTGGATCGTAGAACCTGAAGAGGTTGAGAATACTTGTATACCTGAAAAGGTGGACAATACTTGTAATCTTTGTAAAAGATTAGTGAAAAATCCTTCTAGTTGAACGAACTGGACGTAGCTCTCTATTTGTGAGAGTGAACCAGGATAAACATCTGGTGTAAGCTTCTCTTCCCTCCTCTTGTGTTTTATTTATTCACTAACATCTGGGGATTGCCATTGTTTTCTTAACAAAGGTTATAAGATAAAACTTAAAACTCTTTCACTGCGTTTAAAGTAATTTATTACAAAATCTTTTTAGCGTCCAATTGGACTAAGAAGTTTTCTTCGTCCATTGCTTTTTATTGATTCAACCTTCGTCTTAACGGTTTGCTATTTAACGAAAAGTTTTCCAAAAAGGTTAAGAAAAACAATTCAACCCCCCTTCTTGTTTTCACTTGTTTATTTCACCGAACACCTCCAACTTGAGCAAGAAACTAGATTATTGGAGCTCTTGAAGAAACACAAAAGGGAAATTGGTTGGACACTTGCAGACATTCCTGGTATTAGCCTCTCCACGTGCATGCACAGGATATTACTTGAGGAGGAAACTAAACCAGTGAGACAGCCCCAGAGGAGACTGAATCCTCTCATTTTGGACGTGGTGAAGAAATAGGTGACTAAGCTACTACAAGCTGGCATTATCTATCCCATCTCTGACAGCAAGTGTGTAGTGACCCCATTAGCCTACTGTAGGTGTTCTATCCTCCCACAGAATATAATAGTAAAGTCCACCTGGATCCATATACGTAAGGTAAGTTATGTTTTGTTTAAAGTACTTAGCCTCAAGAATTTTAGTAATCATTTGGCAACCTTGAGAAATTGTCTACGGTTAAGTTACCAAGACATAATCTTAAGTCAACACTATTTAATTCTTAACATATTTATGTTGTAGGACATGAACTTCTTATCCCACGTGTGTCTACCTAGTTCCAAGTTGATGGAATTGTTCCCTATTGACTTGAAAGTCCAAGAACTCCAAAAAGTTCCTTCTTACCATTTATGATTATAGTTTAAGAAGCCAAGTCATTGATTTCATTCTTTTAATATTGCTCGTGGCTTTTTAGAACAAAAAGACATGATACATCAATTTATAAAGTCATACTTTCTTTGTTTAGCTATCCGAGTTAATACAAGTAGGACAAGTTATTTTAGATACAGACATACAGTAGGGCATTTTTCTATTACAAACCATAGGTTCCTAACTCCTGCCCCTACATTAGTCTTTCACAAAATCAAGTCCTACAGATTTTCTATTTTACATTTCGAACATATGAAATAAAATTTCAAGTAAAACTTTTATATGGCCTCCGTCGTCCACAGAATAAACCCAGACCCACTTGATTTCAATCCAGATTATGGTAGTATTCATGCTGAGTAATCTGAAACCATAGAAAATAAATAAGATATATAATCTTAGTAGGAATCAAGAAATATAAAACAGATAGAAATTTTCCTCTTTATGGTTCCAACTGCTATTCGCAGAAAATGCATGGCTGCTTACAGAAAACAAAATTTATGCACAAAGATAAATTCTTGCTTAAGTATCTCCAAGGGTCCCTTCTTGTACTCATAGTACACGTTCTCTTGGTCTCACCAAAGACCAATTAAATTTCTATTTGTAGCCACCAAGTCAAACACATAGACTAAGAAATTCCTCTTGGCTTTATGCTACCACTTTTGGAGCCTTGTCTCGGTCCCCAAAAGCATTTCACATCCAAGGCCTTTTGGAGCCTTGCCTCGGTCCCCACAAGTCTGACATATTCAAGAGCATCCCTTATACTTGAGTCTTAAACCGTGCACATAATTTTGGAAACAACATGTCTCAAGTCAACAATTTCAAACATAGAAACCATCCTTTACCTCACGGTTCACACACACATGCTGAAAACAGATTTTGCATATCTTAAACAAAAGTCCACACCATATCTCATAAGTGTAGAAACAAAGCTCAAGTGTGTGATTCATGGACTCTATGTCCTTGTCAAGCAAAAGAAAGAAAGTAAGCTTTAAGGAATTTTATGAAAGTAACGTTTCTGCATATGTTAACAACATCATGTTTTAGCATAAATCCATGAAAACCAAGTCCTTTCTTTTCCCAAACTGCAGCGTGACTTTTATAGAAGATAAAGGAAGTAAAGTGAAAGAAAGTAACTAACATATGGCTAACCTATAATATCAAAACACAAAAAAAACAAGACATCCATAAATTGGTTTAAGAAATTGATTCCTACTAATGAGAAGTAACAATACTCTTAGTCATAAGCTCATGAAAAATATGCTTTCTTTCCTTCCCAAATCATACGTGACTTTTATAGAAAAAGAGATGCCAAAACTAGATGATAATAATACAGCCATGGTTTTCGTTCAAGAGGCTTGATCCCTACCCTTTTCACGTGAGTAATTTCTTCCAAAGGTGTAAAGTGGTTTGATGTTGTAGTGAGTGTGTGGGTGCCGTGGGTGGGGCTTGTGCCATTTATATTCAAATTTTGGTTAGTTTGTAACTAAACATTAGAAGACTTTGGTTGGTTCTTAACTTAGTTTTCCTACTAGTTACCTTGAGTAATGATTGCTTGGAATGGAAAACTACAAACCGTGACTGCCTACTTCATATTCTAGCTTGGATTGTTGTTAGTCAAGGCCTTATTAATTGTATGGCTTTATCTTTTGGCTGCTTGGCAGCTTCATCCCTTAATTTTTCTAAGCTTAAGTCCTTGTTTCCTTGATTAACTTGCCTAGCTTAGCTATTCTTGTCTTTAGCTTATCTTTAACCATGACTTCCTTGGTTTACTGCAGCTGCCTTTTCTCTTGTTCTTGCATGGATAAGGAAAATAACCATCATTTTCCACACACACCAACCGTGAGTAAAGTCTTGCTAGACTAGTAATAGTGTTGTTAATGTTATGTTTTAATGTTTTATCACTTTATTCCCTTACTTCCTACGGCTTTGGGGGGTGCAGTTTTCTGTTTAGTTTTTATCAAATCATCTTGCTTCCTTTCCTTGTCTTGTATGGTCCATTTTTCCACAACAAAACCTTTAGTCAAGTTCCTTTTAGACTAGCAATAGTAAACTTGTTTTATTTATCTAGTCTTTTCCCTTTGCCTTTTATATGTTCCACAGTGCCTTAAGGCTTTAGTAGTTTTTTCTTTGTTTTATTCAATTAAGTCTTAAGCATTTAACATGAACTTGCCACCGTTGTAGCACTTAAACTTCATGCCACACATGCCTCTATGTAACATGAGTTTAGTTGGCTAGGAAGTATTTATCTTACTTTCTATTTTTTTCTTTCTTGTTTCTTCCATTGGACCTAGAAGAGTTAAAAATTTAAATGTCCAAACTATGCCTATCTAGTTCTCAAATCACTATTAAATGAAATTTAGCACTATGAGTTCCTTTGAGAATCTTGCCTAATCCTATTCTCAAAATTGTCTAATCTGACCCTTTATAATAAAACATACCTGGTTATTTTTCTCTGCTAGGTTGCCTTATGCTCTATGTTGGGATATGACAAAGTGGGTGAGCCCGGTGCAAGTGGTTCCAAAGAAATCCGGAGTGACTGTCATGGCCAACCAAAAGAATGAGCTCATTCTGACCTGAGTGCAGAATAGTTGGAGAGTCTGCATTAACTATAGACGCCTCAAATAAGCAACTCGGAAGGATCATTTCCCCCTTCCGTTCATTGATCAGATGCTGGAACGGTTAGTTGGTAAGTCCCATTACTGCTTTTTGGATGGCTACACTGGATACTTCCAGATCCACATTGCACCAAAGGATCAGGAGAAGACCAAATTTACCTATCCCCTTGACACCTTTGCTTATAGACGGATGCCCTTCGGCCTCTGCAATGCCCCTGGTACGTTCCAACGGTGCATGGGGAGCATATTTTTTGATTTCTTAGAGAAGTGCCTCGAGGTATTTATGGATGACTTCACTGTCTTTGGTTATTCTATTGATTCATGTTTAGCTAGCTTATCAAGGGTGCTGCATAAATGCATTGAGACTAACCTTGTGCTAAATTTTGAGAAATGCCATTTTATGGTAGAACAGGGTATAGTTTTAGGCCATGTAGAATCCAGTAAGGGCATTGAGGTAGATCTTGCCAAAATTGATGTAATTACTTGTTTATCTAACCCTACATGCGTGCGGGAAGTGTGTTCTTTTCTTGGTCATACAGGTTTCTATAGGAGCTTCATTGCCGACTTCAGGAAGATTGCCTTTCCACTTTCCCACTTGCTACAGAAAGATGTAGAGTTCAGTTTTGATGAGAAGTGCAAGGCAGCTTTCAACCACTTGAAGCAGGCCTTGACCAGTACCCCCATCATCCAGCCACCAGACTGGACATTGCCATTTGAGCTGATGTGTGATACTTCTAACAATGCAGTAGGAGCACTCTTGGCACAAAAAGTGGGGAGAGCTTCTCATGTGAGACACTTATGTTAGCTTTGTATTAGGCTTTATTAGATGTTTATTGTACCCAATATTAGTATTTTAGATGAGTTTAATGTTGATGGGCTTCATTGGGCTTTAATGCAAATTGTGAATAATTTTCGGATTTTGATGCATTTTGACCTTTCTTCCTTGGTTAGGCCATAACTTGGGACTCAGTGATCCATTTGAGGCGATCTTGGTGTCTATGGAAAGCGAAGACAAGGCTCAACAAGTTTCATGAGAACTCAAAAGCTGGATCGGACTTCTAAGGGTCCAAAATATCCCTGCAATATAGAGTGGGTTTGCTGTCACGGAAATATGGGCAGTGTGCACATATTGGACTACATCGTGAGCTATAGGGCTCCTCTTGGGCTGCAACTTGGCCATTGGAAAGATAAGACCCATATCTCCAACTTCACTGAAGACCATTTAGTCAATAGATGTCGTTTTAGGCATGATTATGAAGCTACAAATTGGTTTGAATTTGGAAACATATTCTGCCAACCTAACTTGAGGTAGGTGCAGTGTTTTTGGCATATCTGGAGTTCTAAAAGTCCAAATGACATGATTCCAATTGCAAAATTTCAAGGAGACAACTGGATACAACTTTCATGAAGACCTCCAAGCCAAAATGCACCGTCTAGGTCATGAAAATCAAGCCAGAAGTCGGATAAGAGTTACTGACTAAAAGCCACCAACCCACCTACCATGCACCAACCCACTAACCATGCATCAAGCTTCCATATTTGACAATTTCCATGTTTTTACAGCTTGTATTCAGATTATGTACATGTACAAATTGGCTTCTAGGATTAGTATAAATAGAGCCAATCTCTTTGTATTATGATGATTCAATTTTAAGTAAGTTTGAAGAAAGTTTGAGTATTTGTGAAAGTTTTCTTTCTCTTCTTCTCCATTCTCTTTACAATTTCGTTTTTGTACTTTTATTTCTGAGTTCTTCCTTCCCATCCATGGAAGGCTAGGCTCTCATAATCAATCCAAGGGATTAGCCATCTTGATGTTTAATTTGGAGATCTTGTTTCGCTTGTTCATATTGCTTAATTGTTATTCAAGTTTCTCTTCTTCCTCTTTTGATTTTTATCTAGATTAAATTGCTTAATTTGATTTGGATGTTTATGTAATAATAGCTTTATTATCATGTATTCAAAGATGATCACAAAGACTAAACAATATATTAAAGCTTTTTGATGGATTGTTTTGCTTGGTTAAATTCTAGATCTTAAGTTAATCTATGTTGGATGGTGCTTACTTTATCTAACATTTGTTAATCAAATCCTAGATGCTTATCTAGTAGAGGATTCTTGGATCATGTTAAGGCTTCTTGATGTGATCTAAGGCCAAGAACATGGTTAGCAATTAAGTGGATTCCTTGTGATCAATGATGGATTAAACTCAAGATCGGTAAATTTCCTTGGATTTGTTGTTTCTTTAGATTTGTTTACAGCTTTAAGTCTCTTACTTTTATTAATCTTGTTAATCAACAACAAAACCCCCCTTTGTAATTATCTTGATCTAATTAAATCTTTGTTTTTTGATCCTTGAGAGACGATTCTGTTCATTCTCTATACTACAAATTAGTTTGTGAACTGGTTATTTTTATTATTTGATAGGTCTCGACAACCTCTTGTCAAATTTGGCGTTGTTGCTGGGGATCCAAGGCAACTATTTGATCATTTCAAGACCCCATCTAACTCTAACAAATGTGTTTGTTTTGATTTTGATGCTTTTTCAAGTGGAATTTGGCTGATATTCGGTAAAGTATCTCTGATTGATCTGAATTTTGGTACACTAATGGAAAACATTATTCTGAGAAAGGCTCACTATTAATAGTGAGGTCACCCTTAGTTTAGCCAAATTCCATCGTTTAGACCACTTTTTCAATTGTTTAAGATTTTTTATTATTTTGTTGGATAGAATTTTTGTGCAGATTTTACCCTGTGGTGATTCCATAATTTTTAAAATTCATTTGATACTATTTTTATTTTTGTTTAATTTTTTTTGGAGTATTAGTTTTAGGAATTTTTAGTGTTTTAGTTGTTATTGCTTTTCTAAATACCTTCTTATGAACTGCATGCTGTATGACTAGGTCTGATCCTGGTACCTTGCATTCATTTGATCCTGAAATTGATAGAACATTTCATACACTTCATAGAATTCATAGGACTAGTAGTAGTATTCATAGAGCTAATATAATTACTTCTGGAATTGGGCTTGAACTTGACATTGCACCTAATCTTGTTGACTCTTTTAATCCTGTTGAGTCTGCTTCTGTTAGTACCTTAGTGTCTGATACTGAATCTGCTGATTTTACTATGGCTGACTATAACAATAGGACCCTTAAGGAAGTGGCTGTACCTGATGTGAATTATCAACCTTTATGCATTCAATATCCTTAACTTAATGTTGATTTTGAGTTGAAATCTGGATTGATACATTTGCTGCCCAAGTTTCATGGTCTTGCAGGTGAAGATCCACATAAGCATTTGAAGGAGTTCCATGTTGTCTGCTCCACCATGAAACCTCATGGAATAGCTAAAGATCACATCAAGCTAAGTGCCTTTCCTTTCTCCTTGGATGGTACTGCTAAGGATTGGTTGTATTACTTACAATCTACTGCCATCACTTCTTAGAATGACATGAAAAGATTGTTTCTGGGGAAGTTCTTTCCTGCATCAAGAACTGCTGCAATAAGGAAAGATATTTGTGGCATAAGGCAAAGCAGTGGTGAAACTCTCCACGAGTATTGGGAGAGATTCAAGAAATTGTGCTCGAGCTGCCCACACCATCAAATTAGTGATCAACTGCTGATCCAATACTTCTATGAAGGATTGATGCCAATGGAAAGGAGTGTGATTGATGCTGCAAGTGGTGGAGCATTGGTAGATAAAACTCCAGCTGCTGCCAGAAACTTAATTGCAAACATGGCAGCAAATTCTCAGCAATTTGGTACTCGAATGGGTGCTGCAACCAAAGTAGTCAAGGAAGTTAATACCTCTTCACATGCTGATCAACAAAGGGTGGAACATAGATTGGATGAGCTCATTTCTTTGGTCAGACAGATGGCAATAGGACAACACGAACCACCTGTGCAAACCCCTGCAAGAGTTTGTAGCATATGTTCTAGTTCCTCTCATCCTACAGATTCGTGCCCCACATTACAAGATGATTCTGAGTTACAAGATCAATTTGTGGCTGCAGCTGGTATATTTCCTGGGAAGCCACAGTTCCATCAGCAGCAACAACAAAAATATGATCCATTCTCCAATACTTACAACTTTGGATGGAGGGACCATCCCAATCTGAGATATGAGAATGCATCAAATCAGCAACCACCAAACCAGTATAGACCACCATTCCAGCAGCAAGCAAGGACAAATCAATTTCAGCCACATGCTGGACCAAGTAGACCACCATTCCAGCAGCAAGGTCCTGTAGCCATGAAATCTGAGCCCTCGTTGGAGGATTTAGTGAAACAGTTGGCCACCAATAACATCCAGTTTCAACAGAGAACTGAAACCACCATTCAGAACTTGGAGACTCAAATTGGTCAACTTGCCACATCTATTCATGAATTAAAGTCACAGGGTTCTGGCCAATTACCCTCTCAAACCACTCCAAACCCTAGAGGCAATGTTAGTGCTATAGCTTTGCGCAGTGGTAAGCAAATCAATGGACCAGTGCAGCAGATAATTCCAAATTCTACCATTGATTCTGCAACAAATTCAGATGTTCTAGCAGATTCAACAGCAAATGATCCTACAACAGCCAAGCAGAAAACCAGATCAAACCAGCAGTTGACAGAAAATTCAGTACAGCAGAAAAGTGAATATTCACAAAAGTCAGCTTCCAACATTCCTCTTCCTTTTCCCAATCGAATGATACAGCCGAGGCATATGGTTGAGACTGACTTGGATAAGGAAATTATGGAGACTTTTTCAGAAGGTTGAGGTGAATATACCTCTCTTGGATGCAATTAAACAAATCCCCAAGTATGCCAAGTTTTTGAAAGAGATGTGCACCCATAAGAGGAAGCTAAAGGGCACTGAAAAAGTGAGTATGGGGAGAAATGTCTCTGCTTTGATTTAGCCCAACTTGCCTCCCAAATGCAAAGACCCAGGCACTTTTACCATCCCTTGCACCATAGGGCACCAACAGTTCACTCATGCCTTGTGTAACATCCCTAAATTTCATATGTTATGACTTAGTTAAATTCTTTGAATGAGTTGTAAGTTATGTTATAGAAATGGTGATAGATTCTGGTTATACCAGGGAACTCGGTAGAACCTAAGAAAGAAATAGGTGAAATCTAAACTTTCATATTTACACTAGTCAAGTTAGGACCTACTGGTAAATTTAATTTTCTTCAGGACCTATTTGGAATTCTTAGAGATCACAAGGGTATTTTAGTCTTTTAATACCCTCAGTGGCAATTTAGTATTATTCCACTTAAGTGGGGGGCAAAGTTGACAATGCAACTTCACCCCCTTATGGTTAAGAGGACTGGCCAGCCTAGGGAGAGCCAAAGGGCTCATCTTCTCCAAATTTCTAAGTTCTCCATAGCTAAGCTTGCTTCAAGAGTTCAAGGTCCAAAAGTAAGTATTTTTATGCATCTTTTGGCTTAGGTTATTTAATGGTTATTGATCACTATGATCTCTTCTTCAATCCTTTGGTATTAGTTTCTTGAAAAACTCATTTTCATCTTTAGGAATCAAGAACACCCATGTCTAAAAGTTAGTTGTTTTGATTGAGTGTTTTGAAGGAAGTTGAAGGGAAGGTTGCCTTGACTACCAATCCCATCTTGGAATCAAGTTTGGAGCACTTTAATGTGAGTGTGGATTTACTTGTGTTATTGTATGATGTTCTTAGAGTGAAAGTGTATGATATAGGATTAAGCTTGAATCTAGGGTTTTTCACCTATGCTTAAGGTTGATGTGTTTTGTTACATGTTTTTAAGGATTTAGGTATATGAAAGTGAATGATATGGTTAGTGTATTTTGATGGATTTGAGGACATGATCCCATAGGGAAAATTAGGGTTTTGGTTTGAAGTTGGGCGTGGCACTATTCCTGCCCAGATTCCAAACCACGGCCGTGGCCACCACCACGGGCTGGCCGTGGCCACCACCACGGGCTGGCCGTGGTTCTCTCTGGAAATGGAATTGTGGTGTCTCGTGGCCACCACTACGGGTTGGCCGTGGTTGTCTTTGGAAAATATAATGTTGAGTGCTGATGCCAGACCACGGGCGTGGTAGCCACCACACCCTGGCTGTGGTCCAGACCACGGGCGTGGTGCCAACCAGGGGCAGACCGTGGATGTCTCTGTTTCCAATTTGTTGAGTTTCTGTTTTCCTGAACCATGGCCGTGGTTACTGTAAGAACTATTAGTTACTATGTTATTTACCAATCATAAGCCTTACGTGGAATATATAAATATAGAAAATTCGGCAGCGTTTCCTTTGTTTCTTGAACATTACCACACAAACTATAACATAAGCAGCGAATTTCCAACAACCATTTCAAACCAACCAGAGTACATATATTATATATATACACAGACACATATATCATCAAGAGATCTCAAATCTCAACCAAAATATTATCAGAGTACGCAATGTTATACAAGTGTAATCTAAACACTATCCTGACTGAGCACACTAAACATATACAGAACCGAGTACATCCAAAGTAGTAGTCAGTTCCCTGTAACATCTACATCAAAATAATATACATCCTGTTATAGTTACATCACGGAGCTTATCTCCACCAAAAATACAATTCCCAAAATAAATCAACAGAATCCTCCGTACTTAACCCATAGAGGGTCCGGGGTGTTCCTGCGAATCTGAGAAAGAGGTGGTGAGAACAACTTCCCAGTGAATATGAATAAACTTGCAAATAAAGTATAATTGTAAGTAGAGAGCAAGTATAACACAATTCACAATATGTCAAGTAACACCAACCAACCAATGCAATGAATGAATGCACATGATGTTCACACCTTTTATTCACACTTTTTCTTTCTCCACTCCTCTTGTTGTGCACTAACCCCTTTCGGTTAGGCCTTCGCAATATGCATATGAATGTGTTATGCCAATTCCGTTTCCTTCTAGCTAATAAGCTAGGCACCCCTCATTCTTGTACACTAACCCTTTCCGGTTAGGCCACCTCGCAATGCAATGCAATTAGGTATGCTATTTCATTTCCATCTAGCTCATCAGCTAGGCACCCCTCTGTTTTGTACACTAACCCCTTCCGGTTAGGCCATCTCGCTATGCAATGCAATGTTCTCATACTCATATCATGCTCAATCATAATATCATCATAATAGCATTACATGTAATCAATTCAAGCATATACAACACATAACCATCATGCTCAACTCTATCAAGCATTCTTACTTAGCTACACATCTCATTATAGTGCTAAGCCACTTTTATCAAGCATTCTTGCTTAGCTACACATCACATTATAATGCTAAGTCATCCTTAATCCTAACCCTAGCATATGGTATCAAAAGCCTAAGCATATACACCACAATAACACAAACAGAGTCAACCACGGCCAGCCCGTGGTGGTAACCACGGCCACGGTTCAGAAAACAAAACTCAACAAATTGGAAACAGAGACAACCACGGCCTGCCCCTGGTTGGCACCACGCCCGTGGTCTGGACCACGGCCAGCCCCTGGTGGCCACCACACCCGTGGTCAGATTTCAGCACACAACATTTTTCTTTCCAGAGCCAACCACGGCCAGCCCGTGGTGGGGACCACGGCCGTGGTTGGGCACGAGACAGCAATATTTCCTTTCCAGAGAGGACCACGGCCAGGCCGTGGTGGGGACCACGCCCGTGGTTGGCCTTCTGGGCAGGAATAGTGCCACGCCCAACACATACCTAAAACCCAAGTTTTCCCTTAGAAATCATGTCCTCAAATCCATCAAGTATACCAACCATACCACTCACTTTCTTATACCTAAATCCTTAAAAACATAGAACAACACACATCAACCTTAAGCATAGGTGAAAACCCTAAATTCAAGCTTAATCCTACTTCATACACTTTCACTCTAAGAACATCATACAATAGCACAAGTAAATCCACACTCACCTTGAAGTGCTCCTAACTTGATTCCAAGATGGGATTGGTAGTCAAGACAACCTTCCCTTCAACTTCCTTCAAAACACTCAAGCAAAACAACCAACTTTTAGACATGGGTGTTCTTGATTCTTGGAGATGAAAATGAGTTTCTCAAGAAACTAATACCATAGGATTGAAGAAGAGATCATAGTGATCAATAACCATCAAATAACCTAAGCCAAAAGGTGTATAAAAATACTTAATTTGGACCCTTGAACCTTGGAGCAAGCTTAGCTATGGAACTTAGAAATTTTGGAGAAGATGAGCCTTTGGCTCTCCTATGCTGGCCGGTTCACTTATGCAAGAGGGAGGGGGTGTGAAATGTCCATTTTGCCCCTCACTTAAAGGAAGAATCACTAATTTGCCACTGAGGTGTAAAAAGACTAAAATATCCTTGTGATTTCTAAGAATTCCCAATAGGTCCTGAAGAAAATTAAATTTACCAGTAGGTCCTAACTTAGTCAGAATAAATATAAGAGTTTAAATTTCACATATTTCTTCCTTAGGTCCTACCGAGTTCACCGGTATAGCCAGAATCTCAAATCAATCATTCTAACTCAATCTATTACCATTTCTGTATCAAAACATATAACTCATCCAAAGAAGTTAACTAAGTCATAACATATGAAATTTAGGGATGTTACAGTTACCACCACACCCTGGCCGTGGTTGACTCTGTTGATATTGTGTGGTGCATATGTCTAGTGTCTTGATACCATATGCTATGTTTAGGATTGAGGATGACTTAGTAATATGATGAGATGTGTAACTAAGTACGAATGATTACTAGAGTTGAGCATAATGGTTGTGTGTTGTATATACTAGAATTGGTTACATGTGATGTTATTATGATATTATGAATGAGCATGATATGAATATGAGAACATTGCATTGCATAGTGAGGTGGCCTAACCGGAAGGGGTTAGTGTACAAAATATGAGGGGTGCCTAGCTTACGGAGCTAGATGGAAATGAAATGGCATACTTATTTGCATTGCATTGCGAGGTGGCCTAACCGAAAGGGATTAGTGTACAAAATATGAGGGGTGCCTAGCTTACGGAGCAAGAAGGAAACAGAATGGCATAAAACATTGGATATGCATATTGCGAGGGCCTAACCGAAAGGGGTTAGTGCACAACAAGAGGAGTGGAGAAAGAAAAAATGTGAATAAACCAGTGAGACAATCCAAAAGGAGACTGAATCCTCTCATTCTAGATGTGGTGAAAAAAGAGGTGACCAAGCTACTGTAGGCTGGCATTATCTATCCCATCTCTGACAGCAAGTGGGTGAGCCCGGTGCAAGTAGTTCCAAAGAAATCCGGGGTGACTGTCGTGGCCAACCAGAAGAATGAGCTCATTCCAACCCGAGTGCAGAATAGCTGGAGAGTTTGCATTGACTACAGACGTCTCAACCAAGCCACTCGGAAAGATCATTACCTCCTTCCGTTCATCGATCAGATGCTGGAACGGCTGGCTGGTAAGTCCCATTACTGCTTTTTGGATGGCTACACTGGATACTTCCAGATCCACATTGCGCCAGAGGATCAGGAGAAGACCACATTTACCTGTCCCTTCGGCACCTTTGCTTACAGACGGATGCCTTTCGGTCTCTGCCATGCCCCTGGTACCTTCCAACGATGCATGGTGAGCATATTTTCTGATTTCTTAGAGGAGTGCATGGAGGTATTTATGGATGACTTCACTGTCAGTGGTTCTTCTTTTAATTCATGTTTAGCTAGCCTATTTAGAGTGCTGCAAAGATGCATTGAGACTAACCTTGTGCTAAATTTTGAGAAATGCCATTTTATGGTAGAACAGGGTATAGTTTTAGGCTATGTAGTATCCAGTAAGGGCATTGAGGTAGATCCTGCCAAGATTGATGTAATTACTTGTTTATCTTACCCCACATGCGTGCGGGAAGTACGTTCTTTTCTTGCTCATGCAGGTTTCTACAGGCGCATCATTGCCGACTTCAGCAAGATTACCCTTCCACTATCCCATTTACTGCAGAAAGATGTAGAGTTTAATTTTGATGACAATTGAAAGGCAGCTTTCAACCACTTGAAGCAGGCCTTGACCAGTACCCCCATCATCCAGCCACCTGACTGGACATTGCCATTTGAGTTAATGTGTGATGCTTCTAACTATGTAGTAGGAGCAGCCTTGGCACAGAGAGTGGGGAGAGCTTCTCATGTGATATACTATGCTTCCAGAACTCTGGATGCTGTACATGCCAACTATACCACAACCGAAAAAGAGCTTTTAGCCATTATTTTTGCTTTGGATAAGTTTAGATCATATTTGCTTGGCTCTAAGGTTGTTGTGTTTACTGATCATGCAGCTCTTAATTTTCTTTTGAAGAAGCTAGAGGCAAAGCCCCGACTAATAAGGTGGATGCTACTGCTCCAAGAATTTCATATAGAGATCCGTGACAAGAGTGGAGTAGAAAATCTAGTGGCAGATCACTTGAGCCACATTGAAAGGGCATCAGATCCCTTCCCTGTACAGGACTCCTTCCCAGATGAACAGCTTCTGCAGCTGCAAGGTAAGAACACCTCCCCTTGGTTTGCAGATATGGTTAATTTTTTGGTTGCTGGTGTTCTTCCTGCATATTTTACTAGAGCTCAATCTGATAAATTGAAAAATGAGTCTAAGTACTATGTATGGGATGATCCTTATCTGTGGAAGCTTTGTAGTGATCAGATTATTAGAAGATGTGTCTCTGATCATGAGTTTCATTCTATTCTTAGCTTTTGTCATACATTTGCATGTGGTGGGCACTTTGGCTAGGAAGGTTTTGGACTCTGGATTGTATTGGCCTACCCTATTTCATGATGCATATCTGTTTTGTAAGTCTTGTGAACAATGCCAGAGAACAGGGACAATTTCACACAGGAATGAAATGCCTCAGCAGCCTATGCTGTCTTGTGAGATCTTTGGTTTTTGGGGTATTGATTTCATGGGCCCTTTCCCTGTTTCCTTTGGTTTTATTTATATTTTGTTGGCTGTTGATTATGTATCTAAATGGGTGGAGGCAAAAGCCACTCGGACTGATGATTCCAAAGTTGTTGTGGACTTTGTTAGATCACAGATTATCTGCAGGTTTGGAATCCCGAGGGTCATTATCAGTGATCAGGGTTCACACTTTTGTAACCGGAGAATAGAGGCTTTGATGATAAAGTACAGCGTCTTGTACAAGGTTTCTACACCTTATCACCCACAGACAAACGGGCAAGCCGAGGTCTCAAATCGAGAGATCAAACACATACTTGAGAAGACAAATAGGAAGGACTAGAGCCTGAGACTTGAGGATGCTCTGTGGGCTTACGAACTGCCTACAAGACACCGATAGGGATGTCCTCGTACCAGATTGTCTTTGGGAAGGCGTGCCACCTTCCGGTAGAAATTGAGCATAAATCTTATTGGGCGGTGAAACAGTGTAACCTTGACTTGAGTCAATCCAAATCTCAAAGGAAGCTCCAACTTCAAGAACTTGAGAAGCTTCGATTAGAGGCATATGAGAACTCCCGGATCTACAAGGAGAAGACTAAACTCCTTCATGATAAGATGTTGGTAGGAAAAGAGTTCACCATTGGTCAAAAAGTCCTTCTCTACAACTTTCACCTCAAACTTATGCCCGGTAAGCTTCGTTCTAGGTGGCTTGGTCCTTTCATTGTTATTAATGTTTTTCCTCATGGTGCAGTAGAAATTAAGAGTGAAGCCACCAACAAAGTGTTCAAAGTTAATGGTCATCGCCTCAGGAAATTTTATGAAGGAGCTCAAGAGAACCTTGTGGAGGAAGTTCAATTGCAGGAGGCCATCTACCATGATTGATCACTACTTTGTTGAAAAAACAAAAAAGAAGTCACGTTTAAGGTCAATGGCCAGAAATTGAATTATTACTGGGAGGACCCATCAATCGTGCAAAATCTTCAATCACGCTGGCTGATGACATTAAAAGTAGTGCTTCTTGGGTGGCAACCCAAAGTTTTCTAACTCCTTTTTTTTCAAACTTTGACTTATTTGCTATCACAGGAATTGAGACAGAAAAAGCGGTGCCAAGTGAGAAAATCTATCAAAGTTTGATTTTTCTGTCTTTATTTTGTTTGTTGTTCTTTGACAGATGATTTTTCACCGGTTAAATGGCTGATAAATTGCATTCGTGAAAATCTTTTTCGGTCCCTTCAGTTACCCACAAACACTGAAATCTGTATATAATTTTACTCAATTTTTTTTCTCTCTTTCTTCTTTCTTTCGAAATGGATAATCAGCTTTTTAACCTCCACAAGCGATTCCCTTCTCTCCCTCAAAATGCTTTAACTAACATTTATTGTGCAAGGTTTGAGAGATTAAGGATGCTTATGCACAAAGGCATCCCTGCGGATATACGCTAGTTGATCGAAGCAAAGGTTCGAGTCACAGGGGAATTTTCTGACACTCTTGTTTCATATATGCCAGGGCTAGGCAAAAGTTCATATGCAAAGAAAAGAAGAGCAAAAAGGTTACGAGTCTGCTTTAAATGTGCAAGATGGACCTGTAACACAAAATGCAGATCAATTGGAATGGCGTCCATAAGTCGACTTGATAAAATTCACTTCATTAAGG
Organism: Styphnolobium japonicum; assembly: GCA_023212625.1. NCBI lineage: Eukaryota > Viridiplantae > Streptophyta > Magnoliopsida > Fabales > Fabaceae > Styphnolobium > Styphnolobium japonicum. The sequence goes on from JALBWW010000011.1 coordinate 19,475,752, forward strand.
ATGGCATGAGTAAGGAGTCTTTAGATAACATTCTATTGACTCTTGAGACGCATCCTAGTGGAGATGTGCAAAGAGTACTTCTCGATTTATGGCCAATATTCCAAGATGAACATGAGCGTTATAGTCTCGGGAATCTGACTCAAAAAGACCCTGTTTGCCAAATTTTAAAAAAATTGAATGGGAAACCAACCATCGGCCCATAAAGAGCATTCAAGTTGTTACTGGACGTAACCCCAGAGGAAAATGTGAGCCACAATCACTCCTCCTATAAGTATTATTTTTTCTTTTTTCTTTTTCTTCTTGTTTATTAAAAAAAATTCAAAAAAAATAAAATAAAATTTTTGCTGTATTTTTTTGAAATATGCGTTGCGTATTTTCAATCTTCTTCTGACACATATAGATTAATCTTTTATCCTTGTCATATAGCTATTATCATTGCTGTGCTTCTTTTCAAACTTGCCTGACACACGGATCTACCCCTCCTTTATAGGTGTAATTATTACATTTGAGTTTTGATTATTTAAATAATGCACTTTGCTTTCTTCAGAACATTGATAAGGTGAGAGTACAAAAAAAAATGGAAGTCACTTCAGTTTGTCGATCAAGAGTGTTTGTGTCTTTTGTGGAACTAATCCTGGGAAAGATAAAGAGTTTGTAAATATTACACACCATCTTGGTCAAGTGCTAGCTGAGAGAGATATCCATTTAGTTTACAGAGGAGGTAGTCTTGGGTTAATGGGTTGTGTAGCAACTGCTGCACATTTAGGACGTGGCAAAGTCCTTTGTGTCATTCCTAGTCCTTTAGTCCTTGGTTTAAATTTGGAAACACGTTCTGCCAACCTAACTTGAGGTAGGTACAGTGTTTTTGGCATATCTAGAGTTCTAAAAGTCCAAATGACATGATTCCAATGTAAAATTTCAAGGAGACAACTGGATACAACTTTCATGAAGACCTCCAAGCCAAAATGCACCGTCTAGGTCATGAAAATCAAGCTAGAAGTCAGATAAGAGTTGCTGACTAAAAGCCACCAACCATACTCCAACCCACCTACCATGCACCAACCATGTATTAAGCTTCCATATTTGACAATTTCCATGTTTTTACAACTTGTATTCAGATTATGTAAATGTACATATTGGCTTCTAGGATTAGTATAAATAGAGTCAATCTCTTTGTATTATGATGATTCAATTTTAAGTAAGTTTGAGTATTTGTGAGAGTTTTCTTTCTTTTCTTCTCCATTCTCTTTACAATTTCGTTTTTGTTCTTTTATTTCTGAGTTCTTCCTTCCCAATCATGGAAGTCTAGGCTCTCATAATCAATCCAAGGGATTAGCCATCTTGATGTTTAATTTGGAGATCTTGTTTCGCTTGTTCATATTGCTTAATTGTTATTCAAGTTTCTCTTCTTCCTCTTTTGATTTTTATCTAGATTAAATTGCTTAATTTGATTAGATGTTGATGTGATAATAGCCTTATTATCATGTATTTAAAGAGGATCACAAAGATTAAACAATATATTAAAGCTTTTTGATAGATTGTTTAGCTTGGTTAAATTTTAGATCTTAAGTTAATCTATGTTGGATGGTGCTTACTTTATCTAACCTTGGTTAATCAAATCCTAGATGCTTATCTACTAGAGAATTCTTGGATCATGTTAAGGCTTCTTGATGTGATCTAAGGCCAAGAACATAGTTAGCAATTAAGTGAATTCCTTGTGATCAATGATGAGTTAAACTCAAGATCGGTAAATTTCCTTGGATTCGTTGTTTCTTTAAATTTGTTTACAACTTTAAGTCTCATACTGTTACTAATCTTGTTAATCAACAACAAAACCCCCATTTTCTAATATCTTGATCTAATTAAATCTTTGTTTTTGGATCCTTAAGAGACAATTCGGTTCATTCTCTATACTACAAATTAGTTTGTGAACCAGTTATTTTTATTATTTAATAGGTCTCGACAACCTCGTCACACCCCCAGACAAACGGGCAAGCCGAGGTCTCAAACCGAGAGATCAAGCACATACTTGAGAAGATAGTCTAGCCTAATAGGAAGGATTGGAGCTTGAGACTTGAGGATGCTCTGTGGGCTTACCGAACTGCCTATAAGACTCCGATAGGGATGTCCCCATACCGGATTGTCTTTGGGAAGGCGTGCCACCTTCCGGTGAAAATTGAACATAAATCATATTGGGCAGTGAAGCAATGTAACCTTGACTTAAGTCAAGCCAGATTCCAAAGGAAGCTCTAACTTCAGGAACTTGAGGAGCTTCGATTAGAGGCATATGAGAACTCCCGGATCTACAAGGAGAAGGCCAAACTCCTTCATGACAAAATGTTGGTACGAAAGGAGTTCACCATTGGTCAAAAAGTCCTTCTCTACAACTCTCGCCTCAAACTTTTGCTCGATAAGCTTCATTTTAGGTGGCTTGGTCCTTTTATTGTTATTAATGTTTTTCCTCATTGTGCGGTAGAAATTAAGAGTAAAGCCACTAACAAAGTGTTCATAGTCAATGGTCATCACCTTAAGAATTTTTATGAAGGAGCACAAGAAAACCTCGTGAAGGAGGTTCAACTGCAGGAGGCCCTCTACCATGATTGATAACTACTTTGTCAAAAAAAAAAACTCAAGCCACGTTTCAGGTCAATGGTCAGAGATTGAATCATTATTGGGGAGGACCCACCGATCGTGCAAAATCTTCAATCATGTTTGCTGATGGCATTCAAAGTAGCACTTCTTGAAGTAAACAAGTGAAACACAAGAAGGGGGTTGAATTGTGTTTCTTAACCTTTTTGGAAAACTTTTCGTTATTTAACAAATTAATTAAGACAATGGTTGAAACAATAAAACGCAATTGACGAATAAAAACTTCTCAGTCCAATTGGACGCTAAAAAGGTTTTGTAATATTTCACTTTGAACGCAGTTAAAAAGTTCTAAGTTTTATCTTATAATCTTTGTTAAGAAAACAATGGCAATTCCCAGATGTTAGTGAATAAATAAAACACAAGAGGAGGGAAGAGAAGCTTACACAAGATGTTTATCCTAATTCACTCTCATAAACCGAGAGCTACGTCCAGTCCCTTCAACCCGAAGGATTTTCAACTAATCTTTTACAAAGATTACAAGTATTGTCCACCTCTTCAGGTACACAAGTATTCTCAAACTCTTCAGGTTCTAAGACCCAAGCATTCTTTTATACCCAGCCTCTTCAGGCTTAAACAACCAAGTTGAATATAGGAAGATGTAGAAGATGGTTGAGTTTTTAACTCACTATGGGTGAGGATAGAAAATTAATCTCAAGACTTGAACTCTATATAAGAGTATGATTACTAAGAAGAATGAAAACTTTGATTCTTTTACACTTTTGATCACACAAATTGCTACAATCGCTTTTTATCTTCTTCAAAGACATTTTTATATATAGGTGAGAGCATTTGGAGCAGTCTTCATAAGCTTCTTCGTCCAACGGAAACATTTATTATCGTTCTGAGCAGTATTAAATGTATAAACTGATATCGTGTGGAACTTCTTCTGAAAAAACACTTTGATTATCAAGAATGTCCAAGAATATGATTGCTAAGTCCTGACTTATTTGAGGGCGCAAAAAGTTCCTTATTTGTAGGTCTTTGTAGTTGTTAACGGTGTCAGCTAAGCGGCTCAGTTGACTTCTTTTTGTAATGTACTTTGTCAGAGTTCTTCTCAGCATTTAATGATGAACAATTTCTTCATATTTGAATTTGAGCTTTTGGACAAATACTTAGTTTCTTTTAGCTCAATAAAGAATGGACGTATGTACAAGTAACAGACTGTTAACACCTTGTTTCCTTGTTATAAGATTTATCAAAACAGTTTACGAGTTACGTGAGTCTTTTACTTATTCATTCTAATTGAAAACTTTTGTTATCTTCAAAACTTTACGGGGTATTAATTCTTTAAACATTTTAGTTCCAAACCTGATTTCACAAGGGTTCTTTCGTTCCAACAATCTCCCCATTTTTTATGATGACAAAACTATTTAAAAATTGATTGAATACAGATCCTTTTTCACGAAAATTATTTACGCTCCCCCTAAGAACATGCATAAAAGCAGAATGGACGCAAAGTCTTTTGGATGCAAATAGGATACAACAGAGTTTAGCTAAGAGCAAGTAACAAAGTTACCAAAAAAAAACATTGTTTTGAAAACATAGTTTAATAGATATATTACTTTTTAAAGGATGGGAAAATGCTATTTTTAGAGCTGAGTATGCACATCCTTTATTAACACGCAAATTCAACTACACTGTAAGGAAAGTGTTGAAGCAATACATAACAAAGTAAAACCTGCATTAAAGCAAGAATATAAGCATAGTTTAGATTAACAGAGAATGCCAGAGCAAAGAAAATGTATCAGAGCAATAGAATTAATTGAAGAACCAACATAGTAAACAGAGTTTATTTATTCAGAGACATAAACAATTGAATTAATTGAATCAATCAATCAAGATTTCCCATTTTCTCCCCCTTTGTCATCAGACAAAAAGTGAGGAAAAACATCATTGCCAAAAAAAAATTTTGAAAAGAATTTTTAAAGAAGAAAAAAAAAATTGCTAAGAGGAGGAAGGAGGAGGAGGAGGCCCTTGTTGAAAGAAAGACTTAAGGAGGTCTTCAACTCTCTTGAAAAGATTATCCATCTGAGTGGTCACATAAGCTTGAATTTCTGGGGCCACTTGAGGTTGTGTGTCAACAATGGGAGGGCTTTCAGCAGAGGTCTCCAGATCAGTTTCCATCAGCATTAACTCAGTTGAGGGTGCAGGAGGAGCAACCGAGATTGGAGCAATATTAAATACTATTGATGCTAGGTCTGCTGCTGCTGTAAGCACTTCAACTGATATCCGAAAATTTTATCCCAAGGATATGGTCTACCTAAGTTGTCAGGAGGAGACCCTGAGACATAGCTCTGAAAGGAAAAGATTGTGGGCACAGGCGTCCTTAGCGGTAATCCAAGGATATCGTCCACCATGTAGATTGGACGAAAACACTTGAAACTCTGTCCTAGCACAGTAACTATCTCTTCCTTCTCTTCCTCGCTTAGACCCGATGAAGAGGCTTGTTTTTCACAGTCCCAGATGTGCTTTTCCCAGAATGTTTTGGCCTCATTCTCCTTTGCTTCGCCTTTCTTTGAAACTTGCCATAAGAATGCCAAGTCTACCCCAGGTGATTTTTGAATTCCAAAAGTAGGTTTGAAGTAGAACAGTGTTGGCAAAGTAGTTTAGCTTCTGTACTTCTTCAAATCCTTGTTCTTGTTCAAATCTACCATTGGCAGTCTTGGACAAACTCGATCAGGCTGGATCTTGATGGCAGTGGCAGGAGTGATACGTATAGATGGGGATATGTATCGCATATTCTTCAACAGAAAACTCCCTTTGATGACACTGACAAAGATAGTGTCATATGGATTTGCAAACTGATCAATTTCTTCCAAGGATACGGGTCTGAAGGTGAGTTGGCTTGTGAAGATATGGACCCTTGTAGTGATGCCATCACAGCATCTAGATCTTCTTGCAGTGAGTGAGACAGAAGAGTCCTTTGATTCCTATCGGGGAATTATGTGGGGAGTAACACCTACAGAAAAAGGTTTAAGGCTTGGTTGGGATGAGGTGAATTGCTGTGAGGGTGAAGATGAAGATGGTATGTATGGTATGATTTGTGTTTGTGAGGAGGGTTTAGTGTTTGATGGAGAGGAAGGTATTGGAGTGTATGGTGAAGAAATTTGAGGTTCAGGTTGAGATGAAGATAAAGGTGATTAAGGAATAGGGGTAGGAATGGGTTCCTCAGGAGTGGACGCAGGTTTGGCAGTGGGTTTTTTCTTCGTCCGAGTTCCCTTTGGAATAGTCACATTGGACGCTGGGTTGGTCATCGTCAAAGTCATCGTCCATTATCAGCCTTCTTTTAGGTGGAGCTTGAGTGGATGGGGCCTTTTCCTTCTGTGAAGGCTCAACAACAGTAACCAACAATTTTGGACTTTCTTTCCGACCAACAGAGCTCAGCATAGATTGTAGTTTCATCTTCATCAGATTACTCTGCCCAAAAACCTATTACAGTTGGGTTCGTCCAAACGTTTTCAATTTTTCTTCACTCTCAAGGGCTCCAAACTGACTGAAAACCCCTTGATCTCTAAAGATCTTTGTTAGAAGCACACCATAAGAAATGGTGGTTTTCTTTCCCTTCCCTTGAACACTCTTCTTGAAGTGTTTAAACAGAATATGAGGGAGGTTGATCTGCTGGCACAACATCAAGTGACACAAGCAGAATGCATGTATGTTTGAGACTGAGTCCTTGGACCCAACTTTGTGGAGTATCACCTTATTCAGCAGCTGGTGAAGAACTCTGGTCTTATCATGCATTTGAGAGGCGATAATCTTCTTCTTGTTTCCTTGGTTTGGGTCCTTCAGAAGGATTTCGAACACACTGTCGACTCCCCCAATGTCCCTTGTCCAATCTTTAGTGTGCTTGGCTCCTTCTAGCCAGCACTGGGTCGCATCTGAACTTTTGACCTCTGACACCGTCACTTCCTTCCCTAGTACCTTTCCTACAACAGTTGTTTCAGAAAGTACTGCACTTTGCCATAACTCACAGATAAGCTTGGGGTAAACTTCAACTGCTTCTTTGAAGTAGTTTTCCCACCTTGCTCCTTGTAGATTTTCAGCAATATCTATTCCATACTTAGCTAGAATAGATGACTGGAACAGGTATTCCACGGCTACTTCAGCTTCGTTTAACAGGGTTTTCTTTCATTCGGCCATCTCTTAGAATTTTTGTAAAGGGATTTTGAATTTTTTTTTGAGAAGAAAGGAAATTTATTGAAGGTTTTTCAGCAAAGGGTTTCTCAAACACTTGAAAGCGTAAAAATTTGATCTTGAAAAGAGATGGGATATTTATAAGAGAGCAAAGCTTATACTGAAAGGTTTTTGGAAGGAGAAAGTGAATCATTTTTCAAATATCACAATAAATGTGTATTAAAAGTAACTGTCGTGTCTGCAATAAAAAGTAACTTCTGTGACCTTTGGTAGACTGACTCAGCGTGGGAAATTTGAAAAGATTCAAATGAGACATAGAGAATGCAGGTTAAATGCAAAAGATATATGTCAATTTACTTATCAGAGAATTTTCAACATTCTTTAACAAGTACAAGTTATATTGGATGCAGATTATCAATGGACTCATAGATGTCAATTCTTTACAAAATGCATACTTAGATGCTTTCTAATAAAATTGAATCTTTCCTCAGAGAGGGGTTTTGTAAAAATATCAGCCCATTGATGATCTGTGTCCACAAATTGAATATCAAACACACATTTTTGGATAAAATCTCTTATAAAGTGATGTTTAATTTCAATGTGTTTTGCTCTTGAATGTAAAATGGGATTCTTTGATAAGTTAATTGCAGCAGTATTATCACAGAGTAAAGGAATATTACTTTCAAAGATGTTGTAATCTTCCAATTGATGTTTGATCCATAGTAGTTGAGAGTAGCAATTGGACGCAGAAATATATTCAGCTTTGTCTGTTGAGAGAGCAATTGTGCTTTGTCTTTTGCTGGACCATGATACTAGGTTTCCTCCAATGAAGTGACATCCTCCACTGGTATTTTTTCTTTCAATTCTATCTCCAGCATAGTCAGCATCGCAAAAACTAACTAATCTGTACTCATGAGATTTCTTAAATAACAAACCTAGATTAGTAGTCCCTTTCAAGTATCTAAATATTCTTTTAATAGCAATTAGATGTGACTCTCTATGATCAGATTGAAAACGTGCACAAAGACACACACTAAACATTATATTTTGTCTGGACGCAGTGAGATATAAGAGTGATCCAATCATACCTTTGTATACCTTTTCGTCCACCTTTTGATCTTTTATCATCCAATTTTAGTGTGGACGATGGATGCATGGGTGTGCTCATAGTTTTGCAATCGTCCAATTTTAACTTTTTCAAGAGTACATTTGCGTATTTTTTTTCTGATGAATGTAGATTCCGTCCAATGTTTACTTTACTTGCAAGCCCAGAAAGAATTTTAATTCTCCCATTAAACTCCTTTCGAACTCTTTCTGCATCAATTTGGAAAACTCCTTGCAAAGAGATTCATTAGTAGCTCTAAAAATAATATCATCTACATAAATTTGGACTATGATAAAATGTGAGTTTTTGTCATTACGAAAAAGAGTAGTATCAACTTTTCGTCTAGAAAATTCATTTTCCATTAGAAAAGTGCTTAATCTTTCATACCATGCTTGAGGAGCTTGTTTTAATTCATACAGAGCCTTTTTCAGTTTGAAGACATGCTCTAGTTGGTTTTGATCCTCGAAACCAGGTGGTTGTTTGACAAAAACTTCTTCATGGATTATGCCATTTAGAAAAGCACTTTTTACATCCATTTGATAAAGTCTCATGTTGTGATGAGCAGCAAATGAAAGTAAGATGTGTATGGCTTCTAATCTAGCTACAGGGGCAAAGGTTGCAGTGAAATCAATACCTTCTTGTTGCGAGTAACCTTGAGCAACTAACCTTGCTTTATTTCTCATAACTTTGCCATCTTCATTCAATTTATTTTTGAATACCCATTTTGTGCCGATGATGGTCTTGTCTTTGGGCTTTTGAACCAGCGTCCAAACGTCGTTTCTTGTAAATTGATTTAACTCTTCTTGCATAGCTAATATCCACTATTCGTCCAAAAGAGCTTCTTCAATTTTCTTTGGTTCCATTTCTGAGATGATGGCTACATTAGAGTATTCTCTAAAGGTAGATTTGTACGCACTTATCTTTTGGATTACCAATGATTTGGTTTTCAGGATGATATGTTTTGAAGTGCCAACTTCTTTGAACTTCATTTCTTGTTGTGTTTTCTTCTCTTCATTCATTGTCCAATGCTTCTTTGTTTGTTGATGATGTTCCTTCTCCTTTGTCATTAAGGTTTAATTCTGCAAAAGATTCATTTAGCTCTGATAGATTTTTATCAGGTTGTTTGTCATTGAATTTAACATGGATAGATTCTTCAACAGTCAAAGAGCGAGAGTTATACACTCTATATGCTTTTGAAGTTTCAAAGTATCCTAAGAAAATACCACAGTCAATTTTAGCATCAAATTTTCCTAAGGAATCCTAGTGTTTAAAATAAAGCATTGACATCCAAAAGAGTGAAAATAAGAAATGTTGAGTTTTTGTCCTTTCTACAATTCATATGGAGTCTTATTTAATAAGGGTCTAATATATATTTTGTTTTGAATATAACATGCAATGTTAATAGCTTCAGCCCAGAAGTGTTTTGGAGGTTGAGTTGTCATTGAGCATTGTTCTAGCCATCTCTTGAAGAGATCTATTTTTTCTTTCTAGCACACCATTTTGCTGTGCTGTTCTTGGGGCAGAGAAGTTGTGAAGGATACCACTTTCTTCACAGAACAATTGAAAGCTCTCATTCTCAAATTCTCCTCCATGATCACTTCGGATTGAGTTGATACACATGCCTTTTTCATTTTGAATTCTTTTATAGAATATAGAAAATACTCTAAAGGACTCATCCTTGTGAGTTAGGAACATAACCCATGTCCATCTAGTATAGTCATCTACTATGACAAGTCCATATCTCTTCCCATTTAATGAGGCAGTTCTCGTTGGACTAAATAGATCAAGATGTAACAGTTCTAGGGGTCTAGAGGTGGAAACAACATTTTTGGACTCAAGAGTTTTTGATTTGTTTCCCCTTTTGACATGCTTCGCAGAAACATCCGATTTGTACACAAGTTTTGGTAGTCCTCTTACGAGGTTATGCTTATTTAGCTTTGACATTAACCTCAAGCTTGCATGACCAAGCTTCTTGTGTCATATCCATTGTTCTCCTTTTATGGATACTGGACATGAGACATTCTGATCTGAGAAATCTTCTAAATCAATTTTGTAAAGATTGTTTTGCCTTTTGGCAGTGAAGAGTATGGATCCGTCAGAGTTTTTAACTATACATTCTTCATGCCTGAATGAAACATTTGATCCATTATCACATAATTGACTTATATTAAGCAGATTATGTTTCAACCCTTCAACCAGAAGTACGTTATCAATAGAAGGAAAATGATGCTTACTAATCTTACCTATTCTAATTATTTTACCTTTCTGGTTTCCACCAAAGGTGACGAAGCCACCAGCTTTAAGTTTGAGGTCTTGGAACATAGACTTTTCTCCTGTCATGTGCCGTGAGCAACCACTGTCCAGGTACCATGACAGGTGTCTTTTTCTTGTTACTAAGCACATCTACAAGAGGAATTATCATATCCTTAAGTACCCATATCTTTTTGGGTCCTTTTGGGTTAGTTTTTGGAGATCCATAATGTCTTGATCTTTTATTGTATAAATATTTTGAAGTAAAATGATTATCCTTTTTATGAAAATTTCCAACGGATTTTGATTTCGCAGGAGTGGGTGTTTTTTGGGAAAATATTTCCTCAGTGTTTTGGTACCTGATCAATCAATTTGAGACACACATGTTAGCTTTGTATTAGGCTTTATTAGATGTTTATTGTGCCCAATATTAGTGTTTTAGATGAGTTTAATGTTGTTGGGCTTCATTGGACTTTAATGCAAATATTGAATAATTTTCGGATTTTGATGCATTTTGACCTTTCTTCCTTGGTTAGGCCATAACTTGGGACTCGATGATCCAATTGAGGTGATCTTGGTGTCTTTGGAAAGCTAAGACAATGCTCTACAAGTTTCATGAAGAACTCAAGAGCTGGATCGGACTTCTAAGGGTCCAAAACATCCTTGCAATACAGAGTGAGTTTGCTGTCACGGAACCATCTGGGCAGTATGCACATATTGGACTATATAGTGGGTTATAGGCCTCGTCTTGGGCTGAAACTTGGTCATTTGAAAGATAAGACCCATATCTCCAACTTCACTGAAGACCATTTTGTCAATAGATGTCGTTTTAGGCATGATAATGAAGCTACAAGTTGGTCTGAATTTGGAAACACGTTCTTCCAACCTAACTTGAGGTAGGTGTAGTGTTTTTGGCATTTCTGGAGTTCTAAAAGTCCAAATGACATGATTCAAATTGGAGATTTTCAAGGAGACAACTGGCTACAACTTTGATGAGAGACATCCAAGCCAAAATGCACCGACTAGGTGATGAATTTGGAGCCAGAAGTCGGATAAGAGTTGTTGACTAAAAGCCACCAACCATACACCAACCCACCTACCATGCACCAAGCCACCAACCATGCATCAAGCTTCCATTTTTGACAATTTTCATATTCTTATAGCTTGTAGTCAGATTATGTACATGTACAAATTGGCTTATAGGATTAGTATAAATAGACCCAACCTCTTTGTATTAGAGGCATTCAATTTGAAGTAAGTTAGAATTCAATTTTGAAGTAAGTTTTAAGAAAGTTTAAGTATTTGTGAGAGTTTTCTTTCTCTTCTTCACCATTCTCTTTGCAATTTCATTTTTGTTCTTTAAATTCTGAGTTCTTCCTTCCCATCCATGGAAGGCTAGGCTCTCATAATCAATCCAAGGGATTAGCCATCTTGATGTTTAATTTGGAGATCTTGTTTAACTTGTTCATATTGCTTAATTGTTATTCAAGTTTCTCTTCTTCCTCTTTTAATTTTGATCTTGATTGAATTGCTTAATTTGATTTGGATGTTTATGTGATAATAGCTTTATTATCATGTATTCAAGAGGATCACATAGAATAAACAATTTATTAAAGCTTTTTGATGGATTGTTTAGCTTGGTTAAATTCTTGATCTTAAGTTAATCTATGTTTGGATGGTGCTTACTTTATCTAACATTGGTTAATTAAATCCTAGATGCTTATCTAGTAGAGGATTCTTGGATCATGTTGAGGCGTCTTGATGTGATCTAAGGCCAAGAACATGGTTAGCGATTAAGTGAATTCCTTGTGATCAATGATGGATTAAACTCAAGATCGGTAAATTTCCTTGGATTGGTTAATTTGTTAATTACTTTCCTTTAATTCAATTAATGTATTATCTTTTCAAATCATCAAAACCCCCCCCCTTTTAATTATCTTGATATGATTAAATCTTTGTTCTTTTTGGATCCTTGAGAGACGATTCGGTTCATGCTCTATACTACAAATTATTTTCCGAACCGGTAATTTTTATTATTTGACGAGGTCTCGACAACCTCTTGTCAAATTTGGCGCCGTTGCCGGGGATCCAAAGGCAACTATTTGATCATTTCATCTAACTCTAACAATTGTGTTTGTTTTGTTTTTGAAGCATTTTCAAGTGGAATTCGGCTGAAATTGGGTAAAGGGCATCCTGTCAAGATTTTGGTTTGGTAACATATCTCTGATTGATCTAAATTTTGGTAGGATAATGAAAATCGTTATTTTGAGAAAGGCTCACTATATAGTGAGGTCACCCTTATTTTTGCCAAATTCCATCGTTTAGACCACTTTTTCAATTTTTTAAAATTTTTTATTATTCTGTTAGATAGAATTTCTGCGTAGATTTCACTCTGTGGTAGTCCCATAATTTTTAAAAATCTGTAGATATGTTTTCTGTAATTATTTTGTGTGTATATTTAGACTTGTTTTTGTGATTTTGTGTTTGATCATTAATCTAATGGAGCATAGACTTGATGAGTTGGCTTATCTGGTGGGGCAGTTGGCAGTGGAACAACATCACTTACCTGTGCAAGAACCTGTAGGATTTTGTAGTATATGTTGTAGTTCTTATCATCCCACATATGCTTGCACCACATTACAAGATGATGGTTCTATATTTCATGACTATTCTGTTGATGCAACAGGTGTATTTCTTGGTGAACCACAATACCAACAGCTTGGATATGATCCTTATTCTACCATATATAACCATGATTGGGGAGATCATCCTTGGTTCGAACCTTATGTTGAACCAATCAGTCTATACCAAAGAAATATGCAGCAAGAAGAAGCCCCAATAAGCATGGAATCGAGCCTACACTAGAGGATTTGGTGAAACAATTTGCTCGTAACAACATCCAATTCCAGCAGAGAAGCTATAGTACAAAACGTGAAGACCCAAGTTGGTCAACTTACATCTTCATTGAGTCAGTTGAGCAAGCAACAGATGCAGAAATCTGATTCTGTAAAACATGAGATCATTGATGAGAAAAAATCAATTGATGATTTGTGTGCTGAATTTGCTAGTTTTTATGATTTTGATGATTCTGTTTGTTGTACTGGTTGTGATGGTGATATGTTGTGTAATGCATGTCTTTGAGATTCTTTGCCTTTTTGAGACATGATGAATCTTTTTCAGCAGATTATGTAGCAATTCAATCTACAGAAGTAGTGAAGCCAACAAAATTGGAGTCCATTGTGGCTAAAAACCTCCTTACTGATGAGGAGGAGAGGTTGCTACCCATTTTGAGGGAGAATCTGAGAGCATGCACACTTGCAGACATTCCTAGCGTTAGCCCTTCCATATGCATGCGTAGGATTTTACTTGAAGACGGAGTTAAGCCAATAAAGCAGCCCCCGAGGAGACTAAACTATCTGATTTTGGATGTGGTGATCCATTACACTGGCTATGGTGTGGCTGCTGGAACGTTAATTCTTCTACTATCCATAGGGAGTTTTCTTTCCACACTTTTATTTCATTTTTCTAGTTGTTGTTTTCTTTTTGTTTTTACTGTTTTACTATTGTTTTTAATATTGTTTCTGTATTTATTTGACTGTTACAATTTATTATTTTCTGTTGTTGTTTCTGCTGTTTGTGTTGTCTGTTTCTATTTTTGCTTCTGTTTTGCTGTACTGTTAATGTTTGTCTTTTATTACTTTTTTTTTCTATTTCTGTTTTTATTTTTTGTTTTGTCTGTTGTGTTTATTTTCTGTTTTCTATATAAATCTTTGTTGGAAAAAAAAAAGCCACGCTTAAGGTCAATGGCCAGAAATTGAATCATTATTGGGAGGACCCATGGATCGTGCAAAATCTTCAATCACGCTGGCTAAAAACATTAAAAGTAGCGCTTCTTGGGAGCCAACCCAAGTTTTCTAACTTTTTCATTTTTTCAAACTTTGACTTATTTGCATTCACAGGAATCAAGACAGAAAATCGGTGCCGAGCAAGAAAATCTATCAGAGTTTGATTTTTCTGTCTTAATTTTGTTTGTTTTTCATTGACAGATGATTTTTCACTGGTTAAATGGCGGATAACGGTACTCCGTGAAAAAAAAAATTTCGGTCCTTTCAGTTACCCACAAACACTGAAATATGTATAAAATTTTACTAATTTTTTTCCCTTCTTCTTTGTTTATTTCGAAATGGATAATCAGCTTGTTAACCTCCGCAAGCAATTCCCCTCTCTCTCTCAAAATGCTTTAACTAACATTTATTGTGCAAGGTTTGAGAGATTAAGGATGCTTATGCACAAAGGCATCCTTGCGGATATACGCTGGTTAATCGAAGCAAAGGTCCGACTCAGAGGTGAATTTTCTGACGCTCTTGTTTCATATATGCCAGGGCTAGGCAAAAGTTCATATGCAAAGAAGAGAAGAGCAAAAAGGTTACGGGTTTGCTATAAATGTGCAAGATGGACCTGTAACACAAAATGCAAATCAATTGGAATGACGTCTATAAACCGAGATGATAAAATTAACTTCATAAAGGATGGCATGAGTAAGGAGTCTTTAGATAACATTCTATTGACTCTTGAGACGCATCCTAGTGGAGATGTGCAGAGAGTACTTCTAGATTTATGGCCAATATTCCAAGATGAACATGAGCGATATAGTCTCGGGAATCTGACTCAAAAAGACCCTGTTTGCCAATTTTTAAGAAAATTGGATGGGAAGCCGACCATCGGCCCATAGAGAGCTTCAAGACGTTACTGGACGTAAAACCAGTGGAAAATGTGAGCCACAATCACACCTCCTGTAAGTATTTTTTTTATTTTTTATTTTTCCTTTTTTTCTTCTTGTTTATTAAAAAAAATCAAAAAAAAATCAAAAAAATCAACAAAAAAAAAATTAGCCGTATTTTTTGAAATATGTGTTGCATATTTTCAAATTTCTTCTGACACATATAGATTAGCCTTTTATCTTTGTCATATAGCTATTATCATTTCTGTACTTATTTTTCAAACTTATCTGATGCGAAGATCTACCCCTCTTTTATAGGTGTAATTATTACCTTTGAGTTTTGATGCCTTTAAATGTTGCACTTTGCTCTCTTCAGATCATTGTTAAGGTGAGAGTACAAAAAAAAAAAAGCAAAAGAGAAAAAAAAAATAGAAAATGGAAGTCACTTCAGTTCGTCGGATCAAGAGTGTTTGTGTCTTTTGTGGATCTAATCCTGGTAAAGATAAAGAGTTTGTAAATATTGCACACCATCTTGGTCGAGTGCTAGCTGAGAGAGAAATCCATTTAGTTTACGGAGGAGGTAGTCTTGGGTTAATGGGTTGTGTAGCGACTGCTGCACATTTAGGAGGTGGCAAAGTCCTTGGTGTCATTCCCCTTTATCTACCAAAGAAGCCCATTGGAAAAACATTAGGGGATGAAGTAATGGTATTTTGCATGCACCAACGCATGAGCATTATGATAGCAAATGCTGATGCCTTTATTGCCCTACCTGGTGGTTTTGGAACTTTGGAAGAGCTCTTTCAAATTATATCCTGGTTACAGCAGAACTTTCACCAAAAACCCATAGGTATATTAAATGTTAATGGTTTTTATGACAGTTTGTTTTGTTTTCTTGATCATGCTGTAGAAAAAGGGTTCATCTCACAAGTGACACGTCAAAGTCTTGTAACTGCTGCAACTCCTGAACAATTGCTCGATCAACTAAATGAATTTGTACCACAACGTGATCCAGTAATGGCTCCATGGAATTGGGAACAAGGCAGCAGCAGTAAAAAGCCAAAACTTGATTTGAATTTGTCTCTGTGAATTTTTGTTTTCTCTTACGGTTTTAGTTTTTTGTAATTTTTCTTATTTCAGGCTCGATTTGCAGTTTTCTGGTAAGACCTTCTACACTCTACCTATCTTTATTTTGACATTGGGGACAATGTCTTTAATTAGTTGGGGGGAGGGATAGTTGACATTACCATGTACATAGTTTAGTAAAAAAAAAAAAAACTAACAAGCTAATCTTTATTGTTACTAACTTATTAGATGTATGATGGCAGAGTAAGGAGTAGTTTTGCTCTTGAGACGCATCTTAACTTGCATTTCATAGTATGTCTTAAATTATTTTGTTCTTGCATATTAAAAAAAAATTAAAAAATTAAAAAATTAAAAAATTAAAAAATTAAAAAAAAAATTCATTTTGATCTTTTCAATTGATTTTGATACAAGCATGTGTTGAATCTGAGCTTAATTGATGATAAAAGTATGCAAAACAGTTTATAGTTGAATCATTTTCATGATATACATGTGTATATGATTGTGGATATTAGGAAGAATGCATGGTTGAATTGAGTGAATGTTTCATACCTTTGTGAGTTTTGGGCTTTTCCAAGTTTGATACTTACACTTGGTTATTTTCTTTCATGAGTGATGTCAATTATGAATTTATTTTCTAGAACTTGCATTGAATCGATTTGAGATTACATTGGTCTGTATGTTGCATGAAAATGACAGAAGCATTTTTTTTTTACTTAGCTGCTTGGGCCAAATAAACCTACCTTGCATTTATCCAAATATTAACTCCCTCTGAGCCTATTTGTCTATTCTTTGTTCTTAGCTCATTACAAGCTTTGAGTGAAAAACCATGTTTTACCTTACCTTAGGGAATGGGAGAGCATTGATTTTCTTATTGGAGAAGTTCTTTTGCTTGCAATGATTTAAGTGTGGGGGAATTGGTGTGCTGATACGAAATGCTTGGTACACAAAAAAAAAACAAAAAAACAAAAAATAAATAAAAAATAAAAAAAGAAAAAAAGAAAAAAAAATAAAAGAATAGAAAAAGGAAGGAATGTGTAAAGAGAATGAGCATTTTATGGTTTTGGGTAAAAAATTTATTCTTTCCACGTGAGTTACTCCTCAATGCTCTTTTATTCTCTTTGGTTTTAACCTGCTATTATCCATATTGTTCCCTTCCTTCACCTTATAAGTTCCATTACACCCTTTTTGAAAGACCTCTTGATTTTTGCAATTTATTTGATATAAGTAGTGGAGAATTGATGTATATGCAAGCCTATGGTAAAATACTTTCATAATTTGACTGAGTTGAGCGTAAACAGTTAACCTAAACACCTTGTGTGATTTGAGTGTCACTTGTGAAGAATTTTACTTAATCTGAACATGCCTATTTCTGATTAAAGCATGATTATGCTATACTTTATTCTCAATTGATTTGATTCAACTATTCTTTGTTAAGCATATTTGACTTATTAATTATGGTTTATATTTGATACAATGTTTGTATTTAAAAAATTAGTTGAATTGATTAAATAAAATATTACATGTTTGTGGGTATCATCCTGGTAAACCCTCACGAGACTACAACTCGTCCATTAGGGACACCTAGGGGTTTAAAGGCTTGTGGCACATGCTAAGTGCCATCGTGTTTTCCTACGAAAATGGATTAGATTAGGTATAATTAGTTTTTATGCTTTTAGTTTAATAATATGATGTTTCTTGTTTTTCTTTAGTTTTGTTCTTATGTGTTTTGCCCAGGAGTGCAAAAGCTTAAGTGTGGGGGAATTTGATCAATCAATTTGAGACACACATGTTAGCTTTGTATTAGGCTTTATTAGATGTTTATTGTGCCCAATATTAGTGTTTTAGATGAGTTTAATGTTGTTGGGCTTCATTGGACTTTAATGCAAATATTGAATAATTTTCGGATTTTGATGCATTTTAACCTTTCTTCCTTGGTTAGGCCATAACTTGGGACTTGATGATCCAATTGAGGTGATCTTGGTGTCTTTGGAAAGCTAAGACAATGCTCTACAAGTTTCATGAAGAACTCAAGAGCTGGATCGGACTTCTAAGGGTCCAAAACATCCTTGCAATACAGAGTGAGTTTGCTGTCACGGAACCATCTGGGCAGTATGCACATATTGGACTATATAGTGGGTTATAGGCCTCGTCTTAGGCTGAAACTTGGTCATTTGAAAGATAAGACCCATATCTCCAACTTCACTGAAGACCATTTTGTCAATAGATGTCGTTTTAGGCATGATAATGAAGCTACAAGTTGGTCTGAATTTGGAAACACGTTCTTCCAACCTAACTTGAGGTAGGTGCAGTGTTTTTGGCATTTCTGGAGTTCTAAAAGTCCAAATGACATGATTCAAATTGGAGATTTTCAAGGAGACAACTGGCTACAACTTTGATGAGAGACATCCAAGCCAAAATGCACCGACTAGGTGATGAATTTGGAGCCAGAAGTCGGATAAGAGTTGTTGACTAAAAGCCACCAACCATACACCAACCCACCTACCATGCATCAAGCTTCCATTTTTGACAATTTTCATATTCTTATAGCTTGTAGTCAGATTATGTACATGTACAAATTGGCTTATAGGATTAGTATAAATAGACCCAACCTCTTTGTATTAGAGGCATTCAATTTGAAGTAAGTTAGAATTCAATTTTGAAGTAAGTTTCAAGAAAGTTTAAGTATTTGTTAGAGTTTTCTTTCTCTTCTTCACCATTCTCTTTGCAATTTCATTTTTGTTCTTTAAATTCTGAGTTCTTCCTTCCCATCCATGGAAGGCTAGGCTCTCATAATCAATCCAAGGGATTAGCCATCTTGATGTTTAATTTGGAGATCTTGTTTAACTTGTTCATATTGCTTAATTGTTATTCAAGTTTCTCTTCTTCCTCTTTTAATTTTGATCTTGATTGAATTGCTTAATTTGATTTGGATGTTTATGTGATAATAGCTTTATTATCATGTATTCAAGAGGATCACATAGAATAAACAATTTATTAAAGCTTTTTGATGGATTGTTTAGCTTGGTTAAATTCTTGATCTTAAGTTAATCTATGTTTGGATGGTGCTTACTTTATCTAACATTGGTTAATTAAATCCTAGATGCTTATCTAGTAGAGGATTCTTGGATCATGTTGAGGCGTCTTGATGTGATCTAAGGCCAAGAACATGGTTAGCGATTAAGTGAATTCCTTGTGATCAATGATGGATTAAACTCAAGATCGGTAAATTTCCTTGGATTGGTTAATTTGTTAATTACTTTCCTTTAATTCAATTAATGTATTATCTTTTCAAATCATCAAAACCCCCCCTTTTAATTATCTTGATATGATTAAATCTTTGTTCTTTTTGGATCCTTGAGAGACGATTCGGTTCATGCTCTATACTACAAATTATTTTGCGAACCGGTAATTTTTATTATTTGACGAGGTCTCAACAACCTCTTGTCAGTACCCTAATCTAGATTTATCATGAGGGTCTCTAGAATATTTGAGTAGAGTGTTTAGCTTTTTGGAGCTGCCCACAAATTTACTGAGATCCTTAGTTAGTTCCTTTATCTCTAATTGAAGTTTATTAACCTCATCAGTCATATTGGACTCAGAGGATGTTTTTAAAAGAGTGTTTTCAGTTTTTAGTTTTTTCACAAAAGATTTCAAGCTCTTGTTTTTCTGAAAACGCTTTTCCATAATCCTTAAATAAAATTGAAAATTTTCTTTTGAGAGATTTGTATTCAACAGCTAAGATAGATGAGTTGTTTAACAGTTCATCAAAAGCTTCTTGAAGATTAAGGTCAGAGTTTGTTACCTCATCTTCTTCCTCTTCAAAGAATATGCTTGCCATGAGGCATAGGTTGGCTTCTTCTTCTGCTTCCTCTTCATATCAGTAGATGAGAGGTCAAGGTCTTCCCATGTGGCCATTAATCCTCTTTTCTTCTTTGAAAAGAATCTATTTTTCTCCTTCTCCTTGTTCAGCGAAAGGCATTCAGCTTTGATGTGTCCAGGCTTCTTGCACTCATAACATATGATTGGACTCTTGTCTTTTGTCTCAGTCTTGTCCTTTGGAGGTCTACGTTCAAAGTATTTTCCCCGCATGCCTCCTTTCTTTTTCCACATTGCTTGTATTTTTCTGGAGATGAAAGATAGTTTGTCATTGTCTGAGACATCTTCTCCAGATGATTCAGTCTCATTTGAAGATTCTTCAGCTTTAAGTGCTTTGGACGCACTTCCTTTGTGAGCTTTGAAATAACCAAGTGAAACACAAGAAGGGGGGTTGAATTGTGTTTCTTAACCCTTTTTGTTAAATAAAATATTTTCCTTTTAACAAACGATTGAATACAGCGAAGGATAAAGTTTAACAAGTAAAGAACTTAGAAACACGGCTCAGTCCTATTGGACTCTAAGGATTTTGAAAAGCCTTTTAAGAAAACAGTTAACACGTTCAGATAACCAATTAAAAAGTCTTTGTTAATAAACACAATAGTAAACCCCAGAAGTTAGTGAATATAATAAAACACACTAGAAGAGAGGAGAAGCTTACACACGAGATTTATCCTGGTTCACTCTTACCAACCAAGAGTTATGTCCAGTCCCTTCAACCAGAAGGATTTTCAACTAATCTTTTTCAGATTACAAGTATTAATCACCTCTTCAGGTTACAAGTATTTTCAACCTCTTCAGGTTCAACCACACCAGTATTCTTTTATACACAGCCTCTTCAGGCTTACAACGCTACGATGAATAAGAATAAGTAGATGAATGCTTGAGTTTGAAACTCACTAACAAATGAGAATAGACAATGAATCTCAAGATTTTTTCTTTTTACACGTATATATAAATCCAAGAAGAGATAAAGCTTTTTAGTCTTTGTAAAATGCTTCGGCAAAGATCATCTTTCTTCAAGTGCTGCTCCTTCTATTTATATGAAAGAACAAGATGAGCAGGCTTCATGAGCTTCATCGTCCAACGGAAACATTTATTACCGTTCTGAGTAGCATTAAAGACATCTACTGAAAACGTGCTGAGCTTCTTCTGAAAAGTGACTTTGATTCTAAGAGATTTCCAATCATGTGATAACAAAGTCCTGATTTGTCTGAGATCGCAAAAAGTTCCTTATTTGCAGATCTTTGTAGTTGTTAGACAATGTCAGCAAAAAGTGGCTCAGTTGACTTCTTCTATTGCCGTGAGCTGTCAGAGTTCTTTTCCAGCATTTAATGGGGAACAATTATTCATTTTTGAATTTTAACTTGGACGAGAGCTTGAGCTTAAACTTTGTAATAGAGATTTGAGTCTGAGCTTTAACAAAAGGAATAGTAACAGTAAACACATACAATCATTGGACGCACATGAAGCATATGACGCAGTGGACGCAAGAAAGGTTTCGTAGAATCCGTATTGGACGCAGACTATCAAACTATTTGTTTTATAAAAACTTCATTGAAGAATTGTTAAAATAATTGTAACAGAGTCAATATAGAAAGGAATTAAAGTTTTATCAAAAACACTCTTTCGAAACACTTACTTGTTCAAGCTTAATAAATATTTTTGTTATCTTCAAAACTTAACAGGGAAAGCTTGAGCTTTTTGACATTAGTGCTAAACCTTTTATAAGAATTTGGTTTCAACAAGCTTTAAGGGCAATTGATTTCCCTTTTCTTGAGCTTTCCTCTTCTTGGAGCTCAAGCTCATGAACTTTGAGGGAACCTAGGAGTTTCTCCATGGTAAGAGAAGCTAAGTTCTTTGCTTCTTGTATGGCAGTAACCTTAGGTCTCCATTGTCTGAAAAAACTTCTAAGAATTTTTCTGATATGATCTTGATTATCATATGTCTTTCCCAGAGATCTTAAGGTATTGATTATTGTTTGGAATCGTCCAAACATTTGATCAATATTTTCATGTTCTCCCATTTTGAAGAGTTCATACTGGTGAACTAGCATGCTTATTTTTTATTCTTTGACTTGAGAGGAACCTTCATGTGCTAAAGCCAGAGTATCCCATATCTCTTTAGCTGTTTCACAGCTATGAACTTTGTCGTGTTCTGATCTGGTGATGGTGCACATAAGGTAGTGCTTGGCTTTCGAGTTTAACTGGTGCCTGGTTTGTTGTCCTTTCGTCCATTGTGGTTGAGGAAGTTCTAGTCCTTCAGCGTTGGTGGACATTTGATAGCCATTCTGGACTAGGTCCCAAATGTCCATATTTTGTGCATCAAAAAATGTAATCATCCTCTTCTTCCAATAATCATAGTCATTTCCATTGAATAGAGGTGGCCTGTTCACAGCTTGTCCTTCATTCTCCATTTAAGGTAGTACTGGATCTTTTCCTCTGCACTGTTAGGTGCTCAACCCAAGAGGCTGAGCTCTAATACCAATTGAAGTAAACAAGTGAAACACAAGAAGGGGGGTTGAATTGTGTTTCTTAACCTTTTTGGAAAACTTTTCGTTAATTAGCAAATTAATTAAGACAATGGTTGAAACAATAAAACACAATGGACGAATAAAAACTTCTCAGTCCAATTGGACGCTAAAAAGGTTTTGTAATATTTCACTTTGAACGTAGTTAAAAAGTTCTAAGTTTTATCTTATAACCTTTGTTAAGAAAACAATGGCAATCCTCAGATGTTAGTGAATATATAAAACACAAGAGGAGGGAAGAGAAGCTTACATAAGATGTTTATCCTAGTTTACTCTCACAAACCGAGAGCTACGTCCAGTCCCTTCAAGCATAAGGATTTTCCACTAATCTTTTACAAAGATTACAAGTATTGTCCACCTCTTCAGGTACACAAGTATTATCAACCTCTTCAGGTTTTAAGACCCAAGTATTCTTTTATACCTAGCCTCTTCAGGCTTAAACAACCATGTTGAATATAGGAAGATGTAGAAGGTGCTTTAGTTTTTAACTCACTACAGGTGAGGATAGAAAATAAATCTCAAGACTTGAACTCTATATAAGAGTATGAGTACTTAGAAGAATGAAAGCTTTGATTCTTTTACATTTTTGATCACACAGATTGCTACAATCGCTTTTTATCTTCTTCAAAGACATTTTTATATATAGGTGAGAGCATTTGGAGCAGTCTTCATAAGCTTCTTTGTCCAACGGAAACATTTATTACCGTTCTGAGCAGTATTAAATGTATAAGCTGATATCGTGTGGAACTTCTTCTGAAAAGACACTTTGATTATCAGGAATGTCCAAGAATATGATAGCTAAGTCTTGACTTATCTGAGTGCGCAGAAAGTTCCTTATTTGCAGGTCTTTGTAGTTGTTAGCGGTGTCAGCTAAGCGGCTTTGTTGACTTCTTTTGTATTGTACTTTGTCAGAGTTCTTCTCAACATTTAATGATGAATAGTTTCTTCATATTTGAACTTGAGCTTTTGGACGAATACTTTGAACCTGAGCTTAGTAAGGAGATGTTTGGACAATCCAATATAATATTCTTTAAAAAACAATTTAAAAGGTATTGGACGAATACTTAGTTTCCTTTAGCTCAATAAAGAATGGACGCACGTACAAGTAACAGATTGTTAACACCTTGTTTCCTTGTTATAAGATTTATCAAAACAGTTTAGAAACGAGTTATGTGAGTCTTTTACTTATTCATTCTAATTTAAAACTTTTGTTATCTTCAAAACTTTACGGGGTATTAATTCTTTAAACATTTTGGTTCCAAACCTGATTTCACAAAGGTTCTTTGGTTCCAACACTTCTTGGGAGGCAACCCAAGTTTTCTAACTCTATCATCTTTCAAACTTTGACTTATTTGAAATCACAGGAATCGAGACAGATAATCGGTGCCAAGCAATAAAATCTATCAGAGTTTGATTATTCTATCTTAATTTTGTTTGTTTTTCATTGACAGATGATTTTTCACCAGTTAAATGGCAGATAACGGTACTCCATGAAAATCTTTTTAGGTCCCTTCAGTTACCCACAAACATTGAAATCTGTATAAAATTTTACTTAATTTTTTTTCTTCTTGCTTTCTTTCAAAATGGATAATTAGCTTGTTAACCTGCGCAAGCGATTCCCTTCTCTCCCTCAAAATGTTTTAACTAACATTTATTGTGCAAGGTTTGAGAGATTGAGGATGCTTATGCACAAAGGCATCCCTGCGGATATACGCTGATTAATTGAAGCAAAGGTCCGAATAACAGGTGAATTTTCTGTCGCTCTTGTTTCATATATGCCAGGGCTAGGCAAACGTTCATATGCAAAGAAAAGAAGAGTAAAAAGGTTACAAGTCTGCTTTAAATGTGCAAGATGGACCTGTAACACAAAATGCAGATCAATTGGAATGGCGTCCATAAGTCGATTTGATAGAATTCACTTCATTAAGGATTGCATGAGTAAGGAGTCTTTAGATAACATTCTACTGACTCTTGAGACGCATCCTAGTAGAGATGTGCAAAAAGTACTTCTCGATTTATGGCTAATATTCCAAGATGAACATGAGCGTTCTAGTCTTGGGAATCTGATTCGAAAAAACCTTGTTTTCCAATTTTAAAGAAAATTGGATAGGAAGCCGACTATCGGCCCATAAAGATCATTCAAATAGTTATTGGATGTAAAACCAAAGGAAAATGTGAGCCACAATCACACCTACTGTAAGTATTGTTTTTATTTTTAATTTTTTTCTCTTTTCTTCTTGTTCGTTAAAAAAATTTCAACATAAAAATAATTAAAAAAAATTAGCCTTATTTTTTGAAATATGCATTGCATATTTTCAAACTTCTTCTGACACATATAGAATAGTCTCTTATCCTTTTCATATAACTATTATCATTATTGTGCTTATTTTCAAAATTACCTGACACACGGATCTACCACTCCTTTATAGGTGTAATTCTTACATTTGGGTTTTGATTCCTTTAAATAATGCACTTTGCTCTCTTCATATCGTTGATAAGGTGAGAGTACAAAAAAAAATGGAAGTAACTTCAGTTTGTCGGATCAAAAGTGTTTTTATCTTTTGTGGATGTAATCCTAGAAAGGATAAAGAGTTTGTAAATATTGCAAACCATCTTGGTCGAGTACTAGCTGAGAGAGAAATCCATTTAGTTTACGAAGGAGGTAGTCTTGGGTTAATGGGTTGTGTAGCAACTGCTGCACATTTAGGAGGTGACAAAGTCCTTGGTGTCATTCCTAGTCCTTTAGCTATTGGCAATCCCACTGGAAAAATAGTAGGGGATGAAGTAATGGTATCTTGCATGCACCAACGCATGAATATTATGATAGCAAATGCTGATGCCTTTATTGCCCTACCTGGTGGTTTTGGAACTTTGGAAGAGATCTTCCAAATTGCATCCTGGTCACAGCTGAACTTTCACCAAAAACCTATAGGTATATTAAATGTTAATGATTTTTATGACAATTTGTTTTGTTTTCTTGATCATGCTGTGGAACAAAGGTTCATCTCACAAGCAACACGTCAAATTCTTGTAACTGCTGCAATCCTTGAAAAATTGCCCGATCAACTACATGAATTTGTACCACAACATCATCCAGCAATGACTCCACTAAATTGGGAACAAGGCAATAATAACAAAAAGCAAAAACTTAATTTGACTTTGTCCTTGTGAATTTTTGTTTTCTCTTATGGTTTTAGTTTTTTTGTAATTTTTCTTATTTCAGGTTCGATTTGCAATTTTTTGGTAAGATATTTTACATTATACCTATCTCTATTTTGACATTGGGGACAATGTCTTAAATTAGTTAGGGGAGGAATAGTTGACATTGCCATGTACATAGTTTATTTAAAAAAAAACACTAACCAACTAATTTTTATTGTTACTACCTTCTTAGTTTATTTTAAAAAAAAACTACTGTTTTGCTCTTGAGACGCATCTTAACTTGCATTTCATAGTAGGTCTCAAATCATTTTGTTCTTGTATATACATACATATATATATATATAATCATTTTGATCTTTTCAAATTAATTTTGATGCAAGCATGTGCTGAATCTAAGCTTAATTGATGATAAAAGTATGCAAAATAGTTTATAGTTGAATTATTTTCATGATATACATGTATATATGACTGTGAATATTAGGAAGAAAGCATAGTTGAATTGTGTGAATGTTCCATACCTTTGTGAGTTTTGTGCTTTTCCAAGTTTGATACTTACACTTGGTTAATTTTCTTTCATGAGTGATGTAAATTATGAATTTATTTTCTAGAACTTGCATTAAATCGATTTGAGATTACATTGGTCTGTATGTTGCACGAAAATGACAGAGGCATTTTTCTTGACTTAGCTGCTTTGGCCAAATAAACCTACCTTGCATTTATCCCATTGTTAACCTCATTTGAGCCTATTTACCTATTCTTTGTTCTTAGCTCATTACAAGCCTTGAGTGAAAAACCATGTTTTACCTCACCTTAGGGAATAGGAGAGCATTGATTTTCCTATTGGAGGAGCTCTTTCCCTTGTAATGATTTATGTAACATCCCTAAATTTTGATTCTAATCTTAATTCTAGCTTAACTAAATCATATGGAAGTCCTAGTGTAATTTTCTGGAATTGGGATAAATTGGGAATTTTTAGAAACCACCAAGGGTATTTTGGTCATTTTACACCCTCAGTGGCAATTTTGTGATTTCTCATTCAAGTGGAGGGCAAAGTTGACAATTCAACTTCACCCCCTTTCTTCATATTGGAGCCGTGCATGTTGGATGATCAAATGGTCATCTTCTTAAAAATATCAAGGTCTCCATAGCCAAGGTTTTCCAAGCTTTCAAGGTCCAAAGTAAGTGTTTTTACTCATCTTTTGGCTTAGGTTATTTGATGGTTATTGATCACCTTCATCTCTTCTTCAATCCTATGGTTTTAGTTTAATGGAGAACTCATGTTCATCTTTAAGAATCAAGAACACAAATTCTAAAGTTCTTGTATGATTTGGTTGTTTTGAAGGAAGTTGAAGAGGAAGTTTTCTTAAGAATTTTGGTTGGTTTGATATCACCTCCAGCCTAGTTCTTGTCCTAAATCATTGCTAGGTGAGTGTGGGTTGATTTGTGATATGCTATGGTGTTATTTAGGGTGTAAGTTTAAGTCTTGAGGATAAGAACTTCTATGTGTTAAGGTTGTTTTTCAATGTTTGGATTGTTACTTGTATTCAATGGTATGGATGCATGAGAATGATTGGATTTGCTACCTGTTATTCAATGAAATGAATGAATGAATGAATGAATGAATGAATTGATGAATGAATGAATAAATGAATGGAGTTTAAGATAAGAGGTGCATAATCAAATGTTGATTTTTTTATGTCTGTGAATCGATTCACAAGATATGTGAATTGTAACACCCTCAATTGAGTGTCACATTTTTAAAATTTTAAACAATTAAATTCTAAACAATTTCCTTTACTAAAAAGTTCTTTCTTAATCTAGTGATGTAACATGCACAGATAAAATATACAATTAATATTACATGGGTTTTATTTATTTAAGTTCTTTTTTTCTACAAGGTTACTTATATAATTTTACACATACATATTTTTTACACACTTTATTCTACAATTACATCCTTTTTCACACTAGTTATAAACATATATACAAAACAGACATTTTCCCTCTTCTACATCGGTGGGTCATCATCAATGAACCCATTATGATGTGAGGGTCCTAAAGCTGATGTCCTGTGAGCACGGTGCCACCTCGGGTTTCGTGCTGAAGAGACGGTGGATCTCTCATAAGGGACTTGGCGGGTTGTGGCACTCCAGATGTCATCAAAAGGCATGTGCAACTCAACAGAAATAGGAAGAGAAAACATAGTTATGGGATTTCCATCATAAGTCCTCCTCAAGGAAATGGTAAATCCACCCACATACGTAACTCGTTCCTCTAGCAATTCAACGTGCCAAGCATCTGGCCCTTCGTGAAAGTCGATGATAATGAATCCAAAGAAATCATTGATCGACATCTTTTAAAACATACAGAAAATATAATATTCACACAAAAGGGGTGAGATTCTTAATATCATCATAAATACCAATAAAAATGTATAAAAATAACACATATCAATTTAAAGTCAATATCCACACGTAAAGTCATATTTAATCAAATATAATGACATACCAACCTCATAATCCACATAGGTAATGCAAATATGACAACTGACCATGCAGATGCATACAAATGACTCATACTCCATGGAGCTAAACACAACAAGTCGGAGAGAGTGATTGGGAGTACATGTTCCGTATCAGTTAGCCAACAAGTGCTAACAAATCATTTGCGCATACGGCTCACGCGAACACTCTCCACCAATCGTGAGTGGACCAGTGTATAGTCGAGATCGTCGGTGTTTTGCAATCATAATACCACGGCACAGTCCCAGCCGGCCACTTGTGGAGTTTCCGGACCCCCGACGACTCCAAGATCATTGAAGATCTTCACTCGGCCATTCGCACCCGCACTAAGGTGTAAGCTCAATCTCCTAAGCTTAAAGCCTTAACAAGAAGTCTCATACAGACTATCACAATGTAGATATTCTCAAAATATATTTGTATAATCCTTTCGGGATTTAAGCTATTATTTCTTTAAGATTAGCGTCAACTGTCCTATCTAGGGTCATGTCTACGTCGGCCCCGATAGTAGTACCGTTGTTTCTCAATTATATGATGCAAAAAGTCACGTAACACATCTGTTACGGTTTTCAAATCGTGTAAAGTATTTTTTGTAAATTTTCAATCGCGTAACCCATTTTCTGTATGTTTTCAATCGCGTAGGGTATTTTTCACAAAAACTAATTTATTTCATAATAAATAAATTATTTTCAAGTTTATTTTTATTTTCTTATTACCAAATAAATAAAAATAATTATTTAAACCTTTAAAATAAATTCTCAAAATTTCTCTCCATGAACAAGAATATCTTTCAAAACTATAAATTTGATAAAGTCCTATATTCTCATATTTTCGAAAATTCAAGATTTATTCTAAATAATTACTAAATTCATCAAAATAATTATTTTCCATAATCATCATATTTAATTTAAAGTTATAAATTTTTCTTAGATAATTTCTCTATGCTTTTGAGAATACTAACCATAATAATATAACGTTAAATAAATCTAAGTATCAAACTAAAATATATGCATATTCTAAACAAGGTATAAAGCTAAGTATCAAACATAATATGATCATGAATCTTAAATTAAATCAAGCAAGATGACACTTGACACTAGTCATGGTTTTTAACACATAAAAACAAGTCATCACATATAACAAGTTATTTTATACCATAATATTGGTTGATAAAGAAAGCTCCCCCTTACCTTAGTTTTAATCTAGCTCTTCCAACAAGACTTCTTGACTTCTATCAATATAGTATCACAAAGAAACATAACCACATATCATTTAAAACATCATAACAATTTTAAAGATTGATCATGGACTAACCCAATGATCTACAACCTTGAAATCTTAACTTAAAAGTGAAAGAAATAGAATTTCTCTAGCTTCTTGGCCTCTTTTTGAGAAAGTCTTAACTAGAGATATTCTTAGAATAACACTAAGATACTAAGGCAATGTTTAGAAATTTGGCAAGGGTTTGGGAAGGATTTTTGGGAACCAAGGCCGTGGCCTATGGGAGGGGAAACCGTGAGCTTATGGAGAAGAAGAAGAGAGAATTTTGGTGTGGGGACTTATGCTTGAATCACTTGCTATTTATAGGGAAAAGTTAGGATACATAAGGGATTAAAATTTGGAGAAATTCCCCGTAGGGTGGCCGGCCCTTCATGAGCTTGCAAGAAGAGTTGGTCTTCAATTTTGCCACCTTAAGACATTAATGGCATGGTGAATCACCATGGTGATTCACCTTGGTCATTAATGTTTACCATGAGTCACCACTTGAGTCACCAAGTGACATTAATGCATTGGAGATATTTTCTTAAGATTTTTATCAGTAAGTTTTACCCAATGGACAAAGATCAGTAACCATTGTCCAATGGACAATAGGATGTACCCAAAATCACCCAGAGATTTTATTAGCTCATAAAATCCCTAAAAATGGAAAGTGATAAAATCTGTTAACGGATTTGAAAACTGAACTTCCATTAAATTATAAAAACTCCTCAAGGGTATTTGGGACCAAAAATAAAAATATTTTATTTTATTTTTCAGAATGGCCTGGAATTAACTTCTAAGGTTAAGTCCAGTTAAATTTGATTTAATTAAACTCACAGAAATTCCTAAAAATCATTTATCATGGAAATCACAGAAGATAACATATATATCATAAGTTTGAAGTTTTGGGGTGTTACATGAATGGATTTACATACTTGTGAATAGCAATGTGAACTCATGAATAACACTGTGAATTGATTCACAACATTTTGTGAATGGATTCATAGTCCTGTGAATAGCATTGTGAACGCGTGAATAGCACTTTGAATCGATTCACAACATTTTGTGAATGGATTCATAGACTTGTGAATAGCACTATGAACGCGTGAATAGCACTGTGAATCGATTCACAACATTTTGTGAATGGATTCACAGACTTGTGAATAGCAATGTGAACTCGTGAATAGCACTGTGAATCGATTCACAACATTTTGTGAATAGATTCACAGACCCATGAATAGCATTGTGAATATATTCACAATAGTGTGTGAATAGATTCACTAAGAGATTCATTGAATAGATTCACATAGGCTTAAAAGAGATTCATTGAATAGATTCACAATGAAGGGATGTGTAACTAAGTGAAAGTAGTTGAGAGGATTGAGCATAATACTTGTGAGATTCAATCATAAATTGAGAGGATTGAGTATAATGCTTGTGTAGTTTAAATCTCGTATTGATTAAATGTGATGTTATTATGATATTATGCTTGAATATGAAAGCATTGCATTGCATAGTGAGATGGCCTAACCGGAAGGGGTTAGTGTACAATATGTGAAGGGTTACCTAACCGGAAGGGGTTAGATGAAAGAATAAGCGGTGCATAATTACTTGCATTGCATAGTGAGATGCCTAACCTACGAGGTTAGATGGAAACAGAATGACATAAAACATTGCATATGCATATTGCGAGGGCCTAACCGGAAGGGGTTAGTGCACAACAAGAGGAGTGGAGAAAGAAAAAGTGTGAAGAAAAGGTGTGAACATCATGTGCATTCATAAACTCATTGCATATGTTGGTTTGATATTACTTGATATATTGAATTGTGTGTATGCTTGCATTCTAATTACATGCATACCTTATATACAAGTTTTATTCACATTCACTGGGAAGTTGTTCTCACCCCCTCTTTCTAAGATTCGCAGGAACACCCCGGACTCTCTATGGGTTAAGTACGAAGGATTCTGTTGTATTATGATACTTGTATTTTGGTAGAGTTGAGCTCCATTATGTAATTATAATATGATATGTATTATATATTACTCTGATGTAGATGTGACAATGAAATTAATGAACTACTGTTGAAGTTCTCAGTTCTGTTAATAGTGTGCTCAGTCAGGATAGTGTCTAGTATACACTTGTATAATGTACGTACTCTGATAATATTTTGAATAAGATAATGTTTTGAATGAGATCGGAGATCTCTTATATATATATATGTACTCTGGTTGGTTTGAGATGATTGTTTGGAATCCGCTATTTATTTATGATGTTTGGGAACATACGAGAAATAAAGGAAACGCTGCCGAATTTTATATGTAATAAAGAAAAAAATATTCCACATAAGACCTATGAGTAGTAAATAATAGGTGTATATGCATATTTATGATTAAAGCATGATTATGCTATGTATACTTTATTCTCAATTGGTTTGATTCAACTATACTTTGTTAAGCATATTTGAATTAATGATTATGGTTTATATTGATACAATGCTTGTATTTATAAATTAGTTGAATTAATTAAATAGAGTATTGCATATTTGTGGGTATCATCCTAGTAAACCCTCACGAGACTATAACTCGTCCACTAGGGATACCTAGGGATTTAAAGGCTTGTGGCATTGTGTTTTCCCAAGAAATTGGATTAGATTAGGAACAATCAAATTTCATGCTTTTAGTTTAATATTAGGGTGTTTCTTGTTTTTCCTTAGTTTTGGTCTCATGTGTTTTGCCTAAGAGAGCAAAAGCTTAAGTGTGGGGGAATTTGACCAATCATTTTGAAACACGTATGTTAGCATTGTACTTGGTTTTATTGGATGTTTATTGTGCCCAATATTAGTATATTAGCTGAGTTTTATATTGTTGGGCCTCATTGAGCTATAATGCAAATTGTGAATAATTCTTGGATTTTGATGCATTTTGACCTTTCCTCATTGGTTAGGCCATAACTTGGGACTAGGTGATCCATTTGAGGTGATCTTGGTAATTGTGGAAAGCTAAGACAAGGTTCTACAAGTTTCATGAAGAACTTAAGAGCTGGATCGGACTTCTAAGGGCCCAAAATAGCCCTAGAAATCAGAGTGGGTTTGCTGTCACTAGAATCTGAGCAGTGTGCACATATTGGACCATATCTTGGACTATAGGCCTCCTTTTGAGCTGAAACTGGTGCCATTGGGAATGATAAAATTTATATCTCCAACTTCCCTGAAGACCATTTAGTCAATAGATGTCGTTTTAGGCATGATTTTGAAGCTGCAAGTTGGTTTGAATTTGGAAACACGTTATGCCAATGTGACATAAGGTAGGTGCAGTGTTTTTGGAATATATGGAGTTGTAAAAGTCCAATTGGCATGAAACCAGTTCCAAAAGTTCAAGGAGACAATTGTCTATAACTGTCATGAGACCTTCAAGCCAAAATACTTCGTTTAGGGCATGAAAGTCAAGCTGGAAGTGGAATTAGAGTTGCTGACTAGAAGCCACAAACCATGCACCAACCCACCAACCATGCTTCAAGCAACCATATTTGACAATTTCTATTTTTTTACAGCTTGCATTCATATTATTTTCAATTACAAATTGGCTTGTATGATTAGTATAAATAGAACCAATCTCTTTGTATTATAGATGATTCAATTTGAAGTAAGTTTGAGTATTTGTTTGAAGAAAATTTAAGTATTTGTAAGAGTTTTATTTCTCTTCTTCTCCATTCTCTTTAGAATTACATTTTTGTTCTTTTATTTCTAAGTTCTTCCTTCCCATCCATGGAAGGCTAGGCTCTTATAATCAATCCAAGGGATTAACCATCTTGATGTTTAATTTGGATATCTTGTTTCGATTGTTCATATTGCTTAATTGTTATTCAAGTTTCTCTTCTTCCTCTTTTGATTTTTATCTAGATTGAATTACTTAATTTGATTTAGACGTTTATGTGATAACAACTTTATTATCATGTATTCAAGAGAATCACAAAGACTAAACAATATATCAAAGCTTTTTGATGGATTGTTTAGCTTGGTTAAATTCTGGATCTTAAGTTAATCTATGCTTGGATGGTGTTTACTTTATCTAACCTTGGTTAATCAAATCCTAGATGCTTATCTAGTAGAGGATTCTTGGATCATGTAAAGGCTTCTTGATGTGATCTAAGGCCAAGAACATGGTTAGCAATTAAGTAAATTCCTTGTGATCAATGATGGATTAAACTCAAGATAAGTAAAATTCCTTGGATTGGTTAATTTGTTAATTGCATTTCTTTAATTCAACTAGAGTATTTACTTTACAAATCATCAAGACCCCCCATTTTATTATTTGACGAGTCTCGACAACCTCTTGTTAGCAATACATCACCTTGTTGAGTTATGAGAAGTCCATATCTCTCAGGTTGATAATGTATCGTACTAGACTTACGTGGGCCTTGTGCCATGTGAGCATGTAGCTATTCCACAACGCTTTGTGGATCCTACTCATTTTCCACCATTGGCTCCTTGCTACTTTGGGAATGTTGAATCACTTCAAGTTCTATCTTTCTCCCATTGGTTCCTTTGGAGATGAACTCTCTCTTTAGGAATACAGCAGTCCGAGCGACAAACACTTTGCATTCGAGGGGATCATAGAAATAATATCCCTTGGTTTCTTTGGGATACCCCATAAAGAAGCATTTATCATATTTGGGACCAAGTTTATTAGAGACTTGACGTCTTATATAAGCTTTGCAACCCCAAATCTTCTTTAAAAGACATACTAGGACGCCTCCCAATCCATATCTCATATGGTGTATCTTGAACCGTTTTAGATGAAACACGGTTAAGCGTGAAAGTAGCTGTTAATAAAGCATGTCCCCAGAAGGAGCTTGGAAGGTCTACATTACTCATCATGGATCGCACCATGTCTAACAAGGTTCGGTTTCTCCTGTTAGAAACACCATTCCATTGTGGTGTACAAGGGGGAGTGAGTTGGGATACTATCCCACACTCTTTCAGATGGTCATCAAGTTCTTTGCTCAAATATTCACTACCTCGATCTGATAGAAGGATTTTAATATTCTTTCCAAGTTGGTTTTGTCCCTCATTCTTGAATTCTTTGAACTTTTCAAAAGATTCTAATTTGTGTTTCATTAGATACACAAATCCTTATCTACTGAAATCATCAGTGAATGTGATGAAATACTGAAAACCTCCTCTAGCCTGTGGGTTGAAGGGTCTGCAAACATCACTATGTATGAGGCCTAAAACATCACTAGCACTTTCACATTTTCCAATGAATGGTGCATTAGTCATCTTTCCCAATAAACAAAATTCACATGCCTCATGATTCAAAATCAAACAAGTCCAAAAATCCATTTTGGTGGAGTTTGGATCTGCGACTCATTTATGTGGCCTAGACGACAATGCCAGAGATAAGTTAGGTTCATATCATTTGATTTGGTATTTACGTTATAAATGGGTGTATAGAGGTTGAGAAAGTAAAGTCCATTACTCAATTGAGCACAACCATAAAAGATATCATCCATATAAATAGAACAACATTTGTCCTTTATTATAAATTAAAAACCCTTCTTGTCCAAACAAGAAACAGAAATAGTATTCCTACTAATGGCAGGCACAAAATATTAGTTCTCTAACTCGATAACAAGTCCAGTGGGCAAAGATAAATAATAAGTTCCTACAGCTAATGCAGCAACCCTTGCTCCATTACCAACTCGTAGGTCCACTTCGTCCTTAGCCAATGTTCTACTCCTTTTAAGATCTTGCACATTCACACAAATGTAAGATAATACCCAAGATGAAGAAGTAGATAAATTAAGTTCTATAACAAAAATACCTGAAGCGGAAGTCTCACTTCGCTTCTTCTTCTTAAGCTCCTCCAAGTATTTGTCATAGTTCATCTTCTAATGCCCGATCTGACCACAATGGAAGTAGGTACCTTCTTTAGCTACCCCACCCTTAGGTATCAAGGCAGAAGTGAAATAACCAAGTGAAACACAAGAAGGGGGTTGAATTGTGTTTCTTAACATTTTTGAAAAACTTTAGTTTAATTAAGAGCTCAAGCAAAGATCCTGTTGAAACATAATAAGAAATGGACGAAAAGAAACGCTTCTCAGTTCCTTGGATGCAAAGAAGGCTTTTATGAAACTTCTTTTAGACGCAGTTGAAAGGTTTTAAGTTTAACTTAAAAACTTTGTTAAGAAAACAATGGCAATCCCCATATGTTAGTGAAAAATTAAAACACAAGTAGAGGGAAGAGAAGCTTACACCAGATGTTTATACTGGTTCATTCTCACAATTCGAGAGCTACGTCTAGTCCCTTCAACGAGAAGGTTTTTCCACTAATCTTCACAAAGATTACAAGTATTCTTAAACCTCTTCAGGTTCTAACACACAAGTATTCTTTTATACACAGCCTCTTCAGGCTAAACAACTAAGTTGAATAAAGGATGTTGTAAATACACCTGAGATTAACTCACAACAGGTGAGGATAAAGAATGATTCTCAAGAAAGAGACTCTATACAAGAGTGAAAAGAATTAGAAAGAAAATGAGCTTTGAATCTTTTTCTCTTTTTGTTCGTGTAAGGTTTCTTCTATTTCTTTCTTTGAAGACACTTGTATTTATAGGCAATGCGCACTTGAAGTAGTCTTCATAGGCTTCTTCGTCCAACGGAAACATTTATTACCGTTCTGAGCAGCATTAAATGCATAAGCAGATATCTGATCAATCAATTTGAGACACTCATGTTAGCTTTGTATTAGGCTTTATTAGATGTTTATTGTGCCCAATATTAGTATTTTAGATGAGTTTAATGTTGTTGGGCTTCATTGGGTTTTAATGTAAATATTGGATAATTTTTGGATTTTGATGCATTTTGACCTTTCTTCCTTGGTTAAGCCATAACTTGGGACTCGATGATCCAATTGAGGTGATCTTGGTGTCTTGGGAAAGCTAAGACAATGCTCTACAAGTTTCATGAAG
The DNA here is from genome assembly GCA_023212625.1 of Styphnolobium japonicum. Classification (NCBI taxonomy): domain Eukaryota; kingdom Viridiplantae; phylum Streptophyta; class Magnoliopsida; order Fabales; family Fabaceae; genus Styphnolobium; species Styphnolobium japonicum. The sequence goes on from JALBWW010000011.1 coordinate 19,512,007, forward strand.
AACTCAAGAGCTGGATCGGACTTCTAAGGGTCCAAAACATCCCTGCAATACAGAGTGGGTTTGCTGTCAGGAAAATCTGGGCAGTGTGCACATATTGGACTACATAGTGAGTTATAGGCCTCTTCTTGGGCTAAAACTTGGTCATTGGAAAGATAAGACCCATATCTCCAACTTCACTGAAGACCATTTAGTCAATAGATGTCGTTTTAGGTATGATAATGAAGCTACAAGTTGGTTTGAATTTGGAAACACGTTTTGCCAACCTAACATGAGGTAGGTTCAGTGTTTTTGGCATATCTGGAGTTCTAGATGTCCAAATGGCATGATTTAAATTGAAAACATTTAAGGAGACAACTGGCTACAACTTTCATGAAGACCTCCAAGCCAAAATGCACCGTCTAGGTGATGAAAATGAAGCCAGAAGTCAGATAAGAGTTGTTGACTAAAGGCCACCAACCATACACCAACCCACCTACCATTCACCAACCCACCAACCATGCATCAAGCTTCCATATTTGACAATTTCCATATTTTTATAGGTTGTATTCAGATTATGTACATGTACAAATTGGCTTCTAGGATTAGTATAAATAGAGCCAATCTCTTTGTATTATCATAATTCAATTTTAAGTAAGTTTCAAGAAAGTTTAAGTATTTGTGAGAGATTTCTTTCTCTTCTTCTCCATTCTCTTTACAATTTCGTTTTTGTTCTTTAATTTCTGAGTTCTTCCTTCCCATCCATGGAAGGCTAGGCTCTCATAATCAATCCAAGGGATTAGCCATCTTGATGTTTAATTTGGAGATCTTGTTTTACTTGTTCATATTGCTTAATTGTTATTCAAGTTTCTCTTCTTCCTCTTTTAATTTTGATCTAGATTGAATTGCTTAATTTGATTTGGATGTTTATGTGATAATAGCTTTATTATCATGTATTCAAGAGGATCACATAGAATAAACAATTTATTAAAGCTTTTTGATGGATTGTTTAGCTTGGTTGAATTCTTGATCTTAAATTAATCTATGTTTGGATGGTGCTTACTTTATCTAACCTTGGTTAATTAAATTCTAGATGCTTATCTAGTAGAGGATTCTTGGATCATGTTGTGGCGTCTTGATATGATCTTAGGCCAAGAATACGGTTAGCAATTAAGTGAATTCCTTGTGATCAATGATGAGTTAAACTCAAGATCGGTAAATTTCCTTGGATTGGTTGCTTCTTTTGATTTGTTTTCAACTTTAAGTCTTGTATTTTTATCAATATTGTTAATCAACAACAAAACCCCCCCTTTTAATTATCTTGATTTTATTAAATCTTTGTTCTTTTTGTATCCTTGAGAGACGATTCGGTTCATGCTCTATACTACAAATTAGTTTGTGAATCGGTAATTATTATTATTTGACGGGTCTCGACAACCTCTTGTCAAATTTGGCGCCGTTGCCGGGGATCCAAAGGCAACTATTTGATCATTTCATCTAACTCTAACAATTGTGTTTGTTTTGTTTTTGAAGCATTTTCTAGTGGAATTCGGCTAAAATTGGGTAAAGGGAATCCTGTCAAGATTTTGGTTCGGTAACATATCTCTGATTGATATGAATTTTGGTAGGCTAATGAAAGTCGTTATTTTGAGAAAGGCTCACTATTTATAGTGAGGTCACCCTTATTTTAGCCAAATTCCATCGTTTAAACCACTTTTTTAATTTTTTAAGATTTTTTATTATTCTGTTAGATAGAATTTTTGTATAGATTTCACTCTGTGGTAGTCCCATAATTTTTAAAAATCTATAGATATGTTTTCTGTAATTATTTTGTGTGTATATTTAGACTTGTTTTTGTGATTTTGTGTTTTTTGTGTTTGATCACTAATCTGATGGAGCATAAACTTGATGAGCTGGCTTATCTGGTAGGGCAATTGGCAGTGGAACAACATCAGTTACCTGTGCAAGAACCTGCAAGATTTTGTAGTATATGTTGTAGTTCTTATCATCCCACATATGCTTGCACCACATTACAATATGATGGTTCTGTATTTCATGACTATTCTGTTGATGCAACAGGTGTATTTCTTGGTGAACCACAATACCCACAGCTTGGATATGATCCTTATTCTACCACATATAACCATGATTGGGGAGATCATCCTTGGTTCGAACCTTATGTTGAACCAATCAGTCTATACCAGCAGCCTATGCAGCAGCAGCAAGCTCCACTAGGCATGGAATCTAAGCCTACATTAAAGGATTTGGTGAAACAAGAGGCTCAGAACAACATCCAATTCCAGCAGAGAACAGAAGCCATAGTACAAAACTTGGAGACCCAAGTTGGTCAACTTACATCTTCATTGAGTCAGTTGAGCAAGCAACAGATGCAGAAATTTGATTCTACAGAACATGAGACCATTGATGTGCATAAACCAGCTGATGATTTGTGTGCTGAATTTGTTGGTTTTACTGATTTTGATGATTCTGTTTGTTGTGATGGTGATATGTTGTGTAATGCATGTGCTGAGATTAGTGCCTTTTCGAGACATGATGAATCTTTTTCAGCAGATTATGCAGCAATTCAATCTACAGAAGTAGTGAAGCCAACAAAATTGGAGTCCATTGTGGCTAAAAACCTCCTTACTGATGAGGAGGAGAGGTTGCTACCCATTTTGAGGGAGAATCTGAGAGCATGCACACTTGCAGACATTCCTAGTGTTAGCCCTTCCATATGCATGCGTAGGATTTTACTTGAAGATGGAGTTAAGCTAATAAAGCAGCCCCCGAGGAGACTGAACCCACTGATTCTGGATGTGGTGATCCATTACACTGGCTATGGTGTGGCCGCTGGGATTTTGTTGCTTCTGCTATCCATAGGGAGATTTCTTTCCACACTTTTATTTCATTTTTCTAGTTATTTTCTTTTTGTTTTTACTGTTTTGCTATTGGTTTCAATCTTATTTCTGTTTTTATTTTACTGTTACTGTTTACTCTTTTCTGTTGCTATCATTTTTTCTGTTTGTTGTCTCTGTTTTGATTCTGTTTGCTGTATTTCATTTTTGTTTTCTGTTTTATTTGTTGTTTCTGTTTTCTATTTAAATTTTTGTTTTGAAAAAAAAAAAAGAGATGTGTGATTTTCGTGTGTTTAGTTCCTTCCAATCGTGTTTTAAGAATTATGAAAGTCATGAATTTGCATTAATTGAAGTTCAAGTTTCCTAACATAAATGAATGAATTGTCTTTCCCCTTGAATTTCACATGCTTGGTGTTGGATTTTGGATTAGTGGATTGAGTTTGGTAGATGCATCCATACCTTGTTAGATTTTGAACTTATTGATGAATGGATGTTGCATCTATGTCATTTTCTTCCTTTCTTATGTGAGTTTCACTCATGGATTTTGTCACTCTAGAACTTGCTTTGATTCTTTTTTAGGCTACATTTTCATATGCATGCATGAACTTGATTGAGGCATTTTTCTTGAATTAGCTACTTTATCCAAATAGCCTACCTTGCATTTATCCCATTGTTAACCCCCTTTGAGCCTAATTGTCCATTCATTGTTCTTAGCTCACTACAAGCCTTGAGTAAAAAAATCATGTTTTACCTCATCTTAGCGAATAGGAGAGCATTGGTTTTCTTATTGGAGGAACTCTTTTTGCTTGAGGACAAGCCATGGTTTAAGTGTGGGGGGGTGCTTATGCAAAATGTTTGGTGCAAAAGAAAGAAAAAGAAAAAGTGGCTAATTTTGATTAAAAAAAAAAGAAAGTGGAAAAAAAAGAATAAAGCCAAAAGGTTGAAAAAGAAAAGAATAGAAAAAGGAAGGAATGTGTTAAGAGAATGTGCATTTTATGGTTTGGGGTAAACTTCTATGCTTGTTACTTGAGTTCCTCCCCATTGCTCTTTTATTCTCTTCGGTTTTGACTTGTTATATTCATATTGTTCCCTTCCCTTACCTTGGCCCAATTACAACCTTGAATAAAGTCCTCTTGATTTGTGTGTGCATGTGTTTTGAGTAGTGGAGAAGTAGAAGATAAGCAAGCTTATGGTAGTGCAATTTTTCATGAGTTGATTTGAGTGTAAACACAAACCTAAACACTTGAGAGATTGAGAGTATATCTTGTGAGATTCTATCATGCTTGATCCATGATTCTACTTGAATTCACCTTGCTTGTTAATTTGGGATGTAAAGGCAAATCACTTCATGAATGTTTGGAATCCTTAAAATTGTGGTTACTCATAATCCTCTTGTAAATAAAGTATTACATGTTTGTGGGTATCATCCTGGTAAACCCTCACGAGACTATAACTCGTCCACTAGGGACACCTAGGGGTTTAAAGGCTTGTGGCACAAGCTAAGTGCTATCGTGTTTTCCTACGAAAGTGGATTAGATTAGGTATAATCAGTTTTTATGCTTTTAGTTTAATAATATGATGTTTCTTGTTTTTCTTTAGTTTTGTTCTTATGTGTTTTGCCCAGGAGTGCAAAAGCTTAAGTGTGGGGGAATTTGATCAATCAATTTGAGACACTCATGTTAGCTTTGTATTAGGCTTTATTAGATGTTTATTGTGCCCAATATTAGTATTTTAGATGAGTTTAATGTTGTTGGGCTTCATTGGGTTTTAATGTAAATATTGGATAATTTTTGGATTTTGATGCATTTTGACCTTTCTTCCTTGGTTAGGCCATAACTTGGGACTCGGTGATCCAATTGAGGTGATCTTGGTGTCTTTGGAAAGCTAAGACAATGCTCTACAAGTTTCATGAAGAACTCAAGAGCTGTATCGGACTCCTAAAGGTCCAAAACATCCCTACAATACAGAGTGGGTTTGCTGTCAGGAAAATTTGGGCAGTGTGCACATATTGGACTACATAGTGAGTTATAGGCCTCCTCTTGGGCTGAAACTTGGTCATTGGAAAGATAAGACCCATATATCCAAATTCACTGAAGACCATTTAGTCAATAGATGTCGTTTTAGGCATGATAATGAAGCTACAAGTTGGTTTGAATTTGGAAACACGTTTTGCCAACCTAACATGAGGTAGGTTCAGTGTTTTTGGCATATCTGGAGTTCTAAACGTCCAAATGGCATGATTCATATTGCAAAATTTCAAGGAGACAACTGGCTACAACTTTCATGAAGACCTCCAGCCAAAATGCACCGTTTAGGTGATGAAAATGAAGCCAGAAGTCGGATAAGAGTTGTTGACTAAAAGCCACCAACCATACACCAGCCCACCTACCATGCACCAACCCACCAACCATGCATCAAGCTTCCATATTTGACAATTTCCATATTTTTATAGGTTGTATTCAGATTATGGACATGTATAAATTGGCTTCTAGGATTAGTATAAATAGAGCCAATCTCTTTGTATTAAAATGAATTCAATTTTGAAGTAAGTTTCAAGAAAGTTTAAGTATTTGTGAGAGTTTTCTTTCTCTTCTTCTCCATTCTCTTTACAATTTCGTTTTTGTTCTTTAATTTCTGAGTTCTTCCTTCCCATCCATGGAAGGCTAGGCTCTCATAATCAATCCAAGGGATTAGCCATCTTGATGTTTAATTTGGAGATCTTGTTTTACTTGTTCATATTGCTTAATTGTTATTCAAGTTTCTCTTCTTCCTCTTTTAATTTTGATCTAGATTGAATTGCTTAATTTGATTTGGATGTTTATGTGATAATAGCTTTATTATCATGTATTCAAGAGGATCACATAGAATAAACAATTTATTAAAGCTTTTTGATGGATTGTTTAGCTTGGTTGAATTCTTGATCTTAAATTAATCTATGTTTGGATGGTGCTTACTTTATCTAACCTTGGTTAATTAAATTCTAGATGCTTATCTAGTAGAGGATTCTTGGATCATGTTGAGGCGTCTTGATATGATCTTAGGCCAAGAATACGGTTAGCAATTAAGTGAATTCCTTGTGATCAATGATGAGTTAAACTCAAGATCGGTAAATTTCCTTGGATTGGTTGCTTCTTTAGATTTGTTTTCAACTTTAAGTCTTGTATTTTTATCAATATTGTTAATCAACAACAAAACCCCCCTTTTAATTATCTTGATCTGATTAAATCTTTGTTCTTTTTGGATCCTTGAGAGACGATTCGGTTCATGTTCTATACTACAAATTAGTTTGTGAATCGGTAATTATTATTATTTGATGGGTCTCGACAACCTCTTGTCAATATCGTGTTAAGCTTCTTTCTAAAAAGTGACTTTGATTGTCAGATACTACTAAGAATGTCATATCTTAGTTCTGATTTATCAGAGCATGTAGAAAGTTCTTTTTTTGCTGGTCTTTGTAGTTGTTAGCAGTGTCAGCTTAGCAACTCAGTTGACTTCTTTTTGCCGCGTACTTTGTCAGAGGTCTCTTCAGTATTTAATGATGAACAATTCTTGTTATTTGAATTCGAGCTTTGGACGAATATTTGAATCTGAGCTATTCAAGGAAACTTTGGACGATCTAATATAATAAAGTAATTGAGAGTATATTAGATGCATACCAATTTCAATCAAAATAGGAGTCTTATTGGACGCTCGCTAATAAAGATTATTTACAACTATGTTTCCTTATCAGAGTATTATCAACATATTCTTAAGCCAGATAAACACTATTGGATTATCTATTATGTTATACACTGGTTAAATGAAACTTGTTCATTCTTATTTAATACCTTTGTTATATTCAAAAATTTGAGGGGTTCAATTCTTTGAACTATTTTGGTTCCAAAATCAATTTCTCAATTTATCTTTGGTTCCAATAAGAAGCGCTAGACTTGGATCCGACCTTGCCCTTGTCGTTCCACTTGTCCTTGGGTTTCTTTGCTAGCATTTTGCCCTTGCATTTGCCTTTGGCATGTTGGACCATCATAATGGCATTTCCCTTGTTAATATTCTGCTCAGCATTTCTCAACATGCTTAACAGCTTTAGCAGAGGTTTAGCAATCTCATTCATGTTGTAGTTCATGACGAATTGACTATAACCGTCTGGCAACGATTGCAAGACTAGGTCAGTGGCCAACTCTTGACCCAAAGGGAAACTTAGCCTCTCAAGGTTCTCTATGTACCTGTTATTACCAAATTTCCAATTTTCAACAAAATTGGTAATTGACATATTGTGAGACTTTGCAAGGTTGAATCTGGAAATGTACAAGTCCAAAATGGAATAAATGTGTTATTCGACAATTTATACTTAGCTGTAATCATGAAATGGTGTTAAAGGTTGATGTGTTATATTGGACAAATGGGCAAAACTGACAACAGTATTGTATCCGACAAATCAAGAAAGGGTATTTGACAAATGAGTTTCATTCGACAAATGTTTGAAACCGACAATAATGCTATGCTCGACAAATCAACTCTCAGAGAAGTGCTCGACAAAGTATACACTCAACCGAAAAAGGGACTTGTGAATTACTAACAAAGTTGGTGCACTAACAAAACTATTATCCAGGAGTTGATGGTTATTATTTTGAATTTCAAAAGTAGCGGTTGCATCCAAGAATTATGGAACTGCTGATGCTGACTCAATGGCAGTTGCTGGTAGTTTTTAGGATTTTACTAAAGAATAAGCATATATTAGTTGCATGTAAGTTACCTGTCCAACAAATGGCAAGTTCTTAGGGATTTAGACATAGGAAGTTTCTCTATAAATATTACTTAGAATGATGTAATGAGGGTTGCAACTTGAAACATCATACATTCCTAAAGTCCCAGCGACGCTCAAATGATACATGGATCAATCAAGTTTATATGCCACTTTCATTTTATGCAATTTAAATTTAGGTTCTTTACTACATTTCATTTTCTTTTGATTTGCTTTACTTGCTTTCTTTAATTGCTTTCATTTTTCATTTTTGTTCATCACTATCTTCATCATCTTCTTCTTTTTAAATTTTTTGATCCAACTGACACTTTAATCACTTGAAAGTGAGAACCCAGTGGAGGAGGTTCCCTTCCAAGAATAATAACTACAACCGCAATATTGTCAACTTAGGCACCGACAAATTTGATAATTGACAAATTTGGCACTTTGGAGCCAAGTTTTTGTTGGTATATTGCCTGACAATTTTTTACCTTTAACAAAATGGCACACTAGGTGGGATACTTGGTGATTTAAATAGTATCCAATATTTTCATGCAATTAAGAAGTGGTACAAGAGTTCCACGAATGTCTGGAAATAATTCTTCTTCAAGTGAACAGCCTCATGATAATTAAATGAGGCCAATGATAATAGCAATGGTAGTAATGTCAATGCAATTAATACTAATGTTGAGGCTGTTAGAACTAACGGCTAAGAGGTTTTAATGACAAATCCTCAAACTATAGTGCCAAATAATAATTTGAGGAATGTGAATGGTGGAAATTCAAGATTTATGCCAATGTATGGCTTACCACCAGGATTTACTCCACAAACAATGACGCAACCCATTATGGGAACAACGTCAATGAGTTATATGAATACAACTCCTATTGTCTCCACTTTATTACATCAACCTGTTACACAAATGGCTACTCCTACTATGGACCAATATTTGGCAACCATGAGTGTAATAAACCAATATAATGGGCAATTTGCTCCAGGAACTAGTAGTCAAACACCTAGACCAGAAAGGTTGAATTTAGGGACTTCAATGGGTCCAACGTTTCCTGTAATGTCTAGGGAAATGTCGGAGACGAGTTTAAGGCCAACTTTAAATAATTTGGCTGTTGTTCGTCAACAAATGGATGAAAGTAATCATGATATGGCACATATGATAACACAACAGATGAATACTGTCATCTCGCCATTGATTGAAACAACAAACCATACTTGTAATTTATTGGCTCGATAAGTTGGTAGATTAGCCAGTGCTTTAGGAAGTGAAGAGCTTGTTGACAATCCAATTGTACACCACATTGGAGGAACAAAACCTCCTCTTAATCAAAATCATCAACGTGAGTTACAGTATGGAAATGTTAGAATCTTAGGAAGAAACCAAGATGAGAATCAACAAAGGGTTGACAATGATGCCCAAAGAATTTTCCGACAAAATAATGTTGGAGGGCAACAATTTGTCAATCCAAATTTGAATAATGTTGTTGACAATGATGCTCACAGATTTTACCGACAAAATAATGTTGGGGGGCAACAATTTGTCAATCCAAATTTGAATAACATTGCTGATAATGATGCCCATAGGATATTTCGACAAAATAATGTTGGAGGGCATCAAGTTGTAAATCCAAATTTGAACAATGCTGTTAAACAAATCCTTAATAGGTTTGGTTTTAATGTTGGCTATGCAAATCAACCACATTTTGTGTCAGCTTTTCCTGAATGGATTCAACAAATTGAATTACCTAGAGGTTTTTAAGACGAACACCTGAAGTTCGTCAACAAAGCCCAAGTTGATATGAAAGTGGATACTGATCCATTTGAAGTTAACTCAAATTTTGTCAAACCTTTATGTATGCAGGTGGATATGCTGAATATTTCTGAGGAAGACAAAAAATTGGGAATTGACACAACTAAAGCTGATGATGTTTATCCTTGAGAAAGGGAGACTTTGGCTCAATTTGTCAAGTGTAAGAAAGACAAAGGAAAAATGAAACTTTGATATGATCCAAGTTGGATGCATATTGTTTTTACGAATCGTCCTTGAGTTGATTTCTTATTTTAAAGAATTAAAGATGAAGATGAACAATGCATGAACAGTAGCGTCACCCCCCAATACGTGAACAGTAGCGTCAACAGTACGGATAGTGCGTGAACAGTAGCGTCAACAGTAAAAACAGTAAAAGAAACAAATGGAAAAGGTAGAAAAAGATAAGGGATGAAAGGAAGAAGACGCCACACTCTTGGGGAGTGATAAGTAAAGCGAAGATTCGCCACAAAGGTAAGGAAACCTTTGATAAGAATCAAGATGGTTCACCCAAGAACCCCAAGACAACTAAGCTCTCAAAAACTCGCAAAGGAGTGTAATTGTATTCTGAAATTCAAAAGTGACAAATGCAGCAAAGACAAGCCTATTTATAGGGATTGAGTTGGTGGCTAGGTCTAACTAAAAGGAGGCAGCAAGCTAGCTTATTTTTAACCCTAATCCTAGCACAAATGTGGCCTAAGCCCAATTAGAAGACAGCATCTATCCCTAGCAATGCTATACACTTAGTTAAACCCAAACAATAGGCCCTTATTACAAAAATATCCCAAAAAGAAAATAAGAATCAAAATTGAAAAGATTAAAAGGTTCAAATACATAATTTAAATAAAAATGACTAAGAAGAAATCATGCCCCCATATTGGGCCCTTCATCAACTTGGTTCATTTGGATCATCTTGAGAGCTTCTTCTTCTGGAATGGGCTTGAGTGAGAAAAAGTGGCTGACTTCTTTATCCAAATCCTTCTTAGCCTTCTTAGCTCTTGACCTTGTCATTGGGCCTCCAAGTCCTTGTAGTGTATCTCTGGGCCTTGGACCTATTGGGCTTCCACTTGAGCTTCCTTGGTCTCCATCAAACTTTGTCCAAGATGCAATGCTGCTTATGATGAAGTAGCTGCTGACCGTGCTGAAGAAGCAAAAGCTAACAAACAGAGAACCGACAAAATGCTTAAGAAGGAAATGTCAACTCCTAAGCAACGCTCTGTTGTAGTTGTTGACGTTAATAAAAATATGAGGAATTATGGACGTACAAGAACTCCACCGGCAAATGTTCCTCATAATCAATGGGTGCAAAACTTTCAACCATTTCGTCAACCATATATTCCTAGATTCTTCCCTAGGCAAAATCAATGGTATAGAAATCCTGCTGACAGATTTCCAGTTTATCATAAAACAAACATTTGGATTCGACAGAATCAAGCTGGAACTTCTTACCCTTAGTATACCATGATAAAAACTCAAAAGAGAAGAATGCAAAGAATTAGAGCTGAGCAAAAGAGAGCTATTGAAGGTTCTCAGCAAATTGTCAAGGATGACAAGGGTAAAACTAAGGTGACTGAACACCCAAAGAAAATGGCTTCGTTGATTATTGATGATACTATTCAAGAAACTGAGAAGCATGTTACTGAAACAAGTGGAAAAGGCAAACAAGTCATTTCATCGACAGATGAAAGTACTGATATTGATGATCTCGACAATTTTGATGGTCTAGATGATGAAATCGACAATATTCTGACCAATATAGATGTTAATCTAGTATCAATTTTGCCAGTTGAATTTGAAGCTGACGAATTCTAAGAAATTTCTGAAGAAGATTTGGTCGATGACAACCTTGAATGGACAGTACCGACTTTTGAAACCCACATGTTGACTGTTTATGATGTCATGACTCAATTCGACAGACTAACTGAAGCAATGAAAGAACATTTGAAACCACTACATATTCGAGCAATTGTCGAGGACATTCTGACAAATCGTGTACTTGTCGATGGTGGTGCTGTTGTCAACCTGGTGCCCAAAATGTCTTCAAAAAGCTAGGTAAATCTGAATATGATTTAATTCCTACTAATATGGTTGTTATTGAAATAACCAAGTGAAACACAAGAAGGGGGGTTGAATTGTGTTTCTTAACCCTTTTTGATGATTAAAAGTTTTCCTTTTATCAAATGATTGAACACAGCGAAGGATAAAGGTTAACAAGTAAGGAATGTAGAAACAACACTGCTCAGTCCTATTGGACTCTAAGGATTTTGAAAAGATTTTTAATGAAACAGTTAACAAGTTCAAATAACCAATTAAAAGGTCTTTGTTAATAAACACAATAGTAAACCCCAGAGGTTAGTGAAAAAATAAAACACACTAGAAGAGAAGAGAAGCTTACACACGGGATTTATCCTGGTTCACTCTTACCAACCAAGAGCTACGTCCAGTCCCTTCAACCAGAAGGATTTTCCAACTAATCTTTTTCGAGATTACAAGTATTATACACCTCTTCAGGTAACAAGTATTTTCAACCTCTTCAGGTTCAACCACACCAGTATTCTTTTATACACAGCCTCTTCAGGCTTACAACGCTAAGGTGAATAAGTATAAGAAGATGAATGCTTGAGTTTGAAACTCACTAACAAATGAGAATAGACAATAAAAATCTCAAGGCTTTTTCTTTTTACACGAATATGGAAATCCAAGAAGAGATAAAGCTTTTTAGACTTTGTAAGATGCTTCGGCAAAGATCTCTCCTTTTTCTTCTAGTGCTGCTTCTTCTCTTTATATGTAAGAACAAATTGAGCAGACTTCATGAGCTATATCGTCCAACGGAAACATTTATTACCGTTCTAAGTAGCATTAAATGCATCTACTGAAAAAGTGCTGATCTTCTTCTGAAAGTGACTTTTATTCTCTGAGATTTCCAATCAGTGAAAACAAAGTCCTGATTTGTCTAAGATTGCAGAAAGTTTCTTATTTGCAGATCTTTGTAGTTGTTAGACAATGTCAGCAAAAGTGGCTTAGTTGACTTCTTCTGTCGCTGTGAGCTGTCAGAGTTCTTTTCTAGCATTTAATGAGGAACAGTTCTTCATTTTTGAATTTTAACTTGGACGAGAGCTTGAGCTTGAACTTTGTAATAGAGAATTGAGTCTAAGCTTTGGCAAAAAGATAGTATTGGACGAACCAATAAAATAGTAACAGTATATGTATACAAATATTGGACGCACCAATAGTAAACGTATATGTAGACAGTCATTGGACGCACAAAGCATATTTAGACATTCATTGGACGCACAAAGCAAAATAGCATATTGAACGCACAAAGAGTCATAGCACATTGGACGCACAATGAGTTTTCTTTAAGCTCAGAACAGAATGGACGCACATACAAGTAGCGCTTTGTTAATACTATTATCGAAACACTTACTTGTTCAAACTTAATAAATATTTTTGTTATCCTCAAAACTTAAACAGGGAAAGCTACAACTTTTAAATATTAGTGCTTAAACCTTTTTATAAGATTTTGGTTTCAACAGTTATTGACTTTAATGGCAGGACTTCTCCATCTGATTGGGTTACATGCTAACCATTTAAGTGGGAACTATTAAAAGACCAACTTTATTTGTTGTTGTTCCCTCAAGAGCAAGTTACAATTTATTGTTGGGAAGGGACTAGATTCATGCTGTTGGAGCAATTCCATCGACACTTCACCAGAAAATGATATTATGGAATGATGATGGTTTTGTCAAGAGTACTGAAGCTGATGATAGTCCATGCTACATGCAACAATGTCATGCTGATTACCAGATTTATAACCCTCAACTTAAACCAATGAAGATTGATGAATCTTTTTACAAGGAATATTTGGAGGTATGTGTTATGGACTGCAATGGTTTTCACTTTGTTCTAAAGGCCGCTTTTTGTCGGCCATCAGATGAGTTAGTATGAGTTTGTCGAGCCAACTGGCTCGATTGTCGGCTTACTTAGCCGACAATTTGGTCTGTGCAGGGTCAAGCACAGTATCAGATTGCATTTATGATGACGAACCTTTAGGATTTGAAGATTCACCATTAAAAGATAATACTAAGAAGATCGTAGTCCAAGATCCTTTGGATGAGATCAATTTGGGTGATGATGATGATAAAAGACCGACATTTATCAGTAAGTTATTGTCGGACAATTTCAGAATTGCTCTTATAACATTGCTTAAAGAATACAAAGATTGTTTTGCATGGGATTACCATGAAATGCCAAGTTTAAGTAGAAATTTGGTGGAACATAGATTTCCAATTAAACAAGGTTGTCAACTTGTAAAGCAAAGTCCAAGGAGATTTATACCAGAGGTGGTGTTGAAGATTAAAGAAGAAGTTGAAAAACTTTTAAAGGAAAAATTTATCAAGACCACTAGGTATGTCAATTGGTTATCTAATGTTGTTCCTATTGTTAAGAAAAATGGGAAGCTTAGAGTTTGCATTGATCTTAGAAATTTAAATACTGCAACACCTAAAGATGAATATCCTATGCCTATTGCTGACATGTTAGTAGATTCAGCATCATGTCATGAAATTTTAAGCTTTATGGATGGACATTCTGGATATAATCAAATTTTAATAGCAGAGGATGATGTGCCTAAAACTACTTTTAGAAGTTTATATAGATGATGTTGTAGTTAAATATGAATCTCATGATTCTCATTTAGTCAATTTAAGACAATCTTTTGATAGGATGAGAAAGCATGGTTTAAAAATGAATCCATTAAAATGTGTTTTTGGAGTTGCTGCATGAAATTTCCTTGGATTCCTTGTGCATAAAAAGGGAATTGAGGTTGACAAAAATAAGACAAAGGCAATTTTGGAAGCCTCATCGCCGACAAATAAAAAGGAATTTCAATCAATCCTTGGCAAGATTAATTTCTTGCGACGTTTTATTTCAAATTTGTCAGGCAAGATCATAGTGTTTACTCCTTTGTTGAAATTGAAAGAAAAAAAAGGAGTTTATATGGGAAGCTGTTTACTACCTTCGTCGTGTTTTAAATGAAGTTGAACGTAGATATAATGCTATTGAAAAACTTTCTTTGGCTTTATATTATTCATGTACCAAATTGAAATATTATATTATGCCGACAAAAGTATATGTATTGTCGAAGACTGATGTAATTAAGTACATGTTATCTAAGCCAATAATACATGGAAGAATTGGACGTTGGACCCTTGATTTGACAGAATTCTCTTAACATTATGTGCCTTTGAAAGCTATGAACGGTCAAGTTATAGCCGACTTTTTAGCAGAACATCCTTGTGTTGAAATTGACGAAGTTGATTTTGTCAGAATCAATTCTTGACATCAAAATGGTGTAGGTCTTGGAATATTAATTTTGTCACCCAAAGATGAACCGATAAAATTTATGTTTAATCTTGAATACAAATGTTCAAATAAATGAGGCAGAATATGAAGCCTTAATTTCTAGTTTGGAGATTTTAATTGATCTGAATATGAAAAATGTCAAAATTATTGGAGATTCTCAATTGGTTATAAAACAATTGTTGAGGGAATATAGATGTGTCAATGAACATTTAATGAAATATTTGTCAAAAGTTGCGAGGCTCTTATATGAATTTGATGAAATAATTGTTAGACATGTACCTCGACAAGAGAATGAAGAAGCCAATGAATTGGCTCAACTAGCTTCTGGATATAAGCTGTCATCTTCGACATTATTGAAATTAATAAAGGTTGAAAAGAAATTATTTCCCTTTGAAGAAAGAGAAGTTAATGTTAGAGGAGTTGTTGATCCAACCGATTGGTGAAAGCCAATCATTGATTATTTGTCGAATCCAAATCAGCATGTCGACAAAAAATTGAAATATAAATCTATGAAATATGTTTTGCTGGGTGGAACTTTATACAAGAGGTCTGTCGACAATAACTTACTAACTTGTTTAGGTGAACAAGAAGCATATTTGGCCCTTGCTGAAGTTCATGAGGGGATTTGTGGTGCTCACCAAACAGGTGAAAAAATGAAATGGATTTTGAATCGACAATGAGTTTATTGGCCGACAATGATTAAAAATTGTATTCAATTTGCTAAATCATGTGAAGAATGTCAAAAGCATGGTGTTGTGCAACATTTGCCAGCAAGTGAATTACATGCTGTAATAAAACCATGGCCATTTAAAGGTTGGGCTTTGGATTTAATTGGCCAAATTCATCCTTTTTTGTCGAAAGGACATAAATATATTCTTGTAGGTGGAAACAGTGGCTTTAAAAGAAGTAACATAACAAGAGATTATTGATTTTGTCGAAAACAAGATTATTTGTCGGTTGGAATACCACTATCTTTAACAACTGATCAAGGAACAATTTTTACTGGTAGGAAAGTTGTCGAATATGCTGATTTAAGAAATATAAAGTTATTGACTTCGACACCTTATTATGCCTAAGCCAATGGACAAGTTGAAGCTGCCAATAAAATTATTATTGGCTTAATTAATAAGCATATTGGCCGACAGCCAAAGAATTGGCATAATACTCTTTAACAAATTTTGTGGGCATATAGGAATTCACCAAGGGAGTCAACAAGAACCACTCCTTATAAATTGGTTTATGGTCATGATGTTGTGTTGCCAATTGAGATTAATATTCAAACGATTAGATTACAGCGACAAAATGATTTGTCAGTTGATGATTATTGGAACTTGATGTATGATGAGTTAAATCAATTGGATGATGAGCATCTAACAGCGCTTGAAAATCTTATTCGACAAAAAGAAAAAGTTGCACGATTTTATGATCGACGAGTTAAATTTAAGACATTTTCAGTTGGTGATTTAGTTTGGAAAGTGATTTTGCTAATTGGTCAAAAATGTCGGACATATGGAAAATGGACCCCGAATTGGGAGGGACCTTTTGAAGTAACAAAAGTGTTTTCAGGAAACGCTTATGAAGTAGTTGATATCGGTTCCAAGTAGAAGATAAAAGAAATAAATGGAAAGTATTTGAAAGCTTATAAACCGACAATGCATGAAGTGCAAATACGATAATTGTCATTAAACTGTCGGCCTAAAATGGCTGACATTTCAAAAATATTACATTGAAGATTAACAAAGTTCAAATAAAAAATGTCGATAAAAGAAACCAAAAAAACTCAAAATATCAAAAGAGACCGACATTTTAAAAATTACATGAGTTTTTGAATGTTGTCGGCCAAACGTTTTCCGAACTCTTCCCAGTTTCATTCATAGCCTGCTTAGTTAAAGTGGCTTTGTAATCTGGTTTAGAGTTCTCAATGGCCGACACAATTTCTTAGCACTTTCGAACCAATTGTTGGCCTTCTTCTTAGTTTCTTTTTCTTTTCCTCATGACTCTGTAAAGTCGAGGATAGCTCTTCTTGCTTCTTGATAAGGCCTTCTAACTTTTGTTTGACCTCGGCAATTTCAACATTGATTTTGTCGACCTCGGCCTTGTCTTCGACAATCTTATTAGTCAGAAGGATATGTCGTTGCTTGTAAAACCTTATCCTAAATTACAATTAATTCCTTTATTTAGTTGATCTATAATATATGGAATTTATTTTAGTTACGACGTGTAAATAGTTTTGTTTGTCTTTAATATTCGTAAAGCGTGAATTTATTTTTCGCAATTTAAATTAATTAAAATAAATGTTTACTTTTACTGATGATATATGTGTTACTAATAATATAACACACCAAAATATTGTTAGTGTTTGTTACTAGAACTTATTTATATACATAGGCTTCATCTTACAAACTCTTTAAATAAATACATCAAAATACAAAAAGGGATCTCTAACCCTATTGATGAAACCTTTCTCGATAATGTCTCACACACACACACACACACACACACACACATATATATATATATATATATTACAACTACATAGTTAACACACTACATAATTATACAACTACAAGAAAGTAGCGAGCACAGAAACCCCTAATATCTAATAAGTAGCTATCATCCTCTGGGTCATGAAGTAGAGCCACATCAAAATCTATCATAATGGTGATATGATACATCTTCTCAGGTCTCCAAGTCCTCTGGAAATATTATACTTAGGAGTGAGAATTAAATTTTCAGTAGGAATTCAAGTAGATAAAATAAGTAAAACAATAACTATAATATTTCCAGCTGTATTAAACTGTAGAAACATTTTCATGAATAATATAATGTATAGAATACAATCAAAGAAACTAGCAAGATGTAATCTAAGCTTTAAGCTTTATGTCTTAATTTCTCAGAACATTTAGCAGGAAAATAGCTATTCTGACTCTAATTTCTTATTTTCTGTTGGGACAATTACATGCTCATGCTTATCTTTCATCTATGGGCGTGGCCCTATAAACTTCGCTTACATGGTCAACATAATAAGAATTATTATAAAAATAGTAATAAGAGCTCTTCCTTGGCATAGGGCGTCCCCTAAACCTAATGGTCATACCACACGTCTGGGGTGGATTCCATCTGGTCCTCTAATAATTCCACTCTTCTGTTGTGGATTATCCATCTCTAGACACATGTAAGACTTTCATGGATCACCTCCCTTACCGAAGATTACATCCAACATTTATCTATGAATCACCTCCCTTACAAGGATCATATCCAACATTTATCTGGGAATCACCTCCCTTACGAGAATCATTTTCATCTGATTATCTGGGAATCACCTCCCTTACTGAGGATCATTTTCCAGGATCACCTCCCTTACCAAGGATCACATCCTTGTCTTTTATATCATCTTACATATCATTAAATGAGCATGCAATGTCATTTTCTACGTTTCTAGAGTAATTGAATATTTTTCTCATAAAGTCAATTTTCTTGACCTTTTTCATACATCATTACTCTTAGAAACATACTTGACTAACACTTAACCTTAGGAGCTAGGTTTTGGCCGAAACCTCAACCCTATGATCTAGGTTTCTCTTAGTCCTCATAGACATGTGAATTTGCTAATCTAAATTAGCCATTAAGAAGCTTAAAAATGCTCCACAACTTAACCAAATTACTATTCATTTGGTCATTTTCACTATTCATTTGGTCAAGTTTTCCAATTGCTTGAACATTCATTATTTCTTAACACTTAATCATTCTAATACTCATTTCTTTGAACTCAACTCAAATCTTAAGTTGAAAACCCTAATTTAGTTGAAATCTAATTTAAGGTTTCTTAATCTAGTTTAACACTGAACTTTGTTAATTTCTCTCATTGCTTTCAAATTTCCACCAAGGTCATCTTCTAATCACCATAATAGAACGATTACATGTAAATCTTCCAATATAGGCTAGTTAAGTCACTAGGCCGAAACCTTCCACTTGGTTTCCAAGTGATTTTTCTCAATTTCTATCACCTAACTAAGCTTGGATTTTGTCACACACTTTAATGAACCTCTAATCCATTCTCTTAACTATCAATATGACAATTTACATGCTTAAACCTTAAGGGACTAGTCTTGGCCACAACTTACATAGTCAAGGTTCCTAGAGATTCTCAATCCAAACAACCATATTTAATCAAAACATAGCATAAATCACTTAATATATCAACAAAACTATCATTCAATCACTACAAGCCCATAGATTTTGAAATTCTCATGAAGCTAAAGTCTCCAACTATCATCGATATTCAAGCATATCTAAGGTATTCTTTGATGAATATTCATGAAAACTCAAAATCTATGAAAATCTAGCTAAAACACCAAGTTTAGAATCAAAAGGATGATGGGACTTGAACTCCTACCTTTTCCTCCTCTTAGAGTACAACTTTGAGCTTGAAAACCAATTGAGGATTGATTCTTGATGGATTCTTGGATGGAGATTCACTTTGTGGCAATTTTCTAATTTTTTTTTTAAAAATTCCTAATTTTTCTTTCTCTCTTTCTCTTTTTCTCTTCTTTCTTTCTTTCCTTTCTTTCTCTTCCTCCTCCCTTGGCCGTCCACTTCTTCTTCTATTTCTCCCCTCACTTAACTGACCTAAGCTTCTAATTATCCTAACATTTTTTTTAATTTCATTGATATTAATATTTTATTAGGAGATATTTGTAAAGAAATGTTATTTTATTTTTGCTTCTTGAAGAAGCCATAGAAATATTAATTTTTTTATTCCTTATTTAGTTAGATTCTAACTATCTAGTTAGTTTCTAACTAATTTAGTTAGTTTAGAACCAACTTAGTTAAATTATAACCAATTTAGTTAATAATTAACTACATTAGTTAGATTTTAATGAATTTAAATAGTTTCTAACTAGATTTCAATTTTATTCTAACTAGATGCCAACTAGATTCCATCTAGTTACACCTATTTTGTCTTTTTCTTACTAAATTTTTTAAATGACAATTTCACCCTTATGTTAACATATGATAAAATAAAAATGACATTCATGTCCTATTAAAAGCCCTACTGTAAAGAATGTCTTTGTTTAATTATATAAGCTACACTGATTATTTTAATGGATACTCTTTGTACAAAAAATAGTCTCTAAAATATTATTAACCTACAATTAGATAAAAATAGAAAATATACTAACAATAATTTGTTCCGACCAATTGTTTTTACTAATATACTAAAAATAGTAAACGACTGTAATTAAATAAATAAAAATATGTCCTATGTAAATTTTTCTGTCCTCTAATTTTTGGATAAGAAAAACTATTGTTCTAAGACATAACAATGGAGAAATAAAATTATCAAGAATTAATAGCACATAATTAATTATTAATTAAATAATTAATAATTAATATTTAACTATTGAAATCTAAGGGCAGATGTTACATTGCTTGGCATCACTTGTGGTCTTGAAAGTAGCATCTTTTTCATCAAGATGCCCAAGATACTTGTTGACAATTTGTTGAGCTGAAGGATAATGTTCAAGGAAGTTTGGAATTGAGGTCTTCATTTTATTGACCAATTGAACCATTTCCTTAGGAAAATCATCATCATACTCATCTAAGCAAGTAAGTGCAAGCTGGAGCTGTCGACATAATTCTGGATCAGTAGTGAGAGAGTCAAGAGGATTCTTCAATAAACACTCCAAGTTGTAGAGTGCTTCTTTGATAGAGGTATCGCCGAGTGGAACTGACTTGGTTGATTTTGGAGAAGAACGATGACTTCCCAACAAAATGCTCTCCACCTCGGCGAAGGGGTCTTCATCATCTGAAAAGCCGAATTTAGGTATGTCGGTCTCCATTAGTGCCTTTCCTTTGTTGGGAACAGGAATGGACTCTTTAATTATCAGGTCCAAGATATTTGGACTTTGAGAAGGCTCGATAGGTAGGCTGACATTTTCATATTCGACTTCATGTTCTTTATTCTGTTGACCGCTCTATGATTTGTCAGTCTGAGAAGTTGGAGGAGGAGTTTTAGTTGGAGTCTCCTCAGTCTTTTTGTTTTTCTAATAAGAGAACAAAAAGATATTAGAATATAGTATGAAGAGTTAATCGACAAAATAGAGTATAAAAATCCATTGACAAAATAAAGTGTTAAACATACTTTTTGGCTTTCAGTAGCCTTTGCAGATTGTTGGCCAAGAGTCTTGATCCTTTTCCGGCTTTTTGGAGCTTCGGAACTCTAGCCTCGACCTCTTACAGGTTTGGCAATGGACTTGCCTCTTTTCTTTTGAGGAGTTACAATATCCTCTTCTTCTTTTTCTATTTCTTCTTCTTCATTCCTAACAGAAGTAGGAATTGTCGGCTCAGGAGCCGACATTACAGGGGTTGATTTAGAAACTGAAACACAAAAGAAAAATGTCAGAATATAATGATTGATAAAAAGAATATTGTCAAAAAATATTTTTACCATGTGGTGGATAACGAACTATTCAAGGATAGTATTCCACAAAACGAAGTTCATATGGGTATAAGTATCTGACATATTCTATTCTTTCTTTTTTGTTGATAAAAACGTCCAAGGCACCTCTTGGTGGGTCTGGATAAATGTCAGCCAATCCAAATGGAGCATTTGGAAGAGGGATTGGTTTTCAACGAAAAGGTTTGTGATAATGTTTGGGGTCGACGTTTTTGTTGACAAGCCAAGCTTTATGGTATGCTAATGAGCACCTACTATCGTGTGCTTCTCGTTTTTTCTTAAGTTCAAGTTCGGCTTCTCGAACAACTAATTTGGGATATTTAGGATTCCATTTAACCTTGAAATATTTTTCAAATGCTTGAATTTATCGTAAATACGTACCTTTGGATTTCTTTGCTGGATTCCCAGTTTGCACAGAAGGAGTAAATTCAGTCAGCAATTTGTTAAAGCAATCCTTGAGCTGGTGGTGAAGTGGTTTGTAGTAATTATCCCACCATTCGACAAAAGATTAAGTTACATAATAACTTAGTCGAAATTCTCAAGGAATAAACTGCTGACGAAATTTGGTGTTTCTCCTGACAAGTTTTGGAATAACATCCAAATTGTCGAGAACAGTATCACACAGCCTATATGTCAAATTTAAAGAAATTGGGGCTGGTAATACTTGAGAAAAACCCATTTGTCGGGCAATGGTGTTTGGAAGATGGAGAGTAATGCTTAAGTCACAACTACCTGGTAAACCACAAGTGAAAATTTGTTGACAGAGCATGTTTGACAAGAGGTTGTCGAGACCTATCAAATAAAAGAACCGGTTCACAAACTAATTTGTAGTATAGAGAATGAACCGAATCGTCTCTCAAGGATCCAAAAACAAAGATTTAATTAGATCAAGATAATTAGAAAAGGGGGGGTTTTGTTGTTGATTAATAAAAGTAGGAGATTTAAAGTTGTAAACAAATCTAAAGAAACAACCAATCCAAGGAAATTTTACCGATCTTGAGTTTAACTCATCATTGATCACAAGGAATTCACTTAATTGCTAACCATGTTCTTGGCCTTAGATCACATCAAGAAGCCTTAACATGATCCAAGAATTCTTTACTAGATAAGCATCTAGGATTTGATTAACCAAGGTTAGATAAAGTAAGCACCATCCAACATAGATTAACTTAAGATCTAGAATTTAACCAAGCTAAACAATCTATCAAAAAGCTTTAATATATTGTTTAATCTTTATGATCCTCTTTGAATACATGATAATAAAGCTATTACCACATCAATATCTAAATCAAATTAAGCAATTTAATCTAGATAAAAATCAAAAGAGGAAGAAGAGAAACTTGAATAACAATTAAGCAATATGAACAAGCAAAACAAGATCTCCAAATTAAACAACAAGATGGCTAATCCCTTGGATTGATTATGAGAGCCTAGCCTTCCATGGATGGGAAGGAAGAACTCAGAATTTAAAGAACAAAAACGAAATTGCAAAGAGAATGGAGAAGAAGAGAAAGAAAACTCTCACAAATACTTAAACTTTCTTGAAACTTACTTCCAAATTGAATGCCTCTAATACAAAGAGGTTGGGTCTATTTATACTAATCCTAGAAGCCAATTTGTACATGTACATAATCTGAATACAAGCTATAAGAATATGAAAATTGTCAAAAATGGAAGCTTGATGCATGGTTGGTGGGTTGGTGCATGGTAGGTGGGTTGGTGTATCGTTGGTGGCTTTTAGTCAACAACTCTTATCCGACTTCTGGCTTCAAATTCATCACCTAGACTTTGCATTTTGGCTTGGATGTCTTCATCAAAGTTGTAGCCAGTTGTCTCCTTGAAAATCTCCAATTTGAATCATGTCATTTGGACTTTTAGAACTCCAGAAATGCCAAAAACACTGTACCTACCTCAAGTTAGTTTGGAAGAACGTGTTTCCAAATTCAGACCAACTTGTAGCTTCATTATCATGCCTAAAACGACATCTATTGACAAAATGGTCTTCAGTGAAGTTGGAGATATGGGTCTTATCTTTCAAATGACCAAGTTTCAGCCCAAGAGGAGGCCTATAACCCACTATATATAGTCCAATATGTGCATACTGCCCAGATGGTTCCGTGACAGCAAACTCACTCTGTATTGCAAGGCTATTTTGGGCCCTTAAAAGTCCGATCCAGCTCTTGAGTTCTTCACGAAACTTGTAGATCCTTGTCTTAGCTTTCCAAAGACACCAAGATCACCTCAATTGGATCACCGAGTCCCAAGTTATGGCCTAACCAAGGAAGAAAGGTCAAAATGCATCAAAATCCGAAAATTATCCAATATTTACATTAAAACCCAATGAAACCCAACAACATTAAACTCATCTAAAATACTAATATTGGGCACAATAAACATCTAATGAAGCCTAATACAAAGCTAATATAAGTGTCTCAAATTGATTGATCAGTAAGCCACAAGTGAAAATTTGTTGACAGAGCATGTTTGACCATATATCATTGTTTTCAGCTTGTGTTTCAGGATTGTTGGATACTAAGTTTCTGGTAAACCATTTAGGACCGACAGATCTCTGGGCAAAGGGAGAAAAGATGATTTTCTTAGAAGAAACAGATAAATAATGAAAAATTTCAAAGTAATGTTTGAAATTGTCGATGAAAGATGTTGACTTTTCTTTTGCAAAAAGAAATGATAGTTTAATACCATGAATATTGGAGGGGAGATTGTCAAGAGCTTTTGTCGAAAGTTGTGGAAGAAGAATGGCATTAAGCCAGAGTTGAAGAACCCACAATGGGCCCCCAAGATTTGTTTTCTTTGTCAAATCTTTCATTGATTTGACAATTTCACTAATTGACTGGTATAAACGAGTAATTACAAGTTGGCCTAAGGCCAAATGTTGACCTTCATGAAGTAGAATTGCCAAAGGTATGTAAGCTCTTAACACTTGAATTGATTTTGTACAAAATACATGTGCAGAAAGCCAAAAAGTGAGAAATGCAACATGTTTAGAATCTGTTACATCCCCAGAGGTTTGAGAATGAAATTTTATAAAAGGGTCGTAGGACATGGAGTCGGCCTCAATGTCAAAAGTTTTGTCGGTGGACAAATATGGTGTAATAGGGATGCCATTGGGCTTAAATCCAACAGTGGCAGCAAGGTCAAAAAGAGAAGGACCTATCATCCCGTAAGGAAAATGAAAATTATTGGTGGTTTTGTTCCAAAAGCAAAAAGCAGCTCCAAGCATGGGGGAATTTAATTTGATCTTAAACCAACTAAGTTGAATGGAATAAAAAATGTTGATGTCTTTTCGAAAGGTGGATTTGACATATTGAATTCTGTTGAGCCATTTTATATACTGGTTTGTCAGTTTTGGTGGAAAACATCGAAACAAACGATTACTTGGGTCAAAATGAAAAATGGGAATAATATTTTTAGAGGCAATGATTTCCTAGTCTTCTTGACATGGAAAAGGACTCGAGATAGCAGTTTTAGAAATTTCAGAAGGAGGAAGGAGAAGACCTAAGAAAGTACATATTCTATATTAGATGTTTATTGTGCCCAATATTAGTATTTTAGATGCGTTTAATGTTGTTGGGCCTTATTGGGCTTTAATGCAAATTATGAATAATTCTTGGATTTTGATGCATTTTGACCTTTCCTCCTTGGTTAGGCCATAACTTGGGACTCGGTGATCCATTTGAGGTGATCTTGGTGTCTTTGGAAAGCTAAGGCAAGGCTTTACAAGTTTCATGAAGAACTCAAGAGCTGGATTGGACTTCTAAGGGTCCAAAATATCACTACAATACAGAATGGGTTTGCTGTCATGGAAATATAGGCAGTGTGTACATATTGGACTACGTAGTGAGCTATAGGCTTCCTCTAGGGCTAAAACTTTGCCATTGGAAAGATAAGACCCATATCTCCAACTTCACTAAAGACCATTTAGTCAGTAGATGTCGTTTTAGACATGATTATGAGGCTATAAGTTGGTTTGAATTTGGAAACACGTTCTGCCAACCTAACTTGAGGTAAGTGCAGTGTTTTTGGCATATCTAGAGTTCTAAAAGTCCAAATGGCATGATTCCAACGCCAAAATTTCAAAGAGACAACTGGCTACAACTTTCATGAACCTCCAAGCCAAAATACACCGTCTAGGTCATGAAAATCAAGTTAGAAGTCGGATGAGAGTTGCTGACTAAAAGCCACCATCCATACACCAACCCACCTACCATGCACCAACCCACCAACCATGCATCAAGCTTCCATATTTGAATATTTCCATCTTTTTACAGCTTGCATTCAGATTATTTTCAATTACAAATTGGCTTCTAGGATTAGTATAAATAGAGCTAATCTCTTTGTATTATACATCATTCAATTAGAAGTAAGTTTGAAAAAAGTTTGAGTATTTGTCAGAGTTTTCTTTCTCTTCTTCTCCATTCTCTTTAGAATTTTTTTTTTTGTTCTTTATTTTATGAGTTCTTCCTTTCCATCCATGGAAGGCTAGGCTCTTGTAATCAATCCAAGGGATTAGCCATCTTGATGTTTAATTTGGAGATCTTGTTTTACTTGTTCATATTGCTTAATTGTTATTCAAGTTTCTCTTCTTCCTCTTTTGATTTTGATCTAGATTGAATTGCTTAATTTGATTTAGATGTTGATGTGATAATAGTTTTATTATCATGTATTCAAAGAGGATCACAAAGACTAAACAATATATCGAAGCTCTTTGATGGATTGTTTAGCTTGGTTAAATTCTGGATCTTAAGTTAATCTATGTTTGGATGGTGCTTACTTTATCTAACTTTGGTTAATTAAATCCTAGATGCTTATCTAGTAGAGGATTCTTGGATCATGTTGAGGCGTCTTGATGTGATTTAAGGCCAAGAACATGGTTAGCAATTAAGTGGATTCCTTGTGATCAATGATGGATTAAACTCAAGATCGGTAAATTTCCTTGGATTGGTTAATTTGTTAATTACTTTTCTTTAAATTCAACCGCTGTATTTACTTTACAAATCATCAAAATCCCCCATTTTAATTATCTTGATCTGATTGAATCTTTTTTTTTTATCCTTGAGAGATGATTCGGTTCATCCTCTATACAAATTAGTTTGTGAACCGGTAAATTTTTATTATTTGACGGGTCTCGACAACCTCTTGTCAGTGAGCTCGTAAGGTATAAGTACCTAGGTTTTCCAGAGCTCTGAGTTTTCCACTAAAGGGTCAAGAATAGTGAGAACATCATCATGGCAAATGGGTTCCACGGAAGATGAAGCCAGTGGAATGGAAGTCAAGAAAGACCCAGTTTTTTGGGCAGTAGAAGTATTGGACTGAGGTGATGAAGACGCCATTGATGAAGGTTTGAAGAAGATTTTGAGAAAGGTTGAATCTTGAAGAAGAGTGGAGGTTGCAGTTTTCCAATTTTCAACAAAATTGGTAATCGACAAATTGTGAGACTTTGCAAGGTTGAATCTGGAAAAGTGCAAGTCCAAAATGGGATAAATGTGTTATTCAAAAATTTATACTTAGTTGTAATCATGAAATGATGTTAAAAGTTGAGTCAACAAAAGCTATGATGAAATATTGAATCGACATTTAATGTGTTATATTCGACAAATGGGCAAAACTGACAACAATATTGTATCCGACAAATCAAGGAAGGGTATTCGACAAATGAATTTCATTCAACAAATGTTTGAAACCGACAATAATGCTATGCTCGACAAATCAAGTCTCAGAGAAGTGCTTGACAAAGTATACACTCAACCGACAAAGGGACTTGTGAATTGCTGACAAAGCTAGTGTGCACTGACAAAACTATTATCAAGGAGTTGATGATTATTATTTTGAATTTCAAAAGTAGCGGTTGCATCCAAGAATTATGGAACTGCTGATGCTGACTCAATGGCAGTTGCTTGTAGTTTTTAGGATTTTACAAAAGATTAAGCATGTATTAGTTGCATGTAAGCCACCTGTCCAACAAATGGCAGGTTCTTAGGGATTTAGACATAGGAAGTTTCTCTATAAATATTACTTAGAACGATGTAATGGGGGCTGCAACTTGAAACATCCTACACTCCTAAAGTCCCAGCAACGCTCAAACGATACATAGATCAATCAAGTTTATATGCCACTTTCATTTTATTCAATTTAAATTCAGGTTCTTTACTGCATTTCATTTTCTTTTGATTTGTTTTACTTGCTTTCATTTTTCATTTCTGTTCATCGTTATCTTCATCTTCATTTTCTTCTTCTTTTTATATTTTTTTATCCAACTGACACTTTAATCACTTGAAAGTGAGAACCCAGTGGAGGAGGTTCCCTTCCAAGATTAATAACTGGAACTGCAATATTGTCAACTTAGGCATCGACAAATTTGATAATTGACAAATTTGGCACTTTTGAGCCAAGTTTTTATCAGTATATTGCCTGACAATCTTTTACCTTTAATAGTACCCAATCATCTTGAGCACATAAGTCCCAATAGGGTTTCTCTGTGCCAGTTTGCACTAAAACAATGCCTTTGAGACCTCAAACCTCTCATGCCTAGCTTGCTCTTGGTAGAGCCTCTTTAAATGGACGATCATATCGTAAGCATCCATGTTCTCATGTTGCTTCTGAAGCTCAAAATTCATAGTGGCTAGCATGAGACATCCGACGTCTACGGCATCATCTTGATGCTTCTTATGAGCATCCCTTTCAGTGCGAGGGTTGTAACACCCTCGATTGGGTGTCACATTTAACAGGATTTAAAGTTCATTTCAAAACCTCTTTGTAATTTATTTATATAAAAATACGAGTTCTAAAATTTCTTTTTTCATACTAACATAACACAAACAGAATAGTAATACCATAATCACACTAAGATAGTAATAATCTACATCATTTACATCACTTAACTTTTATACTTGTTTTAGTACATAATACAAAACCTTAAGTACTGACAAGAAATAGAGACACACGTACTGTACAATCGTACTACTGCCTATCTGGCCATAGTCAACTACCTACAGAGCAAGATCCTCCTCAGAGCTCTCCTCTAGGTCTATATCGGGTAATGGTCCTCTAAAGAATCTAAACCTGTGCGTCGGAGTCCTAGCAGCTCTAAGCCCAGGAGCCATAACAAAAGAAACCATGGAGTCCTCCTGCTAAATATACTGAGCATAACTCCATAACTCACTAATAGGCATATATAATTCTACAAAAGCAGTAATAGTAAAGACACTAATAGGATTACCACTACGAGTCCTATGGACTGTGAGAGTTACATCCCCGGCATATTCTACACACTCTATTTCTAAACGAACGCGCTAGGAGTCTAAGACCCCGTGGAATTGGACTCGAATGAATCCTAAAAACACACATCTGTCGGCCATCACTGTCTTCATATCATAAAATCAAATAACAAATAACACAATACAACAAAAGGGATGAGATTCTTAATATCATCAAATCTTGGAAACAAAGACGCTTTACTGCTACTATTCCCTCTATGGTTTGTATTACCTTCGCCTCCTCTTTGGAATCGTGTTGGTCCAAAGTTGTGAATCCTCGTGTCTCGAGATAGATCCAACTCCTCGATCCTACGACAAGTATCTAACAAGGTTGGGAACTCAACTATTCCCAAAGATAATACTGCTCTTTTCAGGCCATGTCGCAATCCTTCTTCAAATTTCCTACACTTCCACTCTTCATTAAGCTGAAGTTGGAAGTATCTTGAGAATTTAGACAAACTCTGAAATTTAGCTGCATATTCACTAACTGTCATTCCTCCTTGCCTTAGGCCAAGAAACTCCATTTCCCTAGCATGTCTAGTACTTGCAGGAAAATATTTTTTTGCAAAACTTACCTCGTGAATGGACCAGTGTATAGTCAAGATCGTCGGTGTCTTGTAATAATAATACCACGGCACAGTCCTAGCTGGCCACTTGTGGAGTTTCCGAACCCCCGACGACTCCAAGATCATTGAAGATCTTCACTCAGCCATTCGCACTGGCACTAAGGTGTAAGCTCAATCTCCTAGGCTCCAAGCCTTACAACAACAATGTCTCATACAGACTAATATATATACAGTATAAATATTCGCAGAATATATATACACAATCCCCTCGGGATTCAAGCTATTATTTCTTTAAGAATAGCGTCAACTGTCCTATCTAGGGTCCAGTCTACATCGGCCCGATAGTAGTACCGCTGTTTCTCAATTATATAGTGCTACAAAATAATTTATAAAATCGCGTAACACATTTGTTATGGATTTCAAATCGCGTAAAGCTTTTTCTGTAAAAGTCCAATCAGGTAAGATATAAAAATTATTTTTCAGTTGCGTAAAGTGTTTTCTGTAAATTTTCAGTCGTGTAAACCATTTTCTATAAATTTTTAATCGCGTAAAGCAATTTTCACAAAAACGAATTTATTTTATGCTGAATAAAATATTTTCAAGTTTATTTTCACTTTCTCACCATAAAATAAGTAAAAATAAATATTTTAACTTTAAAATAAATTCTTCAAAAATTCTTTCCATATGCAAAATATTATTTAAAATGATAAATATTAATAAAACTCTTTATCCTCATATTTTCAAAAATCCAATATTTCTTCTAACTAAAATAAATTCCATTAAAATAATTCTTTTCTATAATCAAAATATTTAATTAAAGTTCTAAATATCTCCATAATGATTCTTTCTTAAATTTTGAAAATCCTAAGAATAATACTTCTTAAATAATATAACTCCAAATAAATCCATATATCAAACTAAATATATGCATGCCCTAGGCATGTCTATTATTTTAAATATGGATTAACTTACTTATATCAAAATTTTATCATGTTTCCTTCATAATAACTCATGCCATGTTCAAGGAATATATAATACAATATTTAAACAAAGTAAGGAAACAAGTATCCACTATAACATGAACATAACTCTTAACCATAAAAGATTAATCAAACAAGATAAACTACACAATTAATCACGGTTCATCAACACATCAAAATTCTATTTTATACCATAATATTGGTTGATAGAGAAAACTCCCCCTTACCTTAGTTCTTTTCAAGATCTTTGAACCACACTTAGCTTCTTGATCTTCTACCAATACAAAGTCACAAAGAAACATAAACACATATCATTTCAAGCATTATAACACATATTAAGATGATCATGGACCAATCCAATGTTCTACAGAAATTTTAAAGTGAAAAAAAAAGAATTTTCACCTTAGGGTTCTTCAACTTCCAAGCTTTTTCTTGAGAGATTTTCAACTAGAAAATCACTCAAAATCTCACTAAGACACTAGAACTAGGCTTGGAAACTTAGCAAAGGTTTGGGAAAAAAATTATAAAGGCAAGGTCGTTGTAACACCCTCAATTGAGTGTCACATTTTTAAAATTCTAAACAGTTTCCTTTACTATAAAGTTCTTTCTTAATCTAGTGATGTAACATGCACAGATAAAATATACAATTAATATTACATGGGTTTTATTTATTTAAGTTCTTTTTTTACAAGGTTACCTATATAATTTTACACATACATATTTTTACACACTTTATTCTACAACTACATCCTTTTTCACACTAGTTTATAAACATATATACAAAACAGACATTTTCCCTTTTCTACATCAGCGGGTCATCGTCAATGAACCCATTATGATGTGAGGGTCCTGGAGCTGATGTCCTATGAGCACGGCGCCACCTCGGGGTTCGTGCTGAAGAGACGGTGGATCTCTCACGAGGGACTTGGCGGGTTGTGGCACTCCAGATGTCAGCAAAAGGCATGTGCAACTCAACATAAATAGAAAGAGAAAACATGGTTATGGGATTTCCATCATAAGTCCTCCTCAAGGAAATGGTAAGTCCACTCACATACGTAACCCGTTCCTCTAGCAATTCAACATGCCAAGCATCTGGCCCTTCATGAAAGTCGATGATAATGAATCCAAAGAAATCATTGATCGACATCTTTTAAAACATACAGAAAATACAATATTCACACAAAAGGGGTGAGATTCTTAATATCATCATAAATACCAATAAAACTGTATAAAAATAACACATCAATTTAAAGTCAATACCCACACGTAAAGTCATATTTAATCAAATATAATGACATACTAACCTCATCATCCACATAGGTAATGCAAATATGACAACTGACCATGCAGATGCATACAAATGACTCCTACTCCATGGAGCTAAACACAACAAGTCGGAGAGAGTGATTGGGAGTACATGTTCCGTATTAGTTAACCAACAAGTGCTAACAAATCATTTGCGCATATGGCTCACGCGAACACTCTCCACCAATCGTGAATGGACTAGTGTATAGTCGAGATCGTCGGCGTTTTGCAATCATAATACCACGGCACAGTCCCAACCAGCCACTTGTGGAGTTTCCGGACCCCCGACGACTCCAAGATCATTGAAGATCTTCACTCGGCCATTCGCACCCGCACTAAGGTGTAAGCTCAATCTCCTAAGCTTAAAGCCTTAACAAGAAGTCTCATACAGACTATCATAATGTAGATATTCTTAGAATATATATATATATAATCCTTTCGGGATTTAAGCTACCATTTCTCTAAGAATAACGTCAACTGTCCTATCTAGGGTCCTGTCTACGTCGGCCCGATAGTAGTACCGCTGTTTCTCAATTATACGATACCAAAAGTCACGTAACACATCTGTAACAATTTTCAAATCGCGTAAAGCTTTTTTCGTAAAAATTCAATCGGGTAACCTATAAAAATCGTTTTTCCGTCGCGTAAAGTGTTTTCTGTAAATTTTCAATCGCGTAACCCATTTTCTGTAAGTTTTCAATCGCGTAGGGTATTTTTCACAAAAACTAATTTATTTCAAAATAAATAAATTATCTTCAAGTTTATTTTTATTTTCTTATTACTATATAAAAATAATTATTTAAACCCTTAAAATAAATTCTCAAAATTTCTCTGCATGAACAAGAATATCTTTCAAAACTATAAATTTGATAAAGTCCTATATTATCATATTTTCAAAAATTCAGGATTTATTCTAAATAATTACTAAATTCATCAAAATAATTATTTTCCATAATCATCATATTTAATTTAAAGTTATAAATCTTTCTTAAATAATTTCTCTAAGTTTTTTAGAATACTAACCATAATAATATAACGTTAAATAAATCTACGTATCAAACTAAAATATATGCATATTCTAGACATAATTATTTATCACAAAGTCACATCTATTTCTAAATTAATTATAAAACACATAATTTAAACAAGGTATAAAGCTAAGTATCAAACATAATATGATCATGAATCTTAAATTAAATCAAGCAAGATGACACTTGACACTAGTCATGGTTTTTAACACATAAAAACAAGTCATCACATATAACAAGTTATTTTATACCATAATATTGGTTGATAAAGAAAGCTCCCCCTTACCTTAGTTTTAATCTAGCTCTTCCAACAAGACTTCTTGACTTCTATCAATATAGTATCAGAAAGAAACATAATCACATATCATTTAAAACATCATAACAATTTTTAAGATTGATCATGGACTAACCCAATGATCTACAACCTTGAAATCTTAATTTAAAAGTGAAAGAAATAGAATTTCACCTTAGGATATCTCTAGCTTCTTGGCCTTTTTTGAGGAAGTCTTAACTAGAGATATTCTTAGAAAAAACTAAGATACTAAGGCAAGGTTTAGAACTTTGGCAAGGGTTTGGGAAGGATTTTTGGGAAGCAAGGCCGTGGCCTATAGGAGGGGAAACCATGAGCTTATGGAGAGGAAGAAGAGAGAATTTTGGTGTGGGGACTTATGCTTGAATCACTTGCAATTTATAGGGAAAAGTTAGGATACATAAGGGATTAAAATTTAAAGAAATTCCCCCTAGGGTGGCCGGCCCTTCATGAGCTTGCAAGAGTTGGTCTTCAATTTTTCCACCTTAAGGCATTAATGGCATGGTGAATCACCTTGGCGATTCACCATGGTGATTCATCTTGGTCATTAATGTTTACCATGAGTCACCACTTGAGTCACCAAGTGACATTAATGCATTGGAGATATTTTCTCAAGATTTTTATCAGTAAGTTTTACCCAATGGACAAAGATTAGTAACCATTGTCCAATGGACAATAGGATGTACCCAAAATCACCTAGAGATTTTATTAGCTCATAAAATCCCTAAAAATGGAAAGTGATCAAATCTATTAACGGATTTGAAAACTGAACTTCCATTTAATTATAAAAATTCCTCAAAGGTATTTGTGACCAAAAATAAAAATATTTTATTTTATTTTTCAGAATGGCCTGGAATTAACTTCTAAGGTTAAGTCCAGTTAAATTTTGATTTAATTAAACTCACAGAAATTCCTAAAAGTCATTTATCATGGAAATCACAGAAGATAACATATATATCATAAGTTTGAAGTTTTGGGGTGTTACAGTTGTGGGTTTAGGAGAGCTTGACCGTGAGTTTATAGAGAGAAAGAAGAAAGAATTTTGGTGTGAATGTTATGAATGGATCAAGGTGCTATTTATAGATGAAATTTAAGATGAAATGAGAATTAAAATTGGAGATATTACTCCCTAGGTTGGCCGGCCTCACCATTGCAAGGTGGTGGTGAACATCTTAGCTTCTTGCTTTCATTTAATGCCATGGTGATTCACCTAGGTGATTCACCATGGTAATAAATTATCACCATGACTCACCCCCCTTGAGTCACCAAGGCCATTTCTTACCTAGAGATATTTCCTCAAGATTTTTATCAGTAAGTATTATCCAATGGACAAAGATCAGTATCTATTGTCCAATGGACAATAGGATGTACCAAAAATCACCCAGAGATTTTATTTTCTCATAAAATCCCTAAAAATGGAAAATGATCAAATCTGTTGACGGATTTGAAATCTGAACTTCCATTTATTTTTAAAAATTCTCCAAAGGTATTTTGGATTATAAATAAAATTATTTTATTTTATTTTCTGAAATGATCTAAAATCAACTTCTAAGGCTAGGTCCAGTTAAATTTTGATTTAATTGAACTCACAGAAATTCCTAAAAATCATTTATCACAATAATCTAAGAAAACAACATGTATTGTGTAAGTAGAAATTTTTGGGTGTTACAACTCTCCCCCTCTAAAAGGAATGTCGTCCTCGACATTATCACAAGTTAAAATAAATGCGGATATAGCTCTTTCATCTTGTCTTCCAATTCCCATGTTGCTTCTTCAGTCATATTGTCCCATATTACTTTGACCAAAGTAATATCTTTTCCTCGGAGTTGCTTCACTCTCCTATCATCAATTTCAACGGGGTAATGCATCATAGGTTAAGTTTTCTTTTAATTGTACTATATCTAGTTCAATGACATGAGTGGGATCAGAAATATAATTTTGCAATTGTGAGACATGAAAGACATTATGCATGTTAGACAAAAATGGTGGTAAAGCAATTTGATAAGTTGTGGGACCAATCCGACGAAGAATTTGGTATGGTTCAATAAATTTAGGAGTAAGTTTTCTAGATTTAATTACCCAGGCGACCCCAGTCGTGGGAGTGACTCTCAAATATACATGTTCACCTTCTTCAAATTCAAAAGGTCTCCGTCTTTTGTCCGTATAACTCTTCTGTCGACTTTGAATTACCTTCATCTTTTGTTGAATCATCTTTACCTTATCAGTTGTTTGTTGCACTAGTTCAGGTCCAAGTTCCAAATTCTCTCCATCTTGGTTCTAACACAAAGGTGTTCTACACTATCATCCATATAGAGCTTCATAGGTTGCCATCCCTATACTTGAATGAAAAATGTTGTTATAGGTAAATTCTATTAGAGGTAGGAATTCATCCCAACTTCCAGTGTTTTCCAATACACAGGTTCTCAACAAGTCCTCAAGTGACTGAATTGTCCTTTCAGATTGACCATCAGTTTGCGAATGGTAAGCAGAACTTAAGCGAAGTTTTGTTCCCATCGCTTCTTGTAAACATTGCCAAAATCATGAAGTAAATCTAGGATCCGTATCAGAAATTATGCTTGATGGTACACCGTGAAGTCTAACAATCTCACTAATGTACACTTGGGTTAATATCTCCATTGAATATCTTATGTTGATAAGCAAGAAATGGACTGATTTTGTAAGCCAATCAATAACTACCCAAATGGAATCAAAACTTTTCCTAGTTTTTGGCAAACCTACCACAAAATCCATGGCTATTCCATCCCACTTCCATTCAGGAATAGTTGGAGGTTGCAACATCCCTGAAGGTTTCTGCTGTTTCACTTTGACTTTCTAACAAACCAAACATGAAGCTACATACTTAACAACATCCTTCTTCATCCCTTGCCACCAATACAATTGTTTCAAATCTTGGTACATTTTAATTGCTCCGGGATGCATACTCAATTTACTTTTATGAGCTTCATTTAAGATCAACTTCCTAAGTTCAAGATCATTTAGTATACAAATTCTATCCTTAAACCTCAAGATTCCATCTGATCCTTCTCTAAAATCTGATATATTGCCTTGTCTTATCAATTCTCTTTCATTCACTAAGTATTGATCACTTTCCTGTTTATCTCTAATTTTGTTCATCAAATCATTCAAAATTGTGATCATACCCAAACATAATTTTCTTGGTGTTAGCTTTATAGACAATCTCATATCTCTAAATTGTTCTAATAATTCTTTTTACTTAATCATCATAGTAGAAATACTAAGAGTTTTTCTACTTAAAGCATTTGCTACAACATTTGCTTTTCTAAGATGACACTGTAATTGAAAATCATAGTCTTTTAAGAATTATAACCCTCTCCTTTGCCTCATATTTAATTCTTTATGATCAAACAAATATTTTAAACTCTTATGATCACTAAAAACATGAAAAGTTGCACCATAAAGAAAATGTCTCCATATTTTCAAGGCAAATACTACAGCTGCTAATTCCAAATCATGAGTAGAATAATTTCTCTCATGTACTTTTAATTATCTAGAAGCATAGGCCACTACCTTATGGTTTTGCATGAGAACACAACCCAGACCTTGATGTGAGGCATCACAATATACCTCAAATGTTTCAATAGGATCGGGTAAAATTAATACAGGTGAAGTGGTTAATCGTTTCTTCAATTCTTGGAAACTTTCCTCACACTCATCTGTCCAAATAAATTTTGATCCTTTGTTGTGAGTTGAGTAAGAGATCCAGCTATCTTAGAAAATCCCTCTATGAATCTTCGATAATAACCAGCTAATCCTATAAAACTTCTAATCTTAGTTGCAGTCTTAGGTCTTTCCCATTGAAGCACTGCTTCAACTTTTGATGGGTCTACAACAATTCCTTCCTTTGAGATTACATGTCTCAAAAATTTAACCTCATCTAACCAAAATTCACATTTTGATAATTTTGCATACAAAACCCTTTCTTTAAGAATCTGAAGAACCATATTGAGATGTTCAGCATGTTCCTCCTCATTACGAGAATAAATTAGAATGTCCTCAATGAAAACAACGACAAACTTGTCCGGGTAAGAACGAAAAATCCTATTCATATAATCCATGAATATTGCTAGAGCATTAGTCACACCAAATGTTCATAATGGCCATAGCGTGTCCTAAACGCAGTCTTTGGCACATCATCTGCTTTCACTCTAATTTGACGATAACCAGATCGCAAATCTATCTTCGAAAGTACCGCAGCTCCCCTTATCTGATCCATTAGGTCATCTATCCTAGGCAGTGGGTACTTATTCTTAATTATGATTTTATTCAACTGTCTATAGTCCACACATAGACGAGAAGTTCCGTCCTTCTTTTTGATGAGTAACACTGGAGCTCCCCAAGGTGAAACACTGGGTCTCAAAAATTGTTTTCCTAACAACACTTCCAACTGACTTTTAAGCTCAATTAACTTAGACAGTGACATCCTATAGGGTGCTATGGAAATAGGACCAGAACCAGGTACAAGTTCAATAGAAAACTCTATCTCTCTATTTGGTGGTATTCCAGGAATATCATCAGGAAAAACATTAGGAAACTCATTGACTACTGGAATAGCTTTCATATCTGTTTCACTCTTGACTTCCGAAGAAAATAATAGCATGTATCCTTGAGCTCCTTCTTTTAAAGATACTTTTACTTGGTTGGTCGTTAAAAATCCAGAATTCTCAAGTTTGGGAAAAACTAACGATTTGTTTGAACTGTCTAACAGAATATTGTTAGAAGATAACCAATCCATTCCTAAAGTTGTGTCTATTTGGGAAAGTGGTAAACAAATTAAATCAACTAGAAAATGATGGTCTGGTATAGTAATAGGACATTTTAGGCATACTTTGGTAGTTATCACAGGTTTGGCAGTAGGAGTAGAAATAATTAAATTAAAGGGTAAGGAAGATACAGGCAATCCTAACTGATCCACACAGTCATGAGAAATGAAAGAATGTGTTGCACCAGAATCATATTGTACAATTTAAGACTTACCTTCTATGTCACAATTCCCTTGTATCAAATCATCAAATTTAGGGGCTTCTTCTCCGTTCATGGTATGCACTCTCCCTCCTGCTTGTGGCCTTGAAGCATTCCCATTACCAAATGAAGACACTGCTTTTTGCTGGTTGCAATCTCTAGCTATATGTCCTGGTTTTCCACATCGGAAACATACTACTCCTTTGATCGGACAATCTTTGATCAAATGGTTCTTTCCACACTTTAAACACTTCAATGGAGGTACTACTGTACTTCCTCCACTAGATCGTTGTTGTTGAGCTCCTGGTGGTTTTGAATATGGTTTTGGTTGAAATCAGATATTACTACTATTATTCCCTCTATGGTTTGTATTACGTTCGCCTCCTCTTTGGAACCATGTTGGTCCAAAGTTGCAAATCCTCATGTCTCGAGATAGATCCAACTCCTCGATCCTACGACAAATATCTAACAAGGTTGGGAACTCAGCTATTCCCAAAGATAATATTGCTCTCTTCAGGTCATGTGGCAATCCTTCTTCAAATTTCCTACACTTCCACTCTTCATTAGGCTGAAGTTGGAAGTATCTTGAGAATTTAGACAAACTCTCAAATTTAGCCGCATATTCACTAACTGTCATTCCTCCTTGCCTTAGGCCAAGAAACTCCATTTCCTTAACATGTTTAATACTTGCAGGAAAATATATTTCAAAAAACTTACCTCGAAATATTTCCCAAGTAATTTCTCGTCCCTCAGCTTGCAACAATTGTTGTACTCCGGCCCACCAATCTTCACCATCTCCTATAAGCATATAGGTAGCATAGGTTACCTTACGCTCCTCAGTTCACCCCATACCTATGACAATCTTCTCCAACTCTTTGATCCAAAGACTAGCCTTCTCCGGATCAAACTCTCCTTTGAATTGGGGTGGATTAGTACAACGAAATTCTGACAAGTTTTGAGTCTCCATTACTGCTTCTTGTTATTGAACAGCTCTTCGATTTTGTTGTACCAGAACATCTGCCATCCTTTGCATAGCTGCAACGGCAGCAGCCATATCGGTGTTATTACGGTCTGTGTCCATAGGTGTACTTCTACTACGTGCCATTGATATCCTTCAAAGTTAATAAAATCAAATACCACAGACACAAACAATTTTTGTTTTCTTTCGAAAACATCAACAAAGAAAAAACAGTACAAACAAAATAGACCTAATCCCACACATCCGAGAGCTTAAACCAGGCTCTGATACCAAATAATGTAACACCCTCAGTTGGGTGCCACATTTTAACATAACTAGTTTCCAAATAAATTTTTCTTAATCTTTTCTCATAAAAATTCTCGGTGTTTCTAGTGATGTAGCATAAACAGATACATAATATACAACTAATATTCACATAGTTTTTATTTATTAAGTTTATTTTACACATACTATTCATACACAGATATTTACATATGTCACATATTTTATAACTAGTTCAAACATATATGCACAACCCAGACGCCTCCCTCCATCTACATCGGAGGGTCATCATCAATAAACCCATTGTGATGTGAGGGTCCTAGAGCAGAGGTCCGATGAGCTCGATGCCACCTAGGGGTTCGCGGTGAAGAGACTGTGGATCTCTCATGAGGTGTGCAGTGATAGTGGCATTTCAAATGTCACTAAATGGCATGTGTAACTCAACGTAAGCAGAAAGGGTAAACATCGTCACAGGATTCCCATCATAGGTCATACGGAGAGTGATGGTGAGTTCCCCTACGTAGGTAACCCTCTCCTCAGCTAACTCAACGTGCCAGATGCCGGGTCCCTCATGGATATCAACAATGATGAATCCGAAGAAATCATGTTGAGCCATCTTCAAAATAAAATCAAATTAGAAATTTCACAAAAGGGGGTGAGATTCTCACATCATCATAAATAACAATAAAATAGTATAAAAATAGCATACAACAATTACACGGTTTAATTCAAATCAATAGGCACTTTAATTCACATATAAAGTCTTATTTAATCAATAAAATGAAATACCAACCTTAGTGCACAAATTGATAATGCAAGTATGACAACTGACCATGTAGATGCACATAAATGACTCCTACTCCATGGAGCTAAACGCAACAAGTCGGAGAGAGTGATTGGGAGTACATGTTCCGTATCAGTTAGCCTATAAGTACTAACAATTCATTTGTGCATACGGCTCATGCGAACACTCCCCACCAATCGTGAATGGACCAGTGTATAGTCAAGATCGTCGATGTTATGCAATCATAATACCACGGCACAATCCCATCCGGGAACATGGGGAGTTTCCGGACCCCCAACGACTCCAATGTCATTGAAGATCTTTACGTGACCATTCGCACCGGCACTAAGGTGTAAGCTCAATCTCCTAGGCTCTAAGCCTTACAACAACAATGTCTCATACAGACTAATATAAATAGATATATACAGTACAAATATTCCCATAATATATATACATGAGTTTAACAATTAATAAAATATTTTCCTTTAATTCTAACTTTCTTAGAGTATGTGGCCGTGAACCACACATGGTCTTTTGACCAAAAATCTTTTGATGCCAACCTTTTCAAAACTTAGTGGCCGAACCACTCATAGGTCTTTGGACCAAAATCCATATATTTTCCACCATGATTCAATAATTCAAACCAAACATATGTATGTCCTAATCATACCATCCATGTACACATTAATCATTCCATCCATATCCAAGATATGTCATGCTTCAATTATCACAAGTTCATGCAATATTCCAAAGCCATAAAACACATAGGCTAAATAATGCATAAAACCACAAAGCACAAGTCATAAAGCTTGAAACATATAGCATAAACCATAAATAACCCCACGAAAATCAAGTGAATAAATCCTTAAATGGATTTTCCACTAACAAGCCATAAATACTATTTTCTCATTACTATATCGGTTGATAAAGAAACTCCCCCTTACCTATGGTTTAGAAAAATCCTCTTAGTGGATTTGGAATGGTTCTTTGTTCTTCCACCAACAAAACCCTTAAAGGAAACCAAGTTCACAATTTTTAAACTCTAAGACTTGAAATAAGATGACCATGGATCAATCCAATGGTCTAAAACTTTGAAATAGAAATTAAAAAGTGAAGATAAAGAATTTTCACATTTATTCTTCAAACTTGGATTCTCAAGAAAGTAGTTGAAGATAATTTCTTTTCAAGAAACTCTTAACACAAAAGTGTCATTGAATGGGGTTTAGATGCTAGAAATAGGATTGGTTGATTTGATTCATGTTTGGAAGAATTCTTTGGTGCTTGGCCGTGGGTTCTTGAGAGAGAAAGAAGAGGAAATTTTCTTCTTGCAACAAGTGAAGGTAAAATGTAAATTTATAGAGGTAATGTAACACCCTCAATTGAGTGCCACATTTTAAAATTCTAAACAGTTTCTTAACAGAATTCTCTTAACCTTTTATTATAAAGTTCTCTTTATGTCTAGTGATGTAACGTGAAAAAATAAGAAACATACAATTAATATCACATAGGTTTTTTATTTATTTAAGTTTATATTTTACACAGGTCATTTATATACATATATTTTCACATACTATATTCTACAGTTATATATATACTTTCACACTACTTTATAAACATATACATATATATACAATACAGACGTCTTCCCTCGTCTACATCGGTGGGTCATCATAAATGAACCCGTTGTGATGTGAGGGACCTGGAGCTGAGGTCCTATAGGCACGAAGAGACGGTGGATCTCTCACGAGGTGTTTGACGAGTCGTGGCATTCCAGATATCACTGAAAGGCATATGCAGCTCAACATATATAGAAAGGGAAAACATAGTTACTGGGTTTCCATCGTAAGTTCTTCTCAAGGAAATAGTAAGTCCACCCACATAGGTGACTTGTTCCTCTAGCAACTCAACATGCCATGCATCTGGTCATTCGTGGAAATCGACGATGATAAACCCGAAGAAATCATTTATCGACATCTTTAAAACATACAGCAAAATACAAGTTTCACACAAAAACAGGTGAGATTCTTAATATCATCATAAATACCAATAAAATTTGTATAAAAACAACATGTATCAATTAAAGTTAATATTCACATAAAAATCATATTTAATCAAATATAATCACATATCAACCTCAGTGTCCAAATGGATAATGCAAGTATGACAACTGACCATGTAGATGCACACAAATGACTCCTACTCCATGGGGCTAAACATAACAAGTCAGAGAGAGTGATTGGGAGTACATGTTCCGTATCAGTTAGCCAACAAGTGCTAACAAATCATTTGCGCATACGGCTCACGTGAACACTCTCCACCAATCGTGAATGGACCAGTGTATAGTTGAGATCGTCGGTGTTTTGCAATCATAATACCACGGCATAGTCCCAGCCGGCCACTTGTGGAGTTTCCGGACCCCCGACGACTCCAAGATCATTGAAGATCTTCACTCGGCCATTCACCCGCACTAAGGTGTAAGCTCAATCTCCTAGGCTCCAAGCCTTACAACAATAATGTTTCATGCAGACTCACATATATATAGATACAGTATAAATATTCCCATAATATATATACACAATCCCTCCTCGGGAGCTAAGTTACCATTTCTATAAGAATAACGTCAACTGTCCTATGTAGGGTCCTGTCTACATTAGCCCGATAGTAGTACCGCTGTCTCTTAATTATATGGTGCCAAAATCACGTAACACATCTGTTACGGTTTTCAAATCGCGTAAAGCTTTTTCCGCAAAAATTCAATCGGGTAAGCCATAAAAATTGTTTTTCCGTCGCGTAAAGTGTTTTTTGTAAGTTTTCAATCACGTAACCCATTTTTTGTAAGTTTTCAATCGTGTAGGGTATCTTTCACAAAAGCTAATTTATTTCATAATAAATAAATTATTTTCAAGTTTATTTTTATTTTCTTATTATCAAATAAATAAAAATAAATATTTTAAACCTTTAAAATAAATTCTCAAAATTTCTTTCCATGAACAAGAATATCTTTTAAAACTATAAATTTAATAAAATCCCATATTTTCGAAAATTCAAGATTTATTCTGAATAATTTACTAAACTCCTCAAAATAATTATTTTTCCATAATCATCATGTTTAAA
Source organism: Styphnolobium japonicum (assembly GCA_023212625.1). Taxonomy (NCBI): domain Eukaryota; kingdom Viridiplantae; phylum Streptophyta; class Magnoliopsida; order Fabales; family Fabaceae; genus Styphnolobium; species Styphnolobium japonicum. The sequence goes on from JALBWW010000011.1 coordinate 19,554,822, forward strand.
TTAAAGTTATAAATCTTTCTTAAATAATTTCTCTAAGTTATTGAGAATACTAACCATAATAATATAATTTTAAATAAATCTATGTATCAAACTAAAATATATGCATGTCCTAGACATAGTTATTTATCACAAAGTCATATCTAATTCTAAATTAATTATAAAATGCATGGTTTAAACAAGGTGTAAAGCTAAGTACCAAATATAATATGATCATGAATCTTTAATCAAATCAAGTAAGATGACACTTGACACTAACTGTAACGATAGAGAAAACAGAGGAGAGGATATGGAAGGGATGAAGTTTGTTTTTAAGGGTAATTTGATAATTTTACCCATTAAGTTAAAAAAAAAAAGAAAAAGCATAAGTGTCGGTGGCACAACAGAGGAGATAATTTCTCCTCTGTTCATATTGAGTGAGAAGACGAGAGAGTGAGAGCGAGAGACAGCGAGAGTGAGAGAGAGAGAGAGAGAGAAAGAGAGAGAGAGAGATACCGAGAGACAGAGAGAGATAGAGAAAGAGAAAGAGAAAGAGAAAGATAGAGAGAGAGCTATAGATCATTAAATCTGCTAGCACCCACTTGGTTTTAGAGCACAAGGTGAGTTATTAATCTTAGAGTGTTTTGCTTTTTTTGGTATCTTTGAGTCATGAGAACTCTAAAATATAGTGGGTAACTATATTTTGTGAAAATGATGACAAAATAAGGATTGATGATAATTTCTAAGGGATGGTTAGAGAATTTGGAGTTAGATTGGAGTAGAAATTTTATGTTTCTTGAAAGAACTTAGAAATCTTAGAGTCTCTGCTCAAGTTATATTAGGAAAACGGTTATCTAGATTTATTAAAGTATTTTTATTTGTGAGCAGATTCACAGGATACTACTCCACTTGTCTCCACAGGAGCTGTTGGAGATAGTTGAGACTAGTTCTTCATTTCTGTGAGTGGATAATTTACTTAGTGGCAGTTTTATAATTTTATTTGGGGAAACAAACCTTCCAGGAATATTTAAATTTTATTCAAATGAAGTTTTATTATAAGGGATGATTAAATTATATTTATTTCCACATTGTGTTTGGAAATATTAAATGTTATGGAAGTTATATTTTAGCTATAGTTTTATTGATTTTATGAGCTATTTGAGTTGTGATTTATAATTATTAAAGTGAAAGGTTAGCTGGATATTTAGAAATGACTTCAGATTTTGTATTTTTATATTTTCAATATCCATTATGGGTTACGTGTTAGAACACCGTTTGCCGTTAGCGAAGAGATATAACGGCCTATGTGCACATAGTATATACAGAGACATAGACAGATCTGGCAAGGCCAGTTGTTTCAGTTTGGCTATTGGGTGAGAGAACCCTTAGCCCTTTACGTGGTTATAGGGTGAGCGGACCTTAGCCACAAGATTTGTGCCAGGTGAGGCATAGCCCCTGGCTTAAGATGAACATGAGAATTGGTATGTTGGGTAGAGTTAACTCCCCAACTTGTATCATAGTTCTTTCAGTGGTACCTATATGGATTGCATTATTGATGATTAGAATTTTTAAAAGAAATTTATGTTTATGTATAGTTTAAAGAAAAGAGAGTATTTGATATAATAGCTTTATTTATAAATTTTATTCCATCAGTTAGTATTCGGAGATTATTGGAAAACTTAAATATTCGTGTGATTAATTGTTTTCCTTCCAGTTCACTTAGTTTATTACTCCCTCACTGAGTCTGTGTGACTCACTCCATTTCATTCTTTTCTAATTCAGATTCGCAGATAGCTGAGTAGCTGGTTCTTGGGATTTGCTGTTCCCCAGGCTTATAGTCTTTTGGTATATCTCTATTAGTGTTGGTGATCAATGTTGTATTTTGACTCCAGTATTTTGCAGCTATAGGGAATAGTATTGTAAATTCTTTTGAGTTGTATATATATATGTATAGATGGTGTATGAGAAAGAATCATGCTTGTTGAAATTCTGAGATTTTTCTGTTTTTCAGGTTGAGTTTACATTTTGGTTAGTTCAGTTTTTAGGGGAAACTCTGCCGAATTTTCGGTAGCCTTTTTCTAAGTTTTTTTTTTTAGCAGTTTTTCAGCATTCTTAGTTAGGCTTGCCAGGCTAAGCAAGTGTTGAGTTGACTTAGCCTGTGCGCCGGTCATGGTCTAAGATCGGGTCATGACACTAACCACGGTTTTTAGCATATAGAAACAAGCCATCACATACAATAAGTCATTTTATACTATAATATTGGTTGATAAAGAAAACTCCCCCTTACCTTAGTTTTTAATCTAGCTCTTCCAACAAAGCTTCTTGACTTCTACCAATATAATATCACAAAGAAACATAACCATATATCATTTCAAGTATCATAACAATTTTTAAGATTGATCATGGACTAACTCAATGATCTATAACCTGGAAATCATAACTTGAAAAGTGAAAGAAAAAGAATTTCACCTTAGGATTTCTCTAACTTCTTGGCCTTTTTTTGAGAAAGTCCCAACTAGAGATATTCTCAAAATAACACTAAGATGCTAAGACAAGGTTTAGAACTTTAGCAAGGGTTTGGGAAGGAAAAGAGGAGGGTAAGGCCGTGGCCTTTGGGGGAGGAAACCGTGAGCTTATGGAGAGGAAGAAGAGAGAATTTTGGTGTGAAGACTTACGCTTGAATCACTTGCTATTTATAGGGAAAATCTAGGATACATAAGGAATTAAATTTTTGGAGAAAACTCCCCTAGGGTGGCCGGCCCTTCACCAAGCTTGCAAGAAGAATTTGTCTTCAATTTTGCCACTTTAAGGCATTAATGGCATGGTGATTCATCTTGGTAATTAATGTTTACCATGAATCACCCCTTGAGTCATCAAGTGACATTAATGTATTAGAGATATTTTCTCAAGATTTTTATCAGTAAGTTTTACCCAATGGACAAAGGTTAGTATCCTTTGTCCAATGGACAATAGAATGTACCCAAAATCACCCAGAGATTTTATTAGCTCATAAAATCCCTAAAAATGGAATATGATCAAATCTGTTGTCAGATTTGAAAACTGAGCTTCCATTTATTTACAAAAATTCATCAAAGGTATTTGGGACCAAAAATAAAATTATTTTATTTTATTTTTCAGAATGGTCTGGAATTGACTTATAAGGTTAAGTCCAGTTAAGTTTTAATTTAATTTAACTCACAGAAATTCCTAAAAATCATTTATCATAGAAATCACAGAAGATAACATATATAATATAAGTTTGAAGTTTTGGGGTGTTACAGGTAAGAAGTAAAATTCAACTTTTATACTTGGTAAAATATCTCACAAGATATTTTCCCTTTCCTCCACTTGCTTGGCCGTCCACCTTGAAGAAGCTTGGAAAAGTGATAAACACTATTTACACACATTATTAATCCATCATATTTAGTAGCTTACCTCCTCTTTGTGCTTAATTGATTGAATTTAACACATTTTATCAGTTAGGGATTCAATTGGGCTTAATTGTAATTGTCAGCATTTCGTGAATTTTTACATTGTCTTTATATTTCAGGCATATCTTGAGTCCTAGACATCTAAAAAATATGAATTTTACTTTGTAGGAAAGATAATAAGTACTTATACAACTTTGATGAGAGCTCAAGAGCTAATTTGGATTTCTAGCGGGCCAAATTGGGCTTGGAAGTCAGAGCAAGGATGATGTCACTGGAATCTGACTTGCGTGCAGTAATTGAGTCATATATTGGGTTGGACATGTCTAATAGAGCTTAAAATGGTGCCAAATGAAAGATAAAACGCAGATCTACAACTCTCTTAAAGACTATTTTCCTAAACTATGTCTTTTTGATGGCATTATGACCACTTGAAGTCAGAAGTTGTTTAAGATCACCTCCTTAGACTAATTTGGGCATAACTCTCTCATCTTAAGCCTAAATTAGGCAAATAAGATGGCCACTTAAAGCTTAGAGGTTCTAGATTATTCCTAATCCAGTGGCACTCTTGTAAATCATAGTTTATGATCCTCTATATAAGGGGGAATACAGAACACGAAATGAGAATTCACTTTCCCTCACTTTTTGGTTTTTGAATTGTTCTCTTCATCTTCTTTTTCTCTCCCTTCTGTCTAGATTCTCTCTCTACATTTTGATCTTCTTTCTTCCAATCAATGGAAGGCTAGAACTCTGTAATCAATCCTAGAGATTGACATTGTTGATGCTTCATTTTGAGATTTTTTTTTTGATTAATCAAGATTCAATTATTGATCAAGTTTCTCTTCTTCTTCTTTTGTTTAATTTCAAATTGAATGCTTAGTTTGATTTGAATGTTAATGTAATAATTGCTTAATTATCATATGCTTAAGAAGAATTACAAGAGAATGAACAATGTATTGAAGCATTTTGATACATTGTTTAGCTTGGCTGAATTCTGATTATTATGTTGATTTTGGCTTAGATAAGTGCTTAATTCGTTTAACCTCAATTGATTGAATTCTGGATGTTTAATCCAGTAGAGAATTCTTGGATTACTTTGAGGCATCTTAATGTAATCCAAGGCCAAGAACTCGGTGATAGTATCCAAGTTGGATACATATTGTTTTTACGGATCGTCCTTGAGTTGATTTCTTGTTTTAAAAAGAATTAAAGATGAAAGATGAACAGTGCAATTACGAGAACAGTAACTGTACCGTGAATAGTGCTCGTGAACAGTAAAACAGAAAAGATGGAAAAAGATAAGGGATGGTAGGAAGAAGACGCCACACTCTTGGGGAGTGATAAGTCAAGCGAAGATTCGCCACAAAGGTAAGGAAACCTTTGATAAGAACCAAGATGGTTCACCCAAGAACCCCAAGAGAACAAAGCTCTCAAAAACTCACAAAGGAGTGTAATTGTATTCTGAAATTCAAAGTTAACAAATGCAGCAAATACAAACCTATTTATAGGGATTGAGTTGGCGGCTAGGTCTAACTAAAAGGAGGCAGCAAGCTAGCACCTTTTTAACCCTAATCCTAGCACAAAAGTGGCCCAAGCCCAATTAGAAGGCAGCATCTATCCCTAGTTATGCTATGCACTTAATTAAGCCCAAACAATAGGCCCTTATTACAAAATATCCCAAAAAGAAAATAAGAATCAAAACTGAAAAGATTAAAAGGGTTCAAATACATAATTAAATAAAATTTCTAAGAAGAAATCATGCCCCCTCATTGGGCCCTTCATCAACTTGGTTCATTTGGACCATCTTGAGTGCTTCTTCTTCTGGAATGGGCTTGAGTGAGAGAAAATAGTTGACTTCTTTATCCAAATTCTCCTTAGCCTTCTTAGCTCTTGTCCTTGTCATTGGTCCTCCAAGTCCTTGCAGTGCATCTTTGGGCCTTGGGCCCATTGGGCTTCCACTTAAGCTTCCTTGGTCTCCATCATGCCACCACATGATATGATCCAAGTCGGATGCATATTGTTTTTACGGATCGTCCTTGAATTTGATCTTTCATCACCTTTCTTTTCGCATGTGCACCCACACCAATCTCCTGGATCAAAAACAACTTGTCTCCTTCCCTTGTTTGCTTTCCTAGCATATTGCTCCATCTTCCTTTCAATTTGAGCCTTGACTTGTTCATGGAGCGTCCTTACATATTCATTTTTTGCCTGTCCATCCCTATGAATTAAAGAAAAGACATTAGGTAGAGGCAGTAAATTAAGGGGGCTGAGGGGATTAAAATCATATACAATCTCAATAGGAGAAATGCTAGTAATAGCATGCATAGCCCTATTATAAGCAAATTCAACAAGTGGTAAGCATTTTGAGTTGAAAGAGGCTCTTGGGATGAAGTCCATTTGATGTTCAATCCCTCTTAAGGGTGGTAGTTTGGGAAGGACACTCTTACACATCTTCAAAGTCCTGCAAAAGAGAATCAACTTCACGAGATAGAGGGTTAGAGTTATAATTTAAGCACACGTCCTTTTGTATACTAATGTACATCTCTTTCTTTGCAAAGCAAGCCCTCTTAATCTCACTTTCCCTAGTTATTAAATATTCAATTTTTTTCTCATTTACAAGTTCTTGGTCCCTATTCTTTGCTTCCCCCTTTGATTTTACTTTTAAGTCCTTCTTCTCTTGCTCCCTTCTTAGCTTCAAGGCCACTTGGGAAGACAAACCTGTTTGGGAGTAAGGGGTACAAGGGTTACCTTCAAAGAATTATGAACAAAGGAGTACTTGTTAGTGAAACCATCATGAATAGCATGCTTATCAAATTGCCAAGGCCTTCCAAGCAAAATATGGCCAGCCTCCATGGGAACAACATCACACAAAACATCATCATTATACTTACCAATTGACAAACTTACCAACACTTGTTGATTTACTATCAACTCACCGTTCTCACTTAGCCATTGAAGCTTGTATGGTTGGGGGTGAGGAATAGTTTTAAGGTCAAGTTTTCTTCCCAAGCGAGTGCTTGCCACATTAGTGCAACTTCCCCCATCAATGATTAATGAGCACACTTTGCCTTGGATGGTACATCTTGTGTGGAAGATGTTTTCCCTTTGGTCTTGGTCCCTTGCCACAACTTGGTTACCCAAAAGTCTCCTTATCATTAGCAAGTCGCCATCATGAGCATAGGTCTCACAGTCTTCTTCTCCTTCACTTGAGGAAGGGGAATTTGGACATGAATCACTAGAGAGGTGTCCTTCTTTTATCACCATTGCCCTTTTGTTTGGGCATTGAGAGGCTATGTGTCCATTCCCCAAGCATTTGAAGCACTTGATGTTCCTACTTTTAGAAGAAGAAGAAGAAGCATTAGTAGAAGGAAAAGCACTAGAGTTTTTAGAAATCATACCTCCCTTAGGTTGTGTAGAGGAGTCTTCCTTTGGTTGTTTGTCCTTCCAAGTGGAAGGTTTGAGGTCAGAAGAAGGCTTCTTCCATGCACCCTTTCTTTTGAGTTGTTGTTCCACCTTTATGGCTTGGTGGACTACCTCATCAAGCTCTTCATAGTTGTGCAACTCCACAATGTCTCCTATCTCACGGTTTAAACCATGAAGGAAACGTGACATGGTAGCCTCCCTATCTTCAATGACATTGGCCCTTATCATAGCCACCTCCATCTCTTTGTAGTACTCATCCACACTTCTACTTCCTTGGGTAAGTCTTTGGAGTTTATTGTGTAACTCCCTATGGTACCATGAAGGGACAAACCTCCTCCTCATCAAACTTTTCATCTCCTCCCAAGTATCTACGGGGTACTCCCTATTTCTTTCCCTTTCTTTTTGTACTTGGTTCCACCAAATTAGGGCATAGTTGGAAAATTCTAGGGCAGCCACCTTCACCTTCCTTTCTTCCTTGTAATGGTGATAGGAAAAGATTTGTTCTACCTTGGTTTCCCATTCTAAGTAGGCTTCGGGGTCATTTTTTCCTTGGAAAGAAGGTATTTGGGTCTTTACTCCTCCTAGGTCTCCTCCCCTTTCATCACTCCTATGTCTCCTATTCCTCCTTTCATAACTCCTTTCACTCCTCCCATGCCTCATTCTCCTATCGTGGTTCCTCCTAGTCCTCCTTTCCCTACCCAAATCATAGGTATCTTCATCCTCATATGAGACTTCATGTTGAGAGTCTCTCCGCCTTTCATTATCGAGCCTTGTATTAATTTCCACCCTAAACTTCTCAAGTTCTTTAGCTAAGGCTTGCATAAGGTTTGCGGTTCTAGGGGATGGGGGTGTACTTCCTTCACTCATCTTTGCACAAGTAATAAGAATAATTTAAGATTAAAATTTCCTTACCACTCTTCTCACGTGTATACACTCTTAGATTGATTCCACTCGTGTTTCACACAATTAGGCTTTTGTTTAATGAAAACGCTCTTGCCTTTTACCACTCAAGTTCTCTTTGCAAGTTCTTAAATAAACCCTCTCGCGTTTCAATTATCAAAAGATCTTACAAAAGTAGCGGTCTTCTCAAGAGTAAGCACTCAGAAGTTGAAGAAAGGATGAAACTCTAGACAAAACTCAAAGGAATTTAAAAGACAAGCAAGAAAAGCTAATTAAAAGAAAGGTAGAACTCAAAAGGAATAAGACGAAAAGAAATGCGCAAGGTATGTAGAATAGCACCGCTTAATGAAGTTAACAAGGCAATCAAACTTAATCTTGCTTAAGTGCAAGGGCAGTCTCTTTCCTTTTTTTTTTTTTTGGAATAGATCCTTTTCTTTTTGGAATAGATCTTTTTTTTTTTTGGAATAGACCTTTTTTTTCCCTTTTTTTTAATGCTATTTTTCACGCCCTTGTTCTCTTTTTGCACTTAAAAAAATGCTTCTTGAATTTTTTTTTTTGTTCCAAATGTTATGCCCAATTGTGTATTTAGGAGCTTCCTTTCAAATTAAGGTGCTATAAAACATATAACAACAATGAATATAGAATTTGATAAGATCAAAGCTGTAAATATTGCGCAGAAATTTAAGAATAGAAACTAAAAGCAGAAAATAAAAGGACTGGAATTTAAATGACAGAAAATAAATGACAAGAATTAAATGACTGGAAGATAAATGACAGAAGGTAAAGAACAGAAGATAAATGGCAGAAGGTAAAGAACAGAAAGTAAAGAATGTAGCCAAGTCTTAGAAATGGCAGAGATCAATGATGATCAAGGTTGTGTACAATTATGACATTCAAGCAATTGATGTTTGGAAAGCAATAAGAACAAGCACACAAAAATACAAGAACTCTATCAACTCTAGGATCCGGGCTCTGATACCACATGATATGATCCAAGTTGGATACATATTGTTTTTACGGATCGTCCTTGAGTTGATTTCTTGTTTTAAAAAGAATTAAAGATGAAAGATGAACAGTGCAATTACGTGAACAGTGTCGGTACCGTGAATAGTGCTCGTGAACAATAAAACAGAAAAGATGGAAAAAGATAAGGGATGGTAGGAAGAAGACGCCACACTCTTGGGGAGTGATAAGTCAAGCGAAGATTCGCTACAAAGGTAAGGAAACCTTTGATAAGAACCAAGATGGTTCACCCAAGAACCCCAAGAGAACAAAGCTCTCAAAACTCACAAAGGAGTGTAATTGTATTCGGAAATTCAAATTTGACATATGCAGCAAATGCAAACCTATTTATAGGATTGAGTTGGCGGCTAGGTCTAACTAAAAGGAGGCAGCAAGCTAGCACCTTTTTAACCCTAATCCTAGCACAAAAGTGGCCCAAGCCCAATTAGAAGGCAGCATCTATCCCTAGTTATGCTATGCACTTAATTAAGCCCAAACAATAGGCCCTTATTACAAAATATCCCAAAAAGAAAATAAGAATCAAAACTGAAAAGATTAAAAGGGTTCAAATACATAATTAAATAAAATTTCTAAGAAGAAATCATGCCCCCTCATTGGGCCCTTCATCAACTTGGTTCATTTGGACCATCTTGAGTGCTTCTTCTTCTGGAATGGGCTTGAGTGAGAGAAAATAGTTGACTTCTTTATCCAAATTCTCCTTAGCCTTCTTAGCTCTTGTCCTTGTCATTGGTCCTCCAAGTCCTTGCAGTGCATCTTTGGGCCTTGGGCCCATTGGGCTTCCACTTAAGCTTCCTTGGTCTCCATCACTTGGTTATCAATTGAATGAGTTGTTAGAAATCAATGATGAATGAAACACAAGAATAGTCAATTTCCTTGGATTGGTTGTTTCTTTAGATTTGTTTACAACTTTAATTCTCTTACTTTTGTTAATTCAGTTAATCACTATCAAATCCCCTCTCTTCAACTACTTGACTTGGTCGAATTACATCCGGATCATTGGGAGGTGACTTGGTTCACTCACTACTATTACAAATCTTGAATTGAACCAATTCTTACTATTTGATCAAGCTCGACACTCGAACCAAGAAGCTTATGTTGTCTTCCGCCAAAGCTAGCCAACACCAAAGTAACTAGGTTAGGTGACTCACTAACATGACTAGGCTAGGTGATTAAGCAATAAGTAAGCAATGAAGTCACAAAGTAGGTGATTAGGCTTATGACTAAGCTAAGTGACATCATCATGACTCTTCAATGACATTATTTCAATGACACTATCACTAGATATTTATCTCAAGATATTTTTCAGTAACTATTATCCGATGGACAAATACTATTATTTATTGTCCAATGGACAATAGAATGTACCTAAATTTTTATTTGATAATAAAATCCCCAAAAAATGAAAAACTTCAAAATCTATTACCAGATTCGGGTTTCGTAAACTTTCTCGGCCTCAGTAAATAGTCAAAAAATTTCTGTGCCTGAAAATAAAAATTATTTTTTAACTTTCCGGAACAACCTTGTATTAACACATAAGTCAAGGCAAAATAAACCTTAATTAAATAAGGCTCCCAAAAATCACAAGAATTAAGAAAATAAATATTTAATTTAGAAACAAAATTTTGGGGTGTTACAAGGGGCACTTGCAGCAGGGCGTTTTCTCGTTTCTAAGGATTATCCTCATATTCCTGTATCGGTCTTGGATGTTTGTTCTAGATAGTTTGTCCTTCTCAAGGACAGATCACAATGATAGGTTACTAGATGTGTTGGATGCCATGGTAATCTAACAACAGAATTATGCAAAGTAAGTATCATACCATTAAACAATTTAATAAGGTCTTTATTAAATCTAAATCCCACTATTTTATTCAAATAACGAACCTCATCATAGACTTAGAAAATCCCATTGTAAGATTTTTTAGTGGGCCAAGATCCATATTTCACCTTGTTCCGAGTCAGCTTTGGCTAATCACCCAAAACTTGGTTTATTTAGGTAGGAAACACCTTCCCAATTACGTCACATCTAACTCTTGGATAGTTGGGTGAATAACACTTATTCTAATCTATCTCATAGATTAAAGCCCAACCTATGTCTCCAAGCCTTCAATCTTATTGAAATAGCCCAGTTCAATCAAACCCAATGGTTGGCAATTGGATATTACATTTATCCTATCGTGTCTCACCAGGATAGATAAAGGTACCCTACTTTGGCAGGCCCACACTTAATCGATCCTAGCCTTGACGAATGCCACGCGTCGAAAGGGATCTAAATTATGTGCTTTGAGGGATTTTTTTGTTTTTTTAATGAATTTGATCTCACCATTTATTACTTATTAGCATACAACTAATAACCATGCATCTCATACATATTTAATTCATTAGCATACAACTAATAACCATGCATCTCATACATATAAACATAAGATAAATGTGACATGGTTGTGGCCCCTTAAAGCATTGATTCTCCCAAGCCAATGAGAGTCTCAATAACTAAACCCTAAGAAAAAGGTATCTTCTCCAAGCAGCTTCCCTAAAACATTGCCTCCACTAAGAGAATACATTACAATATCTAAAGAAACCTCATTTACATACGAGGGGAGTTAGATGAGAAGAGAATGACAAAATGGAAAGTTGAGAGATAGGCACGACAAGCAAGTTGTATTTATAAAACCAAAAGAAAGCAAATAAAAAGGACTATGGCCACAACCATGCATCATGCATCAAAAGGCATATAAATCAAGAATACAATATTGCAATGATTTATTTAATTAACTTTTAATAAAATGATTAAACTAAGGGGAATAAAAATAACCCTATGTAGAGGCAGCGCCCCGGAAGAAATTTTTGCCTTGTCATCCCTTACCACCGCTTTGCTCAAGACCTAGCGCTGCCATTAACCCTTGATCCCATGGGAAAACCCTAGCGTCGTCACACACAATAAGGAAAACCCTAGCATCGTCATTTACCAAGGAATCCCTAGCGCCGTCATGCACCAAGGAACCTAGGCCGTCACACATCAACCCTTGATGTTCATGGCTTAACAAGAAATCATCATGCCGTAAGGAACCCTAATGTCGTCGCTCATCAACCATTGATCTTCCAAGGTTATCAACCATTCCAAACCGAGGACTTCCATGGTGTGGCATCTCTGTCCATTGCCATTATAGTAAACGAATCCTTATGCTACAACACTTGCAAGCATATAACAAACAAAAACATGTATCCATATACCATCGTTCAAGAACATACAAACGCATATGGAAAAACATACCAAAACCGAGATCATACAATTGCACATGCATTAGTATATCAAAAATCGAAATCATACAAGAGTAAATAATCATGTATCTCATACATTAAAATGAACATATATCACATATACATACAGTTCATACAAAAATCAATTTATGATTTCACAAGCAGCTTTGATACCACTGTTGGGTTTCAGGATCACGAAACGCGAAGAAAAACAAAACCAAATCCCAAACCTAGCCAAGGATCCATACGAAAATCATAGAACGTGTTAAAGGGATTTACCTTTTAGAAGAAATGACTGTCAACATGAGCACAGAACAAGCGGTGCCTCTACGGTATCTACACAAATGGACCGAAAACGAGTTGTGTAACATCTTAATTTACACCCCAAGGGTGAAAGAACAAAACATAGAAAAATAAACCTTAGGGTGACTTAAGGAGGATAACTAGGCACTTAAAAAGCTCAGTCTATGGTAACCCTAGAAACTATGATAGTACATAGAGAATAAAAAGAAACTTTCTGTAAACTAATTTATCGGTTAGGCTTTCAATCAAAAATAACATAGCTAAAACTTAGTAAAGCAAGGCTACCTCTAAAATTTTAATTCTACAAGTGACATGAACCAATTAAAAGCAAATTAATTACTAAGGCTTAGATTATCAAATTAAGATTTCTAAGACACATTAAACTTAAGAAAGAAAATGATTTATACAAGATCACACAATGACACTTCACTAAGCATAAGAATCATACACCTAGCACATAGCCACATATACACATTAGAAGCAAGACACATGGACTTAGGGATGAAAATATTTCATGCAAAAATCTGCACATGAAACTGTGACACATCAACACACACACACCTTGACACATACACACTCTAACACCTTGACACACACACACTAACACGTTGACACACACACACACACTTACACATGAACACTTGCTGCACCGTGGCAGCCAAATACACACACAAATGACACAACACACACTAGGAATTAATAAAGAAACATCACACAAACTTCTGTACTTTAGAATAAATAAAATAGCACCTACACATGCACACCTACACATTTATATGCTGAAAATTAAGAAAGAATTATGCACTTGGAAAACCATGAGGTTGCTGGCCACGTTACCAAGAGGGAACCATGCAGAGAATATTCTGCATGTAAGACATAATCATGGCCATGGCAAGCCAAGAGAATCCTACCATATTCCCATCATCTTGTTGGAGAATCTTCCATCATTAGGTTCCAACCCCTTGCCTCCTTCCACTTAACTAACCTAGGCTTATTTATACACTAGAATACACACACACCTCACACACACACACACACACACAGCTCTTGCACCTAAACCAGAAAGAGAGGGACGTGAGAAGGAGAGGAGACGTGAGGAAAGAAAGGGTAGGAAGCAAGCCATGATCTCACTCACCATTTCCTTCAATCAAGCAAGAACCAATCTGTTTTATTTTCTTTTCCTTCTTGGCTTGTTCTTCTCATATTTCTAACCTTTCTTTTATTGATTTCAAGCTTGAAAGGTTACTGTTACAGTTTCATTAAATTTTGAGTTCAAACACCAATTTTAAACAAGACAAATCTAGTAAGAATTCCTAGTATGATTCAAATCAATCTGTTTTATTTTCTTTTCTTTCTTGGCTTGTTCTTCTCATATTTCTAACCTTTCTTTTATTGATTTCAAGCTTGAAAGGTTGCTGTTACAGTTTCATTAAATTTTGACTTCAACCACCAATTTTAAACAAGACTAGTCTAATAAGAATTTCTAGTATGATTCTAGCCAATCTGTTTTTGTATAACCATTTGCTTACTTGATCTTCTATAGTTCTAAATGGTCACGGCTTGGTAAGGCATTAAGGAGTAAGAATAGCTTTGATAACCTATTTTATTACTAGTATTAGAATTTATCAATGATACTTGACGTACTTTGCTTAATTACCATGAAGTTCCTATGCTTAACTAGGTGCTTATGACATTTAAATTAGCTTAAGCATTCTGTTTTAAATGATCATGTTTGTATATCTATTTTATGGTTATGTATGGCCACGGTTTTGAGAAGGAAGAATCATTTTAAGAAGGTTTATGTTTTGTAACCTTGAGTTGATTTCAAATGAACTAAGACTCACCACTAAATACTATGTTAAATGACATGTTGGTGGAGTGGCCTTTGGCCTATGTATCATCTTGAAAGATGATGGGAATTCCCTATGTTTATAAGGCAGCCCTAATGGAGGGAAGAATGGAAAGAATTGGTTTGAAAGACCTATGTTTGCATAATCTTACCCTAATTTTACTATTTTTCAGAATCAAAGAGAAATGGGGATTACCACCATACTAATTGAAATTGAGTGAGAATGGTTATATTCTATGGAGGACGGTGGTCATGTAAAAATGATCAAGGATATCCGATTCCATTTAGTTGACACTTGATCATCATAATGTAAATAGTAGTAATTAGGGCTTATGTCAAGAAGTCTTGGAAATTTTGATTAGGCAATTTACTTTAGGTAATTTGCTTAATGTTGTAAATATATCAAGACATGTTTCTCTATGCCCATAAACGAAATCAAGACTTTTAAGCCATGAAAAATGAAGATGGAACTACCTTTGTCATGTGTTAACTTATGCTTGTTATTGCTAACTTATATTTCTAATTGGATAATTTAGTATATGTTGTATCAATTGAACGTTCAAGTGAACTTGGCATGAAATCTATTAATAAACCTCATTTGGATTCTTAACTTACCTTGACATTTGGACAAAGATCTTATCTAGGATAAATCGTTCAAGTAAATTCAAGAAACCCGATAAGACAGGACATTGGACTAGAAGAGTATAAATAAAAGAATAAATTGGTGACAGATTTCAGGATGGCAGAAATCTAGCCAAGTCTCCGAGATAAGTAACCACCATTTCTTTTAGCCAGTTCTAAGGTAAGGTCTCTTAGACTATGTAAATTCTCAGAATGGAATTGTCTAGGTCAAGGATTTATTTCCATAATATGATAACTCCTTTCTTAGAATTTAGTAATTCTTAGTGAAAGTTTAGTGATTTTTAATTAGACCACAGAAGGCAATATACTTATGCTGGTTAGGATTAGATATACAGTTAGTGGTTACTTGCAAGTCATATCTAATTCCTCCTTGCCGATATAATTAAGTGTATAGTTTTTCTATTTACTACGAGGGTGGTTACAGGTTGTCCTCCATTCCGCGTTACTAGCAGCAAGGTGTGCTCCTCTCACACTCATTTTTCTATCACTTGTGTGTTGTGTACGGCTGCAGCGGTTATATATATATAGTTAGGGTAGCCATCTTTAGTGAGTAAGAGGAGCATTGATGTGCCTGCTCATAATCTAACCTAGGTCATAATTATGTGCAAGTCCATCTACTTAGTTGGGCCATTTAGTCTAACTAAATGCCCAACTAGTTATCGAGGAGCCCAAGTCATAATTGGATTTCTAATTAAATTCAATTCATGAATATTAAGCCCTAATATTGGTTCATTCTAAATGTGTAAACTTGTTGGTTCCCATGAAGTTGACAGTAGTATTAAAATCCAATTTCAGTATTCCAAATAGTGAGCAGTATCTAGTAATACATCACTGCTACTTAAGTAATAGGAATGTCAGTGATTTAACATCATTTTTCCGTGAACAATGATACCGTATAGTCTAGTCCCTTTGTCCAGATATATAGATTGAACACAAGGCATGGAACGATCATCCTTGTAAAGTTCAATATTTTGTTTCTTGATATCCGAGTAGACATACTAAGACAAATGAGATCAATATCTCATATTGACTCATTCATACATGGTCATGCATTTTCAGTCTCACTCTATCAAGGTGCCCGAAGATATTGCTCTCGTTAAGTAGGGGGACAAATCCTATCTAGGCCGCTCACACCCCTCTGCATGATTTGCAGTATGTCCAATAGCTGTCTTTTTAATCTCCTTGTTACAGGGGTCATTTGATGGTATCAAGTCATACAACTCCTCATGTAGGGAATTGTAGTGCCTTCAAGTCAAAGGACCACATACATCATTGTCACTGTAAGAATAGCTCATGACACTCACGTAACGATCCATGCAGCGTTCTCATGGTGGGACAATCCAGTACCACATTACTCTAATGTGTACCCATGTGAAGACTTGATATCTCATATCTATGACCCGTGAGATATGGTCATCAGTCTACGCACATACTAGTCTCAATGTATTACAGTTGTCCTAATTCATAATAATACTTGACTAGGGACATTTAAGAATAATGTTCTGAAAGTAACCAATAGGATCTCACAACCAAGTCATGTATTTGATATCCCATGACATTGTATTTATTATTCTAAGGACTTTATCATGCATATTTAAATAAAATAAATAACATAATAAAAGAAATGCCTCATAAATATATAATAAACGACAAGATACAATGTAACCATAAGGTCAGTATACAACTGGCCTCTAGGGCATCCACCATGGTGAATGCACTTTTGAATAAAAACATTAGAAATGCAATTTCATTTGAGTTTTCATGGATTTTAATCTCATTATAAAATAATTTTTTGCCATCAATTGAAAGAATTTTCTACAAAATAAAAAAAAAAAACTAAAATTTGAACTTCACCATTAACATTGAGTAACTCTACATTTGATAGAAGCTTTCTCATTATCTTAGCATGTAGTTGATATTACTAGGTTTTTGAATAACATAGTTTGCTCATTAAATTTCTTTCCAACAATTTGATGCTAGGTTTTTTAACATCCTAGTTTACAAATTCTAGGTTTTTGAATAACATGATGTTATATTACTAGGTTTTTGAATAACCTAGTTTGCTCTTTAAATTTCTTTCTAACAATTTGATGCTAGGTTTTTGAACAACCTACTTTACAAATTATGGGTTTTTGAATAACCAATGTTATTTTACTAGGTTTTTGAACAACCTAGTTTACAAATTTTGGGTTTTTGAATAACCTGATTTTTTTACTAGGATTTTGAACAACCTAGTTTACAAATTTTGGGTTTTTGAATAATTGTTAGGATTTTGAATAGCCTAGTTTGTCCATTAAATTTTTTTGAACAATTTGATGATATATTATTAGGTTTTTGAACAACCTAGTTTGCTTGTTATGGGTTCCAACCACAAGGATCTTCTGGGTTATGATCTCATGGACCTTTTGTCATGCTCATTCCTAGTTCCGACACCGAAGATCATTTCAGGTTCTGATCCCATAGATCTTTTGTTATGCTTGTTCCAAGTTTTGACATCATGGATTGTTGTTTAATTGGTCTACGCTTTTTTAACATCCTATTTATTTTCTTTCATTCTAGGTATTCAAACTTGTTGATTTTTGGGTTCAAACTACTTATTAGCTTTCTTTACATTCTTGATATTTGAATTCGTCCGTTTGTTTGAACATGTTGATTTCTAGGTTTGAATTACATTCATTTGTGTTTTTGAATAATTTGTAGATCTTTTACTTGTTATGGGTTTTTGAATAATTCAATGATCTTTTACCAGGTATTGAGATGCCCAATTTTCTTTTCAACATAATAAAGAGAGGTTTCCTTTCAAGTTATAAGTAGATTAATTATCAGTTATTTCTTGCTTAATCAAAATTGGTTGCTTATTTACTTTGTTGTACCCTTTCTATTCAAAAGAACAAGCAAATGGGGACTATTGTGAGCATCGAATTTTGTTCGGGTCAAGAAAAATAATAATAGTTAAAATGATTTATTTATTTTAACAAAATCAAAAAATTTAAAAGGTTAAAAATAAAAGGATCATTAACTACTGACAGCTTGCACCTCACACTTGACTCACATTGAACACACTCATTAATGAAGCCCCCTTCTGCCAATCGAGAGTAATTGAGACAAAGATCCCATCCACCACTACTTACACTTCACTACTAGATCACAAGCCAGCACACACTGCACTGAATTAGCACCTTCAGGTTCTTCTATATAGAGCACGATCTGTAGGGGAAAGAAAAAAAAAGATCGGATAATTCAAACCCTTCCATGCAGTCACCATCCTCACACCTTAATCGAAATACTCTTCCTTAAATGTGTTTTGAACGCAACATATACCTCAAATTCCTTTTATAAAAACATTTGGACGTTGTATGTCCTTTCCTTTTATAGTATTGCAAAAAGGTTTGGTTTTAGCAAAGGTAGGTGATTTTTGAAGAAAGCTTTTCTCAGTAGATTGAAATCCCTGTCCAAATTTATCTCGAGGATCTCTAAAGTATTTTAGTAAAGTGTTTAGCTTTTTAGTGCTACTAACAAATTTATTGAGATCCTTAGTAAGTTCCATTACTTCTTTTTGAAGTTTCTCAACTTCAACATATGTGTTGGACTGACAAGAGGTTGTCGAGACCCATCAAATAATAAAAATTACCAATTCACAAACTAATTTGTAGGATAGAGAATGAATCGAATCGTCTCTCAAGGATCCAGTAAAAACAAAGATTCAATCAGATCAAGATAATTAAAATGGGGGTTTTGTTGTTGATTAACAAGATTGACAAAAGTACGAGACTTAAAGTTATAAACAAATCTAAAGAAGCAACCAATCCAAGGAAATTTACCGATGTTGAGTTTAATTCATCATTGATCACAAGGAATTCACTTAATTGCTAACCATGTTCTTGGCCTTAGATCACATCAAGACGCCTCAACATGATCTAAGAATCCTCTACTAGATAAGCATCTAGGATTTAATTAACCAAGGTTAGATAAAGTAAGCACCATCCAAACATGGATTAACTTAAGATCGGGGATTTAACCAAGCTAAACAATCCATCAAAAAGCTTTGATATATTGTTTAGTCTTTGTGATCCTCTTTGAATACATGATAATAAAGCTATTATCACATCAACATCTAAATCAAATTAAGCAATTCAATCTAGATAAGAATTAAAAGAGGAAGAAGAGAAACTTGAATAACAATTAAGCAATATGAACAAGCGAAACAAGATCTCCAAATTAAAATCAAGATGGCTAATCCCTTGGAATGATTATAAGAGCCTAGCCTTCCATGGTTGGGAAGGAAGAACTCAGAAATAAAAGAACAAAAATGAAATTCTAAAGAGAATGAAGAAGAAGAGAAAGAAAACTCTCACAAATACTCAAACTTTCTTCAAACTTACTTCATATTGAATGATGTATAATACAAAGAGATTGGCTCTATTTATACTTATCCTAGAACCCAATTTGTAATTGAAAATAATCTGAATGCAAGCTGTAAAAACATGGAAATTGTCAAATATGGAACCTTGATGCATGGTTGGTGGCTTGGTGCATGGTAGGTGGGTTGGTGTATGGTTGGTGGCTTCAAGTCAGCAACTCTACTCCGCTTCCAGCCTGCTTTTCATGACCTAAATGATGTATTTTGGCTTGGAGGTCTCATGAAAGTTGTAGCCATTTGTCTCCTTGAAATTTTGACGTTGGTTTCATGCCATTTGGACTTTTAAAACTCTAGATATGCCAAAAACACTGCATCTACCTCAAGTTAGGTTGGTAGAACGTGTTTCCAAATTCAAACCAACTTGTAGCTTCATAATCATGCCTAAAACGACATCTATTAACTAAATGGTCTTCATTGAAGTTGGAGATATGAGTCTTATCTTTCCATTGACTAAACAAGATTCCAGTGACAACAAGCTCACTCTGCATTGCAAAGATATTTTGGACCTTTAGAAGTCCGATCCAGCTCTTGAGTTCTTCATGAAACTTGTAGAGCCTTGTCTTAGCTTTCCAAAGACACCAAGATCACCTCAAATCGAGTCTCAAGTTATGGCCTAACCAAGGAGGAAAGGTCAAAATGCATCAAAATCCAAGAAGTATTCACAATTTGCATTAAAGCCCAATGAGGCCCAACAACAATAAACTCATCTAAAATACTAATATTGGGCACAATAAACATCTAATAAAGCCTAATACAAAGCTAACATAAGTATCTCAAATTAATTGATCATGGACTCAGAGGAGGGTTTCAGAAAAAAGTTTTCCATTTTTAGTTTGTCACAAACTATTTGAAGTTCTTGTTTTTCTGAAAACACTTTTTCAAAATCCTTGGATAGTTTTGAAAATTTTCTTTTTAAGGCTTTATATTCAACTGATAGGATAGAAGACTTGTTTAGCAACTCATCAATAGCTTCTTGCAAATTAAAGTTAGAGTCATTTACCTCATCTTCTTCCCCATCATGAAGCATATGTTAGCTTCTACTTCACTTCATCTTCCGTTAATGAGAAATACAGATCTTCCCAAGTTGCCATAAGACCTCTTTTATTCTTGGCAAAGAATCTCTTGATGGGGAAGGGCATTCAACCTTGATGTGTCCCAGCTTCTTGCATTTATAGCATATGATTGGACTCTTGTCTTTCACTTCACTTCTTTCCTCTGGAACTCTTCATCCAAAGTGTTTTCATCTCATACCTCCTTTCTTTCTCCATATTGATTGTATCTTTCTAGAGATGAAAGATAATTTTTCATCTTCGGAGACATTTTCTCCAGATGTGTCAGCATCATTTGAAAATTCCTCAACTCTAAGTGCCTTGGATGCACTTCCTTTTGATGTGGTAAATCAGAACGCAAGTATACGTTATCGCAAATCAAGTAATATAATAGTAAGAAAGTGTCGAACCCACAGGGATTAATTCTAAATTTAACTATCTATTAAAAGTTTACAAAACTTAATCTTATTTAAATAACTTAATAAGAGGAAGTGTTATGAAAGATTAAAAATTAAAGTATACAAGAAGAAGAATTTAATGATCAAATTAACCAAGCCTAGGATTGCAATTATCCCTCACACTTTACTTGATTCTTTTACTTCTATCTAAGATCAATTAATTATCTGAATTGTTAACTAGAAATCCTTAACTTATCTATAAGCCTCTTTCGATGGTCAAATAGAAATATCCTTAATTAATGATAAACTATATATCTATGTCTATCAAATAATTAAGAATTCATTAAGTTCCGATTTCATTAATGGTTACATATGTCATATAGGTATATGTCTATCCTATATGAACTCAAGGCTTTCGCACAAAGATCATATGTTATCTTACTTAGATCTAAAACTAAAATCCCTTTGTCAAGTTGCTTAAGGTTTATCAATTCAATTTAATTAATGGCCAATTAATTAAAAGCATTAAGAACAAGTAAGATAAACAATTCAAGATAATCAATCTATTCTTGGATATGATAAACGAATCAAATTACGTGTGAGTTCAAATTGCAATCCTAGTATAGAAATTTAGCTACTCATTATATTAAAGGAAACAAAAGAATAAGTGAAAAGCATGATAGAAATGAAAGTGGTTGTTTGGTATTGACAAGAATACAACGGGCTAGAGT
Source organism: Styphnolobium japonicum (assembly GCA_023212625.1). Classification (NCBI taxonomy): domain Eukaryota; kingdom Viridiplantae; phylum Streptophyta; class Magnoliopsida; order Fabales; family Fabaceae; genus Styphnolobium; species Styphnolobium japonicum. Next base: position 19,576,222 of record JALBWW010000011.1, read on the forward strand.
TTCGGGATTTACTTTAAACAAATTGGAAGATCTAACCTTGAAATCAAAGTATAAATCTCACAATTTATGAAAGCTTCACCCCTAACTCTAGGAAGAACCTTAACTAGACATCACGATGAAGAAACTTGAATAAGATGAAGATTATATTATACAAACTACAAGAGCTTTGGGATTTCCTTTAAACAAATTGTAAGATCTAACCTTGAAATCAAAGTATAAATCTCACAATTTATCAAAGTTTCACCCCTAACTCAAACTACAATGAGAGAATTCAGAAATGGGATGCCCTTAAGTGTGGCAAATGCCTTCCTTTTATAGGCAAAGGCTAGAACTATTCAATTACAATTTTGTCAAATCTCTTTGCACATGGGTTGAAATTTCAGCTCCGAAGATTATCAAATTCGTCATTGTTCCCGTCATAATTTGGAAATCTTCTCTTCATGAAAGTTGTAGCACATGCAGTCGTGAAGAACATGTCAAAATTTCAGCCAGATCTAACGGTTGGATCTTGAGATCTGACCATTTTTCCGAAACTACTCAGATTATATCAATAATGACAGCCACCAACTTGTTGCCTAATTTTGACCCACTTCCGGTGCTAATCTGGAAATCTTCATTTCTAGGAAAGTCATAGAGAATGATGTCATGAATGACATATCAAAATTTCAGCTACATCCAACGGTTAGATCTTGAGAAATCACCAAATAACTGAGTATAGGTTTGAGCAGGAATTTTCTGATTTGTCCTGAATTTGATGTAACCCAAAATTCACTGAGTTTAGGTCTTCATTTCTCTTTTGTTTGAGCTATATTGATATCAAAGTTCATGATATTTTGATTCAACAACTGCTTTGAATAGTCCTTCGGGTGTTCTGCTCAATTTGTAACAACATAACCAATAAATGAGGAATTATGCTAATTTTCACTTCATATATGCAATAATTTCATAAGAATAGACCAATGAGAGGTGCTAAATTATGCATATAAAATATGTTTATCAAATTCCCCCACACTTGACTTGTTGTTTGTCCTCAAACAAGAAACAACCTAATATTAAACTAAAAGAATAAAAACTGATTATACCTAATCTAATTCACTTTCGTAGGAAAACACGATGGCACTTAGCACGTGCCACAAGCCTTTAAACCCCTAGGTGTCCCTACTGGACAAGTTATAGTCTCGTGAGGGTTTACCAGGATGATACCCACAAACATGTAATACTTCATTTAATCAATTCAATTAATTTTTTAAATACAAGCATTGTATCAAATTCAAATATGCATAACAAAGTATAGTTGAATTAAAGCAATTGAGAGTAAAATATACATAACATAATCATGCTTTAATTAGAAATAGGCATATTCAAATCGAGTAAAATTCCTCACAAGTGACACTCAAATCACATAAAGTGTTTAGGTTAACTGTTTGCACTCACACTACAAAAAAATAAATGTTTAGCGGCGGTTGAATTTTAGGTTTGGCGGCGGTTTTAACCGTCGCTAAACGTGTTTCGCAGCGGTTACAAAAACGCTGCGTATAAGAGGGTCGCAAAACGATTAGCGGCGGTTTTCACCAACCGCTGGAATAACCGCCACTAATTGTTTTTTAATTAGCGGCGGTTTTGAACCGCCGCTAATATTAAAATTATTAAAAAAGATAGTCGTTTAGCCGCAGTTTTATCTAAACCCGCGGCTAAACGAGATTTTCTGAAAAAAATTCTTGGGACAGCCCCATGATGTACCACCTTGATGTTTTCAGATGTTCCAAAAGCTATATTTGTCAAAGCCCAAGCTGCCTCAAACTACAACATACATTATACAATGTCAAGGCAATATATCAGCATAAGTAATATACTAATATATGTGGAAAAATGTTTAATTTCTTCATTATTCAGCAGTTGCAAATTTTACACATAAAGCATGCTCTTCTCTATAAAAAGCAAGTCTAATCTCAGCATTAACTGCTTTTAGCACTCATGTAATAGGCCACAATGCGTCGTTATCAACTTTAAAGAGAATGAATTCACCAAATAATAGTGGCACCAATGGTCAAATGGGGTACTATGAAGTGACAGCAGGGGAGGCCTTAACATTGAAGCATCAAAAAATTAATTTGGTAAAGAATGCTAGCTACCCTCTTAAGTTTTAACTAAAACAGTAACAGGGTCGTACTCCAAATGAATATATGATAAATGGATATTAAGACTAAGGATCAAAGTTAGTATATTCCATGCAAAAGCTATATATATATATATATATATATATATATTGCTTCACAAGGAAAGCAGTTAAGTCCTCGTCCTCCTCTGGTTGACTTACCAACTTAATGGCCACATACATATGCTTGTAGATGCCTCTAGAACTCCACACACACACACACAAGTCAACCAAATAATAACTGACATTTTTCAACTAAATAAGAGTTAAGAATCTCATAACCCAATAACTAGAAAGAGGTACCTACTTGGAGACCCACAAAATAGCCAAATCCATCATCAGTCCAGTAACCCCAAACGTCACCAAAGTGCCCAGGTCTCTCCTCCCAAGGTCCAATGGTATCTTTCCATCGAAATGCATTTCTTAACCATTGTCCTTCAACAAAACAACCACCTAATGCAATGTAATGAAAAATAGCATTAATGTCTGTTAACCATAAAACCAAATTATCTAGTACCTTCAAAGAAAACCAAATAACTACACCAAAAATCTGATCTGACTTCTCATGAGAAAAATGCCTAGACCACTAATACCATGAAGAACCTGACAATCTGTACTAACTACCCTCCTTTGACACATATACATGTATTTCTAAAACCTTTCCTCTCATAGTCTCATCATGAGTCACTGCTCCTTTAGCCATCTGACAATAATTTTTGAATTTAAGGATAAAATAGAAATTTTGAAATAGTAAAGGTAACTTACTGTACACCAAATAAAATCAGCCACTACAAAGATTTAATCATGATCATTACAATTAATTGACTTATTGATAAAACTGCCAATAAAACTAAAAATGAAGGAAAAGGTGATGATTGTGAAATAAAAACAATAAAAATTTGAGTGAATACCTTCCTAAAAAATTGATGGGCATGGTGAACTAGTATCCAGTCGCTTCGCTGAGCAGCAGATTCTATTTTGGCGTAAGAGAAGCCTGTGGAAACAGGCAAATCTACAAATATAATGCTACTTGCCTACTGACAAAAAGTGTGATCATTAGTAGTAAATAAGCATAAAAGAATTAACAATTTAATAACAAAAAAAGTATGAAAAACGATTTGATGAAATAAATAAAATCGATGTACTTAGATGTATACCCCACCTTTGTCCACGAGTGTGGCTTCAAGACCAAATTAGGCAGGCTCCCACTGTATTCCTCATTTTTAAATCCAATTGGACTTGCAACACACAAATACAATAAACATCTAAGTTTCAGTTGTTTAGCCTATCTTGTTACTTATGATCGATCTTTTTTAAGTTTCTTAGGAGGTATTATATCACTATGCCCATACATATATAAAAGTACGCCCAAATTAGCACAAACTTTCTAGTGCCATGAACCATTGCACTTTCAAAATTAATAGTTTGAAAGTCTTCTTCCCTTTGTAATAGATTGAAGTCACAAATTATCTGACTCTTCCACCCTGAAACTAACAATCATGATAATAATAATAATAAAATCCTATAATTAAAGAGGCTTCTAGTATTAAGCTTTGATGAACGGTTAAGATTCTTCACCCTTGTAACACCTATTGTGAGACTATCCAATAGTAAAAAAATTGGAAAGCAATGATGCTATTACCTATTTCAAACAGAAGGCCAGACAAAGCAAAGCAACCAGGACCACCTGTTAGCCAAAGCATGAGAGGGTCCTCCTTTGGATTGTTCTCAGACTCAATGAAGTAGTAGAAGACCTGCACATCCTCTGTTTCACCCACTCCCACATACTTGATCAACATATATGATAAACACACAGACACACACATATAAATTCAAGTCAATTATCTAAATCCCTTAAATTTACAACCATAGCCTAGCTAGCTAAGTGTACTAACCCGGTTTCAAGCACAAAAGGAAGGGGTCCCTGGAAACTAGGGAGGAACTATACTATTGAGCCACACGTTGCAAATTGAGAGGAAACCTGTAATACTAGAATAAGGGGAAGTAGAATCCCATGATAAATGAAATCAGAATTACTATAATTTTACCATGTATGCTATGTGCATTAAATGGATGTGTGTGCCCAGTGGTTCAGCTCTTTATAGCCTGCCACCACCACAACTGTACCTCACTTTCTTTCCTTCTGATTTAAGTTCTAAGTTCTAACCCTTTATGTCATTCACGAAACGTTTCTTTACCCTGCTATATGCATATTGCATGCTAAGCATTCCAAACCTTTTGTCAAACACTTAACATGCATTCCAATAGGACACCCAAATACATCGCTTAGAACATTCCATAACCATATTCTCGCTCAAATTCGAAGCTTTTTGATGCAAACTTTACCATCCTATGGCTTCCAAACACTTTTTCCCTACAACTTCAAATGCACAAGCGAATTGGACCGAAAAATCGAACCTGATCTAATGATCAAAACCACGATCCTTCAATGACTTCCTCAAATCTTCCACAGCAAACAGAACCAAATCCAACATTTCATCAAAAAGACCTGCAAAGTTAATGCACCGATCAACATTACAATCCCAAATGCAGTTCCAATTTATCACGGAAAGCATTTCATACTCACGGGAAAGAACACAATGATCGAAGATGTAAATAGGAACCAGTGAGGGAACGGGCATTTGGGAAGAAGGAAAGTGAGGGAAAATGGGAAGGAAAAATGCGGGAATGTGAGGAGAGGAATGTGCGGGAATGCGGGAATGTGAGGGAAAGGAGCAAGAACTTACTGCGGAGGAATTGTGGCCAGAGCTTCCTACAAAATTCAGGGATTTGAGGAAGATTTTGTGGCTGGCGATTTGGGAGAAATTTTAAAGAATAAAAATAATGCCAAACATTTTGACTACTGCGGTTAACACAAACGCCGCTAATAAAATATATCAACGGCGGTTTCATGGAACCGCCTCTCAAAAAGGGTCACAAAGCTGCGCTTTTTTTGTAGTGTCAACTCGGTCAAATTATGAAAGTATTTTACCATATGCTTGCACATACATCAATTCTCCACTACTTAGATCAAATAAATTTCACAAATCAAGAGGCCTTTCAAAAAGGTTGTAATGAGGTTATAAGGTGAAGGAAGGGAACAATATGGATAATAACAAGTTAAAAACCAAAGAGAATAAAAAGCATTGCGGAGTAACTCAAGTAGAAATCATACACTTTTACCACAAACCCTAAAATGCACATTCTCTTCACACATTCCTTCCATTCTTTTTTTTTTTTAACAACCTTTTATTTTCTTTTTTTCTTCTTCTTCTTCTTCTTTTTTAATTTAGCTCCATTTTTTTTTCTTTTGTTCTTTTTTTTTTTTACCAAACATTTCGCATCAGCATACCAATTCCCCCACACTTAAATCATTGCAACCAAAAGAACTCCTCCAATTAGGAAAACCAATGCTCTCTTATTCCCTAAGGTGAAGTAAAACATGGTTTTTCACTGAAGGCTTGTAAAGGCTAAGAACAACAAAAAGGGCAAGTAGGCTCAAAGAGGGTTAACAATGGGATAAATGTAAGGTACGCTTATTTGGCCAAAGTAGCTAAGTCAAGAAAATTGCCTCTATCATTTTTGTGTAACATACAAACCAATGTAATCTCAAATTGATTCAGTGCAAGTTCTAGAAAATAAATCCATAATTGACATCACTCATGAAAGATAATAAACCAAGCATAAGTATCAAACTTGGACAAGCCCAAAACTCACAAAGGTATGAAACATTTACTCAATTCAAACATGCCTTCTTCCTAATATCCACAGTCATATATACATGTATATCACGAATTTTGAAAAATAATTCAACTATAAACTGTTTTGCATACTTTTATCATCAACTAAGCTACAATTCAGCACATGCTTGCATCAAAATTAATCGAAAAGATCAAAATGAATCTTTTTTTTGTTTTTTTTATTTTTTATTTTTTGTTTTTTTGTTTTTTTGTTTTTTTATATATATATCTATATACAAGAACAAACTGATTTTAAACCTACTATGAAATGCAAGTTAAGATGCGTCTCAAGAGTAAAATTACTCCTTACTCTGCCATCATACATCTAATAAGTTAGTATCGATAAAAATTAGCTTGTTATTTTTTTTTTTTTTACAAACTATGTACATGGCATGACAATGTTAACTATCACTTCCCCCAACTAATTTAAGACATTGTCCCCAATGTCAAAATAAAGATAAGTGGAGTGTAGAAGATCTTACCAGAAAACTGCAAATCGAGCCTGAAATAAGAAAATTTACAACAAAAAAAAAAACTAAAACCACAACAGAGAACAAAAATTCATAAGGACAAAGTCAAATGAAGTTTTTGCTTTTTGCTTTTGCTGCCTTGTTCCCAATTCAGTAGAGCCATTGCTGGATCACGTTGAGGGACAAATTTGTGTAGTTGATCGAGCAATTGCTCGGGGGTTGCGCAGCGATTACAAGAATTTGACGTGGTCGCTTGTGAGATGAACCTTTGTTCCATAGCATGATCAAGAAAACAAAACAAACTGTCATAAAAACCATTAACATTTAATATACCTATGGGTTTTTGGTGAAAGTTCAGCTGTAACCAGGATGCAATTTGGAAGATCTCTTCCAAAGTTCCAAAACCACCAGGTAGGGCAATAAAGGCATTAGCATTTGCTATCATAATGTTCATGCGTTGGTGCATGCATGATACCATTACTTCATCCCCTACAGTTTTTCCAGCGGGATTGCCTATGGCTAAAGGACTGGGAATGACACCAAGGACTTTGCCACCTCCTAAATGTGCAGCAGTTGCTACACAACCCATTAACCTAAGACTACCTCCTCCGTAGACTAAATGGATTTCTCTCTCAGCTAGCACTCGACCAAGATGGTTTGCCATATTTACAAAATCTTTATCCTTTCCAGGATTAGATCCACAAAAGACACAAACACTTTTGATTCGACGAACTGAAGTTACTTCCATCTCTCTCTTCTTCTTTTTTTTTTTTTTGTACTCTCACCTTATCAATGATCTGAAGAGAGCAAAGTGCAATATTTAAAGGAATCAAAACTCAAATCTAATAATTACACCTATAAAGGAGGGGTAGATTTACGTGTCAGGAAAGTTTGAAAATAAACACAGAAATGATAATAGCTATACAATTAGGATAAAAGGCTAATCTATATGTGTCAGGAGAAGTTTGAAAATATACAAAATATTTTTCAAAAAAATACGGCTATCTTTTTTTTTTATTTAAAAAAAAAAGAAAATAAGGGAAGAAACAAAATAGCAATACTTACAGTTGGTGTAATTGTGGCTCACACATTCCTCTGGTTTTACGTCCAGTAACGGCTTCAATGCTCTCTATGGGCCGATGGTCGGCTTCTCTTCCAATTTTCTTAAAAATTGGCAAACAGGGTCTTTTTGAGTCAGATTCCCAAGACTATAACGCTCATGTTCAGCTTGGAATATTGGCCATAAATCAAGAAGTACTCCCTGCACATCTCCACTAGGATGCGTCTCAAGAGTCAATAGAATGTTATCTAAAGACTCCTTACTCATGCCATCCTTAATGAAGTTAATTTTGTCATCTCGATTTATAGACACCATTCCAAGTAATATGCATTTTGTGTTACAGGTCCATCTTGCACATTTATAGCAGACCCGTAACCTTTTTGCTCTTCTTTTCTTTGCATATAGACTTTTACCTAGACCTGGCATATATGAAATAAGAGCGTCAGAAAATTCACCTGTTAATCGGACCTTTGCTTCAATTAACCAGCGTATATCAGCAGGGATGCCTTTGTGCATAAGCATCCTTAATCTTTCAAACCTGGCAGAATAAATGTTAGTTAAAGCATTTTGAGGAAGAGAAGGGAATTGCTTGCGTAAGTTAAGAAGCTTGTTATCCATTTGGGAAGAAAGAAGGAAAGAGAAATGAGTAAAATTATATACAGATTTCAGTATTTGTGGGTAACTGAAGGGACCGAACAAAGTTCACGGAGTACCGTTATCCGCCATTTAACCGGTGAAAAGTAATCTGTCAAAGATCATTCATTGTCAGCCAGCGTGATTGAAGATTTTTCACGATCGATGGGTCCTCCCCAATAATGCTTCAATCTTTGACCATTGACCTTAAACGTGGCTTGAGTTTTCTCATCTTTGATTTCAATTGCTCCAAATGGGGACACCTTGACTATCACGAACGGTCCTGACCATCTTGATCTAAGTTTTCCAGGAAATAATTTCAACCTCGAGTTGAAAAGTAAGACTTTTTGCCCTGCCTGGAATTCTCTCTTGACAATCTTCTTATCATGCCACCTTTTTGTTTGCTCCTTGTACAATTTGGCATTTTCATAAGACTGAAGACGGAACTCATCCATCTCATTGAGTTGGAGGAAACGCTTTTCTCCAGCTTGCTTCATATCAAAATTGAGCTTTTTGATAGCCCAATATGCATTATGTTCCAGCTCCACTGGAAGGTGACATGCTTTGCCAAACACCAATCGATATGGTGACATTCCAATCGGAGTTTTGTATGCTGTTCGGTAAGCCCATAATGCATCATCCAATCTCTTGGACCAATCCTTTCTTGTGGGATTCACGCTTTCTCTAAGATCCTCTTGATTTCTCTGTTAGAAACCTCAACTTGGCCACTACTCTGCGGATGGTATGCAGTTGCCACCCTATGAGTCACTCCATATTTAGCAAGAAGGGCTCCAAAGTATTTGTTGCAAAAATGACTCCCTTCATCACTTATTATTGCTCTTGGAGTTCCAAACCTAGTGAATATGTTTCTCTTCAAAAAATTCAACACCACTTTAGAATCATTAGTGGGTAAAGCAGTTGCTTCAACCCATTTAGAAACATAATCAACAGCAACAAGAATATAGAGGTTATTAAAAGATGAGATGAAAGGACCCATGAAATCAATACCCCATACGTCAAAGATCTCCACTTCTAAGATGTTATTGAGGGGCATCTCATGTCTTCTAGAGATATTTCCAAATTGCTGGCACCTGTCACATTTTACAACAAAGGAGTAAGCATCCTTAAATAATGATGGCCAATAAAAACCAGACTGTAACACCTTAGCAGCTGTCTTTTCTCCTCCAAAGTGTCCTCCATAATCAGATGAATGGCATTGATGCAAGATGTTATCAACTTCTTCACTGGGGATACACCTTCTTAAAATTCGATCTGCACATTGCTTAAACAAGAAAGGTTCATCCCAAACATAGTATTTTACATCATGCAAAAATTTCTTTCTTTGTTGCCAGTTAAGCTTAGGAGGTAAAATACCACTTACAAGATAATTAACAAAATCAGCATACCATGGTATATTACCTTGAAGGGTAAAGAGTTGTTCATCAGGAAAACATTCATTAATTTGCACTTTACCTCCTTTATTATTGTCATTTTCCAATCTAGATAAGTGGTCGGCCACTTGATTTTCTGTTCCTTTTCTGTCCTAAATCTCAAGATCAAATTCTTGTAACAAGAGTATCCATCTGATCAACCTCGGCTTAGCATCTTTCTTGGAAATCAAATACTTGATTGCTGAATGATCTGTATAGACAATTACTCTTGTTCCAATTAAATAAGATCAAAATTTATCAAAAGCAAATACCACAGCAAGAAGTTCCTTTTCTGTGGTAGTATAGTTGAGTTGAGCATCATTCAAGGTTTTGCTCACATAGTAAATGGCATGCATCTTTTTGTTCTTTCTTTGACCAAGAACTGCCCCCACTGCAAAATCACTAGCATCACACATGAGTTCAAATGGGATATTCCAATCTGGTGCAACAATGATTGGTGCTGTAATCAACTTTTCTTTCAAAATCCTGTAAGCTTCAAGGCAAGATTCATCAAATTCAAAAGGAATATCTTTCTCAAGTAAATTACACAAAGGTTTAGAGATCTTAGAAAAATCCTTAATGAATCGTCTGTAGAAGCCCGCATGCCCTAAGAAACTGCGAATGCCCTTCACTGAAGTAGGTGGAGGTAATTTTTCAATTGTCTCAATCTTTGCTTTGTCTACTTCAATTCCTTTAGCAGAAACTTTATGGCCAAGGACTATTCCTTCTTGAACCATAAAATGGCACTTCTCCCAATTTTGTACCAGATTAGTCTCTACACATCTTTTAAGCACTAAAGCAAGATTATTAAGGCAAAGGTCAAAAGAATCACCAAATACAGAGAAGTCATCCATAAATACCTCAATTGACTGCTCCACCATATCTGAGAAGATTGACATCATGCATCGTTGAAAAGTTGCAGGTGCATTGCACAACCCAAATGGCATCCTTCGAAAAGCAAATGTCCCATAAGGACATGTGAAAGTTGTCTTTTCTTGATCTTCAGGAGCTATGGCAATTTGGTTGTACCCCGAATATCCATCCAGAAAGCAGTAATAAGTTCGACCAGCAAGTCTGTCTAACATTTGATCAATGAAAGGAAGAGGAAAATGGTCTTTCCGTGTTGCTTTGTTCAACTTTCTGTAGTCCATACAGACTCGCCAACCTGTAACAATTCGAGTGGGGATTAGTTCATTGTTATCATTGGTAATTACAGTCATACCTCCCTTTTTAGGTACACATTGTACTGGGCTGACCCACGAACTATCAGAGATGGGGTAAATGATTCCAAAGATCCAACCATTTAATAATCTCCTTCTTGACTACTTCCTTCATTATCGGATTCAACCTCCTTTGATGTTCAATGGTGGGCTTTGATCCTTCCTCTAGGAGAATCTTATGCATGCAGATAGATGGGCTTATTCCTTTGATATCTGCTATGGTCCATCCCAAGGCTTTCTTATATTCTCGCAACAATCTTAGCAATTTCTCTTCCTGCACACTATTAAGAGAAGATGAGATAATAACTGGTAAGGTAGAAGATTCTCCTAAAAACACATACCTCAAATGATCAGGAAGTTGCTTTAGCTCCAACTCTGGTGGTTCTTCAACTGAGGATTTCATTGTAGTCCCATCTTTCATGGACAACTCCAACTCCTCAAATTGTTTTCCGACATGATTGTAAGATGGTGATGCATTAAGCCATTGCACAAACTCAAAAGATTCCTGCCTATCCTCACAAGGTAGATTAATAATAGCATTTTCTAAAGGATCAGTACTAAAACCATTAGTACTTGATTCGAATTTGCTATCATCAATAACATTAATTATGAGGCATTCATCAGATTCTTGAGGATATTTCATAGCTTTAAAGACATTGAATGTTACCTCTTGATCTTGTACCCTCATAGTCAGCTCACCTTTTTGTACATCTATGAGAGTTCTACCAGAGCTAGGAAAGGTCTCCCAAGAATGATTGGAACCTCTCGATCCTCCTCCATGTCTAATACTACAAAATCAGCAGGAAATATGAATTTGTCAACTTTCACTAAAACGTCTTCCACCACTCCTTTTGGGTAGGTGAGAGATCTGTCTGCTAATTGTAGAGTTAGATTGGTTTGTTTCACCTCCATCAATCCAAGTTGCCTGTAAACAGAAAAACGCATCAAATTTATACTAGCTCCTAAATCACATAAAGCTTTACCAAAAAATTTGTTTCCAATAGTACAAGGAATAGTAAAACTCCCTAGATCTTTTAGCTTTGGCGGAAGCTTTTTCTGTAATATGGCAATCGCACTCTTGATAAGTGCAACAGTTTCAAAATCTCCAAGTCTTCTCTTTTTGGACAAGATTTCCTTCATAAACTTGACATAGCTCTCAAGATCTGTTCCAAAGCTTCAGCAAAAGGAATATTAATATGAAGTTTCTTGAATACCTCTAGAAACTTGGTGAATTGCTTGTCCATCTTTTGCTTTTGAAGTCGTTGTGGGAATGGAGGTGGAGGGGGTTCATTCTTCTCAGATTTCTTCAATGGAAAAGGCTCTTCAAAATTGCTCTTTGATTGTTCATGAATCTTCTCATCTTCATTTTCTTCAGGTTTTTGAATGGGCTCATACAGTTCTTTGCCACTCTTGAGGGTAACAGCTTTACATTGTTCATTATTACCTCCCTTAGGATTGGTCTCTGTGTTGCTCGGCAAACTACCTTGAGGGCGATTATTCATAAAACCAGATAATTGCCCTATTTGAACCTCAAGATTCCGAATAGAAGCTCCTTGACTTTGAAGTTGATTCATACATTGTTGAGTACTTTTAGTCAACTGTAAGATGGCTTCTTCCATTACAGATTTCTTCTCTTGTTGTGGAGCTTGTTGTTGGAACCCAGGTGGTCCCATCGGTCTAGCTGATGATGAAGCTTCTTGGTTATTTCTCCAAGAAAAATTTGGGTGATTCCTCCAACCGGGATTGTAGAAATTTGAATTTGGATTATGTTGTTGCCGATTGAAGTTACCCACATAATTAGTAGTTTCAGAATTAAAAGAGCATTGATCAACAGAATGGGGTCCAGAGCAATACTCACAGATCATGAAAGGGCTCTGAATAGCATGTATTGACTGTTGATTGGATTGATTCCCAATTGAGTCTAGCTTCTTGGTCAGTGCAGCTACTTGTGCAGATAAAGCAGATAAAGTATCTACTTCATAAATTCCAGCCACTTTCCTTTGTGATGCTCTTTCAGTAGGCCATTCATAGTTATTGGAAGCCATCTCTTCCAATAAATCATAACCTTCATCAACAGTTTTGTTCATCAATGCACCACCAGCAGCAGCATCAATGGTTGACCTCAGAGAGTTGGTCAAGCCATTATAGAAAGTCTGAACTTGAAGCCACTTTTGTACCCCATGATGAGGGCATCTTCTAAGTAGATCCTTGAATCTCTCCCATGCCTCATACAATGATTCTGAATCATATTGCTGAAAAGAGGTAATTTCATTCCTCAACTTTGCACTCTTTGCAGGAGGGAAATACTTAGCTAAGAATTTTTGTGCCAACATATCCCAAGTAGTGATAGAGCTATCGGGTAGAGAATTCAACCAACTTTTAGCCTTGTCTCTTAGTGAAAAGGGAAAAATTCTTAACCGAATAGCATCTGCAGAACATCCATTGTGCTTGAAAGTGTCACAGATCTCCAGAAAATTTGCTATATGAGCATTTGGGTCTTCATGAGGCAAACCCCCAAATTGATTATTTTGCAGCATCTGGATCACTCCTAGCTTAATCTCAAAGTTGTTAGCTTGTATTGGAGGTCTGACAATACTTGAATGAACTCCATCAGCAGTAGGAATTATATAATCCCTAAGAGTTCTTGGTTGTTGATTAGCTAGCCCAAGTTCTTGATTTCTGTTATCGTCAGCCATTCTTCTTTGTTGCAATAACTCTCGACGACGCTCTTTTCTGTTTCTGCGGCAAGTTCGCTCAATCTCAGGATTAAGAGGAATCAACTCCTTGTCTTGAGCACTGCGCATAAAATAGTTCGAAAAATTAAAAAGAAATAAAAGAACAAGTTTAAATTAAGATCAAGTATGCTAGCATTAATAGTAGTAAAATAAAGGATTAATCCCCGGCAACGGCGCCAAAAACTTGATGTGGTAAATCAGAACGCAAGTATACGTTATCCCAAATCAAGTAATATAATAGTAAGAAAGTGTCGAACCCACAGGGATTAATTCTAAATTTAACTATCTATTAAAAGTTTACAAAACTCAATCTTATTTAAACAACTTAATAAGAGGAAGTGTTATGAAAGATTAAAAATTAAAGTATACAAGAAGAAGAATTTAATGATCAAATTAACCAAGCCTAGGATTGCAATTATCCCTCACACTTTACTTGATTCTTTTACTTCTATCTAAGATCAATTAATTATCTGAATTGTTAACTAGAAATCCTTAACTTATCTATAAGCCTCTTTCGATGGTCAAATAGAAATATCCTTAATTAATGATAAACTATATATCTATGTCTATCAAATAATTAAGAATTCATTAAGTTCCGATTTCATTAATGGTTACATATGTCATATAGGTATATGTCTATCCTATATGAACTCAAGGCTTTCGCACAAAGATCATATGTTATCTTACTTAGATCTAAAACTAAAATCCCTTTGTCAAGTTGCTTAAGGTTTATCAATTCAATTTAATTAATGGCCAATTAATTAAAAGCATTAAGAACAAGTAAGATAAACAATTCAAGATAATCAATCTATTCTTGGATATGATAAACGAATCAAATTACGTGTGAGTTCAAATTGCAATCCTAGTATAGAAATTTAGCTACTCATTATATTAAAGGAAACAAAAGAATAAGTGAAAAGCATGATAGAAATGAAAGTGGTTGTTTGGTATTGACAAGAATACAACGGGCTAGAGTTTCGGATTTACTTTAAACAAATTGGAAGATCTAACCTTGAAATCAAAGTATAAATCTCACAATTTATGAAAGCTTCACCCCTAACTCTAGGAAGAACCTTAACTAGACATCACGATGAAGAAACTTGAATAAGATGAAGATTATATTATACAAACTACAAGAGCTTTGGGATTTCCTTTAAACAAATTGTAAGATCTAACCTTGAAATCAAAGTATAAATCTCACAATTTATCAAAGTTTCACCCCTAACTCAAACTACAATGAGAGAATTCAGAAATGGGATGCCCTTAAGTGTGGCAAATGCCTTCCTTTTATAGGCAAAGGCTAGAACTATTCAATTACAATTTTGTCAAATCTCTTTGCACATGGGTTGAAATTTCAGCTCCGAAGATTATCAAATTCGTCATTGTTCCCGTCATAATTTGGAAATCTTCTCTTCATGAAAGTTGTAGCACATGCAGTCGTGAAGAACATGTCAAAATTTCAGCCAGATCTAACGGTTGGATCTTGAGATCTGACCATTTTTCCGAAACTACTCAGATTATATCAATAATGACAGCCACCAACTTGTTGCCTAATTTTGACCCACTTCCGGTGCTAATCTGGAAATCTTCATTTCTAGGAAAGTCATAGAGAATGATGTCATGAATGACATATCAAAATTTCAGCTACATCCAACGGTTAGATCTTGAGAAATCACCAAATAACTGAGTATAGGTTTGAGCAGGAATTTTCTGATTTGTCCTGAATTTGATGTAACCCAAAATTCACTGAGTTTAGGTCTTCATTTCTCTTTTGTTTGAGCTATATTGATATCAAAGTTCATGATATTTTGATTCAACAACTGCTTTGAATAGTCCTTCGGGTGTTCTGCTCAATTTGTAACAACATAACCAATAAATGAGGAATTATGCTAATTTTCACTTCATATATGCAATAATTTCATAAGAATAGACCAATGAGAGGTGCTAAATTATGCATATAAAATATGTTTATCACCTTTCTGTTCTGAGCCTTTAAGGCAATAGATTTGCCTTTTCTTGAGATATGTTCTTGTAGTTCAAGTTCATGAACCTTTAGAGATGCAAGAAGCTCCTCCATAAAGAGGGAAGCACGATTCTTCGTTTCTTGAATAGCTGTGACCTTAGGCCTCCATTGCTTGGGAAGACTTAATATTTTTCTAATATGATCTTGGTTATCATAAGATTTTCCCAATGATCAAAGATTCTTCATAATTGTTTGGAATCGTCCAACCATTTGATCAATGCTCTCATGCTCTCTCATTTTGAAGAGCTCATACTGGTGAACCAACATACTTATTTTTTATTCCATACCTTGAGTTGAACCTTTATGGGCTAGCGCGAGAGTGTCCCAAATCTCCCTAGCTGTTTCACAGCTATGGACTTTGTCGTGCTTAGATATAGTGATAGCGCACATTAGAAAATGTTTAGCTTTTGAGTTTAGCTGGTATGTCGCTCGCTGTCCCTCCGTTCATTACAGTCTAGGGGGTTCTTGTCCTTCTGCGTTAGTGGGCACTTGATAGCCATTTTGGACCAGATCTCATATTTCCATATGTTGAGCGTTGAAGAAGGCAATCATCCTATTCTTCCAGTAGTCATAATTGTTACCATTGAATAGAGGTAGTCTATTCATAGCTTGTCCTTCGTTTGTCATTTGAGGTTGTGCTAGATCTTTTCCTCCGCATTGTTAGATACTGAACCTCAGAAGCTGAGCTTTGATACAAATTGAAATAAATAGATGAAACACAAGGAGGGGGTTGAATTATGTTTCTTAACCTTTTTGGAAAACTTTTCATAAAACAACTCTTGTGATAAAAAGCTTCTCAAGATTGTAGAAGAAAAGGGACGAAATGTAAATTATTTACAGTCCGTTGGACGCAAAGACAGATTTACTACAAATCTTTGGACGCAAGTTAAAGACTTATGTTTTCTGAAAATATTTGTTAAGAACAACAATGGCAATCTCCTAATGTTAGTTGAATAATAAAATAACGCAAGAAGAGGGAAGAAAAGCTCATATCAGATATTTATACTGGTTTACTCTCACAACCCGAGAGCTACGTCCAGTCCCTTCAACTAGAAGGAATTTCCACTAAACTTTCTCAATTTACAAGTATTCTTCACTCTGCCTCTTCAAGCTTACAACCAAGTGTTCTCAACCCACCAACCATGCATCAAGCTACCATATTTGACAATTTCCATTTTTTTTACAGCTTGCATTCATATTATTTTCAATTACAAATTGGCTTCTATGATTAGTATAAATAGAGCCAATCTCTTTGTATTATACATCATTCAATTGGAAGTAAATTTGAGTATTTGTGAGAGTTTTCTTTCTCTTCTTCTCCATTCTCTTTAGAATTTCATTTTTGCTCTTTTATTTCTGAGTTCTTCCTTCCCATCCATGGAAGGCTAGGCTCTTATAATCAATCCAAGGGATTAACCATCTTGATGTTTAATTTGAAGATCTTGTTTCACTTGTTCATATTGCTTAATTGTTATTCAAGTTTCTCTTCTTCCCATTTTGATTTTTATCTAGATTGAATTGCTTAATTTGATTTAGATGTTGATGTGATAATAGCTTTATTATCATGTATTCAAAGAGGATCACAAGACTAAACAATATATCAAAGCTTTTTGATGGATTGTTTAGCTTGGTTAAATTCTAAATCTTAAGTTAATCTATGTTTGGATGGTGCTTAATTTATCTAACCTTGGTTAATCAAATCCTAGATGCTTATCTAGTAGAGGATTCTTGGATCATGTTAAGGCTACTTGTTGTGATCTAAGGCCAAGAACATGGTTAGTAATTAAGTGGATTCCTTGTGATCAATGATGGATTAAACTCAAGATTGGTAAATTTCCTTGGATTGGTTGCTTCTTTAGATTTGTTTACAACTTTAAGTCTTGTACTTTTGTCAATATTGTTAATCAAAAACAAAACCCCCACTTTCTAGTTATCTTGATCTAATTGAATCTTGTTTTTTTGGATCCTTGAGAGACGATTCGGTTCATGCTCTATACTACAAATTAGTTTGTAAATTGGTAAATTTTATTATTTGAAGGGTCTCGACAACCTGTTGTCAACTACTTCACCTATATTAATTTTACCCGATCCTAGTGAAATATTTGAAGTGTACTATGATGCTTCACATCAAGGTCTAGGTTGCGTTCTTATGCAAAACCATAAGGTAGTGTGGCCTATGCTTCTAGACAATTGAAAGTACATGAAAGAAATTACCCTACTCATGATTTGGAATTAGCAGCTGTAGTATTTGCCTTGAAAATTTGGAGATACTTTCTTTATGGTGCCACTTTTCATGTTTTTAGTGATCATAAAGTTTGAAATATTTGTTTGATCAGAAAGAATGAAATATGAGGCAAAGAAGGTGGTTAGAATTCTTTAAAGACTATGATTTTCAATTACAGTATCATCCCGGAAAGGCAAATGTTGTAGCAGATGCTTTAAATAGAAAAACTCTTAGTATTTCTGCTATGATGGTTAAGGAAAAAGAATTATTAGAACAATTTAGAGATATGAGATTATCTGTAAAACTAACACCAGGAAAGTTATGTTTAGGTATGATCACAATTTCAAATGATTTGATGATTGAAATTAGGAATAAACAGGAAGGTGATCAATATTTGGTTAATGAAAGAGAATTGATAAGACAAGGTATTGTGTCAAATTTTAGAGAAGGATCAGATGGAATCTTGAGGTTTAAAGATAGGATTTGTATACCAAATGATCATGAACTTAGGAAGTAGATTTTAAATGAAGCTCGTAAAAGTAAATTGAGTATGCATCCTGGAGCAACTACCAAGATTTGAGACAATTGTATTGGTGGCATGGGATGAAAAAGGATGTTGTTAAGTATGTGGCTTCATGTTTGGTTTATCAGAAGGCCAAAGTAGAACACCAGAAACCTTCAGGGATGTTGCAACCTCCAACTATTCCTGAATGGAAGTGGGATGGAATAGCCATGGATTTTGTGGTAGGTTTGCCAAAAACTAGGAAAGGTTTTGACTCCATTTGGGTAGTTGTTGATCGGCTTACAAAATCAGCCCATTTCTTGCCTATCAACATAAGATATTCGATGGAAAGATTAACCCAAGTATACATTGGTGAGATTGTTAGACTTCACGGTGTACCTTCAAGCATAATCTCTAATAGGAATCCTAGATTTACTTCAAGATTTGGGCAAAGTTTACAAGAAGCAATGGGAACGAAACTTCGCTTAAGTTCTGCATACCATCCTCAAACTGATGGCCAATCTAAAAGGACAATTCAATCACTAGAGGACTTATTGAGAGCTTGTGTATTGGAAAACACTGGAAGTTAGGATGAATTCCTACCTTTAATAGAATTCACCTACAATAACAGTTTTCATTCAAGTATAGGGATGGCACCCTATGAAGCTCTATATAGACGATAGTGTAGAACACTTTTTGTGTTGGTACCAAGATGGAGAAAATTTGTTACTTGGACCTAAACTAGTGATATGATCCAAGTCAGATGCATATTGTTTTTACGGATCGTCCTTGAGTTGATTTCTTATTTTAAAATAATTAAAGATGAAGGATGAACATTATGTGAATAGTGCAGCGGCGTGAACAGTACTGTACCGTGAACAGTATGTGTGAATAGTAAAAAATAGAAAAGATGGAAAAAAGACAAGGGATGGAAGGAAGAAGACGCCACACTCTTGGGGAGTGATAAGTCAAGCGAAGATTCGCCACAAAGGTAAGGAAACCTTTGATAAGAACCAAGATGGTTCACCCAAGAACCCTAAGAGAACTAAGCTCTCAAAACTCACAAAGGAGTGTAATTGTATTCTGAAATTCAAAGTTGACAAATGCAGCAAATACAAACCTATTTATAGGGATTGAGTTGGCGGCTAGGTCTAACTAAAAGGAGGCAGCAAGCTAACACCTTTTTAACCCTAATCCTAGCACAAAAGTGGCCCAAGCCCAATTAGAAGGCAGCATCTATCCCTAGTTATGCTATGCACTTAGTTAAGCCCAAACAATAGGCCTTTATTACAAAATATCCCAAAAAGAAAATAAGAAACAAAACTGAAAAGATTAAAAGGTTCAAATACATAATTAAATAAAATTACTAAGAAGAAATCATGCCCCCACATTGGGCCCTTCATCAACTTGGTTCATTTGGACCATCTTGAGTGTTTCTTCTTCTAGAATGGGCTTGAGTGAGAAAAAGTAATTGACTTCTTTATCCAAATCCTTCTTAGCCTTCTTAGCTCTTGATCTTGTCATCGGGCCTCTAAGTCCTTGTAGTGCATCTTTGGTCCTTGAGCCCGTTGGGCTTCCACTTGAGCTTCCTTAGCCTCCATCAACTAGTACAACAAACAACAGATAAGGTAAAGATAATTCAGGAAAAGATGAAAGTAACTCAGAGTCGACAGAAAAGTTATGTGGACAAAAGACAGAGACCTCTTGAATTTGAAGAAGGACCCCAAAATTTCGACTTATCTTATATATGTTGTTTTTTTATATAAATTTTTAGGAATTTCTGTGAGTTCAATTAAATCCAAGTTTAACTGAACTTAACCTTATAAGTTGATTTTATACAATTCCAAAAAATAAATTAAATAATTTTATTTTTGATCTGAAATTTCTTTTGGAGAATTTTTAAAAATAAACGGAAGTTTAGATTTCAAATCTATTGGTAGATTTGATCATTTTCCATTTTTAGGGATTTTATGAGCAAAAAAATCTTTGGGTGATTTTGGGTACATCCTATTTTCCGTTGGACAATAGATACTGATATTTGTCCATTGGATGATACTTGCTGATAAAAATCTTGAGGGAATATCTCTATGTAAGAAATGGTCCGGGTGACTCAAAGGGGTGAGTCATGGTAAGAATTTATTACCATGGTGAATCACTTAGGTGAATCACCATGGCATTAATTGAATCAAGAAGCCAAGATGATCAACACCATCTTGCATGGAGAGGCCGGCCAAGTTAGGGGGAAATATCTCCAAATTTAATTCTCATTTTATCATAATTTTCATCTATAAATAGCGCCTTACTTCATTCATATCACTCACACAAAAAATCCTTTCTTCTTTCTCTCTTAAGCTCACGCCTAAGGTCCCTAAACCCCACGGCCAAGCCCTCGTGTTTTCTTTCCCAAACCTTTGTTAAGTATCCAAGCCTAGTTCTAGTATCTTAGTGAGATTTTGAGTGACTTTCTAGTTGGAAGTTTCTTAAGAAAAAGCTTGGAAGTTGAAGAACTCTAAGGTGAAAATTCTTTTCTTTCACTTTTAAATTTCCATTTCAAGGTTTTAGATCATTGGATTGGTCCATGATCATCTTAATAGATGTTTTAGTGCTTGAAATAATATGTGTTTATTTTCTTTGTGACTTTGTGTTGGTAGAAGGTTAAGAAGCTAAGTGCTTGCTCAAGGACCTTGAATTTAAGAACTAAGGTAAGGGGGAATTTTCTCTATCAACCAATATTATGGTATAAAATAGAATTTTGATATGTTGATTTTCATAAAGATGAACCATGATTAGTTTTGTGATTTATATTGTTTGATTTGATCTTTTGTGATTAAGATTTAAGTTCATGTTATATTTTATGTTTAATTCCATACCTTGCTTAAATTATGAGTTTTTATGATTTCCTTGGATATAGTATAAATTTGTGATGAAAGAAGTATGGAAGAACTTTGATATAAATGAATTGATTCATATTTAAATAGACATGTCTAGGACATGCATACATTTGATATGTTAATTTATTAGAATTTATATTATTATTATTTTTGAAATTATGAGGAATTATTTTAGAGGTATTTAGAACTTTAATTAAATATTTTGAGTATAGAAAAGAAATTACTTTAAAGGAATTTATTTTATTTAGAAGAATTCTTGAATTTTCGAAATTATAAGGATAAATAGTTTTATTAATATTTATCACTTTAATTAATATTTTGAATATGGAAAGAAATTTAGAGAATTTATTGTAAGGTCAAATATTTATTTTTACTTATTTTAATTGTGAGAAAGCGAAAATAAATTTAAAAATATTTTAATTAGCATAAAATAAATTCGTTTATGTGAAAAATGCTTTACGCGATTGAAAATTTACAGAAAATGGTTTACGCGAATTAAAATTTACAGAAAGCACTTTAAGCGACTGAAAAACGATTTTAATTTTTTTCGAAAAAAGCTTTACGCGATTTGAAAACCATAACAGATGTGTTACGTGATTTTTGAAATTATTTTGTAGCACCATATAATTGAGAAACAGTGGTATTACTATCGAGCTGACATAAACTGGACCCTAGATAGGACAGTTGACACTATTCTTAAAGAAATGGTAGCTTGAATCCCGAGGGAATTATGTATATGTATTCTGGGAATATTTATACTATATATATGTATATATTTAGTCTGTATGAGACTTGATGTTGTAAGGCTTGGAACCTAGGAGATTGAGCTTACACATTAATGCTGGTGCGAATGGCCGAGTGAAGATCTTCAATGATCTTGGAGTTGTTGGGGGTCCGGAAACTCCACAAGTGGCCGGCTGGGACTGTGCTGTGGTATTATGATTGCAAAACACCGACGATCTCGACTATACACTAGTCCATTCACGATTGGTGGAGAGTGCTCACGTGAGCCGTATTGCGCAAATGAATTGTTAGCATTTGTTGGCTAACTGATATGGAACATGTACTCCCAGTCACTCTCTCCGACTTGTTGTGTTTAGGTCCATGGAGTAGGAGTCATTTATGTGCATCTGCATGGTCAATTGTCATACTTACATTTATCAATTTGGACAGTAAGGTTGGTATGTAATTTTATTAATATGACTTTACATGTGGATTAAGTGCCTGTAGATTTGGAATTAAATTGTGTAACTGTTGTATGCTATTGTTATATTATCCTATTGGTTTTTACAATGATGTGAGAATCTCACCCCCTTTTTATGGAATTTTTTATTTGATTTTATTTCGAAGATGGCTCAACATGATTTCTTCGGATTCATCATTGTTGATTTCCAATGAGGGACCCGACATCTGGTACGTAGAGTTAGAAGAGGAGAGAGTTACTTGTGTAGGGAAACTCACCATTACTCTCCGTAGAACCTATGGTGGGAACCCTGTGACCATTTTTATAGTTTCTGCCTATGTCGAGTTACACATGCCTTTTGGCGATATTTAGAGTGCTACTGTCTCCCGCACGCCACAGGAGAGATCCACAGTCTCTTAGGTACGAACCCCTAGATGAAGGCGAGCACATCGAACCTCTGCTCCAGGACCCTCACATCACAATAGGTTCATTGATGATGATCCTCCCATGTAAAGGGAGGGAGGCTTTTTTTTGGGTTGTGTATATATGTATAAAATAGTTGTAAAATATGTAATATATGTAGATATTTGTGTATAATAAAATAGTATGTGTAAAATAAACTTAATAAATAAAAGTTATGTAAATATTAGTTGTATATTCTTAGTCTGTTTTATGTTACATCACTAGAAACGCACGAAAATTTTATGATAAATTAGAAAGAAAAGGTTGTTAGGAAACTTATTATGTTAAAATGTGACAACCAACCGAGGGTGTTACATCACTAGCCTAGTCATATGTCTAATCATCCAATTTATGACATCATTGCTTAGATCATCAACCTAGTCATCATGGTGAGTCATATGGTGAATCATTGCCTAGTCATTAGCTACTTTGGTGTTGGACCAATGAGAAAATGACAAGTGTAAAGTAAGGACAAATCATCTTTTTGGACCAATGGAATAGCATATACTTGGAAAGTAGGAGACAACACATTTCTTCTCCATTGTTCTAGTGAATTTCGGCTAAGGCTTATTGTAAGACAAGGAAAATATATAATTTCACTTTCAACTTTGTAAATAATTCACTTTTCACCTTTGTTCAAGAACCCAAAATTCTCTCATTTTCTCTCCTTGAAGTTTCGGCCAAGAAAATCTTACCATAAACCAAGCTTGATCAAATTAAACCAACCAAGTTTCTTGAATCCAAACACCATTCTAAGAAACCTTTGTGTTGTAAGTTTCTTCAAAAGAAACCATTTTCATCTCCTTTCTTTGAAAACCAAGTTTGAAGACTCAAAGGTGAAAGTTCTTCATCTTCACTTTTCTAGTTCTAGACCATAGATTTGATCCATGGTCATCTAATTTCCAATCTTTAGTTTCAAATTTGTGTACTTGATTCCATTTAAGGATTTGTTAGTGGAGAAAGGAAACTGTAAGACCTATTATTTTGATGTCGTTTACCAACTCCTAAGTCTTACATGGGATATTTTTTTTTTCATTATATAGAAAATTCAGCAGCGTTTCCTTTGTTTCTCATACATTACTACACGACATAAAATAAGCAGCGGATTCCAATCAAGCATTTCCAACCAACCAGAGTACATATATATATATATATATTCACAAACAGGAGATCTCCGATCTCAATTCAAAACACTATCCTGACTGAGCACACTTAAATATAAACAAAACTGTGAACATTAACAGTAGTTCACCAGCTTCCCTGTCATATCTACATCAGAGTAATATAATACACATCATATTATAATTACATCACGGAGCTTAACTCCACCAAAAATACAAGTCTCATACTACATTCTTTCACTAAAAATGATAGATAACATAATCCTCCTTACTTAACCCATAGAGGGTCCGAGGTGTTCCTGCGAATCTGAGAAAGAGGGAGTGAGAACAACTTCCCAGTGAATGTGAATAGAACTTGCAAGTAAAGTATGCAGGTAATTAGAATATAAGTATAAACACAATTCAGTATAACAATTAACACCAACCAACATATGCAATGAATGAATATACATGATGTTCACACCTTTTCTTCACACTTTTTCTTTCTCCACTCCTCTTGTTGTGCACTAACCCCTTTCCGGTTAGGCCCTAGCAATATGCATATGCAATGTGTTATGCCATTCCATTTCCATCTAGCTCTGTAAGCTAGGCACCCCTCATGTTTTGTGCACTAACCCTTCCAGTTAGGCCATCTCACTATGTAATGCAATGTTCTCATATTCATATCATGCTCAATTCATAATATTAGAATAACACCACATATAAATCAATTCAAGATATATACACCACACAACCATTATGCTCAATTCTATCAATCACTCTCGCTTAGTTACATATTTCATCATAGTACTAAGTCAACCTTATTCATAAACATAGCATATGGTATCACGACACTAGACATATGCACCACAAAGACACAAGCAGAGTCAACCGCGGCCAGGGTGTGGGGGCAACCACGACCACGGTTCAGGAAAACAGAAACTCAACAAAATAGAAACAGAGACAACCACGGCCAGACCGTGATGGATACCACGGTCGTGGTCTGGTGTTAGAGCACGAACCCTAATTCCAAAGCCAACCACGACTAACTCGTGGGGTAGGCCACGCCCGTGGTTTGGAATTTCATACACGAACCATCTTTCCAGAGACAACCACGGCCAGGCCGTGGTGGAGGCCACGACCGTGGTCTGAAATCTGGGCAGCAATAGTGCCACGCCCAACCACAACCCAAAAACCTAAGTTTCCCCTTTGGGATCATGTCCCTAAATCCATCAAAATACACCAACCATATCATCCCTTTTCTTATACCCAAATCCTTGAAAACATGTAATAAAACACATCCAACCTCAAGCATAGGTGAAAACCCTAGATTCAAGCTTAATCATACATCTTACACTTACACTCTAAGAACATCATACAATATCACAAGTTAACCCACACTCACCTTAAAGTGCTCCAAACTTGATTCCAAGATTGAATTTGTAGTCAAGGCAACCTTCCCTTCAACTTCCTTCAAAACACTCAATCAAAACAACCAACTTTAGAAATGGGTGTTCTTGATTCTTAGAGATGAAAATGAGTTTCTGTTATGCTAAAATCGCATTTAAGGGCAAGTGCACCCTGTCGCACAAGTAATAAAGGAGTATTTGGGACTCAAAGTATCGAACCCACAAGGATTGCTGGCAATTACTAAGTTAATTAATCCCTTATGTTATCTAGACAATGAAATTCGAATGAGAAAGGAGAAACTATCAAACAATTAGGAGAAAGTAAGGAAATCAAATATTATCAAGCAAAGATTCAATTATGGAAAGCCTAGGGTGTCTGGTTTCACTTATGTCAAAACTCATAAAATTACCCAATTCCTCAATAATATGTGTTCCGATTGATTGCCAATCACCTGCTCTAATGCTATTAATACCCAATGGTCATGCAATATTAATATTCTTTTTCTCAATCTGAAACCCCCAATGGTCATGCAAGGCAAACAGTTAAGAAAAGCATAAAGAACCAGCAGATTTGTTAATTAAATAACTGATTGAAAACAAAGGATTGAGTTTGGTCCACACAACCCCAAATCCGATTAATCCTAGAGTTCCGTTAACTAATTGTGGTACGGTCGCCAGTCAATCAATTAACTTTTTAAAGGGTGCGCAAACCTTATTGGAAAACAAAGCACTAGGAAAAATCCAATCAATTAGGGAAACACAAAATTATTTAGAGTTAGGAGAACATTATAAGAATTTGAACATAAGATCCACCATAACCCTAGTTATGGATTTAGCTACGCATAGTCAAAGAGAACAAAGCATAAACTAAAACCAAATTCAAATCCATAAAAGAGCAATAGGCAAACTAAAACCCGGAAACCCCCTTGCGGTGAAACAGGTCCTTCACAAACAATTGGGGAGACGGTCCTTCACTTGATAGCTTCAAAAACCTCTCAAGCTCCGCTATAACTCTCTAATCAAGCAAAGGGATATAGCTACTTTCTTTCTCTGAATGCCGGATACGTTTCTCCTTGTGCTGCCACTCCTCCTTTATAATATTTTAGTGGCCCAACAACTCTACAATCTTTTCTTCTAGGGTTTCCTAATTGTGCACAAATTCATTTAATGTGCAATTCTTGGATAACAGGGAAAGTAGATTTCTTTCCCTCCTTGAGTATTACTAATTAATGTGAGATAAGAGGAAAAATCTTCCAAGAATAAAAATAGGAAACTTCCACAACTGGATTGATGATATCTTTGTAGGATCTTGCCAAAATCTTTCATAATTATGTTGATGATATCTTCATAGCATCCTGGCAAAATCCTTCATAATTAGGTTGCTAATATCTTTGTATCTTTCCCAAGATTGCTTCCATTTTAACACTTTAAAGCTTGATTCTCATAAATCTTCATCCTGCAATATTCAAAGGAAATTGGGTAAGTTTTCCTTATAAAATCTTCAAATAAATACCAAATCAAACTCAAATTCCTAGCATTTAAGTATATAAAATGATAGTTTATCAACCTTCCCACACTTAAAGATTGCTTGTCCTCAAGCAATAATCCTGGCCCAAAAGAATAGGGAAATCAAATAATAAATCGACCAAGGATTCCATCCATACCAAAGAAATGATAAACAAATCAATCTTAGCAGCTAAGAGAGTAACCCCAAGTCAGCCCAATTAGAGACTTTAGGTTCCCAAAAATCAAATCTTCCACTGGATAGGGTCACTCTCCTCCATCTCTCAATGTGTATAAGGGTAAAGACTTAACTCTCAATTCCCTTGAAGAAAGCACATTACCATAGGCTTGATAATAAACCAAATCTCCACTAAGGAGACCACATCCATGCAAAAATCAAGAGGTCTTTCCATTGGTTGTAACTTGGCCATGGGTCAGATGACGTAAAGGTAAGGTAAAGAAAGAAAGGATAAACACAAAGGGCTTAATTAAAATTTGCATTAAACAAAGTACCCTTTTAGAACAAAGATGGATCAACAAAATTTCATTCCCACCTTACAAGCATTCATCATAAATTCCTTTTCTCTCCTCACTTGATTTTTCCTTTTTTCCATTATTTTCTTTTCTTTATTTTTCAAACTTTATTCAACAATTTTTTTTTTCTTCTCTGTTTTTTTTTCAACATTCCGACAATTGTCATTTTGATTTGAATTTTTTTTTCTTCTTCTTCTTTTTTTTTTTTCAACACGATTGAAGGAAAAGGCAAAGATCTACTAGCAACACAATTATTTTCTTCCCAAACTAAATTTCCAACTAATTGCACCATCTTTTTTCCAAAAGGCTACTCGCATATATTTGAATTAAAGACAAGGGTACCAAGGAATATCAGTATTCATAAAGCTCAAAATGGGCAACTAGTGGATAAGCAAATCAGAAGGCATTGAATGATACCTAAAGTGCCTCAATCATATTTAAGCATGCATGCGATCCAAATTCGCCTTGAAATGGTTACAAAGCAAGTTCTAGAATGCACAATCTTTGGGAAAATCACTCAAACAAAGAAAGGGATAATACAATATCAAGCACAAATCCCTGTAATGGTCCAATTCTCACCTTTAGAAGTTTAATTCAGTGGAAAGATTTTCAAAAAGGGAACTTTATGCTAATTTTTAGCTTTCTCAGGATTAACCCAAATCAATTTCGATCAAATGTTTATCAAAAAAAAAATCTTTTAATTGGGATCCTTGACGACAGAAATTGTTAATTCCCAAAATAACTTGGTCAGACTCATTACTTAAAGACAAACTCTCAGTATTAGTTCAAGCAACCACATGCAAACAGATATATTCAATGAATGTGCATGCATTTAATTGTATTCAATGAATGTGCATGCATTTAATTAGTTGAAGACTTAACAAACTTTGAACTCCCTTCCCACACTTAGAGACCAGCATTGTCCCCAATGCAGAAAATAAATAAAATAAAAAGATAATGAAGGGAGAGGGATGAAAAGAGCACTTCCTGGTAGGCGACTAACGATGCCAGTATTCCGAGTGCATCGCGAAACGCATGACTTAGCGTGTCTTAAGTTTAAAAAAGAAAAAGAAAAAAGAACAAAACACACAAGAGATAACAAAAGGGAAAGAAACACAGGTTGCCTCCTGCAAAGCGCTTGTTTAACGTCGCGAGCCTGACGGTTAGGCCCCAAGGGGCTTATTCCAAGAGCATAGTTTGGCGCTCAGGTACCGCACCATCCTCATAATGCTTAGCTCTCTGTCCATTAATTTTGAAAGTCTCATGACTATCACTGGTAACTTCAAGCACGCCATATGGGAAGACTTTGACAACTTCATAAGGGTCAATCCATCTTGACTTTAGTTTTCCTGGAAACAAACAAAGTCGTGAGTTAAAGATTAAAACTTTATCACCCACAGAAAACTCACGCTTTTGAATATGTTTGTCATGCCATCTTTTTGTGCGCTCCTTGTATAACTTGGCATTTTCATATGCCTCTAGATGTAATTCATCCATCTCATTAAGCTGTAATAAACATCTTTCACGTTGTGCATATGAAATATTAGGGGGAATGATATCTGGGGGCTTTTTAATTGACTGCTTTGGCATTTGTGAATTAAGCCCCTCTAGAACATTGAATTGTCTCATCCCTTTCCATCTCTCTTGGACCATTCCTACCTCTAATGTTATTATGTCATCTATCACCTCTTCGGACTCCATAAGTTCATCCCTGTCAAAAATTAAAATTTTCTCAAGGGGATCCTGAATTAATTGTTCCTGAAAGTGAGAAGATATCAATGCAGTAGTATTATCCAAAGAATTAATAAAATTACAAGAATGAAAAGTGGAAGGAATTTTCAAAGAATCAAAAATTTTAAACACAACTTCCTCATCATCAAGCCTCAAAGTAAGCTTCCCCTGCTGAACATCAATAATGGTTTTGCCAGTGGCCAAAAAAGGTCTGCCCAAAATTATGGGAACCTCTTCATCTTCCTCCATATCAAGTACTATAAAGTCAGTATGGAAGATACACTTGTCAACCTTGACTAGAACATCCTCCACTATACCCTTGGGGTAGGTGATGGACCTATCAGCAAGCTGCAACGAAACAGTAGTGGGTTTAGGCTCTTGCATACCTAACCTGCGAAAAACAGATAAAGGCATCAAATTAATGCTCGCTCCTAAATCACATAAAGCTTTTTCAAAATAAGAAGGACCAATAGAGCAAGGAATAGTAAAACTCCCTGGATCTTTAAGCTTAGGTGGTAACTTCTTCAGGAGGATGGCAGAACACTCCTCATTAAGCCTTACCGTTTCAAACTCCTCTAATTTCTTTTTATTACTCAATATCTCCTTGAGGAACTTTACATATTTAGGCATTTGTGCAATAGCTTCCACAAAAGGGATATTTATCTACAGCTGCTTTAACAAATTCAAGAACTTGGTAAATTGTGGGTCATGTTGGCTAGCCTTCAACCTCTGAGGAAAAGGAATTTTCAGCTTTTGAGTATGAATAGGAGCTTCTTTTTCTAAGACTTCCTTCACAACATTGTCAACTTTCTCATCTTCTTTTGGGCTCCCATCAGTAGGAACCCCTTTGTCCTCCTCTAATTTTCCATCTTTCTTACCATGAGGACCTTCGACTTCTTTACCGCTTCTAAGGGTAATTACTTTAACCTGTTCCTTTGGATTTGGCTCTGATTGACTAGGTAAGGTCCCTTGCGCTCTCTGAGTCATCAATGTCGCAAGAGTAGAGATTTGATTTTCCAATGTCTTGATCCTGTCATCAGTTTTCTCCATGAATTGCATCATAGTATAATGGAGATTAGACTTCTTTTCTTCTTGCCTGGCGCCTTGGTTTTGCAAATGAGGCGGCCTATAAACATTCTGATTTTGGTTTTGACCTTTCTGTTGACCTCCCCAAGAAAAATTGGGGTGATTTCTCCAACCAGGATCATAAGTGTTGGAATATGGATCATTTTGCGCCCAGTTAGAGTTACCCAAATAGTTGGCCTCCTCAGCTGATTCAACAAAGCGATTACCCACCTGACAATTCTTGCTTTCATGCCCCACCATGCCGCAAAGATCACAAAGAGATGGAGAGACAGGTGTGAATTGTGATTGTGCTTGCATCAGTGTTTCCAATTTCTTTGTAATGACATCCAATTTGAGATCCAATGCTGCATTTGACTCCACCTGATATACCCCAGGTTGTCTCTTGACCACATGCCTGTCACTAGATTTCCACTGATAACTAGAAGTCATTTGCTCTATCAAATCATAGGCTTCTTGTGGCCGCTTACGCCAAATACTACCCCCTGCTGCCGCATCAATCATGGCCTTATTAGAAGAAGATAACCCATCATAAAAGGATTGAACCAATTGCCACACTGGAAAGCCATGATGAGGACACTTTTTCAGCAATTCCTGGAATCGTTCCCATGCTTCATACAGAGATTCCATCTCCACCTGCACAAAAGTAGATATGTCATTACGTAATTTAGCAGATTTAGCAGGTGGAAAATATTTATCTAAAAATTTAATTGAAAGCTGATCCCAGGTAGTAATGGATCCAGAGGGCAAAGACTTTAGCCATAGTTTGGCCTTGTCGCGCAATGAAAAAGGGAATAGGCGCAACCTAATGGCATCATTGGAGACCCCATTATATTTTATAGTGTCACAAATCTCCAAAAATTCATTTAAATGCAAGTGAGGGTCATCACTTGGTGACCCACTAAACTGAATGGAAGATTGCAACATAGAGATCAAGGCTGGCTTAATCTCAAAGTTATTAGCCTCTACGATGAGCCTAGTAATACTCCCTGTCAGATTTGTTGCCATAGGCCGAGCAAAGTCTAGCATAGTCCTCTGGTCTTCTTCAGACATGGTTTTTCTTTATCTTTTAGTCCTGCAAAGAGTTCTATCAATTTCAGGGTCAAACTACAAAACAGGATTATGAGAGCACGTTAGCATAAAAAAAAAACAAATAATAATAAAATAAAAATTCGCGTCTAAATTAACTAGGAATTAATTTCCCTAATATCACCAAAAACAATCCCCGGCAACGGCGCCAAAAACTTGTTACGCTAAAATCGCATTTAAGGGCAAGTGCACCCTGTCGCACAAGTAATAAAGGAGTATTTGGGACTCAAAGTATCGAACCCACAAGGATTGCTGGCAATTACTAAGTTAATTAATCCCTTATGTTATCTAGACAATAAAATTCGAATGAGAAAGGAGAAACTATCAAACAATTAGGAGAAAGTAAGGAAATCAAATATTATCAAGCAAAGATTCAATTATGGAAAGCCTAGGGCGTCTGGTTTCACTTATGTCAAAACTCATAAAATTACCCAATTCCTCAATAATATGTGTTCCGATTGATTGCCAATCACCTGCTCTAATGCTATTAATACCCAATGGTCATGCAATATTAATATTCTTTTTCTCAATCTGAAACCCCCAATGGTCATGCAAGGCAAACAGTTAATCACCTGCTCTAATGCTATTAATACCCAATGGTCATGCAATATTAATATTCTTTTTCTCAATCTGAAACCCCCAATGGTCATGCAAGGCAAACAGTTAAGAAAAGCATAAAGAACCAGCAGATTTGTTAATTAAATAACTGATTGAAAACAAAGGATTGAGTTTGGTCCACACAACCCCGAATCCGATTAATCCTAGAGTTCCGTTAACTAATTGTGGTACGGTCGCCAGTCAATCAATTAACTTTTTAAAGGGTGCGCAAACCTTATTGGAAAACAAAGCACTAGGAAAAATCCAATCAATTAGGGAAACACAAAATTATTTAGAGTTAGGAGAACATTATAAGAATTTGAACATAAGATCCACCATAACCCTAGTTATGGATTTAGCTACGCATAGTCAAAGAGAACATAGCATAAACTAAAACCAAATTCAAATCCATAAAAGAGCAATAGGAAAACTAAAACCCGGAAACCCCCTTGCGGTGAAACAGGTCCTTCACAAACAATTGGGGAGACGGTCCTTCACTTGATAGCTTCAAAAACCTCTCAAGCTCCGCTATAACTCTCTAATCAAGCAAAGGGATATAGCTACTTTCTTTCTACGAATGCGGATACGTTTCTCCTTGTGCTGCCACTCCTCCTTTATAATATTTTAGTGGCCCAACAACTCTACAATCTTTTCTTCTAGGGTTTCCTAATTGTGCACAAATTCATTTAATGTGCAATTCTTGGATAACAGGGAAAGTAGATTTCTTTCCCTCCTTGAGTATTACTAATTAATGTGAGATAAGAGGAAAAATCTTCCAAGAATAAAAATAGGAAACTTCCACAACTGGATTGATGATATCTTTGTAGGATCTTGCCAAAATCTTTCATAATTATGTTGATGATATCTTCATAGCATCCTGGCAAAATCCTTCATAATTAGGTTGCTAATATCTTTGTATCTTTCCCAAGATTGCTTCCATTTTAACACTTTAAAGCTTGATTCTCATAAATCTTCATCCTGCAATATTCAAAGGAAATTGGGTAAGTTTTCCTTATAAAATCTTCAAATAAATACCAAATCAAACTCAAATTCCTAGCATTTAAGTATATAAAATGATAGTTTATCAACCTTCCCACACTTAAAGATTGCTTGTCCTCAAGCAATAATCCTGGCCCAAAAGAATAGGGAAATCAAATAATAAATCGACCAAGGATTCCATCCATACCAAAGAAATGATAAACAAATCAATCTTAGCAGCTAAGAGAGTAACCCCAAGTCAGCCCAATTAGAGACTTTAGGTTCCCAAAAATCAAATCTTCCACTGGATAGGGTCACTCTCCTCCATCTCTCAATGTGTATAAGGGTAAAGACTTAACTCTCAATTCCCTTGAAGAAAGCACATTACCATAGGCTTGATAATAAACCAAATCTCCACTAAGGAGACCACATCCATGCAAAAATCAAGAGGTCTTTCCATTGGTTGTAACTTGGCCATGGGTCAGATGACGTAAAGGTAAGGTAAAGAAAGAAAGGATAAACACAAAGGGCTTAATTAAAATTTGCATTAAACAAAGTACCCTTTTAGAACAAAGATGGATCAACAAAATTTCATTCCCACCTTACAAGCATTCATCATAAATTCCTTTTCTCTCCTCACTTGATTTTTCCTTTTTTCCATTATTTTCTTTTCTTTATTTTTCAAACTTTATTCAACAATTTTTTTTTCTTCTCTGTTTTTTTTTTCAACATTCCGACAATTGTCATTTTGATTTGAATTTTTTTTTCTTCTTCTTCTTTTTTTTTTTTCAACACGATTGAAGGAAAAGGCAAAGATCTACTAGCAACACAATTATTTTCTTCCCAAACTAAATTTCCAACTAATTGCACCATCTTTTTTCCAAAAGGCTACTCGCATATATTTGAATTAAAGACAAGGGTACCAAGGAATATCAGTATTCATAAAGCTCAAAATGGGCAACTAGTGGATAAGCAAATCAGAAGGCATTGAATGATACCTAAAGTGCCTCAATCATATTTAAGCATGCATGCGATCCAAATTCGCCTTGAAATGGTTACAAAGCAAGTTCTAGAATGCACAATCTTTGGGAAAATCACTCAAACAAAGAAAGGGATAATACAATATCAAGCACAAATCCCTGTAATGGTCCAATTCTCACCTTTAGAAGTTTAATTCAGTGGAAAGATTTTCAAAAAGGGAACTTTATGCTAATTTTTAGCTTTCTCAGGATTAACCCAAATCAATTTCGATCAAATGTTTATCAAAAAAAAAATCTTTTAATTGGGATCCTTGACGACAGAAATTGTTAATTCCCAAAATAACTGGGTCAGACTCATTACTTAAAGACAAACTCTCAGTATTAGTTCAAGCAACCACATGCAAACAGATATATTCAATGAATGTGCATGCATTTAATTGTATTCAATGAATGTGCATGCATTTAATTAGTTGAAGACTTAACAAACTTTGAACTCCCTTCCCACACTTAGAGACCAGCATTGTCCCCAATGCAGAAAATAAATAAAATAAAAAGATAATGAAGGGAGAGGGATGAAAAGAGCACTTCCTGGTAGGCAGCTAACGACAGAAGTATTCCGAGTGCATCAGCAGAAACGCAGCTTGGCAGGTCTTAAGTTTAAAAAAAGAAAAAGAAAAAAGAACAAAACACACAAGAGATAACAAAAAGGGAAAGAAACACAGGTTGCCTCCTGCAAAGCGCTTGTTTAACGTCGCGAGCCTGACGGTTAGGCCCCAAGGGGCTTATTCCAAGAGCATAGTTTGGCGCTCAGGTACCGCACCATCCTCATAATGCTTAGCTCTCTGTCCATTAATTTTGAAAGTCTCATGACTATCACTGGTAACTTCAAGCACGCCATATGGGAAGACTTTGACAACTTCATAAGGGTCAATCCATCTTGACTTTAGTTTTCCTGGAAACAAACAAAGTCGTGAGTTAAAGATTAAAACTTTATCACCCACAGAAAACTCACGCTTTTGAATATGTTTGTCATGCCATCTTTTTGTGCGCTCCTTGTATAACTTGGCATTTTCATATGCCTCTAGATGTAATTCATCCATCTCATTAAGCTGTAATAAACATCTTTCACGTTGTGCATATGAAATATTAGGGGGAATGATATCTGGGGGCTTTTTAATTGACTGCTTTGGCATTTGTGAATTAAGCCCCTCTAGAACATTGAATTGTCTCATCCCTTTCCATCTCTCTTGGACCATTCCTACCTCTAATGTTATTATGTCATCTATCACCTCTTCGGACTCCATAAGTTCATCCCTGTCAAAAATTAAAATTTTCTCAAGGGGATCCTGAATTAATTGTTCCTGAAAGTGAGAAGATATCAATGCAGTAGTATTATCCAAAGAATTAATAAAATTACAAGAATGAAAAGTGGAAGGAATTTTCAAAGAATCAAAAATTTTAAACACAACTTCCTCATCATCAAGCCTCAAAGTAAGCTTCCCCTGCTGAACATCAATAATGGTTTTGCCAGTGGCCAAAAAAGGTCTGCCCAAAATTATGGGAACCTCTTCATCTTCCTCCATATCAAGTACTATAAAGTCAGTATGGAAGATACACTTGTCAACCTTGACTAGAACATCCTCCACTATACCCTTGGGGTAGGTGATGGACCTATCAGCAAGCTGCAACGAAACAGTAGTGGGTTTAGGCTCTTGCATACCTAACCTGCGAAAAACAGATAAAGGCATCAAATTAATGCTCGCTCCTAAATCACATAAAGCTTTTTCAAAATAAGAAGGACCAATAGAGCAAGGAATAGTAAAACTCCCTGGATCTTTAAGCTTAGGTGGTAACTTCTTCAGGAGGATGGCAGAACACTCCTCATTAAGCCTTACCGTTTCAAACTCCTCTAATTTCTTTTTATTACTCAATATCTCCTTGAGGAACTTTACATATTTAGGCATTTGTGCAATAGCTTCCACAAAAGGGATATTTATCTACAGCTGCTTTAACAAATTCAAGAACTTGGTAAATTGTGGGTCATGTTGGCTAGCCTTCAACCTCTGAGGAAAAGGAATTTTCAGCTTTTGAGTATGAATAGGAGCTTCTTTTTCTAAGACTTCCTTCACAACATTGTCAACTTTCTCATCTTCTTTTGGGCTCCCATCAGTAGGAACCCCTTTGTCCTCCTCTAATTTTCCATCTTTCTTACCATGAGGACCTTCGACTTCTTTACCGCTTCTAAGGGTAATTACTTTAACCTGTTCCTTTGGATTTGGCTCTGATTGACTAGGTAAGGTCCCTTGCGCTCTCTGAGTCATCAATGTCGCAAGAGTAGAGATTTGATTTTCCAATGTCTTGATCCTGTCATCAGTTTTCTCCATGAATTGCATCATAGTATAATGGAGATTAGACTTCTTTTCTTCTTGCCTGGCGCCTTGGTTTTGCAAATGAGGCGGCCTATAAACATTCTGATTTTGGTTTTGACCTTTCTGTTGACCTCCCCAAGAAAAATTGGGGTGATTTCTCCAACCAGGATCATAAGTGTTGGAATATGGATCATTTTGCGCCCAGTTAGAGTTACCCAAATAGTTGGCCTCCTCAGCTGATTCAACAAAGCGATTACCCACCTGACAATTCTTGCTTTCATGCCCCACCATGCCGCAAAGATCACAAAGAGATGGAGAGACAGGTGTGAATTGTGATTGTGCTTGCATCAGTGTTTCCAATTTCTTTGTAATGACATCCAATTTGAGATCCAATGCTGCATTTGACTCCACCTGATATACCCCAGGTTGTCTCTTGACCACATGCCTGTCACTAGATTTCCACTGATAACTAGAAGTCATTTGCTCTATCAAATCATAGGCTTCTTGTGGCCGCTTACGCCAAATACTACCCCCTGCTGCCGCATCAATCATGGCCTTATTAGAAGAAGATAACCCATCATAAAAGGATTGAACCAATTGCCACACTGGAAAGCCATGATGAGGACACTTTTTCAGCAATTCCTGGAATCGTTCCCATGCTTCATACAGAGATTCCATCTCCACCTGCACAAAAGTAGATATGTCATTACGTAATTTAGCAGATTTAGCAGGTGGAAAATATTTATCTAAAAATTTAATTGAAAGCTGATCCCAGGTAGTAATGGATCCAGAGGGCAAAGACTTTAGCCATAGTTTGGCCTTGTCGCGCAATGAAAAAGGGAATAGGCGCAACCTAATGGCATCATTGGAGACCCCATTATATTTTATAGTGTCACAAATCTCCAAAAATTCATTTAAATGCAAGTGAGGGTCATCACTTGGTGACCCACTAAACTGAATGGAAGATTGCAACATAGAGATCAAGGCTGGCTTAATCTCAAAGTTATTAGCCTCTACAGTAGGCCTAGTAATACTCCCTGTCAGATTTGTTGCCATAGGCCGAGCAAAGTCTAGCATAGTCCTCTGGTCTTCTTCAGACATGGTTTTTCTTTATCTTTTAGTCCTGCAAAGAGTTCTATCAATTTCAGGGTCAAACTACAAAACAGGATTATGAGAGCACGTTAGCATAAAAAAAAAAACAAATAATAATAAAATAAAAATTCGCGTCTAAATTAACTAGGAATTAATTTCCCTAATATCACCAAAAACAATCCCCGGCAACGGCGCCAAAAACTTGTTACGCTAAAATCGCATTTAAGGGCAAGTGCACCCTGTCGCACAAGTAATAAAGGAGTATTTGGGACTCAAAGTATCGAACCCACAAGGATTGCTGGCAATTACTAAGTTAATTAATCCCTTATGTTATCTAGACAATAAAATTCGAATGAGAAAGGAGAAACTATCAAACAATTAGGAGAAAGTAAGGAAATCAAATATTATCAAGCAAAGATTCAATTATGGAAAGCCTAGGGCGTCTGGTTTCACTTATGTCAAAACTCATAAAATTACCCAATTCCTCAATAATATGTGTTAGATTGATTGCCAATCACTGCTTCTAATGCTATTAATACCCAATGGTCATGCAATATTAATATTCTTTTTCTCAATCTGAAACCCCCAATGGTCATGCAAGGCAAACAGTTAATCAACTGCTCTAATGCTATTAATACCCAATGGTCATGCAATATTAATATTCTTTTTCTCAATCTGAAACCCCCAATCGTCATGCAAGGCAAACAGTTAAGAA
Source organism: Styphnolobium japonicum (assembly GCA_023212625.1). Taxonomy (NCBI): domain Eukaryota; kingdom Viridiplantae; phylum Streptophyta; class Magnoliopsida; order Fabales; family Fabaceae; genus Styphnolobium; species Styphnolobium japonicum. Next base: position 19,614,130 of record JALBWW010000011.1, read on the forward strand.
AAGCATAAAGAAACAGCAGATTTGTTAATTAAATATCTGATTGAAAACAAAGGATTGAGTTTGGTCCACACAACCCCGAATCCGATTAATCCTAGAGTTAGTTAACTAATTGTGAGTACGGTCGTGATCAATCAATTAACTTTTTAAAGGGTGCGCAAACCTTATTGGAAAACAAAGCACTAGGAAAAATCCAATCAATTAGGGAAACACAAAATTATTTAGAGTTAGGAGAACATTATAAGAATTTGAACATAAGATCCACCATAACCCTAGTTATGGATTTAGCTACGCATAGTCAAAGAGAACAAAGCATAAACTAAAACCAAATTCAAATCCATAAAAGAGCAATAGGAAAACTAAAACCCGGAAACCCCCTTGCGGTGAAACAGGTCCTTCACAAACAATTGGGGAGACGGTCCTTCACTTGATAGCTTCAAAAACCTCTCAAGCTCCGCTATAACTCTCTAATCAAGCAAAGGGATATAGCTACTTTCTTTCTCTGAATGCCGGATACGTTTCTCCTTGTGCTGCCACTCCTCCTTTATAATATTTTAGTGGCCCAACAACTCTACAATCTTTTCTTCTAGGGTTTCCTAATTGTGCACAAATTCATTTAATGTGCAATTCTTGGATAACAGGGAAAGTATATTTCTTTCCCTCCTTGAGTATTACTAATTAATGTGAGATAAGAGGAAAAATCTTCCAAGAATAAAAATAGGAAACTTCCACAACTGGATTGATGATATCTTTGTAGGATCTTGCCAAAATCTTTCATAATTATGTTGATGATATCTTCATAGCATCCTGGCAAAATCCTTCATAATTAGGTTGCTAATATCTTTGTATCTTTCCCAAGATTGCTTCCATTTTAACACTTTAAAGCTTGATTCTCATAAATCTTCATCTGCAATATTCAAAGGAAATTGGGTAAGTTTTCCTTATAAAATCTTCAAATAAATACCAAATCAAACTCAAATTCCTAGCATTTAAGTATATAAAATGATAGTTTATCAACCTTCCCACACTTAAAGATTGCTTGTCCTCAAGCAATAATCACAACCCAAAAGAATAGGGAAATCAAATAATAAATCGACCAAGGATTCCATCCATACCAAAGAAATGATAAACAAATCAATCTTAGCAGCTAAGAGAGTAACCCCAAGTCAGCCCAATTAGAGACTTTAGGTTCCCAAAAATCAAATCTTCCACTGGATAGGGTCACTCTCCTCCATCTCTCAATGTGTATAAGGGTAAAGACTTAACTCTCAATTCCCTTGAAGAAAGCACATTACCATAGGCTTGATAATAAACCAAATCTCCACTAAGGAGACCACATCCATGCAAAAATCAAGAGGTCTTTCCATTGGTTGTAACTTGGCCATGGGTCGGATAGCGTAAAGGTAAGGTAAAGAAAGAAAGGATAAACACAAAGGGCTTAATTAAAATTTGCATTAAACAAAGTACCCTTTTAGAACAAAGATGGATCAACAAAATTTCATTCCCACCTTACAAGCATTCATCATAAATTCCTTTTCTCTCCTCACTTGATTTTTCCTTTTTTCCATTATTTTCTTTTCTTTATTTTTCAAACTTTATTCAACAATTTTTTTTTCTTCTCTGTTTTTTTTTTCAACATTCCGACAATTGTCATTTTGATTTGAATTTTTTTTTCTTCTTCTTTTTTTTTCAACACGATTAAAGGAAAAGGCAAAGATCTACTAGCAACACAATTATTTTCTTCCCAAACTAAATTTCCAACTAATTGCACCATCTTTTTCCAAAAGGCTACTCGCATATATTTGAATTAAAGACAAGGGTACCAAGGAATATCAGTATTCATAAAGCTCAAAATGGGCAACTAGTGGATAAGCAAATCAGAAGGCATTGAATGATACCTAAAGTGCCTCAATCATATTTAAGCATGCATGCGATCCAAATTCGCCTTGAAATGGTTACAAAGCAAGTTCTAGAATGCACAATCTTTGGGAAAATCACTCAAACAAAGAAAGGGATAATACAATATCAAGCACAAATCCCTGTAATGGTCCAATTCTCACCTTTAGAAGTTTAATTCAGTGGAAAGATTTTCAAAAAGGGAACTTTATGCTAATTTTTAGCTTTCTCAGGATTAACCCAAATCAATTTCGATCAAATGTTTATCAAAAAAAAAATCTTTTAATTGGGATCCTTGACGACAGAAATTGTTAATTCCCAAAATAACTGGGTCAGACTCATTACTTAAAGACAAACTCTCAGTATTAGTTCAAGCAACCACATGCAAACAGATATATTCAATGAATGTGCATGCATTTAATTGTATTCAATGAATGTGCATGCATTTAATTAGTTGAAGACTTAACAAACTTTGAACTCCCTTCCCACACTTAGAGACCAGCATTGTCCCCAATGCAGAAAATAAATAAAATAAAAAGATAATGAAGGGAGAGGGATGAAAAGAGCACTTCTGGTAGGCGACTAACGACGAAGTATTCGAGTGCATCAAAGAGAAACGCAGCTTGGCAAGGTCTTAAGTTTAAAAAAGAAAAAGAAAAAGAACAAAACACACAAGAGATAACAAAAAGGGAAAGAAACACGAGGTTGCCTCCTGCCAAAGCGCTTGTTTAACGTCGCGAGCACGACGGTTAGGCCCCAAGGGGCTTATTCCAAGAGCATAGTTTGGCGCTCGAGTGCCGCACCATCCTCATAATGCTTAGCTCTCTGTCCATTAATTTTGAAAGTCTCATGACTATCACTGTAACTTCAAGCACGCCATATGGGAAGACTTTGACAACTTCATAAGGGTCAATCCATCTTGACTTTAGTTTTCTGAAACAAACAAAGTCGTGAGTTAAAGATTAAAACTTTATCACCCACAGAAAACTCACGCTTTTGAATATGTTTGTCATGCCATCTTTTTGTGCGCTCCTTGTATAACTTGGCATTTTCATATGCCTCTAGATGTAATTCATCCATCTCATTAAGCTGTAATAAACATCTTTCACGTTGTGCATATGAAATATTAGGGGGAATGATATGCACGGGGCTTTTAATTGTTGCTTTGGCATTTGTGAATTAAGCCCTCTAGAACATTGAATTGTCTCATCCCTTTCCATCTCTCTTGGACCATTCCTACCTCTAATGTTATTATGTCATCTATCACCTCTTCGGACTCCATAAGTTCATCCCTCGTCAAAAATTAAAATTTTCTCAAGGGGATCCTGAATTAATTGTTCCTGAAAGTGAGAAGATATCAATGCAGTAGTATTATCCAAAGAATTAATAAAATTACAAGAATGAAAAGTGGAAGGAATTTTCAAAGAATCAAAAATTTTAAACACAACTTCCTCATCATCAAGCCTCAAAGTAAGCTTCCTGCTGAACATCAATAATGGTTTTGCAGGTGGCCAAAAAGGTCTGCCCAAAATTATGGGAACCTCTTCATCTTCCTCCATATCAAGTACTATAAAGTCGGTATGGAAGATACACTTGTCAACCTTGACTAGAACATCCTCCACTATACCCTTGGGGTAGGTGATGGACCTATCGACAAGGCTGAAACAGCTTGATGAGTGGGTTTAGGCTCTTGCATACCTAACCTGCGAAAAACAGATAAAGGCATCAAATTAATGCTCGCTCCTAAATCACATAAAGCTTTTTCAAAATAAGAAGGACCAATAGAGCAAGGAATAGTAAAACTCCCTGGATCTTTAAGCTTAGGTGGTAACTTCTTCAGGAGGATGGCAGAACACTCCTCATTAAGCCTTACCGTTTCAAACTCCTCTAATTTCTTTTTATTACTCAATATCTCCTTGAGGAACTTTACATATTTAGGCATTTGTGCAATAGCTTCCACAAAAGGGATATTTATCTACAGCTGCTTTAACAAATTCAAGAACTTGGTAAATTGTGGGTCATGTTGGCTAGCCTTCAACCTCTGAGGAAAAGGAATTTTCAGCTTTTGAGTATGAATAGGAGCTTCTTTTTCTAAGACTTCCTTCACAACATTGTCAACTTTCTCATCTTCTTTTGGGCTCCCATCAGTAGGAACCCCTTTGTCCTCCTCTAATTTTCCATCTTTCTTACCATGAGGACCTTCGACTTCTTTACCGCTTCTAAGGGTAATTACTTTAACCTGTTCCTTTGGATTTGGCTCTGATTGACTAGGTAAGGTCCCTTGCGCTCTCTGAGTCATCAATGTCGCAAGAGTAGAGATTTGATTTTCCAATGTCTTGATCCTGTCATCAGTTTTCTCCATGAATTGCATCATAGTATAATGGAGATTAGACTTCTTTTCTTCTTGCCTGGCGCCTTGGTTTTGCAAATGAGGCGGCCTATAAACATTCTGATTTTGGTTTTGACCTTTCTGTTGACCTCCCCAAGAAAAATTGGGGTGATTTCTCCAACCAGGATCATAAGTGTTGGAATATGGATCATTTTGCGCCCAGTTAGAGTTACCCAAATAGTTGGCCTCCTCAGCTGATTCAACAAAGCGATTACCCACCTGACAATTCTTGCTTTCATGCCCCACCATGCCGCAAAGATCACAAAGAGATGGAGAGACAGGTGTGAATTGTGATTGTGCTTGCATCAGTGTTTCCAATTTCTTTGTAATGACATCCAATTTGAGATCCAATGCTGCATTTGACTCCACCTGATATACCCCAGGTTGTCTCTTGACCACATGCCTGTCACTAGATTTCCACTGATAACTAGAAGTCATTTGCTCTATCAAATCATAGGCTTCTTGTGGCCGCTTACGCCAAATACTACCCCCTGCTGCCGCATCAATCATGGCCTTATTAGAAGAAGATAACCCATCATAAAAGGATTGAACCAATTGCCACACTGGAAAGCCATGATGAGGACACTTTTTCAGCAATTCCTGGAATCGTTCCCATGCTTCATACAGAGATTCCATCTCCACCTGCACAAAAGTAGATATGTCATTACGTAATTTAGCAGATTTAGCAGGTGGAAAATATTTATCTAAAAATTTAATTGAAAGCTGATCCCAGGTAGTAATGGATCCAGAGGGCAAAGACTTTAGCCATAGTTTGGCCTTGTCGCGCAATGAAAAAGGGAATAGGCGCAACCTAATGGCATCATTGGAGACCCCATTATATTTTATAGTGTCACAAATCTCCAAAAATTCATTTAAATGCAAGTGAGGGTCATCACTTGGTGACCCACTAAACTGAATGGAAGATTGCAACATAGAGATCAAGGCTGGCTTAATCTCAAAGTTATTAGCCTCTACAGTAGGCCTAGTAATACTCCCTGTCAGATTTGTTGCCATAGGCCGAGCAAAGTCTAGCATAGTCCTCTGGTCTTCTTCAGACATGGTTTTTCTTTATCTTTTAGTCCTGCAAAGAGTTCTATCAATTTCAGGGTCAAACTACAAAACAGGATTATGAGAGCACGTTAGCATAAAAAAAAAACAAATAATAATAAAATAAAAATTCGCGTCTAAATTAACTAGGAATTAATTTCCCTAATATCACCAAAAACAATCCCCGGCAACGGCGCCAAAAACTTGTTACGCTAAAATCGCATTTAAGGGCAAGTGCACCCTGTCGCACAAGTAATAAAGGAGTATTTGGGACTCAAAGTATCGAACCCACAAGGATTGCTGGCAATTACTAAGTTAATTAATCCCTTATGTTATCTAGACAATAAAATTCGAATGAGAAAGGAGAAACTATCAAACAATTAGGAGAAAGTAAGGAAATCAAATATTATCAAGCAAAGATTCAATTATGGAAAGCCTAGGGTGTCTGGTTTCACTTATGTCAAAACTCATAAAATTACCCAATTCCTCAATAATATGTGTTCCGATTGATTGCCAATCACCTGCTCTAATGCTATTAATACCCAATGGTCATGCAATATTAATATTCTTTTTCTCAATCTGAAACCCCCAATGGTCATGCAAGGCAAACAGTTAAGAAAAGCATAAAGAACCAGCAGATTTGTTAATTAAATAACTGATTGAAAACAAAGGATTGAGTTTGGTCCACACAACCCCAAATCCGATTAATCCTAGAGTTCCGTTAACTAATTGTGGTACGGTCGCCAGTCAATCAATTAACTTTTTAAAGGGTGCGCAAACCTTATTGGAAAACAAAGCACTAGGAAAAATCCAATCAATTAGGGAAACACAAAATTATTTAGAGTTAGGAGAACATTATAAGAATTTGAACATAAGATCCACCATAACCCTAGTTATGGATTTAGCTACGCATAGTCAAAGAGAACAAAGCATAAACTAAAACCAAATTCAAATCCATAAAAGAGCAATAGGAAAACTAAAACCCGGAAACCCCCTTGCGGTGAAACAGGTCCTTCACAAACAATTGGGGAGACGGTCCTTCACTTGATAGCTTCAAAAACCTCTCAAGCTCCGCTATAACTCTCTAATCAAGCAAAGGGATATAGCTACTTTCTTTCTCACGAATGCCGGATACGTTTCTCCTTGTCTGCCACTCCTCCTTTATAATATTTTAGTAGCCCAACAACTCTACAATCTTTTCTTCTAGGGTTTCCTAATTGTGCACAAATTCATTTAATGTGCAATTCTTGGATAACGAGGAAAGTAGATTTCTTTCCCTCCTTGAGTATTACTAATTAATGTGAGATAAGAGGAAAAATCTTCCAAGAATAAAAATAGGAAACTTCCACAAGCTGGATTGATGATATCTTTGTAGGATCTTGCCAAAATCTTTCATAATTATGTTGATGATATCTTCATAGCATCCTGGCAAAATCCTTCATAATTAGGTTGCTAATATCTTTGTATCTTTCCCAAGATTGCTTCCATTTTAACACTTTAAAGCTTGATTCTCATAAATCTTCATCCTGCAATATTCAAAGGAAATTGGGTAAGTTTTCCTTATAAAATCTTCAAATAAATACCAAATCAAACTCAAATTCCTAGCATTTAAGTATATAAAATGATAGTTTATCAACCTTCCCACACTTAAAGATTGCTTGTCCTCAAGCAATAATCCTGGCCCAAAAGAATAGGGAAATCAAATAATAAATCGACCAAGGATTCCATCCATACCAAAGAAATGATAAACAAATCAATCTTAGCAGCTAAGAGAGTAACCCCAAGTCAGCCCAATTAGAGACTTTAGGTTCCCAAAAATCAAATCTTCCACTGGATAGGGTCACTCTCCTCCATCTCTCAATGTGTATAAGGGTAAAGACTTAACTCTCAATTCCCTTGAAGAAAGCACATTACCATAGGCTTGATAATAAACCAAATCTCCACTAAGGAGACCACATCCATGCAAAAATCAAGAGGTCTTTCCATTGGTTGTAACTTGGCCATGGGTCAGATGACGTAAAGGTAAGGTAAAGAAAGAAAGGATAAACACAAAGGGCTTAATTAAAATTTGCATTAAACAAAGTACCCTTTTAGAACAAAGATGGATCAACAAAATTTCATTCCCACCTTACAAGCATTCATCATAAATTCCTTTTCTCTCCTCACTTGATTTTTCCTTTTTTCCATTATTTTCTTTTCTTTATTTTTCAAACTTTATTCAACAATTTTTTTTTCTTCTCTGTTTTTTTTTTCAACATTCCGACAATTGTCATTTTGATTTGAATTTTTTTTTCTTCTTCTTCTTTTTTTTTTCAACACGATTGAAGGAAAAGGCAAAGATCTACTAGCAACACAATTATTTTCTTCCCAAACTAAATTTCCAACTAATTGCACCATCTTTTTTCCAAAAGGCTACTCGCATATATTTGAATTAAAGACAAGGGTACCAAGGAATATCAGTATTCATAAAGCTCAAAATGGGCAACTAGTGGATAAGCAAATCAGAAGGCATTGAATGATACCTAAAGTGCCTCAATCATATTTAAGCATGCATGCGATCCAAATTCGCCTTGAAATGGTTACAAAGCAAGTTCTAGAATGCACAATCTTTGGGAAAATCACTCAAACAAAGAAAGGGATAATACAATATCAAGCACAAATCCCTGTAATGGTCCAATTCTCACCTTTAGAAGTTTAATTCAGTGGAAAGATTTTCAAAAAGGGAACTTTATGCTAATTTTTAGCTTTCTCAGGATTAACCCAAATCAATTTCGATCAAATGTTTATCAAAAAAAAAATCTTTTAATTGGGATCCTTGACGTGAGAAATTGTTAATTCCCAAAATAACTGGTCGGACTCATTACTTAAAGACAAACTCTCAGTATTAGTTCAAGCAACCACATGCAAACAGATATATTCAATGAATGTGCATGCATTTAATTGTATTCAATGAATGTGCATGCATTTAATTAGTTGAAGACTTAACAAACTTTGAACTCCCTTCCCACACTTAGAGACCAGCATTGTCCCCAATGCAGAAAATAAATAAAATAAAAAGATAATGAAGGGAGAGGGATGAAAAGAGCACTTCCTGGTAGGCAGCTAACGACAGAAGTATTCCGAGTGCATCGTGAAACGCAGACTTAGCGAGGTTTTAAGTTTAAAAAAGAAAAAGAAAAAAGAACAAAACACACAAGAGATAACAAAAAGGGAAAGAAACACAGGTTGCCTCCTGCAAAGCGCTTGTTTAACGTCGCGAGCCTGACGGTTAGGCCCCAAGGGGCTTATTCCAAGAGCATAGTTTGGCGCTCAGGTACCGCACCATCCTCATAATGCTTAGCTCTCTGTCCATTAATTTTGAAAGTCTCATGACTATCACTGGTAACTTCAAGCACGCCATATGGGAAGACTTTGACAACTTCATAAGGGCCAATCCATCTTGACTTCAGTTTTCCTGGAAACAAACAAAGTCGTGAGTTAAAGATTAAAACTTTATCACCCACAGAAAACTCACGCTTTTGAATATGTTTGTCATGCCATCTTTTTGTGCGCTCCTTGTATAACTTGGCATTTTCATATGCCTCTAGATGTAATTCATCCATCTCATTAAGCTGTAATAAACATCTTTCACGTTGTGCATATGAAATATTAGGGGGAATGATATCTGGGGGCTTTTTAATTGACTGCTTTGGCATTTGTGAATTAAGCCCCTCTAGAACATTGAATTGTCTCATCCCTTTCCATCTCTCTTGGACCATTCCTACCTCTAATGTTATTATGTCATCTATCACCTCTTCGGACTCCATAAGTTCATCCCTGTCAAAAATTAAAAGTTTCTCAAGGGGATCCTGAATTAATTGTTCCTGAAAGTGAGAAGATATCAATGCAGTAGTATTATCCAAAGAATTAATAAAATTACAAGAATGAAAAGTGGAAGGAATTTTCAAAGAATCAAAAATTTTAAACACAACTTCCTCATCATCAAGCCTCAAAGTAAGCTTCCCCTGCTGAACATCAATAATGGTTTTGCCAGTGGCCAAAAAAGGTCTGCCCAAAATTATGGGAACCTCTTCATCTTCCTCCATATCAAGTACTATAAAGTCAGTATGGAAGATACACTTGTCAACCTTGACTAGAACATCCTCCACTATACCCTTGGGGTAGGTGATGGACCTATCGACAAGTCGCACACGAAAGCTTAGTGGGTTTAGGCTCTTGCATACCTAACCTGCGAAAAACAGATAAAGGCATCAAATTAATGCTCGCTCCTAAATCACATAAAGCTTTTTCAAAATAAGAAGGACCAATAGAGCAAGGAATAGTAAAACTCCCTGGATCTTTAAGCTTAGGTGGTAACTTCTTCAGGAGGATGGCAGAACACTCCTCATTAAGCCTTACCGTTTCAAACTCCTCTAATTTCTTTTTATTACTCAATATCTCCTTGAGGAACTTTACATATTTAGGCATTTGTGCAATAGCTTCCACAAAAGGGATATTTATCTACAGCTGCTTTAACAAATTCAAGAACTTGGTAAATTGTGGGTCATGTTGGCTAGCCTTCAACCTCTGAGGAAAAGGAATTTTCGACTTTTGAGTATGAATAGGAGCTTCTTTTTCTAAGACTTCCTTCACAACATTGTCAACTTTCTCATCTTCTTTTGGGCTCCCATCAGTAGGAACCCCTTTGTCCTCCTCTAATTTTCCATCTTTCTTACCATGAGGACCTTCGACTTCTTTACCGCTTCTAAGGGTAATTACTTTAACCTGTTCCTTTGGATTTGGCTCACGATTGACTAGGTAAGGTCCCTTGCGCTCTCTGAGTCATCAATGTCGCAAGAGTAGAGATTTGATTTTCCAATGTCTTGATCCTGTCATCAGTTTTCTCCATGAATTGCATCATAGTATAATGGAGATTAGACTTCTTTTCTTCTTGCACAGCGCCTTGGTTTTGCAAATGAGGCGGCCTATAAACATTCTCGATTTTGGTTTTGACCTTTACGTTGACCTCCCCAAGAAAAATTGGGGTGATTTCTCCAACCAGGATCATAAGTGTTGGAATATGGATCATTTTGCGCCCGATTAGAGTTACCCAAATAGTTGGCCTCCTCGGTGATTCAACAAAGCGATTACCCACGACAATTCTTGCTTTCATGCCCCACCATGCCGCAAAGATCACAAAGAGATGGAGAGACAGTGTGAATTGTGATTGTGCTTGCATCGATGTTTCCAATTTCTTTGTAATGACATCCAATTTGAGATCCAATCGCATTTGACTCCACGATATACCCCAGGTTGTCTCTTGACCACATGCCTGTCACTAGATTTCCACTGATAACTAGAAGTCATTTGCTCTATCAAATCATAGGCTTCTTGTGGCCGCTTGCGCCAAATACTACCCCCTGCTGCCGCATCATCATGGCCTTATTTAGAAGAAGATACCCCATCATAAAAGGATTGAACCAATTGCCACACTGGAAAGCCATGATGAGGACACTTTTTCAGCAATTCCTGGAATCGTTCCCATGCTTCATACAGAGATTCCATCTCCACCTGCACAAAAGTAGATATGTCATTACGTAATTTAGCAGATTTAGCAGGTGGAAAATATTTATCTAAAAATTTAATTGAAAGCTGATCCCAGGTAGTAATGGATCCAGAGGGCAAAGACTTTAGCCATAGTTTGGCCTTGTCGCGCAATGAAAAAGGGAATAGGCGCAACCTAATGGCATCATTGGAGACCCCATTATATTTTATAGTGTCACAAATCTCCAAAAATTCATTTAAATGCAAGTGAGGGTCATCACTTGGTGACCCACTAAACTGAATGGAAGATTGCAACATAGAGATCAAGGCTGGCTTAATCTCAAAGTTATTAGCCTCTACAGTAGGCCTAGTAATACTCCCTGTCAGATTTGTTGCCATAGGCCGAGCAAAGTCTAGCATAGTCCTCTGGTCTTCTTCAGACATGGTTTTTCTTTATCTTTTAGTCCTGCAAAGAGTTCTATCAATTTCAGGGTCAAACTACAAAACAGGATTATGAGAGCACGTTAGCATAAAAAAAAAACAAATAATAATAAAATAAAAATTCGCGTCTAAATTAACTAGGAATTAATTTCCCTAATATCACCAAAAACAATCCCCGGCAACGGCGCCAAAAACTTGTTACGCTAAAATCGCATTTAAGGGCAAGTGCACCCTGTCGCACAAGTAATAAAGGAGTATTTGGGACTCAAAGTATCGAACCCACAAGGATTGCTGGCAATTACTAAGTTAATTAATCCCTTATGTTATCTAGACAATAAAATTCGAATGAGAAAGGAGAAACTATCAAACAATTAGGAGAAAGTAAGGAAATCAAATATTATCAAGCAAAGATTCAATTATGGAAAGCCTAGGGTGTCTGGTTTCACTTATGTCAAAACTCATAAAATTACCCAATTCCTCAATAATATGTGTTCCGATTGATTGCCAATCACCTGCTCTAATGCTATTAATACCCAATGGTCATGCAATATTAATATTCTTTTTCTCAATTTGAAACCCCCAATAGTCATGCAAGGCAAACAGTTAAGAAAAGCATAAAGAATCAGTAGATTTGTTAATTAAATAACTGATTGAAAACAAGGGATTGAATTTGGTTCACACAACACCAAATCCAATTAATCCTAGAGTTCCGTTAACTAATTGTAGTACGGTCGCCGGTCAATCAATTAACTTTTTAAAGGGTGCGCAAACCTTATTGGAAAACAAAGCACTAGGAAAAATCCAATCAATTAGGGAAACACAAAATTATTTAGAGTTAGGAGAACATTATAAGAATTTGAACATAAGATCCACCATAACCCTAGTTATGGATTTAGCTACGCATAGTCAAAGAGAACAAAGCATAAACTAAAACCAAATTCAAATCCATAAAAGAGCAATAGGAAAACTAAAACCCGGAAACCCCCTTGCGGTGAAACAGGTCCTTCACAAACAATTGGGGAGACGGTCCTTCACTTGATAGCTTCAAAAACCTCTCAAGCTCCGCTATAACTCTCTAATCAAGCAAAGGGATATAGCTACTTTCTTTCTCTGAATGCCGGATACGTTTCTCCTTGTGCTGCCACTCCTCCTTTATAATATTTTAGTGGCCCAACAACTCTACAATCTTTTCTTCTAGGGTTTCCTAATTGTGCACAAATTCATTTAATGTGCAATTCTTGGATAACAGGGAAAGTAGATTTCTTTCCCTCCTTGAGTATTACTAATTAATGTGAGATAAGAGGAAAAATCTTCCAAGAATAAAAATAGGAAACTTCCACAACTGGATTGATGATATCTTTGTAGGATCTTGCCAAAATCTTTCATAATTATGTTGATGATATCTTCATAGCATCCTGGCAAAATCCTTCATAATTAGGTTGCTAATATCTTTGTATCTTTCCCAAGATTGCTTCCATTTTAACACTTTAAAGCTTGATTCTCATAAATCTTCATCCTGCAATATTCAAAGGAAATTGGGTAAGTTTTCCTTATAAAATCTTCAAATAAATACCAAATCAAACTCAAATTCCTAGCATTTAAGTATATAAAATAATAGTTTATCAGTTTCCCAAGAAACTAAAACAATAGGATTGAAGAAGAGATCATAGTGATCAATAACCATCAAATAACCTAAGTCAAAAGATGAATAAAAATGCTTACTTTTGGCTCTTGAACCTTGAAGCAAGCTTTGGCTATGGGGACCTAGCAATATTTTGAAGATGAGCCCTTTTGCCATCTATGCTGGCCGGCCCTTTAATCCCAAGGGGGTGAAGTTACATTGTGAACTTTGCCCCCCACTTAAGTGGAAAAATACCAAATTGCCATTGAGGACGTAAAAAGACTAAAATACCCTTGTGATTTCTAAAAATTCCCAATAGGTCCTGAAGAAAATTAATTTACCAGTAGGTCATATCTTAGCCGAAGAAAATATAAGAGTTTAGATTTCACCTATTTCTTCCTTAAGTTCTACCGAGTTCTCTGGTATAACCAGAATCTCAAAATAATTACTCTAACTCAATCTATCACAATTTCTGTAACAGAATATACAACATATTCAGTGAATTTAGCTAAGTCATAAAATGTGAAATTTAGCTATGGACATGCATACGTTTGATTTGGAACCAATGAATCAAAGTGGAAATGAAAAGATTTTGGTCCAAATACCATGTGTGGTTTCGTCCACTTTGCTTTAAAAGTTAGCATCAAAGGTTTTTGGTCCCAAACACCAAGTGTGGCTCACAGCCACTTAGCCCAAAAAGTTAGCATTAAAGGAAAAATATTTTATTAATTAGTAAACTCAAATAATTAACTGATAAATATTTGAGTTAAAGGTTTTTATGTTGGGAAAAAAGGATAAAAACAAAAAAATGCAGTGGAAAAATTCCCAACAGGAATCCAAGCGAATGGCCATGGTTCATGGTCAAAACGTTTACCTCTTGTAGTGTGTAACATGTAGATGATGGCTGTCAAACAACACAGCACGACAGCAACACAGCAGCGCCTCTACAAAGTCCACACAAGCAGATTCTTGGAGCGCGTCTCTATGCACTGCTAGATGCCAAAGGAGATGCGGTGGCTATTTCTTTTCACACAAACTGAGTACAGTATGTAGCTAGGGTTAGGATTAGACCGCACAACACTGTTAGTGGTGCTATATATAAGCAACACACAATGGTAAGGTGAAAAGACCTAGCCTTGGCCTTATGGGCTCATCTGACATGAGCTTGGCCCGCGACGGATTGAGTCCAACTTTAATTCCTCGTGCTCCAATTAATCTACTCTAAATGTGTGACCCTATAGGTTCTCATTACGTTGGCAATAATATTAAATCATATTTAAATATCATAAACAATGAGCAGTGTCTAGCAACACATCATTGCTACCCAAGTAATGAGAAAGTCAATGGTTTGACATAACCTTTTTGTGACCAATGTTACCATGTAGTCTAATTCTTTTGTCCAGATATTTTGATTAAACACAAGGCATGGAATGTAACACCCCGAAATTTCAGTTTTTAATTAAAATAATGATTTTCACAATTTTTGTGATTTATGATGATTTTTGGGAATTTTTCTGAGCTTCATTTAAAATAGGTTATTTTTCATAAACGCTATGAGCTGATAGGGGCAGTTGATCAATCAATTTGAGACACTTATGTTAGCTTTGTATTAGGCATTATTAGATGTTTATTGTGCCCAATATTAGTACTTTAGATGAGTTTAATGTTGTTGGGCTTCATTGGGCTTTAATGCAAATATTGAATAATTTTCGGATTTTGATGTATTTTGACCTTTCTTCCTTGGTTAGGTCATAACTTGGGACTCGGTGATCCAATTGAGGTGATCTTGGTGTCTTTGGAAAGCTAAGACAATGATCTACAAGTTTCATGAAGAACTCAAGAGCTGGATCGGAATGCTAAGGGTCCAAAATATCCCTGCAATGCAGAGTGGGTTTGCTGTCACGGAACCATCTGGGCAGTATGCACATATTGGACTATATAGTGGGTTATAGGCCTCCTCTTGGGCTGAAACTTGGTCACTTGAAAGATAAGACCCATATCTCCAACTTCAATGAAGACCATTTTGTCAATAGATGTCGTTTTGGGCATGCTTCAGAAGCTACAAGTTGGTCTGAATTTGGAAACACGTTCTTCCAACCTAACTTGAGGTAGGTGAAGTGTTTTTGGCATTTCTGGAGTTCTAAAAGTCCAAATGACATGATTCAAATTGGAGATTTTCAAGGAGACAACTGGCTACAACTTTGATGAAGACATCCAAGCCAAAATGCACCGTCTAGGTGATGAATTTGAAGCCAGAAGTCGGATATGAGTTGTTGACTAAAAGCCACCAACCATACACCAACCCACCTACCATGCACCAACCCACCAACCATGCATCAAGCTTCCATTTTTGACAAATTTCAGATTCTTATAGCTTGTATTCAGATTATGTACATGTACAAATTGGCTTCTAGGATTAGTATAAATAGACCCAACCTCTTTGTATTAGAGGCATTCAATTTAGAAGTAAGTTTCAAGAAAGTTTAAGTATTTGTGAGAGTTTTCTTTCTCTTCTTCTCCATTCTCTTTGCAATTTCGTTTTTGTTCTTTAAATTCTGAGTTCTTCCTTCCCATCCATGGAAGGCTAGGCTCTCATAATCAATCCAAGGGATTAGCCATCTTGTTGTTTAATTTGGAGATCTTGGTTTACTTGTTCATATTGCTTAATTGTTATTCAAGTTTCTCTTCTTCCTATTTTGATTCTTATCTAGATTAAATTGCTTAATTTGATTTAGATGTTGATGTGGTAATAGCTTTATTATCATGTATTCAAAGAGGATCATAAAGATTAAACAATGTATTAAAGCTTTTTGATAGATTGTTTAGCTTGGTTAAATTCTAGATCTTAAGTTAATCTATGTTGGATGGTGCTTACTTTATCTAACCTTGGTTAATCAAATCCTAGATGCTTATCTAGTAAAGAATTCTTGGATCATGTTAAGGATTCTTGATGTGATCTAAAGCCAAGAACTTGGTTAGCAATTAAGTGAATTCCTTGTGATCAATGATGAGTTAAACTTAAGATCGGTAAATTTCCTTGGATTGGTTGTTTCTTTATATTTGTTTACAACTTTGAATCTCCTACTTTTATTAATCTTGTTAATCAACAACAAAACCCCCCCTTTTCTAAGTATCTTGATCTAATTAAATCTTTGTTTTTGGATCCTTGAGAGACGATTCGGTTCATTCTCTATACTACAAATTAGTTTGTGAACCGGTTATTTTATTTGATAGGTCTCGACATCCTCTTGTCAAATTTGGCGCCGTTGCCGGGGATCCAAGGCAACTATTTGATCATTTCAAGATCCCATCTAACTCTAACAAATGTGTTTGTTTTGTTTTTGAAGCTTTTTCAAGTGGGATTCGGCAGAATTTGGATAAAGGGCGTTGTGTCAAGAATTTTGGTTCGGGCATCTCAGATTGATCTGAATTTTGGTACACAAATGGAAAATATTATTCTGAGAAAGGCTCACTGTATACAGTGAGGTCACCCTTATTTTTGCCAAATTCCATCGTTTAGACCACTTTTTCAATTTTTTAAGATTTTTTATTATTTTGTTGGATAGGATTTTTGTGTAGATTTTATCCTGTGGTGGTTCCATAATTTTTAAAATTCATTTGATACTGTTTTTATTTTTGTTTAATTTTTTGGAGTATTTGTTTTTGGAATTTTTAGTGTTTTAGTTGTTATTGCTTTTCTAATACCTTCTTATGAGCTGCATCTTTGTATGACTAGATCGATCCTGGTACCTTGCATTCATTTGATCCCGAAATTGATAGAACATTTCATACACTTCATAGAATTCATAGAATTTGGTAGTAGCATTCATAGAGCTAATAGAATTACTTACGGAATTGGGCTTGAACTTGACATTGCACCTAATCTTGTTGACTCTTTTAATCTGTTGAGTGCATACATTAGTACTTACGTATGCGATCTCGAGTGTTGATTTTACTATGGTGACTATAACAATAGGACCCTTAAGGAATTGGCTGCACTGATGTGAATTATCAACCTTTGTGCATTCAATATCCTGAACTTAATGTTGATTTTGAGTTGAAATGCGGATTGATACACTTCTTTGCCCAAGTTTCATGGTCTTGCGGTGAAGATCCACATAAGCATTTGAAGGAGTTCCATGTTGTCTGTTCCACCATGAAACCTCATGGAATAGTGAAGATCACATCAAGCTAAGGGCCTTTCCTTTCTCTTTGGATGGTCTTTGCTAAGGATTGGTTGTATTACTTACAACCTGCCGCCATCACTTCTTGGAATGACATGAAAAGATTATTTACGGAAAAGTTCTTTCTGCATCAAGAAGCTGCTGCAATAAGGAAAGATATTTGTGGCATAAGGCAAATCGGTGGTGAAACTCTCCATGAGTATTGGGAGAGATTCAAGAAATTATGCTCAAGCCGCCCACACCATCAAATTAGTGATCAATGGCTGATCCAATACTTCTATGAAGGATTGATGCCAATGGAAAGGAGTATGATTGATCTTGCAAGTGGTGGAGCATTGGTAGATAAAACTCGATTCTTTGCCGAAACTTAATTGCAAACATGGCGGCAAATTCTCGGCAATTTGGTACTCGAATGGGTCTCGCAACTTGAGTAGTCAATGAAGTTAATACCTCTTCACATGCTTTGATCAACAAAGGGTGGAACATAGATTGGATGAGCTCACTTCTTTGGTTAGACAAATGGCAATAGGACAACACGAACCACGTGTGCAAACCCCTGCAAGAGTTTGTAGCATATGTTCTAGTTCCTCTCATCCTCTGATTCATGCCCCACATTGCAAGATGATTACGAGTTTCAAGACCAATGCGTGGTCGCCGAGGTGGTATATTTCTGGGAAGCCACAATTCCATCAGCGACAACAACGAAATATGATCCATTCTCCAACACTTACAACCCTGGGCTGGAGGGACCATCCTAATCGAGATATGGGAATGCATCAAATCGTGACCACAAAACCAGTATAGACCACCATTCCAAAGCAAGCAAGGACAAATCAGTTTCGACCACATCTTTGGACCAAGTAGACCACCATTCCAAAGAAGAAGGTCCTGTAACCACAAAATCTGAGCCCTCATTGGAGGATTTGGTGAAACAGTTGGCCACCAATAACATCCGGTTTCAACAGAGAAGCTGAAACCACCATTCGAACTTAGAGACTCAAATTGGTCAACTTGCCACATCAATTCATGAATTAAAGTCACGGGGTTACGGCCAATTACCCTCTCAAACCACTCCAAATCCTAGAGGCAATGTTAGTGCTATAGCTTTACGTGATGGTAAGCAAATCAATGGACGGTCGTGAGATACTTCCGATTCTACCCTTGGCCCGGAGAAACAAGATTCTACAAAGCAACTTCAAGTTAACGGCTAATTCGAATCTTGTCAGATTCAAGACAAATGATCCTACAACGGCCAAGCGAGAAAATTGGATCAAATCGGCGATTAATGAGAAAATTCGATGCAATGAGAAAAGTGAGCATCCAAAAAGTCGAGGTTCCAACATTCCTCTTCCTTTTCCCAACCGAATGATACATCTGTAAGAGGCATATGGTTGAAACAGACTTGGATAAGGAAATTATGGAGACTTTTCGAAGGTTGAGGTGAATATACCTCTCTTGGAGGCAATTAAACAAATCCCCAAGTATGCCAAGTTCTTGAAAGAGATGTGCACCCATAAGAGGAAGCTAAAGGGCACCGAAAAAGTGAGTATGGGGAGAAATGTCTCTGCTTTGATTCAGCCCAACTGCCTCCCAAATGCAAGGATCCAGCACTTTTACCATCCCTTGCACCATAGGGCACCAACAGTTCACTCATGCCTTGCTAGACTTGGGAGCCTCCATCAATGTAATGCCAAAGTCGGTTTACACTTCCTTGCATATGGGAGAGCTAAAGCCTAGGCATTGTCATTCGATTAGCAAGCCAGAACCTTTGCACAACTGCGGGAGTGTTGGAGGACGTTACAGTTCGGAGTACATAATTTAATATTCCCGGTGATTTTTATGTGTTGAATATGGAAGATGAATCGCCTCTTCCCCACCCCCATTGATCTTAGGTAGGCCATTTTTGAAAACTGCTAAAACTAAGATTGATGTGCATCTTGGTACCCTTTCCATGGAATTTGGTGATGATATCATTCGAGTTTAACATTTTTGATGCCATGAAATACCCTTTAGAGGATCATTGTTTTTCATTTTGATGTCATTGATTTCTTGGTTAATGATATGCATCTTGATATGTTGGCGAGTTTCTGAAATTGTAGGATACACTGATAGCATAGCTTGTGATACTTGTTCTGCCTGCTTCGGACTTTTTGGTTGTAAACCCACTACAATGTGTGCAGCCTGTGCTGAGATTTCTACATACTTATCATGTGCTGTTGTTAATTCTGCTGACATTGATGATTCTGTTTCTGTTATTAATGGCAATGATGTTGTTATGAATGATGTTATCATTCATCCTGCTGCTAAGTGTGATTCTTTTGATTCCATAGGATATGACGATGTTGTTTTGCAAGATTGTGCACAGCTTGCAGGTACAGGTGCAACTGCTGAGAATTTAGCAGATTTAGTTTCGGTTCCAAAACTAGTACCGTCAGTCCAGCAACCACCCTCCATTGAACTTAAGCCCTTGCCCGAGCATTTGAAGTATGCATTCTTGGAAGAGGATGAGAAGCTCCCGGTGATAATGGCCAAACACCTCCAACCTGAGCAAGAAACCAGATTATTGGAAGTCTTGAAGCAACACAAAAGGGCAATTGGTTGGACACTTGCGGACATTCTGGTATTAACCCCTCCACATGCATGCACGAGGATATTACTTGAGGAGGAAACTAAACCGGTGAGACAACCCCGGAGGAGACTGAATCCTCTCATTCTAGATGTGGTGAAAAAGAAGTGACCAAGCTACTGCAGTGGCATTATCTATCCCATCTACGACTGACAAGTGGGTGAGCCGGTGCAAGTAGTTCCAAAGAAATGCGGGGTGGCTGTTGTGGCCAACCGGAAGAATGAGCTCATTCCAACCCGAGTGCGAGAATAGCCGGGAGAGTCCGCATTGACTACGGACGTCTCAACCAAGCCACTCGGAAAGATCATTACCCCTTAGTTCATTGATCGAGATCTTTGGAGCGGTTGGTGGTAAGTCCCATTCTTGCTTTTTAGATGGCTACTTTGGATACTTCCAAATCCACATTGCGGAGGATCGGGAGAAGACCACATTTACTTGTCCCTTCGGCACCTTTGCTTACGAGACGGATGCCCTTCGGCCTCTGCAATGCCCCTGGTACCTTCGGCGGTGCATGGTGAGCATATTTTACGATTTCTTAGAGGAGTGCATGGAGGTATTTATGGATGACTTTACTGTCTATGGTTCTTCTTTTGATTCATGTTTAGCTTGACCTATCTAGAGTCCGCAAAGATGCATTGAGACTAACCTTGTGCTAAATTTTGAGAAATGCCATTTTATGGTAGAACAGGGTATAGTTTTAGGCCATGTAGTATCCGATAAGGGCATTGAGGTAGATCCTGCCAAGATTGATGTAATTACTTGTCTATCTTACCCCACATGCGTGCGGGAAGTGCGTTCTTTTCTTGGTCATGCAGGTTTCTACAGGCGCTTCATTGCCGACTTTAGCAAGATTGCTCTTCCACTTTCCCGATTCTTTGAGAAAGATGTGGAGTTCAATTTTGATGACAAGTGCAAGGCGACTTTCAACCACTTGAAGCGAGGCCTTGACTAGTACCCCTATCATCCAGCCACATTTGGACATTGCCATTTGAGTTAATGTGTGATGCTTCTAACTATGCGATAGGAAGCGATCTTGGCACGAGAGAGTGGGGAAAGCTTCTCATGTGATATACTATGCTTCGAACTCTAGATGCGGCTCGAGGCCAACTATACCACAATAGAAAAAGAACTTTTAGCCATTGTTTTTGCTTTGGATAAGTTTAGATCATATTTGCTTGGTTCTAAGGTTGTTGTGTTTAATGATCATGCGACTCACGAAGTTCCTTTTGAAGAAGCGGAGGCAAAGCCCCGACTAATAAGATGGATGCTCTTGCTCCAAGAGTTTCACATAGAGATCCGTGACAAGAGTGGAGCGAGAGAACCTAGTGGCGAGATCATTTGAGCCGCATTGAAAGGGCTTGGATCCCTTCCTGTACGGGACTCCTTCCCGGATGAGCGGCTTATGCAATTTGCAAGGTAAGAACACCTTCCCTTGGTTTGCTTGATATGGTGAATTTCTTGGTTGCTCTGATTTTTCCCTCACATTTCACTCGTGCACAAATTTATAAACTTAAGAGTGAATCAAAATATTATGTGTGGGATGATCCATATCTGTGGCGATTTTGTAGTGACCAAATTATTAGGCGATGTGTGCCTGATCAAGAGTTTCATTACATTCTTAGCTTTTGTCATGCATTTGCATGTGGTGGACATTTTGGGCCTCAACGTACAGCTAGGAAAGTTTTAGACTACGGTTTATATTGGCCTACCTTGTTTCATGATGCATATTTGTTACGTAAGTCTTGTGAGCGAGTGTCGAGAGAACAGGGAACATTTCTCGCAGGAATGAGATGCCCCAGCAACCTCTACTGTATTGTGAAATCTTTGACGTATGGGGTATTGATTTCATGGGACCTTTTCCTGTTTCCTTTGGTTATGTTTACATTTTACTAGTTTGTTGATTATGTATCAAAATGGGTGGAGGCTAAAGCCACTCGGATGATGATTCCAAAGTTGTTGTGGATTTTGTTAGATCACGCATTTTCTGCAGGTTTGGAATCCCGAGAGCTATCATCAGTGATCAAGGCACCCATTTCTGTAATCGGAGCATGGAGGGATTGATGAGGAAATATGGCGTGTTGCATAAAGTTTCTACACCTTACCATCCCCAGACTAATGGTCAAGCCGAGGTCTCCAATAGAGAGATCAAGCGCATACTTGAAAAAACAGTCCAACCTAATCGGAAGGATTGGAGCATTAGGCTTGAGGATGCTCTTTGGGCTTTCCTGACTGCTTTCAAAACTCCAATAGGGATGTCTCCATATCGGATAGTCTATGGTAAGGCATGCCACTTACCAATAGAAATTGAGCACAAAGCATATTGGGTCGTGAAGCAATGCAACATGAATTTGGCGGAGGCGGCATAGAGCGGAAGTTGCGATTCTGAGGAATTGGAAGAGATCCGCCTAGATGCCTATGAGAGCTCCCGACTCTACAAAGAAAAGACCAAAGCCTTCCATGATAAGTTTATTCTTCGGAAGGAGTTTTCAATTGGGCAAAAAGTTCTCTTGTTTAATTCTCGCCTTAAGTTGATGCCTGGTAAATTAAGGTCTAGGTGGGACGGTCCGTTTGTTGTCACTAACATTTTTCCTCATGGTGCAGTGGAAATTAAGAGTGAAGCCACCAACAAAGTGTTCAAAGTTAATGGTCACTGCCTCAAAAATTTTTATGAAGGAGCTCAAGAGAACCTCGTGGAGGAAGTTCAATTGCAGGATGCCCTCTACCATGATTGATCACTACTGTGTTGAAAAAAAAAAAAAGACAAAAAAAAAGAAGAACAAAAAATAGAAAAGAACAAGCCACGATTAATGTCAATTGCCAGAGATTGAATCATTATTGGGGAGGACCCATCGCTCATGCAAAATCTTCAATCACGCTGGCTAAGGACATTAAAAGTAGCGCTTCTTGGGCGGTATCCCAAGTTTTCTAACTCTTTCCTCTTTCTAACTTTGACTTATTTGTTGTCACAGGAATCGAGACAGAAAAAACGGTGCCAAGTGAGAAAATCTATCAAAGTTTGATTTTTCTGTCTTTATTTTGTTTGTTTTTCTTTGAAAGATGATTTTTCACCGGTTAAATGGCGGATAACGGTACTCCGTGAAAATCTTTTCGGTCCCTTGATTACCCACAAACAACGAAATACGTACATAATTTTACTCAATTTTTTTCTCTCTCTTTCTTCTTTCTTTCGAAATGGATAATCGACTTTTTAATCTCATAAGCAATTCCCTTCTCTCCCTCAAAATGCTTTAACTAACATTTATTGTGCAAGGTTTGAGAGATTAAGGATGCTTATGCACAAAGGCATCCACTGCGGATATCTGTTGGTTGATCGAAGCAAAGGTCAGGCTCGGAGGTGAATTTTCGACGCTCTTGTTTCATATATGCCAGGGCTAGGCAAAAGTTCATATGCAAAGAAGAGAAGAGCAAAAAGGTTACGGGTCTGCTATAAATGTGCAAGATGGACCTGTAACACAAAATGCAAATCAATTGGAATGACGTCTATAAACCGAGATGATAAAATTAACTTCATAAAGGATGGCATGAGTAAGGAGTCTTTAGATAACATTCTATTGACTCTTGAGACGCATCCTAGTGGAGATGTGCAGAGAGTACTTCTCGATTTATGGCCAATATTCCAAGATGAACATGAACGTTATAGTCTCGGGAATCTGACTCAAAAAGACCCTGTTTGCCAATTTTTAAGAAAATTGGATGGAAAGCCGACCATCGGCCCATAGAGAGCTTCAAGACGTTACTGGACGTAAAACCAGAGGAAAATGTGAGCCACAATCACCCCTCCTGTAAGTATTTTTTTTTTATTTTTTATTTTATTTTTTTTTCCTGTTTATTAAAAAAAAATTCAAAAAAAAAAATTCAAAAAAAAAAAAATTCAAAAAAAAAAAAGCCGTATTTTTT
This sequence comes from Styphnolobium japonicum, assembly GCA_023212625.1. NCBI lineage: Eukaryota > Viridiplantae > Streptophyta > Magnoliopsida > Fabales > Fabaceae > Styphnolobium > Styphnolobium japonicum. Next base: position 19,637,772 of record JALBWW010000011.1, read on the forward strand.
TGAAATATGCGTTGCATATTTTCAAACTTCTTCTGACACATATAGATTAGTCTTTTATCATTGTCATATAGCTATTATCATTGTTATGCTTATTTTCAAACTTACCTGACACGCAGATCTACCCCTCCTTTATAGGTGTAATTATTACCTTTGAGTTTTGATGCCTTTAAATAATGCTCTTTGCTCTCTTCAGATCATTGATAAGGAGAGAGTACAAAAAAAAAAACAAAGAAAAAAAAATGGAAGCCACTTCAGTTCGTCGGATCAAGAGTGTTTGTGTCTTTTGTGGATCTCATCCTGGGAAAGATAAAGAGTTTGTAAATATTGCACACCATCTTGGTCGAGTGCTAGCTGAGAGAGAAATCCGTTTAGTTTATGGAGGAGGTAGTCTTGGGTTAATGGGTTGTGTAGCAAGCTGCTTTGCACATTTAGGAGGTGGCAAAGTCCTTGGTGTCATTCGAGTCCTTTATCGACCCGGCAAGCCCATTGGAAAAACATTAGGGGATGAAGTAATAGTATTTTGCATGCACCAACGCATGAACATTATGATCGCCAATGCCGATGCCTTTATTGCCCTACCTGGTGGTTTTGAAACTTTGGAAGAACTCTTTCAAATTACATCCACAGTCACAGTGAACTTTCACCAAAAACCCATAGGTATATTAAATGTTAATGGTTTTTATGACGGTTTGTTTTGTTTTCTTGATCATCTTTGTAGAAAAAGGTTCATCTCACAAGCGACACGTCAAAGTCTTGTAAGCTGCTACAACTCTGAACAATTGCTCGATCAACTCAATGCATTTGTACCACAACGTGATCCAGTAATGGCTCCACGGAATTGGGAACAAGGCAGCAGCAGCAAAAAACAAAAACTTGATTTGACTTTGTCTTTGTGAATTTTTGTTTTCTCTTATGGTTTTAGTTTTTTGTAATTTTTCTTATTTCAGGCCCGATTTGCAGTTTTCTGGTAAGACCTTCTACACTCTACCTATCTTTATTTTGACATTGGGGACAATGTCTTTAATTAGTTGGGGGGAGGGATAGTTGACATTACCATGTACATAGTTTAGTTAAAAAAAAAAAAAAAAAAAACTAATCTTTATTGTTACTAACTTTTTAGATGTATGATGGCAGAGTAAGGAGTAGTTTTGCTCTTGAGACGCATCTTAACTTGCATTTCATAATAGGTCTTAAATCATCTTTGTTCTTGTATATATATTAAAAAATATATATATATATATATAAAATAAAAAAAATAAAAAAAAAATAAAAACACACACACACACAATTTTGATCTTTTCAATTGATTTTGATACAAGCATGTGCTGAATCTGAGCTTAATTGATGATAAAAGTATGCAAAACAGTTCTGATTGAATCATTTTCATAATATACATGTGTATATGATTGTGGATATTAGGAAGAAGGCATGGTTGAATTGAGTGAATGTTTCATACCTTTGTGAGTTTTGGGCTTTTCCAAGTTTGATACTTACACTTGGTTATTTTCTTTCATGAGTGATGTCAATTATGAATTTATTTTCTAGAACTTGCATTGAATCGATTTGAGATTACATTGGTCTGTATGTTGCATGAAAATGACAGAGGCATTTTTTTTCTTGACTTAGCTGCTTTGGCCAAATAAACCTACCTTGCATTTATCCAATTATTAACTCCCTCTAAACCTATTTGCCTATTCTTTGTTCTTAGCTCATTACAAGCTTTCAGTAAAAAACCATGTTTTACCTTACCTTAGGGAATGGGAGAGCATTGATTTTCTTATTGGAGGAGTTCTTTTGCTTGCAATGATTTAAGTGTGGGGGAATTGGTGTGCTGATACGAAATGCTTGGTACAAACAAAAAAACAAAAAAACAAAAAAACAAAAAAAAAGAAAAAAAAAAGGAAAGAAAAAAAAAAGAATAGAAAAAGGAAGGAATGTGTGAAGAGAATGAGCATTTTATGGTTTTGGGTAAAAAATTTATTCTTTCTACTTGAATTACTCCTCAATGCTCTTTTATTCTCTTTGGTTTTAACCTGCTATTATCTATATTGTTCCCTTCCTTCACCTTATAAGTTCCATTACAACCTTTTTGAAAGACCTCTTGATTTTTGCAATTTATTTGGTCTAAGTAGTGGAGAATTGATGTATATGCAAGCCTATGGTAAAATACTTTCATAATTTGACTGAGTTGAGCGTAAACAGTTAACCTAAACACCTTGTGTGATTTTAGTGACACTTGTGAAGAATTTTACTCAATCTGAACATGCCTATTTCTAATTAAAGCATGATTATGCTATACTTTATTCTCAATTGATTTGATTCAACTATTCTTTGTTAAGCATACTTGACTTATTAATTATGGTTTATATTTGATACAATGCTTGTATTTAAAAATTAGTTGAATTGATTAAATAAAATATTACATGTTTGTGGGTATCATCCTGGTAAACCCTCACGAGACTATAACTCGTCCACTAGGGACACCTAGGGGTTTAAAGGCTTGTGGCACATGCTAAGTGCCATCTTGTTTTCCTACGGAAGTGGATTAGATTAGGTACAATCAGTTTTTATGTTTTTAGTTTAATAATATGATGTTTCTTGTTTTTCTTTAGTTTCGTTATTATGTGTTTTGCCCAGGAGTACAAAAGCTTAAGTGTGGGGGAATTTGATCAATCAATTTGAGACACTTATGTTAGCTTTGTATTAGGCATTATTAGATGTTTATTGTGCCCAATATTAGTACTTTAGATGAGTTTAATGTTGTTGGGCTTCATTGGGCTTTAATGCAAATATTGAATAATTTTCGGATTTTGATGTATTTTGACCTTTCTTCCTTGGTTAGGTCATAACTTGGGACTCGGTGATCCAATTGAGGTGATCTTGGTGTCTTTGGAAAGCTAAGACAATGCTCTACAAGTTTCATGAAGAACTCAAGAGCTGGATCGGAATGCTAAGGGTCCAAAATATCCCTGCAATGCAGAGTGGGTTTGCTGTCACGGAACCATCTGGGCAGTATGCACATATTGGACTATATAGTGGGTTATAGGCCTCCTCTTGGGCTGAAACTTGGTCACTTGAAAGATAAGACCCATATCTCCAACTTCAATGAAGACCATTTTGTCAATAGATGTCGTTTTGGGCATGCTTCAGAAGCTACAAGTTGGTCTGAATTTGGAAACACGTTCTTCCAACCTAACTTGAGGTAGGTGAAGTGTTTTTGGCATTTCTGGAGTTCTAAAAGTCCAAATGACATGATTCAAATTGGAGATTTTCAAGGAGACAACTGGCTACAACTTTGATGAAGACATCCAAGCCAACATGCACCGTCTAGGTGATGAATTTGAAGCCAGAAGTCGGATATGAGTTGTTGACTAAAAGCCACCAACCATACACCAACCCACCTACCATGCACCAACCCACCAACCATGCATCAAGCTTCCATTTTTGACAAATTTCAGATTCTTATAGCTTGTATTCAGATTATGTACATGTACAAATTGGCTTCTAGGATTAGTATAAATAGACCCAACCTCTTTGTATTAGAGGCATTCAATTTAGAAGTAAGTTTCAAGAAAGTTTAAGTATTTGTGAGAGTTTTCTTTCTCTTCTTCTCCATTCTCTTTGCAATTTCGTTTTTGTTCTTTAAATTCTGAGTTCTTCCTTCCCATCCATGGAAGGCTAGGCTCTCATAATCAATCCAAGGGATTAGCCATCTTGTTGTTTAATTTGGAGATCTTGGTTTACTTGTTCATATTGCTTAATTGTTATTCAAGTTTCTCTTCTTCCTATTTTGATTCTTATCTAGATTAAATTGCTTAATTTGATTTAGATGTTGATGTGGTAATAGCTTTATTATCATGTATTCAAAGAGGATCATAAAGATTAAACAATGTATTAAAGCTTTTTGATAGATTGTTTAGCTTGGTTAAATTCTAGATCTTAAGTTAATCTATGTTGGATGGTGCTTACTTTATCTAACCTTGGTTAATCAAATCCTAGATGCTTATCTAGTAAAGAATTCTTGGATCATGTTAAGGATTCTTGATGTGATCTAAAGCCAAGAACTTGGTTAGCAATTAAGTGAATTCCTTGTGATCAATGATGAGTTAAACTTAAGATCGGTAAATTTCCTTGGATTGGTTGTTTCTTTATATTTGTTTACAACTTTGAATCTCCTACTTTTATTAATCTTGTTAATCAACAACAAAACCCCCCCCTTTTCTAAGTATCTTGATCTAATTAAATCTTTGTTTTTTTGGATCCTTGAGAGACGATTCGGTTCATTCTCTATACTACAAATTAGTTTGTGAACCGGTTATTTTATTTGATAGGTCTCGACATCCTCTTGTCAGCAGTTCCAGAAAATAAAAATAAAAAACTTATATTTTCGGCCCGTAAATACCCTTACTATTTATTAAGACCGGGGAAAGTCACGGAACTCGAATCTAATACCAGATTCTTAAGTTTTTCATTTTTGGAAATTTTTAAGTTTTGTTGATTTTATGTGTTAAACCGGGGTTATTTTGGATAATAAAATAATAATTTTTAAGTTTTGACCAAAAAAATACTTTGACTATTTATTAGGAACAGGGAAGTTTACGAAACTCAATTTTGGGAACAGATTTGATCATTTTCCATTTTTAGGGATTTAATGATCAAATAAAATCTTCGGGTGATTTTGGATACATCCTATTGTTCATTGGACGATAGATACTGATCTTTGTCCATTGGATAATAGCTACTGAAAAATATCTCAAGGAAAATATCTATTGTATTTATGTGGATGAGTGACTTATTTTGGTGAGTCATGAATGCATTAAATGACATGGTGAATCACCTATGTATTAATGGCAAGGTTTCTTTTAATTACTTCTTGATCCTTACTTTTCTCCTATAAATAGCCAACTTCACCATTCACTTGAACTCACACCAAAACCTTCACTTCTTCTCTCTAAAGCTCATGGCTAAGAGCTCTTCTTCACCTTCCCAAACTCTTGCCAAAATTCTAAGTTAGTTTCTAGCATCCTAGTAGTGTTTTGAGAAACTTTGATGTTGTGAGTTTCCTGAAATACCAACTCTTTTCTTGACTTTCAAGCTTGCCTAAATTTGAAGGAGCCTAAGGTGAAAATACTTTCTCTTCACTTTTAAATTTCTATTTCAAAGTTTTAGATCATTGGATTGATCCATGATCATCTTATTCCATGTTTTAGAGTTTAAAAGTTATGAATTTGGTTCTATAAGGGATTTCATTGGTGGAAGAAGGATTTGATTGATGGAAAGCCAATGAACTTTCACTAGAGAGGATTTTGAACCAAGGTAAGGGGGAGATTTCTCTCATCAACCAATATGGTGGTGAGGAACTAATTTATGGTTTATATTTTATGCTTTCATGTTTTATGGTTGATATTTTGTAGTTTGTGCTTTATGATTTATGTTTTGGTTATCCTATGTGTTTTTATGTTTTGAGATATATGGCATGAACTTGTTATGATTCAAGTATGATTTAGCTTATGTGTGAGTAAAATGATGTATGTGTGGATGAAAACATGGTTATGAGCGTGCATATGTTTGGTTGGAAACCAATGAATCATAATGAAAATGGAAAAGTTTTGAAAAGAAACTATGTAGGAATGATATTCACTTTATTCAAGATTTTGTTCTTATTTTCGAAAATAAGTATATGGTTTAAAGGATTTTTTGAAAATAGGAGAGAAAATATTTAGTGATGATTTAAAGATATTTTTCAAGTAGAAACACTTTTGAAAATTTGTTTGGATCTTGAAAGGTTTTCTAAAGATTAGTTTAGATCTTGAAGTATTTACTAATATCAAACTATTTTGAATTAATGCTTACTTTTATTAAAAACTTTTATTTTTCAGAAAGTTGGAGAAAAACATTTTAGTGATGATTTGATGTAGAAATAAATGTTTTTCAAATAGAAATGATTTTCGAAAGATTTGTTGAAAAATCTCTATTTATATTTGAAACTTATTTTTAGCTCACATAGTGAGAATAAACTTAGAAATATTTTATTTAGTTCAAAATAGCTCAGTGTTTGTGAAAAATGCTTTACGCGATTAAAGAGTGATTTTAAACTGTTACGCGATTCAAAAATATTAATTTTTGAGTTACACGATTTGAAAAGCAGAAAAATGGTTTTACGCGATTGAAAAATATAACTGAAATGTTACGCGATTTATAAAACGTAACAGAGATGTTACGCGATTTGAAAACTGTAACCGTAGTGTTACGTGATTTGGAAAAATGTTTTAGAAGCACTATAGGTTAAGAAACAGCGGTGCTACTATCGGGCCGACGTAGACTGGACCCTGGATAGGACAGTTGACGCTATTCTTAAAATGGTGGCTTGAATCCCAAGGGGATTGTGTTTTGATAAACCAATAATTATGGGTTCATTGACCATGCATTATTGGGTTGATCATGATTAATTTGATAATTATGGGTTAGTTGACCATGAATTATTATATTAATTATGAGTGATTGCACTTTGCATGGGTTAGTTGACCATGGCATTGTGATAGTCTGTATGAGACTTGTTGTTAAGGCTTTGAGCCTAGGAGTTGAGCTTACACCTTAGTGCGAGTGCGAATTGTGTAGTGAAGATCTTCAATGATCTTGAGGACGTCTGGGTGCGAAAACTCCACAGGAGGCCAATTGAACTGTGTCGTAGTGATATGATTGCAACACACCGAACGATCCTAACCAGACACTATCCTATTCCCGATTAGTGGAGAGTGTTGTCGTGAGCCGTATTGCCAAAAGAAATGATTCTATAGCACTTTTGAACAAATTGGAGGCTAATGAGATACGGAACATGTGCTCCCAATCACTCTCTCCGACTTGTTATGATTTAGCTCCATGGAGTAGGGGTCAATCATTGGATGATTGCATAGTCAGTTGTCATATTGTCACATTATCATGATGCATATTGATATGAATTCACCCATTGTTTGATGATATGATTATATCTGTTGATTCAGTATGAAACTGTATTATTTGCTTTGTTAACTGTACTATTTATTATTAATTTACCTATTGCTTGATAACATGATTGTATCTATTGAACTATATAAAGTATTATATTTTCTACACTGCTTTATTGGTATTAATAGGTGACGAGGATCTCACCTCTTTGTTGTATTGTTTTGTATGTTTTGTGTTGTTTTTCTTTCTATATTATGAAGACGACGAGGTAGCTGGTTTTCTTTCTGTATTATGAAGACGACGAAGGCATCAATGAAGGATCTGTTTAGTTTGATTATATTCCGTAGCGATTCTGATATATGGGGCGTCCACTCGGTTACGGAATAATTAAGTATTTAGAACTTTGGTCAATAAGATGATATATAGAGTTTGTAGACATTCTGCTGAATATCTTTTATGTATTTTGTTAAACAGTAGAATTAAAATTGGACATAAATACTTATGATGTATGTTCTTGAAATCTTTTGATATTGAGTTGTTTCTTTTCTGGTTATCTTATGTTTTATCCACAAAAAGAAATTTTAGAACTCATATTTTTATAAAGAAATTGCAAAAGGTTTTTGAAATTAACTTGAGGTTCCGCAAAATGTGACATCCAAATGAGGGTGTTACATGGAATGTGTCATCCTTGTACTGTTCAATCTTTGCTTTCTTGATTTCCGAGTAGACATACTAATACAAAAAACATCAATATCTCATATTGATTCATTCGATCATGGCCATGCATTTTCAGTCTCACTCTTATTAAGGGGCCCATAGATATTGCTCCTGTTAAGTATAAGGGACAAATCCTATTTAGGCCACTCACATCCCTCTGCATGATTCGCAGTATCTTGATAATCTCCTTGTTACAAGGGATGTTTGACGGTATCAAGTCATGCAACTCCTCATGTAGGGAACTATAGTGCCATCAAGTTAAAGGACCACATACACCATTGTCACTGTGAGAATCGTTTATGACATTCATGTAACGCTCTATACAGCGTTCTCATGGTGGGTCAATCCAGTACAACATTACTCTAATGTGTACCCATGTAAAGACTTGATATCTCATATCCATGACCCACGAGATATGGTCATCAATCTATGCACATACTAGTCTCAATGTATTATTGTTGTCCTAAATGACAATAATACTTGACTAGGGATATTTCAGAATAGCGTTCAAATGAATGCCAACAATGTCTCACTATCAAGTCATGTACTTGATGTTCCATGGCATAGAACTTCCATTCTAAGGACTTTATTATGTTCAGTTAATATAAATAAATGACACAATAAGTGAAATGCCTCATATATTAAATAAACGTCAAGATACAATGAAAACCATAAAGTCAAGATATAATTGGCCTCTAAGGCATACACTAACAAGAGAGAAATAGTTTAGTGATGATTCAAGGTTGAAACAAATGGTTTGAAGTATAAACGATTTTTGAAAATTAGTTTGGAACTTGAAGTATTTTCTAAAGGTTATTTTTTAGTGAAAACAATGAAATTAAACTTTGGAACTTTTGATTTAATTCAAAGTAGCTTAGTTTTTGGGAAAAACGCTTTCTGCGATTAAAAATTTGTGAAAAACGCTTTACGCGATTGGAAATTTGTGAAAACTATTTTATGTGATTTAAAAGTGTTTTTAAAACCTTACGCAATTAAAAAATATTGATTTTTGAGTTATGCAATTTGAAATCGGTGAAAATAGTTTTACGCGATTGAAAAATATAACAGAAGTATTACGCGATTTAGAAAAACAATTTACACGATTTAAAATAGTAACCATAGTGTTACACTATTGAAAACTATAACCGGAGTGTTACGCAATTCAAAATCATAACCAGAGTATTACGCAATTTGGAAAATATTGAGAAAAATAGGGGAATGCTATCAGGGCCGACGTACTGGACCAGAACTCGTCAAGTGGACGCTGTGTCAAGAGGTGGCTTGATCCCGAGGGGATTGTATTTTGAAAATCAATAATTATGGGATAATTGACCATGAATTATTGTATTTTCCATGGGATTGTTGACCATGCATTGTGAAGTTGAGGCTTTGTTGTTAAGGAGATTGATCTCACACCTTAGAGTGGGTACGAATTGAAATGAATAAATATAACACAAGAAGGGAGGTTGAATTGTGTTTGTAACACTTGGAAAACTTTTTGTGAAAGCAGTTTCGTGAAACAAAGCTTAGCAGTTTCTCAAATAAGAATTGGACGCAAAATAGTTTAAATAGAGCTTTGGACACAGAAATCCTTTTTAAGTGAAATCCTTGGACTCAAGGAAAGTTCCTTAAAACCAAAGGTAAGAAAGTGTTAGGAACAACAATAGCAATCCCCAAACGTTAGTGCAAATAAGAATAATGCAAGATGAAAGGGATCAAAGAATCACACAACCAATTTATACTGGTTCACTCTAATAATCCAAGAGCTACTTCGAGTCCCTTCGACGAGAAGGATTTTCCGCTAATCTTTCCAAGATTACAAGTATTCTCCACCTCTTCAGGTATACAAGTATTTTTTCACCTCTTCAGGTATTACCACAAGTATTCTTTAACACAAAGTAAAAAAGTAGATTTTAAAAACACTCAACAAATAACTCATGATGTGTGAGAATAATAACAATGAAGCTTTCCCAACAATGGTATTAGAGCCCCTTGCAAAACCATGGTTTTGTTTGTGTGCTTTGCCTATTATATATGATAATGACAAGAGGTTGTCGAGACCCATCAAAATAATAAAATTTACAGGTTTACAAACTAATTCGATACAATGCTAAGTGGTTTCTGATCAATCAATTTGAGAAACTTATGTTAGCTTTGTACTAGGCTTTATTAGATGTTTATTGTACCCAATATTATTATTTTAGATGAGTTTAATGTTGTTGGGCCTCATTGGACTTTAATGCAAATTATGAATAATTCTTGGATTTTGATGCATTTTGACCTTTCCTCCTTGGTTAAGCCATAACTTGGGACTCGGGGATCCATTTGAGGTGATCTTGGTGTCTTTGGAAAGCTAAGACAAGGCTCTACAAGTTTCATGCAGAACTCAAGAGATGGATCAGACTTCTAAGGGTCCAAAATAGACCTGCAATGCATAGTGGGTTTGCTGTCACTGGAATATGGGTAGTGTCTACATATTGGACTATATAGTGGGCTATAGGCCTCTTTTTGAGCTGAAATTCGGCCATTGAAAAGATAAGACCCATATCTCCAACTTCACTGAAGACCATTTAGTCAATAGATGTCGTTTTAGGCATGATTATGAGCTACAAGTTGGTTTGAATTTGGAAACACGTTCTGCCAACCTAACTTGAGGTAGGTGCAGTGTTTTTAGCATATCTGGAGTTGTAAAAGTTCAAATGGTATGAAACTAACGCCAAAATTTCATGGAGACAATGGTCTACAGCTGTCATGATGACCTCCAAGCCAAAATACATCTTTTAGGGCATGAAAAGTAGGCTGGAAGTCAGAGTAGAGTTGCTGACTTAAAGCCACCAACCATACACCAACCCACCTACCATGCACCAACCCACAAACCATGCATCAAGCTTTTATATTTGACAATTTCCATGTTTTTAGAGCTTGCATTCAGATTATTTTCAATTACAAATTAGCTTCTAGTATTAGTATAAATAAGGTCAATCTCTTTGTATTAAGCAATCATTCAATTTGAAGTAAGTTTGAGTATTTGTGAGAGTTTTCTTTCTCTTCTTCTCCATTCTCTTTGGAATTTCGTTTTTGCTCTTTATTTTATGAGTTCTTCCTTCCCATCCATGGAAGGCTAGGCTCTTATAATTAATCCAAGGGATTAGCCATCTTGATGTTTAATTTGGAGATCTTGTTTTACTTGTTCATATTACTTAATTGTTATTCAATTTTCTCTTCTTCCTCTTCTAATTTTGATCTAGATTGAATTGCTTAATTGATTTAGATGTTTATGTGATAATAGCTTTATTATCATGTATTCAAGAGGATCACAAAGACTAAACAATATATCAAAGTTTTTTTATGGATTGTTTAGCTTGGTTAAATCCCCGATCTTAAGTTAATCTATGTTTGGATGATGCTTACTTTATCTAACCTTGGTTAATTAAATCCTAGATGCTTATCTAGTAAAGGATTCTAGGATCATGTTGAGGCATCTTGATGTGATCTAAGGCCAAGAACATGATTAGCAATTAAGTGAAGTTCTTGTGATTAATGATGAATTAAACTTAAGATTAGTAAATTTCCTTGGATTGGTTGTCTCTTTAGATTTGTTTACAACTTTAAGTCTCGTACTTTTATCAATCTTGTTAATCAACAACAAAACCCCCCATTTTAATTATCTCAATCTGATTGAATCTTTGTTTTTATTGAATCCTTGAGAGACAATTCGGTTCATTCTCTATACTACAAATTAGTTTGTGAACCGGTAATTTTTATTATTTGACGGGTCTCGACAACCACTTGTCAATATGTTTGGGCTTTTATCTTTTGCCTCAACTTTGTCTTTGAGGACTTTCTTTGTGAAGTGCTTTCTTCTCATTCCTCCTTTCTTTTTCCACATCGATTGTATTTTTCTCGATATGAAGGAAAGTTCATCATTCTCAAATACTTCTTCTTCAGATGATTCAGCTTCATCTGAAGATTCTTCCACTTTCAAGGCTTTTAAAGAACCATTTTTATGTGCTTTTAAGGCAATGGTTTTGCCTTTTCTGGAGACATCTTCTTTGAGTTCTAGTTCATGAAACTTAAGAGATCCAAGATGTTCCTCCATAGATAGCGTTGTGAGATCTTTGGCTTCTTGGATAGCTTTGACTTTGGGTCTCCATTGTCTGGAGAGACTTCTTAGAACCTTTCTGATGTGATCTTGATTGTTGTAGGTTCTTCCCAAGGATCGTAGGCTGTTGATGATAGTTTGGAATCATTCAAACATTTGATCAATGGTCTCATGCTCTCCCATCTTGAACAGTTCATACTTATGAACCAACATGCTTATTTTAGATTCTTTGACCTGTGATGACCCTTCATGGGCCAGGGCAAGAGTATCCCATATTTCCTTAGCTGTTACACAGCTATGGACTTTATCATGCTCAGACCTTGAAATAGCACACATTAAGTAGTGTTTCGCTTTTGAGTTTAGTTGGTGATTCGTTCGTTGTGCTTTCGTCCGTTGAGCTCTGGGCACTTCTTCCTTCAGCATTTCTGGGCATTTGATAGCCATTTTGAATTGATTCTCATATGTCCACGTTTCTGCGCATCAAAGAATGCTATCATCCTCTTCTTCCAGTAATCGTAATCATTGCCATTGAAGAGAGGAGATCTATTCACTACTTGTCCTTCGTTTTCCATTGCAGCTTTTCTGGATTGTTTCTTCTCTGTACTGTTAGATGCTCAACCCAAGAGGTTGAGCTCTAATACCAATTAAAATGAATAAATATAGCACAAGAATGGGGTTGACTTATGTTTTTAATGCTTGGAAAACTTTTTGTGAAAACAGTTTCGCAAAACAAAGCTTAGTAGTTTCTCAAATAAGAATTGGACGCAAAATAGTTTAAACAGAGCTTTGGACGCATAAATCCTTTTTAAGTGAAATCCTTGGACTCAAGGAAAGTTCTTGCAAACCAAAGGTAAGAAAGTGTTAGGAACAACAATAGCAATCCCTAAATGTTAGCACATATAAGAATAATGCAAGATAAAAGGGATCAGAGAATCACACAACCAATTTATACTGGTTCATTCAAAGCTACGTCCAGTCCCTTCGACGAGAAGAACTTTCCACTAATTTTTCCAAAGTTACATGTATTCTCCACCTCTTCAGATATACAAGTATTCTCCACCTCTTCAGGTATACAAGTATTCTTTCACCTCTTCAAGTATTACCACAAGTATTCTTTAACACTAACCTCTTCAGGCTTAACACAGAGTAAAAAAGTAGTGTTTGAAAACACTCAACAAATAACTCATGATGTGTGAGAATAATAATAATGAAGTTCAGTGTATCTTGAATAACTCTATACAAAAAAAATATGAAAATGTAAGAGTGAATTCTCAAATGCTTGAGTATGTTTGTATTGCTCGTGTCTTCCTGTAATCTTTGAAGACTCCTTGTATTTATATGCTTCAGAGCTTTAAACTTGTCTTCAAGAACTATTCGTCCAACGGTAATAAATGTTTCCGTTCTAAGCTGCATTAAATGCGTAACATTGATAACATGTTTGTCTTCTCTTGAAAAGTGAGCTTGGTTATCATTATTGAAAATCATCAAAGTCTTGTACTGAATCTTCTGAGTGAGCAGAGAGATCTCATTTGCTGAACTTGTACAGATGTTAGGTGTGTCAGCGTCAGCGTACTTTGTTGACTTCTTTTTGCTGCACACTTTATCAGAGGTCTCTTCAATATTTAATGATGAACAATCCTTATATATAAATTTGAGGCTTTGGACAAATGTTTGACTCTGAGCTTTAAGGAAAACTTTGGACGGTCCAATATAACATAAATAATAAAGCAATTTTAAAGTATATTGGAAAGCACGCAATACTTTCTTTCAGTTGTAAAGAAAACCATATTGGACGCACGCAAAAATATCATTTAGTTACAAATGAGAACGTGCTTCCCAATCAGAGAGTATAATCATCACAATGCAGGCATGATAAATGTAACATTCCTGAATTTTTAATTCCAACCTTATTTCTAGCTTAGTTAAATTATATGTAAGTCCTTGTATATTTGTATGAAATTGGGAGAAATTAGGAATTTTTAAGAATCATCAAGGGTAGTTTAGACTTTTCACACCCTCAGTGGCAATTTAGTAAATTTCCATCTAAATGGAGGGCAAAATTGACAATTCAACTTCACCTTCTTTTGAATATAGGCAATTGGTTACCTTGGATGACTATATGGTCATCTTCTTCAACAATTTCAAGCTTTCTTCCATAGCCAACTTTCTTCAAAGTTTCAAGAAATGGGATTTCAGCCATAGAAAATTCAACTTCACCCTCTTTTGTCCAACACGGTCTGGCCGTGGTTGTCTCTGAAAATGGGATTTGGGGTGCTGACCCCAGACCACAGTCATGGAGTCCACCACGATTTGGCCGTGGTTGTCTCTGTTTCTGTTTTCTTAAATTTCTAGTTTCTCAAACCATGGCCGTGGTTTCCACCACACCCAGGCCATGGTTAACTCTGTTTGCTTCTTTTTAAGTGCATTTGTCTACTGTTGGGTTGGTTTGTATGTTATGTTATTGTGACCTTATGTAATGAGCATGGTATGAATTCATTGCATATGCATAGCGAGACTGCCTAACCGGAAGGGGTTAGTATGTAGAAAATTGAGTGAATTGCCTAAACGGAAGGGGTTAGATGGAAAGAAAAGGTGTGCATGAATGCATTGCATATGCATAGTGAGATTGCCTAACTAGAAGGGGTTAGTGTATAAAGATTGAGTGAATTGCCTAACCGGAAGGGGTTAGATGGAAAGAAAAGGTGTGATATAAATGGCATTGCATATGCATCATAAAACCTTTGCATGTTATTAGATTGGAATTATTTGGTGTGCCGAATTGATTTTTATTCTTGCATTCTAATTTCATGCATACTTTATTTGCAAGTTATATTCACATTTACTGGGAAGTATTCTCACCCCCTCTTTCTCAGATTTGTAGGAGAACCCCGGACCCTCTACTGGTTAAGTACGGAGGATTTTGTTGTTTATTGCTGTTAGCGATAAATTGTATTTTGATACTGGTATTTTGGTGGAGTTGAGCTCCGTTATGTATTTATAACATGTTGTGTAATATGTTATACTCTGATATAAGTATAATAGGGAAACTGATGAATTACTGTTGATGTTCTCAGTTCTGCTAGTATTTTGTTTAGGCCTAGGCTATGCTCTGTCAGGATAGTATTTGATATACAATTGTATACTTTACATACTCAGATATTTATTTGAATGAGATTGGAGATCTCCTGTATATATATATGATGGATGATATGAAATGATTGTGTTGGAAGCCACTATTTATTTTGTCTGTCATTTTGGGAACGTACGAGAAACAAAAAAAGCTCTGCCGAATTTTCTGTATAAAAAAAATATTTCATGGAAGTGCATATGAGTTGGTAAACGATGTAGGAAATATTAGGTGTTACAATAAACAATACTGGATTAACATTTTTCATAACACAAACTGGTTAAATTGAAAAATTATTTATTCATTCCAATTTAATGCCTTTGTTATCTTCAAAACTTTGAGGGGTTCAATTCCTGAAACTACTTTGGTTCCAACACAAATTGCATAGTGAAGATCATGGACTTGATCTTAGAGGAGTGGGTGCGGAAATTCCACAAGAGGCCAGTAGGTAGCACCACTGTGCTATGGTAATATGATTGCAACACATTGAACGATCTCGACCAGATACTATTCCTATTCCCGATTTGGTAGAGAATGTCTCGTATTAGCCATATTGTATGCTTTGAGAATGTTGTAGCACTTTGAGGCTAACGAGAAACAAACATGTCTCCCAAATCATTCTCTTTGACTTGTGTTTTAGCTCGATGGAGTAGGGGTCAATCATTGTACATTTGCATAGTTAGTTGTCATACTGTACATTATTATGTTGCACATTGATTTTGATTTACCCATTGCTTGATAGCATAATTATATATGTGTTGATTTAATATTGAACTATATGGTTTTTGTATCGTTTCTTTACTGCTTTATTGGTATTGATGATAACGAGGATCTCACCTCTTTATTATATTGTTTCTGCCTATTATGTGTTGTGTTTCTGTCCTATGAAGATTGCGATGACATCAGGAGGGATCTACTCATTTTGTTAGAGTACAGTTCCATGGTGGTTTTAACCCTTGGCACGTCCATTTGGACACTGAGTGTGTAGAGTATGTAGGAGACGTCACCCTAACCATGCGTAGGACACGTCTGGGTATTTCTACATTGTCTTTTTACTATTACTGTTTTTGTAGAGTTGTACATGCCTATTAGAGGGGTTTGGAGTTACGCCTAGTATACTCCTAGAGAGGATTCTGTAGTGTCATCTACTCGAGCTCCCATTCGTTGGGGATATACAGGTGTTCATGGGTTGGGTTGATTTGGGTTTTGAAGAAAAAAATATCCAAACTGATCAACTTTGAATGGGTTGGTTTAGTTTGGTTTTTGAAAAAAAATTTGAGCAATCCGAACCAAACCAACCCGATTAAGGTTGGGTTAGTTTGGTTCGGATCATCGGGTTATCTGATCATTTTTTTCACATAGAAAAATTACAAACCTACTATTGCTAAATACTTTAAACTCAATTAGACAATTACATATGAATTTTAAGCATACAAGTCTTTCAGTATAGTACAAGTATTAAGATAAAAGTAAAATCAAGTTTGGGAATAAATATTTCAACGTCTCAAAATCATTAGAAGCTTCATTTGTAATATAAATGTATAACATTAAATATATTCTGCTTCACAAAGAAGGTTATATATATATATATATATATATATGTAAATAATTAAATGATTGAGGCTTGAAAATAGAAATTAAAGATATACCATTGTATCTTAAGCTTTTAAATGAATGAAAAGCTAAATGACAAAAAGATAATATCTAAATTTCTATTACTCGTCAGGTCATTTCATCGGGTCATTGGGTTATAAAATACAAAATCCGTGAACCGAACCAATGATGATCGGTTTTGACCGAATTAGAACCGACTCGATGACCCAAACCGAACCGAATTTTTTTAATTGGTATGGGTTGGTTTGTCAGGTTGATCGGGTCAACCCGAACCAATGAACACCCCTAGGGGCAGATACTCATGAGGTTTTTTACCTGCCGAGGATCCTAAGGAGGACTCAGAGAAGGACCCTTCTTTGTAAGTATGTGAGACCACGGCAAGTAAGTTGATGTACAGAGTCTGTATATATTCTATTGGGATACTTGTGTACTATGTATTATAAACCATGCTATATATATTTGATGTACATGATCTAAATCATTGTGTATGGTGTTGTTTCTATTATGTTCATTTTATATTATCCGTGAAAAGAAATTTTGAAACTCATATTTTTGGTATAAAACAAAAATTTTGGAATTGGTTTTAGCTACATAATTCTATGTCTTAAATGTGGCATCAAACGGCGGGTGTTACACACCCAATTAGAGTTTGCAAGTTTTCTTCAAAGAACCTTCGATAAGGATCACCTCCACACTGGGGGCTAGCACATAATAAGGTTTGACAACTGTAAATCATCACCGTTAGATTTTACATGAGTGATCAAGATTAAAAGCTCAAGTCATGTGACATTTTAAAATAGTCTTTTGATTTTTAAAATGATCATGTGATATATAAGTGATCATTTAATCTTGACAACTTATGCGAAATCTAACGGTCATATTCATTCATCTTATCTCACAATAAATTACTCTTCTTACTTGATATGCCTCGATATATAGGACATATTAAGTTAGAGGAGTAGTTTATTATAAGAGAAATTTCAACATGTGTCAGTTTGGAAGAAAAATAATCTTGACAAGTGTCATTTGAGAAAAAGAAAAACTTAACAAGTGTCACTTAAAAGGCAATTATTGGATAATGATTAATTAATGAAATTTTATGAAAAATTGTTGATGAAAATACATAAGATAAATTAATATTAAATGATAGTAAAATGCATCTTAAAATGATAGATCAAGTCTCTTAGAAACCATTAAAATACGTACACATTAAGGAAAGATTAATATTTCAATAAATATAAGAGTAAATTGTGCCAAATTTAAATTGTTTTAAATATTGTAATCATTTCAAAAGACTCTAGTTGGTTCATGAGATTTGTTTCATTGATGTGGTTATAGAAACATATTTGCCAGCTTAAGATCATAAGATAAATTTTTGACAAGTGCACTAAGAAAATAATATATTGACAAGTGTCACTTAAATATGAATATGCATTTAACAAAGATACACGTTGAATATTAATTTGTAATTATATGCATTATGTTAAACATTAATTTTGTGATTAATTTGTAATTATATACATTCATGTTAAACATTAATTTGTGATTATATGCATGTATGTTAAATATTAATTTGTGATTATATGAATACATATTAAACATTTGTGATGAATATTTAAGACCATTGAGAGCAACTTTTAATATGTGTCACTTAGAAAAAGAAGTTGTTTTTTTTTTATAAATGTCAATTAGATATGATTAATGAAAATGTATATGCTAAACTTTAATTTGTATATGCATGTTAAATATTAATTTTTGTAATTATATACATGCATGTTAAACATCAATCATTTTGACTATTTTGAATTATTTGTGGGTTCCATCATTTTATGTATTATATGAAATATTTAACTATTTAATAATTAAATTTTATTGTCATATGTAATTTATTAAAGTACACAATAATAGTTTATTTCATTTAAAATATCACCTACATAGTCTTCCATTAAAATTTTATAATTATATTCATGTAAAAATAAAAAATATTTTTCTTAATGTCATAGCATGTATTTTTTTTAAAGTAAGATTTATCATTCTAACTTAATTTAATTTTGATATCTTTTACAAATAATCCTACCACGTATCATTTATTTGTTAGTTTATTATCATACATGCATAAAAAATTTCTCATTAAAGGGAGCAAATAAAAAAAAAACTCCGCTTGGGCATGTGCCAAGTAATCACGCGTGGCAAGCTGTGACCTTCAAAGAGCAACAAGTTTTAGCTAGAAACGCCCTCACTATCACTCACTATATATTAAGCACAAGACTACTCCAACACGCATACACACTTGCTCTTTTCCCCTTCAATTCTGCGTTTCGACTCTATAAGCACCGAACGCCCAAAACCCAAACCCTAGAGAGGGAAACCCAAGAGGTTGGTAAAATACACTATCTATATTTTCCAATTCTTTCACTTATGCTTCATTTTAAATTACAACGTTTTAGATTTTGCTTCTTTTTTAATATATCTCATCATATATATATATATATATCATGCTTTGTGTATGTTCGTATAGCAAGAAATTATTCTAATAATATTAACTAGCAAATTGACAGGCACTCACGTGCCTGTCAATTTGCATTTGTTATTTTTATTTATTTTGTTACAGTACTTCAAGCATTTAGTATCCATTTGTTACCCTTTGTCTTTCAAAAAAACTCGTATGCCGTACTTAAATTTGACTTGAAGAATTTTTCTCAACCATGACTTCTTGGGGATGAATAAAGGAAATGAAGGAGTTTGGCTTATCGAGGAGCATAGTTAAAGCTAACCCAA
Source organism: Styphnolobium japonicum (assembly GCA_023212625.1). Taxonomy (NCBI): domain Eukaryota; kingdom Viridiplantae; phylum Streptophyta; class Magnoliopsida; order Fabales; family Fabaceae; genus Styphnolobium; species Styphnolobium japonicum. The sequence goes on from JALBWW010000011.1 coordinate 19,657,055, forward strand.
AATTTGGAAGATATGACTATATTCACAATCCAAAATATGACTACATTTAAATCAAGTTCTTTTTCAATGCCACAGTTTGAAGATAAATTTAGACATTCCATTGCAAACAACTACTACATTGTAACCATCTATGGTTTGAGGCTTTGAGAGCTAGACCATAGACCAACACCAATAAATTAAAGCCAAATGATAAATATTCTAATATAGTAGTAAGGTAAGAAAACCATAAGAATTGTTATTTAAAAAGCATTTTAGCTCACTATTTAGAACTTTAAGAGTCAGACCAACTCTAAAGTGTCTTTCCCGAGTATTTTTTCCTCCAAATACTGACCTGATAATATATGAAAGATAGCTTAAAATATACAAAACGAGCAGCAGTAAGTTGAATGACTTTTAAAAGCTCTCTTCAAAATAACAATACACAAACGACATTTAAAACAACATATTTCTTGTAAATATAAAGGTGTATGGTGATGTGTGCATCAAGGAGTTAGGGGGAACTGTAAAATGACAATATTAAGACAGTTTCCTCATCTGATTACCTAAACTCTCCAAGTTATATATCAGACCAAACTTTCTTAAGAAGATATCAATCCAAACTATTTTCAGAAGATTAATGCTTAGACCTTTGGTTCACCCTGATGCCACAGCCTTGGCATCTGCCATCTTCTTGCTACTGCCACTCTTCTTCACCTTATCACCCTCCTCGTTGCTAGCAAACCCCTTCCGTTCCCTATTGGTCAGACCAACTTGATGCCTCGCTTCCCATTAACAAATGCAAAATTTGGGGGGTTGTTCCCTTTCTCCATTTAACAAATGCAGAATTTTAGTAATCACTTTATTTTCACCTTCTTGGCCTGCAACCATTAACAGGGAAAGATGGGTTCTCTCAATGAAATACAAAACTAAAAGAAAGACCATTTATTTTACTCAAAAAAAATGCAAGCAAATTACCGAGTGATTAATTTAAGGCCCCCAAAAAAGCAGGCTAGCACTTCAATTCAAACAAAAATTCTGGAATTGAACAATCTAAAAAGTAAGAAAAACCATAGCCTCACATTCAGACCCCGAGTGAAAAGTGATTGGTTTGGGGATTTTTAACTTGAGAAATTATTCAAATTAGAGTTCAATTGAATAAAAAATAGTGTTACCTGACGACGGAGATTGCAGCAACTTGCTGGAGCTGCATGACCGGGCGCTAAAGTATCTAAGAGAGTTAAGTGCTCTTTCCGGAACCAATTTGAAATTTGAAATCAATATGCTTGCAATGCGCAATTTTCTGGAGTTAAGGGAGGTGGAATGTGTTTTTTTGAAAGAGGGGATCGTGGGTATTTAAAAATTTGTTCTTTTATTTCTTGGCAACATAGATGAAGGATGAGAAATGGAGAAGAAATTTGAAGCTTAGTGGGTGTAGAACATAAGAAAGGGAGAACGGTTTTTCCAAAGAGTGAGAGCGAGCATGAGTAGATAGTGGGCTACGTGCAGTATGCTATAAATTTACAATTTCACCTTTATTTGAGATTTATGTTTTAAAGCATTTTAATGGCATTTTTTGGGAATTGGAAACTTGGAGACCAAGTAGAGAAATCCCCTTTATAGTAGTAATAGATAATAGTATTTTTCGTATATTATAATAATGATATTTAGATACGTGTATGCATATTTGTATATGAATACACACGCATAATTGCAAAAAAAAAATGTGCAACAGCTTTGATCAGATGGCCTCCAAACGGATCAACAAGGAATTGAAGGACCTACAGAAAGACCCTCCTGCATCATGTAGTGCTGGTATGTTTCTGCCCTTTTTTGCTTGATTTTTGCCTTCAATAATAGTAGATTTTCACATACATTAAATGATTCAAAATTTGGTTTTATTGAAAATTTTGTTGTTGATTGAGCCGAATGGCATTGATTGATTATGTAGCCGCCAACTTGACTTAGTGGGGAAAGTCATGGATTGAAGAGGACGCTAGGATGCAAAGATCTAAGCAATGAAGACATTGCAATATATATGGATAACACATTGTTAGATATACAAAATGAATCTTTGGCCAGCTTAAGCTTGTGAGTGACCTTAACATTATATCAAAGTTGTCGGAGCCTCTATGACCAAGTGATCACGATCCCCTATTCTTCATAATTAAGTTGAATTTCAGCACAGTGCGCATGGGCATTGTTCATGCCCTAAGGGGGTGTGTTAGATATATAAAATCAATCTTGGGCCTCCATGCTTAAGCTTTTATGAGAGTTTGTCCTTGACACACATAATGGTTGATACTACATTGGAATGGAGTTACTAGCCTTTATTTTTCTTTTTTGTTTTTTTTAGAATGTTTGACAAGGTTTGTAATGATTACTTTGTTATGTACACACATGTATGCATATTTATATATACAATGATACATAGGTATGTATGTTTGTGATGAACGAGTTTTGTTTTCTGTTTTGGAAGACAGAAGCCATAATGGTATTGTAGACTAGCTCATGTCTATTGGCTGGATCTTCTGCTAGGAGAAAAGTAGAAATGTTTTTCCATCTAAAATTTAGATATGGTTTGCACATCAGAAGATGCAGTTGATAATTCTCATTTGCTTAAAACCTAGGGAAACTTTAGACTGTTATAGTGTATGAATTGAATTTTTCATGTTCAGGCCCAGTCGCTGATGACATGTTCCATTGGCAAGCTACAATTATGGGCCCTGCAGATAGCCCATTTGCTGGAGGTGTGTTTCTTGTGTCAATTCACTTCCCTCCAGATTATCCTTTCAAACCACCCACGGTAATCCAAAGTGCCTACTTTATGCATACGATATGTGTCTCTCAATATATCTAAGTACACACTTTATGGGGCAGCTTTCTTTACCTTTCTTTTGTGTTAGTGATAATATTTTTCGCATCAATAGCATCACAGGATTAGTTTTATTAGATTTTTCCGTTGCCTTTCTTTTGTGTCAACCATGATATTTTTTGCATCAATAGCATCACAAGATTAGTTTTATTTTATAAAAATTTTCCATTGACAGAAGTCTAGTAAATTCATGCTTTTGTTTGGTAAGGGTGTGTTGAAAATTGATGAATTCTAGAAGTTTTGAGCCAATACAATCTCAATTAGGGTCGATTGAATGATTTGTTGTGAACTTGTGATATTATATAGCTGATTTACTTATCTTTTCAAGCTTAAGAAACTAGAAGATTAGAGAATATTCAAGGATTAGTGAGATAATTGCTGCCAATTTTTTTTTATTTACCCTGTTGATTAGATTCGGGCATTTGATTTGACCATATGCCTCTTAATTATTCTAAGTTGTGAGAATGGTTTGTATGACATTCGTTATCATTATACTTAGGTTTCATTCCGCACAAAGGTTTTTCACCCTAATATCAACAGTAATGGTAGTATCTGCCTTGACATCCTCAAGGAGCAATGGAGCCCTGCCCTCACAATATCCAAGGTAATCTGAATAACTTTTGTTTTTGGAAATTTCTTGTCAATAGATACTGAAATGATGAAATTTTACAGGTCCTCCTGTCTATATGCTCTCTTCTGACAGATCCCAACCCAGATGATCCTCTGGTGCCTGAGATAGCTCATATGTACAAGACTGACAGAGCCAAGTATGAGGTTACTGCCCGATCATGGACCCAGAAATATGCCATGGGCTAGGGTCACTAGTTGATGTGCAAGATATTTTGCATATTGCCTACATATTAGTAAATAAATAGTGTTGAATTGATCTAAACAAATATGAAACTCTAGTCTACTATGTGGCTCTTTGAACTGTAATATTGGAAAAGCAATTTCGTACTATATGAAATTTATGGACAGAAGTGGCTATATGTTCTACATCTGTCTTGCATGGTTTGCATTAGAGCCTCTTTAAATGGATATCCATGTGAATCTTATATAGCGCATATTTCTTTTTGTCTATATTTGGATTCATAATTGTTTAGGAAAATATGATATGGTAACCGATCTGACTATGACTTTTGGTCCAACATCTATATCCAGATTGCAGATGAAAAACTGGTTCAATCAGTGCTGTTATTGTTCTGTGATTTTAGTGCAGAGCACTCAATAATACCCTCAATGGGTTTAAATTTTATTTAGATAATATAAATTTATTTTGGTTTAAATAAACTTTAAGTCCTTATACTTTACTTTTTATTTTTAATTTAGTTTTTATATTTTTGTTTGTAAATCAGATATCATACTTACAATCATTTGAAAAATAGTTATTATTGTTAGGCTAGTTATGACATTGTTAGTTTATAGGGATTAAATTAAAAATAAGAGAAATTTATAGGGATTAAATTTAAAAAAAAATTATAGAGATCATAAACTAAAGGTGTCATAACTGGAATTAACATTATAAGTATGATAATTGATTTACAAAAAAAAAATATATAAGGACTAAAATAAAATGAGAATAAGCTACAAAGATGAAAATTTATTTAAAATATTTGTATCACGTGTTGTTTTCACCAAATTGGTGTGCTACTCTTTTTAGTAATAAGTGATGCAAAATAATAACTGTGGTGGTTGTAAATTAGGAGTTATATATGTAGCCTAGGTTCTAAGTTCGTGGGGATATTTTGTGGAATGAGGCGAGCTATAGTGGCATCATGAGTTTTGTTTTCTTTAATTTTCATATCAACTTCCTTATTCAGTCACATAAGCAATTTTTCATAATCTCGAGTTGTTGATTTGAATCACATCATATTTATAAGATTCTAAACTTTTCTTAAAGTGTCTTTTCATCTTTCTTTTTTCAATAATTTATATTAAATATTTACACCACTATTTCTCATACTCTTCTCATTCCTTTATTAATTCACAACTCTTCTCATTCCCTCATCAATTTACAACTCTTTTCATTCCCTCTCCCTTTTATCTTTTTCATTTGCTAAAAAATTTGGAAGCTTCAAACTGAAAAAGAAAAAAGTTGTAAGAAAATGAACTATTCAACTAGTTTTGAGATACCCACACAACATGTGGGTCTATACCTGATATTATTAATATATAAATTCAGGCTCGCAAGTTGTAATGTCATCAAATCAATTATGTTGATCTCCCTAAAATCATCATATCAATCGTCACATCAGCTACCTTAGTTTCTCTTTCATTGTCATGCTAACTCCATTATCTAGCCACACCAACACTCATGATCCTTAGCTTCTTATGCAATAACTTTTCAATTTTTAACTCTGCTTCATCTCTTTCTTAATCATGGGTCAATAATACACTTCAAGGAATGTGAGCTCAGCGGTTACTTTTCAAATATACTTGCTCTCTCTAATAAATTTGTTCTTTTGGTAAGTTTATGTTTCTAAATTAAAGTTGATCCTCTTAAAGATTTGAGAAAATACCCATTTGTCATGAGCATGGGAATCTCAGATTTGGCAACTGAGCAAGGTAGTTGGATCTAAGCGAAGATGGAGTTGTCACGGATGAGGGGTCTCTAATTTATTAGTGAGATATGTAATTGTCAAAACAAAGAGCATAATAGGCTTCAGTCGATAAGGAGCATAGCAATATCCAAACCCGCTTAAAAAATGAAAAGGTTAGGATTTCTCATGCATGACAGGAAACTGACAAGTGGTTGTCGAGACCCGTTAAATAATAAAAATTACTGGTTCACAAAATAATTTGTAGTATAGAGAATGAACCGAATCGTCACTCAAGGATCCAAAAAGAACAAAGATTTAATCATATCAAGATAATTAGAAAGGGGGGTTTTGTTGTTGATTAATAAGATTGAAAAAAGTACAAGACTTAATGTTGTAAACAAATATAAAGAAGCAACCAATCCAAGGAAATTTACTGATCTTGAGTTTAATCCATCATTGATCACAAGGAATCCACTTAATTGCTAACCATGTTCTTGGCCTTAGATCACATCAAGAAGCCTTAACATGATCAAAGAATCCTCTACTAGATAAGCATCTAGGATTTGATTAACCAAGGTTAGATAAAGTAAGCATCATCCAACATAGATTAACTTAAGATCCATAATTTAACCAAGCTAAACAATCCATCAGAAAGCTTTAATATATTGTTTAGTCTTTGTGATCCTCTTTGAATAGATGACAATAAAGCTATTATCACATCATCATCTAAATCAAATTAAGCAATTTAATCTAGATAAAAATCAAAATAGGAAGAAGAGAAACTTGAATAACAATTAAGCAATATGAACAAACGAAACAAGATCTCCAAATTAAACATCAAGATGGTTAATCCCTTCGATTGATTATAAGAGCCTAACCTTCCATGTATGGGAAGGAAGAACTCAGAAATAAAAGAACAAAAATGAAATTGTAAAGAGAATGGAGAAGAAGAGAAAGAAAGCTCTCACAAATACTCAAACTTTCTTCAAACTTACTTAAAATTGAATGATCTATAATACAAAGAGATTGGCTCTATTTATACTAATCCTAGAAGCCAATTTGTAATTGAAAATAATCTGAATACAAGTTGTAAAAACATGGAAATTGTCAAATATGGAAGCTTGATGCATGGTTGGTGGGTTGGTGTATCTTTAGTGGCTTCAAGTCAGTAACTCTTATTTGACTTCCAGCTTGATTTTCATGACCTAGATGGTGCATTTTGGCTTGGAGATCTCATGAAAGTTGTAGCTAGTTACCTCCTTGAAATTTTGCATTTGGAATCATACCATTTGGACTTTTAAAACTCCAGATATGCCAAAAACACTGCACCTACCTCAAGTTAGGTTGGCAGAACGTGTTTCCAAATTCAAACCAACTTGTAGCTTCATAATCATGCCTAAAATGACATCAATTGACTAAATGGTCTTCAGTGAAGTTGGAGATATAGGTCTTATCTTTTCAATGGCCAAGTTTCAACCCAAGAGGAGGCCTATATCCCACTATCTAGTCCAATATGTACACACTGCCCAAATTTCCGTGACAACAAACCCACTCTGCATTGCAAGGATATTTTGGACCCCTAGAAGTCTGATCCAGCTCTTGAGTTCTTCATAAAACTTGTAGAGCCTTGTCTTAGCTTTCCAAAGACACCAAGATCACCTCAAATGGATCAACAAGTCCCAAGTTATAGCCTAACCAAGAAGGAAAGGTCAAAATGCATCAAGATACAAGAATTATTCATAATTTGCATTAAAGTCCAATGAGGCCCAACAACATTAAACTCATCTAAAATACTAATATTGGGCACAATAAACATCTAATAAAGCCTAGTACAAAGCTAACATAAGTGTCTCAAATTGATTGATCAGAAACCATTTGGGATTATTTCTTTTTCCTTTTTAATGTTACGAGTTGGTTTCTGTAGGCATTTGAGTTGGTTTGCTAGAAGTGGGAGTTGATGTTTCATTTTCGGAGTTTGAATTGTGTGAAAGTGCAGCAAGAAAAAGGAAATTCACCACTTTTGGTGGGATTTTCTTCTCCATAGAAGGATCTCCTCATCCCACCCCTCAACTTTGTCGTTCTCCATTAAAGGTTTGAAATGCTTCATTCCCTTACTATAATTTTGTGAACAATCTAATGTGGAAGAAGTTATGTGTTTTATAGATAATCATTATGGACCTCTATATATTTTTATCAATGTGAAAATATTAAGTACTTTCTAATGCCGTATTGAGAATGAGTATGGATACATTGATGTGACCTATGGTTTTGCTACTGAATCCTATATCATTTGTGCAACAACAATGGTTACATCTCTTGATACAGTGGTTTCCTATGTCATGTGCAATGAAGGTAGATGCTTTCCTGAAGGGGTAGCCTCAGTACTCCAAACGTGATTAGTCTCACACTTGATAATCGTGTTGAATGGATAGAATCTTGTTGTATAATTATGACATTCTTCCTACAACCAATCTTTGATGGAGCTTTTCTTATGATTTTTAAGCTTTGTTATGTTGTGTGTTATGGTTTACCTCTTTGTTTACTCTTTTGTTATTTCCTTGCTTGGAAAACTGATTTTTACTTGTTGTCTTTTAAATTCTTAGGCGATAGAATAAATGAGTTTAGCTTATGATCAAGTGAGAAGGAATTGAAGCAAAAAGGTGTGCATGACTCTCATTCAGGTTGCCCACCGCTTAAGCAGTGAAAAGCTATTGGTTAAGCGCCCAAAACTCCATAAGCCCCATCATTCTAGATAGCCACCGCTTAGGCACCTGGAACCCTTTGCTTGAGCGGTGGGTCATAACTCTACATGCATTTTTTTGTCATATAAATAGAAAGAGAAGAAGAGGACAACTAGGAACAAAAGGAAGGATAGACTTGCTACCCTAATTCGAAAAAGAAGAGATTCAATAGGAAGATTTGAAGATTTCAACATCAACTTCTTGGATTCTTCATGGAGTTCATCTCTTTCCTTTGTTTTTCTTTTATTTGTATCACGAGTAACTAAATCCTTAGCCAATGTTTAAATACTCAGTCTACAACTAGTACTTAGGCAGTCATCTATTGCAACTTTGCAAGTGACCCAAGTGCTACTTACTTGGACTGCAGAGGCTAACTGGTTGACGATGTCTGGCATAGTTGCACGTAGTTGGTCGAAGCTCATCTTTCTAAAGCCACTAGAGAGATCATTTTGACCAATATCAAATGTGTAGTGATGTGTAATTTCATAACGCAAGTATACGTTATCGCAAATCAAGTAATATAATAGTAAGAAAGTGTCGAACCCACAAGGATTAATTTTAACTTTGACTATCTACTAAAAGTTTGTAAAACTCAATCTTATTTAAGCAACTTAATAAGAGATGATTTATGAAAGACTAAAAATTAAAGTAATCAAGAAGATAAATTTAATGATCAAATTAACCAAGCCTAAGATTGCAATTATCCCTCAGACTTTACTTGATTCTCTTACTTCTATCTAAGATCAATTAATTATCTGAATTGTTAACTAAAAATCCTAACTTATCTATAAGCCTCTTTCGATGGTCAAATAGAAATATCATTAATTAATGATAAACTATATGTCTATGTCTATCAAGTAATCAAGAATTCATTAAGTTCCGATTTCATTAATGATTACATATGTCATATAGGTATATGTCTATCTTATAAAAACTCAAGGGTTTCGCACAAAGATCATATGTTATCAATAATGACGGCCATCAACTTGTTTCCAATTTTTGACCCACTTCTGGTCATAATATGGAAATCTTCATTTCTATGAAAGTCATAGAGAATGATGTCATGAATGACATATCAAAGATTCAGCTGCATCCAACGGTTAGATCTTGAGAAGTCACCAAATAACCGAGTATCGGTTTGAGTAGGAATTTTTCGGGTTGTCCTGAATTTGATGTAGCCCAAAATTCACTAAGTTTAGGTCTTCATTTCTCTTCTGTTTGAGTTATACTGATATAAACATTTAAGTTCATGATATTTTGGTTCAACAACTGCTTTGAATAGTCATTCAGATGTTCTGCTCAATTTGTAACAACATAACCAATATGTGAGGAATTATACATTTTTTACTTCATATATGCAATAATTTCATAAGGATAGACCAATGAGAAGTACTAAATTATGCATATAAAATGTATTCATCAAATTCCCCCACACTTGACTTGTTGTTTGTCCCCAAACAAGAAAGAACCTAATATTGAACTAAAAGAATAAAAACTTATACATAATCAAATCCACTTTCGTAGGAAAACACGATGGCACTTAGCATGTGCCACAACCCTTTAAACCCCTAGATGTCCCTAGTGGACGAGTTATAGTCTTGTGAAGGTTTACCAGGATGATACCCACAAACATGTAATACTCCATTTAATCAATTCAACTAATTTTTAAATACAAGCATTGTATCAAATTCAAATATGCTTAACAAAGTATAGTTGAATCAAAGCAATTGAAAGTAAAATATACATAGCAAAATCATGCTTTAATCAGAAATAGACATTGGTAGATAAAACTCCAGCTGCTGCTAGAAACTTAATTGCAAACATGGCAGCAAATTCTCAGCAATTTGGTACTCGAATGGGTGCTGCAACCAGAGTAGTCAATGAAGTTAATACCTCTTCACATGCTGATCAACAAAGGGTGGAACATAGATTGGATGAGCTCACTTCTTTGGTCAGACAGATGGCAATGGGACAACACGAACCACCTATGCAAACCCCTACAAGAGTTTCTAGCATATGTTCTAGTTCCTCTCATCCCACAGATTCGTGCCCCACATTGCAAGATGATTCTGAGTTTCAAGACCAATCTGTGGCTGTAGCTGGTATATTTCTTGGGAAGCCACAGTTCCATCAGCAACAACAACAAAAAAATGATCCATTCTCCAATACTTACAACCCTGGCTGGAGGGACCATCCCAATCTGAGATATGGGAATGTATCAAATCAGTAACCACTAAACCAGTATAGACCACTATTCTAGCAGCAAGCAAGGACAAATCAGTTTCAGCCACATGCTGGACCAAGTAGACCACTATTCCAGCAACAATGTCCTGTAGCCACGAAATCTGAGCCCTCATTGGAGGTTTGGTGAAACAGTTGGCCACCAAAAACATCCAGTTTCAACAAAGAGCTGAAACCACCATTCAGAATCTGGAGACTCAAATTGGTCAACTTGCCATATCTATTCATGAATTAAAGTCACAGGGTTCTGGCCAATTACCCTCTCAAACCACTCCAAACCCCAGAGGCAATGTTAGTGCTATAACTTTGCGCAGTGGTAAGCAAATCAATGGACCAGTCCAGCAGATAATTCCAAATTCTACCATTGACCCAGAAAAACAAGATTCTGCAGAAAATTTAAATTTTGCAGCAAATTAAAGTTCTGCAACAAATTCAGATGCTGTAGCAGATTCAAGAGCAAATGATCCTATAACAGCCAAGCAGAAATCCAGATCAAACCAGCAGTTGACAGAAAATTCAGTACAGAAGAAAAGCAAACATTCACAAAAGTCAGCTTCCAACATTCCTCTTCCTTTTCCCAACCGAATGATACAGCCGAGGCATATGGTTGAGACTGACTTGGATAAGGAAATTATGGAGACTTTTTAGAAGGTTGAGGTGAATATACCTCTCTTGGAGGCAATTAAACAAATCCCCAAGTATGCCAAGTTTTTGAAAGAGATGTGCACCCATAAGAGGAAGCTAAAGGCCACTGAAAAAGTGAGTATGGGGAAAAATGTCTCTACTTTGATTCAGCCCAACCTGCCTCCCAAATGCAAAGACCTAGGCATTTTTACCATCCCTTGCACCATAGGGCACCAACAGTTCACTCATGCCTTGCTAGACTTGGGAGCCTCCATCAACGTAATGCAAAAGTCAGTTTACACTTCCTTGCATATGGGAGAGCTAAAACCCACCGGCATTGTCATTCAGTTAGCAAACCAGAGCACGGCTCAACCTGCAGGAGTGTTGGAGGACGTTCTGGTTAGGGTAAATAATTTAATATTCCCAGCTAATTTTTATGTGTTGAATATGGAAGATGAATCTGCTTCTTCCTCACCCCCATTGATCTTAGGTAGGCCATTTTTGAAAACTGCTAAAACTAAGATTGATGTGCATGCTGGTACCCTTTCCATGGAATTTGGTGATTATATCATTTAGTTTAACATTTTTGATACCATGAAATACCCTTTAGAGGATCATTTTATTTTTCATTTTGATGTCATTGATTTACTGGCTGATATATGCATGTTGATATGTTGGCAGAGTTTCCTGAAATTGTAGGATACACTGATAGCATAGTTTGCGATACTTGTTCTACCAGCTTCAGACTTTCTGGTTGTAAACTCAATGCAATGTGTGCAGCTTGTGCTGAGATTTCTACATACTTGTCATGTGTTGTTGTTAATTCTGCTGACATTGATGATTCTGTTTCTATTATTAATGGCAATGATGTTGTTATTAATGATGTTGTCATTCATCCTGCTGCTAAGTGTGATTCTTTTGATTCCATACGATATGATGATGTTGTTTTGCAAGATTGTGCACAGCTTGCAGGGACATGTGCAGCAAGTGTAACTGCTGAGAAATTGACAGATTTAGTTTCGGTTCCAAAACTAGTACCATCAGTCCAGCAACCACCCTCCATTAAACTTAAGCCCCTGCTCGAACATTTGAAGTATGCATTCTTGGAGGAGGATGAGATGCTCCCGGTGATAGTGGCCAAACACCTCCAACCTGAGCATGAAACCAGATTATTAGAAGTTTTGAAGCAACACAAAAGGGCAATTGGTTGGATACTTGCAGACATCCCTGGTATTAACCCCTCCACATGCATGCACAGGATATTACTTGAGGAAGAAACTAAACCAGAGAGACAACCCTAGAGGAGACTGAATCCTCTCATTCTAGATGTGGTGAAAAAAGAGGTGACCAAGCTACTGCAGGCTGGCATTATCTATCCCATCTCTGACAACAAGTGGGTGAGCCCGGTGCAAGTAGTTCCAAAGAAATACGGGGTGACTGTCGTGGCCAACCAGAAGAATGAACTCATTCCAACCCGAGTGTAGAATAGTTGGAGAGTCTGCATTGACTATAGACGTCTCAACCAAGCCACTCGGAAAGATCATTACCCCCTTCCGTGCATTGATCAGATGTTAGAACAGTTGGCTGGTAAGTCCCATTACTGCTTTTTGGATGGCTACACTGGATACTTCCAAATCCACATTGCACCAAAGGATCGGGAGAAGACCATATTTACTTGTCCCTTCGGCACCTTTGCTTACAGAAGGATGCCTTTCGGCCTCTGCAATGCCCCTGGTACCTTCTAGTGGTGCATGGTGAGCATATTTTCTGATTTCTTTGAGGAGTGCATGGAGGTATTTATGGATGACTTCACTGTTTATGGTTCTTCTTTTGATTCATGTTTAGCTAGCCTATCTAGAGTGCTGCAAAGATGCATTGAGACTATCCTTGTGCTAAATTTTGAGAAATGTCATTTTATGGTATAACAGGGTATAGTTTTAGGCCATGTAGTATCCAGTAAGGGCATTGAGGTAGATCCTGCCAAGATTGATGTAATTACTTGTTTATCTTACACCACATGCGTGCGGGAAATGCGTTCTTTTCTTGGTCATGCAGATTTCTACTGGCGCTTCATTGCCGACTTCAGCAAGATTGCCCTTCCACTTTCCCACTTACTGCATAAAGATGTAGAGTTTAATTTTGATGACAAGTGCAAGGCAGCTTTCAACCACTTGAAGCAGGCTTTGACCAGTACCCCCATCATCCAGCCACCTGATTGGACATTGCCATTTGAGTTAATGTGTGATGCTTTTAACTATGCAGTAGGAGCAGTCTTGGCACAGAGAGTGGGGAGAGTTTCTCATGTGATATACTATGCTTCCAAAACTCTGGATGCTGCTCAGGCCAACTATACTACAACCGAAAAACAGCTTTTAGCCATTGTTTTTGCTTTGGATAAGTTTATATCATATTTGCTTGGCTCTAAGGTTGCTGTGTTTACTGATCATGCAACTCTTAAGTTTCTTTTGAAGAAGCCAGAGGCAAAGCCCCGACTAATAAGGTGGATGCTACTGATCCAAGAGTTTCATATAGAGATCATTGACAAGAGTGGAGCAGAAAATCTAGTAGCAGATCACTTGAGTCGCATTGAAAGGGCTTCAGATCCCTTCCCTGTACAGGACTCCTTCCTAGATGAGCAGCTCCTGCAGCTGCAAGGTAAGAACACCTCCCCTTGGTTTGCAAATATGGTTAATTTTTTAGTTGCTGGTGTTCTTCCTGCATATTTTACTAGAGCTCAATCTAATAAATTGAAAAGTGAGTCTAAGTACTATGTATGGGATGATCCTTATCTGTGGAAGCTTTGTAGTGACCAGATTATTAGAAGATGTGTCTCTGATCACGAGTTTCATTCTATTCTTAGCTTGTCATACATTTGCATGTGGTGGGCACTTTGGCTCCCAACGTACAGCTAGGAAGGTTTTGGACTACGGATTGTATTGGCCTACCCTATTTCATGATGCATATCTGTTTTGTAAGTCTTGTGAACGATTGCCGAGAGAACAGGGACAATTTCACACGGGGAATGAGATGCCTCGTGACCTATCTTTGTCTTGTGAGATCTTTGAAGTTTGGGGTATTGATTTCATGGGCCATTTCCCTGTTTCCTTTTGTTTTATTTATATTTTGTTGGTTGTTGATTATGTATCTAAATGGGTGGAGGCAAAAGCCACTCACATTGATGATTCCAAAGTTGTTGTGGACTTTGTTAGATCACAGATTTTCTGCAGGTTTGGAATCCCGAGGGCCATTATCAGTGATTAGGGTTCACACTTTTGTAAACGGAGAATAGAGGCTTTGATGAGAAAATACAGTGTCTTGCACAAGGTTTCTATACCATATCACCCCCAGACAAACGGGCAAGCCGAGGTCACAAACCAAGAGATCAAGCACATACTTGAGAAGACAGTCCAACCTAATAGGAAGGACTGGAGCCTGAGACTTGAGGATGCTCTGTGGGCTTACCGAACTGCCTACAAGACACCGATAGGGATGTCCCCATATTGGATTGTCTTTGGGAAGGCGTGCCACCTTCCGGTGGAAATTGAGCATAAATCCTATTGGGCGGTGAAACAGTGTAACCTTGACTTGAGTCAAGCCGGATCTCAAAGGAAGCTCCAACTTCAGGAACTTGAGGAGCTTCGATTAGAGGCATATGAGAACTCCCGGATCTACAAGGAGAAGACTAAACTCCTTCATGATAAGATGTTGGTGCGAAAAGAGTTCACCATTGGTCAAAAAGTCCTTCTCTACAACTCTCGCCTCAAACTTATGCCTGGTAAGCTTCGTTCTAGGTGGCTTGGTCCTTTCATTGTTATTAATGTTTTTCCTCATGGTGCAGTAGAAATTAAGAGTGAAGCCACCAACAAAGTGTTCAAAGTTAATGGTCATCGCCTCAAGAATTTTTATGAAGGAGCTCAAGAGAACCTCGTAGAGGAAGTTCAACTGCAGGCGGCCATCTACCATGATTGATCACTACTTTTTTGAAAAAAAGAAGAAGAAGAAGAAGTCACGTTTAAGGTCAATGGCCAGAAATTGAATCATTACTGGGGAGGACCCATCGATTGTGCAAAATATTCAATCACGCTAGCTGATTACATTAAAAGTAGCGCTTCTTGGGAGGCAACCCAAAGTTTTCTAACTTTTTCTTTTTTTCAAACTTTGACTTATTTGCTATCACAGGAATCGAGACAGAAAAAAACGGTGCCAAGTGAGAAAATCTATCAAAGTTTGATTTTTCTGTCTTTATTTTGTTTGTTTTTCTTTGACAGATTTTTTCACCAGTTAAATGGCGGATAACGGTACTCCGTGAAAATATTTTTCGGTTCTTTCAGTTACCCACAAACACTGAAATCTGTATATAATTTTACTCAATTTGACATTTCTCTCTTTCTTCTTTCTTTCAAAATGGATAATCAGCTTTTTAACCTCCGCAAGCAATTCCCTTCTCTCCCTCAAAATGCTTTAACTAACATTTATTGTGCAAGGTTTGAGAGATTAAGGATGCTTATGCACAAAGGCATCCCTGCGGATATACGCTGGTTGATCGAAGCAAAGGTCCGAATCACAGGGGAATTTTCTGACGCTCTTGTTTCATATATGCTAGGGCTAGGCAAAAGTTCATATGCAAAGAAAAGAAAAGCAAAAAGGTTACGTGTCTGCTTTAAATGTGCAAGATGGACATGTAACACAAAATGCAGATCAATTGGAATGGCGTCCATAAATCGACTTGATAAAATTCACTTCATTAAGGATGGCATGAGTAAGGAGTCTTTAGATAACATTCTATTGACTCTTGAGACGCATCCTAGTGGAGATATGCAGAGAGTACTTCTCGATTTATGGCCAATATTCCAAGATGAACATGAGCGTTATAGTTTCGGGAATCTGACTCAAAAAGACCCTGTTTGCCAATTTTTAAGAAAATTAGATGGGAAACCGTCCATCCGCCCATAAAGAGCATTCAAGCCGTTACTGGACGTAAAACCAGAGGAAAATGTGAGCCATAATCACATCTCCTGTAAGTATTATTTTTTATTTTTCCTTTTTCTTCTTGCTTATTAAAAAAAATTCAAAAAAATAATAAATTTAAAAAAATATAAAAATATAAAAAAAATATAAAAATTTAGCCGTACTTTTTTGAAATATGCGTTGCGTATTTTCAAACTTCTTCTGACACATATAGATTGGTCTTTTATCATTGTCATATAGCTATTATTATTGCTTTGCTTCTTTTCAAACTTGCCTGACACACAAATCTACCCCTCCTTTATAGGTGTAATTATTACATTTGAGTTTTGATTCTTTAAATAATGCACTTTGCTCTCTTCATATCATTGATAAGGTGAGAGTACAAAAAAAAAATGGAAGTCACTTGAGTTCGTCGGATCAAGAGTGTTTGTGTCTTTTGTGGATCTAATCCTGGGAAGGATAAAGAGTTTGTAAATATTGCACACCATCTTGGTCGAGTGCTAGCTGAGAGAGAAATCCATTTAGTTTACGGAGGAGGTAGTCTTGGGTTAATGGGTTGTGTAGCAACTGCTGCACATTTAGGAGGTGGCAAAGTCCTTGGTGTCATTCCTAGTCCTTTAGCTATTGGCAATCCCACTGGAAAAACAGTAGGTCAAGAAGTAATGGTATCTTGCATGCACCAACGCATGAACATTATGATAGCCAATGCTGATGCCTTTATTGCCCTACCTGGTGGTTTTGGAACTTTGGAAGAGCTCTTCCAAATTACATCCTGGTCACAACTGAACTTTCACCAAAAACCCATAGGTATTTTAAATATTAATGATTTTTATGACAGTTTGTTTTGTTTTCTTAATCATGCTGTAGAACAAAGGTTCATCTCACAAGCCACACGTCAAATTCTTGTAACCGCTGCAACCCCTGAACAATTGCTTGATCAACTACATGAATTTGTCCCCCAACGTCATCCAGCAATCACTCCACTGAATTGGGAACAAGGCAGCAGCAGCAAAAAGCAAAAACTTGATTTGACTTTGTCCTTGTGAATTTTTGTTTTCTCTTATGGTTTTAGTTTTTTGTAATTTTTTTTTCTTATTTCAGGCCCGATTTGCAATTTTCTGGTAAGACCTTCTACACTCTACCTATCTTTATTTTGACATTGGAGACAATGTCTTAAATTAGTTAGGGGGAGGGATAGTTGATAACACGATGTACATAGTTTAGTTAAAAAAAAAAAAACTAACCAGCTAATCTTTATTGTTACTAGATTATTAGATGTATGATGGCAGAGTAAGGAGTAATTTTGCTCTTGAGACGCATTTAACTTGCATTTCATAGTATGACTTAAATTATTTTGATCTTGCATATTAAAAATAAAAATTATTTTGATCTTTTCAATTAATTTTAATGCAAGCATGTGCTGAATCTGAGCTTAATTGATAACAAAAGTATGCAAAATAGTTTATAGTTGAATCATTTTCATGATATACATGTGTATATGACAGTGGATATTAGGAAGAAAGCATGGTTGAATTAAGTGAATGTTCTATACCTTTGTGAGTTTTAGGCTTTTCCAAGTTTGATACTTACACTTGGTTTATTTTCTTTTATGAGTGATGTCAATTATGAATTTATTTTCTAGAACTTGCATTGAATCGATTTGAGATTACATTGGTCTGTATATTGCATGAAAATGACAGAGGCATTTTTTCTTGACTTAGCTGCTTTGGCCAAATAAACCTACCTTGCATTTATCCAAATATTAACTCCCTCTGAGCCTATTTGCCCATTCTTTGTTCTTAGCTCATTACAAGCTTTGAGTGAAAAACCATGTTTTACCTTACCTTAGGGAATGGGAGAGCATTGATTTTCTTATTGGAGGAGTTCTTTTGCTTGCAATGATTTAAGTGTGGGGGAATTGATGTGTTGATACAAAATGCTTGGTACCAAAAAAAAAACAAAACAAACAAAACAAACAAAACAAAAAAAAAGAAGAAAAAGAAAAGAATAGAAAAAGGAAGAAATGTGTGAAGAGAATGAGCATTTTATGGTTTTGGGTAAAAATTTTATGCTTTCCTCAATGCTCTTTTATTCTCTTTGGTTTTAACTTGCTACTATCCATATTGTTCCCTTCCTTCACCTTATAAGTTCCATTACAACCTTTTTGAAAGACCTCTTGATTTTTGCAATTTATTTGATCTAAGTAATGGAGAATTGATGTATATGCAAGCCTATGATAAAATACTTTCATAATTTGACTGAGTTGAGCGTAAACAATTAACCTAAACACCTTGTGTGATTTGAGTGTCACTTGTGAAGAATTTTACTCAATCTGAACATGCCTATTTCTGATTAAAGCATGATTATGCTATACTTTATTCTCAATTGGTTTGATTCAACTATTATTTGTTAAGCATACTTAACTTATTAATTATGGTTCATATTTGATACAATGCTTGTATTTAAAAATTAGTTAAATTGAAAAAATAAAGTATTACATGTTTGTGGGTATCATCCTGGTAAACCCTCACGAGACTATAACTTGTCCACTAGGGACACCTAGGGGTTTAAAGGCTTGTGGCATATGCTAAGTGCCATCGTGTTTTCCTACGAAAATGGATTAGATTAGGTATAATCAGTTTTTACGCTTTTAGTTTAATAATATGATGTTTCTTGTTTTTCTTTAGTTTTGTTCTTATGTGTTTTGCCCAGGAGTGGAAAAGCTTAAGTGTAGGGGAATTTGATCAATCAATTTGAGACACTTATGTTAGCTTTGTATTAGGCTTTATTAGATGTTTATTGTGCCCAATATTAGTATTTTAGATGAGTTTAATGTTGTTGGGCTTCATTGGGCTTTAATGCAAATATTGAATAATTTTCGAATTTTGATGCATTTTGACCTTTCTTCCTTGGTTAGGCCATAACTTGGGACTCAGTGATCCATTTGAGGTGATCTTGGTGTCTTTGGAAAGCTAAGACAATGCTCTATTAAGAGCTGGATCGGACATCTAATGGTCCAAAATATCCCTATAATGCAGAGTGAGTTTGTTGTCATGAAAATCTAGGCAGTGTGCACATATTGGACTACATAGTGAGTTATAGGCCTCCTCTTGGGTTGAAACTTGGCCATTGGAAAGATAAGACCCATATCTCCAACTTCACTGAAGACCATTTAGTCAATAGATGTCATTTTAGGCATGATTATGAAGCTACAAGTTGGTTTGAATTTGGAAACATGTTCTGCCAACCTAACTTGAGGTAGGTTCAGTGTTTTTGGCATATCTGGAGTTCTAAACGTCCAAATGGCATCATTCCAATTGCAAAATTTCAAGGAGACAACTGGCTACAACTTTCATGACCTCCAAGCCAAAATGCACCGTCTAGATCATGAAAATCAAGCCAGAAGTCGGATAAGAGTTGTTGACTAAAAGCCACAAACCATACACCAACCCACCTACCATGCACCAACCCACCAACCATGCATCAAGTTTCCATATTTGACAATTTCCATATTTTTATAGGTTGTATTCAGATTATGTACATGTACAAATTGGCTTCTAGGATTAGTATAAATAGAGTCAATCTCTTTGTATTATCATCATTCAATTTTAAGTAAGTTTGAAGAAAGTTTGAGTATTTGTGAGAGTTTTCTTTCCATCCATGGAAGGCTAGGCTCTCATAATCAATCCAAGGGATTAGCCATCTTGATGTTTAATTTGGAGATCTTGTTTCGCTTGTTCATATTGCTTAATTGTTATTCAAGTTTCTCTTCTTCCTCTTTTGATTTTTATCTAGATTAAATTGCTTAATTTGATTTAGATGTTGATGTGATAATAGCTTTATTATAATGTATTCAAAGAGGATCACAAAGATTAAACAATATATTAAAGTTTTTTGATAGATTGTTTAGTTTGATCAAATTCTAGATTTTAAGTTAATCTATGTTAGATGGTGCTTACTTTATCTAACCTTGGTTAATCAAATCCTAGATGCTTATCTAGTAGAGAATTCTTGGATCATGTTAAGGCTTCTTGATGTGATCTAAGGCCAAGAACATGGTTAGCAATTAAGTGAATTCCTTGTGATTAATGATGAGTTAAACTCAAGATCGGTAAATTTCCTTGGATTGGTTGTTTCTTTAGATTTGTTTACAACTTTAAGTCTCATACTTTTATTAATCTTGTTAATCAACAACAAAACCCCCCTTTTCTAATTATCTTGATCTAATTAAATCTTTGTTTTTAGATCCTTGAAAGACGATTCGGGTCATTCTCTATACTACAAATTAGTTTGTGAACCGGTTATTTTATTATTTGATAGGTCTCGACAACCTCTTGTCAATGCGTCCATTATTTATCTGCGTCCAATATGATTGGTATGTTGTATATGTTTTGCGTCCAATATTTGTTGAGTTCATCTGTTGACTATTATCATTCATTTTTATTGTGGAATATTGTTGAAACTTAATCATTATTCCTACGCTGAGTCAATTTTTGAAAGGTCACAGAAGCTACTTTTTACTACGAATGTGATAGTTACTTTAAATGCACTTATTGTGGTGACGGTTGAAAAAAAAAATTTGAACTTCGTTTAAATTTGTAAAACGTTTGATAGTTCCTCTTAAAAGTCTTTTCCTCTCAAGACTCTGTTTTTACAAATCTCTATAAATGTCTCATTTCATTTCAAGATGATATTTTTACGCTACCTAAAATTTTCAAAGAACTCTTCTCTTGAAAACTCTTTGTTCTCAAACCTCTTCCTTTCTAAAACCCTAAAATCCCTTGAGAAATGGCCGAAAGAAAGAAGCTCATGTTAGATGAAGCTGAAGTAGTTGTGGAATACCAGTTTCAGACATCACTATTGGATGAGTGTGGAATAGAGATTGCTGATAACCTACAAGGAGCAGGATGGGAAAACTGCTTCAAGGAAGCAGTAGGCGTTCACCCCAAGCTTGTTTGCGAGTTTTGGCAAAGTGCAGTAGTCTCTGAGACAACTGTTAAGGGAAAAGTACTGGGGAAGGAAGTGATTGTCTCAGAGGTCACTATTTCAGATGTAACTCAGTTCTGCTTGGAAGGAGCCAAGCACACTAAGGATTGGACAAAGGACATTTGAGGCATTGACATTGTTCTTGAAATCCTTCTTAAGGATCCAACCCAAGTAACCAAGAAGATTGTTGCTTCACAAATGCATGACAAGACCAGAGTTCTTCTCCAGCTGCTGAATAAGGTGATACTTCACAAAGCTTGGTCAAAGGACTCAGTCTCCAGTACACATGTATTCTGCTTGTGTCGCCTGATGTTGTGCCAGCAGATTAACCTCCCTCATCTTCTATTTAAACACTTCAAGAAGAGTGTTCAAGGAAAGGGAAAGAAAACCACCATCTCCTATGATCCTGACAAAGATCTTCATAGAGCAAGGGGTCTTCAGCCAGTTTGGAGCCCTAAGTGACGAAGAAAAATTGAAGACTTTTGGACGAATCCAAGTACAACAAGTTTTTGGACGGAGTAATCTGATGAAGATGAATATCCAATTCGTCCAAAATATTGTTGGACGAAAAGATAGCCCAAAGCCTTTGGTTATTGAAGTTGAGCCTTCACAAAAGAACAAGGCATTATCCACACAAGCTCCTCCCAAAAGAAGAGTGGTGATGCACAATGATTCAGATGATGACCAACCCATTGCAAAGAGAATAAGGGTTGCACCCAAGATCACCATTCCTACAAGAACCCAGACGAAGCTCACTTTAAAGAAGAATATCTTCCACCCGCTTGCGTCCATTCCCAAGGTAACCATCATTTTGTCCCTTAATTTCTTCTCACCCTGAACCACAAATCCCCTTCCTAACATCTCACACACATTCCTCACCACCAAACTCTCCTCAAACACATATCATATCATTCCATACTCCCTCACCTTCACCCATACCAAACTCCATCTTCACCTCACCAAGTTTTAGAATCTTCATTGTGGGAGTAATAGCCCATATCATTCCCCGTTGGGAAACAAAGGCATTATCCCTTTCTCTCACTGCAAAAAGGTCAAGATGTTATGATGGCACTACTGCAAAGGTTCATATCTTCCCACAGCAACTCAAGTTCAAGCCAGTGACTTTGGAAGAAATGGATCTTTTTACAAATCCGTATGACACAATATTTGTCAGTGTCATTAAGGAAAGCTTATTTGTCAAGGATCTTCACTTTGTACCTCATTCTCTGTTTATCACTTCTGCCACCTCCATCAAGATTCAGCCTGACAGAATTTGTCCAAGATTGCCAATGGTAGATTTGAACAAAAATAAGGATCCCAAGAAGATGAGGAATCAATCTTCTCTTGTCAAAGCTATGTCTCAGGATCTCTGCCTTCTAATAATCTGGGTAAACGATATCCTTGGGATATAATGTTTGGATATCGAAGAGATCCCATCCCTTGGAATTTTGACTTACCAACATCAGTGGACGAAAAAGAAGAAGTTGATAGGGCTGAGGTAGAAGAAATAAACAATCAAGAACCCTCAGTAGTTGCCCCGATCTCTATTGTTCCTCCTACACCACAAACTGAGTTATCCATTGCAGTTGTGAGAACTGAATTGGAGGCATCCTCTGAGAATCTATACCTGCTGGTCCACACCCTCAAGTGCCCCCATAATTTCAAGCCTATGTCTCCTCCCAAATTGAAGGGGTGTATAAACGTTTTGAAAATCTCCTCAGATCCTTCTTTCATCAAGGGCCTCCTCCTCCTCCTCCACCTTCTTAGCCTACAAATTCTTTGTATAAAAATTTTTTTACAACATTCTTGTTTCAGTTTTCTTTACTTCAATTTCTTTATTTTTTTTAATTTTTTACTGACAATGGTGGTATTTCTCACTTTTTATTTGATGACAAAAGGGGGAGAATTGGGAATTTGATTGATAATGTTACGTATATGATAATTTTGTTTCAATAAAATGAGGTATTCTATTAGGATAATGTTGTTTCAATAAAATGAGGTATTCTATCAGTGTTGCTTACTCTGTTAACCATTACTTATGCTGATGACTATTTACTTTAATTATGTTAATGCTCTGATATTTGTTACTCTGATATTTAAATAGATCAAAGATTTATGTACCATGATATTTGAAATTGCTCTTGCTCTGATAACTAATCCAGAATCAATAAAGGAGTGCATGTTCTAATATTTAGCATTTTCCCATCCTTTAATATTATGTTCTTTATAAAAGTTAAAACTTAGTCCTGTTACTCCTTCAAGTACATAACTCTGAAATATAAGAAATAGACTTTACATCCAACATTCTGTTAAACAACAATAAATGAACACAACTGGTTTGAAAAAAAAAATTTCTTAAGTTATACATGCGTCCAATAGACTCTACGTCCATGCCTTTACTATGCATATTCCTAGGGGGAGTCAGTGTTATTCTCTCTGAAAAGTTTTTTTCTGTTCAATCAAATTTAATAATATTTGTTATCATCAAAAAGGGGGAGATCGTTGGAACCAAAGATGTATTAAGAAATTAATATTGGAACCAAAGTAGATCAAAGATTTAAACCCCTCAAAGTTTTGAAGATAACAAAGGTATTAAATTGGAATGAAAAAGTAATATTTCAACATAACCAATCTGTACCATGAAAATTGCTAATCCAATAGTGTTTAACTTACATATTCTATGTTGATTATATTCTGATTAGGAAGCATGGTTTTAACTTTATGATATTTTAATTGTGCGTCCAATTGGCTCTATTTATAACTGAAAAGGAATTTTTTGTGTGCATCCAATATACTCTGAACTGCTTTATTATATTATATTGGTTCGTCCAAAGATTTTCTTAAGCTCATTTTCAAACATTCGTCCAAAGCCTCAAATTAAATACAAGAATTGTTCATCATAAAATGCTGAAGAGACCTCTGATAAAGTGCGAAGCAAAACGAAGTCAAAGTATGCTGATGCTGACACACCTAAACATTTGTACAAGTTCAGCAACTAAGATATCTCTGTTCACTCAGAAGATTTAGTACAAGACTTTGATGATTTTAGCAACAATGATAATCAAGCTCACTTCTTAAGAGAATATAAACATGTTATCAGTGTTTTGCATTTAATGCAACTCAGAACGGGAACATTTAGTATCGTTGGATGAATAGCTCGTGAAGACAAGATCAAAGCTCTGAAGCATATAAATACAAGGTGTCGTCAAAGATGAAAAAATATATAGACAAGAAACACAAGCATATTCTAGCTTTTGAGAATTCATTCTTACATTTTCTTATTCTTTGTATAAAGATATTCTAGAGACACTGAGTCTCATAGTTCTGACTCTCACTTATTGTGAGTTATTTGTTAAGTGTTTTCAAATGCTACTCTTTTATTCTGTATTTACCTAAAAAGGTGTAGAATACTTGTTACCTGAAGAGGTGGAGAATACTTGTAATCTTGAAAAGATTAGTGGAAAATCCTTCTCATCGTAAGGACTGGACGTAACTCTTGGGTTATAAGAGTGAACCAGTATAATTAGGCTATGTGATTCTCTCTTTCCTTCATCTTGCTTTAATCTTTCTTGTGCTAACAATTGAGGATTGCTATTGTTGTTTCTAACACTTGTTTACTGAGGATTTAGAGAAATTTTCTTGTGTCAAAGAGATTTTACTTAAACAAGTTCTCTAAGTCCAAAGTCCTTTTCAAACAGTTTTAGCGTCCAACGTTTATTTGCAAAGTTGCTTTCACGAAAAGTTTTCCAAGTATTAATAACACAATTCAACCCCCCTTCTTGTATTATATTTATTCATTTCAATTAGCCATAGTTAAGTTCCTTATCCTTGTTTTTCCTTAGTCAAGGTGGATATTAGCTTCCTTCTTCTCATGGGACGGTGTTGTCTAAGCTTCCAGCAGCTAGTTTCATGCATTATCCTTGCACTTAGCAAGTCTTAGTCTTTCTTTAATATTTGTTTTTGGTCTAAGTGATGTGTGAGTAAAATGCACACATCTAGTGCTTGATTTGATATGGATTTGAACCGATTTTGATTGAATTCTTCCCCTCTTCACTATATTTTACATACTTTTACACTTTGATTCCTTTCCTCTCATTCCTGGTGTTTTGAGGTACTTAATGGACATTTCGGACCCATTCCTTGGAGGATCCACAAGCTTGTTCAAAGATTGTTGCTGAATCCCGAAGTTTTCCGACCCCTTGGCAATAAAATGGTCATATCTTGAGCTAGAAAAGTGATATTGAAGTTATTTTTATTGATTTGGAAAGCTAAGAGACAAAGCTACAACTTTCCTATTGGGCACATCTTCTAATTCGAACTCCAGAGCATCACACGGCCATGGTCGTGCCATGTGAAATCACACGGCCTAGCCCGTGCTGTGGTGTGAATTGTGCAAAAACTAGACCTCTTAGGCTTGGGCTGCACGAAATAGAATGAGAGAGAGTCCTCCACCCATAAGGAAACCCAAAAAGGAGGCAAGACATATAAAATCAAAGAATAGAAACCCTAAAGAGGGAGAAGATCAAGGATTGAAGATCAAAAAGTGAAAGATTGAAGAGAATAATATCATTCTTGAAGAGATTAGGTAACCCTCTCATCCTTACCTCTATTTCTTTGTGATGTCTTTTGTTTCATCAATTATCATGTACTTTCTTGTAAACATGAGAGGCTAGGTCTCTTATCTAGGATAGGGATGTAACTCTTCTATGGTTATATGACAAGGTTTTGAACCTCTTTTAGTTAATGGAAGATGGATGTTTTGATTTAATTCTAGTGTTCTTAATGCTTGCCATATGTTGGTACCCATAAATGTATAATATAAGATAATTAAATGAAGAATCAAGAAAAGAAGTTTGTTATCTAAAAATCTAGAATTTGAACTTAGGTTTTATGACCACAAAAGTAGGCATAATCCTCTGAGGATCAACTAAACTTCATAGAACTTAATGGGTTTCAATTAACTTAGTACCATGAAAATAGGTATTACTTTAATTCTAGCACGCTTCTTGTAACTCGAGAGAGAGCATCAAACAAAACAGGAAGATTCACCATCAAAATATAATCGAACCATTAACGAGAATGTTCTAAGCCTTTGTCATAGAAAGAAGTTGTAGTGAGTCCTGAATCCTAGAGTTTCAATCCATTGGTATTCCATTATTATTATTTGTAACAGCCCGTGCTCCAGATTTTACAATTGTCCCCACACATCAATACGAGTCTTTTCAGCGTACTTATGTCCTCACTCGCACGCACCTTGAGAACTTCCCAGGGGGTCACCCATCCCAGGATTTCTCTAGTCCAAGCACGCTTAAACTTGGAGTTTTTAAGTTATAAACTCCCGAAAAAGAGATGCACCTTGTTGATATGGGTAGTACCTATCAAATCTTATATGAGCTTCCTTAATTGTACAGTCTCATACCTGCACAGTCTCAGAATTCCCCTCTGTTTCTGGTGTGGGCTTGGTTCATTCATGTCACCCCTCCGCTTAGAATCCTACTAGGAGCCGCTCATTGTCCGTGCCTCTTGCATCGGCGATCACTCCCTGCCCTCTTCAGCCCCGGGTATTACATGCCCACCAGCTTCCGCCTGGTTCGTCCCCGAACCACACACCGTATTAGCAGAGGTGCCAGCTCTGATACCATGTGTAACAGCCCGTGCTCTAGATTTGATGACTATCCCTACACATCAACACGAGTCTTTTCATGCATGCTTGTGTCCTCACCCACACGCACCCTGAGAACTTCCCAAGGAGTCACCCATCCCAGAATTTCTCTAGGCCAAGCACGCTTAACCTTGGAGTTTCTAAGTTATGGGCTCCCAAAAAGGATATTAACCTTGTTGAAATATGAGCTTCCTTAATTGTACAGTCTCATACCTGCACAGTCTCGGAATTCCCCTTTGTTTCTGGTGTGGGCTCAGTTCATTCATATCACCCCTCTGCCTAGAAGCTTGCCAAGAGCCGCTCATTATCTGTCTCTTACAACGGCGATCACTCCCCGCCCTCTTCAGCCCCAGGTATTACATTATTTGCTTAGTTTGATTTGCTTGCTATTTAGTTTCCATTTTATTACTTTAATCCATTGTCTAAATAATTGTAATCGTTGTAGTGTGGTATTCACACGATCCTCGTGGAAATGATATCTTTACTTCACTACTTGTATGACCTGTGCACTTGCGGTGAGCAACAAGTTTTTGGCACCGTTGCCAGGGATCGGTGTTGATATCACTACCATAAGCGATTTGATTAATCTAGACTTTTTTTATATTATTTTGTATATATTTGATTTTTACTTTCTTTGTATTTTTTTTCTTCGAGTACTTTCACATGTTCATGAGACTAGCTGGAATTGTTTGAGATGGATTACATTATGTACAAAGGAGGACACTTTAGTTCAGATTGTTATATGGGAAATTCTTACCCTCAATATCCCTCCATGGAACAAATGAACTTCGACAACAACTACTTCAATCCTCAAGGGAATCCATATTCTAGCACATACGACCAAGGTTGGAGGAATCACCTCAATTCTTTTTGGAAAAACCAGCATAATCAAGGCAACCAACCAAGCAATAGACCACCATCGGGATTCCATCAAAGAAGTTCCTATGATCCAGTAGCACATCTATCACAACCTCAAAAGCCCAACTCCAAATTAGAGATTATGATGGAAAGTTTCCTAGTTGTTATGCAACAACAAACGAACCTTATGAAATAAGCGGACTATGTGAAACATCAAGGTGAGGTTATAAAGAAACTTTCTTCTAAATTTAATCAACTTGCCACCCACTCCAAAATGCTTGAGAATCAATTTGCCCAACTAGCAAGTTTGTCTAGCAAAGATCCGGGAAGACTTCCTAGCCAACCCGAGCCAAATCCAAAAGAGCAAGCAAATATGGTTATCTTGCAAAGTGGTGAACAATTAGAAAATTAAAAAGTTGGAGACGAGCTTGGCACTGAATGAGAGATTGATGAGCAGCCACTAGATATTAATGAGAAGCTGGATACTAGATTGCTTCAATCAACCACATATCATTAAAGATGGTGGATAGATAGTTGAAAAATCCCATTGGGGTGTTGGAAAACGCTCCACCCAAGGTTGGACAGTCATATGTTCTAATCGATTTTGTAATAATCGAGATGGAGGTTGATACGCCACTCCAAGCTATATTGGGGAGACCAGTTTCGGCTACAGCTGGAGCCATGATCGATATGAAGAGAAGGAAGTTGACAATGGAGGTTATAGAAGATAAAATTGAGTTTCAACTAGATGATGCTTTCGATCCACTGCCTCCAGGGGTAGTATTCGACCCCTCTCCTCCCGAACGAGACAAGTACAAGCCTAAGAGGAAGTTTGACCATGGTCCCACAACCTTTCTCACCATTCGAAGATTGAATCCTTTTAAGAAGGGTGCTACTTACCACTTCCCCGATCCACCATGAACTATTAGGGTCAAGCTAATAACCTTAAATTAGCACTTCTTGGGAGGCAACCCAAGCTTTCTTTTCTTTTTATTTCGATATGCTTAATTTCATTTAGTTTTGCTTGGTTTTCTTTCTTTCTTTTTAATGTCTTTTGTTTTCTCACCACCAAGCTTCATTTTGACATTTAGGTCTTCTTGCAAATAAAGAAGGATGGCAACACATGCAAACATGTCTTCAAAGGAAACATACTTCAAAGGATAGTACACTTTGTTTTTACTCTTGACATCTTAACCCTCTTATGTTTGCTCATATTTGATTTGATGTTTTGAGTTTAATCATTGTTCATTGTTTGTATGTGTGCAAATTTCTATGTTTTTGAGTGATTATTACTTAGCTTGATGATATTGGGTGGTTTAAAAGTGTTTGAATCCTTGATCCCCATGACTTGGTTGAGTTTGACTATTATAGGCCTTTAAGAAAGCAAAACAAAGGAAAATCCAGGCATGGTCGTGTGAGTTCACATGGCCGTGTGTTCAAAACAGGGGACAAGACGGGCTAGGCCGTGTGAAATCACATGTTTGTGTAAGCCTTGACAGTAGAGAACACGGGCTAGGCAGTGTGAAATCACACGATCTTGTGGTAGTGTGCGACCCTAAATCCCTTTTAAAACCCTCAATTTCCTAAATCTTATCCTCTTATGCCTTGATGTGATGCTTGTTGACATTGAGGATAATGTCCATTTTAAGTTTGGGAGTGCGAATCTAGATTAGATAAGATTAGTTTACATAAGATTGGTCTTGTTATTTGAATTTATTTCTTTTTCTTAGGATAAGATTAGATAAGATTTGAGGACATTTTGCTTTCTTTAGTTTGTTTTTCATGAATCCATTAATTGAGTTTTTGTGTTCTTAGAGAATGTTTATGTACATGATTGTAGTATCCAAAGTACCCCACCAATTCCTAGAACAAGTCTTCTAAACCTATTGAGGCGAAATCCTAGTGTGCACTTGCAAAAATAAGATGATTAGGCATTCTTTCTTTTAACCCATTTAGACCTTAGACCAACCTTGATACACATATTTTTCCCCTAGCACCCACTTTGAAGCCTTCATACACTTAGCATTTTTTCTTTCATTTAACCCACACGCACCTTACCCATTAGCCTAAACACTTATACCTACCCTATATGAGATGGATTTTTGTGAGGAAGTGAGAGATTTGCTAAGGAATAAAATCAAAGCAAAAAGGGAAGAAAAGAAAAGTAAAAGCACTAAAGAATTGAAAAAGTAAGTCCACCCCGATTCGCAAAAAAATAAGTTTGGGGTGGAGGCAAGAAAGAAAACAAAAATCTCAAAGTAATGGTTCTCTTGCCAAAAAGAAAAGAAGAAAAGAGAGAAAAAGAAAAGTGCTAGTTTCAAAATAATTAAAAAAAAATGAAAGTTTCCCTATGTTTCAAACACGATTCATTGGTGTGTTTTGATCTTCTTTGCTTTATATCCTCTCATTTTTGTTTATCTTTTCATCCCTTTCTTTGCGATTAACCATAACCCTTAGCCTCATTACAAGCCTAGAAAGACCTTTGATCCTTTGCAAGTGTGTGCTACATTAGTGGAGATAGGAATAGTTGTCTTGCCTATGAGAGAATTTAAATTCATAGTGGTATTAGAACTACTTTGTGTGCATAAACTCATCAGAGAGCTATTAATTCATGAGATTGGTTTGTGAATGCATGCTTGAGATAAGTGACTTTTCTTTGCTTGGACATGGGTGCCTGAGTGAACTTTTAACTTCTTCAGCACTTTAATGAGTTCTTCATGGATTGATTCTTAAGAGGTTTTTCTTCAGAAGTCTTGAATTACAATTCTCGTTATTTTCATAATGCAATATCTCCCATCTATGTTGTTTATTGCTTAAGGACAAGCAATGGTTTAAGTTTGGGGGTATTTGGTATGTGAGTAAAATGCACGCACCTAGTGCTTGATTTAATATGAATTTGGACCGGTTTTGATTGAATCCTTCCCCTTTTTGCTATATTTTACATATTTTTACACTTTGACTCATTTCCTCACATTCTTGGTGTTTTTAGGTACTTAGTAGACATTTTAGACCCATTTCTTCGAGCATCGACAAGTTAGTTCAAAGATTGTTGCTGAATCCCGAAGTTCTCCGACCCCCTGATAGTAAAATGGTCATATCTTGAGCTAGAAAAGTGATATTGAAGTGATTTTTATTGCGTTGGAAAGATAAGAGACAAAGCTACAACTTTCCTGTTTGGCACATCTTCTAATTCGAACTCCAAAGCATCACACAGCCATGGCCGTGCCATGTGAAATCACATGGCCTAGCCCGTGCTGTGATACGAATTGTGCAAAAACTGGACCTCTTGTGTAACGTCCCTAAATTTCATATGTTATGACTTAGTTAAATTCTTTGAATGAGTTGTAAATTCTGTTACAGAAATGGTGATAGATTCTGGTTATACCGGGGAACTCGGTAAAACCTAAAGAAGAAATAGGTGAAATCTAAACTTTCATATTTACTCTGGTCAAGTTAGGACCTACTGGTAAATTTAATTTTCTTCAGGACCTATTGGGAATTCTTAGAGATCACAAGGGTATTTTAGTCTTTTAATACCCTCAGTGGCAATTTAGTATTTTTTCACTTAAGTGGGGGGTAAAGTTGACAATGCAACTTCACCCCCTTGTGGTTAAGAGGACCGGCCAACCTAGGGAGAGCCAAAGGGCTCATCTTCTCCAAATTTCTAAGTTCTCCATAGCTAAGCTTGTTTCAAGAGTTCAAGGTCCAAAAGTAAGTATTTTTATGCATCTTTTGGCTTAGGTTATTTGATGGTTATTGATCATTATGATCTCTTCTTCAATCCTATGGTATTAGTTTTCTTGAGAAACTCATTTTCATCTCTAAGAATCAAGAACACCCATGTCTAAAAGTTGGTTGTTTTGATTGAGTGTTTTGAAGGAAGTTGAAAGGAAGGTTGCCTTGACTACCAATCCCATCTTGGAATCAAGTTTGGAGCACTTTAATGTGAGTGTGGATTTACTTGTGTTATTGTATGATGTTCTTAGAGTGAAAGTGTATGATATAGGATTAAGCTTGAATCTAGGGTTTTTCACCTATGCTTAAGGTTGATGTGTTTTGTTACATGTTTTTAAGGATTTAGGTATATGAAAGTGAATGATATGGTTAGTGTATTTTGATGGATTTGAGGACATGATCCCATAGGGAAAATTAGGGTTTTGGTTTGAAGTTGGGCGTGGCACTATTCCTGCCCAGATTCCAAACCACGGCCGTGGCCACCACCACGGGCTGGCCGTGGTTCTCTCTGGAAATGGAATTGTGGTGTCTCGTGGCCAACCACGGTCGTGGCCACCACCACGGGCTGGACGTGGTTGTCTCTGGAAAATATAATGTTGAGTGCTGATGCCAGACCACGGGCGTGGCAGCCACCACACCCTGGCCGTGATCCAGACCACGGGCGTGGTGCCAACCAGGGGCAAACCGTGGTTGTCTCTGTTTCCAATTTGTTAAGTTTCTGTTTTCCTAAACCGTGGCCGTGGTTACCACCACACCCTGACCGTGGTTGACTCTGTTGGTATTGTTGTGGTGCATATGTCTAGTGTCTTGATACCATATGCTATGTTTAGGATTGAGGATGACTTAGTACTATGATGAGATGTGTAACTAAGTATGAATGATTACTAAGTTGAGCATAATGGTTGTGTGTTGTATATACTTGAATTGGTTACATGTGATGTTATTATGATATTATGAATGAGCATGATATGAATATGAGAACATTGCATTGCATAACGAGGTGGCCTAACTGGAAAGGGGTTAGTGTACAAAATATGAGGGGTGCCTAGCTTACGGAGCTAGATGGAAATGAAATGGCATACTTATTTGCATTGCATTGCGAGGTGGCCTAACCGAAAGGGGTTAGTGTACAAAATATGAGGGGTGCCTAGCTTACGGAGCTAGAAGGAAACGAAATGGCATAAAACATTGCATATGCATATTGCGAGGGCCTAACCGAAAGGGGTTAGTGCACAACAAGAGGAGTGGAGAAAGAAAAAGTGTGAATAAAAGGTGTGAATATCATGTGCATTCATTCATTGCATTGGTTGGTTGGTGTTACTTGTATATAGTGAATTGTGTTATACTTGCTCTCTACTTACATTCATACTTTATCTGCAAGTTTATTCATATTCACTGGGAAGTTGTTCTCACCACCTCTTTCTCAAATTCGCAGGAACACCCCGGACCCTCTACGGGTTAAGTACGGAGGATTCTGTTGCTTTATTTTGAGACTTGTATTTTGGTGGAGTTAAGCTCCGTGATGTAACTATAATAGGATGTGTATTATATTACTCTGATGTAGATATGACAGGGAACTGAATACCACTATTGATGTTCTCAGTTCTGTATATGTTTAGTGTGCTCAGTCAGGATAGTGTCTAAAATACACTTGTATAACATTGCGTACTCTGATAATATTTTGGATGAGATTTGAGATCTCTTGATGATATATGTGTATGCGTATATATATATAATATATGCACTCTGGTTGGTTTGAAATGATTGTTGGAATCCGCTGCTTATCTTTATGTCGTGTGGTAATGTTCGAGAAACAAAGGAGACGCTGTCGAATTTTCTATATTCATATTCCACGTAAGACTTATGAGTTGGCAAATAACATAATAAATATTAGGTCTTACATCTTGGGCTTGGGCTGCACGAAATAGAATGAGAGAGAGTTCTCCACCCATGAGGAAACCCAAAAAGGAGGCAAAACATATAAAATCAAAGAACAGAAACCCTAAAGAGGGGGAAGATTAAGGATTGAAAATAGAAAAGTGAAAGATTGAAGAGAATAAGATCGTTTTTGAAGAGATTGGGGAACCCTCTCATCCTTACCTTTATTTATTTATGATGTCTTCTATTTCTTTAATTATCATGTGCTTTCTTGTAAACATGAGAGGCTAGGTCTCTTATCTAGGATAGGGATGTAACTCTTCTATGATTATATGACAAGGTTTTGAACCTCTTTTAGTTAATGGAAGATTGTTGTTTTGATTCAATTCTAGTGTTCTTAATGCTTTCCTTATGTTGGTACCCATAAATGCATGATCTAAGATAATTAAATAAAGAATCGAGAAAAGAAGTTTGTTATCTAAAAATCTAGAATTTGAACTTAGGTTTTATGACCACGAATGTAGGCATAATCCTTCAAGGATCAACTGAACTTCATAGAACTTTATGAGTTTCAATTAACTTACTACCATGAAAATAGGTATTACTTTAATTATAATGCATTTCTTGTAACTCGAGAGAGAGCATCAAACAAAATAGGAAGATTCACCTTCAAAACATAATTGAACCATTAACTAGAATGTTCTAAGCCTTTGTCATAGAAAGTAGTTGTAGTGAATCTTGAATCCTAGAGTTTCAGTCCATTGGTATTCCATTATTATTATTTGCTTAGTTTGATTTGATTGCAATTTAGTTTCCATTTTATTACTTTAATCCATTGCCTAGATAATTGTAATCGTTGTAGTGAGGTATTCACACGATACTCGTGGGAACAATATCTTAACTTTGCTACTTGTACGACCCATGCACTTGTGGTGAGCAACACTTAGTAGCAACAAGAGTTCTGCTTCTAGCTTTAGCTTCTTATTTCTTCCATTAGACCTAAAAGAGTTGAAGTTCAGTTGTCCAACCTCATTAGCACACTAAATTCCTACTTCAAATCTTAATCTATGATTAACTATCACTTGTACTACTAAATTAAAGTTCAACATTACTCTATGGATTTCCTTGAGGTCCTTATATAATCCAAAAGGCCTAATCCTAGTTTTTATAAAACCTAGAAACCAATTCCTTATAATAAAAACATACATGTCCTTCTCCTTTGCTATATTTCCTCATTTCTTATGTTGGGGTATGACATAGAGCCCAAGACTCCAGGCCGTGGATTCGATTACTTTGGGCCTGTACCCGAAAGGCCTATAGCTGATGAGAATCCAGAGGAGGACCCGCCTCTGTAGGTTTGACTATGGCTAGATAAGCATTAGTATAGATGTACAGTATATGTGTTTTTATTTCTTATCAGTGTTTATAGTTTTGTACTATGTATCAAATCATGTATAAAAAGTTAGTAATGAAAATTATGTAAATTACTTGTACCTTAGTATGAAGATGGTATTCTTATTATTATTCTGTTTGTATTATGTTGTTATTGAAAAGAAATTTTGAAACTCATATTTTTTATAACAAGAAATTAAGAAGAGACGTTAATTTGAAAATTAATTCTTCTTCAATGTGACCTCCAACCGAGGGTGTTACAAACACAAGGGACCACCACAAGTCAGAGGGACCACGTGTTTTGGACCATAAACAAAGCATTTAAACTAAAATGGACTTACCTTTCACCAGTTCACATACCCAATTTGCATTATCAATCGACCAATGGATGGAGGGTCTTCACCAACTTGGGATTCATGGGTCTTCAACTTCAACATTAAGATGAAGTTTGCAACTATTATGGGTTATCATATGAAAATGGAGGGAAGGAAAAGCAAAACAAAAATTGAGGATTTTCTAACCTAGTGCGGGCAACGTCGTCGTTTTGGGCTTTGGATATCAGCTCTCTTTAGGTGAGCTAGATCAAACGATCCAAGTGTGAAAAATGAGTTCCAAGTCAGCAAGTTAACATGCCATGTGGACACATCTGTTAAGAGAAACGGATATCAACTGACGTTGGGACTAACTTGAATAACAAAAACTTCATCTAGGGATTTCGACATTGATTTATTATTTTTAGGGACTAATATGTGATCAATCAATTTGAGACACTTATGTTAGCTTTGTATTAGGCTTCATTAGATGTTTATTGTGCCCAATATTAGTATTTTAGATGAGTTTAATGTTGTTGGGCTTCATTGGGTTTTAATGTAAATATTGGATAATTTTCGGATTTTGATGCATTTTGACCTTTCTTCCTTGGTTAGGCCATAACTTGGGACTCGGAGATCCAATTGAGGTGATCTTGGTGTCTTTGGAAAGCTAAGACAAGGATCTACAAGTTTCATGAGAACTCAAGAGCTGGATCGAACTTCTAAGGGCCCAAAATAGCCTTACAATACAGAGTGAGTTTGCTGTCACAGAACCATCTGGGCAATATGCACATATTGGACTATATAGTGGGTTATAGGCCTCCTCTTGGGCTGAAACTTGGTCATTTGAAAGATAAGACCCATATCTCCAACTTCACTGAAGACCATTTTGTCAATAGATGTCGTTTTAGGCATGCTTCTGAAGCTACAAGTTGGTCTGAATTTGGAAACACGTTCTTCCAACCTAACTTGAGGTATGTGCAGTGTTTTTGGCATTTCTAGAGTTCTAAAAGTCCAAATGACATGATTCAAATTGGAGATTTTCAAGCAGACAACTGGCTACAACTTTCGTGAAGACATCCAAGCCAAAATGCACCGTCTAGGTGATGAATTTGAAGCCATAAGTCGGATAAGAGTTGTTGACTAAAACCCACCAACCATACACCAACCCACCTACCATGCACCAACCCACAAACCATGCATCAAGCTTCCATATTTGACAATTTCCATATTTTTATAGGTTGTATTCAGATTATGTACATGTATAAATTGGCTTCTATGATTAGTATAAATAGAGCCAATCTCTTTGTATTATGGGGAATTCAATTTTTAAGTAAGTTTGAAGAAAGTTTGAGTATTTGTGAGAGTTTTCTTTCTCTTCTTCTCCATTCTCTTTAGAATTTCGTTTTTGTTCTTTTATTTCTGAGTTCTTCCTTCCCATCCATGGAAGGCTAGGCTCTCATAATCAATCCAAGGGATTAGCCATCTTGATGTTTAATTTGGAGATCTTGTTTCGCTTGTTCATATTGCTTAATTGTTATTCAAGTTTCTCTTCTTCCTCTTTTAATTTTGATCTAAATTGAATTGCTTAATTTGATTTGGATGTTTATGTGATAATAGCTTTATTATCATGTATTCAAGAGGATCACATAGAATAAACAATTTATTAAAGCTTTTTGATGGATTGTTTAGCTTGGTTAAATTCTTGATCTTAAGTTAATCTATGTTTGGATGGTGCTTACTTTATCTAACCTTGGTTAATTAAATCCTAGATGCTTATCTAGTAGAGGATTCTTGGATCATGTTGAGGCGTCTTGATATGATCTAAGGCCAAGAACACGGTTAGCAATTAAGTGAATTCCTTGTGATCAATGATGAGTTAAACTCAAGATCGGAAAATTTCCTTGGATTGGTTGCTTCTTTATATTTGTTTACAACTTTAATTCTTGTACTTTTGTCAATCTTGTTAATCATCATCAAAACCCCCTTTTAATTATCTTGATTTGATTAAATCTTTGTTCTTTTTGGATCCTTGAGAGACGATTCGGTTCATGCTCTATACTACAAATTAGTTTGCGAACCGGTAATTTTTATTATTTGACGGGGTCTCGACAACCTCTTGTCAAATTTGGCGCCGTTGCCGGGGATCCAAAGGCAACTATTTGATCATTTCATCTAACTCTAACAATTGTGTTTGTTTTGTTTTTGAAGCATTTTTAAGTGGAATCTGGCTGACATTGGGTAAAGGGCATTGTGTCAAGAATTTCGGTTCGGTAAAGTATCTCTGATTGACCTGAATTTTGGTACACTAATGGAAACCGTTATGTTGAGAAAGGCTCACTACATGTAGTGAGGTCACCCTTATTTTAGCCAAATTCCATCGTTTAGACCACTTTTTCAATTTTTTAAGAGTTTTTATTATTCTGTTAGATAGAATTTTTGTGTAGATTTCACTCTGTGGTAGTCCCATAATTTTTAAAAATCTATAGATATGTTTTCTGTAATTATTTTGTGTGTATATTTAGACTTGTTTTTGTGATTTTGTGTTTTTTGTGTTTGATCACTAATCTGATGGAGCATAGACTTGATGAGTTGGCTTATCTGGTGGGGCAGTTGACAGTGGAACAACATCAATTACATGTGCAAGAACCTGCAGGATTTTGTAGTATATGTTGTAGTTCTTATCATCCCACATATGCTTGCACTACATTACAAGATGATGGTTCTGTATTTCATAACCATTCTGTTGATGCAACAGGTGTATTTCTTGGTGAACCACAATACCCACAGCTTGGATATGATCCTTATTCTACCACATATAACCATGATTGGGGAGATCATCCTTGGTTCGAACCTTATGTTGAACCAATCAGTCTATACCAGCAACCTATTCTGCAACAGCAACAAGCCCCAATAAGCATGGAATCTGAGCCTACACTAGAGGATTTGGTGAAACAATTTGCTCAGAACAACATCCAATTCCAACAGAGAACAGAAGCTATAGTATAAAACGTGAAGACCCAAGTTGGTCAACTTACATCTTCATTGAGTCAGTTGAGCAAGCAACAGATGCATAAATCTGATTCTGCAAAACATGAGATCTTTGATGAGTAAAAACCTTTTGATGATTTGTGTGATGTATTTGCTAGTTTCTTGATTTTGATGATTCTCATTTGTTGTCTTGGTTGTGATGGTGATATGTTGTGTAATGCATGTGCTTGAGATTCTCGCCTTTTTGAGACATGATGAATCTTTTTCACAGATTATGCAACAATTCAATTCTGAAGTAGTGAAGCCAACAAAATTGGAGTCCATTGTGGCTAAAAACCTCCTCGATGAGGAGGAGAGGTTGCTACCTATTTTGAGGGAGAATCTGAGAGCATGCACACTTGCAGACATTCCAAGCATTAGCCCTTCCATTTGCATGCGTAGGATTTTACTTGAAGATGGAGCTAAACCAGTAAAGCGACCACGGAAGATACTGAACACTTTGATTTTGGATGTGGTGATCCATTACACTGGCTATGGTGTGGCTGCTGGAACTTTAATTCTTCTGCTATCCATAGAGAGTTTTCTTTCTACACATTTATTTCATTTTTCTAGTTGTTGTTTTCTTTTTGTTTTTACTGTTTTGCTATTGTTTTTAATATTGTTTCTGTTTTTATTTTACTGTTACAATTTACTCTTTTCTGTTGTTGTTGTTTCTGCTGTTTGTGTTGTCTGTTTCTATTTCTGCTTCTATTTTGATGTACTGCTGATGTTTGTCTTTTATTATTTTTTTTCTGTTTCTGTTTTTATTTTTTGTTTTGTCTGCTGTTTTTTATTTTCTGTTTTCTATATAAATCTTTGTTAAAAAAAAAAAAAAAGTCACGTTTAAGGTCAATGGCCAGAAATTGAATCATTACTGGGGAGGACCCATAGATCGTGCAAAATCTTCAATCACGCTGGCTGATGACATTAAAAGTAGCGCTTCTTGGGAGATGATTTTTCACCGGTTAAATAGCGAATAACGGTACTCCGTGAAAATCTTTTTCGGTCCCTTCAGTTACCCACAAACACTGAAATCTGTATATAATTTTACTATTTTTTTTTTCTCTTTATTCTTTCTTTCGTAATGGATAATCAGCTTGTTAATCTCCGCAAGCAATTCCCTTCTCTCCCTCAAAATGCTGTAACTAACATTTATTGTGCAAGGTTTGAGAGATTAAGGATGCTTATGCACAAAGGCATCCCTGCGGATATACGCTGGTTGATCGAAGCAAAGGTCCGACTCAGAGGTGAATTTTCTGACGCTCTTGTTTCATATATGCCAGGGCTAGGCAAAAGTTCATATGCCAAGAAAAGAAGAGCAAAAAGGTTACGGGTCTGCTATAAATGTGCAAGATGGACTTGTAACACAAAATGCAAATCAATTGGAATGACGTCTATAAACCGAGATGATAAAATTAACTTCATAAAGGATGGCATGAGTAAGGAGTCTTTAGATAACATTCTATTGACTCTTGAGACGCATCCTAGTGGAGATGTACAGAGAGTACTTCTCGATTTATGGCCAATATTCCAAGATGAACATGAGCAATATAGTCTCGGGAATCTGACTCAAAAAGACCCTGTTTGCCAATTTTTAAGAAAATTGGACGTGAAGCCGTCCATCAGCCCATAGAGAGTTTCAAGCCGTTACTGGACGTAAAACCAGAGGAAAATGTGAGCCACAATCACACCTCCTGTAAGTATTATTTTTTATTTTTTTTACTTTTCCTTTTTCTTCTTGTTTATTAAAAAAAATTCAAACAAATTCAAAAAAATAATAATAAGCCGTATTTTTTTGAAATATGCGTTGCGTATTTTCAAAGTTCTTCTGACACATATAGATTAGTCTTTTATCCTTGTCATATAGCTATTATCATTGCTGTGCTTATTTTTCAAACTTATCTGACAC
The DNA here is from genome assembly GCA_023212625.1 of Styphnolobium japonicum. Lineage (NCBI taxonomy): Eukaryota > Viridiplantae > Streptophyta > Magnoliopsida > Fabales > Fabaceae > Styphnolobium > Styphnolobium japonicum. Next base: position 19,696,781 of record JALBWW010000011.1, read on the forward strand.
GCAGATCTACCCCTCCTTTATAGGTGTAATTATTATATTTGAGTTTTGATTCCTTTAAATAATGCACTTTGCTCTCTTCAGATCATTGATAAGGTGAGAGTACAAAAAAAAACAAAGAGAAAAAAAATGGAAGTCACTTCAGTTCGTCGGATCAAGAGTGTTTGTGTCTTTTGTGGATCTAATCCTGGGAAAGATAAAGAGTTTGTAAATATTGCAAACCATCTTGATCGAGTGCTAGCTAAAAGAGAAATCCATTTAGTTTACGGAGGAGGTAGTCTTGGGTTAATGGGTTCTGTAGCGACTGCTGCACATTTAGGAGGTGGCAAAGTCCTTGGTGTCATTCCCAGTCCTTTATCTACCAGCAAGCCCATTGGAAAAACATTAGGGGATGAAATAATGGTATTTTGCATGCACCAACGCATGAACATTATGATAGCAAATGCTGATGCCTTTATTGCCCTACCTGGTGGTTTTGGAACTTTGGAAGAGCTCTTCCAAATTACATCCTGGTCACAGCAGAACTTTCACCAAAAACTCATAGGTATATTAAATGTTAATGGTTTTTATGACAGTTAGTTTTGTTTTCTTGATCATGCTGTAGAAAAAATGTTCATCTCACAAGCGACACGTCAAAGTCTTGTAACTGCTGCAACTCCTGAACAATTGCTCGATCAACTAAATGCATTTGTACCACAACGTGATCCAGCAATGGCTCCACTGAATTGGGAACAAGGCAGTAGTAGCAAAAAGCAAAAACTTGATTTGACTTTGTCTTTGTGAATTTTTGTTTTCTCTTATGGTTTTAGTTTTTTGTAATTTTTCTTATTTCAGGCCCGATTTGCAGTTTTCTGGTAAGACCTTCTACACTCTACCTATCTTTATTTTGACATTGGGGACAATGTCTTTAATTAGTTAGGGGGAGGGATAGTTGACATTACCATGTACATAGTTTAGTTAAAAAAAAAAAAACTAACAAGCTAATATTTATTGTTACTAACTTATTAGATGTATGATGGCAGAGTAAGGAGTAGTTTTGCTCTTGAGACGCATCTTAACTTGCATTTCATAATAGGTCTTAAATCATCTTTGTTCTTGTATATATATTAAAAAAAAAAACACACACACACACACAATTTTGATCTTTTCAATTGATTTTGATACAAGCATGTGCTGAATCTGAGCTTAATTGATGATAAAAGTATGCAAAACAGTTTATAGTTGAATCATTTTTATGATATACATGTGTATATGATTGTGGATATTAGGAAGAAGGCACGGTTGAATTGAGTGAATGTTTCATACCTTTGTGAGTTTTGGGCTTTTCCAAGTTTGATACTTACACTTGGTTATTTTCTTTCATGAGTGATGTCAATTATGAATTTATTTTCTAGAACTTGCATTGAATTGATTTGAGATTACATTGGTCTGTATGTTGCATGAAAATGACAGAGGCATTTTTTCTTGACTTAGCTGCTTTAGCCAAATAAACCTACCTTGCATTTATCCAAATATTAACTCCCTCTGAGCCTATTTTCCTATTCTTGTTCTTAGCTCATTACAAGCTTTGAGTGAAAAACCATGTTTTACCTTAGCTTAGGGAATGGGAGAGCATTGATTTTCTTATTGGAAGAGTTCTTTTGCTTGCAATGATTTAAGTGTGGGGGAATTGGTGTGCTGATACGAAATGCTGGGTACAAAAAAAACAAAACAAAAAAACAAAAAAAAGAGAAAAAAAGAAAGAAAAATAAAAGAATAGAAAAAGAAAGGAATGTGTGAAGAGAATGAGCATTTTATGGTTTTGGGTAAAAATTTTATTCTTTCTACTTGAGTTACTCCTCAATGCTCTATTATTCTCTTTGGTTTTAACCTGCTATTATCCATATTGTTCATTTCCTTCACCTTATAGCCATTACAACCTTTTCGAAAGACCTCTTGATTTTTGCAATTTATTTGATCTAAGTAGTGGAGAATTGATGTATATGCAAGCCTATGATAAAATACTTTCATAATTTGACTAAGTTGAGGGCAAACAGATAAACTAAACACCTTGTGTGATTTGAGTGTCACTTGTGAGGAATTTTACTCAATTTGAACATGCATATTTCTGATTAAAGCATGATTGTGCTATACTTTATTCTCAATTGGTTTGATTCAACTATTCTTTGTTAAGCATACTTGACTTATTAATTATGGTTTATATTTGATACAATGCTTGTATTTAAAAATTAGTTGAATTGATTAAATAAAATATTACATGTTTGTGGGTATCATCCTGGTAAACCCTCACGAGACTATAACTCGTCCACTAGGGACACCTAGGGGTTTAAAGGCTTGTGGCACATGCTAAGTGCCATCGTGTTTTCCTACGAAAGTGGATTAGATTAGGTACAATCAGTTTTTATGTTTTTAGTTTAATAACATAATGTTTCTTGTTTTTTTCTTTAGTTTTGTTCTTATGTGTTTTGCCCAGAAGTGCAAAAGCTTAAGTGTGGGGGAATTTGATCAATCAATTTGAGACACTTATGTTAGCTTTGTATTAAGCTTCATTAGATGTTTATTGTGCCCAATATTCGTATTTTAGATGAGTTTAATGTTGTTGGGCTTCATTGGGTTTTAATGTAAATATTGGATAATTTTCGGATTTTGATGCATTTTGACCTTTCTTCCTTGGTTAGGCCATAACTTGGGACTCGGTGATCCAATTGAGGTGATCTTGGTGTCTTTGGAAAGCTAAGACAAGGATCTACAAGTTTCATGAAGAAATCAAGAGCTGGATCGGACTTCTAAGGGCCCAAAATAGCCTTACAATACAGAGTGAGTTTGCTGTCACAGAACTATCTGGGCAGTATGCACATATTGGACTATATAGTGGGTTATAGGCCTCCTCTTGGGCTGAAACTTGGTCATTTGAAAGATAAGACCCATATCTCCAACTTCACTGAAGACCATTTTGTCAATAGATGTCGTTTCAGGCATGCTTCTGAAGCTAAAAGTTGGTCTAAATTTGGAAACACGTTCTTCCAACCTAACTTGAGGTATGTGCAGTGTTTTTGGCATTTCTGGAGTTCTAAAAGTCCAAATGACATGATTCCAATGTAGAGATTTTCAAGGAGACAACTGGCTACAACTTTCATGAGACATCCAAGCCAAAATACACCGTTTAGGTGATGAATTTGAAGCCAGAAGTCGGATAAGAGTTGTTGACTAAAACCCACCAACCATACACTAACCCACCTACCATGCACCAACCCACCAACCATGCATCAAGCTTCCATATTTGACAATTTCCATATTTTTATAGGTTGTATTCAGATTATGTACATGTATAAATTGGCTTCTAGGATTAGTATAAATAGAGCCAATCTCTTTGTATTATGGGGAATTCAATTTTTAAGTAAGTTTGAAGAAAGTTTGAGTATTTGTGAGAGTTTTCTTTCTCTTCTTCTCCATTCTCTTTAGAATTTCGTTTTTGTTCTTTTATTTCTGAGTTCTTCCTTCCCATCCATGGAAGGCTAGGCTCTTATAATCAATCCAAGGGATTAGCCATCTTGATGTTTAATTTGGAGATCTTGTTTCGCTTGTTCATATTGCTTAATTGTTATTCAAGTTTCTCTTCTTCCTCTTTTAATTTTGATCTAGATTGAATTGCTTAATTTGATTTGGATGTTTATGTAATAATAGCTTTATTATCATGTATTCAAGAGAATCACATAGAATAAACAATTTATTAAAGCTTTTTGATGGATTGTTTAGCTTGGTTAAATTCTGGATCTTAAGTTAATCTATGTTTGGATGGTGCTTACTTTATCTAACATTGGTTAATTAAATCCTAGATGCTTATCTAGTAGAGGATTCTTGGATTATGTTGAGGCGTCTTGATATGATCTAAGGCCAAGAACACGGTTAGCAATTAAGTGAATTCCTTGTGATCAATGATGAGTTAAACTCAAGATCGGTAAATTTTCTTGGATTGGTTGCTTCTTTATATTTGTTTACAACTTTAATTCTTGTACTTTTGTCAATCTTGTTAATCATCATGAAAACCCCCCTTTTAATTATCTTAATTTGATTAAATCTTTGTTCTTTTTGGATCCTTGGGAGACGATTCGGTTCACGCTCTATACTACAAATTAGTTTGCGAACCAGCAATTTTTATTATTTGACGGGGTCTCGACAACCTCTTGTCAATATGGCACAACTTTAATCTTTTGGGGACGAATTTGGTGATTTACTCTTAATGCTATTGTAAAAAGTTATACTAATTCTTCACTTTCATTTTATTTATTTATTTATTTCAAGTTTTTTTGATATAATATTACTTATCAACATTCTTTATATTCATAGAATAATATTTTAATCTTTTTCATGCCAATATTGTTTTAGTTTTGAACAAATATAAAAGACACTTAAAATAAAAAATTATTTCAATTTATGTCTAAGAAGATTAATAAAAGAGTAAATATCTATTGTGGAGCTATAAAGATACATGTAATATCAAATTGATCCTTTAATTTCATTTTTAATATTATATTTGTCCTTCATTGTTATTATTTATATTAAATTAGTCATTTAAAAAGACTAATTTAATGTAAAAATTATTAAATAATTAAACTAATAATACATTAATACTTGTATTTTTAAATGATAAAAATGATTGCTTACTCTTAATAAAATTAGTAAATTTTTAATATATATGTATATAGAGGGATTATTTTGATACCTATTTTTTTTAGTTTATCAATACTTTTAATGAATTATCCAACATTCATTAATTATTATTTATATTTAATAAATTTTTAAAAATTTATTATAAAATTCAATAATCTAAATAATTAATAATTTATTTAAGATATTAAATTCATCAAAATATTATAATAATTTTAATATATATATATATATATAATTATATTTCAGAATGAATCGTAGATGAGTTGCTTCGCCAATTCGAAAATTGGTTATCACCCGTTTCTCGCTGCCCCCACTACACCATCAGTATTTTAGCCTTGGAGGCCTTTAGCATTAGTATATTTGGCACATCTATATATCTGTAGCCCACAGCTATGTTTATCAGTCCTATATATAAATGCGCACAGTTGAGCCACATTGAAAGCGACTACTAACTGCCGCTCTCTCGGTCTATGGGATTTGACATGAAGCATGGACAATGGACCTCTCCCCCGTCTTCTGCAGAAAGTGACTTATCTGCCATTCCGTCTGCATCTCTAACTTTTTCCTTCCATCTCAATGCCTGAAATCAAGTTATCTAGTTTTCGTTACCTTCTCTCACCCAATTGTTTTGCCATCGAATGAAATGCCAAAGAAACTAACATTAATATCATTCTGGTAATTATTTTTTTTAGGATCTTAATATTAGACGTAAGTTGATAAATATTTATTAATTATTATTTATATTTAATAAATTTTTAAATATTTATTTTAAAATTAATAATTAGTTAATAATTAATAATTCATTTTAAATATCATTTTCATTATAATAACATAAATATGAGTAATATACAGAATTATTAAATTATAGGTGAATTTATAAAAATACTTTTACCTAATATTGTATAAATTTAAAAATTTAATAATACAAATAAACAAAATTTGTTATATGTATAAAACATTTCATTCTGACAAAGATAGAACTGTTTTTCTTTTTATTGTACATAAATTTCATACCAGCAAAGAAAAAGATTAAAAAAAAAAAAACCATTGTTATATTATAGGGAGGGATTTTTTTATGAAATTCAAATCGCTAGGTTCTTGGCATTGTATATATGTACATGTATATGTATTTGCGTCAGTTTGATGTAACATTGTACTCGAGGCATTAAAGATGGTAATTGTCATGGCGCTATCATGCTTGGGGACAGCGAAGTTTCACTTTCAGGCTCTCGTAGTTTTATTCTGCAACTCACCCTTTACACTATAAGCATCTGAATGAAATCAGGAACGGTGGATGAAGACAAAATCTTGTTTTCTTATATATATATATATATATATATATATACATATATATATATATATATATTTGTCTTAATAGTTATCATTATTAAGAGATACATTCTCTGTCGTAAAGTAATAAAGATACCTGATACCTGACCTTCCTGACTATAATTAATGGCTGCCTTTCGTATCTCATCCAGAAAGCATAGAGGTCAAATTCCGATTTCATTGAAAAATGATAATTCTATGTATCAGGTGAACCATGAATTAAAGTTGATCCGTTAGAAAAGTAAAAATAAAATAAGGTTTAAATAAATTTTTAGTTTATGTAGTTTAAATTCATTTTTAATTTAATTTATATATATATATAAATTTTTTAATCAAGTTTTATGTTTATAATCATTTAAAAAATAATATTTATTATTAGATTCGTTATGACGTTATTAGTTTATAAGAATTAAATTAAAAATAAAAAAATTATATGAATCAAATTAAAAATTTACAAGGATTAAATTAAAATAAAAAACAAAAAATTATAAAGACTATAAAGTGATAGTATCATAACTCGAATTAATGGTATGAATCATTTTGTAAATGATTGTAAGTATATTGAGTAATTTTAAAAATATATATAAAGACTAAAATAAAAATGAGTGAAAACTATAAAGATCAAAAATTTCTTTAAATCATAAGATAAAAAAAATATGAACCTTTAACTTGAGTATAAACTCTATTTTACCCCAAAAATTGTACCTTTAACTTGAATATAGCTTCTTCTTTTTTCAAACAATGGTGGCTGGAAGTTTGAGATTATGAGTACTTATAAATTATTTAAATATAAATTATTTAATTAGTTTAAATAAATTTATTGTCCTTATAATTTATACTCATTTTAATTTTAGTTTTTTTTTTTATAAATCAGTCCTTATATTTACAATTGTTTATAAAATGGTCCCTATCGTTAAATTCATTATGACGTCGTCAGTTTATAGAAATCAAATTAAAAATAAGAGAAAACTATAAGGATCAAATTAAAAACTTATAAGGACCAAATTAAAAAAAATAAAAAACTATAGGGACCATAAACTGATGGCGTCATAACCGGAACTAACGGTAAAATCCATTTTACAGACGATTGTAAGTACGAAGACTAATTTGTAAAGAAAAAAAAAGTATATGGACTAAAATGAAAATGAATGTAACTATAGGAATCAAAAGTTTATTTAAACTTATTTAATTTTCTCGCCCTTAACTCACTTTTAGTCAATTACTTAAATATAACTACTCATATTTTAGATAAATAGAAAGTTGAAATGAATGAGAAATGGTATCAATATCACTCAAATTAAATATTAACAAGTTTATAATTTAATTAGCATAGATTGAGACGCGATGATAATATCAAAATCTTGATCATTTATTAGACTGTGTTTTTGTACCTTCAATGTATGAAAAAAGGATACTAAAACTAAATAATATTATAAGAAAATTTTAAATTATTAACACAATTAATTGAAAATCAGATTAAGTAAAAAAAAATTAAGAAAAATTTATATGATTTGAAGTAAATTTATAAATATGTAAAAACAATAAGGTTGAGAGTAGAAACACATTTTCTCTATGGTATTATTCCATAAATCAAAGCATTTCATTTAGATTGGCATAATAAGAACAAACACACGATTACATAAGAATTTTTTAAGCCTGACACAAAGTAGATATGAGAAACAGTTTTGTTTGGTAATATTATAATTGGGCTCAGGTTAGGCTCATTATCCAACTTCTAGAAAATATATTGACTTAAATTTGGTCAACACTAAGTTATGATAAGGACTCAAGACAAGGTATTCACGCCAATGATATAACATCGTCAAGAAATGAGTCATTAAAAGTAAAAGACTCCCTTAAGGACTCTAACGTTTAGGCTATAAATAAGGAGTAAACCTTACAAGTATGAAACCCTAAGAGCTAGCATACTTAGTGACTATTTTAACTTAAGCATTGAAGTGCCTTTTACAACTACCAACCCTGTCTTTGAGAACACATGACAAGAGGTTGTCGAGACCCCGTCAAATAATAATAATTTACCGGTTCGCAAACTAATTTGTAGTATAGAGCATGAACCGAATCGTCTCTCAAGGATCCAAAAAGAACAAAGATTTAATCAGATCAAGATAATTAAAATGGGGGGTTTTGTTGTTGATTAACAATATTGATAAAAATACAAGACTTAAAGTTGAAAACAAATCTAAAGAAACAACCAATCCAAGGAAATTTACCGATCTTGAGTTTAATTCATCATTGATCACAAGTAATTCACTTAATTGCTAACCGTGTTCTTGGCCTTAGATCACATCAAGACGCCTCAACATGATCCAAGAATTCTATACTAGATAAGCATCTAGGATTTAATTAACCAAGGTTAGATAAAGTAAGCACCATCCAAACATAGATTAATTTAAGATCCATAATTTAACCAAGCTGAACAATCTATCAAAAAGCTTTAATAAATTGTTTATTCTATGTGATCCTCTTGAATACATGATAATAAAGCTATTATCACATAAACATCCAAATCAAATTAAGCAATTCAATCTAGATCAAAATTAAAAGAGGAAGAAGAGAAACTTGAATAACAATTAAGCAATATGAACAAGTAAAACAAGATCTCCAAATTAAACATCAAGATGGCTAATCCCTTGGATTGATTATGAGAGCCTAGCCTTCCATGGATGGGAAGGAAGAACTCAGAAAATAAAGAACAAAAATGAAATTCTAAAGAGAAGGGAGAAGAAGAGAAAGAAAACTAACAAATACTCAAACTTACTACAAAATTGAATTCTAACTTACTTCAAATTGAATCTATGATAATACAAAGAGATTGGCTCTATTTATACTAATCCTAGAAGCCAATTTGTACATGTACATAATCTGAATACAAGCTATAATAATATGAAAATTGTCAAAAATGGAAGCTTGATGCATGGTAGGTGGGTTGGTGCATGGTAGGTGGGTTGGTGTATGGTTGGTGGCTTTTAGTCAACAACTCTTATCCGACTTCTGGCTTCAAATTCATCACCTAGACGGTGCATTTTGGCTTGGATGTCTTCATCAAAGTTGTAGCCAGTTGTCTCCTTGAAAATCTCCAATTTGAATCATGTCATTTGGACTTTTAGAACTCCAGAAATGCCAAAAACACTTCACCTACCTCAAGTTAGGTTGGAAGAACGTGTTTCCAAATTCAGACCAACTTGTAGCTTCAGAAGCATGCCTAAAACGACATCTATTGAGAAAATGGTCTTCATTGAAGTTGGAGATATGGGTCTTATCTTTCAAGTGACCAAGTTTCAGCCTAAGAGGAGGCCTATAACCCACTATATAGTCCAATATGTGCATACTGCCCAGATGGTTCCGTGACAGCAAACCCACTCTGTATTGCAGGGATATTTTGGACCCTTAGCATTCCGATCCAGCTCTTGAGTTCTTCATGAGACTTGTAGAGCATTGTCTTAGCTTTCCACAGACACCAAGATCACCTCAATTGGATCACCGAGTCCTAAGTTATGACCTAACCAAGGAAGAAAGGTCAAAATGCATCAAAATCCGAAAATTATCCAATATTTACATTAAAACCCAATGAAGCCCAACAACATTAAACTCATCTAAAATACTAATATTGGGCACAATAAACATCTAATAATGCCTAATACAAAGAAAACATAAGTGTCTCAAATTGATTGATCAAATTCCCCCACACTTAAGCTTTTGCACTCCTGGGCAAAACACATAAGAACAAAACTAAAGAAAAACAAGAAACATCATATTATTAAACTAAAAACATAAAAACTGATTATACCTAATCTAATCCATTTTCGTAGGAAAACACGATGGCACTTAGCATGTGCCACAAGCCTTTAAACCCCTAGGTGTCCCTAGTGGACGAGTTATAGTCTCGTGAGGGTTTACCAGGATGATACCCACAAACATGTAATAATATTTTATTTAATCAATTCAACTAATTTTTAAATACAAGCATTGTATCAAATATAAACCATAATTAATAAGTCAAGTATGCTTAACAAAGAATAGTTGAATCAAATCAATTGAGAATAAAGTATAGCATAATCATGCTTTAATCAGAAATAAGCATGTTCAGATTGAGTAAAATTCTTCACAATTGACACTCAAATCACACAAGGTGTTTAGGTTACTGTTTACGCTCAACTCAGTCAAATTATGAAAGTATTTTACCATAGGCTTGCATATACATCAATTCTCCACTACTTAGATCAAATAAATTGCAAAAATCAAGAGGTCTTTCAAAAAGGTTGTAATGGAATTTATAAGGTGAAGGAAAGGAACAATATGTATAATAGCAGGTTAAAACCAAAGAGAATAAAAGAGCATTGAGGAGTAACTCAAGTAGAGATAATAAAATTTTTACCCAAAACCATAAAATGCTTATTCTCTTCACACATTCCTTCCTTTTTCTATTCTTTTTTTTTTTGTTTTTTTTGTTTTTTTCCTTTTTTTTTGTTTTTGTCTTTTGTTTTTGTTTTTTTTTTTTGTACCAAGCATTTCGTATCAGCACATCAATTCCCCCACACTTAAATCATTGCAAGCAAAAGAACTTCTCCAATAAGAAAATCAATGCTCTCCCATTCCCTAAGGTAAGGTAAAACATGGTTTTTCACTCAAAGCTTGTAATGAGCTAAGAACAAAGAATAGGTAAATAGGCTCAGAGGGAGTTAATATTTGGATAAATGCAAGGTAGGTTTATTTGGCCCAAGCAGCTAAGTCAAGAAAAAATGCCTCTGTCATTTTCATGCAACATACAGACCAATGTAATCTCAAATCGATTCAATGCAAGTTCTAGAAAATAAATTCATAATTGATATCACTCATGAAAGAAAATAACCAAGTGTAAATATCAAACTTGGAAAAGCCCAAAACTCACAAAGGTATGGAACATTCACTCAATTCAACCATGCCTTCTTCCTAATATCCACAATCATATACACATGTATATCATGAAAATGATTCAACTATAAACTATTTTGCATACTTTTATCATCAATTATGCTCAGATTCAGTACATGCTTGTATCAAAATCAATTGAAAAGATCAAAATGAAATTTTTTTTTAATTTTTTAATTTTTTTTTAATATGCAAGAACAAAATAATTTAAGACATACTATGAAATACAAGTTAAGATGCGTCTCAAGAGCAAAACTACTCCTTACTCTGCCATCATATATCTAATAAGTTAGTAACAATAAAGATTAGCTTGTTAGGTCTTTTTTTTGTTTTTTTGTTTTTACTAAACTATGTACATGGTAATGTCAACTATCCCTCCCCCCAACTAATTAAAGACATTGTCCCCAATGTCAAAATAAAGATAGGTAGAGTGTAGAAGGTCTTACCAGAAAGCGCAGAATCGAGCACGGGAAATAAGAAAAATTACAAAAAACTAAAAGCTGTAAGAGAAAACAAAAAATTCACAAAGACAAATTCAAATCAAGTTTTGGCTTTTTCTTCTTTCTTTGCCTTGTTCCCAATTAAAGTGGAGCCATTCTTGGATCACGTTGTGGTACAAATTCATTTAGTTGATCGAGCAATTGTTCGGGAGTTGCGTGATTACAAGACTTTGGCGTGTCACTTGTGAGATGAACCCTTTTTCTGACATGATCAAGAAAACAAAACAAGCTGTCATAAAAACCATTAACATTTAATATACCTATGGGTTTTTGGTGAAAGTTAACGTGACGGATATAATTTGAAAGAGCTCTTCCAAAGTTCCAAAACCACCAGGTAGGGCAATAAAGGCATCGGCATTTGCTATCATAATGTTCATGCGTTGGTGCATGCAAAAATACCATTACTTCATCCCCTAATGTTTTTCCAATGGGCTTGCTTGTAGATAAGGGTAGGGAATGACACCGAGACTTTGCCACCTCCTAAATGTGCGGCGGTTGCTACACAACCCATTAACCCAAGACTACCTCCTCAGTAAACTAAATGGATTTCTCTCTCGGCTAGCACTCGACCAAGATGGTGTGCAATATTTACAAACTCTTTATCTTTCCCGAGTTAGATCCACAAAGACACAAACACTCTTGATCAGAAGCGGCGAAGTGACTTCCATTTTTTCTCTTTGTTTTTTTTTTGTACTCTCACCTTATCAATGATGCGAAGAAGAGCAAAGTGCATTATTTAAAGGCATCAAAACTCAAAGGTAATAATTACACCTATAAAGGAGGGGTAGATTTGCGTGTCGAGATAAGTTTGAAAAATAAACACAGAAATGATAATAGCTATATGACAAAGATAGAAGGCTAATCTATATGTGTCAGAAGAAGTTTGAAAATATGCAACACATATTTCAAAAAATACGGCTAATTTTTTTTCTTTTTTTTTTGAATTTTTTTTTGAATTTTTTTTTAATAAACAAGAAGAAAAAAGGAAAAATAAAAAATAAAAAAATACTTACAGGAGGTGTGATTGTGGCTCACATTTTCCTCTGGGTTTACGTCGATAACGGCAGATACTCTCTATGGGTAGATGGTGGCTTCCCACGTCCAATTTTCTTAAAAATTGGCAAAGCAGAAGTCTTTTTGAGTCAGATTCCCGAGACTATAACGCTCATGTTCATCTCAGAATATTGGCCATAAATCGAGAAGTGCCCTTTCCACATCTCCACTAGGATGCATCTCAAGAGTCAATAAAATGTTATCTAAAGACTCCTTACTCATGCCATCTTTAATGAAGTTAATTTTATCATCTCGGTTTATAGACGTCATTCCAATTGATTTGCATTTTTGTGTTCTGAGTCCATCTTGCACATTTATAGCGGACCAGTAACCTTTTTGCTCTTCTTTTCTTGGCATATAAACTTTTACCTAGCCTGGCATATATGAAACAAGAGCGTCGAAGAATTCACCTTTGAGTCGGACCTTTGCTTGATCAGCGGCGTATATCATGAGGATGCCTTGTGCATAAGCATCCTTAATCTCTCAAACCTTGCACAATAAATGTTAGTTAAAGCATTTTGAGGGAGAGAGGGAATTGCTTGCGGAGATTAACAAGCTGATTATCCATTTCGAAAGAAAGAAGAAAGAGAAAAAAAATGAGTAAAATTATATACAGATTTCAGTGTTTGTGGGTAACTGAAGGGACCGAAAAAGATTTTCCGCGAGTACAGATTATCCGCCATTTAATAGGTGAAAAATCATCTGTCAAAGAAAAACAAACAAAATAAAGGCAGAAAAATCAAACTTTGATAGATTTTCTCACTTGGCATAGTTTTTACGTCTCGATTCTGTGATAACAAATAAGTCAAAGTTAGAAAGAGGACGAGTTAGAAAACTTGGGATCGCCCAAAAAGCGCTACTTTTAACATCTTTAGCCGTGATTGAAGATTTTCACGATTGATGGGTCCTCCTCAATAATGATTCAATTTACGGCCATTGACCTTAAACGTTGCTTTCTTTTTCTTTTTTTTTCAACAAAGATTTATATAGAAAGCAGAAAATACACACAACGAGACAAAACAAAAATAAGCAGAAGCAGAAAAAAAAGTGATAAAAGACAAACATCGTTGATCTGACAAAAGCGAGAAAATAAAGCAGACAACACAAGCAGTGAAACAACGACAGCGAGAAAAAGAGTAAATTGTAACAATCAAATAAAAATAGAAACAATATTAAAAACAATAGCAAAACTGTAAAAACAAAAAGAAACAACTAGAAAAATGAAATAAAAGTGTGGAAAGAAAACTCCCTATGGATAAGCAGAAGCAACAAAATTCGGCGGCCACACCATAGCCAGTGTAATGGATCACCACATCCAAAATCAGATAATTTAGTCTCCTCGGGGGCTGCTTTATTGGCTTAACTCCATCTTCAAGTAAAATCCTACGCATGCAAATGGAATGGCTAATGCTTGGAATGTCTGCAAGTGTGCATGCTCTTAGATTCTCCCTCAAAATAGGTAGCAACCTCTCCTCCTCATCAGTAAGGAGGTTTGTAGCCACAATGGACTCAAATTTTGGTGGCTTCACATACCTTGATTGAGTTCTTTGCATGTCTATTGAAAAAGATTCATCATGTCTCAAAAAAGGCGACAATCTCGACATGCATTACAACATATCACCATCACAACCGAGTACAACAAACAGAATCATCAAAATCGAGTAAAACTAGCAAATTCATCACACAAATCATCAATTGGTTTTTCTCATCAATGATCTCATGTTTTGCGAGAATCAGTTTACGCATCGATTGCTTGCTCAATTGACTCAATGAAGATGTAAGTTGACCAACTTGGGTCTTCACGTTTAATACTATAGCTTCATTCTCTGCTGGAATTGGATGTTGTTCTGAGCAAATTGTTTCACCAAATCCTCTAGTGTAGGCTCAGATTCCATGCTTATTGGGGCTTGCTGCTGTTGCAACATAGGTTGCTGGTATAGACTGATTGGTTCAACATAAGGTTCGAACCAAGGATGATCTCCCCAATCATGGTTATATGTGGTAGAATAAGGATCATATCTAGGTTGTTGGTATTGTGGTTCACCAAGAAATACACCTGTTGCATCAACAGAATAGTCATGAAATACAGAACCATCATCTTGTAATGTGGTGCAAGCATATGTGGGATGATAAGAACTACAACATATACTACAAAATCCTGCAGGTTCTTGCACATGTAATTGATGTTGTTCCATTGTCAACTGCCCCACCAGATAAGCCAGCTCATCAAGTTTATGCTCCATCAGATTAGTAACCAAACACAAAAATCACAAAAACAAGTCTAAATATACACACAAAATAATTACAGAAAACATATCTATAGAATTTTAAAAATTATGGGAGTACCACAGAGTGAAATCTACACAAAAATTCTATCTAACAGAATAATAAAAAATCTTACAAAATTGAAAAAGTGGTCTAAACGATAGAATTTGGCAAAAATAAGGGTGACCTCACTATAAATAGTGAGTCTTTCTCAAAATAACGTTTTTCATTAGCCTACCAAAATTCAGATCAATCAGAGATACGTTACCAAACCAAAATCTTGACAGGATGCCCTTTACCCAATTTTAGCCGAATTCCACTTGAAAATGCTTCAAAAACAAAACAAACACAATTGTTAGAGTTAGATGAAATGATCAAATAGATGCCTTTGATTCCCCGGCAACGGCGCCAAATTTGACAAGAGGTTGTCGAGACCCCGTCAAATAATAATAATTTACCGGTTCGCAAACTAATTTGTAGTATAGAGCATGAACCGAATCGTCTCTCAAGGATCCAAAAAGAACAAAGATTTAATCAGATCAAGATAATTAAAATGGGGGGTTTTGTTGTTGATTAACAATATTGATAAAAATACAAGACTTAAAGTTGAAAACAAATCTAAAGAAACAACCAATCCAAGGAAATTTACCGATCTTGAGTTTAATTCATCATTGATCACAAGTAATTCACTTAATTGCTAACTGTGTTCTTGGCCTTAGATCACATCAAGACGCCTCAACATGATCCAAGAATTCTATACTAGATAAGCATCTAGGATTTAATTAACCAAGGTTAGATAAAGTAAGCACCATCCAAACATAGATTAATTTAAGATCCAGAATTTAACCAAGCTGAACAATCTATCAAAAAGCTTTAATAAATTGTTTATTCTATGTGATCCTCTTGAATACATGATAATAAAGCTATTATCACATAAACATCCAAATCAAATTAAGCAATTCAATCTAGATCAAAATTAAAAGAGGAAGAAGAGAAACTTGAATAACAATTAAGCAATATGAACAAGTAAAACAAGATCTCCAAATTAAACATCAAGATGGCTAATCCCTTGGATTGATTATGAGAGCCTAGCCTTCCATGGATGGGAAGGAAGAACTCGAGAAAATAAAGAACAAAAATGAAATTCTAAAGAGAAGGGAGAAGAAGAGAGAAAGAAAACTAACAAATACTCAAACTTACTACAAAATTGAATTCTAACTTACTTCAAATTGAATCTATGATAATACAAAGAGATTGGCTCTATTTATACTAATCCTAGAAGCCAATTTGTACATGTACATAATCTGAATACAAGCTATAATAATATGAAAATTGTCAAAAATGGAAGCTTGATGCATGGTAGGTGGGTTGGTGCATGGTAGGTGGGTTGGTGTATGGTTGGTGGCTTTTAGTCAACAACTCTTATCCGACTTCTGGCTTCAAATTCATCACCTAGACGGTGCATTTTGGCTTGGATGTCTTCATCAAAGTTGTAGCCAGTTGTCTCCTTGAAAATCTCCAATTTGAATCATGTCATTTGGACTTTTAGAACTCCAGAAATGCCAAAAACACTTCACCTACCTCAAGTTAGGTTGGAAGAACGTGTTTCCAAATTCAGACCAACTTGTAGCTTCAGAAGCATGCCTAAAACGACATCTATTGAGAAAATGGTCTTCATTGAAGTTGGAGATATGGGTCTTATCTTTCAAGTGACCAAGTTTCAGCCTAAGAGAGGAGGCCTATAACCCACTATATAGTCCAATATGTGCATCTTGCCGGATGGATGTGACAGCAAACCCACTCTGTATTGCGAGGGATATTTTGGACCCTTAACGTCCGATCCAGCTCTTGAGTTCTTCATGAGACTTGTAGAGCATTGTCTTAGCTTTCCACAGACACCAAGATCACCTCAATTGGATCACCGAGTCCTAAGTTATGACCTAACCAAGGAAGAAAGGTCAAAATGCATCAAAATCCGAAAATTATCCAATATTTACATTAAAACCCAATGAAGCCCAACAACATTAAACTCATCTAAAATACTAATATTGGGCACAATAAACATCTAATAATGCCTAATACAAAGAAAACATAAGTGTCTCAAATTGATTGATCAACACACCAACAACCTGAGATATTAAAAGCTCACATCAGATTTCACCCATGAGGTATTCAGTCGTGAGCATTGGCACTATTTGTGGGAAGAGATAAAACTTTTTCCATTATCTCAAGTTGTCTATCATGTAAAACACACCAAAAATAAGTCATTCAAATGACAAGTCAGATCAATTTGCCATGTTGGTTTTGAATATCATGTTAATCCAAAAAATAAGTGTATAAAATGCAGTAGAAAAAACCACTTGGGTTTACTGAGTTCAATGCCTCGAATGTAAGCTCTTTCGACTTATAGTAACCAATGGAAACTTCAGATTTCACCCACGAGGTATTTAATCATGAGCATTTGCACTATTTGTGGGAAGAGATAAAACTTTTTCCATTATCTCAAGTTGTCTATCATGTAAAACACATCAAAAATAAGTCATTCAAATAACAAGTCAGATCAATTTGCCATGTTGGTTTTAAAGATCTTGTTAATCCAAAAAATAAGTGTATAAAATGCAGTAGAAAAAATCACTTGGGTTTACCGAGTTCAATGCCTCGAATGTAAGCTCTTTCAACTTATAGTAACCAATGGAAACTTTATCTCTTAGTGACTTAGTCACCTATTAGGGATTTAGCTCTTGTTGACTTTAGTCACCTATTAAGACTTTATCTTTTAGTGATTTAGTCACCTATTTACCTCTTGGTGACTTCAATCACCCTCTTAAGAGTTCAACAATACTTAGGGAGGGAACTATTTAAAGTGACATCAGGTACTTCCACCAAGATGATTAAAATCACACGCGATGGAAATACTTAGAGAAGAAACTACGTCACCTAAAAAGAAAGTATGACGACCATCCCAGCAATCTAGTTACATGAAAGATTCTTATTATACACTACGTGAAGGATATTGGTGTAACATCTTCCCTTAATTTTTAATTTTTAATTATTAGTTAATATTTAATTATGTGTTATTTATTTATGATTTTATTTCTACATTATTATGTCATAGAATTCTATTTTTGTTAACTAGAAATTAGAGGATAGAAAAAATTACTAAGAGCATAATTTTTATTTATTTAATTACTAACATTTTTTATTTTTAGTAGATCAGTAAACATAATTGGTCAAAATAAATTAATGTTAGTATTATTTTTTGTTTATCTGTGATTGTAGGTTAATAATAATTTAAAAGCTTGTTTAATTAAACAGTGACATTTTTGTATACTAGGGTTTGTGACTAAGGATTTAAGTGTCATTAAAAATTTGTCATATATTAAAATAAGGGGAAAATGATCATTTTAAATTAGCAGTCGGAAAAAGACAAAATATATCTAACTAGATGAAGGCATATAGTACCAACTTGCATTAGTCCGAGTGGAAGGGACTCGGTCATCTTATCCCGGGTTTGATCATTGGGGCGATGTGTATGGAGAAAATACAGTTAGGAGAGGTCCCCACTTCACGCGCCTAACCATACCCCGTGAGATTAGTTTTTTATCTTTCGGGTGAGGAGATATCTTGGTTTACACAAAAAAAAGTTGAAGGCATCTATTTGGAATAAAATTAGAATCTAGTTAAAAAAAATAACTAAATTCATTAAAATATAATTAGTTTAGTTAGTTATTAACTAATTTAGTTACAATTTAACTAACCTAATTACAAATCAACTAATTTAGTTAGAAACTAACTAAATAGTTAAAATTTAACTAGATTATAAATAAAATATTAATTTTTATAA
Organism: Styphnolobium japonicum; assembly: GCA_023212625.1. Classification (NCBI taxonomy): domain Eukaryota; kingdom Viridiplantae; phylum Streptophyta; class Magnoliopsida; order Fabales; family Fabaceae; genus Styphnolobium; species Styphnolobium japonicum. The sequence goes on from JALBWW010000011.1 coordinate 19,715,369, forward strand.
GGCTTCTTCAAGAAGTCATTCATAATATATTAATTTCTAAATAAAATATTAATTTATTGAAAGGATTCTTCAAGAAGCCATCTAATTTATATATCTACATATATATATATATATATATAAAGAATAAATAAGATAAACATTTAGCAAGGTTGGTGGAGGAAGGGAGATAAGGAAAGGAAGGATTGGCCAACAAGAGGAAGAAGAGAAAGAGAAAGAAAGAAAGAAAAATAGGAAAAAATTTCAAAAAATTGAAAAAGTGTGAGAAATTGAATCTACAAGCAAGAATTCATAAAGAAGAAAGGTAGAGATTTCATCTTGTTTCAAGCTTAAAATTTCATTGGATGAAGGAGGAAACGTAGGAGTTCTAGTGTTCTTCATCTATTAATTTTCTAACTTCATGTTTTTGTTAGTTTTTTCATGAATTTTGATTCTTTTATGGAGTTTCATCAAAGAGTACACTTAAATAAGCTTGAATATGGTGAAATATGGTTGAAAAGTGGAAGACCATAACTTTGAAATTCATGGTTATTGGTCTTGGATGATGGTTGGATGATATATCAAGTAATTTATGTTATGTTTTAGTATTATGTGGTTGTTAAGATTGAAAAACCCTAGGAACCATGATCATGTGTGTTTCAGCCAAGTTAGGGAGTTAGGGTTTTAATTTGTTTAATTATGTAATTAAGAGTTAATGAAGTAGATTAGTGATTAATTGGGACATTTGGAGATAGTTATTCAAGATTTGATGAATTTTGATCGATTTAGGTGAAAATACTAAGAACCCTAGTTTGGAGTGTGTTTTAGCCAAGGCTAGGAAATTAGTCCTTGGATTTGTTAATTGTTATATTATTAGCTAATGGAAGGGATTAAAGATTAATTAAACTATGTGACAAAATTTAAGTATAGTTAGGTATTAAAAGTTGGGAAAATCACTTGGAAACCAAGCTTGATTGTTTCAGCCAAGAGATCTAATTGGACTTGGTTAGAAAGTTTTCATTATACCATTATATTATGATGATTAGAAGAAGATCTTGGTGAAAAATTGAAAGAAAATGAGAGAAATTGCTAAGTTCAAGTGTAGAACTAATCAAAGAAACCTTAAATTAGGTTCAGCCAAATTAGGGTTTTAACCTAAGATTAGGTTTAGATTCAATGAACTGAGTATTATAATAAATAAGAATGGTTAAGTGTTAAGGAGTAATGAAAATTCAAGTATTTGGAAAAATAATCAACTGAATAGTAGAAATGACCAAATGAATAGTACTTTGGCTAAGTTATGAAATATTTTTATACTTCTTAATGGCTAACTTAGATTAGCAAAATGAAATATTTATAATGACTATAAGAAACCTAAACTATAAGGTTAAGGTTTCGGACAAAACCTTGTTCCTAAGGTTAGGTATTAGTTAAGTAAGTTTCTAAGAGTAATTATGTGATAAAAGGTCAAGAAGATTGACTTTATGAAATAAGTGTCTAATTAATTTAGAAATTTAGAAATTTAGAAAATGACATTACATGCTCATTTAATGATATGAAAGATGAGATAAAAAACAGAGATATGATCCTCAGTAAGGGAGGTGATCCTGAAAAGTGACCTTTGGAAAGGTAGGAGATTCCTAGATAACTAGAAGAAAATGATCCAAGGGATGCGATTCTCAGATAATTATTAGATATGATCCTCGGTAAGAGAGGTAATCCATGAAAGTCTTACATGTGTTTAGATATGGATAATCCACAATAAAAGAGTAGAATTATCTAAGGACTAGATGGAATCCACCTTAGACGTGTGGTATAGTCATTTGGTTTAGGGGACGCCATATGCCAAGGAAGAGTTCTTATTACTATTGTTTATAGTAATTTGATTATGTTGATCATGTAAGCATAGATTATGGGGCTATGCCTACTGACAAGAGATTGTTGAGACCCGTCAAATAATAAAAATTACCGGTTCATAAACTTATTTGTAGTATAGAGAATGAACCGAATCGTCTCTCAAGGATCCAAAAAGAACAATTTAATTAGATCAAGATAATTAGAAAGGGGGTTTTGATGATTTGAAAAGATAATACACTAGTTAAATTAAAGGAAAGTAATTAACAAATTAACCAATCCAAGAAAATTTACCGATCTTGAGTTTAATCCATCATTGATCACAAGGAATTCACTTAATTGCTAACCATGTTCTTGGCCTTAGATCATATCAAGATGCCTCAACATGATCCAAGAATCCTCTACTAGATAAGCATCTAGGATTTAATTAACCAAGGTTAGATAAAGTAAGCACCATCCAAACATAGATTAACTTAAGATCCATAATTTAACCAAGCTAAACAATCATCAAAAAGCTTTAATAAATTGTTTATTCTATGTGATCCTCTTTGAATACATGATAATAAAGCTATTACCACATCAGCATCTAAATCAAATTAAGCAATTCAATCTAGATAAAAATCAAAAGAGGAAGAAGAGAAACTTGAATAACAATTAAGCAATATGAATAAGCGAAACAAGATCTCTAAATTAAACATCAAGATGGCTAATCCCTTGGATTGATTATAAGAGCCTATCCTTCCATGGATGAGAAGGAAGAACTCATAAAATAAAGAACAAAAACGAAATTATAAAGAGAATGGAGAAGAAGAGAAAGAAAACTCTCACAAATACTCAAACTTTCTTCAAACTTACTTAAAATTTAATGATGTATAATACAAAGAGATTGACTCTATTTATACTAATCCTAGAAGCCAATTTGTAATTTAAAATAATCTGAATGCAAGCTGTAAAAACATGGAAATTGTCAAATATGGAAGCTTGATGCATGGTTGGTGGGTTGGTGCATGGTAGGTGGGTTGATGTATGGTTGGTGGCTTTTAGTCAACAACTCTTATCCGACTTCCAGCTTGATTTTCATGACCTAGACAAAGCATTTTGGCTTAGAGGTCTCATGAAAGTTGTAGCCAGTTGTCTCCTTGAAATTTTGGCATTAGAATCATGCCATTTGAACTTTTAGAACTACAGATATGCCAAAAACACTGCACCTACCTCAAGTTAGGTTGGCAGAACGTGTTTCTAAATTTAAACCAACTTGTAACTTCATAATCATGCCTAAAACGACATCTATTGACTAAATGGTTTTCAGTGAAGTTGGAGATATGTGTCTTATATTTCCATTAGCCAAGTTTCAGCCCAAGAGGAGGCCTATAGCCTACTATATAGTTCAATATAGGCACACTGTCTAGATTCCCATGACAGCAAACCCAATATGCATTACAAGGCTATTTTAGACCCTTAGAAGTCTGATCTAACTCTTGAGTTCTCATGAAACTTGTAGATCCTTGTCTTAGCTTTCCAAAAACACCAAGATCACCTCAAATGGATCATCAAATCCCAAGTTATGACCTAATCAAGGAGGAAAGGTCAAAATGCATCAAAATCTAAGAATTATTCACAATTTGCATTAAAGCCCAATGAGGCCCAACAACATTAAACTCATCTAAAATACTAATATTGGGCATAATAAACATCTAATAAAGCCTAATACAAAGCTAACATAAGTGTCTTATTGATCACCTACATATAAAAGATAAGCATGATCATGTAATTGTCCAAGCATGAAATAGAAGATTAGATTCTTAACAACTGATTTTGTTATTAAATGTATTTAGAAATAAGTAATGAAATGCAATTTTTAGAATATGTATTGTTTTAGCTTATTTAATTGTATTATGTACAAGGTTATATTCATGGAAATGTTTTATATAGTTTAATGCAACTGAAAATATTATAATTATTGTTAGCTATTTTTATCTACTTGAATTTTTATTGAGAATTATTAGGGGCATCTTGAAAATGTCGGAGTCGAAATATGACTTTCAAATTAAGTTCCGAATTAGTGAATGCTTCCAAAGGGAGTGGCGATGCCATACGCAAAAAAGAAGAGACTCATAGAATGATAGAGGCAAATAAAGCTTTTGCACAATTTTCATTAATCCATGAACAGGATCTATATATAAACATAGACCCATGGATCCATACATCTCGATCAGTAAAGAATCAATAAAAAAAAAATCAAAATTGATTGATATATCTCTCAAAACAAACGAAAAGGAAACGAAAGACAAAACATAAATTATGGATTAACTAAGCCCTGTTGAGGACTTGTTTAAGAATAAGAAAGAGGAATCTTATGTAAATACCATGAAATAGGATTTGGTCCTATTCATGTGAATTCTGTAAATATTCCATTCCAAAAAGAAAAAACTCGAAACAATTGGGATATTTTTGAAGAATGGATGCAATTACTAATTCATGATCTGACATGTACAGAATGAAATCTTCATTCTTGATTCTACGAGAATTTTTATGAAAGCCTTTTATTTGATTCTCTTCAATGGAAGTTTTATTTTCTGGGAATGTATCTCTAATATTTCTATAGTACCTTGCTGTCTGTACATTCACATGACTATTATTCTAATTGATTTTGATGTATAACTTTATATGATATACTAGGCAGTAATTGCCTTGCAGGGGTGTGTTTTACTGAGAACAACTCCTTATGTGTTTATGCTTTGCTCTATTTTTCATAAGATATAATCTCTTTAATACTTATTTGTTTATAGTTTCTAGATGTCTTATTTGTTTAACATTTTTTGTATGGATTTAGGTTTACACTAAAAGTTATTTAATTACAAAATTGGATGCTTTCCCGATAAATTTAATTCATTAAACTGTTCTGATTAATAAAAATGAATCATTTTTAAATTTTACACATCTAAATAAATAAACTTGACTTTAAAATTCATTATTTTTATTTTTATCTGTGCAAGGAAAATATGTATAATACTAAAAGAAAGTGCTCTTCCTATCATAATATTTGAAAAGAAAATTGTAATTTGAATATTTAAAATAGTTATTTCAAAAGTATCTGACTAATAAAAAAGTTGGCTACGTGAGAAAGAAGGATGTATTATTTGTATTCATATATTTGAAATGTTAATTGTATTAAAACTACCTTGTATCCATATCACAAAAAAAATAAAAATAAAAAACCACCGAGCCCATAGATTAGCTGGACACGGGGTTGTTCTAACTTAACCAAAGGTCTTAAGTTTGAGCCTTGGGTATGCAACTACATTAAAACTCAATTGAGAAAGCTTTGACCGCCCTTAACGGTTTTTTTCGATTTGGGGCTATGAAGTTTTCCCTCTACAGTCTTTTGTATCAAAATATATCACAAAAAAAATATCTTGTATCGAATAGTCAATCCAATATAAACATATAGATTGTTCAATAATCAAATGATAAAAAAATAAAAGAGTTGATTAATCCAATGATATTGAATTCTTCTCACAAAAAGATAGAGTTTGGATTACCAAATTTATGTTTAAAAGATCCAATACAAATGCACAAAGAATAAAACAAGCAGGATGAGTCAATTCAGTGAAAGAGAAAAAAAAGTTGACGGCATTGAATGTAGTTTACTAAAAAATTCAATAGCTAGCATCACTTGATATAATTTAATGGCAGAAAATTTTTCTCTCCAAGCCAAGCAAAAAGAATACCAAGTTTATTATAATATATTATATATGATTTCTAATATATTTATGTATATATTAATATTAGGTTAATTTTTAAATAAAAAATAGGAAAATATCTTGGTAAGTTTTGAAAATAAAATTTCTAAAGTTTATCTTTTAGTTTGAAGAAGAACCTTGAATATAATAATAATTTACCTAAATTTGAAATAAGAAAGTAGGTAAAGTGAAAGAGAATGAGAAGATAGGAGAGGAGGAAGGGAAGTAGAAACCTGACCACAAACAAGGGAAGACAGGATACAAGGCTCACACATTACAATTACAATTTCAGAGCCAACCCGTTGCTATTGCCATTGCCGAAGCTAATTTCTTTTTTAGCCCCTCAAATTTTTAAAATTTATTCCTTGAATTTGTTTAATTATTTTTACATTATCTAATAACTACGTATATTCAGAGATCAGATCAGATTAGATCGTCAAAGGAGAAAAGTTGAAAATGCAAAAATGAAAACCTAAATAAATAAGGATTATTTATTTTAAATTGTAAAAGAATACGAATTTTTTTAAAAAAATTGATGTTACGAATTAAATTTAGAATTTATTTGATTATTATAAAATGTAATTACTTTTAAAGTATAAATGTAAGAATATTATTTAAAAATTATTAGGTATTACTTATTAAAATTATTTATAATTTCTTTTGTAAGAGTATATTTAAAAAAAAAACTAATGGGTCTTGTCTCAAAATTAATTTTATTCATAAAAAATTAATTACTTCCGGGTTATTTGTACTAAAATCAATCTATGTAATAAGAAAACAGTTCTGAAAATTTTATTGAAACTATTATAATTATTTTGGGAATTAATTTTGTACTTGTAGAATTAATTTTAAAGAGTACAAAGTTAAATAAATAAGACATAAATCGATTATGTTATTTTTTATAAAAAGAAAAGAAAAAGTAGAAGAAAGAGAAAAAAAAAAAGTGCAAATTGAGCTTTAACAAATTAAGTTTTAGTGCAAGAGTTTAAATTTTACACAGCATATTATTGTATTCAAGATCAAATTAACGTCAGAACCAAAATTAGCACTCACAATTAAAAGGTTTGAAGCCATTTTGTGATCTTAAAAAGAGATCTTACAAAAAGAAAGAAAGAAAGAGAAGTAAGGAACGCAGGCAAGGATCCATTCCATTCCCGTCCTCTCTCTGCTTTCTCATTCTCATTTCCCCAGCTCACAGAAACCGTCAAATTTTCCACACTCAAAAGTTGAAAGGTAGCACCTTTACTCAAATGTTTCATTTTTCTCTCCGTTTCCCAAGAGATTCTCTGACCGACCCTCATTCACCCTCCAACTCTATGCTGTTGTAGCCCTTCACATTGAGATCCCATTACTCTCTCTCTCTCTCTCTCCTCCAAAACCCAAAAGGTATGCATGCTTTGCTTTCTAGGCCGCGTGAGATCCACAGCTAAACATTAGATTGAATTCAATTAAATGCCGTCGTTTTAACTACTACTGGTATGAAGGGATCCGTGATTTACATTTAGATAAAATAACATTCATTACTTTTCTTTTTCTTTCCTCTTTATTTCTCCATCATTAATTTTTGTCTAATAAATGCATTTTCTTTGCTTTCCTCATTCAACAGTCATATTGGCCTAAAAATGTCAGGTATGCTCTGCTATCTATATCATCATCTTCTAGTTCTTATTTTTATTTTGTTTATTTTTGGTCTCATGCTCAAATTTTGTCTTTGCTTATTCTTAAAATGTTGGTGTGAAAGGACTTGAAGAAGGGGTTGCTGTTGTTGGTAACCATGATGTTGAGAACTCTGAAGACGATAGAAGAGGGTCAAAAATTGTTGGAACCCTGAAGAAGAAGGCAAGAAATGCTTCCTCTAGATTCACTCATTCACTTAAGAAAAGAGGGAAAAGGAAAATTGACTACAGGTCTCCTCCATCAGTGTCCATTGAGGATGTAAGAGATGCACAAGAGGAATACGCTGTGCAAGAATTGCGTCAGAGACTCATTGAAAGGGGATTCTTGCCTTCCAGGCATGATGACTATCATGCATTATTAAGGTTTTTTTTCCAACCCTTTATTTCCTTTCTTTTTTTGTTTTGCTCTCACTCACTCACTCGCTCTTTTTTTTTTTCTTCTGTGCTGGTAGGTTTCTTAAAGCTAGGGACTTCAACATTGAGAAGACAATTCAGATGTGGGAAGAAATGCTTATTTGGAGAAAAGAATATGGAACTGATACCATCCTCGAGGTAATTATGGTAATTTATGAATGCCGAAGCCTTTATAGTTTCATAGGATGCTTCGGTGTGTGATGGATTACTCCGGTATCCGTGTTTCTTTTCGTGGGTATCCGTCAAACATTTATTTGTTTCCGGTTAAACTGGGTCCACTCTAAACATTTATTGTGGGAATCAACCATCAATATATGTTTCGCGACTAATCGAGGGTAAAAAAAGCCGTGGCAACACATGATTTACAAAAAAGTTTTACAGTGGAGTGAGAGAGGATCAAAGATCAAAATTAAACTTAATATTCATTATTCCCTCACTTCATTAGATTTTCCCAATTGCAACCATAAATTGAATTCATTTGTTATTTAACTTTGAACAGATTTATACTCTTGTGTAATGTTTGTATATTTTTGCATCAGCACGTGTTCTATGTTAGGATAGACTTGATAATTGGCTGGGTCTAATGCCATGGTGATATTTTGAAGGATTTTGAATTTGGAGAGCTGGAAGAAGTATTACAGTATTACCCTCAAGGGTACCATGGAGTTGATAAGGAAAGCAGGCCAGTTTACATTGAGAGGATTGGGAAAGCTCATCCAAGCCGCTTGATGCGCATCACCACAATAGATCGATATTTGAAATACCATGTGCAGGAGTTTGAGAGGGCTCTGCAGGAGAAATTTCCAGCATGTTCCATTGCAGCAAAGAGACGGATTTCTTCAACCACAACAATATTGGATGTACAGGGCTTGGTATGTTGCATTACATTTATGTTTTCTAAAGTTGTATGCCTCATAACTAAAATATGGTGTATTTTTGTGGATTTTTGCTCTTTTGTATGCTTTAAAGTTTATACTGGTTTGTGATAGTTGATTACTTATGTACCTATCCTTTAAGCGCTGTTTCAATTTTGGTATCTGTCTTCAATATTTTAAATACGGCTTTATGGGTGTTTTTGGTCAGCTATTTCTCTATTGTAGGAGCTCCCTTGCTTTTAGTACGTTTTATGGTGAAATTTTAACTGGCACTTGATGGAATGTGTGACGCAGGGAATGAAAAATTTCTCACGTACTGCTGCAAATCTCTTGGCCGCTCTGACAAAAATAGATAACAGTTACTATCCTGAGGTTTTATCTCGTCCCTTCCCAAATGAACTTGGTTTTCAGTCCTCTTCCTTTGTATATAAACATTCTCCACGTATATTTGCAGACATTACATCGAATGTATATTGTCAATGCTGGTCCTGGCTTTAAGAAGATGCTGTGGCCTGCTGCACAAAAGTTTCTTGATGCCCAAACGATTGCAAAGATACAGGTGAAGGATATAACTTTCAGCTGGTAGTATAGTATTTCATTATGCCCTTTTCCTGCTGTCCTGCTGATATTACAGTCATTTCCCAAATTTCCAGGTTCTTGAACTTAAGTCTTTATGTAAATTACTAGATGTTGTTGACTCTAGGTATGCATCTGTTCCTTCATCATACTGTGTTATAATTTCTATTCAATTTATTGATTAATTTGTAGTTTGTAAATGCATCTATACAGTCAGTTGCCAGACTTTTTGGGTGGCTCATGTACATGTCTTGGAGAAGGTGGATGTCTTAGGTCTAGAAAGGGTCCATGGAATGATCCTGATATCATGAAGGTAATGTTTCTTTGTTATATCTTGTTTCTTATTCCTTACTGTCAGCTTGTGGAAATATCAATGGCTTAGAATTACCTTGTTGAACTAGTAGCTGGGAAACTAAAGTAGATTTTCTGATTTTAGCTGGTACATAATGTGGAGGCAACATTTGCGAGGCAAATCACCAGAGTGTCCAATGAACAACAAAAATTTGACTCTTTTCAGATGCATCCACTGAAGGCAAGTGTCAGTCTTCTTGACAATGGGTGGTTAAGATTATACAAATGTTTGCTTTAGATATTACTTACAATTATATGATTTTAACTTCCTTTTCCCATCTCCCAGGGACGATGCGGTGATACATCAACAGCAGACTCAGGGTCTGATATTGATGATTCCTGCTCTCCCATCGGACAAAGGAGCTTTACTTATCCTTGTTTAGCCCCAGTTTATGAAGAAGTGAGTTTTGAAACCTTTGAATCTGATTCATTTTACAATCCTTATTCTTGTCCTTACATACTGATTTCACATTATGTGTGTGTGTCTTGATCTTTTAATCATACAAAAAGCTGTCTCTTCTGTAGGTCAGGGCATCAGATCTCAACAGTTACTACAGTTGTGATGATAGCACTCCTGCAGCCGAGAAAGTGATCAAAAGTGATCAATTTCACCTTACTCAGGAACAGTCATTGCAAAATGATGATATGGGGAATATTAGTGCAAATTGCGCAGGTACTATTAATGTAAAGTTATTGAAGCAATTGTATGTTCCTTTTGAATATGCTATGTGTAACCCAAGTTCTACTTATGTCTTATTTTATATCATTTGGATGTGGAAGTTGGAAACTCATGATGCCTATTGTTCATGTTGGGTCTAACTAGTATCACTAGCAAGTATTTCATTATTTTCCTTATCTTATGGGTTTCCACAAATTCGCATATCTTTTTTTTCAGGTACTTCAGTCTGCAATTGGTTCAGCATTGTTAAGGAAAAAGTGGGGAAAACAAATTTCTTAAATGTGTCAAGAGTGCTGATATATTTCTTGGAAAGACTCGTTACATTCTTCCGTAGTTTAAGATTTGAATTTTGGAGAACACCGAACAATGTTTACCCATCTATTGCCACGGAACATGACATTAGTAACCTTTCAGCAGATGGCAAAGCAGTTTCTGAAAGGGATCATATTCTTCCATGCATAGAACGTCTTCAGAGACTAGAAAAAGTATTTGAGAAACTTAGCCACAAACCTGCTGGTATACCTCTTCAGAAGGAGCAATTGCTTATGAGTTCCTTGGATAGGATTAAGTCTGTTGAGTTTGACCTTGAAAAGACTAAGAGGGTATTCATCTATACTTTCTTCAGTCATCTACAACTTTTGATTGTTCTGGTGGTATGATGTTTAAAATTTGTGCTTTTAACGCAGGTACTACATGCTACAGTGATGAAGCAGCTTGAGATTGCTGAGCTGCTGGACAACTTGCGGGCATCTAAGTGTCGAGTAAGTTACTTCTTGCGTAATATTTTATATATTCAATTATTATCAAGCTATTCTATGAATGCTTGATATTAATAAACTTTGTGATCAGCTTGAAGATAAACTGGTAAAGGGAGATGATTTTCCCCTTGTGTCTTTTAACAATACATCTACATCTTTAGATTAGTGAGTAAGCATAGGCAGAATTTTGATGGTGATTTGGTAGTTACTACAAATTTCTTTTAAAATCTGGATTAGACCTCAAGTATATAGTACCAGCTGGCTTTCCTTTCATCTTCCTTCATGTTTCCTTCCTATTGTTCTTGTCATGGGTTTTTTTCTTTTTTTTTTTTTTTGGGATACATGGAAGCAATGAGGTTTGAATTTAAGATCTGCTAACAATTTAAACTCATAACCACTAGCACAAACCTAGTGGCTTGTGTCATGGGTTTAGAGAGTCTATGCTGTCCAATTCCTCAGTAATTTAGCCAAGACCCTAGTTGTCAGGATCCAAATCTGGAAGGCCATGACCGACGCATAGGAAGGATTACACAACTTAGCAAGCCTAACTTAACATCTTAATATTTCGAATTGACAGAATATTGGATAAAGTTTCCCTTAAAAGTATAACTTGTCATATATATTCCATTTATAGGACTATTCTGATTTACCAAACATCAAAATAACTAGGTCTATCACAATGGAAACTGAATCTTGCTTGTAGATAATGGAGCACATCTAAAAATATTATAAGAGTAAAATGTACATCATAATTTTTTTTATAATAGGTAGATAGAGGTGCTAACGAAGTGTTGGGTTCACCAAATCAAAAGACTTTATCTAGCTGAGGAAGTTGGACTTGGTTCAACACCTGGATCTGAAAAATAGAGTTAATAGTGTGGGTCATAAACTCAGTGAGATAATATAATTTGTAATAAAACCAGTATAATAATCATAAAAGTTTTTCGAACATATATATATATATATAAGAATATGAGTGGGATGTCTCCAGTCTAGAACTAAATCCATCCAGTAGCAAATCCACCAGTCAATATCCATTAGGCAGCGTCCCACCTACCAAATAAGTTGGCGGTGTGGCCAAACATGTTGGGCTAGCACCACCCCTGCAAGCTTAAGTTCGAACCAAGGTGCATCAAGGTTAACGCCTACTGCTGTTAGCTACAATGTTCTATCAAGGTTTCCTCCTAAGAAAATTATACGTGTATAATCTAAAATATACGGATACATTCATAATCCAAGTACTCCAACACAATGAAATTCAAGAGCATAAATCATACGGTTCAAAACAAGACAACATCTAACTGTTTTTGAAATAAATTTTCTTTGCATAGCTATAGGTTCTAAAAAATTATGAAATTTGATAAATATTTGTAAGTACTCCATGCACAACATATTAAAAATTCAGAACATTTCAACTTCATTTAGTCACCCATATCGTGCTAAAACCGATGCTGTTTTTCCATTAGGATTCACCTGAAAATTCTCAACTTTAATTCTCAACTTTTCATCATTTTCAATTACAGTTTTAAAATAGTTTCAATATTCATAAAATCATGAAAATTTACAGATACTAATATTAGGATGTTAACCACAACATATACAAAAATCACTTCAAAATATCATCATTTGATATTTTAAATAAATCAGAACATAAACTGGTTTCTTAGAGAAATCTCATTATATTATCAACTCACCCAAAGGGCAAAACTTCTTGTGTCTAAAAGTTATGTTGTCATGGACCAACAAAACGATCCTCTAGTGAATCTAAGATCATAAAATCATAACAAAAACAATGATCAATACTTAGAACCAAGGTTTAACCGAATCATTGAAGGAATTCTTGGAGAATCTAGACAACATGAAACTTTACAATTCTAGTAGTCTAGAAAGTGGCTTCTGTTTAAGGTGAGTTTTGTATTGACTCAGAAGCTTAAAAATTGAAAAATTTATATGAAATTAAAGCTTTGTATGTCTAGTTTCTAATGCAACTGGAATTACCTTAAAATGACTTTCCAATCAAAAGTAACTTCCAATTTATTACACACTACTTAGTTTACTCGTAAAAATAAATTTTCCATCTCTTTCATGCATTTTATTAAACACCTAATGGGCAATTCTTTTCTTTCCAAAACAACACGAACTAACCTTGTTGTGATGCACTTTTATTCATTCCATAATGCATAAAACTCATCCAATTCATTCATTATACTATCAATTTCTAAAAATTCTAAAATTTTCAAATCAAACCCTAGGCTCAATACCCATTATGCAAACTTACAATACAATATGAAATTATCCATAATTCAGCTTCTAACAATATATTTAAACTTAGAGATTACCGAAATGAACCACAAGGATGGAAGGATGAAGTGGATGACATGGTTGTTCATCCAAACCATGCAACCAAACTGTTGGAAGATGGAAGAAGGGTGATCTCGTTGGTGAGGAGGAAGAAGAAACATGGTTAACAATTGAAATTGGAGGACAAACAACGTTAAATCAGTGGCTGAAGGAGGTGGAACGGATGGGGAAATGGAGAAAGCAGAAGAGAAGAGAGGAGAGGAGTGGAGTGTGAGAGCAGAGCTCTCTGCTGCTTGAAAATATCAAGGGTGGGAAGAGGGATGTTTGGTAGTCAGGATAGGGTAGGGTGTGTTTGACAGTCGGGATAGGATGTGCTATCCTATTATGATGTAGAGCTTATTTAGTTAATGTGCTCTTTTATTGAAAATATCAAGGGTGGGAAGAGGGATGTTTGGTAGTCAGGATAGGGTAGGGTATGTTTGGCAGTGGGGATAGGATATGTTATTCTATAATGATGTAGAGCTTATTTAGTTAATGTCTTTTTTTATTTTACTCTCCATTAATTTTAAAACAAATGTAAATAAGAAAAGAGTTTAATTTTGATCCACTGTCAGTGTAAAGTTTCTTTACACTTTCACCCAATCATGTATTACCAACTCATTAAAAGAGTTTGACTATTATAACAATTATTTCAAAAGTCTAACACTTTTAATTATGTGTCAGTACATGATTGGATGACAGTGTAAAGAAACTTTACACAAACAGTGGATTAAAATTATAAAAAAATATACCCCTCATTTTGATTCAATAAAAATATAAAAAAAAGTAAAATCTTTAAGAATAAAAAGTCAAAACTTAAATTTTAGTTCAAATTTCTGAAACTCAGAACTTTTAAGGATTTTTCCTTCCAAAACAAAATGGGTTAAATGTTTTTAAAAATTCATTTAGTCAATTTTGATTTCAAGAAAGTACATATTTACTATAGTCCTCCCATATAAGTGTCACTTCTCAGATTTAGAAAAATTTTATTGACAGATTATCATCTAATACACTCAAAATGACTATAAATAATTTTTATAAGGTAAGTTCAGTTTTAAAAATCTCATTAATGAAGTAAAGTGGCTCAAAAGGTTAGTCCTATAAGTTCTAAGTCATAAGAAAAAGACTGTACGTAATACGAGTATGATACGCAAAAATTTGGAATTCAAAAATTTGGGTCATTACACTAGTGAGCCTGGATCACTTTTGCAAGTGAAATTTGACATCAGAAACTACTGTAGCATCAGTTAAGAATAAATTGCCTGTTTGTTCATCTTAAATTAGTTAAGCTTGTCTACATTGAACCTTCACAGTACATACTTCAATATTACAAATGGTGAGAATTACAACGGAATAACCTCACAAGTGCTCTTATGTTTGAACTCGAGTTCTATCTGCAGCTTTTTTTTTCCTTTTTTTTTTTGAAAAAGTTGACTCTTAAGTATTCTTGCAGCAAAGAAGGCTGTTCTGTTGAATGATTCAGGTGTCGGCAACGAACAGGAGTCCTTAGCACCTTAGAAGATTTGGTGCAAGCTCACATGTAGATTGGACCCAGAGAAGGCTGAGGCGAGGGAGTACACAATTCAAGTATAACGAGTTGCTGTAGAACATACGTAGAGAGACATGGGGATGGGACACAGTCCTCTTTGTTTTCTATTTATACAATGTAGTTGTTCCTCTAAATCTTTTATCTCATTTTCATAGTAAATAGCTAGCAAAATTTGTAGCTGCGCTTGGGTGAGATGACTATTCAGTTTCAGACCTTGTAGAAAGGAAATTTTACTCAACAAAACTGAACTAGACTCAAGTCTCTGGACAAGGGCTTTTTATAGAGGCCCAACAATTGCCATGTGACAAAATTAAATGTGGAAAATAAATATTAATTAAAGATACCATATTTAGGCCTTAATAAATCCTGAAAATATGCCTTAAAATCCCAAGTATGTGTTCCTATGTTTGCATTTGATATACATCTCCATTCATTTTTCGGATTCCCAATTTCCCATCATATCTCCTTGGCCAGAAAGAACCCTCCTTTAGACTGAAGGTGGTGATTAGATGCTAGATGCTTGCGATTAAGACGAAGAAATTCCTGCTCACAGGTTGATGTGGCATTCTTCATGGGATTTCTACCAATGGACAAGGTAACAATGGAGAGTCCATGGGGCGAATCAATAGTTTGGTCGTCAAGGATGATATTAATCTCTTCAGCTATTAAGGGTATGCGTGACTTCATTCACCTTCCATGAGCTTGTAAGAAACTACATTTGTGGATTACATATCATATATTGATTCAAAACTTTTTAGACATTAAGTGTATGAGTCTTTTTACTTATATGATTTTTAATTAATATATTTCTTATCAATATGTGATTTACACTTTAATAAATCTATCCCTTGAAGATAGTAAAATACACAAGAAGGGAGGTTGAATTGTGTTGAAACTTTATCTTTTTTTGTTAACTTATAAACTTTCTCAAGTTCTAAGATTCAGAGATAAGAAGGGTCAGTTAATAAATAAAATGATAATGTAAAAGAAAGATAATTTTGCTTAACTATAAGGTTTAAAACACTTAAAAAGGGTGATGAACATTGAAAAGCATATGCACATTCTTTAGTTGTTGTTTCTAAACAAATCTTTAAGCTTAAAAAGAACTTATTAGAACAATGAAAATAAGGTAAAGAAGCTTCAAAGTTTAAGCTTAAAGCAATTTTATAGTTGTTAAAGAAGTTAAGCAGAAGTATAATAGAACAAAGATAATGTTGATGTAGTTCACAGGAGTAGAGAAGAGTGAGACACAAAGATTTATACTGGTTCAGCCACAACCACATACTTATGTCAAGTACTCAACTTTCACTGAGATTTTGTAACTTAACACATGTTCTTTGATCCACACTAGCCTTGTTGGTGTATGCTGAAGAGGTTAGTTGTATACTGACATTTCTAGTTTTCATCATTTATTTTATGTGAGGCATTTCATTTATTATGTAATTTGTTTTATTTAAATATGCATAATAAAGCCATTAGAATAGTAAGTGTAATGCCATGAGATATCAAGTGTATAACTTGGGTTGTGAGATCTTATTGGCTGCAATCAGAACACTATTCTTAAATATCCTTAGTCCAGTATTATTGTGAATTAGGACAACAATAATGCATTGAGACTAGCATGTGTGTAGACTAATGACTGTATCTCACACGTTATAGATATGAGATATCAAGTCTTTACATACGTACATATTACAGTAATAATGTACTGGATTGACCCACCACGAGAACGCTACATGGATCGTTGCGTGAGTGTCATGAACGGTTCTCATTGTGACAATGATGTATGTGATCCTTTGACTTGAAACACTATAGTTCCTTACATGACGAGTTGTATGACTTAATACCGTCAAACGTCTCATATAATAAAGAGATTATAAAAACGAATATTAGACATATTGCTAATCATGCAAAGGGATGTGAATGACCTAAATAGGATTTGTCCCTCCTACACAAAAAGAGTGATATCTTTGATCCTCTTGATAAGAGTGAGACTGCAAATGCATGACCATGCTTAAATGAGTCAATATGAGATATTGATCTCGTTTGTCTTAGTAGGTATACTCGTATGTCAAGAAACTAAAGATTGAACTGTACAAAGATGATACATTCTATGCCTTGTATTCAATTGAGATATTTGGACAAATGGACTAGACTACATGGTAACATTGTTCATGGAGATGTTATGTTAAATCACTGACATTCCTATTACTTGAGTAGCAGTGATGTATTGCTAAATACCGCTCACTATTTGTATTGCTAAAATATGATTTTCATATTACTGTCAATGTAATGTGAACCTACAGGGTCTCACACTTTGAATGGATCGAAATTTGGATTTAGATTCATGAGAATTTAGTTGGGAATCCAATTATAACTTGGGCTCCAAAATAACTGGTTGGACATATAGTTAGACTAGATGGGCCAACTGAATAGATGAGCCTGCACTTAATTCTGACCTAGGTCAAATTATAAGAATGGACATCAATATTCCTTACACTCACTGATGACGGATGCCCTACATATATGTGTGTGTGATATACATGCAACAACAGACACAACAGACAAGAGAGATCTGAAACAGTTTCAGAAACCCTAGTTGTTAGTCATTAAGAGTGAGAATGAGAGGAGCACCTTTTCCCCCCGTAGCTAGCACCACGACATGGAGGAGAACCTGATTTCGCTCAGTTCGTGTAGATACCGTAGAGGCATCACAACCTTGCTGTGCTCGTGATTGACAGACTGTGGAGACAATCTTTTCATTTGTTATCCGTTTTCAAATGTTGCGATTTGAGGATTCGATTGTTGTAATGGTAGTAGACAAAGGTGTCGCACTAGGGTAGCCCTCTGTTTGGAATCGTCAATGACCTTGGAACATCAATAGTTGACGTGCAGTGATGCTAGGGTTTCCCAAGGCAGGAAGGGTTCATGCACATCGGCGTTAGGGTTCATTAGTGTGCTACCCTTGCGTAAGGTTATAATGATACCCTAAATTCTAGTCCTTTTAATTGGGTAAAGTAAAATAAATCGCAACAATTACATATTCTTGATTTGTATGTTATGTGATGGTTGGTGCATGGTTGTGGCCTTAGTCCCTTTTATTTGCCTTTATTTTGGTATTATAAATACGACCTGTGTAACATCCTCCCTTAAATTTTAATTTTTAAATATTAATTTTTAATTTTTAATTAATATTTAATTATGTGTTATTTATTTCTACACTATTATGTTGTCATAGAATTCTGATGTTAGGGCAAAAAAATTTACTTAGGATATATTTTTATTTATTTAATTACAAACATTTACTATTTGTAGTATATGAGTAAATATAATTAGTCAAAATAGATTATTGTTAGTATTATTTTATGTTTCTCTTTGATTGTAGGTTAATAATATTTTAGAAATTATTTTTGTACAAAGAGTATCTGTTAAAATAGTCAGTGTAACTTATATAATTAAATATAGACATTTTGTACAATAGGGTTTTTTTTTACCAAAACATAAATGTAATTTAGAATTTATTATATATTAAAATAAGGGCAAAATTTTCATTTAAAAATATTAGTAGGAAGAAGACAAAATAAATGTAACTAGATGGAATCTAGTTGACATCTAGTTGGAATAAAATTGGAATCTAATTAGAAACTAACTAAATTCCTTAAAATCTAATTAATTTAGTTGATCATTAACTAATTTGGTTACAATTTAACTAAATTAGTTGCAAATTAACTAATTTAGTTACAAACTAACTAGATAGTTAGAATCCAACTAAATAAGGAATGAAAAATTAATTTCTTTAAGGTTGGTGAGGATTTGAATTTGTAGCTAGTTTTTGTTGGTTCCTCCCATGGCTAAAGTTGAGATGATCTCTCCACCTCGAATTATATGTGTTGGAGTAAGGATCATATTGCCTCAGAGCTCTCGGGAATCCTCCCATAGCATTGGCTTGCTTCGTACTTTCATCTTGAAGTGTGGGGCACATATCAGTTGGGTGCCCCTTACTAAAACAGATTCCACAAGTCTTCACCTGTTGTACTTTTCTAACCGCCAGGTGTTGTACAAGAGAAGTGAGCTGGGCTAACTATTGTTCAATGGATGAAGTGCTAGCTTCCTTCACTTGTTTGACTAGTGATGGTGGCCAAACTACTAAGAGTTAGCCACCATATTAGCTATGAGATTTCTAGCGGCTTCATGTGTCTTGTCCACTAGAGCTCCTCCACTTGCAACATTAATCATACTTCTATCCATAGGAATTGAGTCTTGTTAGGTTTTGAAATACGAAATAGAAAAGCATATGCAGCGAAATAACAAAAAAAATTTTCTTCCAAAACCCAGCTGAGGAACCATGCGAAATCCATAATCCATGTTAGGGAGTTACCCTATGAAGGATCAGTTGTCTCAACAATCTGTCAATCACGGGCATAGCATGGTTGCGGTGCCTTTACTTGTTGCTCATTGCAAGTGCACGGATCGTACAAGTAGTAAAGTAAACGATCGTTCCCCCGAGGATCTTGTGAATACCGCACTATAACTATTTTTATTATCTAGACAATCAAATAAAGTAATGAGACTAAAACTAAATTGCAAGAAAATCAAACTTAAGCAAATAACAATAATGAAATATCAATGGATTGAGACTCTAGGATTCGGGATTTACTACAACTACTTTCTATGACAAAGGCTTAGAACATTATAGTTAATGGTTTGATTATGTTTTGAAGGTGAATCTTCCTATTTTGTTTGATGCTCTCTCTCAAGTTACAAGAAACGTGTTATATTTAAAGTAATACCTATTTTCATGGTACTAATTGAAACCTATTAAGTTCTATGAAGTTCAGTTGGTCCTCGAAGGATTATGCCTTATTTCGTGGTCATAAAACTCAAGTTCAAATTCTAGATTTTCAAATAACAAACTTCATCTCTCGATTCTTCATTTAATTATCTTAAATCATGCGTTTATGGGTACCAACATAAGGCAAGCATTAAGAACACTATAATTGAATCAAAACAACAATCTTTCATTAACTAAAAGAGATTCAAAACCTTGTTATAGAATCATAGAAGAGTTACATCCCTATCTTCGATGAAAGACCTAGCCTCTCATGTTTACAAGAATGCACATGTTAATTGAAGAAATAGAAGACATCACAAAGAAATAGAGGTAAAGATGAGAAGGTTCCCCAATCTCTTCAAGAACAATCTTCTTTTCTTTAATCTTCACTTTTCGATCTTCAATCCTCGATCTTCCTCTGGCCGTTTTCGGCTCTCTTCGGCCTCTCCCTTTTGGGTTTCTTCTTTTAGTATTTGTAGATCTAGCCTCCCTTAGCCTCCCATTTTTGCATAATTCGCACCACGACACGGGCTAGGCTGTGTGATTTCACACGGCGTGTGCCTGAAAGAGGGTGGCCGTGTGATGCTCTGGAGTATGAATTAGGAGATGTGTCCAACAACAAAGTTGTATCTTTCTCTCTTAGCTTTCCAACGCAACAAAGATTACCTCAATATCATCTTTCTAGCTCGAGATATGACCATTTTGTTGTTAGGGGGTCAGATAGCTATGGGATTCATCAACATACTTTGATCAAGCTTGTGGATCCTCCAAGGAATGGGTCCAAAATGTCCATTAAATACTAGAAAACACCAAGAATGAGATGAAAGGAGTCAAAGTGTAAAAGTATGTAAAAACATAGCAAAGAGGGCAAGGATTCAATCAAAACCGGTCCAAATCCATATCAAATAAAGCCCTAGATGTGTGTGTTTTACTCACACATCACTACTATGTCCACACGAATGGAGCAAAATCAGGTTCACCACCATGCCGCAGTGCTAGCTCCGGGGGGTGTGCTCCTCTCATTCTCACCCTTGAGACTGACGATTAGGGTTTCTAAAACTATTTAGGATATCTCTCTTGTCTGATGTTGTGGTTGTTGTGTTGGTGTATGCCCTAGAGGCCAGTTGTATATTGACCTTATGGTTACATTGTATCTTTTCGTTTATTATATATATATATATATATATATATATATATGAGGCATTTTAGTTATTGTGTTATTTATCTTATTTAAATATTCATGATAAAGTCCTTAGAATAATAAGTACAATCCCATAGGATATCAAGTGCATGACTTGATTGTGAGATCCTATTGGTTGCTTTCGGAACAATATTCTTAAATGTCCCTAGTCAAATATTATTGTCAATTAGGACAATAGTAATACATTGAGATAGTATGTGCGTAAACTGATGACCATATCTCAGAGATCATAGATATGAGATATCAAGTCTTCATATGAATACATAGTAGAGTAATGTTGTACTCGATTGACCCACCATAAGAACGCTGCATGGATCGTTACGTGAGTATCATAAGCGATTCTCACAGTGACAATGGTGTATATGGTTCTTTGACTTGATGGCACTATAGTTCCCTACATGAGGAGTTGTATAACTTGATGCCGTCAAACATCCCCTGTAACAAGGAGATTATAAAGATGACTTTTGGACATACTATGAATCATGCAGAGGGATGTGAGTGACTCGAATAGGATTTGTCCCTCCTACTTAATGGGAGTGATATCTATGGGCCCCTTGATAAGAGTGAGACTGAAAATGCATGATCATACTCGAATGAATTGATGTGGTTCGTATCGCAAGTGTACGATTTTTGTCAAGTAGTAAAAATATCGATCCACAGGGACTTGGATTATGATTAACAATTACCCTTAATTATGATTGACTAGGTGAAACCAATATTATAAAATTGTGGTGATAGAACAAGAACATAGAAACTAAAATCTGGAAATAAATAAGAATATCAATTTTTAGAATGAATGCAGAAAAATAGTGTAGATAAATATGGTTTTTAAGAGATCTAGGATATGGGTTCACCACGATGGTAATTAACAAGTCTGTAATCTTATCACCTCTTCTCAACTAAGTTATACTTGAAGACGAATCATCCTAAAGAATTATTGTTTCCTTTCAGAATACAATAACGTATTCAATCTAACTCAACTTCTATTTTCATGATAATCAAGTTAGAAAGAATCCATTAAGAGCAGATGATTCATAGAAAGCCTCAAGAGTTTTAATCTACTTTCGTGATTTAAAAGCTCAAGTTCAGTTAATGGAGTTCAATTATCAAGAGTCACCTTTCAGTTTTTCCCTTAATAACTAATATTATGCAAACAATGTGGCCAGCATTTTCACAAACACTTGGTGTGCCAAAAACTGAATCAAGATAAACTTAGCATTGAAGAGATAACAATTTCATACATCAAGCATTGTCAATACACCATCGGGTTACTACCAATTCCTAGAACAAAAGAACTACTCAAACATGTTTATCAAAATACAATCCATAAGAATGAAGAACAACATTCAGAAAATAAAATACAAAGACTAGAAGAGATGAGAAGAAAAACTCTGCAGAAAACTTGTGGCTGCTCTTGTGAAGTTCCTCTCTAAGACCAAAAACTCTCTTTCAACCCTAATGGCCTGCCCTTTATACACCACACACTCTCCTCTCTCAACCTTAATTCTTTTTAGGTCAGAAAACAAAGAATGGGCTGACTCCAGGGCCTCAAAATCGCAAGTATGAAGTGTCAGGCTGCCAACCACGGCCGTGGTGGCCACCACGGCCAGGCCGTGGTTAGCTCTGACTTGAAGATTTCGAACTGTGAATGCCAACCACAGCCGTGGTGGCCACCACGGCCAGGCCGTGGTTGGCTCTGCCTCAGAAATTCTGAAGGTGCGAGTTTCTCACACCATGGCCGTGGTTTCAACCACGGCCAGGCCGTGGTTGCCTCTGTCCATCAAGCATCTTGGGGAATTTGCTAAAGTGTCCAACATCAAACTTGTAGCCTTGTGTCTTAGCTTTCCATAGCAACCGGAATCACCTCAAAATGACCTCTGTAGCTCAAGTTATGCTCAAATTACTCTTCAGGGGTCCAGCTGATTTTTGAGATCTCAGTATCTCTTCATGGTAGTTCCGTTTTGGCTTTTCCAAGCTTCAATATTGCATCATTCCTGCGATTAAACATAAACACACCGCAGTTATCCGAACTAAAACAAAAACGGAAGATTAAATGAATAAATGTACTAAAAAGATAATGAAATGTATGCAAACTAAACTCAAAATGACATGAAGAATCACACACATCATGAATCAATGAGATATTGATCTCATTTGTCTTAGTATGTCTACTCGGAGATCAAGAAACCAAATATTGAATTATACAAGGATGACTGTTCCATGCCTTGTGTTCAATCTAGATATATGGACAAAGGACTAGACTACATGGTAACATTAGTCACAATTAAGTTATGTCGAATCACGGACATTCCTATTACTTGAGTAGCAGTGATGTATTGCTAGATACCGCTCACTGTTTGTAATATTATATAGGATTTAATGTTACTGTCAACGTAATAGGATCCTACAGGGTCACACACATAGAATGGATTGGAATGGAGTTGAATGAGGCTAGTTGGACCTTTAGTAAGACTAAATGGCCCAACCCAATTGAATAAGCCCACAAATGAGTCTGACCTAGGTCAAATATATGTAGGGGCCTATATATACATCTCTTAGTCTCTTGTGCCGCAATATACTACACACACACAATTGCAAGTCGGAAACAGTTTCCGAATAGAGAAGAGTTAGAGAGAAAACCGCCCCCTTCATGGCTAGCACCATGCCGAAGAGGGAGTCCATTGCATCCGTTCGTGTAGATACCGTAGAGACACTGCTGGTTTGTTGTGCTCATGGTTGTCAGCCGTATCTTCTTATAGGTAAATCCCTTAACACGTTTTATGATTTTTTTGCATGGATTCTCGCTTAGGTTTGAGATTTGGTTTTTGTTTTCTACTACGTTTTTCGATCCTGAAACCCAACATGTTGCTGCATGTATATATTATATATACATGTAGGGTAGCCATCATCAGTGAGTGTAAGGAGCATTGATGTCCTTGTTCATAATTTGACCTAGGTCAGAATTATATGTTGGCCCATCTATTCAGTTGGCTTATATAGTCTACCTATATGTCCAACTAGTTATTTAGGATCCCAAGTCATAATTGAATTCCTAACTAAATTCATCTCATGAATTTAAATCTCAATTTTGATCAATTCAAAGTTTGTGGCTCTGTAGGTTCCCATTATGTTGACAATAATACTAAATCCTATTTTAGCAATACAAATATTGAGCAGTATCTATCAATACATTACTGCTACTTAAGTAATAGAAATGTAAGTGATTTGACATAACCTCTCATTGAACAATGTTATTGTGTAGTCTATTTCCTTTGTCTAGATATCTCAATTGAATACAAGACATGAAATGTGTCACCCTTGTATAGTTCACTCTTTTGGTTTTTTGATCTCTGAGTAGACTTTGTCATTCCACAAGAACTAGGGCCATGGGATAGAGAATAGGGAGAATTAAGCCCTTCAGTTTAGGAATTAGACTTCTTAGGTTCCACAAGGCCTAACTTTAAGAAAATAGACTTGATTTAGGTAACTAAGGCCCAAATTAAGACAAATAGACCCAAGTGAAGGGAATAAGTTGTGTGTTCTAAATGTATCCCGGCAACTAAGCCAAGATTTGAACTGATCTGAAGGAACTACCAAATTAAACCTTGCAGAAAATATATTGTAGTAAGTGGTAAGCAAGGGTCATTCTCGTAGAGGACCAATTGAAATGTAAAAAGTATCAGTAAACTAAAAACTAAAAAAAGCAATAATTAAATGGGGGATTTTGTGAGTGATGAAATAAAAGTGAAATAAACTAAACTAAATTACGAAGATGCAAGTGAAAAGTATGAAACAAGCAAACACAACGAGCAAAATGGATTCAACTATAGATAAAGCTTGGTTAAGGGATTTTTTACACCACTAGACTTATGATAATTGCAATCAAGTTTTTGATGTTATTCCTTATTCCTAATGAAACTACCAACCACAGATAGCAACAAGCTCTATTACCCCAATCTTTCCTTAGTTCATCGTTAATTGGAATAAGCTATCTAATTAAACTCTAACCATCCGATAACCTAGAACTCTAACCATCTGATAACCTAGAACAAGCTCTCTACATTCGAAGGGACAGAAGCATTAAGGTGAGAAAGAAAGGTTGATCAAGGTGACATCCTCGCAAGCTCGGGTTATCCAACCAATGTTATGTTCTTCATCACAATTAACTAAGGATTTGACTACAATAATTAATTGCAATGTGCTACTTGGGATTAGGAAAGCATTCCAATTTCAATTAAACAGATCAAGACAACATACATACATAGTTCAAGTAGAAGAAACATAAGCAATTTCAATTAAAACTAAGGGAATAACATTATTGATCCAATTACAAAATCATGTTTAGGGCTTTGAATCACCCTTAACCAATTAGGAAAACTGGCCTAACATGTTCTTGAACAACATCAAAAGATAAGAAAGAAACATCATATGCTCAAGACAAAAGACAAAAGGGAAAAAGAAACATATCAATTTATCTTGATCTTCGTTTCTCCAAGTTGTTCCTAAGAGAAAACTCTCCTTTGCCCCTTGATGTGTAACACCCCGAAATTTCTGTTTTTAATTTAAAAATATTGATTTTCCCAATTTTTGTGATTTATGATGATTTTTGGGAAATTTTATGAGCTTTATTTAATTTATGTTATTTTCATTAACTCTATGTGTCGATTCAGGGTAGTTTCGGAAAACAAAAATAAATAACTTTTATTTTCAGTCTGTAAATACCTTGG
The DNA here is from genome assembly GCA_023212625.1 of Styphnolobium japonicum. NCBI lineage: Eukaryota > Viridiplantae > Streptophyta > Magnoliopsida > Fabales > Fabaceae > Styphnolobium > Styphnolobium japonicum. The sequence goes on from JALBWW010000011.1 coordinate 19,740,919, forward strand.
CTATTTATTAGGGCCGGGGAAAATTACGAAACCTGAATCTAAGACCAGATTTTTAAGTTTTTCAGTTTTGGAAATTTTTAGTTTTTGTTGACTTTGTGTTAAACTGGGGTTATTTCGGATAATAAAATAATAATTTTAAAACTTTGACCCGAAAATGCTTTGACTATTTATTAGGAATAGGGGAGTTTACGAAACTCAAATCCAGGAACAAATTTAGAAGTTTTCCATTTTTAGGAATTAGATTGTTAGATAAAAATATTTTTAGTTTTGGACCAGACTTTGATTATTCTTCGGGGTCGGGGAAACTTTTGGTCAATTTTGGAGAGCTTCTCCAAGGTCAAAGTGGGCGTCCAAACCAAGTGGGGGGGATGAAAATGTCTTTTATGTAATCTTTTTAATTGCTAAATTACCCTTCACTTTTTCCTATAAATAGCCATTCAAGAATCACTTGAAAAACTCACCAATTCCTCTCCATTCTCTCTCAAATCCCACAGCCAAACCCTCGAGTTTTTCTTTCAAGTTTGTGATCCAAGTTCCATCCATAGTTTTAGAATCAAAGCATCATTTTAGGAAGATCTTGTGTAGAAAGTTTCTTGAGAAGAAATCATTCTCAAACCGTTTTCTTGAGAAATCCCAAAGTTGAAGAATCAAAAGGATATTTGCTGGTGGAAGAACAAAGAACTTTCACAAAGTTCTCTTAAGGAGTTTTAATCCAAGGTAAGGGGGAGTTTCTTTATCAACCAATTTTGTGGTAGGAAAATAGGATTTATGGTTTATTTGCTTTGAATTTTTGTGAGAATAATTATGGTTGATATTTAAATTGTTTATGCTTTATGTTTCATGCTTTATGAGTTGTGCTTTGTGATTATATGCTTTATTTATCCTATGTTTTTTTTATGGCATTGGAATATTGCATATATGGTAATATTAGAAGCATGATATTTCTTGGACATACATATGTTTGGTTGGTTTTATGGAAAACATGGTGGAAAAATGATGAATTTTGGTCCAAAGGCCTATGAATATTTCGGTCACTATATAGATAAAAAGGAATTTAATTTATTAATTGTTTAACTTAATCAATTAAGTGATATTTAATTGAGTTAATGAAAAGAGCGAAATTTTTAATAAAGCATAAATGATGTTTTAATTAATACTCATGTTATTTTAATTGATCTTTAACAATAATAATGATAATATACTTGAAAATAAATAAATAAGCTCAAAATAGCTTCGTTTTTATGAAAAACACTTTTACGCGATTTGGAGTTTACAGAAAACCCTTTCACGGTTGAAAAGTTATTTTCAAACTTCTGTGCGATTAAAATGTACATAAAACACTTTACCCGATTTGGTGTTTACAGAAAACCCTTTTGCGGTTGAAAAATTATTTTTTTATGCCTTATGTAATTAAAAACTTACAAAAAACGCTTTACGTGATTGAGAGTTTTTAGAAAACCCTTTCGTGGTTAAAAAGTGAATTTTTAAGACAATTGCGACTGAAAAATGATTATTTTGTCTTACGCGATTAGAAATTTATAGAAAAAAGTTTTACACGATTGAAATATATCACTAGTTAAGTTACGCAACTTGAAAAATAGAAAAATGATTTTACGCGATTGAAAAACGTAATAGAAATGTTACGCGATTTATAAAACGTAATAGAAGTGTTACACGATTTGAAAATTGTAACTATAGTGTTACGTAATTTGGAAAATGTTTTAAAAGCACCATATGGTTAAGAAACAACGATACTACTATCGGGTCGACGTAGACTGGACCCTGGATAGGTGAGTTGATGCTATTCTTAAAATGGTGGCTTGAATTTCGAGGGGATTGTTTTATTTTGTTTGTGAATAAAAGTTGCATTTTATGTTGCATTGAGAAGTCTAATGGAGACTTGTGGTCAAGGCTTTAATGCCGAGGAGATTGAGTCACACCTTAGTGTAGGTGCAAATTAGGTAGTGAAGATCATGGAGTTGATCTTGGAGTCGTTGAGATGCGGAAATCCCACAGGAGGCCAGTTGGTGCTGTGCCGTGGTAATATGAATGCAACACATCGACGATCTCGATTAGAACACTATTCCTATTCCTGGTTTGGTGGAGAGTGTTCGCATATAGCCGCATTTTGAGATCCATAGGACTTGGGATAATGTGAGACGGAACATGTACTCCCAAATTACTCTCTCTGACTGTTGTGTTTAGCTCCATGGAGTAGGGGTCAATTGTAACAGCCGGTGCTCTAGGTTTGACGACTGTCCCCACACACCAACACGAGTCTTTCAGCGTGCTTATGTCCTCACTCACACGCGCCCTGAGAACTTCCCAGGGGGTCACCCATCCCAGAATTGCTCCAGGCCAAGCACGCTTAACCTTGGAGTTTCTAAGTTATGGGCTCCCGAAAAGAAGAAGCATTCTTCTTTTCGGGAGCCAATAAGCGTGCTTGGCCTGGAGCAATTCTGGGATGGGTGACCCCCTGGGAAGTTCTCAGGGCGCGTGTGAGTGAGGACATAAGCACGCTGAAAGACTCGTGTTGGTGTGTGGGGACAGTCGTCAAACCTAGAGCACGGGCTGTTACAAGTGGTATCAGAGCCAACCCTCTACTAGTACGGTGTGTGGTTCAGGGACGAACCAAGTGGAAGCAGGTGGGCATGTAATACCCGGGCCTGAAGAGGGCGGGGAGTGATTGCTGGTGCAAAGAGGCACAGACAATAAGAGGCTCCTGGCAGGCTTTTAGGCGGAGGGAGACATGAATGAAACGAGCCCACACCAGAAGAAGAGGGGAATTCCGAGATTGTGCAGGTATGGGACTGTGCAATTAAGGAAGCTTGTATAGGATTTGATAGGTACTACCTATATAAACAAGATGCATCTTCTTTTCGGGAGCCCATAACTTAGAAACTCCAAGGTTAAGCGTGCTTGGCCTGGAGCAATTCTGGGATGGGTGACCCCCTGGGAAGTTCTCAGGGTGCGTGTGAGTGAGGACATAAGCACGCTGAAAGACTCGTGTTGGTGTGTGGGGACAGTCGTCAAACCTAGAGCACGAGTGGAGAGTGTTCGCATATAGCCGCATTTTGAGATCCATAGCACTTGGGATAATGTGAGACGGAACATGTACTCCCAAATTACTCTCTCTGACTGTTGTGTTTAGCTCCATGGAGTAGGGGTCAATCATTGAGTATAAACATAGTCAGTTATCATATTGTTGCATCATCATAATATATGTCAAGGTTGGTTTGCTAATTGTGTGATAACATATTACATCTGTTGATTAATTGTTAAGTTGTGTAGATTTATTGTACTTCTTTTTCTATACTACTTTATTGGTTTATGATGATATTAAGAATCTCACCCCCTTCTATTATTATATTATTCTATTTGATATCTGGTTGAGAAGACTGTGATGGGTGACAAACGTGAGTTTTTAGGATTCATCTGTGTCCAATTTCACAAAGGCCCAGAGGCATGGCGCGTACTTTTGGAAACAAAATGTATTGAGTATGTTGGAGACATATCTCTTACAATCTGTAGGATCCAACATGGTGATCCTATTAGTACATTTATCATTACTTGCTTTGTAGAATTATTTATGCCTATCAGGGCATTATGGGGCTTTATCGCTCAGTACACTCACCAGGAAGACTCTGAGGTTTCTTTTACCAGAGCTCCTAGGCGTAGATCCGCTTTGGTTTCAGTAAGGAGATATATTGAATTCATAGGGCTTGTACTCAAAAGGCCTATAGCTGAGGAAGATCCGGAGGAGGACCCTTCTCTGTAAATAAACTTTTATGGCTAGATAGGTAATATTATAACTGTATATTACATTTGTTTATTTTCTTGTTAGTATATGTAGTTTGTATTATGTACTAAGACATGTATCCCAGTAAGTAATATAAATGACATATATTATTCATATGTTGGTGTGAAATATAATATTACTATTATATTCATATATCTGTGAAAAGAAAGTTTGGAACTCATATTTTTATATAACGAAAATACAAGAGATTTCTGAATTTAAAACCTTATATTCTGTTAAATGTGACATCCAACCGAGGGTGTTACATTAGTTGGTATCAGAGCTTTAGTTTAAGCTCTCAGATTTGTGGGGTTAGGTCTATCTTGTTTGTGATGTGTTCTCTGTGTTATTGTTTCTGAAAGGAGACAATATTGTTTGAAGTGGTTACTTTTGGTTTCCAATGTGTTTTATTTTCATTGACTTTGAAGGAAAACAATGGCTCGTGGTAGAGGCGCTCATGAGGACATAGGACGTGACAACAATGATATGGCTGCTGCCGCCGCAGCAATGTAAAGGATGGAAGATGTTTTAGTGCAGCAAAATCAAAGAGCCGCCCAACAATAAGAAGCAGCGGCAGATACTCAGAACCTATCAGAATTTCGCCGTAACAATCCTCCCCAGTTCAAAGGGGAATTTGATCCAAAGAAGACGAGTCTTTGGATTAAGGAGTTAGAAAAGATTTTTAAGGGTATGGGATGCACCGACAAGCGTAAGGTAACTTATGCTACCTATATGCTTGTTGGAGATGGCGAGGATTGGTGGGCAGGAGCACAATAATTACTGGAGGCTGAGGGAAGAGTGGTTACTTGGGAAGTATTCAAAGGTAAGTTTTTAGAAAAATATTTTCTAGCAAGTATTAGACATCCTAAGGAAATAGAGTTTCTTGGTCTAAAGCAAGGAGGGATGACGGTCAACAAGTATGTGGCCAAGTTTGAGAATTTGTTAAATTCTCTAGATACTTTCAGCTCCAACTTGATGAGGAGTGGAAGTGTTGAAAGTTTGAGGAGGGTTTACGACATGATTTGAAGCGGGCGGTGTTGTCTTTGGGAATAGCTATATTCCCAACACTTTTGGATACTTGTTGACGGATCGAGGTGTTATATCGATCCCGAGACACAAAGACCTGTAACTTTGGACCAACGCAATTCTAAAGGGGTAGAGGAGATAGTAATACTCATAGAGAGAGTAATAGTAATAACAACTGGTTTCAGCAGAAGCCTTATTCACGACCACTGGGGGGGTCAGCAACAGCAACCTTATGGGGGGAGCTCGGTAGCACCTCCTTTGAAATATTTTAAGTGTGGAAAAGAACATTTGGCTAAGGATTGCTCGATCAAAGGAATCATATGTTTCCGATGCGGGAAATAAGGACATATGGCTAAGGACTATTTGCAGCAAAAGATAGTGTCTTCTTTCAATAGCATACTCAATTCAAGGCCACAAATTGGAGGAAGGGTCCACACAATAAGTGGAGCAGAAACCTCCCAAAGTTGAAGATCTAAATAAAGGGGATTGAGACATAGGAGGAAAATCTTTGTTTGTACTGTTTGATTTCGGGGCAACCCATTCTTTTATTTCCTATGACTATGTGAATTAGTTAGAATTAGCTGGTTATTACCGGAGGTTTATGGAAGAATTTTCTAAGATAACATGATCTTTTACCCAACTCACATGAAAGAATGAGACTTTTGTTTGGACGGATGAATGTGAGGAGAGTTTTCAGGAGTTGAAAAGGTGTTTGACTACTTCACCAGTTTTAGTTTTACCTAATCCTAGTGAATATTTTGATATATGCTATGATGCTTCGCATCAAAGTTTAGGTTGTGTGCTTATGCAGACCAAGAGAGGTAGTAGTTTATACTTCTAGGCAATTGAAAGTGCATAAGAAAAATTATTCTAAACATGATTTGGAATTAGCGGCTGTAGTTTTTACATTGAAAATATGGAGACATTTTTTTTGGAACAACCTTGAATGGTTTTAGTAACCATAAGAGTTTAAAATACCTGTTTGATCATAAAGAGTTTAATATGAGGCAAAGGCGGTGGTTAGAATTCTTAAAGGATTATGATTTTCAACTTTAGTACCATCCCGGAAAAGCAAACTTTGTGGTAGATGTTTTAAGTTGGAAGATAATTAGTGTCTCTGCTATGATGATTAAGGAAAGAGAATGATTAGAGCAAATTAGGGATATACATTTTTCTGTGGACCCAACACCAGGTAAATTATGTTTAAGTATGACCACCATTTCAAGTGTTTTAATGGACGAGATTAGGATTAGACATGGAGATGATCAATACTATATCAGGTTTTAAGGAAGGATATGATAGAATTTTGAGGTTTAGTGATAGAAATTGTATACCAAATAATCCTGAGCTGAAAATGTTGATTTTAGTCAAAGCCTATAAGAGTAAAATTGAATATGCATCCAAGAGCGACCAAGATGTATTAAGATTTAAAGCAATTATATTGGTGGCAAGGGATGAAGAGAAACATTACTTTGGTGAAAGTGATTTGGAATGATGTAACTGAAGGAGCGACGTGGAAACTAGAGGACAAAATAAGGGAACCATATCCCCAATTGTTCTAAGGTAAGACAAATTTCGAGGATGAAATTCTTTTTAGAGGGGGAGAGTTGTAACACTTTGAAATTTCTGTTTTTAATTTAAAAATATTGATTTTCCTAATTTTTGTGATTTTTGATGATTTTTGGGAATTTTATGAGCTTTATTTAATTTATGTTATTTTCATTAATTCTATGTGTCGCTTCGGGACATTTTCGGAAAATAAAAATTAATAACTTTTATTTTCGGCCCGTAAATACCTTGACTATTTATTAGGGTCCGGGAAAATTATAGATTCTTAAGTTTTTCATTTTTGGGAATTTTTAGTTTTTGTTGACTTCATGTGTTAAGCCGGGGTTATTTTAGATAATAAAATAATAATTTTAAAATTTTGACCCGGAAATGCTTTGACTATTTATTAAGAACAGAAGAGTTTACGAAACTCAAATATTGGAACCGATTTAGAAGTTTTTCATTTTTAGGAATTAGATTGTCAGATAAAAATATTTTTAGTTTTGGACCAGACTCTAACTATTCTTCGGGGTCGGGGAAAACTTTTGGTCAATTTTGGAGGCAAGGACTTGGTCAATTTTGGAGAGCTTCTCCAAGCTTCCCCAAGGTCAAAGTGGGCGTCCAAACCAAGTGGGGGCATGAAAATGTCTTTTTATTTGTATGTATGTGATACATATGCGTTTTGATATGTGATATGCGATTGCATGTGATATGTTTACAGTTTGATATGTTATATATGATTGTATGCGACACGATCATGGTTGATCTTGCGTTTCTGTGTGACAGTTGCGAAAATAAGGATTTGTTTTGGGTTGAGAAAGACGGCACCCAAAGGTAGTCCTCGGTTACTTGTGGCATGATTTGTTCATGTGTTACAAGATGACTCGATTGAATCCACGCATGGTTCATGTTGTACGGCGGTGCTAGGGTTCTCAAAGAGTTTGAGGAACCCATGACAGCGCTAGGGTTTCCTTGACATGTGATGTGCAAAGCCGGACCCCCGTGCTACCTTTGCATAGGGTTATTGTCGATTCCCTTCAACTTAATCCTTTTATTAATGTTAATTAGATAAATCATGCAATATTGTATTCTTGATTTATATGCTTTTTACGCATGGTGCATGGTTGTGGCCTTAGTCCTTTTACTTGCTCTCTTTTGGTTTTATAAATACGGCCTGCGTGTGGTGTCTTTCTCTATACAATCTGATTATACATTCTCTTCTCACCTTACTCCTCTCGTATGTAAAACAAGGTTTCTCCTTATGATGTAATCTTTGTGAAGAGGAAGAGGCAAGGAGTTGGCAACCCTACAAGAAGCATTGAAGGAAAGACTTAGTGAAGGAGGCATTTGGAGAAGGCGCTTCATTCCCTAAGTTTAGTTGTTGAGACCCTTATTAGCTTAAGGGAATCAATACGTTAGGGGCCACATCCATGTCACTTTTATTGTATGCCTTTTATGTATGAGATGCATGATCATTAGTTGTATGCTAATAGGTAATAAATAGTGAGATCAATTAATACAGTAACAAAATCCCTCAAAGCAAATATTATGTCGAGCTTAGATGCCTTCCAATGTGTGGCACTCGTCAAGGCTACGATTAATTGAGCATGGGCTTGCCAAAGCAGGGTACCATTATCTATCCTGGTGAGACACGATAGGATAAATGTAGTATCCAACTGCCAACCATTGGGTCTGACTTAACTGGGCTATTTCAATAGGATTGAAGGCTTAGAGGCATAGGGTTGAGCTTTAATCTATAAGATAGATTAGAATAAGTGTTATTCACCCAACCATCCAAGAGTTACATGCGATGTAATTGGGAAGGTGTTCCCTACCTAAATAAACTAAGTTTTGGGTGATCAGCCAAAGTTGACTCAGAACAAGGTGAAATATGGATCTTGACCTACTAGAAAATCTTACGATGGGATTTTCCGAGTCAATGATGAGGATCATTGGTTTGATTAAAAATAGTGAGAGGTATATTTAATAAAAGACCGTATTAAATTTTTAATGGCATGATACTTACACTGCATATTTTTATTGATAGATCATAATGGCATCAAACACATCGAGCAACCTATCATTGCAATCAGTCCTTGAGAAGGACAAGTTGTCTGGGACAAATTTCCTAGACTAGTATAGAAATCTGAGGATAGTCCTTAGGCAAGAGAAAAAGTTGTACGTACTAGAGCAGCTCATTCCTAAACCCTGCTAATTCCCCATGTGCTGATAAAGATGCTCATAAGAAGCATCAAGATGATGCCTTGGACATTGGATGTCTCATACTAGCCACCATGAACTCTAGGCTTCAGAAGCAACATGAGAACCTGGAGGCGTATAATATGATCGTACATTTGAAGAGGCTCTAACAAGAGCAAGCTAGGCATGAGAGATTTGAAGTATCTAAGGCTCTGTTCCAAAGCAAACTGGCAGAAGGAAACCCAGTTGGAGCTCATGTGCTCAAGATGATTAGGTACATTGAGAACCTTGAGAGGCTTGGTTTTCCTTTGGGTCAAGAGTTGGCCACTGACTTAGTCTTGCAATCATTGCCAGAAAGCTATAGTCAATTCATCATGAACTATAACATGAAAGAAATTGACAAACCACTGCCAGAGCTACTTAGCATGTTAAGAACTGCTGAGTAGAGCATTAGCAAGGGAAATGCCATTCTGATGGTCTAACCCGCCAAGGGTAAGGGCAAGGGAAAGAAGCAAACCACAAAGCCCAAGGGAAAGGGCACTAACGAGCCCAAAACTACTGCCTTGAAACCCAAGGGTGGAGTGGCTAAGGAGGGAACGTGCTTCCATTGCGGGCAGACTGGACATCGGAAGAGGAACTGCCACGTATACGTGGAAGAGCTGAAAAAGAGGAAGGGAGTTGATGCTTCCACTTCAGGTATATTTGTTGTAGAAGTCAATTTATCTACTTCTACATCTTGGGTATTAGATACTAGATGTGGTTCTCACATTTGTGTAAATGTGTAGGATCTAAAGAGTAGTAGACCATTGGCTAAGGGCGAAGTGGACCTACGAGTTGGAAATGGAGCAAAAGTTGCTGCCTTAGTTGTAAGGACTTATCATTTATCTTTGCCCTCTGGGCTTGTTATTGAATTGGATAATTGTTATCTTGTGCCTGCTATTAGCAGAAACATTATTTTATTTCTTGTTTGGACAAGAAAGGTTTTTCATTGATAATAAAGAACAAATGTTGTTCTATTTATATGGACAATATGTTTTATGGGTAATTGATCAATCAATTTGAGACACTTATGTTAGCTTTGTATTAGGCTTTAATAGATGTTTATTGTGCCCAATATTAGTATTTTAGCTGAGTTTAATGTTGTTGGGCCTCATTGGGACTTAATGCAAATTGTGAATAATTCTTGTTGGTTAGGCCATAACTTAGGACTCGGAGATCCATTTGAGGTGATCTTGTTGTCTTTGGAAAGCTAAGACACGACTCTACAAATTTCATGAGAACTTAAGAGCTGTATCTAAGGGTCCAAAATAGCACTGCAAGTCAGAGTGTGTTTACTGTCACTAGAATTTGAGCAGTGTACACATATTGGACCATATCGTGGGCTATAGGCCTCATTTTGAGTTGAAACGGGTTCCATTGGAAAGATAAAACCCATATCTCCAACTTCATTGAAGACCATTTAGTCAATAGATGCCATTTTAGGAGTGATTATGAAGCTGCAAGTTGGTTTGAATTTGGAAACACGTTCTGCCAACTTGACTTGAGGTTGGTGCAGTATTTTTGGAATATCAAGAATTGTAAAAGTCCAATTAGCATGAAACTAACGCCAAAAATTCAAGGAGACAATTGTCTACAACTGTCATGAAGACCTCCATGCCAAAATACATTGTTTAGGACATGAAAGTGAAGCTGGAAGTCGGAGAAGAGTTGCTGACTAGAAGCCACCAACCATACACCAACCCACCAACCATGCATCAAACTACCATATTTGACAATTTCCATGTTTTTACAGCTTGCATTCATATTATTTTCAATTACAAATTGACTTATAGGATTAGTATAAATAGAGCCAATCTCTTTGTATTATATATCATTCAATTTGAAGTAAGTTTGAGTATTTGTTTGAAGAAAGTTTCAGTATTTGTGAGAGTTTTCTTTCTCTTCTTCTCCATTCTCTTTAGAATTTCATGTTTGTTCTTTTATTTCTGAGTTCTTCCTTCCCATCCATGGAAGGATAGACTCTTATAATTAATTCAAGGGATTAACCATTTTGATGTTTAATTTGGAAATCTTGTTTTGATTGTTTATATTGCTTAATTGTTATTCAAGTTTCTCTTCTTCCTCTTTTGATTTTTTTATCTAGATTGAATTGCTTAATTTGATTTAGATGTTGATATGATAATAGCTTTATTATCATGTATTCAAAGAGGATGACAAAGACTAAACAATATATCAAAGCTTTTTGATGGATTGTTTAGCTTGGTTAAATTCCGGATCTTAAGTTAATTTATGTTTGGATGGTGCTTACTTTATCTAACCTTGGTTAACTAAATCTTAGATGCTTATCTAGTAGAGGATTCTTGGATCATGTTAAGGCTTCTTGATGTGATCTAAGGCCAATAACATGGTTAGAAATTAAGTGGATTCCTTGTGATCAATGATGGATTAAACTCAAGATCGGTAAATTTCCTTGGATTGGTTAATTTGTTAATTTCTTTTCTTAAATGCAATCGGTGTATTTTCTTATAAATCATCAAAACCCCCCTTTTAATTATCTTGATCTAGTTGAATCTTTGTTTTTTTGGATCGTTGAGAGACGATTCGGTTCATTCTCTATACTAACAATTAGTTTATGAACTGGTAATTTTTATTATTTTGATGGGTCTCGACAACGTCTTGTCAAATTTGGCGCCGTTGCCGGGGACCCAAGGCAACTATTTGATCATTTCAAGACCCTATCTAACTCTAACAATTGTGTTTGTTTTGTTTTTGAAGCTTTTTCAAGTGGAATTCGGCTAAAATTGGGTAAAAGGCATCGTGCAAAAGAATTTCGGTTCGGTAAAATATCTTTGATTGACTTGAATTTTGGTAGACTAATGGAAAACGTTATTTTGAGAAAGGCTCACTATTTACTGTGAGGTCACCCCTATTTTAGATAAATTCCATCGTTTAGACAATTTTTTCAAAATTTTAAGATTTTTTATTATTCTATTGGATATCATTTTTGTGTAGATTTCACCTTATGGTAGTCCCATAATTTTTAAAATTCAACAAAGGATGGAACATAGATTGGATGAGCTCACTTCTTTGGTCAGACAGATGGCAATGGGACAACACCAACCACCTGTGCAAAACCCTGCAAGAGTTTGCAGTATATGCTCTAGCTCATCCCATCCCACAGATTCGTGCCCCACACTGCAAGATGATGGTTCTGCCTTTCCAGATCAATCTGTTGTTGCAGCAGGAATTTTTCGTGGTAAACCTCAATTTTAGCAGCAGCAGTAGAGATATGACCCATTCTCCAACACATATAACCTTGGTTGGAGGGATCATCCAAGTTTGAGATATGGCAATGCCACTGCCCAACAGCCAAATCAGTATAGGTAGCATTTCCAGCAGCAACCAATGAGGCAGCAGCAATTTCAATCCCATGTTGGAACTAGTAGGCCATTTCAATCAAATATGTAGCAGCAACAGCAAGCAAATGCAACACCAAAGTCTGAGCCTTCATTAGAGGAGATGATGAAGCAACTTGTTACCAACAATCTCCAATTCCAACAAAGGACTGATGCCACAATCAAAATTTGGAGACACAAATTGGTCAATTAGCTTCCTCTATGAATCAGTTATAAGCTCAAGGCAGTAGTCAACTTCCTACATAAACAATTCCTAATCCAAAAATGGAATGTGAGTGCTATTACTTTGAGGTCTGGGAAATCCTTACAAGCTGAGCAGCAGAATTCAAATTCTGTAGATTTTATAGATTGAGCAGTGATCAATCAATTTGAGACACTTATGTTAGCTTTGTATTAGGCTTTATTAGATGTTTATTGTGCCCAATATTAGTATTTTAGATGAGTTTAATGTTGTTGGGCTTCATTGGACTTTAATGCAAATATTGAATAATTTTCGGATTTTGATGCATTTTGACCTTTCTTCCTTGGTTAGGCCATAACTTGGGACTCGGTGATCCATTTGAGGTGATCTTGGTGTCTTTGGAAAGCTAAGACAATGCTCTACAAGTTTCATGAAGAACTCAAGAGCTGGATCGGACTTCTAAGGGTCCAAAATATCCCTGTAATGTAGAGTGAGTTTGCTGTCACGAAAATTTGGGCAGTGTGCACATATTGGACTACATAGTGAGTTATAGACCTCCTCTTGGGCTGAAACTTGGCCATTGGAAAGATAAGACCCATATCTCCAACTTCACTGAAGACCATTTTGTCAATAGATGTCGTTTTAGGCATGATAATGAAGCTACAAGTTGGTTTGAATTTGGAAATACGTTCTGCCAACCTAACTTGAGGTAGGTTCTGTGTTTTTGGCATATCTAGAGTTCTAAACGTCCAAATGGCATGATTCCAATTGCAAAATTTCAAGGAGACAACTGGCTAAAACTTTTATGAAGACCTCCAGGCCAAAATGCACCGTCTAGATCATGAAAATCAAGCCAGAAGTCGGATAAGAGTTGTTGACTAAAAGCCACCAACCATACACCAACCCACCTACCATGCACCAACCCATCAACCATGCATCAAGCTTCCATATTTGACAATTTCCATATTTTTTTAGGTTATATTCAGATTATGTACATGTACAAATTGGCTTCTAGGATTAGTATAAATAGAGCCAATCTCTTTGTATTATCATCATAAAATTTTAAGTAAGATTCAAGAAAGTTTGAGTATTTGTGAGAGTTTTCTTTCTCTTCTTCTCCATTCTCTTTACAATTTCGTTTTTGTTCTTTTATTTTTGAGTTCTTCCTTCCCATCCATGGAAGGCTAGGCTCTCATAATCAATCCAAGGGATTAGCCATCTTGATGTTTAATTTGGAGATCTTGTTTCACTTGTTCATATTGCTTAATTGTTATTCAAGTTTCTCTTCTTCCTCTTTTGATTTTTATCTAGATTAAATTGCTTAATTTGATTTATATGTTGATGTGACAATAGCTTTATTATCATGTATTCAAAGAGGATAAAAAAGATTAAACAATATATTAAAGCTTTTTGATAGATTGTTTAGCTTGGTTAAATTCTAGATCTTAAGTTAATCTATGTTGGATGGTGCTTACTTTATCTAACCTTGGTTAATCAAATCCTAGATGCTTATCTAGTAGAGAATTCTTGGATCATGTTAAGGCTACTTGATGTGATCTAAGGCCAAGAACATTGTTAGCAATTAAGTGAATTCCTTGTGATCAATGATGAGTTAAACTCAAGATCAGTAAATTTCCTTGGATTGGTTGTTTCTTTAGATTTGTCTACAACTTTAAGTCTCATACTTTTATTAATCTTGTTAATCAACAACAAAACCCCCTTTTCTAATTATCTTGATCTAATTAAATCTTTGTTTTTGGATCCTTGAGAGACGATTCGGTTCATTCTCTATACTACAAATTAGTTTGTGAACCGGTTATTTTATTATTTGATAGGTCTCGACAACCTCTTGTCAAATTTGGCGCCGCTGCCGGGGACCCAAGGCAACTATTTGATCAGTTCAAGACCCCATCTAACTCTAACAATTGTGTTTGTTTTGTTTTTGAAGCTTTTTCAAGTGGAATTCGGCTGAAATTGGGTAAAGGGCATTGTGTCAAGAATTTCGGTTCGGTAAAGTATCTCTGATTGACCTAAATTTTGGTACACTAATGAAAAACTTTATTCTTAGAGAGGCTCACTATTTATAGTGAGGTCACCCTTATTTTAGCCAAATTCCATCGTTTAGACCACTTTTTCAATTTTTTAAGATTTTTTATTATTTTGTTGGATAGCATTTTTGTGTAGATTTTATCCTGTGGTGGTTCCATAATTTTTAAAATTCATTTGATACTGTTTTTATTTTTGTTTAATTTTTTTTGGAGTATTTGTTTTAGAAATTTTTAGTGTTTTAGTTTTTATTGCTTTTCTAATACCTTCTTATGAATTGCATGCTGTATGACTAGGTCTGATCCTGGTACCTTGCATTCATTTGATCCTAAAATTGATAGAACATTTCATACACTTCATAGAATTCATAGGACTGGTAGTAGTATTCATAGAGCTAATAGAATTACTTCTGGAATTGGGCTTGAACTTGACATTGCACCTAATCTTGTTGACTCTTTTAATCCTGTTGAGTGCATACATTAGTACTTACGTATGCGATCTTGAGTCTGCTGATTTTACTATGGCTGACTATAACAATAGGACTCTTAAGGAATTGGCTGCACCTGATGTGAATTATCAACCTTTGTGCATTCAATATCCTGAACTTAATGTTGATTTTGAGTTGAAATCTGGATTGATACACTTGCTGCCCAAGTTTCATGGTCTTGCAGGTGAAGATCCACATAAGCATTTGAAGGAGTTCCATGTTGTTTGCTCCACCATGAAACCTCATGGAATAACTGAAGATCACATCAAGCTAAGGGCCTTTCCTTTCTCTTTGGATGGTGCTGCTAAGGATTGGTTGTATTACTTACAACCGCCGCCATCACTTCTTGGAATGACATGAAAAGACTATTTACGGAGAAGTTCTTTCTCGCATCAAGAAGCTAACGCAATAAGGAAAGATATTTGTGGCATAAGGCAAATCGGTGGCGAAACTCTCCATGAGTATTGGGAGAGATTCAAGAAATTGTGCTCAAGCGCCCACACCATCAAATTAGTGATCAACTGCTGATCCAATACTTCTATGAAGGATTGATGCCAATGGAAAGGAGTATGATTGATGCTGCAAGTGGTGGAGCATTGGTAGATAAAACTCCAGCTGCTGCTAGAAACTTAATTGCAAACATGGTAGCAAATTCTCAGCAATTTGGTACTCGAATGGGTGCTGCAACCAGAGTAGTCAATGAAGTTAATACCTCTTCACATGCTGATCAACAAAGGGTGGAGCATAGATTGGATGAGCTCACTTCTTTGGTTAGACAGATGGCAATAGGACAACACGAACCACTTGTGCAAACCCCTGCAAGAGTTTGTAGCATATGTTCTAGTTCCTCTCATCCTACAGATTCGTGCCCCACATTGCAAGATGATTCTGAGTTTCAAGACCAATCTGTGGCTGCAGCTGGTATATTTCCTGGGAAGCCACAGTTCCATCAGCAGCAACAACAAAAATATGATCCATTTGAAATAACCAAGTGAAACACAAGAAGTGGGGTTGAATTGTGTTTCTTAACCCTTTTTGATGAATAAAAGATTTTCCTTTTAACAAACGATTGAACCCAGCGAAGGATAAAGTTTAACAAGTTAAGAACGTAGAAACAATACTGCTCAGTCCTATTGGACTCAGGATTTTGAATAGACTTTTAAGAAGACAGTTAACAAGTTCAAATAACCAATTAAAAAGTCTTTGTTAATAAACACAATAGTAAACCCCAGAAGTTAGTAGAGAAAATAAAACACACTAGAAGAGAAGAGAAGCTTACACAAGAGATTTACCCTGGTTCACTCTCTCAACCAAAGAGCTACGTCCAGTCCCTTCAACCAGAAGGATTTTCCAACTAATCTTTTTCGAGATTACAAGTATTATACACCTCTTCAGGTAACAAGTATTTTCAACCTCTTCAGGTTCAACCACACCAGTATTCTTTTATACCCAGCCTCTTCAGGCTTACAACGCTAAGATGAATAAGTATAAGAAGATGAATGCTTGAGTTTTAAACTCACTAAAAAATGAGAATGGACAATGAATCTCAAGACTTTTTCTTTTTACAAGTATATAGAAATCTAAGAAGAGATAAAGCTTTTTAGACTTTGTAAGATGCTTCAGCAAAGATCGCTCTATATTTCTTCAAGTGCTGCTCCTTCTTTTTATATTAAAGAACAAGTTGAGCAGGCTTCATGAGCTACATCGTCCAACGGAAACATTTATTACCGTTCTGAGTAGCATTAAATGCATCTACTGAAAAAGTGCTGAGCTTCTTCTGAGAAGTGACTTTGATTCTAAGAGATTTCCAATCATGTGATAACAAAGTCCTGATTTGTCTGAGATCGCAGAAAGTTCCTTATTTGCAGATCTTTTAAAAGATTTTGGTTTCAACAATCTCCCCCTTTTTGATGATGACAAAAACTATTAATTTGATTGAACACAGATTCTTTTTAAAACATTATTTGCTCCCCCTACGAAGAACATTTCAAAGAAATGGACGCAGAGTCTGTTGGACGCAGTACAAGAAATTTATTTTTACAAAAAAAATTTCAAGAGCAAGTAACAATATTTCTGTATCGAAGTTTAGTACTTAAGAGAGAAACGTTAATAGAGACAATACCTTTTGAAAAGAAATAACCATGCTAATATTTAGAGCATATCCTTCACAGCAACACAGTGTATTAGCAGAGTAGTCACAATTTCAATTAAAGCATTTATATAAGGGCAACAGAGTAGACGAGACAAGAGTAATGAAACAACCAAATAAAAATAAAAAATCACAATTTCATTGAATCAGAATAATTTATAAAACAAGTTCGTAACAAATCAAATTCCCATTATTATCCCCCTTTGTCATCAGACAAAAGGAAGAAGGACATCATTGTCAAAACAATAAAAAAATTTGGCTAAAAAAAAATTAAGAGGAAGAAGGCGGAGGAGGAGGAGGAGGAGGAGGCCCTTGTTGAAAAAGAGATTTGAGGAGGTCTTCAACTCTCTTGTACATTAAGTCCATTTGATTATTCACATAGGCCTGAAAAGCTGGGGGCACTTGGGTGAGATTTTCAGCAGGAGGTTGTGGTTCCAAAACAACTAACTCAGTGGAGGTAGCAAGAGGGGGCACTTCCATTTGCTGCTTAACAGATTCAACTTTGTCTTCAGACAGAGGAAGGTCAAAATCCCAAGGAAGAGAATCTCTCCGGCAACCAAACATTTGATCCCAGGGATAAGGTCTGCCTATGTTGTCAGACGGAGGTCCAGAGACATAGCTTGGACAAGAGAAGATTGTTGATAATGGCGAGTTCAGAGGCAGTCCAAGAATATCATCTACCATAAAGATAGGACGAAAACACTAGAAGCTCTGACCAGGCACCGTTATAGAATCTTCCTTATCTTCATCGCTTAGACCTGAAGAAGACGCTTGTTGCTCACATTCCCATATATGCTTTTCCCAGAAGGTCTTGGCCTCGTTCTCCTCAGCTTCTCCTTTATTTGAAACTTGCCACAAGAAATCAACATCAACATCAGGGGAACTTAAGCTCCCAAAATTTGGTTTGAAGTGGATAGGCTTGGGAAAGGTGGCTTGGCTTCTGTACTTTTTCAAATCTTTGTTTTTATTCAAATCCACCATTGGCAACCTTGGACAAACCCGATCTGGCTGAATCTTGATGGCAGTTGCAGAAGAGATGATCAGGGAAGGGGGTACAAATCTCACATCTTACAACAGAAGACTCCCCTTGATGACACTGACAAAGATGGTGTCATATGGACTCGCAAACCGATCCATTTCTTCCAAAGTGACTGGTTTGAAAGAGAGGTCACTAGGGAAGATGTGAACTTTTGTAGAGCAACCATCACAGCATCGGGAGCGTCTTGCTGTGAGTCAAAGAGAAGAGTCCTTGGATTCCCAGAGAGGAATAATGTGGGGGGTAACACCCATAGAGAAGGGGTTAAGGTTGAGGGAGTTTGAGAAGGTCCTATATAGGGGCGAAAGTGAAGAAGGTTTGAAAGGGATTGTGTGGGTTTGAGAAGAAGGTTCAGTGTTTAAGGGAGAGGAAGTAATTGGAGAGGTTGGGAAAGAGGTTTGTAGTTCTGGTAGAGAAGAGGATAAAGTGGAGGAAGAGGTAGTGACAGGAAGGGGTTCCTTAGGAATGGACGCAGGCTTGGAGGATGGTTTCCTTCTGATGGGTAGCTTCGTCCTTGTTCCCTTTGGAATGCTTACAATGGACGCAACCTTCATCCTTTTAGCGATGGGTTGATCATCATCAGAGTCATCGTCCATTATGAGTCTTCGCTTTGGAATGGCTTGGACGGATGGTGACTTCTGCTTTGGACTCTCGGCCTTTGCAGTTTTTAGATGCTCTGTTTGGTCCAGAAAATCTTGGACGCTCTGAAGTTTCATCCTTAGTAAATTGCTTCGTCCAAAGATTTGTTGCTCTTGGATCCGTCCAAAGATCCTCTTCTTCTCTTCAACATCTTTAGTCTCATGGGGACTAAAGATACCTTGATCTCTGAAGATCTTGGTTAGGAGGACACCATAGGAGATGGTGGTCTTCTTCCCTTTTCCTTGCACACTTCTCTTGAAGTTCTTAAACAGCAGGGAAGGGAGATTGATCTGTTGACACAGTATCAGATGACACAGGCAGAAGGCATGAACTGTAGAGACTGAATCTTTGGACCCTGCCTTGTGGAGTACTGCCTTGTTCAGAAGTTGATGCAATACTCTTGCCTTGTCATTCATCTTGGATGCAGTTATTTTCCCCGTGGATGACTCCTTTAGTAAGGTGTCAAGGACAACATCCGTTCCCCCAAAAGCTTTCTCCCAGTCTGAAGTGATGGTGGCTCCTTCCAACCAACACTGGGTGGCGTTGGAGATGGTTACCTCTGAAACAACAACGGGTTTTCCCAATACACACCCCCTGACCTCAGTCGCAGATACAGATGCGTCTTTCCAGAACATTTTTACCAAATCCAGATAAACTTCCAACGGTTCTCTGAAGTAATTATCCCATCCATCACCGACAAGACACTCTTTGATATCTATCCCACATTCTGCTAAAATTGAAGTTTGGAACGAGTATTCGACCGATACCTCGGCTCTTTCAACATCAAGGGTCTTTCCTCCGGCCATTTCTCAGGGATAGGAAACTTGAGAGAGAGAGAGAAATTTGCTAAGGTTCTTTTTGCAAGGGGTTTCTTTCAAGACTTGAAGGCGAAAAAAATTTGATCTTGAAAAGAAAGAAAATATTTATAGAAGAAGGCAAAGTTTACACTGAAAGATTTCTGAAAGAAAACGAATCGTTTTTCTTCTTTTTTTTTTTAAAAAGAAACAAACACATTAAATGTGTATTAAAAGCAACTGTCACGTCCGCAGTAAAAAGTAACTTCTGTGACCTTTCAAAAACTGACTTAGCGTGGGAAATTTGAAAAGTTTCAAACAAGATAAATGCAAATGATGTATGTCTTATCAAGAAATTTACCACACTATTTAACAAGTACAAAGCATTTTGGACGCAGATCTTCAATGGACGCAAGAAGTATTAATTCTTTACAAAATGCATACTTAGATGTTTTCGAATAAGAGTGAATCTATCCTCTGAGAGAGGTTTTGTGAAAATATCTGCCCATTGATGATCGTATCCACATATTGAATATCAAACACACCTTTCTGAATATAGTCTCTTATAAAGTGATGTTTGATTTCAATGTGTTTTGCCCTTGAGTGTAGTATAGGATTTTTTGATAAGTTAATTGCAGTAATATTATCACATAGTAAAGGAATCTTACTTTCAAAGACGTTGTAATCTTCTAATTGATGTTTGATCCATAGTAGTTGAGAGCAACAATTGGACGCAGAAATATATTCAGCTTCAGCTGTTGATAGAGCAATTGTGCTTTGTCTCTTGCTGGACCAAGATACTAGATTTCCTCCAATGAAGTGACATCCTCCACTTGTACTTTTCCTTTCGATTCTATCTCCAGCATAGTCAGCATCACAAAAACCAACTAATCTGTACTCATGAGATTTCTTAAATACTAAACCCAGATTAGTAGTTCCTTTCAAGTATCTGAAAATTCTTTTTACAGCAATTAAGTGTGACTCTCTAGGATCAGATTGAAAACGTGCACAAAGACACACACTAAACATTATATCAGGTCTGGACGCAGTGAGATATAAGAGTGATCCGATCATACCTCGGTATACCCTTTTCGTCCACCTTTTTATCCTTATCGTCCAATCTTAGTGTGGACGATGGATGCATTGGTGTGCTCATAGTTTTGCAATCGTCCATCTTGAATTTCTTCAGAAGTTCATTTGTGTATTTTGTCTGATGTATGTAGATTTCGTCCAATGTCTGTTTCACTTGCAAACCCAGAAAGAATTTTAATTCTCCCATTAAGCTCATTTCGAACTCCTTCTGCATCAGATTGGAAAATTCCTTGCAAAGAGATTCATCAGTAGCTCCAAAAATAATATCATCAACATAAATTTGAACTATAATGAATTTTGAGTTTTTGTCTTTGCTAAAAAAAGTAGTGTCAACTTTTCCTCTAGATAAACCGCTTTCTTTTAAAAACGTGCTTAACCTTTCATACCAGGCTTGAGGAGCTTGCTTTAATCCATAGAGGGCCTTTTTTAATTTGAAAACATGCCCAGGGAAATTTTGATCCTCGAAACCAGGTGGTTGTTTAACGAAAACGTCTTCATTGATTATACCATTTAGAAACGCACTTTTTACATCCATTTGATAAAGCCTCATGCTATGATGAGCAGCAAATGAAAGTAAGATGCGTATGGCTTCTAATCTAGCTACTGGAGCAAAAGTTTCAGTGAAATTAATACTTTCTTGTTGTGAGTAACCTTGGGCTACTAACCTTGCTTTGTTTCTCACAACCTTACCATCTTCGTCCAATTTGTTTTTGAATATCCATTTTGTGCCGATGATGGACTTGTCTTTAGGCTTTTGAACCAGCGTCCAAACATCGTTTCTTTTAAATTGATTTAGCTCTTCTTGCATGGCTAAGATCCATCCTTCGTCCTCCAGTGCTTCTTCTATTTTTCTTGGCTCCATTTCTGAGATGAGGGCTACATTTGAGTAATCTCTAAAGGTAGATCTTGTACGCACTTTATCATCTGGATTACCAATGATTTGGTGCTTGATCAATCAATTTGAGACACTTATGTTAGTTTTGTATTAGGCTTTATTAGATGTTTATTCTGCCCAATATTAGTATTTTAGATGAGTTTAATGTTGTTGGGCTTCATTGGGCTTTAATGCAAATATTGAATAATTTTCGGATTTTGATGCATTTTGACCTTTCTTCCTTGGTTAGGCCATAACTTGGGACTCGGTGATCCATTTGAGGTGATCTTGGTGTCTTTGGATAGCTAAGACAATGCTCTACAAGATTGATGCAGAACTCAAGAGCTGGATCGGACGTTTAAGGGTCCAAAATATCCCTGCAATGCAGAGTGGGTTTGCTGTCATGAAAATCTGGGCAGTATGCACATATTGGACTACATAGTGAGCTATAGGCCTCCTCTTGGGCTGAAACTTGGCCATTTGAAAGATAAGACCCATATCTCTAACTTCCCTGAAGACCATTTAGTCAATAAATGTCGTTTTAGGCATGATAATGAAGCTACAAGTTGGATTGAATTTGGAAACACGTTCTACCAACCTAACTTGAGGTAGGTTCAGTGTTTTTGGCATTTCTGGAGTTCTAAAAGTCCAAATGACATGATTCCAATTGAAAAATTTCAAGGAGACAACTGGCTACAACTTTCATGAAGACCTCCAAGCCAAACTACACCGTCTAAGTGATGAAAATGAAGCCAGAATTCAGATAAGAGTTGTTGACTAAAAGCCACCAACCATACACCAACCAACCTACCATGCACCAACCCACTGATCAATCAATTTGAGACACTTATGTTAGCTTTGTATTAGGCTTTATTAGATGTTTATTGTGCCCAATATTAGTATTTTAGATGAGTTTAATGTTGTTGGGCTTCATTGGGTTTTAATGTAAATATTGGATAATTTTCGGATTTTCATGCATTTTGACCTTTCTTCCTTGGTTAGGCCATAACTTGGGACTCGGTGATCCAATTGAGGTGATCTTAGTGTCTTTGGAAAGCTAAGACAATGCTCTACAAGTTTCATGAAGAACTCAAGAGCTGGATCAGAATTCTAGGGGTCCAAAACATCCCTGCAATGTAGAGTGGGTTTGCTGGTAGGAAAATTTGGGCAGTGTGCACATATTGGACTACATAGTGAGTTATAGGCCTCCTCTTGGGCTGAAACTTGGCCATTGGAAAGATAAGACCCATATCTCCAACTTCACTGAAGACCATTTAGTCAATAGATGTCGTTCTGCCAACCTAACATGAGGTAGGTTCAGTGTTTTTGGCATATCTGAAGTTCTAAACGTCCAAATGACATGATTCAAATTGCAAAATTTCAAGGAGACAACTGGCTATAACTTTCATGAAGTTCTTCAAGCCAAAATGCACCGTCTAGGTGATGAAAATGAAGCCAGAAGTCGGATAAGAGTTGTTGACTAAAAGCCACCAACCATACACCAACCCACCTACCATGCACCAACCCACCAACCATGCATCAAGCTTCCATATTTGACAATTTCCATATTTTTATAGGTTGTATTCAGATTATGTACATGTACAAGTTGGCTTCTAGGATTAGTATAAATAGAGCCAATCTCTTTGTATTAGAAGGATTCAATTTTAAGCAAGTTTGAAGAAAGTTTGAGTATTTGTGAGAGTTTTTCTTTCTCTTCTTCTCCATTCTCTTTACAATTTCATTTTTGTTCTTTTATTTTTGAGTTCTTCCTTCCCATCCATGGAAGGCTAGGCTCTCATAATCAATCCAAGGGATTAGCCATCTTGATGTTTAATTTAGAGATCTTATTTCGCTTGTTCATATTGCTTAATTGTTATTCAAGTTTCTCTTCTTCCTCTTTTGATTTTTATCTAGATTAAATTGCTTAATTTGATTTAGATGTTGATGTGGTAATAGCTTTATTATCATGTGTTCAAAGAGGATCACAAAGAATAAACAATTTATTAAAGCTTTTTGATGGATTGTTTAGCTTGGTTAAATTCTGGATCTTAAGTTAATCTATGTTTGGATGGTGCTTACTTTATCTAACCTTGGTTAATTAAATCCTAGATGCTTATCTAGTAGAGGATTCTTGGATCATGTTGAGGCGTCTTGATGTGATCTAAGTCCAAGAACATGGTTAGCGATTAAGTGAATTCCTTGTGATCAATGATGGATTAAACTCAAGATCGGTAAATTTCCTTGGATTGGTTAATTTGTTAATTACTTTCCTTTAATTCAACTAGTGTACAATCTTATTAATCAACAAAACCCCCCCTTTTATTTATCTTGATCTGATTAAATCTTTGTTTTATTGGATCCTTGAGAGACGATTCGGTTCATGCTCTATACTACAAATTAGTTTGCGAACCGGTAATTTTTATTATTTGACGGGGTCTCGACAACCTCTTGTCAGTGCTCTGGATGATAAGTTTTGAAGTGCCAACTTCTTTGACCATCAGTTGTTTCTTCTTTTCTTTCATCGTCCAATGCTTCTTTGTATAGAGTAGTTGATCCTTCTCCTTTGTCATTTAGGTTTAACTCTACAAAAGACTCATCTAGCTCTGACAAATCATTATCAGGCTTTTTGTCATTGAATTTAACATGAACAGATTCTTCAACAGTTAAAGAGCGAGAGTTATATACTCTATATGCTTTAGATGTCTCTGAGTATCCTAAGAAGATGCCAGAGTCAACTTTAGCATCAAACTTTCCTAAAAAATCCTTAGTATTTAAGATAAAGCATTGACAGCCAAAAGAATGAAAATAAGAGATGTTGGGTTTTCGTCCTTTCCACAATTCATAAGGAGTATTGTTTAAAAGAGGTCTAATATATATTCTGTTTTGAATATAACATGCAGTGTTAACAGCTTCAGCCCAGAAGTGTTTGGAGATTGAGTTGTCATTGAGCATTATTCTAGCCATCTCTTGAAGAGATCTATTTTTTCTTTCTACCACACCATTTTGTTGTGGTGTTCTTGAAATGAGAGAAGTTATGAAGAATACCATTTTCTTCACAGAACAATTGGAAGCTCTCATTCTCAAATTCTCCTCCATGATCACTTCGGATTGAGTTGATACACATGCCTTTTTCATTTTGAATTCTTTTACAGAAAATAGAGAAGACTTTGAAAGACTCATCCTTGTGAGCTAGAAACATAACCCAAGTCCATCTAGTATAGTCATCTACTA
This sequence comes from Styphnolobium japonicum, assembly GCA_023212625.1. Taxonomy (NCBI): domain Eukaryota; kingdom Viridiplantae; phylum Streptophyta; class Magnoliopsida; order Fabales; family Fabaceae; genus Styphnolobium; species Styphnolobium japonicum. The sequence continues at coordinate 19,765,436 of JALBWW010000011.1, forward strand.
TGACCAATCCATATTTCTTTCCATTTAGTGAAAAAGTTCTTGTTGGACCAAATAGATCAAGATGTAACAATTCTAGTGGTCTAGAGGTGGAAACGATGTTTTTGGACTCAAAAGAGTTTTTGATTTGTTTCCCCTTTTGACATGCTTCACAGAGAACGTCTGATTTGTACATAAGCTTTGGTAGTCCTCTTACGAGGTTATGCTTATTTAGCTTAAAGATTAATCTCAAACTTGTATGACCAAGCTTCTTGTGCTATATCCACTGTTCTCCTTTTATGGAAACTAGACATGATACATTTTGATCTGAAAGATCTTTCAAGTCAATTTTATAGAGATTGTTTTGCCTTTTAGCAGTGAAGAGTATGGATCCGTCAGAGTTTTTAACTATACATTCTCCTTGATTGAATGAAACATTAGATCCACTATCACATAATTGACTAATGCTAAGCAGATTATGTTTCAATCCTGCAACCAGAAGAACATTATCGATAGAGGGAAAAGGATGCTTACTAATCTTACATATTCCAACTATTTTACCTTTCTGGTTTCCTCTAAACGTGACGGAGCCGCCTGAATTAGTTTTGATGTCTTGGAACATAGACCTTTCTCCCGTCATGTGCCGTGAGCAACCACTGTCCAGGTACCATGACAGGTGTCTTTTTCTTGTTGCTAAGCACATCTGCAAGAGGAATTATCATATCCTTAGGTACCCATATCTTTTTGGGTCCTCTTTGGTTAGCTCTTGGAGATCCATAATATTTTGACCTTTTATTAAAGAGATCTTTAGAGGAAGGGTAAACGTTCTTTTTATAAACATTCTTAAAAGATTTAGGTTGAGTAGTAGTTTTTTGAAAAAGCTTTTTATCAGTATCTTGATATCCCAATCCAGATTTGTCACGAGGATCTCTGGAATACCTGAGTAAGATGTTTAGGTTGTTGGTGCTTTTCACAAATTTATTGAGATCCTCCGTTAACTCTTTTACCTCAGTATGAAGTTTATCAACTTCATCTGAAGTGTTGGACTCAGAAGATATTTTCAAAAGAGCATTTTCAGTTTTTAATTTTTCACAACAAATTTCAAGTTCTTGTTTTTCTGAAAGCATTTTTCCATATTCTCTGGTTAATTTTGAAAACTTTCTTTTCAAGGATTTATATTCAACAGCTAAAATGGATGAATTATTTAACAACTCATCAAAGGCATTTTGAAGATCAAGGTCACAGTTTGTTACCTCATCTTCTTCTTCTTCCAACAGGGTGTTTGCCATGAGACATAGATTGGCTTCTTCTTCTGCTTCTTCTTCATCATCAGTAGTTGAAAGATCAAGATCTTCCCAAGTGGCCATTAATCCTCTTTTCTTCTTTGGAAAGAATCTCCTTTTCTCTTTCTCCTTGTTTAGTGAAGGGCATTCCGCTTTAATGTGTCCGGGCTTCTTGCATTCATAGCATATGATTGGACTCTTGTCTTTTATTTCTGTTCTGTCCTTTGGTGATCTTCGTCCAAAGTGCTTTCTCCGCATACCTCCTTTCTTTTTCCACATTGCTTGTATCTTTCTAGAGATGAAAGATAACTCGTCATTATCAGAGATATCATCTTCAGATGACTCGGCCTCATCTGATGATTTTTCAGCTTCAAGTGCTTTGGACGCACTGCCTTTGTGAGCTTTAAGGGCAATTGATTTCCCTTCATGTGCTAAGGACAGAGTATCCCATATTTCTTTAGCTGTTTCACAGCTATGACCTTTATCGTGCTCTGATCTGGTGATGGCACACATAAGATAGTGTTTGGCTTTTGAGTTAAGCTGATGTCTGGTTCGTTGACCTTCCGTCCATTGTGGTCGAGGGAGTTCCTGTCCTTCTGCGTTGGTGGGTATTTGATATCCATTTTGGACTAGGTCCCAAATGTCCATATTTTGGGCATCAAAAAATGCAATCATCCTCTTCTTCCAGTAATCATAGTCGTTTCCATTAAATAGAGGTGGTTTGTTCACCGCTTGTCCTTCGTTATCCATTTAAGGGTGTACTGGATCTTTTCCTCTGCATTGTTAGATGCTCAACCCAAAAGGCTGAGCTCTGATACCAATTGAAATAACCAAGTGAAACACATGCTGATCAACAAAGGGTGGAACATAGATTGGATGAGCTCACTTCTTTGGTTAGACAGATGGCAATAGGACAACACGAACCACCTGTGCAAACCCCTGCAAGAGTTTGTAGCATATGTTCTAGTTCCTCTCATCCTACAGATTCGTGCCCCACATTGCAAGATGATTCTGAGTTTCAAGACCAATCTGTGGCTGCAGCTGGTATATTTCCTAGGAAGCCACAGTTCCATCAGCAGCAACAACAAAAATATGATCCATTTGAAATAACCAAGTGAAACACAAGAAGTGGGGTTGAATTGTGTTTCTTAACCCTTTTTGATGAATAAAAGATTTTCCTTTTAACAAACGATTGAACCCAGCGAAGGATAAAGTTTAACAAGTTAAGAACGTAGAAACAATACTGCTCAGTCCTATTGGACTCAGGATTTTGAATAGACTTTTAAGAAGACAGTTAACAAGTTCAAATAACCAATTAAAAAGTCTTTGTTAATAAACACAATAGTAAACCCCAGAAGTTAGTAGAGAAAATAAAACACACTAGAAGAGAAGAGAAGCTTACACAAGAGATTTACCCTGGTTCACTCTCTCAACCAAAGAGCTACGTCCAGTCCCTTCAACCAGAAGGATTTTCCAACTAATCTTTTTCGAGATTACAAGTATTATACACCTCTTCAGGTAACAAGTATTTTCAACCTCTTCAAGCTTACAACGCTAAGATGAATAAGTATAAGAAGATGAATGCTTGAGTTTTAAACTCACTAACAAATGAGAATAGACAATGAATCTCAAGACTTTTTCTTTTTACAAGTATATAGAAATCCAAGAAGAGATAAAGCTTTTTAGACTTTGTAAGATGCTTCAGCAAAGATCGCTCTATATTTCTTCAAGTGCTGCTCCTTCTTTTTATATGAAAGAACAAGTTGAGCAGGCTTCATGAGCTACATCGTCCAACGGAAACATTTATTACCGTTCTGAGTAGCATTAAATGCATCTACTGAAAAAGTGCTGAGCTTCTTCTGAGAAGTGACTTTGATTCTAAGAGATTTCCAATCATGTGATAACAAAGTCCTGATTTGTCTGAGATCACAGAAAGTTCCTTATTTGCAGATCTTTGTAGTTGTTAGACAATGTCAGCAAAAAGTGGCTCAGTTGACTTCTTCTATTGCCGTGAGCTGTCAGAGTTCTTTTCCAGCATTTAATGAGGAACAGTTCTTCATTTTGAATTTTAACTTGGACGAGAGCTTGAGCTTGAACTTTGTAATAGAGATTTGAGTCTGAGCTTTGGCAAAAGGATAGTATTGGACGAACCAATAAAAATAGTAACAGTAAACGCATACAATCATTGGACGCACCAATAGTAATAGTATTTTTAGACAGTCATTGGACGCATATAGAAAGGTTTCGTAGAAAACGTATTAGACGCAGACTATCAAACTATTTGTTTTATAAAAAACTTCATTGAAGAATTCCTAAAATAATTGTAACAGAGTCAATATTTAAAGGAATTATAGTTTTATCAAAAACACTCTGTCGAAATACTTACTTGTTCAAGCTCAATAAATATTTTTGTTATCTTCAAAACTTAACAGGGAAAGCTACAGCTTTTTGACATTAGTGCTAAACCTTTTCTTTTAAAAGATTTTGGTTTCAACACCATTCTCCAATACTTACAACCCTGGATGGAGGGATCATCCCAATCTGAGATATGAGAATGCATCAAATCAGCAGCCACCAAACCAATATAGACCACCATTCCAGCAGCAAGCAAGGACAAATCAATTTCAGCCACATGCTGGACCAAGTAGACCACCATTCCAGCAGCAAGGTCCTGTAGCCACGAAATCTGAGCCCTCATTGGAGGATTTGGTGAAACAGTTAGCCACCAATAACATCCAGTTTCAACAGAGAACTGAAACCACCATTTAGAACTTGGAGACTCAAATTGGGTAACTTGCCACGTCTATTCATGAATTAAAGTCACAGGGTTCAGGCCAATTACCTTCTCAAACCACTCCAAACCCTAGAGGCAATGTTAGTGCTATAGCTTTGCGCAGTGGTAAGCAAATCAATGGACTAGTGCAGCAGATAATTCGAAATTCTACCATTGATTCTGCAGCAAATTCAAATTCTCAAAGAAATTGAATTGTCAGAGCAGATTCAACAGCAAATGATCCTACAACAGCCAAGCAGAAAACCAGATCAAACCAGCAGTTAACAAAAAATTCAGTACAGCAGAAAAGTGAACATTCACAAAAGTCAACTTCCAACATTCCTCTTCCTTTTCCCAACCGAATGATACAGCCGAAGCATATGGTTGAGACTGACTTGGATAAGGAAATTATGGAGACTTTTCAGAAGGTTGAGGTGAATATACCTCTCTTGGAGGCAATTAAACAAATCCTCAAGTATGCCAAGTTTTTGAAAGAGATGTGCACCCATAAGAGGAAGCTAAAGGGCACTGAAAAAGTGAGTATGGGGAGAAATGTCTCTGCTTTGATTCAGCCCAACCTGCCTCCCAAATGCAAAGACCCAGGCACTTTTACCATCCCTTGCACCATAGGGCACCAACAGTTCACTCATGCCTTGCTAGACTTGGGAGCCTCCATCAATGTAATGCCAAAGTCAGTTTACACTTCCTTGCATATGGGAGAGCTAAAGTCCACCGGCATTGTCATTCAGTTAGCAAACCGGAGCATTGCTCAACCTGCAGGAGTATTGGAGGACGTTCTGGTTCGGGTAAATAATTTAATATTCCCAGCTAACTTTTATGTGTTGAATATGGAAGATGAATCTGCCTCTTCCCCACCCCCATTGATCTTAGGTAGACCATTTTTGAAAACTGCTAAAACTAAGATTGATGTGCATGCTGGTACCTTTTCCATGGAATTTGGTGATGATATCATTCAGTTTAACATTTTTGATGCCATGAAATACCCTTTAGAGGATCATTCTGTTTTTCATTTTGATGTCATTGATTTACTTGTTGATGATATGCATGCTGATATGTTGGCAGAGTTTCCTGAAATTGTAGGATACACTGATAGCATAGCTTCCGATACTTGTTCCGCCTGTTTTAGACTTTCTGGTTGTAAACCCAATGCAATGTGTGCAGCCTGTGCTGAGATTTCTACATACTTGTCATGTGCTGTTGTTAATTCTGCTGACATTGATGATTCTGTTTCTGTTATTAATGGCAATGATGCTGTTATTAATGATGTTGTCATTCATCCTGCTGCTAAGTGTGATTCTTTTGATTCCATAGGATATGATGATGTTGTTTTGCAAGATTGTGCACAGCTTGCAGGTACAAGTGCAGCAAGTGCAACTACTGAAAATTTAGCAGATTTAGTTTCGGTTCCAAAACTAGTACCGTCAGTCCAGCAACCACCCTCCATTGAACTTAAGCCCCTGCCCGAGCATTTGAAGTATGCATTCTTGGAGGAGGATGAGAAGCTCCCGGTGATAGTGGCCAAACACCTCCAACCTGAGCAAGAAACCAGATTATTGGAAGTTTTGAAACAACACAAAAGGACAATTGGTTGGACACTTGCAGACATTCCTGGTATTAATCCCTCCACATGCATGCACAGGATATTATTTGAGGACGAAACTAAACCAGTGAGACAACCCCAGAGGAGACTGAATCCTCTCATTCTAGATGTGGTGAAAAAAGAGGTGACCAAGCTACTGCAGTGGCATTATCTATCCCATCTCTCGACAAAGAAGTGGGTGAGCCGGTGCAAGTAGTTCCAAAGAAATCCGGGGACTGTCGTGGCCAACCGTAAGAATGAGCTCATTCCAACCCGAAAGTGCGAGAATAGCCGAGAGTTTGCATTGACTACAGACGTCTCAACCAAGCCACTCGGAAAGTTCATTACCCCCTTCCGCTCATCGATCGGATCTTTGGAGCAGGGCTGGTAAGTCCAGATTCGCTTTTGGATGGCTACATCGGATACTTCCGGATCCACATTGCACGGAGGATCAGGAGAAGACCACATTTACCTGTCCCTTCGGCACCTTTGCTTACAGACGGATGCCCTTTGGCCTCTGCAATGCCCTTGGTACCTTCCAACGGTGCATGGTGAGCATATTTTCTGATTTCTTAGAGGAGTGCATGGAGGTATTTATGGATGACTTCACTGTTTATGGTTCTTCTGTTGATTCATGTTTAGCTAGCCTATCTAGAGTGCTGCAAAGATGCATTGAGACTAACCTTGTGCTAAATTTTGAGAAATGCCATTTTATGGTAGAACAGGGTATAGTTTTAGGCCATGTAGTATCCAGTAAGGGCATTGAGGTAGATCCTGCCAAGATTGATGTAATTACTTGTTTATCTTACCCCACATGCGTGCGGGAAGTGCGTTCTTTTCTTGGTCACGCAGGTTTCTACAGGCGCTTCATTCCCGACTTCAGCAAGATTGCCCTTCCACTTTCCCACCTACTGCAGAAAGATGTAGAGTTTAATTTTGATGACAAGTGCAAGACAACTTTCAACCACTTGAAGCAGGCATTGACCAGTACCCCTATCATCCAGCCACCTGACTGGACATTGCCATTTAAGTTAATGTGTGATGCTTCTAACTATGCAGTAGGAGCAATCTTGGCACAAAGAGTGGGGAGAGCTTGTCATGTGATATACTATGCTTCCAGAACTCTGGATGCTGCTCAGGCCAACTATACCACAACTGAAAAAGAGCTTTTAGCCATTGTTTTTGCTTTGGATAAGTTTAGATCATATTTGCTTGGCTCTAAGGTTGTTGTGTTTACTGATCATGCAGCTCTTAAGTTTCTTTTGAAGAAGCCAGAGGCAAACCTCGACTAATAAGGTGGATGCTACTGCTACAAGAGTTTCATATAGAGATCCGTGACAAGAGTGGAGCAGAAAATCTAGTGGCAGATCACTTGAGCCGCATTGAAAGGGCTTCAGATCCCTTCCCTGTACAGGACTCCTTCCCAGATGAGCAGCTTCTGCAGCTACAAGGTAAGAACACCTCCCCTTGGTTTGCAGATATGGTTAATTTTTTGGTTGCTGGTGTTCTTCCTGCATATTTTACTAGAGCTCAATCTGATAAATTGAAAAGTGAGTCTAAGTACTATGTATGGGATGATCCTTATCTGTGGAAGCTTTGTAGTGACCAGATTATTAGAAGATGTGTCTCTGATCATGAGTTTCATTCTATTCTTAGCTTTTGTCATACATTTGCATGTGGTGGGCACTTTGGCTCCCAACGTACAGATAGGAAGGTTTTGGACTCTGGATTGTATTGGCCTACCCTATTTCATGATGCATATCTATTTTGTAAGTCTTGTGAACAGTGCCAGAGAACATGGACAATTTCACACAAGAATGAGATGCCTCAGTAGCCTATGCTATCTTGTGAGATCTTTGATGTTTGGGGCATTGATTTCATGGGCCTTTTCCCTGTTTCCTTTGGTTTTATTTATATTTTGTTGGCTGTTGATTATGTATCTAAATGGGTGGAGGCAAAAGCCACTCGGACTGATGATTCCAAAGTTGTTGTGGACTTTGTTAGATCACAGATTTTCTGCAGGTTTGGAATCCCGAGGGCCATTATCAGTGATCAGGGTTCACACTTTTGTAACCGGAGAATAGAGGCTTTGATGAGAAAGTACAGTGTCTTGCACAAGGTTTCTACACCTTATCACCCCCAGACAAACGGGCAAGCCGAGGTCTCAAACCGAGAGATCAAGCACATACTTGAGAAGACAGTCCAACCTAATAGGAAGGACTGGAGCCTGAGACTTGAGGATGCTCTGTGGGCTTACCGAACTGCCTACAAGACACCGATAGGGATGTCCCCATACCGGATTGTCTTTGGGAAGGCGTGCCACCTTCCGGTGGAAATTGAGCATAAATCCTATTGAGCCGTGAAACAGTGTAACCTTAACTTGAGTCAATCCGGATCTCAAAGGAAGCTCCAACTTCAGGAACTTGAGGAGCTTCGATTAGAGGCATATGAGAACTCCTGGATCTACAAGGAGAAGACTAAACTCCTTCATGATAAGATGTTGGTGCGAAAAGAGTTTACCATTGGTCAAAAAGTCCTTCTCTACAACTCTCGCCTAAAACTTATGCCCGGTATGCTTCGTTCTAGGTGGCTTGGTCCTTTCATTGTAATTAATGTTTTTCCTCATGGTGCAGTAGAAATTAAGAGTGAAGCCACCAACAAAGTGTTCAAAGTTAATGGCCATCGCCTCAAGAATTTTTATGAAGGAGCTCAAGAGAACCTCGTGGAGGAAGTTCAACTGCAGGCGGCCATCTACCATGATTGATCACTACTTTGTTGAAAAAAAAAAAGAAGTCACGTTTAAGGTCAATGGCCAGAAATTGAATCATTACTGGGGAGGACCCATCGATCGTGCAAAATCTTCAATCACGCTGGCTGATGACATTAAAAGTAGCGCTTCTTGGGAGGCAACCCAAAGTTTTCTAACTTTTTCTTTCTTCAAACTTTGACTTATTTACTATCACAGGAATCGAGACAGAAAAAGACGGTGCCAAGTGAGAAAATCTATCAAAGTTTGATTTTTCTGTCTTTATTTTGTTTGTTTTTCTTTGACAGATGATTTTTCACCGGTTAAATGGCGGATAACGGTACTCCGTGAAAATCTTTTTCGGTTCCTTCAGTTACCCACAAACACTGAAATCTGTATATAATTTTACTCAATTTGACATTTCTCTCTTTCTTCTTTCTTTCGAAATGGATAATCAGCTTTTTAACCTCCGCAAGCAATTCCCTTCTCTCCCTCAAAATGCTTTAACTAACATTTATTGTGCAAGGTTTGAGAGATTAAGGATGCTTATGCACAAAGGCATCCCTGCGGATATACGCTGGTTGATCGAAGCAAAGGTCCGAATCACAAGGGAATTTTCTGAAGCTCTTGTTTCATATATGCCAGGGCTAGGCAAAAGTTCATATGCAAAGAAAAGAAGAGCAAAAAGGTTACGTGCTTGCTTTAAATGTGCAAGATGGACATGTAACACAAAATGCAGATCGATTGGAATGGCGTCCATAAATCGACTTGATAAAATTCACTTCATTAAGGATGACATGAGTAAGGAGTCTTTAGATAACATTCTATTGACTCTTGAGACGCATCCTAGTGGAGATGTGCAGAGAGTACTTCTCGATTTATGGCCAATATTCCAAGATGAACATGAGCGTTATAGTCTTGGGAATCTGACTCAAAAAGACCCTGTTTGCCAATTTTAAAGAAAATTGGATGGGAAACCGTCCATCGGCCCATAAAGAGCATTCAAGCCGTTACTGGACGTAAAACCAGAGGAAAATGTGAGTCATAATCACACCTCCTGTAAGTATTATTTATTATTTTTCCTTTTTCTTCTTGTTTATTAAAAAAAATTCAAAAAAAAAATTCAAAAAAATAATAAATTCAAAAAAAAAAATTTTAAAAATTTCTAGCCGTATTTTTTTTGAAATATGCGTTGCGTATTTTCAAACTTCTTCTAACACATATAGATTAGTCTTTTATCCTTGTCATATAGCTATTATTATTGCTTTGCTTCTTTTCAAACTTGCCTGACACACGGATCTACCCCTCCTTTATAGGTATAATTATTACATTTGAGTTTTGATTATTTAAATAATGCACTTTGCTCTCTTCAGATCATTGATAAGGTGAGAGTACAAAAAAAAAATGGAAGTCACTTCAGTTCGTGGGATCAAGAGTGTTTGTGTCTTTTGTGGATCTAATCCTGGGAAAAATAAAGAGTTTGTAAATATTTCACACCATCTTGGTAGAGTGCTAGCTGAGAGAGAAATCCATTTAGTTTACGGAGGAGGTAGTCTTGGGTTAATGGGTTGTGTAGCAACTGCTGCACATTTGGGAGGTGGCAAAGTCCTTGGTGTCATTCCTAGTCCTTTAGCTATTGGCAATCCCACTGGAAAAACAGTAGGTCAAGAAGTAATGGTATCTTGCATGCAGCAACGCATGAACATTATGATCGCCAATGCTGATGCCTTTATTGCCCTACCTGGTGGTATTGGAACTTTGGAAGAGCTCTTCCAAATTACATCCTGGTCACAACTGAACTTTCACCAAAAACCCATAGGTATTTTAAATATTAATGGTTTTTATGACAGTTTGTTTTGTTTTCTTGATCATCTTTGTCAGAACAAAGGTTCATCTCACAAGCGACACGTCAAATTCTTGTAACCGCCGCAACCCCGAACAATTGCTTGATCAACTACATGAATTTGTCCCCCAACGTCATCCAAAGAATGACTCCACCGAATTGGGAACAAGGCGGAAGAAGAAAAAGCAAAAACTTGATTTGACTTTGTCCTTGTGAATTTTTGTTTTCTCTTATGGTTTTAGTTTTTTGTAATTTTTTTTCTTATTTCAGGCCCGATTTGCAGTTTTCTGGTAAGACCTTCTACACTCTACCTATCTTTATTTTGACATTAGGGACAATGTCTTAAATTAGTTGGGGGGAGGGATAGTTGACAACACCATGTACATAGTTTAGTTAGAAAAAAAAAAAACTAACCAGCTAATCTTTATTGTTACTAGATTATTAGATGTATGATGGCAGAGTAAATTTTGCTCTTGAGACGCATCTTAACTTGCATTTCATAATATGTCTTAAATTATTTTGATCTTGCATATTAAAAAAAAAATTATTTTGATCTTTCCAATTAATTTTGAAGCAAGCATGTGCTGAATCTGAGCTTAATTGAAAATAAAAGTATGCAAAACAGTTTATAGTTGAATCATTTTCATGATATACATGTGTATATGACTGTGGATATTAGGAAGAAAGCATGGTTGAATTGAGTGAATGTTCCATACCTTTATGAGTTTTGGGCTTTTCCAAGTTTGATACTTACACTTAGTTTATTTTCTTTCATGAGTGATGTCAATTATGAATTTATTTTCTAGAACTTGCATTGAATCGATTTGAGATTACATTGGTATGTATATTGCATGAAAATGACAGAGGCATTTTTTCTTGACTTAGCTGCTTTGGCCAAATAAACCTACCTTGCATTTATCCAATTATTAAACTCCCTCTTAGCCTATTTGCCCATTCTTTGTTCTTAGCTCATTACAAGCTTTGAGTGAAAAACCATGTTTTACCTTACCTTAGGGAATGGGAGAGCATTGATTTTTTTATTGGAGGAGTTCTTTTGCTTGCAATGATTTAAGTGTGGGGGAATTGGTGTGTTGATACGAAATGCTTGGTACAAAAAAAAACAAAAAAAACAAAGAAACAAAAAAAACAAAGAAACAAAAAAAAGCAAAAAAGAAGAAAAAGAAAAGAATAGAAAAATGAAGAAATGTGTGAAGAGAATGAGCATTTTATGGTTTTGGGTAAAAATTTTATGCTTTTTACTTGAGTTACTCCTCAATGCTCTTTTATTCTCTTTGGTTTTAACCTGCTATTATCCATATTGTTCCCTTCCTTCACCTTATAAGTTCCATTACAACCTTTTTGAAAGACCTCTTGTTTTTTGCAATTTATTTGATCTAAGTAATGGAGAATTGATGTATATGCAAGCCTATGGTAAAATACTTTCATAATTTGACTGAGTTGAGCATAAACAGTTAACCTAAACACCTTGTGTGATTTGAGTGTCACTTGTGAAGAATTTTACTCAATCTGAACATGCCTATTTCTGATTAAAGCATGATTATGCTATACTTTATTCTCAATTGGATTGATTCAACTATTCTTTGTTAAGCATACTTAACTTATTAATTATGGTTTATATTTGATACAATGCTTGTATTTAAAAATTAGTTGAATTGATTAAATAAAGTATTACATGTTTGTGGGTATCATCCTGGTAAACCCTCACGAGAATATAACTCGTCCACTAGGGACACCTAGGGGTTTAAAGGCTTGTGGCACATGCTAAGTGCCATCGTGTTTTCCTATGAAAATGGATTAGATTAGGTATAATCAGTTTTTATGCTTTTAGTTTAATAATATGATGTTTCTTATTTTTCTTTAGTTTTGTTCTTATGTGTTTTGCCCAGGAATGCAAAAGCTTAAGTGTGGGGGAATTTGATCAATCAATTTGAAACACTTATGTTAGCTTTGTATTAGGCTTTATTAGATGTTTATTGTGCCCAATATTAGTATTTTAGATGAGTTTAATGTTGTTGGGCTTCATTGGGCTTTAATGCAAATATTGAATAATTTTCGGATTTTGATGCTTTTTGACCTTTCTTCCTTGGTTAGGCCATAACTTGGGACTCGGTGATCCATTTGAGGTGATCTTGGTGTCTTTGGAAAGCTAAGACAATGCTCTACAAGTTTCATGAAGAACGCAAGAGCTGGATCAGACTTCTAAGGGTCCAAAATATCCCTGCAATGCAGAGTGGGTTTGCTGTCACGAAAATCTGGGCAGTGTGCACATATTGGACTACATAGTGAGTTATAGGCCTCCTCTTGGGCTGAAACTTGGCATTGGAAAGATAAGACCCATATCTCCAACTTCACTGAAGACCATTTAGTCAATAGATGTCGTTTTAGGCATGATAATGAAGCTACAAGTTGAATTGAATTTGGAAACACGTTCTGCTAACCTAACATGAGGTAGGTTTAGTGTTTTTTGCATATCTGGAGTTCTAAACGTCCAAATGGCATGATTCCAATTGCAAAATTTCAAGGAGACAACTGGCTACAACTTTCATGAAGACCTCCAAGCCAAAATGCACCGTCTAGATCATGAAAATGAAGCCAGAAGTCGGATAAGAGTTGACTAAAAGCCACCAACCATACACCAACCCACCTACCATGCTCCAACCCACCAACCATGCATCAAGCTTCCATATTTGACAATTTCCATATTCTTGATGTTTAATTTGGAGATCTTGTTTCGCTTGTTCATATTGCTTAATTGTTATTCTAGTTTCTCTTCTTCCTCTTTTGATTTTTATCTAGATTAAATTGCTTAATTTGATTTATATGTTGATGTGACAATAGCTTTATTATCATGTATTCAAAGAGGATCACAAAGATTAAACAATATATTAAAGCTTTTTGATAGATTGTTTAGCTTGGTTAAATTCTAGATCTTAAGTTAATCTATGTTGGATGGTGCTTACTTTATCTAACCTTGGTTAATCAAATCCTAGATGCTTATCTAGTAGAGAATTCTTGGATCATGTTAAGGCTTCTTGATGTGATCTAAGGCCAATGATGAGTTAAACTCAAGATCGGTAAATTTCCTTGGATTGGTTGTTTCTTTAGATTTGTTTACAACTTTAAGTCTCATACTTTTATTAATCTTGTTAATCAACAACAAAACCCCCCTTTTCTAATTATCTTGATCTAATTAAATCTTTGTTTTTGGATCCTTGAGAGACGATTCGGTTCATTCTCTATACTACAAATTAGTTTGTGAACCGGTTATTTTATTATTTGATAGGTCTCGACAACCTCTTGTCAAGCAGCAGCAACAGACTCTGTAGTAGATGTGTCCAATTCTGCAGATAATCAGAAAACAGATTCTGCACATAAACCACATTCTGCAGCAGAAAAATTAGATTCTGCAGATTCCATACCACTTATGCAGCAAAAGAACAATTGTGCAATGCCATTTCTTTTCCCATATAGAGCAGTCCAATCTAGAAGAGGAGATGATGCTGAGAAAGAGAAAGAGCTTCTGGAGACCTTTTGGAAGGTGGAGGTGAACATCCCATTGTTGGATGCGATTAAGCAAATTCCTAAGTATGCCAAGTTTCTGAAAGAACTTTGCACACACAAGAGGCAGCTAAAAGACAATGAGAGAATTAACATGAGCTAGAACATCTCAGCCCTCATTCAACCTATGCCACAGAAATGCAAAGATCAAGGGACTTTTACCATTCCATGGATAATAGGTAATTCGAAATTTGAAAATGCCATGCTAGACTTAGGTGCTTCAATTAATGTTATGCTTATGTTTGTATTTAACTTTCTTGGACTTGGACCTTTGCATGCCACAGGTGTAGTGATTTAGTTGGCAAATAGGAGCAATGCCTATCCAGCCGTATTAATTGAGGATGTTGTGGTGTGAGTGGGTGAATTGATATTCCCTGCGGACTTCTACATTCTGGAAATGGAGGGGGAATCATCAACCACTAGGGCTCCACTCATTTTGGGGAGACCTTTCCTTAAGACAGCTCAGATGAAAATTGACGTGCATGTAGGAACTCTTTCCATGGAGTTTGGTGACTCCATTGTACAGTTTAACATCTTTGATGCCATGAAGCATCCTATGGAGCAGTATTCTGTTTTTCATATTGATGTCCTTGCTGATTTGATTTATATTGCATATGATGAGTATGATGCTGACTTTGATGGTTTTTCTGATTTTGTATGCACTGGTTGTAATGGTACTGTTTTGTGTAATACATGTGTTGAGATTGCTGCAGTTTTGAGTGCTAACCATTCTGTTTCAGCAATTGATGTGAATTGTGCAGATCATGTAGATTATGCAGAACCAGATTCTGCAGCAACTGATTCTGTAGATACAGAAATTATAGCACCTGCAGAAGTTAATTCCATTAGCAGCATGCTTCCCTCTATAGTGCAACCACCTAAATTAGAATTGAAGCCATTACTTGACCATCTCAAATATGTTTTCCATGCAGAAGATGAGCAATTACCTATCATAGTTTCCAAAAATCTACATGCTAACCAAGAACAAAAGCTATTGTAGGTTTTGAGGGAGCACAAGCAAGCCATTGGCTGGACCCTTGCTGATATCCCAGGGATCAGTCCTTCCACATGCATGCACAACATTCTGCTTGAACAAGAAGCTAAGCCAGTGAGGCAACCGCAGAGAAGACTAAATCCCTTGATCCTTAATGTGGTAAAAAAGGAAATCACTAAACTATTGCTAGCCGGAATCATTTACCCAATTTCAGATAGTAAATGGGTAAGCCTAGTTCAAGTGGTTTCCAAGAAATCCGGGGTGACTGTAATGGAAAACCAGAACAATGAACTAATTCCCACTCGAGTGCAGAACAGTTAGAGAATGTGTTTTGACTATAGGAGGCTTAACCAAGCCATCAGAAAGGATCATTACCCCCTGCCCTTCCTTGATCAAATGTTAGAAAGATTAGCAGGGAAGTCTCATTATTGCTTTCTGGATGGTTTTTCAGGTTAATTCCAAATTCACATTGCTCCTAAAGACCAAGAGAAAACCACATTCACGTGTCCTTTCGACACTTTTGCATATAGAATGATGCCCTCCGGCTTGTGCAACTGATTTGTTAGAAGAGTGTATGGAGGAATTCATGGACGATTTTACCATTTATCGTTATTCTTTTGAGTCATATTTGGACAGTTTAGCTAGAGTATTGCATAGATGTATTGAAACCAACCTTGTTTTGAATTTTGAGAAATGTCATTTCATGGTAGAATGAGGTACAGTCTTAGGCCATATCATCTCGAGCTAGGATATTGAAGTAGATCCAGCCACTAGATTGGGCACTTCCTTTTGAGTTGATGTGTGACGCCTCAAATTATGCGTTGGGAGCTGTTCTTGCCCAAAGAAGGGGCAAAGTGCCTCATGCAATCTATTATGCCTCGAGGACATTAGATGTTACACAAACAAATTACACAACCACGGAAAAAGAACTTTTAGCTATTGTTTTTGCATTAAATAAATTTAGATCTTATTTGCTTGGTTCTAAAGTTGTGGTGTTTTCTGACCATGCAACTTTGAAGTTCTTTCTAAAGAAACTCGATGCTAAACCGAGATTGATTCGCTGGATGTTGTTGCTCCAAGAATTCAATATTGACATTCGTGACAGAAGTGGGGCAGAAAACTTGGTGGCGGTCCATTTGAGTAGGTTAAAGAGAGATGCAGAACCCTTTCCCATTCATGATGCTTTCCCAGATGTGCAGCTTCTACAGCTACAAGGTACCACCCCTTGGTTTGCTGATATGGTGAATTTCTTGGTTGCTATAGTTTTTCCCCCACATTTCACCTGTGCATAAATTTATAAACTTAAGAGTGAATCAAAATATTATGTGTAGGATGATCCATATCTGTGGCGATTTTGTAATGACCAAATTATTAGGCGATGTGTGCCTAATCATGAGTTTCATTATGTTCTTAGCTTTTGTCATGCATTTGCATGTGGTGGACATTTTGGGCCTCAACGTACAACTAGGAAAGTTTTATACTCTGGTTTATATTGGCCTACCTTGTTTCATGATGCATATATGTTCTGTAAGTCCTGTGAACAATGTCAGAGAGCAGGGAACCTTTCTCTCAGGAATGAGATGCCCCAGCAACCTTTACTGTATTGTGAAATCTTTGATGTATGGGGTATTGATTTCATGGGACCTTTTCCCGTTTCCTTTGGTTGTGTTTACATTTTGCTAGCTGTTGATTATGTATCAAAATAGGTGGAGGCTAAAGCCACTCGGATTGATGATTCCAAAGTTGTTGTGGATTTTGTTAAATCATAGATTTTCTGCATGTTTAGAATCCCGAGGGCTATCATTAGTGATCAAGGCATCCATTTTTGTAACCGGAGCATGGAGGGTTTGATGAGGAAATATGGCACGTTGCTTAAAGTTTCTACACCTTACCATCCCTAGACTAATGGTCAAGCCGAGGTCTCCAATAGAGCGATCAAGCGCATACTTGAAAAGACAGTCCAACCTAATCGGAAGGATTGTAGCATGAGGCTTGAGGATGCTTTTTGGGCTTACCGGACCATTTACAAGACTCTGATCGGGATGTCCCCATATCGGATAGTCTATGGTAAGGCATGCCACTTGCCAGTTGAGATTGAACACAAAGCATTTTGGGCGGTGAAGCAATGCAACATGAATTTGGCCGGAGCCGGCATAAAGTGGAAGTTGCAGTTACAGGAGTTGGAAGAGATCTGCCTAGATGCCTATGAGAGCTCCCGACTCTACAAAGAAAAAACCAAAGCCTTCCATGATAAGTTTATTCTTCGGAAGGAGTTTGCAGTTGGGCAAAAAGTTCTCTTGTTTAATTCTCACCTTAAGTTGATACCTGGTAAATTATGGTCTAGGTGGGACATTCTGTTTTCCTCATGGTGCAATGGAAATTAAGAGTGAGACCACCAACAAAGTGTTCAAAGTCAATGGTCATCGCCTTAAGAATTTTTATGAAGGAGCCCATGAGAACCACGTGGAGGAGGTTCAACTACAGGAGACCCTTTACCATGATTGATAACTACTTTGTTGAAAGAAAAAAAAAACTTAGGCCCCGTTTAAGGTCAATGGTCAAAGATTGAATCATTATTGGGGAGGACCCATAGATCATGCAAAATCTTTAATCACGCTGGCTGATGATATTAAAAGTAGCGCTTCTTGGGAGGCAACCCAAGTTTTCTAACTCTATCATCTTTCAAACTTTGACTTATTTGAAATCATAGGAATCGAGACAGAAAATCGGTGCCAAGTATTAAAATCTATCAGAGTGTGATTTTTCTCTCTTCATTTTGTTTGTTTTTCATTGACAGATGATTTTTCACCGGTTAAATGGTGGATAACGGTACTCCGTGAAAATCTTTTTCAGTCCCTTCAATTACCCACAAACACTGAAATCTGTATATAATTTTACTCAATTTTTTTTCTCTTCTTTTTTCTTTCTTTCAAAATGGATAATCAACTTGTTAACCTCTGCAAGCGATTCCCTTCTCTCCCTCAAAATGCTTTAACTAACATTTATTGTGCAATGTTTGAGAGATTAAGGATGCTTATTGACAAGAGGTTGTCGAGACCAAATAATAAAAATTACCGGTTCACAAACTAATTTGTAGTATAGAGAATGAATCGAATCGTCTCTCAATGATCCAAAAACAAAGATTATATTAGATCAAGATAATTAAAAAGAGGGTTTTTGTTGTTGATTAACAAGATTGACAAAATTACGAGGCTTAAAGTTGTAAACAAATCTAAAGAAACAACCAATCCAAGGAAATTTATCGATCTTGAGTTTAATCCATCATTGATCACAAGGAATTCACTTAATTGCTAACCATGTTCTTGGCCTTAGATCACATCAAGAAGCCTCAACATGATCCAAGAATCCACTATTAGATAAGCATGTAGGATTTAATTAACCAAGGTTAGATAAAGTAAGCACATCCAAACATAGATTAACTTAAGATCGGGGATTTAACCAAGCTAAACAATCCATCAAAAAGCTTTAATATATTGTTTAGTCTTTGTGATCCTCTTTGAATACATGATAATAAAGCTATTATCACTTCAACATCTAAATCAAATTAAGCAATTCAATCTAGATAAAACTCAAAAGAGGAATAAGAGAAACTTGAATAACAATTAAGCAATATGAACAAGCGAAACAAGATCTCCAAATTAAACATCAAGATGGCTAATCCCTTGGATTGATTATAAGAGCCTAGCCTTCCATGGATGGGAAGGAAGAACACATAAAATAAAGAACAAAAACAAAATTCTAATGAGAATGGAGAAGAAGAGAAAGAAAACTCTCACAAATACTTAAACTTTCTTCCAATTGAATGATGTATAATACAAAGAGATTGACTCTATTTCTACTAATCCTAGAAGCCAATTTGTAATTGAAAATAATCTAAATGCAAGCTGTAAAAACATGGAAATTGTTAAATATGGAAGCTTGATGCATGGTTGGTGGGTTGGTGCATGGTAGGTGAGTTGGTGTATGGTTGGTGGCTTCAAGTCAGCAACTCTACTATGACTTCTAGCTTGCTTTTCATGCTATAAACGATGTATTTTGGCTTGGAGGTCTTCATGACAGTTGTAGACCATTGTCTCCTTGAAATTTTGGCGTTAGTTTCATGCCATTTGGACTTTTACAACTCCAGATATGCCAAAAACACTGCACCTACCTCAAGTTAAGTTGGCTGAACGTGTTTCCAAATTCAATCCAACTTGTAGCTTCATAATCATGCCTAAAACAACATCTATTGACTAAATGGTCTTGAGTGAAGTTGGAGATATGAGTCTTATCTTTCCAATGGCCAAGTTTCAGCTCAAAAGGAGGCCTATAGCCCACGACATGGTCTAATATGTGCACATTGGTCAGATTCCAATAACAGCAGACCCACTCTAAATTGAAGGCTTATTTTGGACGCTTTGAAGTCCGATCCAACTCTTGAGTTCTTCATGAAAGTTATAGAGCCTTGTCTTAGCTTTCCAAAGACACCAAGATCACCTCAAATGGATCACCGAGTCCCATGTTATAGCCTAACCAAGAAGGAAAGGTCTGGATCACTGAGTCCCATGTTATGGCCTAACCAAGAAGGAAAGGTCAAAATGCATCAAAATCCAAGAATTATTCACAATTTGCATTAAAGCCCAATGAGGCCCAACAACATTAAACTCATCTAAAATACTAATATTGGGCACAATAAACATCTAATAAAGCCTAGTACAAAGCTAACATAAGTGTCTCAAATTGATTGATCACTTATGCACAAAGGCATCTGATGTGTGTGATTCTTCATGTCATTTTGAGTTTAGTTTGCATACATTTCATTATCTTTTTAGTACATTTATTCACTTAATCCTCCGTTTTAGTTTTAGTTCGGATAAATGCGGTGTGTTTATGTTCAATTACAGGAATGGTGCAACATTGAAGCTTGGAGGAGCCAAAACAGAACTACCCTGAAGAGATACTGAGATCTCAAAATTAGCTGGACCCCTGAGGAGTAATTTGAGCATAACTTGAGCTATAGAGGTCCTTTTGAGGTGATTCCAGTTTCTATGGAAAGCTAAGATACAGGGCTACAAGTTTGATGTTGGACACTTTGGCAAATTCCCTAAGATGCTTGATGGGCAGAGCCACCACGGCCGTGGTTAGCAGCCTGCTACATCAGCAAGTGCGAAAAAAGCCCTAGAGGCAGCCCATTTCCTTCCCTTCTTGCCTGAAAAGAATTCGGGTAGAGAGAGGAGAGTTGGTAGTGTATAAAAGGCAAGTCATTAGGGTTGAGGGAGGAGCTTGGTCTTGGAGGAACTTCACAAGAGCAGCCACAAGTTTTCTGCAGAGTTTTTCTTCTCATCTCTTCTAGTCTTTGTATTTTATTTTCTGAATGTTGTTCTTCATTCTTATGGATTGTATTTTGATAAACATGTTTGAGTAGTTCTTTTGTTCTAGGAATTGGTAGTAACCCGATGGTGTATTAACAATGCTTGATGTATGAATTTGCTATCTCTTCAATGCTAAGTTTATCTTGATTCAGTTTTTGGCACACCAAGTGTTTGTGAAAATGCTGGCCACATTGTTTGCATAATCTTAGTTATTAAGGGAAAAACTGAAAGGTGACTCTTGATAATTGAACTCCATAAACTGAACTTGAGCTTTTAAATCACGAAAGTAGATTAAAACTCTTGAGGCTTTCTATGAATCATCTACTCTTAATGGATTCTTTCTAATTTGATTATCATGAAAATAGAAGTTGAGTTAGATTGAATACGTTATTGTATTCTGAAAGGAAACAATAATTCTTTAGGATGATTCGTCTTCAAGTGTAACTTAGTTGAGAAGAGGTGATAAGATTACAGACTTGTTAATTACCATCGTGGTGAACCCATATCCTAGATCTCTTAAAAACTAGATTTATCTACACTGTTTTTCTGCATTCATTCTAAACATTAAGATTCTTATTTATTTCCATATTTTAGTTTCTATGTTCTTGTTCTATCACCACAATTTTATAATATTGGTTTCACCTAGTTAATCACAATTAAGGATAATTGTTAATCATAATCCAAGTCCCTGTGGATCGATATTTTTACTACTTGACGAAATCGTGCACTTGCGATACGAAACACATCAGCATCCCTGTGAATATACGCTGGTTAATCGAAGCAAAGGTCCGAATAACAGGTGAATTTTCTGACGCTCTTGTTTCATATATGCCAGGGCTAGGCAAAAGTTCATATGCAAAGTAAGGAAGAGCAAAAAGGTTACGAGTCTGCTATAAATGTGCAAGATGGACCTATAACACAAAATGTAGATCAATTGGAATTGCGTCTATATATCGACTTGATAAAATTCACTTCATTAAGGATGGCATGAGTAAGGAGTCTTTAGATAACATTCTATTGACTCTTGAGACGCATCGTAGTGGAGATGTGCAGAGAGTACATCTCGATTTATGGCCAATATTCCAAGATGAACATGAGCGTTTATAGTCTTAGGAATCTGACTAAAAAAGACCCTATTTGCCAATTTTTAAGAAAATTGGATGGGAAGCCGACCATCGGCCCATAGAGAGCATTCAAGCCGTTACTGGACATAAAACCAGAGGAAAATGTGAGCCATAATCACACTTCCTGTAAGTAATTTTTTCTTTTCTTCTTGTTCATTAAAAAAGATTTCAAAAAAAAAAATTTTGAAAAAAAAATTTAGTCGTATTTTTTTGAAATATGTGTTGCGTATTTTCAAACTTCTTTTAACACATATATATTAGTCTCTTATCCTTATCATATAACTTTTATCATTGTTATGCTTATTTTCAAACTTACCTGACACATGGATCTACCCCTCCTTTATAGGTGTAATTATTATATTTGAGTTTTGATTCCTTTAAATAATGTACTTTGCTCTCTTCAGATCATTAATAAGGTGATAGTACAAAAAAATGGAAGTAACTTCAGTTTGTTGGATCAAAAGTGTTTGTGTTTTTTGTGGATCTAATCCTAGAAAGGATAAAGAGTTTGTAAATATTGCAAACCATCTTGGTCGAGTGCTAGCTGAGAAAGAAATCCATTTAGTTTACGGAGGAGGTAGTCTTGGGTTAATGGGTTGTGTAGCAACTGCTGCACATTTAGGAGGTGGCAAAGTCCTTGGTGTCATTACTAGTCCTTTAGCTATTGGCAATCCCACTAGGAAAACAATAGGGGATGAAGTGATGGTATCTTGCATGCACCAACGCATGAACATTATGATAGCAAATGCTGATGCCTTTATTGCCCTACCTGGTGGTTTTGGAACTTTGGAAGAGATCTTCCAAATTGCATCCTGGTCATAACTGAACTTTCACAAAAAAACCCATAGGTATATTAAACCCATAGATCTGAATGGTTTTTATGACAATGTCTTAAATTTGTTGGTGGGAGGGATAGTTGATAGCCAAGTACATAGTTTAGTAAAAAAAAAAAACTAACCAGCTAATCATTATTGTTACTAACTTATTAGATTTATGATGACAGAGTAAGGAGTAATTTCGCTCTTGAGACGCATCTTAACTTGCATTTCATAGTGGGTCTTAAATCATTTTGTTCTTACATATATATATATAATTCATTTTGATATTTTCAATTGATTTTGATACAAGCATGTGCTGAATCTGAGCTTAATTGATGATAAAAATATGCAAAATAGTTTATAGTTGAATTATTTTCATGATATACATATATATGACTGTGGATATTATGAAGAAAGCATGGTTGAATTGAGTGAATGTTCCATACCTTTGTGAGTTTTGGGCTTTTCCAAGTTTGATACTAACACTTGGTTTATTTTCTTTCATAAGTGATGTCAATTATGAATTTATTTTCTAGAACTTGCATTGAATTGATTTGAGATTACATTGGTCTGTATGTTGCATGAAAATGACAGAGGCATTTTTCTTGATTTAGCTGCTTTAGCCAAATAAGCCTACCTTGCATTTATCCTATTGTTAATGTAAGACCTATTATTGTTATGTTATTTACCAACTCATAAGTCTTACGTGGAATATATATATATTTTTTTTATCATATAGAAATTTCGGCAGCATTTCCTTTGTTTCTCGTACGTTACCACACGACATAACCATAAGCAGCAGAATCCAACAACCGTTTCAAACCAACCAGAGTACATATATATTTATACACATATATCATCAGAAGATCTCAGATCTCATTCAAAATATTATCAGAGTACGCAAATTTATACAAGTGTATTCTAGACACTGTCCTGACTGAGCACACTATATGTATACAGAACTGAGAACATCAACAGTAGTTCACCAGTTCCCTATCATATCTACATCAGAGGAATATAATATACATCACGGAGCTCAACTCCACCAAAATACAAGTCTCCAAAATACATATTATCACTAAGAGTGATCTACCACAAAATCCTCCGTACTTAACCCGTAGAGGGTCCGGGGTGTTCCTACGAATCTATGAAAGAGAGGGGTGAGAACAACTTCCCAGTGAATGTGAATAAAACTTATAGATAAAGTATGCATGTAATTAGAATGCAAGAATACACACAATTCAATATCAAGTAATACCAAACCAACATATGCAATGAATGAATGTACATGATGTTCACACCTTTTCTTCACACTTTTTCTTTCTCCACTCCTCTTGTTGTGCATTAACTCCTTCCGGTTAGGCCTTCGCATTATGCATATGCAATGTGTTATGCCATTCCATTTCCATCTAGCTCCGTAAGCTTGGCACCCCTCATGTTTTGTACACTAACCCCTACCGGTTAGGCCATCTCGCTATGCAATGCAATTAATTATGTCATTCTGTTTCCATCTAACCCCGTAGGTTAGGCACCCCTCAAGTATTGTACACTAACCCCTTCTAGTTAGGCCATCTTACTATGCAATGCAATGTTTAAACCAAGCAAGGAGTTTAAATCACACTAGTATAAATCTCAAATCATCTCAACCACATAGACTTAGTTTGCACTTCTTATCATAGTACTAAGTCCTCATTTTTTTTACACCATCATTATCACCATAAAACAATGATACCTTATGCTAGAAACACATTTAAGAGTTGTAAAATTTTGTAAGAAAAAGGGTCCAGTGCTGAGCGCTAGAAAATCCACGCTCGGCGCCCAAAATGCCATTTGCTGCTGAGTTGCTAGAGCTGAGCGCTAGAAAACTAGAGCTGAGCGCTAGCTTTCTGGGCTGCGAATTTAACTACCAACACCAAACTTTCATGTTCCAAATTCATCTTAAATCTATGCTACCAATTCACCCTAACATACCAAGCATGTTAATCATTGAATACAAGTAGCAAATCAATCATTTTCATACATCCATATCATTGAAGTAGCAAATTCAATCATCCAATCATTCAAAGAAAGAAACCAACTTCAAAAACACATAGGAAATCCTAGGTTTCAAGACTTAAACTCACACCCTAATTAACACCATACCATAACACAAATCAACCCACACTCAGCTTGAATGATATATGGCAAGAACTAGGTTTGTGGAGGAGATTAAACCAACCAAACTCCTTTTGAGGCCTTCCTCTTCAACTCCCTTCAAAATACCCAAATCATACAAGAACCTTAGCAATGGTGTTCTTGAATCTTAAAAATGAAAATGAGTTTTTTCGTAAACTAAAACCATAGGATTGAAGAAGAGATGAAGTGGATCAATAACCATTAAATAACTTAATCCAAAAGATGAGTAGAAAGACTTACCCTTGGCTCTTGAAACTTTGAAGATCTTTGGCTATGGAGAAACCCTAACCTTAATATTTGGAGATGGTGAACCCTTGGCCATTAAGCTTGGCCGGTTCCCTTAAGTAAGAGGGAGGGAAATTGAATTGTCTATTTTGCCCCTCACTTAGATGAAAAATCACTAAATTGCCACTGAGGATGTAAAAAGACTAAAATACCCTTGTGATTTCTAAAAATTCCCAATAGGCCCTGAAGAATATTAATTTACTAGTAGGTCCTATCTTAGCCAGAGAAAATATAAAACCTTAGATTTGACCTATTTCTTCCTTAGGTTCTACCGAGTTCCCCGGTACAACCAAAATCTCAAAATAATTACTCTAACTCAATCTATCACAATTTCTGTAACAGAATATACAAACATGTTCAGAGAATTTAGCTAAGTCATAGAATATGAAATTTAGGGATGTTACAGTTAATCCCTACTGAGCCTACTTGCCCATTCTTTGTTCTTAGCTCATTACAAGCCTTGAGTGAAAAATCATGTTTTACCACACCTTTGGAAATAGGGGAGCATTGGTTTTCCTATTGGAGGAGCTCTTTTGCTTGCAATGATTTAAGTGTGGCAGAATTGGTGTGCTTATGCGAAATGTTTGTTACAAAAAAAAAAGAAAAAAAAAAGAGAGAATAAAGCCAAAAGGTTGTAAAAGAAAAAAATAGAAAAATGACGGAATGTGTGAAGAGAATGTGCATTTTATGGTTTTGGGTAAAATTTTATGACTTCTACTTGAGTGACTCCTCAATGCTCTTTTATTCTCTTTGGTTTTAACTGGCTATTATCCATATTGTTCCCTTCCTTCACCTTATAGCCCCATTACAACCTTTTTGAAAGACCTCTTGATTTTTGTAATTTATTTGATCTCAGTAGTGGAGAATTGATGTATATGCAAGCATATGGTAAAATACTTTCATAATTTGACTGAGTTGAGCGCAAACAGTTAACCTAAACACCTTGTGTGATTTGAGTGTCATTTGTGAGGAATTTTACTCAATTTGAACATGCCTATTTCTGATTAAAGCATGATTATGCTATACTTTATTCTCAATTGGTTTGATTCAACTATTTTTTGTTAAGCATACTTGAATTATTAATTATGGTTTATATTTGATACAATGCTTGTATTTAAAAATTAGTTGAATTGATTAAATAAAGTATTACATGTTTGTAGGTATCATCCTGGTAAACCCTCATAAGACTATAACTCGTCCACTAGGGACACCTAAGGGTTTAAAGGCTTGTGGCACATGCTAAGTATCATCGTGTTTTCCTATGAAAGTGGATTAGATTAGGTATAATCAGTTTTTATGCTTTTAGTTTAATATTATGATGTTTTTTGTTTTTCTTTAGTTTTGTTCTTATGTGTTTTGCCCAGGAGTACAAAAGCTTAAGTGTGGGGGAATTTGATCAATCAATTTGAGACACTTATGTTAGCTTTGTAATAAGCTTTATTAGATGTTTATTGTGCCCAATATTAGTATTTTAGCTGAGTTTAATATTGTTGGGCCTCATTGGGCTTTAATGCAAATTGTGAATAATTCTTTGATTTTGATACATTTTGACCTTTCCTTCTTGGTTAGGCCATAACTTGGGACTCGATGATCCATTTGAGATGATCTTGGTGTCTTTGGAAAACTATGTCAAGGTTCTACAAGTTTCATGAAGAACTCAAGAGTTGGATCAAACTTCTAAGGGTTCAAAATAGCCTTGCAAGTCAGAGTGGGTTTGCTGTTACTGGAATTTGAGTAGTGTACACATATTGGACCATATCGTGGGCTATAGGCCTCCTTTTGAGCTGAAATCAGCGCCATTGGAAAGATAAAACCCATATCTCCAACTTTACTGAAGACTATTTAGTCAATAGATGTCATTTTATGCGTGATTATGAAGCTGCAATTTGGTTTGAATTTGGAAACATGTTCTGCCAACCTAACTTGAGGTGGGTGCAGTGTTTTTGGAATATATGGAATTGTAAAAGTCCAATTGGCATGAAACTAACGCCAAAAGTTCAAGGAGATAATTGTCTACAACTGTCATGAGACCTCCAAGACAAAATACATCGTTTAGGGCATGAAAGTCAAGCTAGAAGTCAGAGAAGAGTTGCTGACTAGAAGCCACCAACCATGCACCAACCCACCAACCATGCATCAAGCTACCATATATGACAATTTTCAATGTTTTACAGCTTGCATTCATATTATTTTCAATTACAAATTAGCTTCTATGATTAGTATAAATAGAGCTAATCTCTTTGTATTATACATCATTCAATTTGAAGTAAGTTTGAATATTTTTTTGAAGAAAGTTTGAGTATTTGTGAGAGTTTTCTTTCTCTTCTTCTCCATTGTTTTTAGAATTTTATTTTTGTTCTTTTATTTCTGAGTTCTTCCTTCACATCCGTGGAAGGCTCGGCTCTTATAATCAATCCAAGGGATTAACCATTTTGATGTTTAATTTAGAGATCTTGTTGCAATTGTTCATATTGCTTAATTGTTATTCAAATTTCTCTTCTTCCTCTTTTGATTTGATCTAGATTGAATTTCTTAATTTGATTTAGATGTTGATATGATAATAGCTTTATTATCATGTATTTAAAGAGGATCACAAAGACTAAACAATATATCAAAGGTTTTTGATGGATTGTTTAGCTTGGTTAAATTCCGGATCTTAAGGCTTCTTGATGTGACTTAAGGCCAAGAACATGGTTAGCAATTAAGTGGATTCCTTGTGATCAATGATGGATTAAATTCAAGATCGGTAAATTTCCTTGGATTGGTTAATTTGTTAATTACTTTTCTTAAATTCAATCGATGTATTTTCTTATAAATCATCAAAATCCCCTTTTTAATTATCTTGATCTAGTTGAATCTTTGTTTTTTTTTTTGGATCGTTGAGAGACGATTCGGTTCATTCTCTATACTACAAATTAGTTTGTGAACCGGTAATTTTTATTATTTTGACGGGTCTCAACAACCTCTTGTCAATAGTGCACAATTATAAAATAGACTCTATGTTCTTGATCTAGACATGCCCGTGTATAACATTAATACTAAGAGGTTCAAATCAAATGATATGAACCCCACTTATCTTTGGCATTGTCATTTAGGCCATATAAATGAGAATTGCATATCCATACTCCATAAAGATGGATTCTTGGACTCATTTGATTTTGAATCATATGAGGCATGTGAATCTTGTTTATTGGACAAGATGACTAAGGCCTCATTTCCGGGAAAAGGGGAAAGGGCTAATGATCTTTTGGGCCTCATACATAGTGATGTATGTGGACCCCTAAACACAATGGCTAGAGGTGGTTTTCAGTATTTCATTACATTTATTGATGATTTTAGTAGATATGGGTTTGTGTATCTAATGAGACACAAATCAGAATCACTTGAAAAGTTCAAAGAATTCAAGAATGAAGTACAAAACCAGCTTGGCAAAAGTATTAAGACCCTTCGATCAGATCGAGGTGGTGAATACTTAAGCCAAGATTTTGATGACTATTTGAAAGAGTGTGGGATTTTATCCCATCTCA
Organism: Styphnolobium japonicum; assembly: GCA_023212625.1. Taxonomy (NCBI): domain Eukaryota; kingdom Viridiplantae; phylum Streptophyta; class Magnoliopsida; order Fabales; family Fabaceae; genus Styphnolobium; species Styphnolobium japonicum. The sequence goes on from JALBWW010000011.1 coordinate 19,793,531, forward strand.
CTCCCCCTGGAACACCACAATGGAACAATGTTTCTGAGAGGAAGAACCGGACCTTGTTAGACATGGTTAAGTTTATGATGAGTCATGCAAATCTTCAAAACTCCTTTTGGGGACATGCTCTATTAACAGTTGTTTTCTCACTTAACCGTGTTTCATCTAAAACGGTTCAAAAGACACCATATGAGATATGGACCGAGAAGCATCCTAGTATGTCTTTTATGAAGATTTAAGGTTGTGAGGCTTATGTGAAACGTCAAATTTCTGATAAGCTTGGTCTTAAATCGGATAAATGTCTTTTGTGGGGTATCCCAAAGAAACCAAGGGATACTATTTCTATAATCTCGCCGAAGGTAAAGTGTTTGTCACACGAACTGCTGTATTCATAGAGAGAGTTTATCTCCAAAGGAACTAGTGGGGGAAATATAGAACTTGAAGAAATTCAAGGACCACAAAGTGGCAATGAACCAATGGTGGAAGATAAGTAGGCTCCACAAAATGTTGTGGAACAACAACCTGCTCAATCGACACAAAAACCCTGTAAGTCTTGTAGAATACATCATCAGCCCGAGAGATATGAATTTCTCGTAACTCAACCTAGTGATGTAATGCTTATGGATCAAGGTGAGCCTACGACTTATGAGGAGGTCGTAACAGGCCCAAACTTTGAGAAATGGCTTGAGGCCATGAGATCTAAGATGAAATCCATGTATTCCAACCAAGTTTGGACCTTGGTAGACCCACCTGAAGGTGTAAAGCCCATTGGGTGAATATGGATCTTTAAAAAGAAGACTGACATGGATGGTAACGTGCATACCTTTAAGGGGCAATTGGTGGCTAAAGGTTTCAAACAAATTCATGGTGTAGATTATGATGAAACCTTTTCCCCAGTTGTCATGCTTAAATCCATTCAGATCTTGCTTGCTACTGCAACTTACCACGATTACGAAATCTGGCATATGAATGTCAAAACCATTTTCCTAAATGGAAATCTCCTTGAGGTTGTGTACATGACACAATCGGAGGGTTTTGTCACTCCATAGGATATTGGAAAGGTGTGTAAGCTGCAACGATCCATTTATGGATTAAAGCAAGCTTCTAGGAGTTGGAACCTTCGTTTTGACGATGCAATCAAAGAGTTTGGTTTCATCAAGAATGAAGATGAACCTTGTGTCTACTAGAAGGTTAGTGGGAGCACAGTTGTCTTTCTGGTGTTGTATGTGGATGACATACTACTCATCGGGAACGACTTCCCTACCTTGCAGTCTGTAAATACTTGGCTAGGGAACTGTTTTTCAATGAAGGACTTGGGCGAAGCTACCTATGTACTAGGTATCAGGATCTATAGAGATAGATCAAGGAGACTGATTGGCCTAAGTCAGAGTACATACATAGAAAAAGTGTTAAGACGCTTTAATGCAAGAATCCAAGAAAGAATTCTTGCCTATGTTGCATGGTATAAGCCTATCTAAGGGTCAATGTCCTTCCACACAAGATGAAAGGAATCGCATGACTAAGATTCCATATGCATCTGCAATTGGATCTATCATGTATGCCATGCTTTGTACTCGACCAGATGTCTCGTATGCTTTGAGCATGACGAGTAGGTACTAGTCGGATCCCGGTGACAGTCATTGGATTGTCGTCAAGAACATCCTTAAGTACTTGAGAAGGACTAAGGATTTGTTCTTGGTATATGGTGCCGAGCAAGAACTCATTGTAAAGGGTTACACTGATGCTAGCTTCTAATCTGATAAAGATGACTCCAGATCGCAATCGGATTTTGTGTTTTGCTTGAATGGCGGAGTTGTGAGCTGGAAAAGTTCAAAGCAAGAGACAGTAGCTGATTCTACCACATAGGATGAGTATATCGCTGCCTCCAATGCAACAAAGGAGGCCGTTTGGATCAAAAAGTTCATTAGTGGACTTGGTGTGGTTCTTAGCATTGTAGACCTAGTGGCACACTATTGTGACAACAATGGGGCCATTGCACAAGCTAAGGAGCCCATATCTCACCAGCAATCCAAGCATATACTTGATCAATCAATTTGAGACACTTATGTTAGCTTTGTACTAGGCTTTATTAGATGTTTATTGTGCCAAATATTAGTATTTTAGATGAGTTTAATGTTGTTGGGCCTCATTGGGCTTTAATGCAAATTGTGAATAATTCTTGGATTTTGATGCATTTTGACCTTTCCTCCTTGGTTAGGCCATAACTTGGGACTCGGAGATCCATTTGAGGTGATCTTGGTGTCTTTGGAAAGCTAAGACAAGGATCATCAAGTTTCATACAGAACTCAAGAATTGGATCAGACTTCTAATGGTCCAAAATAGCCATGCAATATAAAGTGGGTTTCCTGTCACTAGAATCTGGACAATGTGCACATATTGGACTATATAGTGGGCTATAGGCCTCCGTTTGAGCTGATACTCGGCCATTAGAAAGATAAGACCCTTATCTCCAACTTCACTAAAGAACATTTAGTCAATAAATGTCGTTTTAATCATGATTATGAAGCTACAAGTTAGTTTGAATTTGGAAACACGTTCTGTCAACCTAACTTAAGGTAGGTGCAGTGTTTTTGGCATATCTGGAGTTGTAAAAATCCAAATGGCATGATACTAATGCCAAAATTTCAAGGAGACAATGGTCTACAACTGTCATCAAGACCTCCAAGCCAAAATACATCGTTTAGGGCATGAAAAGCAAGCTGGAAGTCGGAGTAGAGTTACTGACTTGAAGCCACCAACCATACACCAACCCACCAACCATGCATCAAGCTTCCATATTTGACAATTTCCATGTTTTTACAGCTTGTATTCAGATTATTTTCAATTACAAATCGGCTTCTAGGATTAGTATAAATAGAGTAAATCTCTTTGTATTATACATCATTCAATTTGAAGTAAGTTTGAAGAAAGTTTGAGTATTTGTGAGAGTTTTCTTTCTCTTCTTCTCCATTCTCTTTAGAATTTCGTTTTTGTTCTTTATTTTATGAGTTCTTCCTTCTCATCCATGGATGGCTAGGCTCTTATAATCAATCCAAGGGATTAACCATCTTGGTGTTTAATTTGGAGATCTTGTTTCGATTGTTCATATTGCTTAATTGTTATTCAAGTTTCTCTTCATCCTCTTTTGATATTTATCTAGATTGAATTGCTTAATTTGATTTAGATGTTGATATGATAATAGCTTTATTATCATGTATTCAAAGAGGATCACAAAGACTAAACAATATATCAAGGCTTTTTGATGGATTGTTTAGCTTGGTTAAATTCTGGATCTTAAGTTAATTTATATTGGATGGTGCTTATCTAGTAGAGGATTCTTGGATCATGTTGAGGCTTCTTGATGTGATCTAAGGCCAAGAACATGGTTAGCAATTAAGTGAATTCCTTGTGATCAATGATGGATTAAACTCAAGATCGGTAAATTTCCTTGGATTGGTTAATTTATTAATTACTTTTCTTTAAATTCAACCGCTATATTTTCTTACAAATCATCAAAACCCCCCTTTTAATTATCTTGATCTAATTGAATCTTTATTTTTGGATCCTTGAGAGACGATTCAGTTCATGCTCTTTACTACAAATTAGTTTGTGAACTGGTAAATTTTCATTTTGATGGGTCTCGACAACCTCTTGTCAAATTTGACGCTGTTGCCGGGGATCCAAGGAAACTATTTGATCATTTCAAGTCCCTATCTAACTCTAACAATTGTGTTTGCTTTGTTTTTGAAGCTTTTTTCAAGTGGAATTCGGCTAAAATTGAGAAAAAGGCATCGTGTCAAGAATTTCGGTTTGGTAAAGTATCTTTGATTGACCTGAATTTTGGTAGCCTTTTTGAGAACGTTATTTTGAGAAAGGCTCACCCTTATTTTAGTCAAATTCCATCGTTTAGACCACTTTTTCAATTTTTTAAGATTTGTTATTTTTATGTTGGATAGAATTTTTGTGTAGATTTGACCCTGTGGTAGTCCCATAATTTTGAAAATTCAATTGATACTATTTTTATTTTTTGTAGATTTTTTTTTTGGAGTATTTGTTTTAGGAATTTTTAGTACTTTAATTGCTTTTCTTTACTTTCCTATGAGCTACATGCTGTATGACTAGGTTTGATCCTGATACCTTGCATTCATTTGATCTTGAAATTGATAGAACCTTTCATACACTTCTCAGAATTCATAGGACTGGTGGTAGCATTCATAGAGCAAATCAAATAGCTTCTGGAATTGGGTTTGAACTTGGCATTGCATCTGATCTTGTTGTTGACTCTGTTAATCCTGTTGAGCCTGTTTCTATTAGTGCTTCAGTGTCTGATACTGAGTATGCTGATTTTACTATGGCTGACAATAATAATAGGACCCTTAAGGAATTGGTTGCACTTGATATGAATTATCAACCTTTATGCATTCAATATCCTGAACTTAATGTTGATTTTGAGTTGAAATCTAGATTGATACACTTGCTGCCCAAGTTTCATGGTCTTGCAGGTGAAGATCCACATAAACATTTGAAGGAGTTCCATGTTGTCTGCTCCACCATGAAACCTCATGGAATAGTTGAAGATCACATCAAGCTGAGGGCCTTTCCTTTCTCCTTTGATGGTGCTGCTAAGGATTGGTTGTATTACTTACAACCTGCTGCCATCACTTTTTAGAATGATATGAAAAGACTGTTTCTGGAAAGTTCTTTCCTGCATCAAGAACCGCTGCAATAAGGAAAGATATTTGTGGTATAAGGCAACTCAGTGGTGAGACTCTCCATGAGTATTGGGAGAGATTCAAGAAATTGTGCTCGAGCTACCAACACCATCAAATCAGTGATCAACTGCTAATCCAATACTTCTATGAAGGGTTGCTAACTATGGATAGAAGCATGGTTGATGCTGCTAGTGGAGGTGCCCTAGTTGACAAAACTCCAGCTGCTGCTAGGGATTTAATTGCTAATATGGCTGCCAACATCCAACAGTTTGGCACTAGGGTCATTACCTAAACTAGAGGAGTCAATGAGGTTCATGTTTCCCATGCTAACCAACAAAGGATGGAGCACCGAATTGATGAGTTAACCTCCTTGGTGTGGCAATTAGCCATGGGACAACATCAAACACCTGTGGCTGCAAGAGTTTGTAGCATATGTTCTAGTTCCTCTTATCCCACAAATTTGTGCCCCACATTGCAAGATGATTTTGAGTTTCAAGACCAATCTGTGGCTGCAGCTGGTATATTTCCTGGGAAGCCACAGTTCCATCAGTAGCAACAACAGAAATATGATCCATTCTCCAACACTTACAACCGTAGCTGGAGGGACCATCCTAATTTGAGATATGGGAATGCATCAAATCAGCAGCCACCAAATCAGTATAGACCACCATTCCAACAGCAAGCAAGGACAAACAGTTTCAGCCACATGCTGGACCAAGTAGACCGCCATTCCAGCAGCAAGTCCTGTAGCCATGAAATCTGATTCTCATTGGAGGATTTGGTGAAACAATTGGCCACCAATAACATCCAGTTTCAACAGAGAACTAAAACGACCATTTAGAACTTGGAGACTCAAATTAGTCAACTTGTCACATCTATTCATGAATTAAAGTCACAGGGTTCTAGCCAATTACCCTCTCAAACCACTCCAAACCCTAGAGGCAATGTCAATGCTATAGCTTTGCGCAGTGGTAAGCAAATCAATGGACTAATGCAGTAGATAATTCCAGATTCTACCCTTGATCCAAAAAAACAAGATTCTGCTGCAAATTCAAATTCTGTAGCAAATTCAAATTCTTCAGCAGCAAATGATCCTACAACAGCCAAGCAGAAAACCAAACCAAATCAAACTAGAAGTTAATAGAAAATTCAGTGCAGCAGAAAAGTGAACATCCACAGAAGTCAGCTTCCAACATTCCTCTCCCTTTTCCCAACCGAATGATACAGTCGAGGCATATGGTTGAGACTGACTTAGATAAGAAAATTATGGAGACTTTTCAGAAGGTTGAGGTGACTATACCTCTCTTGAAGGCAATTAAACAAATCCCCAAGTATGCTAAGTTTTTGAAAGAGATATGCACCTATAAGAGGAAGCTAAAGGGGATTGAAAAAGTGAGTATGGGGAGGAATGTCTCTGCTTTGATTCAGCCCAACCTGCCTCCCAAATGCAAAGACCTAGGCACTTTTACCATCCCTTGCACCATAGGGCACCAACAGTTCACTCATGCCTTGCTAGACTTGGGAGCCTCCATCAATGTAATGCCAAAGTCAGTTTACACTTCCTTGCACATGGGAGAGCTAAAGCCCACTGGCATTGTCATTCAGTTAGCAAACCGGAGCACGGCTCAATTTGCAGGAGTGTTGGAGGATGTTTTGGTTCGGGAAATAATTTAATATTCCCAGCTGATTTTTATGTGTTGAATATGGAAGATGAATCTGCCTCTTCCCCACCCCCATTGATCTTAGGTAGGCCATTTTTGAAAACTGCTAAAACTAAGATTGATGTGCATGCGGGTACCCTTTCCATGGAATTTGGTGATGATATCATTCAGTTTAACATTTTTTATGCCATAAAATACCCTTTAGAGGATCATTCTGTTTTTCATTTTGATGTCATTGATTTACTAGTTGATGATATGCATGTGATCAATCAATTTGAGACACTTATGTTAGCTTTGTACTAGGCTTTATTAGATGTTTATTGTGCCCAATATTAGTATTTTAGATGAGTTTAATGTTGTTGGGCCTCATTGGACTTTAATGCAAATTGTGAATAATTCTTGGATTTTGATATATTTTGACCTTTCCTCCTTGATTAGGCCATGGAACTCAATGATCCAATTGAGGTGATCTTGAAGTAAGTTTGAAGAAAGTTTGAGTATTTGTGAGAGTTTTCTTTCTCTTCTTCTCCATTCTCTTTAGAATTTCGTTTTTGTTCTTTATTTTATGAGTTCTTCCTTCCCATCCATGGAAGGCTAGGCTCTTATAATCAATCCAAAGGATTAGCCATCTTGATGTTTAATTTGGAGATCTTGTTTCGCTTGTTCATATTGCTTAATTGTTATTGAAGTTTCTCTTCTTCCTCTTTTGATTTTTATCTAGATTGAATTGCTTAATTTGATTTAGATGTTGATGTGATAATAGCTTTATTATCATATATTCAAAGAGAATCACAAAGACTAAATAATATATCAAAGCTTTTTTATGGATTATTTAGCTTGGTTAAATTACGAATCTTAAGTTAATTACGAATCAAAGCTTTATCTAACCTTGGTTAATCAAATCCTAGATGCTTATCTAGTAGAGGATTCTTGGATCATGTTGAAGCTTCTTGATGTGATCTAAGGCCAAGAACATGGTTAGCAATTAAGTGAATTCCTTGTGATCAATGATGGATTAAACTCAAGATCGGTAAATTTCCTTGGATTGGTTAATTTGTTAATTGCATTTCTTTAATTCAACCGGTATATTTTCTTTTTAAATCAACAAAACCCCCTTTTCATTATCTTGATCTGATTAAATCTTTGTTCTTTTTGGATCCTTGAGAGATGATTCGGTTCATTCTCTATACTACAAATTAATTTGTAAACCTGTAATTTTTATTATTTGACGGGTCTCGACAACCTCTTGTCAGCCTGCTGATATGTTGGCATAGTTCCCTGAAATTGTAGGGTACACTGATAGCATAGCTTGCGATACTTGTTCTGCCTGCTTCAGACTTTCTGGTTGTAAACCCGCTGCAATGTGTGCAGCCTGTGCTGAGATTTCTACATACTTGTCATGTGCTGTTGTTAATTCTGCTGTCATTGATGATTTTGTTTCTGTTATTAATGGAAATGATGTTGTTATTAATGATGTTGTCATTCATCCTGCTACTAAGTGTGTTTCTTTTGATTCCATAGGATATGATGATGTTGTTTTGCAAGATTGTGCATAGCTTGCAGGTGCAGGTGTAACTGCTGAGAATTTGGCAGATTTAGTTTCGGTTCCAAAACTAGTACCGTCAGTCCAACAACCACACTCCATTGAACTTAAGCCCCTGCCCGAGCATTTGAAGTATGCATTATTGGAGAAGGATGAGAAGCTCCCAGTCATAGTGGCCAAACACCTCCAACTTGAGCAAGAAACCAGATTATTGGAAGTCTTGAAGCAACACAAAAGGGCAATCGATTGGACACTTGTAGACATTCCTGATATTAACCCTCCACATGCATGCATAGGATTTTACTTGAGGAAGAAACTAAACCAGTGAGACAACCCCAGAGGAGACTGAATCCTCTCATTCTATATGTGGTGAAAAAAGAGGTGACCAAGCTACTGTAGGCTGGCATTATCTATCCCATCTCTAACAGCAAGTGGGTGAGCCCGGTGCAAGTAGTTCCAAAGAAATCCGGGGTGACTGTCGTGGCCAACCAGAAGAACAAGCTCATTCCAACCTGAGTGCAGAATAGCTGGAGAGTCTGTATTGACTACAGACGCCTCAACCAAGCCACTCAGAAAGATCATTACCCCCTTCCGTTCATTGATCAGATGTTGGAACGGTTGGCTGGTAAGTCCCATTATTTCTTTTTGGATGGCTACACTGGATACTTCCAGATCTACATTGCACCAGAGGATCAAGAGAAGACCACATTTAGTTGTCCCTTTGGCACCTTTGCTTACAGACGGATGCCCTTCGGCCTTTGCAATGCCCCTGGTACCTTCCAGCAGTGCATGGTGAGCATATTTTCTGATTTCTTAGAGGAGTGCATGGAGGTATTTATGGATGACTTCACTGTCTATAGTTCTTATTTTGGTTCATGTTTAGCTAGCCTATCTAGAGTGTTGCAAAGATGCATTGAGACTAACCTTGTGCTAAATTTTGAGAAATACCATTCTATGGTAGAACAGGGTATAGTTTTAGGCCATGTAGTATCCAGTAAGGGTATTGAGGTAGATCCTGCCAAGATTAATGTAATTACTTGTTTATCTTACTGCACATGAGTGCAGAAAGTGCATTCTTTTCTTGGTCATGCAGGTTTCTACAGGCGCTTCATTGCGGACTTCAGTAAGATTGCCCTTCCACTTTCCCACTTACTGCAGAAAGATGTAGAGTTTAATTTTGATGACAAGTGCAAGGCAGCTTTCAACCACTTGAAGCAGGCCTTGACCATTACCCCATCATCCAGCCACCTGATTAGACATTGCCATTTCAATTGATGTGTAATGCTTCTAACTATGCAGTAGGAGCAGTCTTGGCACAGAGAGTGGGGAAAGCTTCTCTTATGATATACTATGCTTCTAGAACTCTGGATGCTGCTCAGGCCAACTATACCACAACCGAAAAAGAGCTTTTAGCCATTGTTTTTGCTTTGGATAAGTTTAGATCATATTTGCTTGGTTATAAGGTTGTTGTGTTTACTGATCATGCAGCACTAAAGTTTCTTTTGAAGAAGCCAAAGGCAAAGCCCCGACTAATAAGGTGGATGCTACTACTCCAAGTGTTTCATATAGAGATCCGTGACAAGAGTGGAGCAGAGAACCTAGTGGCAGATCACTTGAGCCGCATTGAAAGGGCTTCAGATCCCTTCCCTGTACAGGATTCCTTCCCAGATGAGCAGCTTCTACAGCTGCAATGTAAGAACACCTCCCCTTGGTTTGCAGATATGGTTAATTTCCTGGTTGCTAGTGTTCTTCCTGCATGTTTTAGCAGAGCTCAATCTGATAAATTGAAAAGTGAGTCTAAGTACTATGTATGGGATGATTCTTATCTGTGGAAGCTTTGTAGTGACCAGATTACTCGAAGGTGTGTCTCTGATCATGAGTTTCATTCCATTCTTAGCTTTTGTCATACATTTGCATGTGGTGGGCACTTTGGCTCCCAACGTACAAGTAGGAAGGTTTTGGACTCTAGGTTATATTGGCATACCTTATTTCATGATGCATATATGTTTTGTAAGTCTTGTGAACAGTGCCAGAGAACATGGATAATTTCACACAGGAATGAGATGCCACAGCAGCCTATGCTGTCTTGTGAGATCTTTGATGTTTGGGGTATTGATTTCATGGGCCCTTTCCCTGTTTCCTTTGGTTTCATTTATATTTTGTTGGCTGTTGATTATGTATCCAAATTGGTAGAGGCAAAAGCCACTCGGACTGATGATTCCAAAGTTGTTATGGACTTTGTTAGATCACAGATTTTCTGTAGGTTTGGAATCCCGAGGGCCATTATCAGTGATCAAGGTTCACACTTTTGTAACCGGAGAATAGAGGCTTTGATGAGAAAGTACAACGTGTTGCACAAGGTTTCTACACCTTATCATCTCCAGACAAACGGGCAAGCCGAGGTCTCAAACCGAGAGATCAAGCACATACTTGAGAAGACAGTCCAACCTAATAGGAAGGACTGGAGCCTGAGACTTGAGGATGCTCTGTGGGCTTACCAAACTGCCTACAAGACACCGATAAGGATGTCCCCGTACCGGATTGTCTTTGGGAAGGCGTGTCACCTTCCGGTGGAAATTGAGCATAAATCCTATTGGGCGGTAAAACAGTATAACCTTGACTTGAGTCAAGTTGGATCTCAAAGGAAACTCCAACCTCAGGAACTTGAGGAGCTTCGATTAGAGGCGTATGAGAACTCCCGAATCTATAAGGAGAAGACCAAACTCCTTCATGATAAGATGTTGGTACGAAAGGAGTTCACCATTGGTCAAAAAGTCCTTCTCTACAACTCTCGCCTCAAACTTATGCCCGGTAAGCTTCGATCTAGGTGGCTTGGTCCTTTCATTGTTATTAATGTTTTTCCTCATGGTGCAGTAGAAATTAAGAGTGAAGCCACCAACAAAGTGTTCAAAGTTAATGGTCATCGCCTCAAGAATTTTTATGAAGGAGCTCAAGAGAACCTCATGGAGGAGGTTCAACTGCAGGAGGCCATCTACCCTGATTGATCACTACTTTGTTGAAAAATAAAAAAATAAAAAACTCAAGCCACGTTTAAGGTCAATGGCTAGAGATTGAATCATTATTGGGGAGGACCCATCGATCGTGCAAAATCTTCAATCACGCTGGCTGATAACATTAAAAGTAGCGCTTCTTGGGAGGCAACCCAAGTTTTCTAACTCTTTCATCTTTCAAACTTTGACTTATTTGCAATCACAGGAATCGAGATAGAATTGACAGATGATTTTTCACCGGTTAAATGGCGGATAACGGTACTCCGTGAAAAAAAATTTCGGTCCCTTCAGTTACCCACAAATACTGAAATCTGTATATAATTTTACTCAATTTTTTTTCTTTCTTTCTTTCAAAATGAATAATTAGCTTGTTAACCTCCGCAAACGATTCCCTTCTCTCCCTCAAAATGTTTTAACTAACATTTATTGTGCAAGGTTTGAGAGATTAAGGATGCTTATGCACAAAGGCATCCCTGCGGATATATACTGGTTAATCGAAGCAAAGATCCGAATCACAGGGGAATTTTCTAACGCTCTTGTTTCATATATGCCAGGGCTAGGCAAAAGTTCATATGCAAAGAAAAGAAGAGCAAATAGGTTACGAGTCTGCTATAAATGTGCAAGATGGACCTGTAACACAAAATGCAGATCAATTGGAATGACGTCTATAAATCGACTTGATAAAATTCACTTCATTAAGGATGACATGAGTAAGGAGTCTTTAGATAACATTCTATTTACTCTTGAGAAGCATCCTAGTGGAGATGTGCAGAGAGTACTTCTCGATTTATGGCCAATATTCCAAGATGAACATGAGCGTTATAGTCTCAGGAATCTGACTCAAAAAGACCCTGTTTGCCAATTTTTAAGAAAATTGGATGGGAAACCGACCATCGGCCCATAGAGAGGATTCAAGCCGTTACTGGACGTAAAACTAAAGGAAAATGTGAGCCACAATCACACCTCCTGTAAGTATTATTATTATTATTATTATTTCTTTTTCTTTTTCTTCTTGTTCATTAAAAAAAATTTCAAAACAAAAATTTTAGACGTATTATTTTTTTTAAATATGCGTTACTTATTTTCAAACTTCTTCTGACACATATAAATTAGTCTCTTATCCTTGTCATATAGCTATTATCATTACTGTGCTTATTTTCAAACTTACCTAACACACGGTTCTACCCCTCCTTTATAGGTGTAATTATTACATTTGAGTTTTGATTCCTTTAAATAATGCACTTTACTTTCTTCAGATCAATGATAAGGTGAGAGTACACAAAAAAAATGGAAGTCACTTCAGTTCGTCAAATCAAAAGTGTTTGTGTCTTTTGTGGATCTAATCCTAGAAAGGATAAAGAGTTTGTAAATATTGCAAACCATCTTGGTCGAGTGCTAGCTGAGAGAGAAATCCATTCAGTTTACGGAGGAGGTAGCCTTGGGTTAATGGGTTGTGTAGCAACTGCTGCACATTTAGGAGGTGGCAAAGTCCTTGGTGTCATTCCTAGTCCTTTAGCTATTGACAATCCCTCTGGAAAAACAGTAGGGGATGAAGTATTGGTATCTTGCATGCACCAACACATGAACATTATGATAGCAAATGCTGATGCCTTTATTGCCCTACCTGGTGGTTTTGGAACTTTATAAGAGATCTTCCAAATTGCGTCCTGGTCACAACTGAACATTCACTAAAAACCCATAGGTATATCAAATGCTAATGGTTTTTATGACAGTTTGTTTTGTTTTCTTGATCATGTTGTGGAACAAGGATTCATCTCACAAGCGACACGTCAAATTCTTGTAACTGCTGCAACTCCTGAATAATTACTCGATCAACTACACGAATTTGTACCACAACGTGATCCAGCAATGGCTCTACTAAATTGGGAACAAGGCAGCAGCAGCAGCAAAAAGCAAAAACTTGATTTGACTTTGTCCTTGTGAATTTTTGTTTTCTCTTATGGTTTTAGTTTTTTGTAATTTTTCTTATTTCAGGCTCTATTTGCAGTATTCTGGTAAGATCGTCTACACTCTACCTATATTTATCTTGACATTGGAGACAATGTCTTAAATTAGTTGGGGGAGGGATAGTTGACATTACCATGTACATAGTTTAGTAAAAAAAATATTAACAAGCTAATCTGTATTGTTACCAACTTATTATATGTATGATGGCAGAGTAAGGAGTAGTTTTGCTCTTGAGACGCATCTTAACTTGCATTTCATAGTAGGTCTTAAATTATTTTGTTCTTGCATATAAATTTTTTTTCATTTTGATCTTTTCAATTAATTTTGATGCAAGCATGTGCTGAATCTGAGCTTAATTGATGATAAAAGTATGCAAGATAGTTTATAGTTGAATCATTTTCATGATATATATGTGTATATGACTGTGGATATCAGGAAGAAAGCATGGTTGAATTGAGTGAATGTTCCATACCTTTGTGAGTTTTGAGCTTTTCCAAGTTTGATACTTACACTTGGTTTATTTTCTTTCATGAGTGATGTCAATTATGAATTTATTTTCTAAAACTTGCATTGAATCGATTTGAGATTAAATTGGTTTGTATGTTGCATGAAAATGACAGAGACATTTTTCTTGACTTAGCTGCTTTGGCCAAATAAACTACCTTGCATTTATCCCACTGTTAACCCCCTCTGAGCCTACTTACCTATTCTTTGTTCTTAGCTCATTACAAGCCTTGAGTGAAAAACCATGTTTTACCTTACCTTAGGGAATAGGAGAGCATTGATTTTCTTATTGAGAAGCTATTTTGCTTGCAATGATTTAAGTGTGGGGGAATTGTTGTGCTGATGCGAAATGTTTGGTACAAAAAAAAGAAGAAAAACAAAAAAAGAAATAAAGAAAAAGAAAATAAAGCCAAAAGGTTGTAAAAGAAAAGAATAGAAAAAGGAAGGAATGTGCGAAGAGAATGAGCATTTTATGGTTTTGGGTACAATTTTATGCTTTCTACTTGAGTTACTCCTCAATGCTCTGTTATTCTCTTTGGTTTTAACCTGCTATTATCCATATTGTTCCCTTCCTTCACCTTATAAGTTCCATTACAACCTTTTTGAAAGACCTCTTGATTTTTGCAATTTATTTGATCTGAGTAGTGGAGAATTGATGTATATGCATGCCTATGGTAAAATACTTTCATAATTTGACTGAGTTGAGCGCAAATAGTTAACTTAAACACCTTGTTTGATTTGAGTGTCACTTGTGAGGAATTCTACTCAATTTGAACATGCCTATTTCTTATTAAAGCATGATTATGCTATACTTTATTCTCAATTGGTTTGATTCAACTATTCTTTGTTAAGTATACTTGACTTATTAATTATGGTTTATATTTGATACAATGCTTGTATTTAAAAATTAGTTGAATTGATTAAATAAAGTATTACATGTTTGTGGGTATCATTCTGGTAAACCGTCACGAGACTATAACTCGTCCAGTAGGGACACCTAGGGGTTTAAAGGCTTGTGGCACATGCTAAGTGCCATCGTGTTTTCCTATGAAAGTGGATTAGATTAGGTATAATCAGTTTTTATGCTTTTAGTTTAATAATATGATGTTTCTTGTTTTTCTTTAGTTTTCTTCTTATGTGTTTTGCCCAGGAGTATAAAAGCTAAGTGAAGGGGAATTTGATCAATCAATTTGAGACACTTATGTTAGCTTCGTTTAATAATATGTCGTTTTATGCATGCTGTTGAAGGTACAAGTTGGTTTGAATTTGGAAACACGTTCTGTCAACCTAACTTGAGGTAGGTGCAGCATTTTTGGCATATCTGGAGTTGTAAAAGTCCAAATGGCATGAAACCAAAGACAAAGTTTCAAGGTGTCAATGGTTTACAACTGTCATGAAGACCTCCAAGTCAAAATACATCGTTTAGGGCATGAAAAACAGGCTAGAAGTCGGAGTAGAGTTGCTGACTTGAAGCCACCAACCATACACCAACTCACCAACCATGCATCAAGCTTCCATATTTGACAATTTCCATGTTTTTACTGCTTGTATTCATATTATTTTCAATTACAAATTGACTTTTAGGATTGGTATAAATAGAGCAAATCTCTTTGTATTATACATCATTCAATTTGAAGTAAGTTTGAAGAAAGTTTGAGTATTTGTGAGAGTTTTCTTTCTCTTCTTCTCCATTCTCTTTAAAATTTTGTTTTTGTTCTTTATTTTATGAGTTCTTCCTTCCCATCCATGGAAGGCCAGGCTCTTATAATCAATCCAATGGATTAACCATCTTGATGTTTAATTTGGAGATCTTGTTTCGCTTGTTCATATTGCTTAATTGTTATTCAAGTTTCTCTTCATCCTCTTTTGATTTTTATCTAGCTTGAATTGCTTAATTTGATTTAGATGTTGATGTGATAATAGCTTTATTATCATGTATTCAAAGAGGATCACAAAGAATAAACAATATGTTGAAACCATAATCGTTTAAAAGGTTTAGCACTAATGTCAAAATGCTGTAGCTTTCCCTGTTTAAGTTTTGAGGATAACAAAAATATTTATTAAGTTTGAACAAGTAAGTGTTTCGACAGAGTGTTTCATTAAAACTGAAATTCCTTTATATATTGACTCTGTTGCTGTTAATTGAGGAATTCTTCAATGAGTTTTTTTAAAGAGCAAATAGTTTCTTAAAATAAACTATTTGATAGTCTGCGTCCAATCTGTTTTCTGCGAAATCTTTTATTTGCGTCCATTCTACATATACTATTACTATTGGTGCGTCCAATGTTTGTATGCATATACTGGTACTATTTTATTGGTTCGTCCAATACTATCCTTATACCAAAGCTCAGAGTCAAAACACTCTTACAAAGTTCAAGCTCAAGCTCTCGTCCAAAGTTAAAATTCAAAAGTGAAGAACTGTTCCTCATTAAATGCTAGAAAGGAACTCTGACAGCTCATGGCAATAGAAGAAGTCAACTGAGCCATTTTTTTGCTGACATTGTCTAACAACTACAAAGACCAGCAAATAAGGAACTTTCTGCGATCTCAGACAAATCAGGACTTTGTTATCACATGATTGGAAATCTCTGATAATCAAAGTCACATTTCAGAAGAAGCTCAACACAATATCAGTCGATGCATTTAATGCTACTCAGAACGGTAATAAATGTTTCCGTTGGACGACGTAGCTTATGAAGTCTGCTCAAATTGTTCTTACATATAAAAAGAAGAAACAACACTAGAAGATATAGATTTTTGCCCAAGCAACTTACAAAGACTAAAAAGCTTTATCTCTTCTTGGAATTCTTTTCACTTGTAAAAAGGTTAAAGTCTTGAGATTCATTGTCTATTCTCATTTTCTAGTGAGTTTCAAACTCAAGCTTTCATCATCTTCTACTTATTCATCTTAGTGTTGTAAGCCTGAAGAGGCTGGGTATAAAAGAATACTGGTGTGGTTGAACCTGAAGAGGTTGAAAATACTTGTTACTTGAAGAGGTGAATAATACTTGTAATCTCGAAAAAGATTAGTTGAAAATCCTTCTGGTTGAAGGGACTGGACGTAGCTCTTGGTTTGTGAGAGTGAACCAGGATAAATCTCTGGTGTAAGCTTCTCTTCTCTTCTAGTGTGTTTTATTATTTCCACTAACTTCTGGGGTTTACCATTGTGTTTATTAACAAAGAGTTTTAAATTGGTTCTTCGAACTTCTTAACTGCATCCTTAAAAATCTTTTCAAAATCCTTAGAGTCCAATAGGACTGAGAAGTCTTGTTTTTACGTTCTTTGCTTGTTAACCTTTAACCTTCGTTGTGTTCAATCTGTTGTTAAAGGAAAAGTTTTTTAAAAGGGTTAAGAAACACAATTCAACCCCCCTTCTTGTGTTTCACTTGGTTATTTTACAATATATCAAAGTTTTTTTATGGATTATTTAGCTTGATTAAATTCTGAATCTTAAGTTAATTTATGTTGGATGGTGCTTACTTTGGTTAATCAAATCCTAGATGCTTATCTAGTAGAGGATTCTTGGATCATGTTGAGGCTTCTTGAGGTGATCTAAGGCCAAGAACATTGTTAGCAATTAAGTGAATTCCTTATGATCAATGATGGATTAAACTCAAGATCGGTAAATTTCCTTCAATTGGTTAATGTGTCAATTACTTTTCTTTTAATTCAACCGCTGTATTTTCTTACAAATCATCAAACCCCCCTTTTAATTATATTGATCTAATTGAATCTTTGTTTTTGGATTCTTGAGAGATGATTCAGTTCATGCTCTATACTACAAATTAGTTTGTGAACTGGTAAATTTTATCATTTTGACGAGTCTCGACAACCTCTTGTCAATACTTAGGCATTTTCATCTCATTCGAGAGATCATCGATAGAGGAGATGTGCAAATATGCAGGGTACCGACTGATGATAACATTGTTGACCCACTGACCAATCCTCTTACTCAGCGTAAGCATGAGGGTCACACTAGGTCTATAGGCTTTAGAGATATGCCAGATTGGCTCTAGTGCAAGTGGGAGATTGTTGGTGTATGCCCTAGAGGCCAGTTATATATTAACTTTATGGTTTACATTGTATCATGACGTTTATTTAATAAATGAGCCATTTGATTTTTTGTGTTATTTATTTATATTAAATGAACATAATAGAGTCCTTAGAATGGAAAGTTCTATGCCATGGAATATCAAGTACATGACTTAATAGTGAGATACCATTGGATAAATTGGAACGCTATTCTTAAATGTCCCTAGTTTAGTATTACTGTCAATTAGGACAACAATGATGTATTAAGACAAGTATGTGCGTAGGTTGATGACCGTGTCTCACAAGTCATGGATATGAGATATCAAGTCTATACATGGGTACATATTAGAGTAATTATGTACTGGACTGACCCACCATGAGAACACTACATAAATCGTTACATAAGTGTCATAAGCGGTTCTCAGAGTGACAATGGTGTATGTGGTCCTTTGACTTGAGGTGACTACGGTTCCCTACATGAGGAGTTATATGTTTTAATATCGTGAAACGTCACCTGTAACAAGGTGATCATAAAGTCGATTATTGGACATGTCACAAGTCATGCAGAGGGATGTGAGTGACGTAGATAGGATTTGTCCCCCCCACTAACAGGAGCAATATCTTCGGGCCCCTTGATGAGTGAGACTGGAAAATGCATCACTGTGCTCAAATGTGTCGATATGAGATATTGATCTCATTTGTCTTTGTAAGTCTACTCGGTGATCAATCAATTTGAGACACACATGTTAGCTTTGTATTAGGCTTTATTAGATGTTTATTGTGCCTAATATTAGTGTTTTAAATGAGTTTAATGTTGTAGGGCTTCATTGGACTTTAATGCAAATATTGAATAATTTTCGGATTTTGATGCATTTTGACCTTTCTTCCTTGGTTAGGCCATAACTTGGGACTCGGTGATCCAATTGAGGTGATCTTGGTGTCTTTGGAAAGCTAAGACAATGCTCTACAAGTTTCATGAAGAACTCAAGAGCTGGATTGGACTTCTAAGGGTCCAAAACATCCTTGCAATACAGAGTGAGTTTGCTGTCACGGAACCATCTGGGCAGTATGCACATATTGGACTATATAGTGGGTTATAGGCCTCTTCTTGGGCTGAAACTTGGTCATTTGAAAGATAAGACCCATATCTCCAACTTCACTGAAGACCATTTTGTCAATAGATGTCGTTTTAGGCATGATAATGAAGCTACAAGTTGGTCTGAATTTGGAAACACGTTCTTCCAACCTAACTTGAGGTAGGTGCAGTGTTTTTGGCATTTCTGGAGTTCTAAAAGTCCAAATGACATGATTCAAATTGGAGATTTTCAAGGAGACAACTGGCTACAACTTTGATGAAGACATCCAAGCCAAAATACACCATCTAGGTGATGAATTTGAAGCCAGAAGTCGGATAAGAGTTGTTGACTAAAAGCCACCAACCATACACCAACCCACCTACCATGCACCAACCCACCTACCATGCATCAAGCTTCCATTTTTGACAATTTTCATATTCTTGTAGCTTGTATTCAGATTATGTACATGTACAAATTGGCTTCTAGGATTAGTATAAATAGACCCAACCTATTTGTATTAGAAGCATTCAATTTTGAAGTAAGTTAGAATTCAATTTTGTAGTAAGTTTGAGTATTTGTTAGTTTTCTTTCTCTTCTTCTCCCTTCTCTTTAGAATTTCATTTTTGTTCTTTATTTTCTGAGTTCTTCCTTCCCATCCATGGAAGGCTAGGCTCTCATAATCAATCCAATGGATTAGCCATCTTGATGTTTAATTTGGAGATCTTGTTTTGCTTGTTCATATTGCTTAATTGTTATTCAAGTTTCTCTTCTTCCTCTTTTGATTTCTATCTAGATTGAATTGCTTAATTTGATTTAGATGTTAATGTGATAATAGCTTTATTGTCATGTATTCAAAGACGATCACAAAGAATAAACAATTTATTAAAGCTTTTTGATGGATTGTTTAGCTTGGTTAAATTCTGGATCTTAAATTAATCTATGTATGGATGGTGCTTACTTTATCTAACCTTGGTTAATTAAATCCTAGATGCTTATCTAGTAGAGGATTCTTGAATTATGTTGAGGCTTCTTGATGTGATCTAAGGCCAAGAACATGGTTAGCAATTAAGTGAATTTCTTGTGATCAATGATGAGTTACACTCAAGATCGGTAAATTTCCTTGGATTGGTTGTTTCTTTAAATTTGTTAATTACTTTCCTTTAATTCAACTAGTGTATTATCTTTATAAATCATCAAAACCCCCTTTTAATTATCTTGATTTGATTAAATCTTTGTTCTTTTTGGATCTTTGAGAGACGATTCGGTTCATGCTCTATACTACAAATTAGTTTGCGAACCGGTAATTTTTATTATTTGACGAGGTCTCGACAACCTCTTGTCACTCGGCAATCAAGAAACCAATGATTGAACTGTACGAGGGTGACACATTCCATGCCTTGTGTTCAATCAAGATATCAGGACAAAGGGACTAGACTACATGGTAACATTAGTCACGGTTAGGTTATGTTGAATCCCTGACATTCCTATTACTTGAGTAGCAATGATGTATTGCTAGATACCGCTCACTATTTGTAATTTTAAATATGATTTAATGTTACTGCCAACGTAATAGGATCCTACAGGGTCACACACATAAAATGGATTGGAATGGAGTTAAATGTGGCTAGTTGGACCATTAGTAAGACTAGATGGGCCAACCCAATTGAATAGACCCACACATGAGTCTGACTTAGATTAGATATGTGTAGGGGCCTATATATACATCTCTTAGTCTTTTGTGCCGCATTACAACTACTACACACACACAACTAAGAGTCGAAAACAATTTCCAAGTAAAAGAGAGACATAGAGAAATCTTTCCCTCTTAATGGCTAGCACCGTGCTGAAGAGGGAGACCTTCACATCCGTTCGTGTGGATACCATAGAGACGCTATAATAACGTTCGTTGCAGTGTTCGTGATTTGCTATCCATCACGAAATCAATTTCATCCATAAGGTAATCATCTTAACACGGGTTATGATCATCGCATGGATCCTTGGAAGGTTTCGTATTTTTTGTGTCTTTATTCCGCTACCTTTTCTGGTTGCGAAACCCAACAGAAACCGTGTCGGTTGGGTCGGCTTTAGTGAAGACATCAATTTTCCTTTTTCCTCGAGATGACTTCGGTCATCTAGGTGAGGAAATCGTGTTGGTTCTATCTTGGTCGGATCGGTCGAGTGAAGACATCAGTTTTCCTTCCTTCCTCGAGATGACTTCGGTCATCAGGGTGAGGAAACCATGTCAGTTCTGTCTTGGTCAATCGGCTTAGTGAAGACATCAATTTTCCTTTTTCCTCAAGATGACTTCGGTCACCTGGGTAAAGAAACTGTGACGATGTTGTCTTGATTGGATCGGCTAAGTAGGGACTTCGGGTTTTCTTGCATCCTGAGATGACTTCGGTCATTTCGGTAAGGAACACTCCTGTCACCACTGAATTTGGTATGATCGGCTTAGTGAAGACATCAATTTTCCTTTTTCCTCAAGATGACTTCAGTCATCTGGGTCAAGAAACTGTGGTGATGTTGTCTTGGTTGGATCAACCAAGTGGGGACTTCGGGTTTCCTTGCATCCCGAGATGATATCGGTCATTTTGGTGAGGAACACTCCTGTCACCAGTGAATTTGGTCTGATCGTCTTAGTGAAGACATCATATCTCCTTGCTTCTTGAGATGACTTTTGTCATCAAGGTGAGGAAAGTGTGTCGATGGTTTTTGGTCGGATCGGCTCATTGGCTAATCGACTTGGTTTTGGGAAAATCTAGTCTCAAATGACTTTGGGAAGATCGAGTCTCCCTTGAGGGATACTTATCTTGAATGACTTCAATGGATCGGCTTGCCCTTGAGGATAACTTTGTTAGATCGGGAGGTCGGCAGATAGGCTCGCCTTTGGGAACTTGTCCCAATTGACTTTGGGAAGATCGGCTCATCAGCTCGCCCTTGTGATTACATTGGGTTTTCCTCATTGATCGGTCTTACTTTCCCTTCCCTTTAAAGAGGGTGTTCGGTCATTATCATTTGATTTCCTTGATAGTCATTTCTTCAATTTGGTTGGGTTATTTGAGTTGGTGGCCACAAACATGCTAACCCTTCAGCGTCATAAGCAACAATTGTTTGCCTAGACTCTTTGATACGAGTTCAATTCTCAGTTGCGCAAGATCGGTCGGGAGAAAAAATCTAGTGCTTGGGTTGTGTTCCTGGCTTCTTTACGGAGTTGACTCCTTGAATTGTGGCTCAAGATCAATTGGGGGATTAAGGCACGTGCTCGGATAGGATTCCTAGCTCTGTTCTCTGGTTGGATTCCTCATCTTGAGTAGCTCAAGATCAGTTGGAGGATTAAGGCACGTGTTCGAATCGGATTCCTGGATCCGTGATCAGATTTGGATTTCCTTGTCTTGAGTGGCTCAAGATCGATCAAAGGAGGAAGATGCACGACCTCAGGTCAAATTCCTAGCTCCCTGAAATTGGTACTAAAGTTCTACCACCCGGTTTTGGGAGGTTGGAAATATTCTTTTAGGTATGGTGGCAATTAAATTTGGTGCCACCATTGTAGACGTACATGCTTCAGAGGATGGCCTGGGGTAGGAGAGTCTTACTATCTTCTTCCATACTTATCTCCATGTAGCTCGTCTTGGCACCCTACAAATAAGCCGCCATGTGAACTATTTGAAACAGTGTTTGAGGTGTGTCGTGAAAGGTAGCTTAAGAGTACAGGAGTCGTTTTACCGTTTCCCACAGATGGTGCCAATCTTCACGTCTGAACTCAATCTGATCTTCGTACGAGCTCTAACTTGTTTGTTGTCTTCTCCGATGGTGTTGAGGTTGCTCTCCACGGTAGGTTACTACCTGCAAAGGCACTCCGATGCTCAAGTTAGTTTCTTGGGGAAATTGTAATGTGTTTAGAGAGTTACCTTATGAGGTTGGCCCTCTCTTATATAAGAGTGGGTAGGGAGGGAGAGAGTATTGTTAAGGTGATCTCTCATCTAGTGGTGCCTCATGTTCTGGCGTGATTTAGGGGATTTTGGAGTTAATGCATTGATATGTTTGACTTGCTCCTCTACAATAGTAATAGTACATAACACAACCATTTGTCCTTAACAAGGCATGATAATGCATCCAAAACCATTATAGCTTCATCTTTGCAAAGCAACAAAGAAGACTCCCCCTTCTATCTCAAATCAATGATGAAGAACTCGTACACATCGTTTGTTCTTATGAAGCCTCCCTCATTAATGAGGCTCTCTACTTGGATTAACCATAAAAGGGAAACAATTACTTACCCCAATTTACGAAAATTTGAATTTAAGGGTTTCTCCGAGGATCTCCAATGATACAATGCCACTTAACATGATTTGAAATTGAGCTACAAAAACCTAATTTGGCTTTTTCACATGAGATCAATCCACCAATTATAAAAACGCAAAATCGCTCTCACACTTTGTCCTTCAAAAATGATACTACTCTCTATATATGTTGTACTATTCTCCATTATTCTACTCCTATTTTTGGACAGTGAGTAGGTAAGCCTTCAAATAGGCAAGCTTCAATAGGAGTCCACTACTGTCAGTGAGTCATTCTCCTAAGAGCAGACCAATTGCCTATAGACTTGTTTTAATAAGAGTTCTCTTCTGTATTAACTACTAACACCATGTTTTCAATTTTCTAATTCTTAATAATTAAATCATCCATTATAGACTACTATATGAACTTGGGTCAACCCATCATGGGGCCCTACCTAACACAGGTATACAACCTATTTAGGCTAATAGTCATATAATTAAAATCAATCCTCTAATAATTGGATTTTAATATACTAAAATGTCGGATTAAATATTTATGGATTTTTTACGGTACATTATTGAAAAAATAATGTGTTTGTAGATCACTTATAATATTGTTTAAAAGATGTTACATACTATAGATGTTTTTATATAAATTCTTTAATTTTTCTAAAATGTAAAACTTTCAACATATTGAAAATACCCCTTTCCATCCATTAGGTCAACTGAGTATAACTTTTTGTTTAACTTGATTCAACAATGCGCACCTAAGGTATTATTGTATTTTCTAAATTAACCCTTTTATTAAGGTTGAACCTTCCTTGTCCCTATTAACAATGCCCAAATAAACCTCCATCACTCTCACACTCACACATTTTGCTTCTTTCATTTTTTTCCCGATAGAAGTTGTTCATTTTGGTTTTTGTTAAGCACCCTCTTCATCCTCGCTTTGTTTGCCTTACTGTTTATCCTTTTTATGACCATCTACGACACTGATAACCTAGTGTTAAAAGTCCACTTTGTGTCAATCACCAACTTTATGATGGCCATGAAGCCCCACAAATTGAAACTAAATATGTATTGTAGCCTCAGATTGCCTCTCCCTTCTTTTGTTTATGTGATTTTCATGGCTCCCTCAATTGGTGTGTTCGATTCCTGTCTATCTACCTCGATCCTTTTATAAGGCCATGATCAATTCATACCATAATAGATGCATAGTCAATGGGATTTATTATAAAGAAACAGTTGACTGTCGATTTTTGTGTTAGTGAAAGCAAACAATTGTTTCGGTATATTAATAGTGAGTAAACTAATGCTAGAATTAGGAAATTCTCCCCTACTTGTAGGAGAAAATGGTGCTAAAAGAAACAAGAGATTGTGGTACTACAAGTCGAGATTTTGATGCTAAAAGTCAAAAGATTCTAAGTAATATGGTGATGGAGACCAAGGAAGCTCAAGTGGAAGCCCAATGGACCCAAGGCCCAGAAATGCACTACGAGGACTTGGAGGCTCAATGACAAGGTCAAGAGCTAAGAAGGCTAAGAAGGACTTGGATAAAGAAGTCAACCACTTTTTCTCACTCAAGCCCATTCCAAAAGAAGAAGCACTCAAGATGGTCCAAATGAACTAAGTTGATGAAGGGCCCAATGTGGGGGCATGATTTCATCTTGGTCATTTTTATTTAATTATGTATTTGAACCTTTTAATCTTTTCAGTTTTGATTCTTATTTTCTTTTGGGGATATTTTTGTAATAAGGGCCTATTGTTTTTGTTTAACTAAGTGCATAGCATAGCTAGGGATAGATGCTACCTTTTAATTGCACTTGGGCCACATTTGTGCTAGGATTAGGGTTAAAAATGTGCTAGCTTGCTGCCTCCTTTAAGCTAGACCTACCCGCCAACTCAATCCCTATAAATAGGCTTGTATTTGCAGTATTTGTCATTTTTGAATTTCAGAATACAATTATACTCCTTTGCTAGTTTTTGAGAGCTTTGTTCTCTTGGGGTTCTTGGGTGAACCATCTTGGTTCTTATCAAAGGTTTCCTTACCTTTGTGGCAAATCTTCACTTGACTTATCACTCCCCAAGAGTGTGGCGTCTTCTTCCTACCATCCCTTGTCTTTCCCATCTTTTTATTATTTTTGACTGTTCACGCGCATTGTTCACGGTACCGTACTGTTCATGCGCTACTTTTCATGGCACTGTACTGTTCATCGCACAACTGTTCAAGTGTACTGTTCATCCTTCATCTTTAATTCTTTTAAAACAAGAAATCAACTCAAGGACAATCTGTAAAAACAATATGCATCCGACTTGGATCATATCATATGGTGTTAAAATGCTCGTTTTGGTATTAAAATCATAAGGATGTAGCTGAAAGCTGAGCAATTTTAGGAGAGAGAGCGAGAAAAATGAAGGTATCATATGCACAAGAAGGGGGTGAATTGTGCTAGAAATTTTTTTGGCTTCTTCTACAATCGCATAGCACCTTTCTCAAGTGGTCACTTGGAGATGAAAAGGTAACTAGTAAAAGGCAGAGAAAGATCAAGAGTAATTAAGGTGACCTTGCTCAGAGAAATGTGAACTCTACTTAAATAGAAATAAAAGCATACATATAACCTTCTCAAAAAGATAACTTAAGTGGTGACCTAGAATGGTTGGGTCAACCAACAATCTGAGTTTAAAGCAAACTTTAGAAAATAGTACAAGTGCTGAAGCAACTGAGTTCAATAAAAATGTTTCAGAGTGAAAGGCTCAGCTTGGTTTTCCAAAACTTTAGTTGAATTGAGATTGGGCCATAAGGGTTAGTAATGAGTATCAGACACAAAATCAGTGTGGAACAAGGTCGAATTTTTTTCTGGACAAATTTGAGTATCAACAAAGCTTTTGTTTGTCGCTGAAGCAAAGTGCCTATTATTCTTATCCTCCAGCTTACTGTTGTTGCAGTTTTTGCACAATAGTTATCTTCTTACGTGAGTTGATCGAGATAGAGAAGAGCGCAGAGAACATTCTTATCTCCATCATTCTCATACACCATTCACTTCGAACAGGCTTGATGGCTGTAAGTTTTTTATCAACAGCATGCAAAGCTCTAATCAAAAGAAATCCACAGCCAAGAATTTTTGTGAGATAACTAATAAAAAATATTCAAGTATTGTTTGTTAATCATCAAGACTAATTGAAGAATATCGATTATGGCTTTGGAGCTTACAACATTATTTTGGCCTTTTATTTATTAAAACAGGTTGAATATGCCTAATTGTCCATGAAATCCATACTATTATTGTTTAGTAATTAGCTTGTTATGGATCAGGAGTCACTTGTTTATTGAGCCTTGGGCCTAATAATAAGTGTGTTGTATAATGGCGTAGAGCCTGATAACTCGACGCAGTCATGAGTGTTAACAGGGCTAAAGCTTATTAAACAGGGTTGGGTTCCCTATCCACTCTTATCACTCACGACGTACATACTCTCCCATAAGAAATTGTTAGTTTTTAGAGAGCCACATCCATAATTAGATGGGCCTTAGGGTATGTTTGGTATGCAATTTGTAGTGAAAAGGAAAGGAAAGATCTTGAGAGAATGAGTTTATCCATCATTTGGTATCACTTCAATGGGGAAAGGAAGAGATTTGAAAGGATGAATTTTCCGTGGACTCCACATATTTTTTATCCTTCCATCTATCAACGGATTGAGAGGGAAAGTGTTCCTTTCTCACCTTTTTTATTTTTTCTTTGTTATCTATGTGTATATAAATTGACTATTATGCTCAATGTCTTTGTGGGGAAGGATATTGGTTTTGGAGTAGTTTGAGTGTGGGTGATTGGTTTTCATCTGATTTTACACAAAGAGTTAATATTAACAAATTAATTAAATTATTTAAATTAAATTATTCTTTTGAAATCAAATAACCATTTTCTTTAATCAATTAAATAAATTAATATCTTTAAAAAATAGTTGTTGCGCTGGTTGTTAGCCCTCCTTCAAGGGACAGTTACAACAAGAAAAAAGTTCTTTATGTAAATAAATTTTATTATATAGATGATAATGAAGTAATTTGATATTTATTTACATACATTTTTATTCTTTTCTTTAATGAAACTAAACAAAAGAAGGGAAATATTCCTTCTTTTCCATTGGATGATATCAAACAAAATGAATAATAACTCCTTTACTTTCCCTTCTTTTCTTTTCTATTGTATTGTCTTCTTTTCATTTCCTTATAAGAAAGATGAGATCCATCGAAAAAGGTGTTGACTATGCAAGTGGGACGGTCATAATTGATGACATTGTCCATTTCGTAGCTCCAATTGAGGGATAAGTTTCAATCAACAGAGAGAGTACTCATATACCTAGTGGCGTCTTTCCATGTGTCTTGGGGTGTTTTCATAATCATCTTTGATTATAACATAACCGTTTACATTAATATGAAACCATTGCTTTCTAATGTTGATATTCATTATTACATTCACTAATTATAAATGTGCTGAGTTTATGCAATTAGTATGCCAATTTTATTTTTTAAAAATATTTAATTCATAAAAACAAAAAAAAGAGTATTCAATTTAATTTTTAATAATAATAAAAACTGTTTAGAAATCGTGCTCATTAAAAGCAACTTCTGAACCCAAAAAACAAATAAAAATTGACCGGGTGAGAAGTGGCCACCATTGAATGAAACTTCTTACCTGTATATGTCACTTTTCCTTATTAAATTAAAAAAAAAATTAAAAAATCAAAGTGTTACAAGGACGAAAAAAAAAACACTCTAATACATAACTTCAAATGATCAATGATTTCATAAATGGAAAATTTTCAAAAAATAGTCTTTTAAATTATTAAGAATATGAGTAGCAATTCTAACTCCTAGTCATTATAAAGGCTTTAATAACATGTAGTCATGAATTTAGCTCCTCTCTATAATAAGAACTCTCCTAAAAACCTTAGTTGTATAATAATAATAATAATAATAATAATAATAATAATAATAATAATAATAATAGTTTAATACCTCCTTTTAGATACAACAAAGTTGGTGCTTAATAATATGATTCCTGCATTTGAGTAAAATAGTTCTTTGTAAAAATTTTAACCAAAAGGAGATGCAATACCTCATTTAGTACCTAACTATTAAAACACCTCATTTTTTTTCGTATGTTACATTTTGGCCATTCACAACAAAGTGCGTTGTCAAAATTTTTTAACTGTGTTCAATGTCTTGTGCATTGGTTTATTGCTTTTGTTTTCAAAAAAATCACCCAGCTCACATCATAAATGATAAATCATATCACTTCACCAAAAGAAAAACCATATTGCTGTTGTAGACAACTCATGGTCAAGGAAATATTAGGCAACAAAGAAAAATTAAAATTTGGTAGCAATTTCTTTTGACAGCATTTCCTGAATGATAGTTTAATTCAACCAACTACAAGCTAAGATAAGCAAACCCCCCTGCATTTGCACGCATACGTGTATGACAAGAAAGGGCTGAAAGATACTCCGTTAAATAAAACAGTATATAATCCACGTACAGGACAATGGATGTGACATTAATGAATTGAAAATTGAAATTGCCTCATTGCTGGCCAATTCTTTTGTCATGCATCATTGCAATTGAAATTGGATCTGTAAAACTACATTAATTTGCAATAGTAAACCCAGCAATTAAAATATTGTGAGAAACCTGCTGCAACAGCCAACAGTTTCTCAAAATATGCAGAAAAGGGTAAACTGCCGAAACCTTCAACGATGAAAATGCTAGGAATGTTGTGCGATTATGCTAAAACCGAGTTTCTGGAAACTCTGTCTACTAAAGAGGTCTGAGATGATAAAGCCATGGCTAATGTCTAATGTAATGTCCATAAGTCCTAAAATGCTAACATCCAAAATGAAATAAATTCCATGGTACCAAGGAATCATTAAAATACCAAAACCCATACTTGTTAAGACTCAATTGACATAACCAAAAGCACCTGAAATTAAGGCAGATCAAGAAAAAATATTATAACATTTTTCATGTACTTCAAAAGACTGGTATGGTTGCCAGTCTAATAGAAGTGAACAATTAAATTCTTTTATTTTTTTCACTACTGGCTGCTTGCATAAACAAACCCTTTGGTCATACTCTTTTTAACAAGAATACGTTTATAAATATATAATAGGAGGCAGACCAGGCTTAGTTGATGGCAATAATCACCAACTCCCCCCACTGCCTAAAAAATAATAGAACAAAAAAAATTCAAGGGAAGGAAAAAAACAAAAGAAAAAGAAACATCCACGCAAGAGCACTTATCATTCTTGACCCATCACGATAAAAACATAAATTGATTGACATTCCAATACACTCGTCAGAGTTCCACCAAAGCAAGGATCATAAGTAATTTGAGCAGAAATTGACATGTTGACTAATTTTCTAACTGAAATTCAAATTTTATGTCCTGTCAAGCTAGTTTTTACAGTAGGAATATATCAGAAGACACCTAATATTGTATTCTCAAAGCTAAATCCTAGAGTCTGGGCTCAAACCTTAACTTTCAGACATTTCGCGAAACCTGGCAAGAGCTTTCTTATGAATAAGCATCTTGTAACTATCCCCTGCCTGCACCTCAAGGCTAGGATCCAACTTCTTCAGCTGACTCCCAAGTCCTGCCCTATTTTCCATTGCTTGTGCCTGGACAGGCTCTATCATTCCACTTCCATCCTTTCCTAGTCCCTGTTTAATAAATTATTCATAAAACAAGAAAAAACGCCAATGTGGAAATGTTAGAATCCTACAGCAGAAATGTTGTGAGAGAACACCAAATGTCCAGGGTATCCCATCAAAGTCTTGAGGTGCATATCGAAGAACAAAGAGATGATCTCTAAGATAGATGAAAATAGTTTCTAGGATTAAATCACTAGCACATCCCAGAAAAGAGAGGAAAATTTTGAGCACTGGAAACTGAGTGCAAATTATAAACAAATGAATATATCAAGCTCTACCAAACACCTTTAATACTAATAATAAATACTAAAACTCATGCAGTGCAAAGAGAACGAAATGATACCAAGCCTTCATGCCATCCCATGTTGCGAAGCATCCGATTGCCAACATTGTTTTCATCAATTGCTTTATCTGCTGTAATCACCTCGAAAGTATCAAGGTTGACATCTCCAACCACGCGTCCTCCACCAACCCCAGGAGGGAAAGGCATTGGATCACCCTTCCTTGATGCAAAATCTCGATCTTCAAGATCACATATGGTAAAAACAAATTTTTTTCTCAAAAGTTAATCCACATATCTGATATATAAATTTACCAATGAACCTATCAGCTTGAAAACTTAATACTTGGTCATTTAAAATTTTCAAATCTTAAACAGTAATATTTGATACTAACATCAACAATTTAGATAGAAAGAGAAAAAACTAGTGTTAAATCCCTTTCAACTGTCTGTAATAAACCAGCATTCATATACAAAGAATTGGTAGAAATCAAAGTACTATTAATATTTAAAAAAATATACAGCTAATTAAGTTTGATTTCCTTTCTCTGAAGATTTCTTCATTGTCCCTTTAAAACTATAAAAAATAAAGAAATATAATTTTTTTTTATCTCTAATCTGATGTTTTGGAACACATCAATAACAAATTACATCAATTCTTCACACCTTCATACCTCCAATCACCAAATAGATACACTTTTACAAAATATAAGTAGCACACTACAATGTCTTCCTTAACACCTAATGTAAAACTAAAGCTTCCTCTACTACCGGCGCCTTTCATCAGGCACCAGACAATGTTTTGAAATATGAATAACTAATTACTGTCAAGCAAATACTTTCTCTTGACCTCAGCAATTTTTCATAATTAGTTGAACTCAAAAGCAATGACACCCAATACAAATTAAGCAGTCTTACTTGAATCCCCAATTTCAAGGTCAGCCAAATCATTCCCAACAGCAGATGATGAGCCATACAAACTTCTCCTCTCAGCCGCTCGATCCCTGTAGGTAGTTTGAGGTTGTTCCTTGTGAGTTGAAGCAGAATGAGGCATTTCTGAAAACCTTCTTCTGCCACTTCCAACAGCCACAGATGGTGTATATGAACCCAGAGCAGACACATCTGTTCTAAAGGCAGTAGCAATTGTCTGTGCATCAACATTTGATGAAGATGAACTTGACATAGATGATGCGGCAGCTGTAGAACCTGAATAAGTATCTGATTTAACAACCCCTCTTCCTGAGCCCCTGATAACCCCCATCAAAGTGCCCCCAAGGCTATTACTAACAGGCCGTGGCTGTGCCTGAGAATCCAAAGCAACAGGCTGGGCAACAGTTCCCAGACTAGATGCATTATTTTCCCTTGCAGTAGTCTCATTTTTTATCTTATTCTTTGTGGAATGTCCAGAAGAATATGACCTATCATCAGCTGAAACAGATAGCTGATTGTCCTCCAGAGCCACTCGAGTAGCCTGCCCCTCATGGCTCCTCTGCTTCCACATTGTCAACACGTTGTTCATTTTTTTCTTGTTTGCCAGAATACTGCTTTTTGAGGCAAGCTTAATCTCCTTGGATTTTTCTTTTTCTTTCTTTTCTGCAGCTAAAGCAGCTGTTGCAGCAGCCTGGACAGCATCTGCCAACGAAGCTGGCTTCTCAACTGATGTAACAGTAGTAGCTGGCGCAGAAATCACCACCTTTTTACTACTGGAACCATCAGATGCCTTGGAAGCTTCAGACAGATTATTAGCTGTTTTATTCTGATTTTGATCAGTGCAAGGGATGTACTGCAGAGTTTGGTGGTCATATGAATACCAAATCCCATTATTACCATCATAGTAAAGACCTACATAGCACAACAATGTAGAAAATGTAAGAGAGAGACAGAAGAGAGCAACTTTTTGACAAAGTATACAAGTATTTCTGAGTCTTAATGCTGCTCAAAAAATAGGCTTAACCAATACATGCTTTCCCAGAACATAGCACTAGCAGTATATATACATACACACACACACACAACATACTAGGCAGACAGAGGGAGATGAGCAAAATTTTATGGCCTTCCTTCTAACAGTACCCAATTACATGAAAACAAAAAGGTGAAAGGGGGAATGCAGGAAGAGAAAGAGATTGAAAATTTAATAGCACTACCGCACTAGTAATATAAGTGCAGAATTAACTTCTGAATGCATGTTTTGGGTACTCTCCAAACTTGCTAAATAAAATAAAATAAAATAAAGTCTTGACAATCTACAAGTAACTCAATAATTACTTTTGCAGCAGCCAAAAGTGCTTTTGAGGAACTTGAAATGTTCCTTGATACAGGCTTTTCTAATCGAGATACATACCAGTATTCCCATCATAGTAAAACCCAGAGGCAGCATCGTAGTAATAACCAGATGCCTCATCCCAAATAAAGCCTGATTGTGGAGCACCAACTATTGAGCCAGTTTGCTCTGGACCTGTAGATTGTTTGTCATCTGGATTGTATTCTTTTGGAGCCCATCCAACAGAATCATACTGAAGAACATGGAAAAGTACAAGACATTAATCATATTTAGGATAACTTAACAGTATATCAGAGCTATAATTAAGAACACCAAAGTTCATTAAGAAAAGAAGTAACAACATTAATATAGGCATATTCAATGAGACCAGAAACATCTCTTGCTGGGTATCCCCCGCCACAACCAAGTAGAATCAGATCAGTAAAGAAATACGCATACAGTGTAATTCTCAATACCAAAAAAAAAGCACCTACGAGCTGTTTGACAAATTAGAAAACCAGCTCAGAACTATCTACACTACATATACTATTGTAAATCGATATTGATTTGAACTGGTTTGAAATTATGCTTGGATTGCATAAAATCTGAATTTAAACTAGTTTAATATCATTTTTTATGAATCTTTTCTTTCCAGAAATTTCAAACAGAGTAGAAAGGGAGCAGAGAATTAAGGAAACTTTTTATACAAATAAAAAACTAATTAGATCAAAACCAACTTTTTGTTGGATTTTATAGAAGAGTTTGACTTAAAAATAGTCAATTACGAACTGATTTCATTAACGCCTCAACCTTTTTTCTGTTTTAGGAAAATCAGAACATCTCACTCTTGTCACGTTTCTCAATTTGTGGAACACGTGATACGAACTGATAGGAACTGTATCAGATTTACAAAACACAACAGAAATATCATGTATATCTCCTCTCCTGAACTGATATCAGACCAGTGGGGTCTATGCATATGGAATCTGAAGAAATATATAATGAACAGAAAAATGCAGATAACACAGGCAATTCGAGTGCCTGGTCTTTCCCTCCCAACTCCTCACTCACCACTGTCTTGCCTCTCTACTTCCCCCTTCCTCTCTTATCCTTCCTGGTGCTAATTGATCCACTTGTTCACTCTTACAGTCTTACCCCTCCTGGTTCTCAATTTGTGAAACAAATGTGATACAAACTGATAGGAACTGTATCAGATTTACAAAACAGATAAAAAATAACGAGTATATCTCCTCTCCTGAACTGATATCAGATCAGTGGGGTCTATGTATATGGAAACTGAAGAAAAATATAAAGAACAGAGAAATGCAGATAACACAGGCAATTCAAGAGTGCTTGGTCTCTCCCTCCCAATTCCTCACTCACCAATTTCTTGCCTCTCCCCCTTCCTCTCTTATCCCTCCTGGTGCTAATTGATTCCCCACTTGCTCATTCCTTACCCTCTGCCACATGAACAGGTGGTTATTTCCCCTCACATTGTCAGCATGACTCGTAGGGTCCCAATCCCCTACATCCTCTTCTTTTCTTCCTAAGGTACACCGTAGTGTTTGGAGGCTTCCTAACACAAACCTTGGTAGAACCACACCCAAAAAGCTAGCTATTAAGGTGGGATATCCTAATGCCATATAAACCCCACATCTGAATCCCATACTTCCGATGTGAGACTCAAGTTCCATACCTTGCAATTGGGTTCTAATATCCCACCACGGTCCACAATCACAGTGCCCACAGGGGTTGGCTGTGCACAAAGCCTAATGCCATATAAATCCCAAATCTGAATCCCATACTTCGGATATGGGACTCAAGTTCCATATCTTGCAATTGGGTTCTAACATCCCACCAAGCTCCATAGCCACGGCGCCCACAAGGGCTAGCTGTGCACTAGCCCTTTGACTAGTCCTGAGCGAACATTGCAATGCCGACATTGCCACCCATGCTACTCGTTTGTAACTGAGAGACACAGTGGATGGCTCTAATACCAATTGATATGAACCTTGGGAGAACCACATCGCAAAAGCTAGCTAATAAGGTGAGAGAGCGCAAGGCCATATAAAACCCTACATTTGAATCCCCCATACTTTTGATGTGGGATTTCATACCTTGCAATTGTTTGGGAAGGAGTATTGTTAGCCATCCACCCATTACTAGGGTGTACACTAGGAGGACTAGGAAGGGGTGTAGGGGATCTGAGCCCATCAAATGAGTGTGGGATGTGTGAATGAGAATCAGCATGGAGATCCTCACTATAACCATAGGTCGGCCAAGATCTACTGGGAGAGGAATTTGGTTAAGGGGAAATAAGAAGGGGCATTGAGGAAAAAGGGGGCATTCATTCGGATTGTGAGTGGGAAAATAATGGGAAGGAGGCAGCAGACCCCTCGAAGAGTCTGCAACCATTTCTATCTTTTATTGTTCTGTTTTTGAGTGTCTTCTTTCATCTTGACCCGGTGTAATTGCTTTCTGGGTACTGGTTTCTCACTGAGATCAGTAACTAGAGAAGTTTCTCTACGGATATCCAATAAAAATCAGACCATTCAATATCAGTTTCATAACACGCAGTGTAGTTAAAGGCGCTAAGAGGGGCGCCTTAGGCACTCAAGTGAGGCTAGGAAGGGGTCTACGCCTCTTGTTGGTCCTGGCGGTGCTCTTTCAATGAGGTGCTCGCCTTTCTCGCCTTTACAGCGCTTCATCTATGTGCAGAGGCGCATCATGCGAGCGCCTGCCTGCCCTGACTGATGGGCAGTGGGTCTGACAAAGCTCAGCTCATGAAAACATCAGGTTTCGATGTTTCATATAAAACGAGAGATGGTTATGATTCAATAGGATTTAATTAAAATATTGGACTATTGTTCTGCAAAAAGCCAAAAACAGAGGAGACAAAAGCCATTTTGCTCAAGCCAATTCAGCCACCACCAAGAGAAAACAGGTACCTTTTTAATTTTTTATCTGTTCTACTATTTCATAGATGTTCCGGTTCAGTCTGTAACAGAAACACTTATTTATGGCTCTTTTTTTTCTGTTTCACTACCAACCAGCACGTGCTCTGATTTTTAAGTCTTACTTTATTTTCAATCTGTTTTCTTCATCTTTTTCATACTTTCTAACATTGAAGTATTAAACTTGTTTTTTATTACTGTTTTATTGTTCACTACCAACCAACACGTACTCTTTTTTTCTGTAATATATCTGTTGGATGCTCTGCTTCAGTTTCTGGTTACAGAGCTCTGTGTGTCACCCAAAATAGTTAACATCTTTTTTTATTTTTTATTCTATCTACCTTTAGAAATTAGAATTTATATTAATTAATATTTTAAACTTGTTTTCTATTAATGTTTTATGGTTCACTACCGACCAGCACGTGCTCTGTTTCTCATCTGTAATATATCTATTGGATGCTCTGTTTCAGTTTCCGTTTAAAGAGCTGTGTCACCGAGAACAGTAACCATCTTTTTTATTTTTTATTCTATCTACCTTTAGAAATTAGAATTTATATTAATATAATACTTTAGCAAGTGAAAATATTTACCATCTAATCAGATACTTGTAATTATTTAATTTCTATAAATTTTAGTGTGATAGTGCCTTTAATATTTATTATAATTAATAAATAATAGCTCTTATGATATAAAATTTCACTTTTAAATTATTTTCATTACATCAATTTCTACTAAAATTAATATAATAATAGAATATTTCAGTAAGTTAAAATATTTATCATACAATATTTATAATTAATAAATCAATAGCTCTTATGATTGACATGGTAGAAGTAGCAAAGGCAGCTGGTATTGGAGAAGCAAGCAAAAACACTAGAAGCCAAGCTAAAAAGGCTAACTCAAGAGCCAAGACTACAACAAAAGGCTCGAAGTCTAGGTCACTTCCTAACATTGAAGAGGTTGATTCGGAAGACTGGGAAGAGATAGGAAAAGTTGCTGAAGAATGATATAAATCAAATGAAGGAAGACATGAAAGTGATGACAACTATGAAACCGAATCTGATAATGATTCTATGGATGCACTCTAGGACTGAATGACTGATTTCTAGTTTTCTATAATGAACTTTCAGGACTGAGTTGTCTAATCTAGAAAGTTTATCTCTTTCTGTTATGAATTTGGACTTTTAGGGATGCTATAGTGCTATACATCTATTTTGATTATGAACTTTAGTATTTAGAGCTTGGTATCAACTTATTATCATGCAATATTGCTTAATATTTTAATGTTTTATTTTCACTAAGAAGTAGTTAATTTATATGAGAATTTATTACAAGCTAGTTATATATTTTACTGCTTTTTTAGTGTTAGCGTCTTCATTAAGCGAGGCATGCGTTTTTTGGCGCCTCTCGCCGCAAGGCGTTAAGACCCTAGCGCCTTAAGGGCGACTTGCACCTTTGACTACCTTGATAACACGTTATGAAGCAAATATTGCTTCACTATCTGTGCAATGCCTTTTTCCTGAAAAATATCTGAGGCAGAATCCCTGCTTCTATTTTCCACCAGATTCCCTTATTTTACTTCAACTGTAAAATAAGGAAGTTGGCACTGAAGTAATCATCTACAGATAACACAAGTGACAAATGGCAAAACTTGAATAAAATGCACTAAATGATTTGAAATTGACAGTATCAAATTTCAAAAATACAAAATGTCTTTAATCATATATAACCTCAGACAAAATTTCATAATATATAAGAAAATTAATAAAACACCTGTTGAGCAAATGTTGCAGCCTCAATAGCAGCAGCTGCGAGACTGCTTGATTGAGAAGTTCCTGATGTTCCTGATCCAGGGCCCAGGATACTTTTTGCATATGCTACTCTTAGGATCTGCCCATTCTTCTCAAGGGTTGTTCCATTTGTTGCCTCAAGAGCTTTGGTAGCATCCTCCACCTAAACATAAATATCTTGTCATCCAATACCCATAAAAACACTTTTTAACAAGCTACTTTTCCTTGCCAGGCTCCCACCTCCCTCCCTCAGGAAAACAAGGAACAAAAATGTGAAAACGAAAAGCATCATTTGCAAAGGACGCCAACGGCAAACCCAAACAGATAGCTACTAGTAACTATAAACTGTAATTTGACCTTCACAGGCTAGCCAGAGATTATAACAATTTAGAAGGAACCTTACAACAAATATAATTCATATATATCAATAGCTTTTAATGTACTACTTAAACCAACAAAATTGCAAGAAATCCTTCAAATATGTAAACTCAGTCATTTTCATCAATGAAGCCAACAATGACCACCACAAAAAAGAAAGCTATCCCTTCACACAATGTTCTAACTTTTTTAAACATAAAGAAGATGTTACACTAGATAATATCGTGAAGTACAACAAATACAAATAGCTCTCAATTATTCTGGAAGAAAATATCATCAAATGATGTAAACATTCCCTTCAACTAAACAATGACAAAAAAGCAGTTCAAATGCAAACACTTCATTAATTTTAAATTCTTATTGACCAATGCATGACACAAATATTAACCTTTTAGCACCAGGAGAAAAAAAAGTAGCACAAAAGTATGCTACAAGAATTGCTCAATCATTAATTATAAATGTACATACCGAATAAAAGTGTACAAATGCAAATCCCCTTGAGACATGAGTAAACTTGTCTCTCACAAGTCGCAGATCCTGTAATTGATAATAACAACACTTCTTAGCACACAGCAAACAAGAACAATAATCCCCCCAAAAAAAATTTTAATAATAATAAAAGGGGTAGCTAATTTTCTCAACTACTTAGTAATCAAACCTTAATTGGAGCATGTTTGGAAAACTCATAACGGAGCATTTCCTCATCAGCATTTTCATCCAATCCACGGACAACCAAAACATGAGTTGGACCTGATTACATATCAACTTAGCTAATAGTGAAACATGAATTCACATTGATGTCTGATAAAGGAGTTATACTGACCTGCCTCCAAACCTTTCTTTCCTAAGGCTGTTGAGTTTGATAATGTAATATCTGCTGCAGGAGCATCCTCAGTTCTTGGCTCATTACACTGCAGTAATGAGAAGAAAACATTGAACCAATTCCATATATGTATATATGTACATACAGATACAAATAACTCAAAACTTCAAAATGACTGACCGCCCGAAACTAATTTAGACATGATAACTTATAGCAATAAGCATGAAGAAAGACTATGATTCAACAATAGCAATGCAAATACACAAAAGATGCAGGTAAAAATATGAACCTGATAGCAAGAAGTCCGACGTGCAAAATTGATGTAGCCGCATATAATGCACATCCAATCAGATGGTACCGTAATGCTCTTATGATTATGGCCAGATTTCATAGCTCCATCTGGACCTGGACCTCCAGTTGGCTTACTACTGCAACAAAATACAGCTCAAAGTTGTAATATAGATGCTTGTACGAGCAGGATTTAACAGCATTGGAATATAACTTAAAAATACAGGCAGTTAACAAAGCACTAAAAGTGAAAATAAATGTCATCATTCATCACAGAAATCACAAGACACGTGTCTGTTTCTAGAAAGAGCCAAAATATCCTATCAGATTGTAAGTAGGACCAAAAATTACCTATATTCAAAGAAAAGCTTTCTGCCATCCACGACAAGACCATCATCTCCTAGTTTGTCCATCATTCCTTGTGCAGCTCCCTAATCCATAATACTATTCTCATTATATCATTCTTGATACCAAAATATACGATATTGGAAAATAAACATGATAAATACCACAGAAGGAAAATCGATAAATGCAAATCCACGAGAGATGCCAGAATTTCTCTCCTTTATAACACGAACATGACGAAGGGGCCCCCATTCCGCCTAACAATCATATAAATGATGTTAGTACCAAAAAAAAAAAAAAGGACATTATAAAATCTACAGGAGTAAATGATAATTCTCAACCAAACAAATTAAGTAGCACATTACAAGGATTTGGTATAGATCTTCTTCAGTCGTTTTCTGTGAAAGACCTTTCACAACAACAGTTGCAGATGGGGCCTAGGAAAATAACATTTACATCAAATCCTCCACCAGTAACACATCTATTTGACCTAAAAAAAGAAAAGCACCATTCAACACATACCACAGAATAATGCTCACGCTGACGTTTATCCTCACGATCCCTACGTCTTTCACTTCTATCATATCGACTATCAGCATAGCTGTCTTCCCGATAACTACGACCATGGCTTCGTCCTCGAGGGGACCTTGATCTTGGATGATCATCATATCCATGAGACTGGGAACGGGAATGAGAATGGGAATGGGTCTGGGATTGGGATCTGGAACGAGAACGAGAACGAGAACGCTCATGCCTCCTATGCGGACTCGGATCTATTTCCCGACTAAGACATCTTTTATCACGTTCCCGATCACGGGATTCACGCCGCCTCCAATTACTATCTCTTCTACTACCTCTTTCATAATCAGAATCATAACTATGCCGACTGTGATCATAATCCCTCTCATGGCTATCCTCCCTACGATGCTGAGAAGCACGGGACTTGTAGCCATAATCATCATATTCATAATCTTCACGGTCATGTCCTACAAACCTTGCAGGTTTATCATATCCTCGATCACCATAGTTTTCAATGCTGGTATAGCCATCCCGAAACTTATCATATTCTGGGTACGTGTCAATCTCACGATCCCTGAAAGCATCAATCTGATTGTATGAATCAGGATAAGGCCTCTGAAAACGTCTAGATTCCCTGTCAAGTGGATAATCTTCATCATAACCTCTCCGTTTGGATTGACTCCAGTGGCCAACAGCAGGTCCTGATTGCAGATAGGCCTCCCTATCCAAAATGTCACGGTGGAAGGTATTTCTCTGGTATATAGTATCCCTTGGGTATCTCTCATCTATAAACCGTCTTTCATCATAAGAACCACCAACCCTGCCAAAAAAAGGGGTAAAATGGGAGGAAAGAAAAGATAAAATTTGATACTATGCATCCAAATGAATATATCATCCTTATAATTCTAAAACCAACATTAGGCAAAAAAAAAAAAAAAACAAGAGCAGATCTTAATTGTACAACCATGCATGAGATACTACCATACTAACACCAAACTATGAAGCATAGGAAATAAAATTCTTAAGGACACAAATTTACCCACGAGTTTTATATTACCGTAGTGATGATGATAAGCAACAAGCAGTTGCACTCACCGAAAATTTGGCTCATGGACCGCACCATAACCCTCAAGAGCCTGTGGATTCAAGAGAATAAGCTATGTCAGCAACAAATAATCAATGATGAGACGAGGTTAGGCAAATCCAGTCCATATCCTCACTGCCCCACAACAGCTTTCTTTCATAATTCTCTAAGGATGACATCCCCGGTAAAAAATCACATGAAACCCTAATAGTTTCTTTGAATAATCATCCCATATAGGTGAATTATTTAAGGAGGAAACCACAATTACGCTGTTATTATCCCAGCCTTGATGCAGACCATAGCGACCAGGATCCATTTCTCTTGCAAGCAATGCAATAGCCCCGTAGCTTTACCCCACGCTTGCGTAACTCTAGAATTCGGAAGCAAATGGTCTCAAAACCTCTCCCTGTAATATATGCACAAACAGATAGATAGAGTTATCCACCATGAACCAACAACCAATAACTCCCATGACTTTGACCTTGGTCTCTCCTTTTCATAACTGGAATCCTCAAAAACATAAATACCGTCTTCCAATCCTCCTTTATACACAACAAACCCATCAGCTCTATAATTAATTTCGCAAAAAAAATCAAATCAAATCAAATCAAATTTATCAATCAATCTCAAACAAATTCAATAAACAGCCATAATCTCAAAATCAAATAAAATTTCATTGTAGAGTCCCAGATTGAAAATACAGAACAGACAATTAGCATAAGAATTTTATTTTTTCTTTAATGAAAATCAAAGAACACGCAGTTAGGGTTTTTACCGATTATTTGGGTTTTGCGGGGATTGAGGTGTCCGTATCAGAGATCTAGGGTTTCGGTCCTTTCGTTTGCAGATTCAAAGCAAGGGAAGAAAGAAAATACGAAGAGAAGAGCGCGAGAGAGAGTGGAATTGGAACGATGACAATATATGTTAGAGCTCTTCAGGGAGAATGAGATGAATGATAGTGGCTAGGACTCTTTCAATGTGTTTGTGTAGAGATTAAATCACGAATCACAATGACCTCAAGGTCAAGAAGCATGACCAGCAAAATATATAAATATAAATTAAATATATATAAATACATATAAATAGCTCTCAAGGTCTTTATATTATTTTTAAATTTTTACTTAGATTTTTATATTTTAAAAATTTATAATTAGATTCTTATAATTTGGAAAATTTTCTAATTAGGTCCTACCTTTAGAGTTCATTATAAATTTTTAACAACAAGCTGAATTTAGAGATCTAATTGAAAAAATTTAAAACTATATGAGCTCAAATTTAAATAGATATTAAATTCAACTAGTCAACATAAAATATTTCAACTGAGGGAAATATATCATAGAAATCCAAACCAAGATATGCAATGAATACACATAATCAAACTAAATCAAATCAGGATTTTATGAAAAATATCTAAAACATTAATTTCTATATCTAACACATCAAAATGAAGTAAGAATAATAATAAGAGTTTAATTTTGATCCACCGTTAGTATCAAGTTTCTTTACACTGTCATCCAATTATGTGTTGACAAATTATTAAAAGAGTTTGACTATCACAACAACCACCTAGAAAGTCTAACTCTTTTAATGATGTGTCAACACATAATTAGATGACAATGTAAATAAACTTTATACTGAAAGTGGATTAAAATTAAATTCTAATAATAAAGGGAACTTATTATAAAACACCTAAAATCATATAAAATTACTCTAACTTGACTTTAACTCAAGATAAAACAAGCACAAAATAGATGTGTAAATGACACACATCAAATACTCCCACACTTGAACTATTGCTTGTCTTCAAGCAATGAAAAGAATTTGTAATTGAGAAACAAAGGGCTTAACTATTAGAACCAAAGACGTTACAAATTGAGAAACAAAGGGTAAGACTATTGGAACCAAAGACGTTTTCAAGAAACTAATATTGGAATCAATGTCTGTTCAAAGTAATTAGACCCCTAAAATGTTTTGAAGATAACAAAAGAATGTTAAATTTTAAAAAGAACAAAATAAGTTTTAAATAAATTTATATCTTTTCCTTCAAATAAGAAAAGGTCAAAAGTGCATTTTGTGATTAATTCTACGTAAAGCGTTTTGGACCAAAAACAAGTTTTGCTAAAAACAAAATCTCTTTTAAACAAACGTGCGTCCAATACAACTTACTTATATACTATTATATTGGATCTTCCATTGCGTTTTTTCTCTGTTGTTTATTCTTAAACAACTTCGTCCAAAGCATTTCAAAATCAAGCAAAACAAAGTGCATTAACTACTGATGGGATCTTTGACAAATGTGACATTCGAGAAATCAACTTTGTATGCTGAAGTTGACACTCCTAACAACTATAAAGACCAACAAATGAGGAACTTTTTGCGTGTTCAGAAGAGTCAGAACTAAGATATCATATTCCTTGCTATTATTGATAACTAAAGCCACTTTTTAGAAGAAGATCAACACATTATCAGTTCTATGCATTTAATGCTACTCAAACGGTAATAAATATTTTCGTTGAACGAAGAAGCTTATGAAGACTTTTTCAAGTGTTCACTGCCTATAAATACCAAAGTCTTTGAAGAAGAACAAAGTGATCTAAAACATCAACATAACAAGAGAAAATATTCAAAGTTTCACTGTATTTTATTACTTCTTAGTCTTACTCTTGTAATAGAGTTCTACTTTAGCACATTTTATTTATCCTTACTTAATGTGAGTTAAACTCAAGTGTTTTTAAAACACCATTATCTATTTGTTGTTAAGCCTGAAGAGGCTATGTATAAAATAATACTTGTGTGATTAGAATCTGAAAAAGTTTTAGAATACTTCTTATAGCCTAAAGAGACGTTGAGAAGAATACTTGTAAACTGTAAGAAGTTTAGTGGAAAATCCTTTAAGTAGAAGGGATTGGACATAGTTCTTGGGTTGTGAGAGTGAACCATTATAAACATTTGGTGTAAGCTTATCTTCCTTCTCTGTGTTATATTTTTATCTACGAACATCTGGGGATTGATATTGTCATTCTTAACTGATCTTTTCTAAAAAGATAAAGTTTTAGGGCATATGATGTGGATTCAAGAGTGTATAAAAATATTTGTTGTGAAGTTCCACCAAATTTATAAAAACCTTATAACAATCTACCGTTGGTAGCGTGAATAAGGGTCGATCCTCAAAGAGCGAGTGAGATTTAATCAATTAACCAAGTACTAAATTGAGCTCCAAAATAAAAGAGGGGGTTTTGATTTTGGATTAACTTAATAAAAAAATGAAATAACAACTAACAGAATACTTTCAGCAACAAAGAAATCAATTGGTGAAATATGGTTAAGGGAGTGAATCCACCGCTAGAACTAAAGATATGCAATTCAATTTATTCAGTACTATAAGAGACTATTGATAATTAGAAAATGTGAGAATAACCTCTGTTTTCCTTAGTTATTAGCTAATTGAGCAACTGCTACAATTAAACACTAATCTTTGATAAAATTCATAACAACTGTTCATAAACTCAATCAAAGATCGCATTATGCATAGAAACCCATTTGCTCTAAGCATCAATCACACACCGGGATTACTTGACTGAGGTTATGCCTTTACTCAGAAAACACTATAGCAACCACTCATAGCAAATTCGCAATCAAATGATACTAAATCAATTAGCCAACCGGCCTAATCAAGCAAGTAATCATTCAAATCAATAAGCACAAAAAGGCATGAACAATTATCAAATAAAATGATAGAGTATCAAAGTTAACAATTGAATTTACATATCAAGTCTAGGATTTCATCATCCCTCAACCAAAAGGAATTTAGCCACGCATCTCAATTACAAACATGTACTTAACCAAATACATCTTGTTCAAAACAAACCAAAATCAAGAAAATACAAGGGAAGAAAGAGAGATGAAGCTTCT
This sequence comes from Styphnolobium japonicum, assembly GCA_023212625.1. Classification (NCBI taxonomy): domain Eukaryota; kingdom Viridiplantae; phylum Streptophyta; class Magnoliopsida; order Fabales; family Fabaceae; genus Styphnolobium; species Styphnolobium japonicum. The sequence goes on from JALBWW010000011.1 coordinate 19,837,645, forward strand.
CTGGATCAGATGTAGAAGAGTCACTCCCAAATCGCTTCCAAATGACTTCGATCCTCTCCCTTAGACGTCTCAAACCTTCCTTTGATATTCTCTGGACTTTGCCTTATGTTTTAGCTGTTGAAAGGGGTCTCTTTCGAGCCCCAAAAATCCCCTTTTTATCAGCCTTCTTGTCGAATTCAAAAAACGGATGTTTTGAAATTTTTTGATTGTGTTGCACGGCCATGCAAGCTTGCACAGCCAAGCCGTGCAACAACCTGTAACGCATGAATCCCCTTTGTTTTGCATCAGGTGGTCCTGGCACGGCCGTGCGAGATTGCACCACCAGGCCGTGCAAGACACTGACTTTGAACTCATCTTTTTTCTTTTCTTTTTATCTTCTAGACAGCCTCTAGCACGGCCAAGGTGTGCAAGATTGCATGACCGTGCAAGACAAAATTAGCCCTTTACTTTTCACTTCTCTAGAAAGAAAACGTTCACCATTAATTTGGGCCATTAAATCATCATTAATCATAAGAAATCATGTTAAGGGAAATTAATGAATCCTAAATGCAGAAATATTCTAAATGATATGCAATTATCAAGATTTATTCTAATTTAATGACAATAAAAGTGCTGAATATGTGTGTATTAAGCCACACATCAAAATTCCCCCACACTTGAACACTTGCTTGTCCTCAAGCAAAATACATTTTTAAAATCAAGTGGAAATTTCAAAGGTAGGAGCATAAGGGATACAATTCATTCATTTCAAAATTCACCTTCAAAGGGTCACATAACAACTTATTTAAGCATCAAGGATAACCCAATCAAATCATGCAGCTATGGTTAACAAAGGTCACTCATTCCACTAAGCATATTTCCCAAGAACATTCCCATGAACTTATTCATTCCAGATAAGTCAATCCACAACATGCAATTCTTCATACCTCCATAATTTCTTTGAAATCCCAATCCCATAAGCAACTCCACTATCCCAATCTCCACTAATGTAATACATGTATCCAAGGGATCAAAAGGTCTTTATTCAAGTTGTAACTGGGTGATCAATCATTTTGAGACACTTATGTTAGCTTTGTATTAGGCTTCATTAGATGTTTATTGTGCCCAATATTAGTATTTTAGATGAGTTTAATGTTGTTGGGCTTCATTGGGTTTTAATGTAAATATTGGATAATTTTCGGATTTTGATGCATTTTGACCTTTCTTCCTTGGTTAGGCCATAACTTGGGACTCGGTGATCCAATTGAGGTGATCTTGGTGTCTTTGGAAAGCTAAGACAAGGATCTACAAGTTTCATGAAGAACTCAAGAGCTGGATCGGACTTCTAAGGGCCCAAAATAGCCTTGCAATACAGAGTGAGTTTGCTGTCACGGAACCATCTGGGCAGTATGCACATATTGGACGATATATTGGGTTATAGACCTCCTCTTGGGCTGAAACTTGGTCATTTGAAAGATAAGACCCATATCTCCAACTTCACTGAAGACCATTTTGTCAATAGATGTCGTTTTAGGCATGCTTCTGAAGCTACAAGTTGGTTTGAATTTGGAAACACGTTCTTCCAACCTAACTTGAGGTAGGTGCAGTGTGTTTGGCATTTCTGGAGTTCTAAAAGTCCAAATGACATGATTCAAATTGGAGATTTTCAAGGAGACAACTGGCTACAACTTTGATGAAGACATCCAAGCCAAAATGCACCGTCTAGGTGATGAATTTGAAGCCAGAAGTCGGATAAGAGTTGTTGACTAAAAGCCACCAACCATACACCAACCCACCTACCATGCACCAAGCCACCAACCATGCATCAAGCTTCCATTTTTGACAATTTTCATATTCTTATAGATTGTATTCAGATTATGTACATGTACAAATTGGCTTCTAGAATTAGTATAAATAGACCCAACCTCTTTGTATTAGAGGCATTCAATTTGGAAGTAAGTTTCAAGAAAGTTTAAGTATTTGTGAGAGTTTTCTTTCTCTTCTTCTCCATTCTCTTTGCAATTTCGTTTTTGTTCTTTAAATTCTGAGTTCTTCCTTCCCATCCATGGAAGGCTAGGCTCTCATAATCAATCCAAGGGATTAGCCATCTTGTTGTTTAATTTGGAGATCTTGTTTTGCTTGTTCATATTGCTTAATTGTTATTCAAGTTTCTCTTCTTCCTCTTTTGATTTTTATCTAGATTAAATTGCTTAATTTGATTTAGATGTTGATGTGGTAATAGCTTTATTTTCATGTATTCAAAGAGGATCATAAAGATTAAACAATATATTAAAGCTTTTTGATAGATTGTTTAGCTTGGTTAAATTCTAGATCTTAAGTTAATCTATGTTGGATGGTGCTTACTTTATCTAACCTTGGTTAATCAAATCCTAGATGCTTATCTAGTAAAGAATTCTTGGATCATGTTAAGGCTTCTTGATGTGATCTAAGGCCAAGAACATGGTTAGCAATTAAGTGAATTCCTTGTGATCAATGATGAGTTAAACTCAAGATTGGTAAATTTCCTTGGATTGGTTGTTTCTTTAGATTTGTTTACAACTTTGAATCTCCTACTTTTATTAATCTTGTTAATCAACAACAAAACCCCCCCTTTTCTAATTATCTTGATCTAATTAAATCTTTGTTTTTGGATCCTTGAGAGACGATTCGGTTCATTCTCTATACTACAAATTAGTTTGTGAACCGGTTATTTTATTTGATAGGTCTCGACAACCTCTTGTCACTGGGTCAATTGGGTAAATTAGTGAAAATGACAAAAAGGGATAAGGGAAGAACAAAGGTGAGAAGTATTCAACCTAAGAAATTTCGTTGCATTTGAAAGTTGCCTTGTGTAAGAGAAAGTTCAATATGTTTCTTCTCTTTTTTTTTGAAATACCCCCACACTTATTGGATTATTGGGGATTTTATTTCTTCATGATATCAATTTTTTTTTAACTATATATTTCTCTCTCTCTCTCTCTCTCTCTTTTTTGATGAAATTCTCTTTTCTTGTTGATCAATCCAAATGCACTCTTTCCTTTCCCAGTTGAGTTCCTCTCACAATGGTAGGTCTAAGTGTTTAGGCTAGGATGGTGAAATGGATGGGCTAAATGGAAAGAATAGGCCAAAAGTGTATGAAGGCTTCAAAGGGCTTCTAGGGTAAAATGTGAATTTTGGTGGGAATTAGGCTAAAATGTGGTTTAAAATGCCAAAAAAATGCCTAAATCATTTCCCAAAGGATGCACACACTAGGATTTTGCCTCGAAAGATCAAGAGAAGTTGTTCTAGGATTGGTGAGGTAATTGAAATCACACATATGTACACTAACTTTCTCCAAGAATTCATAAATCACAAAGAAATACCTCAGGAACATACTTAGTCTGACACAATGACCTAAGCTAAACACAGTTGCCACTCAAGAATGGTTTCCTCTCAGATTTTCATAAGTTATGATCAATGACTTATTCAGTAGCATCCAAGGTTCTGAAAACCGAACCGGTGATTGAACCGGTCATGAGATTGATTCAAGGTTCAATGGTCCAACCGTAGTTAAACCGTGGTCGAACCGAAGTATAATTAAATAAATTAAATATATTTATATATATATATATAAATATATTATATACTAATTAAACAAATTAAAAATTATAAAAAACAACACAAATGATAAAAAATAGTTTACAGTTTATTTTTTGAGAGTCCAAAGCATTCTGTAACAGTATTATAGCCTATTTTTGTTTTAAAAAATTTCAGTTTCAGTTCAAAGAGATATATAATCAATTATACATTCAGTTTCTAAGCTTTTATACAATCTAAGTTTAAGTATTTCATATAAAATTCTTTTTAGATTGACTTACATTCAATTTTTAGATCAAAATGACATTATTTGAATTAGCAAAAGTTTTTTTTTTTAAAAAAAAAGAGGACCGGTTGAACCTAATTGGACCAGTCCGGGTCGATCGGTTCACTGATTTTTGACCTGGCCGATTTTTTGGTGTGGACCGGACCGGTGGGGTGATCGGTTCCTGGTCGAACCGGTCCGACCGGCCGGTCCGGTTCGGTTTTCAGAACACTGGTAGCATCAACAGGCGTATCTACGGGGGCATTCCCAGGAGCGTCCCGTTTCAAGGCAATCATTCTGCCCCTCATTTCACACAACCCAATGTGAATCAACATGGATGCATCTAAAGTAGTAGTACCTCCTACTGGTTACTCATCCAAAGCATCTAGATCAAATCCCAAGGCTTCAGCAATGTGGGTAATGTACCCACCAACAATTATCCTCCCACCCTTTATATGAGCAATGTGCTTAAAATGGGAAATGAGCCAGAAGGTGTCATTTACTTTTTCCTCTTGTTCCATGCAGTATAAGAAAAACAACTCATTTTTGCTTAACACTCCTTGGCTCTCACCCCTCCCACAAATGGTATTGGCAAAATAGCGATGCAAGAATCTGTGAGCCGACCTTTTCAATTTAGAGGCCTTGGCCATCCTTGGTTCAAAATGCCCCAATTCAGTTGTAAGATTAGAAAAAACACTAGAAGCATTAAAACCATGAGGAATATGATCATGACCTTGCAAAGGGAAACCAAAAATAGCACTAAAATCGGGGACACCCAACATGTGGGTCCTTCCACACAACCGAAATTTGATTTCTCCAGGCCACTCAATAGGGTCACAATGAGGGTAAACCTTATACTCAAATTCTTCGAGAAATTCTCTTGTTAAGCTCTCATAAGTGGGTTTCTTCAAGTTTGCAAAGCATACCCACCCAATATTAGCTAGCAATCTAAAAACCTCATCCCTAAGCCCTAATTGTGTGAGTAAGTCCTCATCTAGATACCTAGTAGGGACAATAGGTTTTTGGCTAACAGGGGTAGACTGTACCTGAGGGATGGCCTCACGAGTTCTTCTAGTGGAGGACCCAGATTGTTCCCGGGATGTAGAAGCACCAGTAGTCTGTGTCCTTTTCTTGGGTGCCATAGAGAACTTGAATGGGTGAGAGGGGAAATAGAGATGTGAGAGTATGGTGGTTTGGGTTTGAGGAAGGTGGTGTGGGGGGAAAGGGTGGGGGCAGACGGCGCAAGGGAAGAAGTTGAGGAAGAAGAAAAATGGGAGGAGCCCTAAATTTTGGGGCTTTAAGCGGCCCTTTCGCGCACTGGTTGCGCCGCACGGCCGTGCAATGGTGCACGGCTGGGCCGTGCAAGAGACTACCCCTCCTGGTTTTATTTTTTTGCTGCACGGCCATGCAATGGTGCACGGCCAGGGTGTGCAAGAAACTGGGAATGGGTCTTTGATATGCTGCACGGCCATGCAATGGTGCACAGCCATGGTGTGCAAGAGACTGTGACGATGGAGCTTTTAGCAATTTAAACACACGCTAACGATGCTAGAATTGAGGCAACTATGCAACATTCTGTATGAGCTAAACTGTGACCCAAAAATAGCTTAAGTTTGTGCTAGATTATTCTTCCTAATACCCCACAACATGGATAGATTCCCACCAAGCAAACACATCATTCAAACCAACACAATCACAAACAAAAGAATGGTTCCTAACATGTAATTCAAAACAATGAAGAAAAGAGACATTAAGAAAGGAAAGAAAACAAATCTGGAAATAATGGGTTGCCTCCCATTCAGCGCTTAGTTTAGTGCCCTCAGCCCGACGGTGCATCTGCATCATCACTCCGCATAGTTAGGAGAGATCAGGGTGCGCTCTTCAATCTCATGCACCTCCATAATTTCAAAATATGGCTTCAATTGATGGCCATTTACTTTAAACACCTTAAACTCTTTTCGAGTTATCATTTTGTCATGAAAAGCCTTTGTCTTCTCTTTGTAAATTCTTGAATTCTCAAAGGCTTCATTTCTCAATTCTTCTAGCTCTTGTATTTGCAACTTACGATGTTTCCCTGCTTCATTCAAGTTCATATTGAATTGCTTGATGGCCCAAAAGGCTCGATGTTGAAGCTCCACCGGAAGGTGGCATGGCTTACCATAAACCAATCGGAATGGTGACATACCGATAGGAGTCTTGTAAGCTGTCCTATATGCCCAGAGTGCATCATCAAGTCTTAAGCTCCATTCCTTTCTAGTTGGGTTCACAGTCTTTTCTAGAATGGACTTGATCTCTCGATTTGAGACTTCAGCTTGCCCACTTGTTTGCGGGTGGTATGGAGTAGAGGTTCGATGGATAACCATATATTTCCTCAACAAGGCTTTCATGGATCGATTACAGAAGTGTGTTCCACGGTCACTAACGATAGTTTTGGGTGTTCCAAACCTCGCAAAAATGTTGGACTTAACAAAAGCTGTAACTATTTTAGAATCATTAGTCCTGGTGGCTTTTGCTTCCACCCACTTGGAGACATAATCCATAGCAAGAAGTATGTATTGATTACCAAAAGAAGAAGGGAAAGGTCCCATGAAATCTATGCCCCAAACATCAAATATTTCAACAAATAAGATTGGGGTTTGTGGCATTTGATTCCTAGGACCAATATTACCTGTCCGTTAGCAACGCTCACATTGCTTGCAAAAGTTATAGGCATCTTTGGAAATGGTTGGCCAGTAGAACCACTATCTAAAATTTTCATGGCTGTTCTTTTTGCTCCAAAGTGGCCCCCACATGCATGAGTATGAGAAAATTTGAGTATGGAATGAAATTCATCATTAAGTAAGCACCTTCTTATAACTTGATCTGCACAATGTCTCCACAAATATGGGTCATCCCATACATAGTATCTTGCCTCGCTGCGCATCTTGTCATTCTGAGCTCTTGTTAACCCATTTGGGAACTCCTTAGTGACTAGGTAGTTCACAATATCTGCATACTAGGGAGTCTCAACAGAGATATTCATCAATTGCTCATCGAGAAAGCTCTCTTGCAAAGGTAGTGGCTCCTCTTCATGAATCATTCAGCTCAAATGATCTGCCACGAGGTTCTCCCTCCCCTTTTTGTCTTTAATCTCCAAATCAAATTCTTGGAGGAGGAGGATCCAGCGGATGAGTCTAGGCTTTGCATCTTTCTTTGTCATCAAATACCTGAGAGCTGCATGATCAGAAAACACTGTTACTTTAGAGCCAATCAAGTATGTTCTAAATTTTTCCAATGCAAAAACCATAGCCAAAAGTTCTTTCTCAGTAGTAGAGTAATTCAGTTGAGCATCATTTAGAGTCCGAGATGCATAATAAATGACATGCGAGACTCTATCAACTCGCTGTCCAAGGACAGCCCCTACCGCATAGTCATTGACATCGCACATGATCTCAAAAGGTAGGCTCAAGTCTGGTGGTCTGATGATAGGTGTGGAGATTAATTTCTCCTTCAACTTCTCAAATGATTCCCTGCACTTATCATAAAAAACAAAAGGAATATCTTTTTGCAGCAGTTTACATAAAGGCAAGGAAATTTTTAAAAAATCTTGAATAAATCTCTGATAAAACCCAGCATGTCCTAGAAATGAATGAATTTCCCTCACACTAGTGGGTGGAGGTAATGAACGCATGAGTTCTATCTTTGATCTATCAACCTCTATTCCCTTGGAAGAAACCACATGTCCCAAAACTATCCCTTGGTTAACCATAAAATGACATTTTTTCCAATTAAGCACAAGGTTAGTTTCCATGCATCTTCGTAAAACAAGTTGCAAATTGTGTAAACAATAGTCAAAAGAATCACCATACACATTGAAATCATCCATAAAAATTTCTATGATGTTCTCAAGATAGTCAGAAAACAAACTCATCATACACCGCTGAAAAGTAGCGGGTGCATTACACAAACCAAATGGCATGCGCCTATAAGCAAAGGTGCCGAATGGGCAAGTGAATGTTGTTTTCTCCTGGTCCTCTGGTGCAATGGCTATTTGGTTATATCCTGAATATCCATCAAGAAAACAATAGTGAGAATGACCAGCTAACCTTTCTAACATTTGATCAATAAAAGGCAATGGAAAGTGGTCCTTGCGGGTGGCAGAATTTAACTTTCTATAATCAATACAAACTCGCCAACCTGTTTGAAGTCTAGTGGGAATAAGTTCATTACTCTCATTTTTTCACAACAGTGATTCCTAATTTCTTAGGTACCACTTGAACTGGACTCACCCACTTACTGTCAGATATCGGGTAAATGACCCCAACACTTAGGAGCTTCAGTATCTCCTTTTTCACTACCTCCATCATGGGAGGGTTTAGCCTTCTCTGGGCTTCTCTAGAAGGCTTAGCTTCCTCTTCTAGCAAAATGTGATGCATACAGATTGAAGGATTAATACCTTTAATGTCCGCAATGCTCCACCCTATGGCTGTTTTATGGTTCCTCAACACACTTACCAATTTCTCTTCTTGTTCAGGAGTGAGGGATTTAGCCACAATTACTGGTAACATGTTCTTCTTCCCTAAGAACACATATTTTAAATGTTCCAGCAATTCCTTCAATTCCAACTCAGGTGCCTGCAAAACAGATGGTAATAGTTTATCACCGGATATAGGTAATTCAATATATGCAACTTTATGATCCTCTTCAATAGTTGACATCTCTTGCAAGGTTGCCACCACTTCGTCTAACTCCTCAGTCCACTCAATTTGCTCATCCAAGTTCTGCTTATCTTTCAAACCCAAATGGTTAGAAACAGCCACATTTAAACAATCATTATTATGCAAATTAAAAACAGCAAAAACAAGATCATCAATGACATCAATTGAAAACACAACATGCACATCACTCGGGTACCTCATGGCATCAAAGATATTAAATCTAATGATCTCACCATCAAACTCCATGGTTAGTGTAACAGAGTGCACATCAATCTTTGTTTTTGCTGTCTTTAGGAATGGGCGACCCAAGAGAATGGGGGCAGAATTTTGTGTGCTCTCCTCCTCCATATCCAACACATAGAAGTCAGCTGGAAATACCAGCTCATTTACCTGTACCAAAACATCCTCAACTACCCCTTTGGGGTATGCATTAGAACGATCAGCAAGCTGTATTATAACACTTGTGGGTTCTAAAGGACCTAGCTGTAAAGAAGCATAAATAGAGTATGGCATAACATTAATAGATGCTCCTAGATCCAACATGGCCCTTTCAAACCTAGTGTTACCAATAGTACAGGGAACAGTAAATGTCCCGGGGTCCTTGCATTTAGGTGGAAGATTCTTTTTAAAAACTGCTGAGACATTCTCCCTCACTCTAATTTTTTTCATTGCCCTTCAATTTTCTCTTATTAGTGCAAAGCTCTTTTAGAAATTTTGCATATCGAGGCACTTGCTTTATAGCATCTAACAAAGGAATATTGACCTCCACTTTCCTGAAAGTTTCCAAAATTTCCTTCTCCTGTTCTTCTTTCTTATTTTGAGCTAAACGACTAGGAAAAGGAGGTTTAACAACATGTTGAGGAGAAGGGGGTTTAGAATTTACCTTAGGAGCTGTGGCTATGAGCTCCTCATCTTCATCCACTTTGATTTGCTCTTGCTTCTTTGCCTTCTTCATGGATGTGCTTGACTCCTCAAGAGCTTTGCCACTCCTTAAAGTCATGGCACTTGCATTTTCTTTTGGGTTCACCTCTGGTTGGGATGGCAATTTAGTGGTAATGTGAGATTGAATTTGGTTTACTGTTGTAGCCAACTGTCCAACTTGGGTTTCCAAACTATGGATACTTGTTCTAGTTTCTTGTTGAAACTGCAAATTGCTTGAAGCCAATTTCTGCACAATATCTTCCAATGAGGTGGTTGAATTCTTGGGTGCTTGAGGTTGTTGTTGCCTTGGTATGAATTGTGGTTGCCTTTAGGGAAATGGAAAACCTGGAGGGTTTGCATTTTGAGCTGAATTTTGTGGCCTCCCATAGCTGAAATTTGGATGATCTCGCCACCCCGGATTGTATGTGGTACTATATGGATCATATCTCCGGGGTGGTCCTGGAAAACCTGCTACTGCACTCACCTGCTCTGGATCAGATGTAGAAGAGTCACTCCCAAATCGCTTCCAAATGACTTCGATCCTCTCCCTTAGACGTCTCAAACCTTCCTTTGATATTCTCTGGACTTTGCCTTGTGTTTTAGCTGCTGAAAGGGGTCTCTTTCGAGCCACAAAAATCCCCTTTTTATCAGCCTTCTTGTTGAATTCAAAAAGCAGATGTTTTGAAATTTTTTGATTGTGTTGCACGGCCATGCAAGCTTGCACAGCCAGGCCGTGCAACAAACTGTAACACATGAATCCCCTTTGTTTTGCATCAGGTGGTCCTGGCACGGCCGTGCGAGATTGCACCACTAGGCCGTGCAAGACACTGACTTTGAACTCCTCTTTTTCTTTTCTTTTTATCTTCTAGACAGCCTCTTGCACGGCCAGGGTGTGCAAGATTGCATGGCCGTGCAAGACAAAATCAGCCCTTTACTTTTCACTTCTCTGGAAAGAAAACGTTCACCATTAATTTGGGCCATTAAATCATCATTAATCATAAGAAATCATGTTAAGGGAAATTAATGAATCCTAAATGCAAAAATATTCTAAATGATATGCAATTATCAAGATTTATTCTAATTTAATGACAATAAAAGTGCTGAATATGTGTGTATTAAGCCACACATCAGCATACACCAATAGAAACCAATGATAGAACTTTACAAGGGTGACACGTTCCATGCCTTGTGTTCAATCAAGATATTAGGACAAATGGATTAGACTACATTGTAACATTAGTCACGGTTAGGTTATGTCGAATCACTAACATTCCTATTGCTTGAGTAGTAGTGATGTATTGCTAAATACTGCTCACTGTTTGTAACATTAAATAGGATTTAATGTTACTGTTAACTTAATAGGATCTTACAGGGTCACACACATAGAATGGATTGGAATGAAGTTAAATGGGGCTAGTTGGACCTTTAGTAAGACTAAATGGGTTAACCCAATTGAATAGGCCCACACATGAGTCTGACCTAGGTTAGATATGTGTAGATAAGCATCTCTTAGACTCTTTGTGCCGACTACTACACACGCACAACTGAGAGCCAAAAATTGTTTTCGAATAGAGAGTCAGAGAGGAATATGCGCCCCCTTCATGGTTAGCACAGTGCCGAAGAGGGAGACCATTACATCCGTTCATGTCAATACTGATCAATCAATTTGAGACACTTATGTTAGCTTTGTACTAGGCTTTATTAGATGTTTATTGTGCCCAATATTAGTATTTTAGCTGTGTTTAATGTCGTTGGGCCTCATCAGGATTTAATGCAAATTGTGAATAATTCTTGGATTTTGATGCATTTTGACATTTTTTCCATGGTTAGGCCATAACTAGAGATTCAATGATTCATTTGCGGTGATCTTGGTGTCTTTGAAAAGCAAAGACAAGGCTCTACAAGTTTCATGAAGAACTCAAGAGCTGGATCAGACTTCTAAGGGTCCAAAATAGCCCGGCAATTCAAAGTTGGTTTGCTGTCACTGGAATCTGAGTAGTGTGCACATATTGGACCATATCATGGGCTATAGGCCTCCTTTTGAGCTGAAACTAGGCCATTGGAAAGATAAGACTCATATCTCCAACTTCACTGAAGACCATTTAGTTAATAAATGCCGTTTTAGGTGTGATTATAAAGCTGCAAATTGGTTTGAATTTGGAAACACGTTTGCCAACCTAACTTGAGGTAGGTGCAGTGTTTTTAGAATATCTGGAGTTGTAAAAGTCCAATTGACATGAAACTAATGCCAAAAGTTCAAGGAGACAATTGTCTACAACTGTCATGAAGACCTCCAAGCCAAAATGCATCGTTTAGGGCATGAAAGTCAAGCTGGAAGTCAGAGAAGAGTTGCTGACTAGAAGCCACCAACGATACACCAACCCACCAACCCACCAACCATGCATCAAGCTACCATATTTGACAATTTTCATGTTTTTACAGCTTGCATTCATATTATTTTCAATTACAAATTGGCTTCTAGGATTTGTATAAATGGAGTCAATCTCTTTGTATTATACATCATTCAATTTTAAGTAAGTTTGAGTATTTGTTCGAAGAAAGTTTGAGTATTTGTGACAATTTTCTTTCTCTTTTTCTCCATTCTCTTTAGAATTTTGTTTTCGTTCTTTATTTTATGAGTTCTTCCTTCCCATCTGTAACACCCTCAGTTGAGTGTCACATTTAAAAGTCTAAACAGTTTCTTTTATTATGAAGTTCTTTCTTAATCTAGTGATGTAACATGCACAGATAAAATATACAACTAATATTACATGGGTTTTATTTACTTAAGTTCTTTTTACAAGTTTACCTATGTAATTTTTACACATACACACTTTTACACACTTTATTCTTCAACTACATCCTTTTTCACACTAGTTATAAACATATATAAAAAATAGACATTTTCCCTCTTCTACATCGGTGGGTCATCATCAATGAACCCATTATGATGTGAGGGTCTTGGAGCTGATGTCCTGTGAGCACGGCACCACCTCGGGGTTCGTGCTGAAGAGATGGTGGATCTCTCACGAGGTACTTGGCGGGTTGTGGCACTTCAGATATCAGCAAAGGGCATATGCAACTCCACATAAATAGAAAGAGAAAACATGGTTATGGGGTTTCTATCATAAGTTCTCCTCAGGGAAATAGTAAGTCCACCTACATATGTAACCCGTTCCTCTAGCAATTCAACGTGCCAAGCATCTGGCCCTTCGTGAAAGTCGATGATAATGAATCCGAAGAAATCATTGATCGACATCTTTAAAACATACAGAAAATACAATATTCACACAAAAGGGGTGAGATTCTTAATATCATCATAAATATCTATAAAACTGTATTAAAATAACATATATAAATTAAAGTCAATATCCACATGTAAAATCATATTTAATCAAATATAATAACATACCAACCTCATAGTCCTCATAGGTAATGCAAGTATGATGACTGACCATGCAGATTCACACAAATGACTCCTACTCCATGGAGCTAAACACAATAAGTCGGAGAGAGTGATTGGGAGTACATGTTCCGTATCAGTTAGCCAACAAGTGCTTATCAAATCATTTGCGCATACGGCTCACGTGAACACTCTCCACCAATCGTGAATGGACCAGTGTATAGTCGAGATCGTTGGTGTTTTGCAATCATAATACCACGGCACAATCCCAGCCGGCCACTTGTGGAGTTTCTAGACCTCCGACGACTCCAAGATCATTGAATATCTTCACTCGGCCATTCGCACCCGCACTAAGGTGTAAGCTCAATCTCCTAGGCTCCAAGCCTTACAACAATAATGTCTCAAGCAGACTAATATATATACAGTATAGATATTCCTAGAATATATATACACAATCTTTCCGCGATTCAAGCTACCATTTCTTTAAGAATAACGTCAACTGTCCTATCTAGGGTCCTGTCTACGTCGGCCTGATAGTAGTACCGTTGTTTCTCAATTATATGGTGCCAAAAATCACGTAACACATCTGTTACGGTTTTCAAATCGCGTAAAGCTTTTTCCGTAAAAATTTAATCGGGTAAGCTATAAAAATCGTTTTTCCGTCGCGTAAAGTGTTTTCTGTAATTTTTCAATCGCGTAACACATTTTCTGTAAGTTTTCAATTGCGTAGGGTATTTTTCACAAAATCTACTTTATTTCATAATAAATAAATTATTTTCAAGTTTCTTTTTATTTTCTTATTACCAAATAAATAAAAATAAATATTTAAATCTTTAAAATAACTTCTTAAAATTTCTTTCCATAAACAAGAATATCTTGAAAAATTATAAATTTGATAAAGTCCTATATTCTCATATTTTCGAAAATTCAAGATTTATTCTAAATAATTATTAAATTCATCAAAATAATTATTTTTCATAATCATCATGTTTAATTTAAAGTTATAAATCTTTCTTAAATAACTTCTCTAAGTTTTTGAGAATACTAAGCATAATAATATAACTTTAAATAAATCTATGTATCAAACTAAAATATATGCATATCCTAGACATAATTATTTATCACAAAGTCATATCTATCTCTAAATTAATTATAAAACACATAATTTAAACAAGGTATAAAGCTAAGTATCAAACATAATATGATCATGAATCTTTAATTAAATTAAGGAAGATGACACTTGACACTAGTCACGGTTTCTAACACATAAAAACAAGTCATCACATACAACAAGTTATTTTATACCATAATATTGGTTGATGAAGAAAACTCCCCCTTACCTTGGCTTTTAATCTAGCTCTTCCAACAAGACTTCTTGACTTCTATCAATATAGTATCACAAAGAAATAACCACATATTATTTCAAGCATCATAACAATTTTTAAGATTGATCATGGACTAACCCAATGATCAACAACCTTGAAATCTTAACTTAAAAAGTGAAAGAAATAGAATTTCACCTTAGGATTTCTCTAACTTCTTAGCCTCTTTTTGAAAAAGTCTTAACTAGAGATATTCTTAAAATAACACAAAGATACTAAGGCAAGGTTTAGAACTTTGGCAAGGGTTTGGGAAGGATTTTTGGGAATCAAGGCCGTGGCCTATGGGAGGGGAAACCGTGAGCTTATGGAGAGGAAGAAGAGAGAATTTTGGTGTGAAGACTTATGCTTGAATCACTTGCTATTTATATGGAAAATCTAGGATACATAAGGGATTATAATTTTGGAGAAAATCCCCCTAGGGTGGCCGGCCCTTCACATGCATCCAAGAAGAGTTAGTCTTCAATTTTGCCACTTTAAGGCATTAAGGTGATTCACCATGGTGATTCATCTTGGTCATTAAGGTTTACAATGAGTCACCTCTTGAGTCACCAAGTGACATTAATGCATTGGAGATATTTTCTCAAGATTTTTATCAGTAAGTTTTACCCAATGGACAAAGATCAGTATCCATTGTCCAATGGACAATAGGATGTACCCAAAATCACCCAGAGATTTTATTAGGTCATAAAATCCCTAAAAATGGAAAATGATCAAATCTGTTAACGGATTTGAAAACTGAACTTCCATTTAATTATAAAAATTCCTCAAAGGTATTTGGGACCAAAAATAAAAATATTTTATTTTATTTTTCAGAATGGTCTGAAATTAACTTCTAAGGTTAAGTCCAGTTAAATTTTGATTTAATTAAACTCACAGAAATTCCTAAAAATCATTTATCATAGAAATCACAGAAGATAACATATATAACATAAGTTTGAAGTTTTGGGGTGTTACAACTCTCCCCCTCTAAAAGGAATGTCGTCCTCGACATTAACATAAGTTCAAATAAATGCGGATACAGTTCCTTCATTTTATCTTCCAATTCCCAAGTTGCTTCTTCAGTCATATTGTCCCATATTACTTTGACCAAAGTAATATATTTTCCTTGGAGTTGCTTCACTCTCCTATCATTGATGTGTTTCGTATCGCAAGTGCACGATTTCGTCAAGTTGTAAAAATATCGATCCACAGGGACTTGGATTATGATTAACAATTACCCTTAATTGTGATTAACTAAGTGAAACCAATGTTATAAAATTGTGGTGATAGAACAAGTACATAGAAACTAAAATCTGGAAATAAATAAGAGTCTCTATTTTTGGAATGAATACAGAAAAACAATGTATAGAAATCTGGTTTTTAAGGAATCTAGGATATGGGTTCACCACGATGGTAATTAACAAGTCTGTATGGTTATCACCTCTTCTCAACTAAGTTACTCTTGAAGACGAATCATCCTAAATAATTATTGTTACCTTTCAGAATACAATAATGTATTCAATCTAACTCAACTTCTATTTTCATGATAATCAAATTAGAAAGAATCCATTAAGAGCAGATGATTCAAAGAAAGCCTCGAGAGTGTTAATATACTTTCGTGATTTAAAAGCTCAAGTTCAGTTCATAGAGTTCAATTATCAAGAGTCACCTTTTAGTTTTTCCCTTAATGACTAAGATCATGCAAACAATGTGGCCAGCATTTTCACAAACACTTGGTGTGCCAAAAACTAAATCAAGATAAACTTAGCATTGAAGAGATAGCAAATTCATACATCAAACATTGTCAATACACCATCGGGTTACTACCAATTCCTAAAACAAAAGAACTACTCAAACATGTTTATCAAAATACAATCCATAAGAATGAAGAACAACATTCAGAAAATGAAATAGAAAAGTAAGAAGAGAGGAGAAGAAAAACTCTGCAGAAAACTTGTGGCTGCTCTTGTGAAGTTCCTCCAAGACCAAGACACCCACTCAACCCTAATGGCTTGCCTTTTATACCCTACCAACTCTCCCCTCTCAACCCTAATTCTTTTCAGGCAAGAAGGGAAGGAAATGGGCTGCCTCCAGGGCCTTAATTTCGCACTTGCTAATGTAGCAGGTTGCCAACCACGGCCGTGGTTTCCACCACGGCCTGGCCATGGTTGGTTCTGCCTTAGAAATTTCGTGCTTTGATGGCCAACCACGGCCGTGGTGGCCATTGGCCGTGGTTGGTTCTGCCTCAGAAATCCTCAGCTTTGTGATTCCCTCACACCATGGCCGTGGTTGAAACCATGGCCAGGCCGTGGTTACCTCTGTTCATCAACCAAAGTGTCCAACATCAAACTTATAGCCTTGTGTCTTAGCTTTCCATAGCAACTGGAATCACCTCAAAATGACCTCTGTAGCTCAAGTTATGCACAAATTACTCCTCAGGGGTCCAACTGACTTTGAGATCTCAGTATCTCTTTAGGATAGTTCCGTTTTGGCTCCTCCAAGCTTCAATATTGCACCATTCCTGCAATTGAACATAAACACACTGCAATTCTTCCACCTGACTTTTAAGCTCAATTAACTCAGACGGTGACTGATCAATCAATCTGAGACACTTATGTTAGCTTTGTATTAGGCTTTATTAGATGTTTATTGTGCCCAATATTAGTATTTTAGATGATTTTAATGTTGTTGGGCTTCATTAGGCTTTAATGTAAATATTGAATAATTTTTGGATTTTGATGCATTTTGACCTTTCTTCCTTGGTTAGGCCATAACGTGGGACTCGGCGATCCATTTGAGGTGATCTTGGTGTCTTTGGAAAGCTAAGACAATGCTCTACAAGTTTCATGAAGAACTCAAGAGCTGGATCGACTTCTCTAAGGGCCCAAAATAGCCTTGCAACAGCAGAGCAGTTTGCTGTCACGGAACCATCCGGGCAAAGATGCACATATTGGACTATATAGTGGGTTATAGGCCTCTCTTGGGCTGAAACTTGGTCATTTGAAAGATAAGACCCATATCTCCAACTTCATCAAGACCATTTTGTCAATAGATGT
Source organism: Styphnolobium japonicum (assembly GCA_023212625.1). Lineage (NCBI taxonomy): Eukaryota > Viridiplantae > Streptophyta > Magnoliopsida > Fabales > Fabaceae > Styphnolobium > Styphnolobium japonicum. The sequence goes on from JALBWW010000011.1 coordinate 19,854,903, forward strand.
CGTTTTAGGTATGCTTCTCAAGCTACAAGTTGGTCTAATTGGAACACGTTCTTCCAACCTAACTTGAGGTAGGTGCAGTGTTTTTGGCATTTCTGGAGTTCTAAAAGTCCAAATGACATGATTCAAATTGGAGATTTTCAAGGAGACAACTGGCTACAACTTTGTTGAAGACATCCAAGCCAAAATGCACCGTCTAGGTGATGAATTTGAAGCCAGAAGTCGGATAAGAGTTGTTGACTAAAAGCCAACAACCATACACCAAAATTATGCAGCAATTCAATCTACAGAAATAGTGAAGCCACCAAAATTGGAGTTCATTGTAGCTAAAAACTTCCTTACTAATGAGGAGGAGAGGTTGCTGCAAATTTTTAAGGAGAATCAAAGAGCCATCATATTTGCAGACATTCCTAGCGTTAGCCCTTCCATATGCATGCGCAGGATTTTACTTGAAGATGAAGTTAAGCCAATAAAGCAGCCCCCGAGGAGACTGAACCTCCGATTCTCGATGGGTGATCCATTACATCGCTATGGTGTGGGCCGCTGGAATTTTGTTGCTTCGCTATCCATAGGAGTTTTCTTTCCACACTTTTATTTCATTTTTCCTCGTCAAGGTTTTCTTTGTTTCTAATGCTTTGCTACTGCTTTTCAATCTTATTTATGTTTTTATTTCATCAAGTATCGCTTACTCTTTCTCGCTGCTATCATTTTTTCCTGCTTAAGGTCTCTCGCTTTGATTCTCGCTTGTTGCCTTTCATCGCTTCTGCTTATTTGTTGTTTCTCGTTTTCCTATTTAAATTTTTGTTTTGAAAAAAAGAGGTGTGATTTCAGGTGTTTAGTCCCTTCCAATCGTGTTTTAAGAACAATGAAAGTCATGAGTTTGCATTAATTAAAGTTCAAGTTTCCTAACATAAATGAATGAATTGTCTTTCCCTTGAATTTCACATGTTTGGTAAAGGATTTGGATTAGTGGATTTGTTTGGTAGATGCATCCATACCTTGTGAGATTTTGAACTTATTGATGAATGGATGTTGTACCCATGTCATTTTCTTCCTTTTCTTATGTGAGTTTCACCATGGATTTTGTCACTCTAGAACTTGCTTTGATTCTTTTTAGGCTACATTTTCATATGCATGCATGAACTTGATTGAGGCATTTTTCTTGAATTAGCTACTTTATCCAAATAGCCTACCTTGCATTTATTCCATTGTTAACCCCCTTGAGCCTAATTGCCCATTCTGTTCTTAGCTCATTACAAGCCTTGGAGTAAAAAAAAAATTCATGTTTTACCACCTTAGTGAATAGGAGAGCATTGGTTTTTTTATTGAGGAGCCTTGCTTGGAGGACCAGCCATGGTTTAAGTGTGGGGGGGTGCTTATGCAAAATGTTTGGTGCAAAAGAAAGAAAAAGAAAAAAGTGGCTAATTTTGCACAAAAAAAAAAAAAAGAGAAGAAGGAGAAAAGAATAAAGCCAAGAGGTTGTAAAAGAAAATAATAGAAAAAGGAAGGAATGCGTTAAGAGAATGCATTTTATGGTTTCAGTAAACTTATGCTTGATACTTGAGTTCCTCCTTGCTCTTTTATTCTCTTTGGTTTTAACTCTGTTATATCCATATTGGTTCCTCCCTTACCTTGGCCCCATTACAACCTTGAATAAAGTCCTCTTTGATTTGTGTGTGCATGTGTTTTGAGTAGTGGAGGAAGTAGAAGATAAGCAAGCTTATGGTAGCAATTTTTCATGAGTTGATTTGAGTGTAAACACAAACCTAAACACTTGAGAGATTGAGAGTGTATCTTGTGAGATTCTATCATGCTTGATCCATGATTCTACTTGAATTCACCTTGCTTGTTAATTTGGGATGTAAAGATCACTTCATGAACAAGCCTAACTTGAAATTGTGGTTACTCATAATCCCTTGTAAATAAAGTATTACATGTTTTCAGGTATCATCCTGGTAAAACCCTCACCAGACTATAAATCGTCCACTAGGGACACCTAGGGGTTTAGAAGGCTTGTGGCACATGCTAAGTGCCATCATGTTTTCCTACGAAATGGATTAGGTTAGGTATAATCAATTTTTATGTTTTTAGTTTAATAATATGATGTTTCTTGTTTTTCTTTAATTTTGTTCTTACGTGTTTTGCTCAGGAGTGCAAAGCTTAAGTGTGGGGGAATTGATCTAATCAATCTGACACTTATGTTAGCTTTGTATTAGGCTTTATTAGATGTTTATTGTGCCCAATAGTATTTTAGATGAGTTTAATGTTGTTGGGCTTCATTGGGCTTTAATGCAAATATTGAATAATTTTCGGATTTTGATGCATTTTGACCTTCCTTCCTTGGTTAGGCCATAACGTGGACTCCGGCGATCCATTTGAGGTGATCTTGGTGTCTTTGAAAGCTAAGACAATGTCACAAGTTTCATGAAGAACTCAAGAGCTGGATCGACTTCTAAGGGCCCAAAATAGCCTTGAAATATAGAGTGAGTTTGCTGTCACGGAACCATCTGGGCAGTATGCACATATTGACTATAGTGGGTTATAGGCCTCCTCTGGGCTGAAACTTGGTCATTTGAAAGATAAGACCCATATCTCCAACTTCACTGAAGACCATTTTGTCAATAGATGTCGTTTTAGGCATGCTTCTGAAGCTACAAGTTGGTCTGAATTTGGAAACACGTTCTTCCAACCTAACTTTGAGGTAGGAAAGTTTGCATTTCCTGGAGTTCTAAAAGTCCAAATGACATGATTCAAATTGAGATTTTCAAGGAGACAACTGGCTACAACTTCATGAAGACATCCAAGCCACAATGCACCGTCTAGGTGATGAATTTGAAGCCAGAAGTCGGATAAGAGTTGTTGACTAAAAGCCACCAACCATACACCAACTCCACCTACCATGCACCAACCCACCAACCATGCATCAAGCTTCCATTTTTGACAATTTTCATATTCTTATAGCTTGTATTCAGATTATGTACATGTACAAATTGGCTTCTAGGATTAGTATAAACAGACCGTCCTTGTATTAGGGCATTCAATTTTAAGTAAGTTTGAAGAAAGTTTGAGTATTTGTGAGAGTTTTCTCTTCTTCCATTCTCTTTACAATTTCGTTTTTGTTCTTTTATTTCTAGTTCTTCCTTCCCATCCATGGAAGGCTAGCTCTATAATCAATCCAAGTATGGATTATTTTCATCTTGATGTTTAATTTGGAGATCTTGTTTTACTTGTTCATATTGCTTAATTGTTATTCAAGTTTCTTCTTCCTTAATTTTGGATTCAGATTGAATTGCTTAATTTGATTTAGATGTTGATGTGGTAATAGCTTTATTATCATGTATTCAAAGAGGATCACATAGAATAAATAATTTATTAAAGCTTTTTGATGGATTGTTTAGTTTGGTTAAATTGGATCTGGTTAATCTATGTTTGGATGATGCTTACTTTATCTAACATTGGTTAATTAAATCCTGTGATGCTTATCAAGTAGAGGATTCTTGGATCATGTTGAGGCGTCTTGATGTGATCTAAGGCCAAGAACACGGTTAGCAATTAAGTGAATTCCTTGTGATCAATGATGAGTTAAACTTAAGATCGGTAAATTTCCTTGGATTGGTTGTTTCTTTAGATTTGTTTTCAACTTTAAGTCTTGTATTTTTATCAATATTGTTAATCAACAACAAAACCCCCTTTTAATTATCTTGATCTGATTAAATCTTTATTCTTTTTGGATCCTTGAGAGACGATTCGGTTCATGCTCTATACTACAAATTAGTTTGCGAACCGGTAATTTTTATTATTTGACGGGGTCTCGATAACCTCTTGTCAGTGACATCCTATAAGGTGCTATGGAAATTGGTCCAGAACCAGGTATAAGGTCAATAGAAAAGTCTATCTCCCTATTGGGTGGTAATCCAGGAATATTATCAGGAAAAACATCAGGAAACTCATTGACTATTGGGATAGCTTTTAAATCCGTTTCACCCTTAACTTCTGAAGAAAATAATAACATGTATCCTTGGGCTCCTTCTTTTAAAGAAGCCTTTACTTGGTTGGCCGTTAAAAATCCAGAATTCTCAAGTTTGGGAAAAACTAAGGTTTTTTCTGAACAGTCTAATAGGATATGGTTAGAAGACAGCCAATCCATTCCTAAGATTATGTCTATTTGGGAAAGTGGTAAACAAATCAAATCAACTAGAAAATGATGGTCTTGGATAATTATGGGGCATTTTAGGCATACTTTGGTAGTTATCACAGGTTTAGCAGTAGGAGTAGAAATAATTAAATCAAAGGGTAAGGAAGACACAGGCAATCCTAACTGATCCACACAATCATAAGAAATGAAAGAATGCGTTGCACCGGAATCATATAGTACAATTGAAGACTTACCTCCTATGTCGCAATCACCTTGTATCAAATCATCAGATTCAAAGGCTTCTGCTCCATTCATAGTATAGACTCTACCCTCTGCTTGTGGTCTTGAAGCATTCCCATTACCAAATGAAGATTCTGCTTTTGGCTGGTTGCAATCTCTAGCCATATGTCCTGATTTTCCACATCGGAAGCATACTATTCCTTTGATCGGGCAATCCTTAATCAGATGGTTCTTCCCACACTTCAAACACTTTAATGGAGGTACTGTTGCATTTCCTACACTTGGTCGTTGTTGTTGAGTTCCTGGTGGTCTCGAATATGGTTTTGGTTGAAATCGGTTGTTACTGCTACTACTTCCCCTTTGGTTTGTGTTACCTCCGCCTCCTCTTTGGAATCGAGCTGGTCCAAAGCTACGCATCTTTGTGTCACGAGATCGATCCAACTCCTCAATCTTACGACAAGTATCTAGCAACGTGGGGAACTCAGCTATCCCCAAAGATAACACTGCCTTTTTCAAGTCGTGTCTCAATCCTTTTTCAAATTTCCTACACTTCCACTCCTCATCAGGCAGAAGTTGGAAATATCTTGAGAATTTAGATAAATTTTCAAACTTAGCCGCATATTCACTAACTGTCATTCCTCCTTGTCTCTGACCAAGAAATTCCATCTCTTTAGCATGTATAACACTTGCAGGAAAATATTTTTCGAAAAACTTACCTCGAAACACTTCCCAGGTAATTTCTCGTCCTTCAGCTTGCAGCAGTTGTTGTACTCCGGTCCACCAGTCTTCTCCATCTCCTACTAGCATGTAGGTAGCATAGGTTACTTTATGTTCCTCAGTGCACCCCATTCATCGAAAAATCTTTTCCAATTCCTTGATCCAAAGACTAGCTTTCTCTGGATCAAATTCTCCTTTGAACTGGGGTGCATTAGTACGACGAAATTCTGACAAGTTTTGAGTCTCCAATGCTGCCTCTTGTTGATGAACAGCTCGTTGATTTTGTTGTACTAAAACATCTGCCATCCTTTGCATAGCTGCGGCAGCAGCAGCCATGTCGGCGTTGTTACGGTTCGCATCCATTGGTGCACTCCTACTTCGTGTCATTAATATCCTTCAAAGTTAATAAAATTCAAATGCCATAGAAACAAACAATAGTTTGTCAATAGAGAAAACACAGCACAAACAAACTAGACCTATTCCCCTACATCCGAGAGCTTGAACCAAAGCTCTGATACCAATTAATGTAACACCCTCAGTTGAGTGTCACATTTAAAAGTCTAAACAGTTAAATTCTAAACAGTTTCTTTTATTATAAAGTTCTTTCTTAATCTAGTGATGTAACATGCACAGATAAAATATACAACTAATATTACATGGGTTTTATTTACTTAAGTTCTTTTTACAAGTTTACCTATATAATTTTTACACATACACACTTTTACACACTTTATTCTACAACTACATCCTTTTTCACACTAGTTATAAACATATATACAAAACAGACATTTTCCCTCTTCTACATCGGTGGGTCATCATCAATGAACCCATTATGATGTGAGGGTCCTGGAGCTGATGTCCTGTGAGCACGGCGCCACCTCGGGGTTCGTGCTGAAGAGACGGTGGATCTCTCGCGAGGTACTTGGCGGGTTGTGGCACTCCAGATATCAGCAAAGGGCATATGCAACTCCACATAAATAGAAAGAGAAAACATGGTTATGGGGTTTCCATCATAAGTTCTCCTCAGGGAAATAGTAAGTCCACCCACATATGTAACCCGTTCCTCTAGCAATTCAACGTGCCAAGCATCTGGCCCTTCGTGAAAGTCGATGATAATGAATCCGAAGAAATCATTGATCGACATCTTTAAAAAATACAGAAAATACAATATTCACACAAAATGGGTGAGATTCTTAATATCATCATAAATACCAATAAAACTGTATAAAAATAACACATATCAATTAAAAGTCAATATCCACATGTAAAATCATATTTAATCAAATATAATAACATACCAACCTCATAGTCCACATAGGTAATGCAAGTATGATGACTGACCATGCAGATAGATGCACACAAATGACTCCTACTCCATGGAGCTAAACACAACAAGTCGGAGAGAGTGATTGGGAGTATATGTTCCGTATCAGTTAGCCAACAAGTGCTTAACAAATCATTTACGCATACGGCTCACGTGAACACTCTCCACCAATCGTGAATGGACTTGTGTATAGTCGAGATCATCGGTGTTTTGCAATCATAATACCACGGCACAGTCCCAGCCGGCCATTTGTGGAGTTTCCGGACCCCCGGCGACTCCAAGATCATTGAAGATCTTCACTCGGCCATTCGCACCCGCACTAAGGTGTAAGCTCAATCTCCTAGGCTCCAAGCCTTACAACAATAATGTCTCAAGCAGACTAATATATATCCAGTATAGATATTCCCAGAATATATATACACAATCCTTCCAGGATTCAAGCTACCATTTCTTTAAGAATAGCGTCAACTGTCCTATCTAGGGTCCTGTCTACGTCGGCTCGATAGTAGTACCGCTGTTTCTCAATTATATGGTGCCAAAAATCACGTAACACATCTGTTACGGTTTTCAAATCGCGTAAAGCTTTTTCGTAAAAATTCAATCGGGTATGCTATAAAATCGTTTTTCCGTCGCGTAAAGTGTTTTCTGTAATTTTTCAATCGCGTAACCCATTTTCTGTAAGTTTTCAATCGCGTAGGGTATTTTTCACAAAAACTACTTTATTTCATAATAAATAAATTATTTTCAAGTTTCTTTTTATTTTCTTATTACCAAATAAATAAAAATAAATATTTAAATCTTTAAAATAACTTCTCAAAATTTCTTTCCATAAACAAGAATATCTTTAAAAACTATAAATTTGATAAAGTCCTATATTCTCATATTTTCGAAAATTCAAGATTTATTCTAAATAATTATTAAATTCATCAAAATAATTATTTTTCATAATCATCATGTTTAATTTAAAGGTATAAATCTTTCTTAAATAATTTCTCTAAGTTTTTGAGAATACTAACCATAATAATATAACTTTAAATAAATCTATGTATCAAACTAAAATATATGCATATCCTAGACATAATTATTTATCACAAAGTCGTATCTATCTCTAAATTAATTATAAAACACATAATTTAAACAAGGTGTAAAGCTAAGTATCAAACATAATATGATCATGAATCTTTAATCAAATCAAGGAAGATGACACTTGACACTAGTCACGGTTTCTAACACATAAAAACAAGTCATCACATACAACAAGTTATTTTATACCATAATATTGGTTGATAAAGAAAACTCCCCCTTACCTTGGCTTTTAATCTAGCTCTTCTAACAAGACTTCTTGACTTCTATCAATATAGTATCACAAAGAAACATAACCACATATTATTTCAAGCATCATAACAATTTTTAAGATTGATCATGGACTAACCCAATGATCAACAACCTTGAAATCTTAACTTAAAAAGTGAAAGAAATAGAATTTCACCTTAGGATTTCTCTAACTTCTTGGCCTCTCTTTGAAAAAGTCTTAACTAGAGATATTCTTAAAATAACGCAAAGATACTAAGGCAAGGTTTAGAAATTTGGCAAGGGTTTGGGAAGGATTTTTCGGAATCAAGGCCGTGGCCTATGGGAGGGGAAACCGTGAGCTTATGGAGAGGAAGAAGAGAGAATTTTGGTGTGAAGACTTATGCTTGAATCACTTGCTATTTATAGGGAAAAGCTAGGATACATAAGGGATTAAAATTTTGGAGAAAATCCCCCTAGGGTGGCCGGCCCTTCACATGCATGCAAGAAGAGTTAGTCTTCAATTTTGCCACTTTAAGGCATTAATGGCATGGTGAATCACCTTGGTGATTCACCATGGTGATTCATCTTGGTCATTAATGTTTACCATGAGTCACCTCTTGAGTCACCAAGTGACATTAATGCATTGGAGATATTTTCTCAAGATTTTTATCAGTAAGTTTTACCCAATGGACAAAGATTAGTATCTATTGTCCAATGGACAATAGGATGTACCCAAAATCACCTAGAGATTTTATTAGCTCATAAAATCTCTAAAAATGGAAAATGATCAAATCTGTTAACGGATTTGAAAACTGAACTTCCATTTAATTATAAAAATTCCTCAAAGGTATTTGGGACCAAAAATAAAAATATTTTATTTTATTTTTCAGAATGGTCTGAAATTAACTTCTAAGGTTAAGTCCAGTTAAATTTTGATTTAATTAAACTCACAAAAATTCCTAAAAATCATTTATCATAGAAATCACAGAAGATAACATTAACATAAGTTTGATGTTTTGGGGTGTTACACCATCCAGGAAGGCTATGCTCTTATAATCAATCCAAGGGATTAGCCATCTTGATGTTTAATTTGGAGATCTTGTTTCGCTTGTTCATAGTGCCTAATTGTTATTTAAGTTTCTCTTCTTCCCCTTTTGAATTTTACCTAGATTGAATTGCTTAATTTGATTTAGATGTTTATATGATAATAACTTTATTATCATGTATTCAAAGAGGATCACAAAGAATAAACAACTTATTAAAGCTTTTTGATGGATTGTTTAGCTTGGTTAAATTCAGGATCTTAAGTTAATTTATGTTTGGATGGTGCTTACTTTATCTAACCTTGGTTAACTAAATCCTAGATGCTTATCTAGTAGGGGATTCTTGGATTATGTTAAGGTTTCTTGATGTGATCTAAGGCCAAGAACATGGTTAACAATTAAGTGGATTCCTTGTGATCAGTGATGGATTAAACTCAAGATCATTAAAAATTTCCTTGGATTGGTTGCTTCTTTAGATTTGTTTACAAGTTTAAGTCTCGTACTTTTGTCAATCTTGTTAATCAACAACAAAACCCCCATTTCTAATTATCTTGACTAATTGAATCTTTGTGTTTTGGATTCTTGAGAGACGATTCGATTCATTCTCTATATTACAAATTAGTTTGTGATCCGGTAAATTTTATTTATTTGATAGGTTTTGACAACCTCTTGTCAAATTTGGCACCGTTGCTGGGGATCCAAGGCAACTATTTGGCACCGCATCTAACTCTAACAATTGTGTTTGTTTTGTTTTTGAAGTTTTTTCAAGTGGAATTCGGCTAAAATTAGGTAAAGGGCATCGTGTCAAGAATTTCGGTTTGGTAAAGTATCTCTGATTGACTTGAATTTTGGCAAACTAATGGAAAACGTTATTTTGGGAAAGGCTCACTATAAATGGTGACCCCTATTGTAGCCAAATTCCATCGTTTAGACCACTTTTTCAATTTTTTAAGATTTTTTATTATTCTGTTGGATAACATTTTTGTGTAGATTTCACCCTGTGGTAGTCCCATAATTTTTAAAATTCATTTGATACTATTTTTATTTTTTGTAGATTTTTTTTGCAGTATTTGTTTTAGGAATTTTTAGTGTCTTAGTTGTTATTGTTTTTATATACCTTCCTGTGAGCTGCATGTTGTATGACTAGGTCTGATCCTGGTACCTTATATTCATTTGATCCTGAAATTGATAGAACCTTTCATACACTTTTCAAAATTCATAGGACTAGTAGTAGCATTAATAGAATCACTTCTGGAATTAGACTTGAACTTGACATTGCACCTAATCTTGTTGACTCTGTTAATCATGTTGAGTCTATTTTTGTTAGTGCTTCAGTGTCTGATACTGAGTCTGCTGATTTTACTATGACTAACAATAATAATAGGACCCTTACGGAATTGGCTACACTTGATGTGAATTATCAACCTTTGTGCATTCAATATCCTGAACTTAATGTTAATTTTGAGTTGAAATCTGGATTGATACACTTGCTGCCCAAGTTTCATGGTCTTGCAGTTGAATATCCACATAAGCATTTGAAGGAGTTCCATGTTGTCTGCTCCACCGTGAAACCTCATGGAATAGCTGAAGATCACATCAAGCTGAGGGCCTTTCCTTTCTCATTGGATGGTGCTGCTAAGGATTGGTTGTATTACTTACAATCTGCTGCCATCACTTCTTGGAATTACATGAAAAGACTGTTTTTGGAGAAGTTCTTGGCTGCATCAAGAATTGTTGCAATAAGGAAAGATATTTGTGGCATAAGGCAACTCAGTGGTGAGACTTTCCATGAGTATTAGGAGAGATTCAAGAAATTGTGCTCAAGCTGCCCACACCATCAAATTAGTGTGTTGGAACCAAAGAACCTTATGAAACTAAGTTTGGAACCATTCTTTCTAAAGAATTATTACCCCATAAGAGTTTTGAAGATAACGAAAGTTTTAATTTAGATTGAATATGTAAAAGATTCACGTAACTTGTTTTGTAACTATGTCTAGAAGAAAACAAAGTGTTAACAAACAGTTACTTATGTGCGTCCACTCTCTTCTGAGCTAAAGGAAACTAAGTATGCGTCCAATACCTTTTAAACTGTTTCACAAAATTTCATTATATTTGGATCGTCCAATGTTTTTCTTACTAAGCTCAAGTTTCAAAGTACTCGTCCAATGTCAAAATTCAAATGTGAAAAAACTGTTCTTTATTAAATGTTGAGAAGGACTCTGACAGCGCACGCTTAAAAAAGAAGTCAATTGAGCCGCTTAGCTGACATTGCTAACAACTACAAAGACCTGCGAATAAGGAACTTTCTGCGCGCTTAGACAGGTCAGGAGTAAGTGACAAGAGGTTGTCGAAACCTATCAAATAATAAAAATAACCGATTCACAAACTAATTTGTAGTATAGAGAATGAACCGAATCGTCTCTCAAGGATCCAAAAACAAAGATTTAATTAGATCAAGATAATTAAAAAAGGGGGGTTTTGTTGTTGATTTACAAGATTAATAAAAGTATGAGACTTAAAGTTGTAAACAAATCTAAAGAAACAACCAATCCAAGGAAATTTACCGATCTTGAGTTTAACTCATCATTGATCACAAGGAATTCACTTAATTGCTAACCATGTTCTTGGCCTTAGATCACATCAAGAAGCCTTAACATGATCCAAGAATTCTCTACTAGATAAGCATCTAGGATTTGATTAACCAAAGTTAGATAAAGTAAGCACCATCAAACATAGATTAACTTAAGATCTAGAATTTAACCAAGCTAAACAATCTATCAAAAAGCTTTAATATATTGTTTAATCTTTGTGATCCTCTTTGAATACATGATAATAAAGCTATTATCACATCAACATCTAAATCAAATTAAGCAATTTAATCTAGATAAAAATCAAAAGAGGAAGAAGAGAAACTTGAATAACAATTAAGCAATATGAACAAGCGAAACAAGATCTCCAAATTAAACATCAAGATGGCTAATCCCTTGGATTGATTATGAGAGCCTAGCCTTCCATGGATGGGAAGGATGAACTCAGAAATAAAAGAACAAAAACGAAATTGTAAAGAGAATGAAGAAGAAGAGAAAGAAAACTCTCACAAATACTCAAACTTTCTTCAAACTTATTTAAAAATTGAATGATCCTAATACAAAGAGATTGGCTCTATTTATACTAATCCTAGAAGACAATTTGTACATGTACATAATCTGAATACAAGATGTAAAAACATGGAAATTATTAAATATGGAAGCTTGATGCATGGTTGGTGGGTTGGTGCATGGTAGGTGGGTTGGTGTATGGTTGGTGGCTTTTAGTCAGCAACTCTTATCCGACTTCTGGCTTGATTTTCATGACGTAGACGGTGCATTTTGGCTTGGAGATCTTCATGAAAGTTGTAGCCAGTTGTCTCCTTGAAATTTTGCTATTTGAATCATGCCATTTGGACTTTAAGAACTCCAGATATGCCAAAAACACTGCACCTACCTCAAGTTAGGTTGGTAGAACGTGTTTCCAAATTTAAACCAACTTGTAGCTTCATAATCATGCCTAACATGACATCTATTGACTAAATGGTCTTCAGTGAAGTTGGAGATACGGGTCTTATCTTTCCAATGGCCAAGTTTCAGCCCAAGAGGAGGCCTATAGCTCAATATGTAGTCCAATATGTGCACACTGCCCTGATTTCCGTGACAGCAAACCCACTCTGCATTGCAGGGATATTTTAGACCCTTAGAAGTCCGATTCAGCTCTTGAGTTCTTCATGAAACTTGTAGAGCCTTGTCTTAGCTTTCCAAAGACACCAAGATCACCTCAAATGGATCACCGAGTCCCAAGTTATGGTCTAACCAAGGAAGAAAGGTCAAAATGCATCAAAATCCAAAAATTATTCACAATTTGCATTAAAGCCCAATGAAGCCCAACAACATTAAACTCATCTAAAATACTAATATTGGGCACAATAAACATCTAATAAAGCCTAATACAAAGCTAACATAAGTGTCTCAAAATTGATCAGTAAGATATCATATTCTTGGACATTCCTGATAATCAAAGTGTCTTTTCAGAAGAAGCTCAATACGATTTCATCTTAGGCATTTAATACCACTCAGAACGATAATAAATGTTTCCGTTGGACGAATAAACTTTTGAAGACTGCTCAAATTGCTCTCACCTATAAATACAATTGTCTTCGAAGAAAAGAAGTGATAACCTTATGAGAAAATCAAAAGTGAAAAAGAAAAAGGATTAAAGCCTTCATTCTTCTTTGTATTCAAACTCTTGAAAAGAGATTAAGTCTTGAGATTCATTTTTCAATCCTCATCTGTAGTGAGTTAAAAACTCAAGCACTTCTATACCTTTCTCTATTTGGTGTTTAAGCCTGAAGAGGCTGTGTATAAAAGAATACTTGGATAGTAGAACCTAAAGAGGTTGAGAATACTTGTATACCTGAAGAGGTGGACAATACTTGTAATCTTTGTACAAGATTAGTAGAAAATCCTTCTAGTTGAAGGGACTGGACGTAGCTCTCGGTTGATGGGAGTGAACCAGGATAAACATTTGGTGTAAGCTTTTCCTTCCTCCTCTTGTGTTTTACTTATTCACTAACTTCTGGGGATTGCCATTGTTTTCCTAACTAAAGAGTTAAGTTAAACCTTAAAACGTTTTCACTCCGTTTTAAGTTATTAATCTCAATTTTGCTGTTGCGTCCATTTGGACTCAGAAGCTTTCTGCGTCCATTGCCTGTTGGTTTCCAAAAAAAAAGTTTTCCAAAAAGGTTAAGAAACACAATTCAACCCCCCTTATTGTGTTTCATTTGTTTACTTCAATTGGTATCAGAGCTCAGCCTCTTGAGTTGAGCATCTAACAGTGCAGAGGAAAAGATCCAGTACACCCTTAAATGGAGAACGAAGGACAAGCTGTGAACAAACCACCTCTATTCAATGGAAACGACTATGATTACTAGAAGAAGAGGATGATCGCATTTTTTGATGCACAAAATATGGACATTTGGGACCTAGTCCAAAATGGCTATCAAGTTCCCACCAACGCAGAAGGACAGGAACTTCCTCGACCACAATGGATGGAAGGACAACGAACCAAGCATCAGCTCAATTCAAAAGCCAAACATTATCTTATGTGCGCCATCACCATATCAGAACACGAAAAAGTTCATAGTTGTGAAACAGCTAAAGAGATATGGGATACTCTGGCCTTAGCACATGAAGGTTCCTCTCAAGTCAAGGAATCAAAGATAAGCATGTTGGTTCATCAGTATGAGCTTTTCAAAATGGGAGAGCATGAAAACATTGATCAAATGTTTGGGCGATTCCAAACAATAATCAATGGCTTGAGATCTCTGGGAAAGACCTATGATAATCAAGATCATATCAGAAAAATTCTAAGGAGCCTTTCCAGACAGTGGAGACCCAAGGTTACTACCATACAAGAAGCAAAGAACTTAGCTTCTCTTACTATGGAGGAACTCCTAGGTTCCCTTAAAGTTCATGAGCTTGAACTCCAAGAAGAGGAAAGTTCAAGATGAAGAATCTTCAGATGAGGGCGAGTCATCTGGAGAAGATATCTCAGATAGTGACGAGTTATCTTTCATCTCCAGAAAGATACAAGCAATGTGGAAAAAGAAAGGAGGTATGCAGAGAAAGCACTTTGGACAAAGACTTCCAAAGGATAGGACTGAAACAAAAGACAAGAGTCCAATCATATGCTATGAGTGCAAGAAACCTGGACACATTAAAGCTGAATGTTCCTCACTAAACAAGGAGAAAGAGAAAAGGAGATTCTTCCCAAAGAAGAAAAGAGGACTGATGGCTACTTGGGAAGATCTTGACCTCTCAACTACTGATGATGAAGAAGAAGCAGAAGAAGAAGCCAATCTATGCCTTATGGCAGACACATCCTCTGAAGAAGAAGAAGAAGAAGAGGTAACAAACTCTGACCTTAATCTTCAAAAAGCTTTTGATGAACTGTTAAATAATTCATCCATTTTAGCAGTTGAATATAAATCCCTAACGAGAAAGTTTTCAAAATTAACCAAAGAATATGGAAAAATGCTTTCAGAAAAACAAGAACTTGTGTTATGAAAAATTAAAAACTGAAAATGCATTTTTGAAAACTTCCACTGAGTCCAATAATTCAGATAAAGTCGATAAACTTCATACTGAGGTAAAAGAGTTAACTGAGGATCTCAGCAAATTTGTGAAAAGCACCAATCATCTAAACATATTACTCAGATATTCCAGAGATCCTCGTGACAAATCTGGATTGGGATATCAAAATACTGAGAAAACAGTCTTTCAAAAATCACCTACTCAATCTAAATCCTTTAGAAATGATTATAAAAGGAAAGACCACCCTACCACAAAAGTTTTCTTCAATAAAAGGTCAATACATTATGGATCTCGAAGAGCTAACCAAAGAGGACCCAAAAAGATATGGGTACCTAAGGATATGATAATTCCTCTTGCAGATGTGCTTTGCAACAAGAAAAAGACATCTGTCATGGTACCTGGATAGTGGTTGCTCACGGCACATGACAGGAGAAAAGTCTATGTTCCAAGACCTCAAACTTAAAGCTGGTGGCTCTGTCACTTTTGGTGAAAACCAGAAGGGTAAAATAGTTGGAATAGGTAAGATTGGTAAGCATCCTTTTCCCTCTATTGATAATGTACTTCTGGTTGAAGGTTTGAAACACAATCTGCTTAGCATAAGTCAATTATGTGACAGTGGATCTAATGTTTCGTTCAGCTATGAAGAATGTATAGTTAAAAACTCTGACAGATCCATACTCTTCACTGCCAAAAGGCAAAACAATCTCTACAAGAATGATCTGGAAGATCTCTTAGATCAGAATGTATCTTGTCTAGTATCAATAAAAGGAGAATAATGGATATGGCACAAGAAGCTTGGTCATGCAAGCTTGAGGTTAATCTCAAAGCTAAATAAGCATAACCTCGTAAGAGGACTACCAAAACTTGTGTACAAATCGGATGTTCTATGCGAAGCATGTCAAAAGGGGAAACAATTAAAGAATTCTTTTGAGTCCAAAAATGTTGTTTCCACCTCTAGACCATTAGAACTGCTACATCTTGATTTGTTTGGTCCAACAAGAACTGCCTCATTAAATGGGAAGAAATATGGATTTGTCATAGTAGATGACTATACTAGATGGACATGGGTTTTGTTCCTAGCTCACAAGGATGAGTCTTTTAGAGTCTTTTCTATATTCTGTAAAAGAATTCAAAATGAAAAAGGCATGTATATTAACTCAATCCGAAGTGATCATGGAGGAGAATTTGAGAATGAGAGATTTCAATTGTTCTGTGAAGAAAATAGTATTCTTCACAACTTCTCTGCCCCAAGAACACCACAGCAAAATGTTGTGGTAGAAACAAAAAATAGATCTCTTCAAGAGATGGCTAGAACAATGCTCAATGACAACTCAACCTCCAAACACTTCTGGGCTGAAGCTGTTAACACTGCTTGTTATATTCAAAACAGAATATATATTAGACCCTTATTAAATAAGACTCCTTATGAATTGTGGAAAGGACGAAAACCCAACATTTCTTATTTTCATTCTTTTGGATGTCAATGCTTTATTTTAAATACGAAAGATTCTTTAGGAAAGTTTGATGCTAAAGTTGATTGTGGTATTTTCTTAGGATACTCTGAAACTTCAAAAGCATATAGAGTGTACAACTCTCGTTCTTTGACTGTTGAAAAATCTATCCATGTTAAATTTAATGACAAACAGCCTGATAAAAATTTATCAGAGCTCGATGAATCTATTGCAGAATTAAACCTCAATGACAAAGGAGAAGGAACATCTTCAACAAACAAAGAAGCTCTGGACGATGACAGAAGAGAAGAAAACTCAACAAGAAATGAAATTCAAAGAAATTGGCATTTCAAAACATATCATCCGGAAGATCAAATCATTGGAAATCCAGAAGATAAAGTGCGTACAAGATCTACTTTTAAAAAATACTCAGATATAGCCTTCATCTCAGAGATGGAACCAAAGAAAATTGAAGAAGCTCTATTAGACGAAGGATGGATTTTAGCCATGCAAGAAGAGTTAAATCAATTTACAAGAAACGACGTTTGGACGCTGGTTCAAAAGCCTAAAGACAAGACCATTATCGGCACAAAATGGGTATTCAGAAATAAATTGGACGAAGATGGTAAAGTTATGAGAAATAAGGCAAGGTTAGTTGCTCAAGGGTACTCGCAACAAGAACATATCGATTTTACTGAAACTTTTGCTCCTATAGCTATACTAGAAGCCATACGCATCTTACTTTCATTTGCTGCTCATCATAGAATGAGACTTTATCAAATGGATGTAAAGAGTGCTTTTTTAAATGGTATAATCAATGAAGAAGGTTATGTCAAGCAACCAGCTGGTTTCGAGGATCAAAATCACCTAGAGCACGTTTTCAAACAGAAAAAGGCTCTGTATGGACTAAAACAAGCTCCTCGAGCATGGTATGAAAGATTAAGCACTTTTCTAATGGAAAATAAATTTTCTAGAGGAAAAGTTGATAATACTTTCTTTCGTAAAGACAAAAACTCACATTTTATATTAGTCCAAATCTATGTAGATGATATTATCTTTGGAGCTACTGATGAATCTTTTTGCAAGGAATTTTCCAAATTGATGCAGAAGGAGTTCGAAATGAGTTTAATGGGAGAATTAAAATTGTTCTTGGGCTTACAAGTAAAGCAAATATTGGACGAAATCTACATTCATCAGACAAAATATGCAAACGAACTTTTGGAAAAGTTCAAATTGGACGATTGCAAAACTATGAGCACACCCATGCATCCATCGTCCACACTAAGTTTGGACGATAAGGATAAAAAGGTGGACGAAAAGGTATATAGAGGTATGATCGGATCACTCTTATATCTCACTGCGTCCAGACCAGATATAATGTTTAGTGTGTGTCTTTGTGCACGTTTTCAATTTGATCCTAGAAAGTCACATCTAATTGCGGTTAAAATAAATTCAGATACTTGAAAGGGACTACTAATCTGGGTTTGTTATTTAAGACATCTCATGAGTACAGATTAGTTAGTTTTCGTGATGCTGACTATGCTGGAGATAGAATCGAAAGAAAAAGTACTAGTGGAGGATGTCACTTCATTGGGGGAAACCTAGTATCATGGTCCAGCAAAAGACAAAGCACTATTGCTCTTTCAACAGCCGAAGCTAAATATATCTCTGCGTCCAATTGCTGTTCTCAATTTCTTTGGATCAAACATCAATTGGAAGATTACAACATCTTTGAAAGTAAGATTCCTTTACTATGTGATAATGCTGCTGCAATTAACTTATCAAAGAATCCCATCTTACATTCAAGAGCAAAACACATTGAAATTAAGCATCACTTTATAAGAGATTATATCCAAAAAGGTGTGTTTGATATTCAATTTGCTGACACAGATCATCAATGGGCTGATATCTTTACAAAACCCCTCTCTGAGGAAAGATTTAATTTTATTAGAAAGCATTTAAGTATGCATTTTGTAAAGAGTTAACATCTTTTGCGTCCATTGATACTCTGCGTCCAATAAGGTTTGTACTTGTTAATATATGTGGTGATTTCTCGGTTAAGTTGATAATTCTGTTGCATTTAATTTAACATTCCTTTTGTCTCATTTGAATCTTTTCAAATTTCCCATGCTGTGTCAGTTTTCGAAAGGTCACATAAGTTACTTTTTACTGCGGATGTGACAGTATAAGCTTTGCTCTCTATAAATATTTTCTTTCTTTTCAAGATCAATTTTTTACGCATTCAAGCTTTGAAAGAAACCCTTTGGTAAACACTTTCCACAAATCCCTCCCTCTTAAGTTCTCTAAATCCTTTTCACAACCCTAAGAAATGGCCGGAGGAATGACCCTTAACGTTGAAAAAGCCGAGGTTTCAGTCGAGTACTCGTTTCAAACTTCGATTCTAGCAGAGTGTGGGGTCGATATCAAGGACAATCTTGTTGGTGTTGGTTGGGATAGCTACTTCAGAGAACCAGTGGAAGTTTATCCAGAACTGGTGAAGATGTTCTAGAAAAATGCCTCTGTGTCTGCAACTGAGGTCAGAGGATGTGTGCTGGGAAAACAAGTGACTGTTTCAGAAGTAACCATCTCCAACGCCACTCAATGTTGGTTGGAAGGAGCCACCATCACCTCAGACTGGGAAAAGGCTTTTGGGGGGATGAATGTTGTTCTTGACACCTTGCTAAAGGAGTCATCTACGGGGAAAATAACTGCATCTAAGATGTATGACAAGGAGAGAGTATTGCATCAACTACTGAACAAAGTAGTACTCCACAAGGCAGGGTCCAATGATTCAGTTTCTACAGTTCATGCCTTTTGCCTGTACCATCTGATGCTTTGTCAATAGATCAATCTCCCTTCCCTGTTGTTCAAAAATTTCAAGAGAAGTGTCCAAAGAAAAGGGAAGAAGACCACCATCTCTTATGGTGTCTTCCTAACCAAGATCTCCAGAGATCAAGGTATCTTTAGTCCCCATGAGACTAAAGACATAGAAGTGAAAAAGAGGATCTTTGGACGGATCTAAGAGCAACAAATCTTTGGATGACGCAATCTGCTGAGAATTAAGCTTAAGAGCGTCGAAGACTTTCTTGAGCAGAAAGAGCCTTTAAAAGCTGCAAAGGCTGAGAGTCCAAAGCAGAAATTACCGTCCATCCAAGCCGTTCCAAAAAGAAGACTGATAATGGACGATGACTCTGACGATGACCAACCCATCGCGAAAAGGATGAAGGTTGCGTCCAAAGTGACAATTCCAAAGGGAACTCGGACGAAGCTACCTATCAAAAGAAAGTCTACCACCAAAGCTGCATCCACTCCTGAGGAACCCACTCCTGCTCCCCTCCCCTCACCACCTTTACCCTCATCTCAACCGGACCTCAAATCTCTTCACCTTACTCTCACTTACCTTCCTCTTCATCAAACACTGAACCCTTCTCACAAACACAAGCCATATCATACAAACCCTCTTCACCTTCAAAACACTTCACCTCAACCATCCCTATCCCAACTTCTTCTCTGTGGGTGTTACCCCCCACATAATTCCTCGATGGGAATCAAAAGACTCTTCTCTCTCACTCATAGCAAGACGTTCCCGTTGCTGTGATGGCTGCTCTACAAGAGTCCATATCTTCCCTGGTCAACTCACCTTCAAGCCAGTCACCTTGGAAGAATTGGATCAGTTTGCAAGTCCATATGACACTATCTTTGTCAGTGTCATCAAAGGGAGTCTTCTGCTGAAGAATCTGAGATTTGTACCCCCTTCTCTGATCATCTCTTCTGCCACCGCCATCAAGATTCTACCTGATCGAGTTTGTCCAAGACTGCCAATGGTGGACTTGAACAAGAACAAGGATTTGAAGAAGTACAGGAGTCAAGCCACGTTGCCAACACCGTTCTACTTCAAACCTACCTTCGGCATTCAAAAATCACCTGAGGTAGACTTGGGATTCTTACGGAAAATCTCGGAGAAAGGAGAGGCTGAGGAGAAGGAAGCAAAGACATTCTGGGAAAAGCACATTTGGGACTGTGAACAACAAGCTTCCACGTCAGGGCTAAGTGATGAAGAGAAGGAAGAGATAATTACTGTGCCAGGACAAAGTTTCAAGTGCTTTCGTCCAATCTACATGGTGGACAATATCCTTGGTTTACCACTGAGAACGCCTGTGTCCACAATCTTTTCTTCTCAGAGCTATGTCTCCGGACCTCCTTCTGATAACTTAAGAAAATTGGATGGGAAGCCGACCATCGACCCATAGAGAGCATTCAAGCCGTTACTGGACGTAAAATCAGAGAAAAATGTGAGCCACAATCACACCTCCTGTAAGTATTATTTTTATTTTAATTCTTCGTTTTCTTCTTATTCATTAAAAAAAGTTTCAAAAAAAAATTTAAAAAAAAATTTAGCCGTATTTTTTTCAAATACACGTTGCGTATTTTCAAACTTCTTTTGACACATATATATTACTCTCTTATCCATGTCATATAGCTATTATCATTGCTATGCTTATTTTCAAACTTACCTGACACATGGATCTACCCCTCCTTTATAGGTGTAATTATTACATTTGAGTTTTGATTCTTTTAAATAATACACTTTGCTCTCTTCAGATCATTGATAAGGTGAAAGTACCAAAAACAATGGAAGTAACTTCAGTTCATCGGATCAAAAGTGTTTGTGTCTTTTGTGGATCTAATCTTGGAAAGGATAAAGAGTTTGTAAAAATTGCAAATCATCTTGGTTGAGTGCTAGCTGAGAGAGAAATCCATTTAGTTTACGGAGGAGGTAGTCTTGGGTTAATGGGTCGTGTAGCAATTGCTGCACATTTAGGAGGTGGCAAAGTCCTTGGTGTCATTCCTAATCCTTTAGCTATTGGCAATCCCACTGGAAAAACAGTAAGGGATGAAGTAATGGTGTCTTGCATGCACCAACGCATGAACATTATGATAGCAAATGTTGATGCCTTTATTGCCCTACCTGGTGGTTTTGGAACTTTGAAAAAGATTTTCCAAATTGCATCATGGTCACAACTGAACTTTCACCAAAAACCCATAGGTATATTAAATGTTAATGGTTTTTGTGACAGTTTGTTTTGTTTTCTTGATCATGTTGTGGAACAAAGGTTCATCTCACAAGCGACACGTCAAATTCTTGTAACTGCTGCAACCCCTGAACAATTGCTCGATCAACTACACGAATTTGTACCACAACGTCATCTAGCAATGACTCCACTGAATTGGGAACAAGGCAGCAGCAGCAAAAAGCAGAAACTTAATTTGACTTTGTCCTTGTGAATTTTTGTTTCCTTTTATGGTTTTAGTTTTTTTTTTGTAATTTTTCTTATTTCAAGCTCGAATTGCAATATTCTAGTAAGATCTTCTACACTCTACTTATCTTTATCTTGACATTAGGGACAATGTCTTAAGTTAGTTAGGGGGAGGGATAGTTGACATTGCCATGTACATAGTTTTGTGAAAAGAAAAAAAAAACTAACTAGCTAATCTTTATTGTTACTAACTTATTAGATGTATGATGATAGAGTAAGGAGTAGTTTTGCACTTGAGACACATCTTAATTTGCATTTCATAGTAGGTCTTAAATCATTTTGTTCTTGTATATATATAAAAAAACATTTTGATCTTGTCAAATTAATTTTGATGCAAGTATGTGTTGAATCTGAGCTTAATTAATGATAAAAATATGCAAAATAGTTTATAGTTGAATCATTTTCATGATATATATGTTTATATGACTGTGGATATTAGGAAGAAAGCATGGTCGAATTGAGTGAATGTTCCATACCTTTGTGAGTTTTGGGCTTTTCCAAGTTTGATACTTACACTTGGTTTATTTTCTTTCATGAGTGATGTCAATTATGAATTTGTTTTCTAGAACTTGCACTGAATCGATTTGAGATTACATTGGTTTGTATGTTGCATGAAAATGACAGAGGCATTTTTCTTGACTTAGCTACTTTGGCCAAATAAACCTAGCATTTATCCCATTGTTTTACCTCACCTTAGGGAATAGGAGAGCATTGATTTTCCTATTGGAGGAGCTCTTTTGCTTGCAATGATTTAAGTGTGGGGGAATTGGGTGCTGATGCGAAATGTTTGGTAAAAAAAAAAGAGAAAAAAAGAAAAAAATAAAGCCAAAAGGTTGTGAAAAAAAAAAAGAATAGAAAAAGGAAAGAATGCGTGAAGAGAATGTACATTTTATGGTTTTGGGTAAATTTTTATGCTTTCTACTTGAGTTACTCCCCAATGCTCTTTTATTTTCTTTGGTTTTAACTTGTTATTATCCATATTGTTCTATTCCTTCACCTTATAGCCCCATTACAACATTTTTGAAAGACCTCTTGATTTTTGTAATTTATTTGATCTAAGTAGTGAATGTTTGGTAAACAAAAAGAGAAAAAAATAAAAAAATAAAGCCAAAAGGTTGTGAAAAAAAAAAGAATAGACAAAGAAAGGAATGCGTGAAGAGAATGTACATTTTATGGTTTTGGGTAAATTTTTATGCTTTCTACTTGAGTTACTCCCCAATGCTCTTTTATTCTCTTTGGTTTTAACTTGTTATTATCCATATTGTTCCATTCCTTCACCTTATAGCCCCATTACAACCTTTTTGAAAGACCTCTTGATTTTTGTAATTTATTTGATCTAAGTAGTGGAGAATTGATGTATATGCAAGTTTATGGTAAAATACTTTCATAATTTGACTGAGTTGAGCGCAAATAGTTAACCTAAACACCTTGGGTGATTTGAGTATCACTTGTGAGGAATTTTACTCAATTTGAACATGCCTATTTCTAATTAAAGCATGATTATGCTATACTATATTCTCAATTGGTTTGATTCAACTATTCTTTGTTAAGCATACTTGACTTATTAATTATGGTTTATATTTGATACAATGCTTGTATTTAAAAATTAGTTGAATTGATTAAATAAAGTATTACATGTTTGTGAGTATCATCCCGGTAAACCCTCACGAGACTATAACTCGTCCACTAAGGACATCTAGGTGTTTAAAGGCTTGTGGCACATTCTAAGTGCCATCGTGTTTTCCTACGAAAGTGGATTAGATTAGGTATAATCAGTTTTTATGCTTTTATTTTAATATTATGACATTTCTTGTTTTTCTTTAGTTTGTTCTTGTTTTTTGCTAGGGAGTGCAAAAGCTTAAGTGTGGGGGAATTTGATCAATCAATTTGAGGCACTTATGTTAGCTTTGTACTAGGCTTTATTAGATGTTTATTGTGCCCAATATTAGTATTTTAGCTGAGTTTAATGTTGTTGGGCCTCATTGGGCTTTAATGCAAATTGTGAATAATTCTTGGATTTTGATGCATTTTGACATTTCCTTCTTGGTTAGGCCTTAACCTGGGATTCGGTAATTCATTTGAGGTGATCTTGGTGTCTTTGAAAAGCAAAGGCAAGGCTCTACAAGTTTCATGAAGAACTCAAAAGCTGGATCAGACTTCTAAAGGTCCAAAATAGCCCGGCAATTCAAAGTTGGTTTGCTGTCACTAGAATCTAAGTAGTGTGCACAAATTGGACCATATCGTGGGCTATAGGCCTCCTTTTGAGCTGAAACTGGGCCATTGGAAAGATAAGACTCATATCTCTAACTTCACTGAAAATCATTTAGTCAATATATGTCGTTTTAGGTGTGATTATGAAGCTGCAAGTTGGTTTGAATTTGGAAACAAGTTCTGCCAACCTGACTTGAGGTAGGTGCAGTGTTTTTGGAATATTTGGAGTTGTAAAAGTCCAATTGGCATGAAACTAACGCCAAAAGTTCAAGGAGACAATTTTCTACAGCTGTCATGAAGACCTCCAAGCCAAAATACATCGTTTAGGGCATGAAAGTCAAGCTGAAAGTCATAGAAGAGTTGCTGGCTAGAAGCCACCAACGTACACCAACCCACCAACCATGCACCAACCCACCAATTATGCATCAAGCTACCATATTTGACAATTTTCATGTTTTTACAGCTTGCATTTATATTATTTTCCATTACAAATTGGCTTCTAGGATTAGTATAAATAGAGCCAATCTCTTTGTATTATACATCATTCAATTTGAAGTTAGTTTGAGTATTTGTTTGAAGAAAGTTTGAGTATTTGTGAGAGTTTTCTTTCTCTTCTTCTCCATTCTCTTTAGAATTTCGTTTTTGTTCTTTATTTTATAAGTTCTTCCTTTCCATCCATGGAAGGCTAGGCTCTTATAATCAATCCAAGGGATTAGCCATCTTGATGTTTAATTTGGAGATCTTGTTTTGCTTGTTCATATTGCTTAATTGTTATTCAAGTTTCTCTTCTTCCTCTTTTGATTTTTATCTTGATTGAATTGCTTAATTTGATTTAGATGTTTATATGATAATAACTTTATTATCATGTATTCAAAGAGGATCACAAAGAATAAACAATTTATTAAAGCTTTTTAATGGATTGTTTAACTTGGTTTAATTCTGGATCTTAAGTTAATTTATGTTTGGATGGTGCTTATTTTATCTAACCTTGGTTAACTAAATCCTAGATGCTTATCTAGTAGAGGATTCTTGGATCATATTAAGGCTTCTTGATGTGATCTAAGGCCAAGAACATGGTTAGCAATTAAGTGGATTCCTTGTGACCAGTGATGGATTAAATCAAGATCGGTAAATTTCCTTGGATTGGTTGCTTCTTTAGATTTGTTTACAAGCTTAAGTTCATACTTTTGTCAATCTTGTTAATCAACAACAAAACCCCTCATTTCTAATTATCTTGATCTAATTGAATCTTTGTTTTTGGATCCTTGAGAGACGATTCGGTTCAATCTCTATACTACAAATTAGTTTGTGAACCGGTACATTTTATTTATTTGTCGGGTCTCAACAACCTCTTGTCAAATATCGTAGAGACGCAACAACAACATTCGTGCATTGGTGCGTTTGTGATTTGTTGTCCATCACGAAATCAGTTTCATCTTTATCGTAATCAACCTAACATAGATTAGAACCATCACTTGGATCCTTGGAGGGTTTTGATATTTTTGTGTTTTTTTGCTACTTATTTTCTGGTATCAAAACCCAACAGTTTCTTGATTGCCGATTAGACTTATAAAAACAAATGAGATCATGGTTTATGATATGTTTTTGTGAGACAGTTGCGAAATAAGGGTTTGTTTTGGGTTGACAAAGACGGCGCGCAAGGGTTATCCTCGATTTGGAACCTTTGATGACCTTAGATCATCAAGTGTTGATGAGAGGGGGCACTAGGGTTACTTGCGGCATGAATAGTTCATGTGTTGCAAGGTGACCCGATTGGATCCGTGCATGGTACCCCATGGTTTGGAACCATAGGGAATCCTAGATCATCAAGGATTGATATTGTGCGGTGGCGCTAGGGTTCTTGTTATTGCGTGGCGACGCTAGGGTTTTCCTAAGTGTGTGTGACAGTGCTAAGGTTTCCCCATGACATCAAGGGTTGATGGAGGCACTAGGTCTTTGAGCATGGTGCATGGGTGTGGCCTTAGTCCTTTTGTTTATGCTTCTTATGGTTTTTAGATTAAAATACGGCCTGCGTGTCGTGCATTTCTCTATACAATCCGATTGTACATTCTCTTCTCACCGCATTCCCCTCATATGTAAAACAAGGTTTCTCTATATGATGTAATCTTTATGAAGAGGAAGAGGTAAGGAGTTGGAAACAATACAAGAAGCATTAAAGGAAAGACTTAGAGAAGGAGACACTTGGAGAAGGCGCTTCGTTCCCTAGGTTTAGTTGTTGAGACTCCATTGGCTTGAGGGAATCAATGCGTTAGGGGCCACATCCATGTTGCATTTATTGTATGCCTTTTATGTATGAGATGCATGACAATTAGTTGTATGCTAATAGGTTTTAAATGGTGAGATCAATTAATAAAGTAACAAAATCCCTCAAAGTAAGTATCAAGTCACATTTAGATGCCTTCCAACGCGTGACACTCGTCAAGGCTAGGATCAATTAAGTGTAGGCCTGCCAAAGCAGGGTACCTTTATCTATCTTGGTGAGACGTGATAGGATAAATGTAGTATCTGACTGCCAACCATTGGGTCTGACTTAATTGGGCTATTTCAATAGGATTGAAGGCTTAGAGGCATAGAGTTGTGCTTTAATCTATGAGTTAGATTATAATAAGTGTTATTCATCCAACCATCCAAGAGTTACATGTGATGTAATTGGGAAGGTGTTCCCTAACTAAATAAACCAAATTTTGGGCATTTAGCCAAAGCTGACTCAAAACTAGGTGAAATATAGATCTTGGCCAACTAGAAAATCTTAAGATGGGATTTTCCGAGTCAATGTTGAGGGTCATTGGTTTGATTAAAAATAGTGGGAGGTATATTTAATAAAAGACCTTATTAAATATTTTAATGGCATGATACTTACACTGGATATTTTTGTTGATAGATCATAATGGCATCAAACACATCAACCAACCTATCATTGCGATCAATCCTTGAGAAAGACAAGTTGTTTGGGACAAATTTCCTAGACTGGTTCAAAAATCTGAGGATAGTCCTCAGGCAAGAGAAAAAGTTATACGTACTAGAGCAGCTCGTTCCAGCACCACCTGCTGCTAATGCCCCACATGTTGATAAAGATACTCATAAGAAGCATCAAGATGATGCTAACACCCTCAATTGGGTGCCACATTTTTAATTTTTAGCAGTTTCCTAACAAATTCTCTTAGTCTTTCATTATAAAGTTCTTTGTATATCTAGTGATGTAATATGAGCAAACAAGGAATAAAAAACTAATATTACATAGATTTTATTTACTTAAGTTTATTTTTACACAGGTTATCTACACATATTTTCACATACTATATTTTACAATTATATATGCTTTTTCACACTAGTTATAAACATATATACAATACAGACATCTTCCCTCGTCTACATCGGTGGGTCATCATAAATGAACCCGTTATGATGTGAGGGTCCTGGAGCTGAGGTCCGATGAGCACGGCGCCACCTCGGGGTTCGCGCAAAAGAGACGGTTGATCTCTCGCGAGGTGTTTGACAGGTCGTGGCATTCCAGATGTCACTAAACGGCATATGCAGCTCAACATAAATGGAAAGAGAAAACATTGTTACTGGGTTTCCATCATAGGTCCTTCGCAAAGAAATAGTAAGTCCACCCACATAGGTAACTCGTTCTTCTAGCAACTCAACATGCCAAGCATCTGGCCCTTCGTGGAAATCGACGATAATGAATCCGAAGAAATCATTTATCGACATCTTTAAAACATACAGAAAAATACAATTTTCACACAAAAGGGGTGAGATTCTCAATATCATCAAAAATACCAATAAAACTGTATAAAAACAACATATATCAATTAAAGTCAATATCCACATATAAAATATATTTAATCAAATATAATGACATACCAACCTCAGTGTCCAAATAGATAATGCAAGTATGACAACTGACCATGTAGATGCATACAAATGACTCATACTCCATGGAGCTAAACACAACAAGTCGGAGAGAGTGATTGGGAGTACATATTCCGTATCAGTTAGCCAATAAGTCCTAACAAATCATTTGCGCATACGGCTCATGCGAATACTCTGCACCAATCGTTAATGGACCAGTGTATAGTCGAGATCGTCGGTGTTTTACAATCATAATACCACAGCACAATCTTAGCTGGCCACTTGTGGAGTTTCCGGACCACTGACGACTCCAAGATCATTGAAGATCTTCACTCGGCCATTTGCATCCGTCCTAAGGTGTAAGCTCAATCTCCTAGGCTTTCAATCCTTACAACAACAATGTCTCATACAGACTTATATAGATATATATACAGTATAAATGTTCTCAGACTATATATACACAATCCCCTTGGGATCCAAGCTACCATTCCCTTAAGAATAGCATCAACTGTCCTATCTAAGGTCCAGTCTATGTCGGCCTGATAGTAGTATCGCTGTTTCTCAATTATATGGTGCCAAAAATCACGTAACACATTTGTTACTGTTTTCAAATCGCGTAACCCATTTTCTGTAAGCTACAAAATTTGTTTTTCCGTCATGTAAAGCGTTTTCTGTAAATTTTCAGTCGCGTAACCCTATTATCTGTAAGTTTTCAATCGTGTAGGGTATATTTTTTTTACAAAAACTAATTTATTTTATACTAAATAAATTATTTTCAAGTTTATTTTTACTTTCTTATTACAAAATAAGTAAAAATAAATATTTAAACCTTAAAATAAATTCTCAAAAATTCCATAAGCAAGAATATTCTTTAAAATGATAAATTTCATAAAATCCCATATTCTCATATTTTCGAAAATTCAAGATTTATTTTAAATTAAAATAATTCTTTTCAATAATCACAATATTTAATTTAAAGTTATAAATCTTTCTCAAACTTCTCTAAGTTTTCGAAAATACTGACCATAATACTTTAAATAATATAACTTTAAATAAATCTATGTATCAAACTAAATATATGTATGTCCTAGACATATTTACTTATCACAAATTCATACCTATTTCCAAATAAAGTATAAGACACATAATTTAAACAAGGTATAGAGACAAGTACATCACATAAACATGAATCTTTACTCATAAAAGATTTTAATCAAGCAATATGACACTTAATACAAGTCACGGTTTTCATCACATATAACAAGTTATTTTATACCATAATATTGGTTGATAGAGAAAACTCCCCATTACCTTGGTTTTCAGTCTAGCTTTTCCAACAACAAAGCTTCTTGACTTCTACCAATACAATATCACAAAGAAACATAACCACATATTATTTCAAGCATCTTAACACACATTAAGAATGATCATGGACTAACCCAATGATCTATAACCTTGAAATAACAATTTAAAAAATGAAAGAGAAAGGTTTTCACCTTAAGATTTCTCCAACCTCAAGGCTTCTTCTTGAGAAAGTTCCAACTAGAGAAGTTATCAAAATACCACTAATATGCTAGAACAAGGCTTGAAACTTTAACAAAGATTTGGGAAGGGATTTTAGAGGGCAAGGCCGTGGCTTCTTGGTGAGAAGGTCGTGGCTTCTTGGTGAGAAAGTCGTGGGCTTAAGGAGAGGAAGAAGAGAGATTTTGGTGTGAAGATGAAGGCATGGGTCACTTGCTATTTATAGGAGAAATTTAGGACACAAAGGGAATTAATTTTGGAGATTTTTCTCCCTAGGGTGGCCGGCCTTCACCTTGGCAAGGTGATGGTCTTCCATTTGGCTTCTTGCCACCATTAATACCATGGTGATTCACCATGGTAATTAATATTCACCATGACTTACCCCTTGAGTCATCAAGTGATATTAATTACTTAGGGATATTTTCTCAAGATTTTTATCAGTAAGTTTTACCCAATGGACAAAGATCAGTATCTATTGTCCAATGGACAATAGGATGTGCCCAAAATACCCAAAGATTTTATTAGCTCATAAAATTCCTAAAAATGGAAAATGATCAAATCTGTTGACGGATTTGAAAACTGAACTTCCATTTATTTAAAAAAATTCCCCAAAGGTATTCTGGATCAAAAATAAAATTATTTTATTTTATTTTCTAGAATGGTTTGAAATTAACTTATAAGGTTAAGTCTAGTTAAATTTTAATTTAATTGAACTCACAGAAATTCTTAAAAATCATTTATCATAGAAATCACAGAAGATAACACATATAACATAAGTTTGAAATTTTGGGGTGTTACACCTTGGACATTGGATGTCTCATGCTGGCCACCATGAACTCTGAGCTTGAGAAGCAACATGTGAACATGGAGGTGTATGATAATGTCGTACATTTGAAAAGGCTCTACTAAAAGCAAGCTAGGCATGGGAGATTTGATGGTCCAACCCAGATGGAGCTCATGTGCTCAAGATGATTGGGTACATTGAGAACCTTGAAAGGCTTGGTTTTCCTTTGGGTCAAGAGTTGGCCACTGATTTAGTCTTGCAATCATTGCCAGAAAGCTATAGTAAATTCGTTATGAACTATAACATGAATGAAATTGACAAACTCGTGTCAGAACTACTTAGCATGTTGAGAACTGCTGAGTAGAACATCAGCAAGGGAAAGGACATTCTGATGGTCCAACCCGCCAAGGTAAAGGCAAGGGCAAGAAGCAAACCACAAAGCCTAAGGGAAAGAGCAAAGGCAAGGGCACTAACAAGCCCAAAACTATTGCCTTGAAACCCAAGGGTGGAGTGGCTAAGGAGGGAACATGCTTCCATTGCGGTCAAATTGGACATTGGAAGAGGAACAATGACATATACCTGGAAGAGCTAAAGAAGAAGAAGGGAAGTGAGACTTCCGCTTCAGGTATTTTTGTTATAGAAGTCAATTTATCTACTTCTTCATATTGAGTATTAGATACTGGATGTGGTTCTCACATTTGTGTAAATGTGCAGGAACTAAAGAGAAGTAGACAGTTGGCTAAGGGCGAAGTGGACCTACGAGTTGGAAATGGAGCAAGAGTTGCTGCCTTAACTGTAGGGACTTATTATTTATTTTTGCCCTTTCGGCTTGTTATTGAATTAGATAATTGTTATTTTGTGTTTGTTATTAGCATAAACATTATGTCTATTTCTTGTTTGGACAAGAAAGGTTTTTCATTTATAATAAAGAACAAATGTTGTTCTATTTACATGAATGATATGTTTTATAGTAGTGCACAACTATACAATGGACTTTACGTTCTTGATCTAGACATGCCCGTCTATAACATTAATACTAATACTAAGAGGTTCAAATCAAATGATATGAACCCCACTTATCTCTAGCATTGTCGTTTGGGCCACATAAATGAGAATCGCATATCCATATTCCACAAAGATGTATTCTTAGACTCATTTGATTTTGAATCATATGAGGCATGTTAACCTTCGTTTATTGGGCAAGATGACTAAGATCCCATTCTTTGGAGAAGGGGAAAGGGCTAGTGATCTTTTGGGCCTCATACATAGTGATGTGTGCGGACCCCTAAACACGATTGTAACACCCTCGGTAGGATATCACATTTAACGAAATATTAAATTAAGTTTAAAAATAATTTTATAATATCTGCATATAAAATATGAGTTCCAAAATTTCTTTTCGCGGATATAACATTAATCAAACAGAATAGTAATAATATACATATCGAGATATGAATAATACGCATACTTTATATTACTTACTGTTTAAGTTTATCGGTAATACATAATACAAATCATAGGTACTGACAAGAAAATAAATAAACATACAATACCAATGTATTCTTATTATCTGGCCATCAAAGTCTACCTATGGAGAAGGGTCCTCCTCCGGATCCTCCTCGGGATCTTCCTCCGGATCTTCCTTGGGATCTTCCTCTGGATCCTCCTCCGATATGGGCCTTTCGGGTGCAAGCCATCCGAAGTTAGTAGGCCTCCTTACAGAAATTCTAGCAGTTCTACGCCCAGGAGCTCTAGCGGAAGAAACTTCAGAGTCTTCCTGGGGAGTATACTCAGTGCCAAAACCCCACAAATCCCTAATTGGCATAAACAATTCTACAAAGCAAGTAATTGTAAATGAACTAATAGGATTCCCATGACGGGTTCTACGAAGTGTGAGAGATATGTCTCCAACATACTCTACGCATTCCGTTTCTAAATGTACGTGCCACGCTTGCGGACCTCCGTGGAATTGGACTTGGATGAATCCCAAGAATTCACGCCTGTCGCCCATCTTGGTCTTTATAACCAGATCACAAATATAATAATATAATAGAACGGGTGAGATTCTAATATCATCATAAACCAATCAAGCAGTATAGAAAAGATAGTACAACCAATCTACACAACATAATAACTATTTAACAGTTATACATATTATCACATCAATGAGTAATCAAGTTTTGACATAGACCAAGATAAAGCAACAGTGTAACAATTGACTATGCACATACTCAATGATTGACCCATACTCCATGGAGCTATACACAACAGTCGGAGAGAGTGATTGGGAGTACATGTTCCATATCTCATTAGCCCCAAAAGTGCAATATAACCTCAATTGCGCAACTTGGCTCTCGAGAACACTCTCCACCAATCGGGAATAGGATAGTGTCTGGTCGGGATCGTTCGGTGTGTTGCAATCATATTACCACGGCACAACGGTGCTTCCAACTGGCCCCTTGTGGAGTTTCCGCACCCCGACGTCCCCAAGATCATTCATAGATCTTCACTACACAATTCGCACCAGTACTAAGGTGTAACTCAATCTCCTCGGCATTAAAGCCTTGACCACAAGTTTTTACAGACTTTTCTTAATGCAACACAAAAATGCAATTTATTCATAAACAAAATAAAACAATCCCCTCAGGATTTCAAAAATCACGTAACACTACAGTTACGGTTTTTCAAACTTATAACCCTCCTGTTACAGTTTTTCTGTCATGTAACATTTCTGTTACGTTTTTTAGTCGCGTAAAACTATTTTTCTATTTTTTTTTAGTCGTGTAGCTTCAAATTTAATACTTTTCAATTGCGTAAGACAGAATAATCATTTTTCAATCGCGTAAGACATAAATATCATTTTTTAATCGGTGTAGGCTTAAAGATTCACTTTTTAACAGCAAAAGGGTTTTCTGTAAACTCCAAATCGCGTAAAATATATTCTATAGTTTTTAATTCATAAGGCATAAATAAATCATTTTTTTTACCACGAAAGGGTTTTCTGTATACTCCAAATCAGGTAAAGTGTTTTCTGTCCATTTTAATACATAAGGCATAAATAAATCACTTTTTAACCGCGAAAGGGTTTTCTGTAAACACCAAATTGGGTAAAGTGTTTTCTGTCCATTTTAATACATAAGGCATAAATAAATCACTTTTTAACCGCGAAAGGGTTTTCTGTAAACACCAAATCGGGTAAAGTGTTTTCTGTCCATTTTAATCGCGTAGAGCTTTAAAAATCACTTTTCAACTACGAAAGGGTTTTCTGTAAACTCCAAATCGCGTGAAAGTGTTTTTCGTAAAAATGAAGCTATTTTGAGCTTATTTAATTATTTCCCAATATATTATCATTATTATTGATAAAGATCAATTAAAAACAGCATAAGTATAAATTAAAGCATTATTTCGGCTTTGTTTAATAATTCCGCTCTTTTCTATTTATTTACAGAAATCATTAACTTAATTAAATATCCCCTAATTAATTAAGTTAAACAATTAATAAAATAAACTCCTTTGTAACTATAGAGTGTTTAAAATGTTCAAAGGTCTTTGGACCAAAATCCATCATTTTCCCACCATGATTTCCATAACACCAACCAACCATATGTATATCCAAGAAATATTATGCATCTAATATTACCATATATGCAATATTTCAAAGCTATAAAAACACATAGGCTAAATAAAGCATATAAACACAAAACACAAATCATAAATCAAGAAACATAAAGCATAAACAATTTAAATATCAATTATAACTACTCACACGAAATTTTAAGAACATGAACCATAAATCCTATTTTCCTACCACAAGATTGGTTGATAAAGAAAACTCCCCCTTACCTTGGTTTAAAAATTCCTCAAGAGAACTTTGTGAAAGTTCTTTGTTCTTCCACCAACAAATATCCTTTTGATTCTTCAACTTTGGGATTTCTCAAGAAAACGGTTTTGAGAACAATTTCCTCTCAAGAAACTTTCTACACAAGATCTTCCTAAAATGATGTTTGGATTCTAAAACTAGAAATGGAACTTGGATCACAAATTTGAGAGAAAAGCTCAAGGGCTTGGCTGTGACTTTAGAGAGAGAATGGAGAGGAAATTGGTGAGTTTTCAATGGTGCTTGAATGCTTATTTATAGGCAAAGTTTAGGACAATTTGGTAATTAAAAAGTTTATAGGAAATGACATTTTTATCCCTCCCCACTTGTTTGGCCACCCACCTTGAAGCTTGTAGAAGTTTGGAGAAGCTTGGAGAAGAATGTGTATTCTACGTATAAATACTAATATGTATCGTCAAATGAAAAATAAAATATGCCTAAATTTTGTTTCATAATAAAATCCCTTAAAATGGAAAATTTCTAAATCTGTTCTCGGATTTGAGTTTCGTAAACTCTCCTACTCCTAATAAATGGTCAAAGCATTTATGGGTCAAAATTTTAAAATTATTATTTTATTATTCGAAATACCCCCGGTTTAACACATAAGGTCAGCAAAACTAAAAATTCCCAAAAATAGAAAACTTAAGAATCTGGTCTTAGAATCGAGTTTCGTGACTTTCCCCGGCCCTAATAAATAGTTAAGGTATTTATAGGTTGAAAATATAAGCTTTTATTTTTATTTTTTAAAATTGGCCCGAATCGACACATAGCGTTCAAGAAAATACACTAATTTTAAATGAAGTTCAGAAAATTTCCCAAAAATCCTCATAAATCACAAAAATTGAGAAAATCAATATTTCAATTAAAAACAAAAATTTCGAGGCGTTACAACGATGGCTAGAGGTGGTTTTTAGTATTTCATTACATTTACTGATGATTTCAATAGATACGGGTTTGTGTATCTAATGAGACACAAATCAGAATCATTTGAAAAGATCAAAAAATTCAAGAATGAAGTACAAACCAGCTTGGCAAAAGTATTAAGATCCTTCAATCAGATCGAGGTGGTGAATACTTAAGCCAAGAATTTGATGACTATCAAAAGGAGTGTGGGATATTATCCTAGCTCACTCCTCCTGGAACACCACAATGGAATGATGTTTCTGAGAGGAGGAACCGAACCTTGTTAGACATGGTTTGGTCTATCATGAGTCATGTCGGATCTTCCAAACTCCTTTTGGGGACATGTTCTATTAACAGCTGCTTTCACACTAAACCGTGTTCCATCTAAAACGATTCAAAAGACACCAATGAGATATGGACCAGGAGGCGTCCCAGTGTGTCTTTTGTGAAGATTTGGGGTTGTGAGGCTTATGTGAAACGTCAAATATCTGATAAGCTCGTTCCCAAATCGGATAAATGTCTCTTTGTTGAGTATCCCAAAGAAACCAAATGATACTATTTCTATAATCCCACCGAAGGCAAAGTGTTTGTCACACGGACTATTGTGTTCCTAGAGAGAGAATTAGTCTCCAAAGGGACCAGTGGGAGAAATATAGAACTTGAAGAAATTCAAGGACCACAAAGTGGCAATAAACCTATGGTGGAAGATGAGCAGGCTCCACAAAACATTGTGGAACAACAACCTGCTCAAGTGGCACAAGAAACCCATAAGTCTGGTAGAATACGTCATCAGCACGAGAGATACGGATTTCTTGTGACTCAACTTGGTGACTAATGCTAATAGATCAGGATGAGCCTACGACTTATGAGGCGTAACATGCCCAGACTTTGAGAAATGGCTTGAGGCCATGAGATTTGAAATGGAATCTATCTATGTCAACCAATTATGGACCTTGGTGGACCCACCTTAAGGGGTAAAACCTATTGGGTGGAAATGGATTTTCAAAAAGAAAACGGACATGGATGGTAACGTGCATACCTTTAAGGGACGATTGGTGACTAAGGGTTTCAAACAACTTCATGGTGTAGACTATGATGAGACCTTTTCCCTAGTTGTCATGCTTAAATCCATTCGGATCTTGCTTGCTATTGCGACTTACCATGATTATGAAATCTGGTAGATGGATGTCAAAATCGCTTTCCTAAATGGAAATCTCTTTGAGGATGTGCACATGACACAACCAGAGGGTTTTGTCACTCCAGATGATGTTGGAAAGGTGTGTAAGCTACAACGATTCATTTATGGATTAAAGCAAGCTTTTAGGAGTTGGAATCTTTGTTTTGACAATGCAATCAAAGAGTTTGGTTTCATCAAGAATGAAGATAAACCTTGTGTCTACAAGAAGGTTAGTGGGAGCACAGTTGTCTTTTTGGTGTTGTATGAGGATGACATACTACTCATCGAGAACGACATCCCTACCTTTCAGTCTGTAAAGACTTGGCTAAGGAACTATTTTCAAATGAAAGACTTGGGCAAAGCTACCTATGTACTAGGTATTAGGATCTATAGAGATAGATCAAGGAGACTAAGATTCCATATGCATTTGCAATTGAATCTATCATGTATGCCATGCTATGTACTCAACCAGATGTCTCATATGCTTTGAGCATGACGAGTAGGTACATTCAAATCCCGATGATAGTCACTGGATTATTATCAAGAACATCCTTAAGTACTTGAGAAGGACTAAGGATTCATTCTAGGTATATGGAGCTGAGGAAGAGCTCATTGTAAAGGGTTACATTGATGTTAGCTTCTAAATTGATAAAGATGACATTGCAATCGGGTTTGGGTTTTGCTTGAATGGCGGAGCTGTGAGTTGGAGAAGTTCAAAGCAAGAGACTGTAGTCGATTCTACCACAGAGGCCGAGTATATCGTTGCCTCCAATACAACAAAGGAGGTCGTTTGAATCAGAAAGTTCATTAGTGAACTTGGTATGGTTCCTAGCATTATGGACCAAGTGGTGCTTGATAAATCATTTTTGAGACACTTATGTTAGCTTTGTACTTAGCATTATTGGATGTTCATTGTACCCAATATTAGTATATTAGCTGAGTTTTGTGTTGTTGGGCATCATTAGGCTTTAATGCAAATTTTGATTAACTCTTGGATTTTGATGCATTTAGACCTTTCCTCCTTGATTAGGCCATAACTTGGGCTTCGGTGATCCGTTTGAGGTTTTCTTAGAGTCTGTGGAAAGCTAAGACAAATATCTACAAGTTTCATGAAGAACTCAAGAGCTGGATCATACTTCTAATGGTCCAAAATATGCCTGAAAGTTAGAGTGGGCTTAATGTCCTTGAAATATGAGCAGTGTCCACATATTGGACCATATCATGGGCTGTAGGCCTTATTTTGAGCTGAAACTGGTGCCATTGGAAAGATAACACGCAAAGCTCCAACTTTACTGAAGACCATTTAGTCAATAGATGCCGTTTTTGGCATGATTATGAAGCTGCAAGTTGGTTTAAATTTGGAAACACGTTCTGCCAATGTGACTTGAGGTAGGTGCAGTGTTTTTCGAATATCTAGAGTTGTAAAAGTCCAATTGATATGAAACTAGCACCAAAAGTTCAAGGAGGCAACTGTCATAAAGACACCTAAAGTCAATTTAGTGGAATGGAGGGTCATACAGATCATGGAAGGAGGCACACAAAATCTGGCAGAATATCAACTTTGCTTTTCTTTTGTAATTTTTTATCATGTGGTTGGTTAACATGGATTACTATATTTGACAATCTCCATTTTTTACAGCTTGCATTCATATTATCTTCAATTACAAATTGGCTCTAGGAATAGTATAAAAAGGGTTAATCACTCTTGTAATTGCATCAATGAAATTTGAAGTAAGTTTGAGTATTTGTGAGAAGTAAGTTTGAGTATTTGTGAGAGTTTTCTTTCTCTCCATTCTCTTTAGAATTTCATTTTTGTTCTTTATTTTCTGAGTTCTTCCTTCCCATCCATGGATGACTAGGCTCTTATAATCAATCAAAGGGATTAACCATCTTGATGTTTAATTTGGAGATCTTGTTTTAATTGTTCATATTGCTTAATTGTTATTCAAGTTTCTCTTCTTTCTCTTTTGATTTTGATCTAGATTGAATTGCTTAATTTGATTTAGATGTTAAGGTGATAATAGCTTTATTATCATGTATTCAAAGAGGATCACAAAGACTAAACAATATATCAAAGCTTTTTGATGGATTGTTTAGCTTGGTTAAATTCTAGATCTTAAGTTAATTTATGTTTGGATGGTACTTAATTCATCTAACCTTGGTTAATTAAATCCTAAATGCTTATCTAGTAGAGGATTCTTGGGTCATGTTAAGGCTTCTTGATGTGATCTAAGACCAAGAACATAGTTAGAAATTAAGTGAATTCCTTGTAATCAATGATGGATTAAACTCAAGATCGGTAAATTTCATTAGATTGGTATATTTGTTAATTGCGTTTCTTTAATTCAACCAATGTATTTACTTTACAAATTGTAAAAAATCCCCATTTTTAATCATCTTGATCTAATTAAATCTTCACTTTTGGATCCTTGAGAGACGATTCGATTCATACTCTATACTACAAATTAGTTTATGAATCGGTAATTTTTATTATTTTGACGGGTCTCGACAACCTCTTGTCAAATTTGGCACTGTTGCCGGGGAACGAAGGCAACTATTTAATCATTTTAAGACCCCATCTAACTCTAACAATTGTGTTTGTTTTGGTTTTAGAAACTTTTTCAAGTGGAATTCGACTGAAATTAGGTAAAAGGGATCGTGTTAAGATTTTGGTTCGGTAAAGTATCTCTGATTGAGCTGAATTTTGATACACTAATTGAAAACGCTATTTTACGAAAGGCTCACTATTTATAGTGAGGTTACCTCTATTTTAGCCAAATTCCATCATTTAGACCACTTTTCAATTTTTTTAGATTTTTTATTTTTCTGTTGGATATCATTTTTTTTTGTAGATTTCACCCTGTGGTGGTTCCATAATATTTAAAATTAATTTGATACTGTTTTTATTTTTTTATTTTTAGATTTTTGAAGTATTTGTTTTAGGAATTTTTAGTGTTTTAGTTGTTATTGCTTTTCTATACCTTCCTATGATCTACATGTTGTATGACTAGGTCTAATCCTGGTACCATGCATTCATTTGATCCTGAAATTGATAGAACCTTTCATACACTTCACAGAATTTATAGGACTGGTAGTAGCATTCATAGAGCTAATAAAATTACTTCTGGAATTGGAATTGAATTTGACATTGTACCTGATCTTGTTGTTGACTTTGTTAATCCTGTTAAGTCTGTTTCTGTGAGTGCTTCAGTGTCTGATACTGAATCTGCAAATTTTATTATGGCTGACAATAATAATAGAAATTTGAAAGAACTTGCTGCACCTGATGTTGCATATCAGCCTTTGTGCGTCCAATATTCTGACCTTCATGTTGATTTTTAGCTTAAATCTGGATTAATACACTTGTTGCCCAAGTTTCATGGTCTTGCAGGTGAGGATCCACACAAGCAATTGAAGGAATTCCATATGGTCTGCTCAACCATGAAACCACATGGAATAGCTGAGGATCACATCAAGTTGCGGGCATTTCCATTTTCATTGAATGGTGCAGCCAAGGACTAGTTATATTACCTTCAACCAGCCTCTATAACATCCTGGAATGACATGAAGAGGTTGTTTCTGGAGAAATTCTTCCTTGCCTCAAGAGCTGATGCAATCAGAAAGGACATATGTGACATAAGGCAGATGATTGGGGAGACTTTGCATGAATACTGGGATAGGTTCAAAAAGCTTTGTGCGAGTTGTCCTCATCACCAAATTAGTGACCAATTACTGATTCAGTATTATTATGTAGACTTGCTACCTACAGATAGAAGCATGGTTGATGCTGCTAGTGGAGGTGCCCTGGTTGACAAAACTCATGCTGCTGCTAGGGATTTAATTGCTAATATGGCTGCCAACGCCCAACAGTTTGGCACTAGGGTCATTACCTCAACAAGAGGAGTCAATGAGGTTCATGTTTCCCATGTTGACCAGTAGAGGATGGAGCACCAAATTGATGAGTTAACCTCTTTGGTGATGCAATTAGCCATGGGACAACATCAAACACCTGTGGCTGCAAAGTTTGTAGCATATGTTCTAGTTCCTCTCATCCCACAGATTTGTGCCCCACATTGCAAGATGATTATGAGTTTCAAGACCAATCTGTGGCTGCAGCTGGTATATTTCCTAGGAAGCCACAATTCCATCAGTAACAACAACAAAAATATGATCCATTCTCCAACACTTACAACTCTGGCCGGAGGGACCATCCCAATATGAGATATAGGAATGCATCCAATCAGCAGCCATCAAACCAGTATAGACCATAATTCCAGCAGCAAGCAAGGCCAAATTAGTTTCAGCCACATGTTGGACCAAGTAGATCGCCATTCCAGTAGCAAGGTCTAGTAGCCACGAAGACTGAGCTCTCATTAGAGGATTTGGTGAAACAGTTGGCCACCAATAACATCCAATTTCAACAGAGAACTAAAACCACCATTCAAAACTTGGAGACTCAAATTGGTCAACTTGCCACATCTATTTACGAATTAAAGTCACAGGGTTCTGGCCAATTACCCTCTCAAACCACTCGAAACCCTAGAGGCAATGTAGTGCTATAGCTTTGCGCAGAGCTAAGAAAATCAACAGATCAGTGGAGCAGATAATTCCAGATTCTGTTCTTGAACCAGAAAAACAAGATTCTGCAGTAAATTCAGATTTTGTAGCAGATTCAGCAGCAAATTCAAATTCTTTAGCAGTGAATGATCCTACAGCAGCCAAGCAGAAAACAAGATTAAACCAGAAGTTGACAGAAAATTCAGTGTAGCAGAAAAGTGAACATCCACAGAAGTCAGTTTCCAACATTCCTCTTCCTTTTCCCAACCGAATAACACAGTCGAGGCATATGGTTGAAACTGACTTGGATAAGGAAATTATGGAAACTGTTCAGAAGGTTGAGGTGAATATACCTCTCTTGGAGGCAATTAAACAAATCCCCAAGTATGCCAAGTTTTTCAAAGAGATATGCACCATAAGAGGAAGCTAAAAGGGACTGAAAAAGTGAGTATGGGGAGGAATGTCTCTGGTTTGATTTAGCCCAACTTGCCTCCCAAATGCAAAGACCCAGGCACTTTTACCATCCCTTGCACCATAGGGCACCAACAGTTCACTCATGCCTTGCTAGACTTGGGAGCCTCCATCAATGTAATACCAAAGTCAGTTCACACTTCCTTGCATATGGGAGAGCTAAAGCCCACCTGCATTGTCATTTAGTTAGCAAACTAGAGCATGGCTCAACCTGCAGGTTTTTATTCCCAGCTAATTTTTATGTGTTGAATATGGAAGATGAATCTGCCTCTTCCCCACCTGCATTGATCTTAGGTAGGCCATTTTTTAAAACTGCTAAAACTAAGATTGATGTACAAGTTGGTACCCTTTCCTTGGAATTTGGTGATGATATAATTCAGTTTAACATTTTTATGCAATGATATACCCTTTAGAGAATTATTCTGTCTTTCATTTTGATGTCATTTATTTACTAGTTAATGATATGCATGCTGAT
Source organism: Styphnolobium japonicum (assembly GCA_023212625.1). Lineage (NCBI taxonomy): Eukaryota > Viridiplantae > Streptophyta > Magnoliopsida > Fabales > Fabaceae > Styphnolobium > Styphnolobium japonicum. The sequence continues at coordinate 19,896,398 of JALBWW010000011.1, forward strand.
ATGTTGGCAGAGTTTCCTAAAATTGTAGGATACACTGATAGTATTGCTTGTGATACTTGTTCTGCTTGTTTCGGACTTTCTGGTTGTAAACCCACTGCAATGCGTGCAGCCTGTGCTAAGATTTCTACATACTTGTCATGTGCTGTCATTGATTCTGCTGTCATTGGTGATTCTGTTTCTATTATTAATTGCAATGATGTTGTTATTAATGATGTTGTCATTCATCCTGCTGCTAAGAATATGATGATGTTGATGATGATGTTGTTTTGCATGATTGTGCACAGCTTGCAGGTATAGGTGCAACTACTGAGAATTTGGTAGATTTAGTTTCGGTTCCAAAACTAGTACCGTTAGTCTAGCAACCACCCTCCATTGAACTTAAGCCCTTACCCGAGCATCTGAAGTATGCATTTTTGGAGAAGGATGGGAAGCTCCTAGTTATAGTGGCCAAACACCTCCAACCTAAGCAAGAAACCAGATTATTGGAGGTCTTGAAGCAACACAAAAGGGCAATTGGTTGGACACTTGCAGACATTCCTGGTATAAGCCCCTCCACATGCATGCATAGGATATAACTCGAGGAGGAAACTAAACTAGTGAGACAGCCCCAAAGGAGACTGAATCCTTTCATTCTGGATGTGGTGAAGAAAGAGGTGACCAAGCTACTGCAGGCTGGCATTATCTATCCCATCTCTGACAGCAAGTGGATGAGCCTAATGCAAGTAGTTCCAAAGAAATCCGGGGTGATTGTCATGGCCAACCAGAAGAATGGGCTCATTCCAACCCGAGTGCAGAATAGCTAGAGAGTCTGCATTGACTACAGACGCTTCAACCAAGCCACTCGGAAAGATTATTACCCCTTTCCGTTCATTGATTAGATACTGGAACGGTTGGCTGGTAAGTCCCATTACTGCTTTTTGGATGGCTACACTGGATACTTTCATATCCACATTGCACCAGAGGATCAGGAGAAGACCACATTTACCTATCCCTTTAGCACCTTTGCTTACAGACGGATGCCCTTCGGTCTTTGCAATGCCCCTAGTACCTTCCAATGGTGCATGGTGAGCATATTTTTGGATTTCTTAGAGGAGTGCATGGAGGTGTTTATGGATGACTTCATTTACTATGGTTCTTCTTTTGATTCATGTTTAGCTTGCTTATCTAGGGTGCTTCATAGATGCATTGAGACTAACCTTGTGCTAAATTTTGAGAAATGTCATTTTATGGTAGAACAATGTATAGTTTTAGGCCATGTAGTATCTAGTAACAACATTGAGGTAGATCCTGCTAAGATCGATGTAATTACTTGTTTATCTTACCCCACATGCATGCAGGAAGTGCATTCTTTTCTTGGTCATGCAGGTTTCTAAAGGCGCTTCATTGCTGACTTAAGCAAGATTGCCCTTCCACTTTCCCACTTGCTGCAGAAAGATGTAGAGTTCCATTTTGATGACAAATGCAAGGCTTCAACCACTTGAAGCAGGCCTTGACCAGTGCCCCTATCATCTAGCCACCAGACTGGACATTATCATTTGAGTTGATGTTTGATGCTTCTAACTATGCAGTAGGAGCAGTCTTGGCACAGAGATTGGGGAGAGCTTCTCATGTGATATACTATGCTTCCAGAACTTTGGATGCTGCTCAGGCCAACTATACCACAACCGAAAAGGAGCTTTTAGCCATTGTTTTTGCTTTGGATAAGTTTAGATCATATTTGCTTGGTTCTACAGTTATTGTGTTTACAGATCATGCAGCTTTAAAGTTCCTTTTGAAGAAGCTAGAGGCAAGCCCCGACTAATAAGGTGGATGCTACTGCTCCAGGAGTTTCACATAGAGATTCGTGACAAGAGTGGAGCAGAGAACCTAGTGCCAGATCACTTGAGCTGCATTGAGAGGGCTTCAGATCCCTTCCCTGTACAGGACTCCTTCCCAGATGAGCAGCTTCTGCAGCTGCAAGGTAAGAACACCTCCCATTGGTTTGCAAATATGGTTAATTTCCTAGTTGCTGGTGTTCTTCCTGCATGTTTTACTAGAGCTCAATCTCATAAATTGAAAAGTGAGTCTAAGTACTATGTATGGGATGATCCTTATCTGTGGAAGCTTTGTAGTGACTAGATTATTAGGAGGTATGTCTCTAATCATGAGTTTCATTCCATTCTTAGCTTTTGTCATACATTTGCATGTGGTGGGCACTTTGGCTCCCAACGTACAGCTACGAAGGTTTTGGACTCTGGGTTGTATTGGCCTACCCTATTTCATGATGTATATCTGTTTTGTAAGTCTTGTGAACAGTGCCAGAGAACAGGGACAATTTCACACAGAAATGAGATGCCTCAACAGCCTATGCTGTCTTGTGAGATCTTTGATGTTTGGGAAATTCATTTCATGGGCCCTTTCCCTGTTTCCTTTGGTTTTATTTATATTTTGTTAGCTGTTGATTATGTATCTAAATGGGTGGAGGCAAAAGCCACTCAGAGTGATGATTCCAAAGTTGTTGCGGACTTTGTTAGATCACAGATTTTCTGCTGGTTTGAAATCCCAAGGGCCATTATCAGTGATCAGGGTTCACACTTTTACAACCGGAGCATGGAGGCTTTGATGATAAAGTACAGCGTGTTACACAAAGTTTCTACACGTTATCAACCCCAGACAAATGGTCAAGCCGAGGTCTCCAACCAAGAGATCAAGCACATACTTGAGAAGACAGTCCAACCTAATAGGAAGGACTGGAGCCTGAGACTTAAGGATGCTCTGTGGGCATACCGAACTGCCTACAAGACACCGATAGGGATGTCCCTGAAAGAGGTTGTCGAGACCCATCAAATAATAAAAATTATCGGTTCACAAACTAATTTGTAGTATAGAGAATGAAGCAAATTGTCTCTCAAGGATCCAAAATCAAAGATTTAATTAGATCAAGATAATTAGAAAGGGGGTTTGTTGTTGATTAACAAGATTGACAAAAGTATGATATTTAAAGTTGTAAACAAATCTAAAGAAGCAACCAATCCAAGGAAATTTACCGATCTTGAGTTTAACTCATCATTGATCACAAGGAATTCACTTAATTGCTAATCATATTCTTGGCCTTAGATCACATCAAGACGCCTCAACATGATCCAAGAATCCTCTACTAGATAAGCATCTAGGATTTAATTAACCAAGGTTAGATAAAGTAAGCACCATCCAAACATAGATTAACTTAAGATCGGGGATTTAACCAAGCTAAACAATCCATCAAAAAACTTTGATATATTCTTTAGTCTTTGTGATCCTCTTAAATACATGATAATAAAGCTATTATCTCATAAGCATCTAAATCAAATTAAGCAATTCATTCTAGATCAAAATCAAAAGAAGAAGAAGAGAAACTTGAATAATAATTAAGCAATATGAACAAGTAAAACAAGATCTCCAAATTAAACATCAAGATGGCTAATCCCTTGGATTGATTATAAGAGTCTAGCCTTCCATGGATGGGAAGGAAGAACTCATAAAATAAAGAACAAAAACGAAATTCTAAAGAGAATAGAAAAGAAGAGAAAGAAAACTCTCACAAATACTCAAATTTTCTTAAAACTTACTTAAAATTGAATGATGTATAATACAAAGAGATTGACTCTATTTATACTAATCTTAGAAGCCAATTTGTAATTGAAAATAATTTGAATGCAAGCTGTAAAAACATGGAAATTGTCAAATATAGAAGCTTGATGCATGGTTGGTGGGTTGGTGCACGGTAGGTGGGTTGGTGTTTGGTTGGTGGCTTCAAGTCAGCAACACTACTCCGACTTCCAGCTAGTTTTTCATGCCCTAAACGATGTATTGTGGCTTGGAGGTCTCATGAAAGTTGTAGCCAGTTGTCTACTTGAAATTTTGGCATTGGTTTCATGCCATTTGGACTTTTACAACTCCAGATATGCCAAAAACACTGCACCTACCTCAAGTTAGGTTGGCAGAACATGTTTCCAAATTCATACCAACTTGTAGCTTCATAATCATGCCTAAAACGGAATCTATTGACTAAATGGTCTTCGGTGAAGTTGGAGATATGGGTCTTAGCTTTCCAATGGCCAAGTTTCAGCACCAAAGGAGGCCTATAGCCCACTATATAGTCCAATATGTGCACACTGCATTGTATTGCAGGGATATTTTGGACCCTTAGAAGTCCGATCCAGCTCTTGAATTCTTCATGAAACTTGTAGATCCTTGTCTTAGCTTTCCAATGACACCAAGATCACCTCAAATGGATCCACGAGTCCCAAGTTATGGCCTAACCAAGAAGGAAAGGTCAAAATGCATCAAAATCCAAGAATTATTCACAATTTGCATTAAAGCCCAATGAGACCCAACAACATTAAACTAATCTAAAATACTAATATTGGGCACAATAAACATCTAATAAAGCCTATTATAAAGCTAACATAAGTGTCTCAAATTGATTAATCAAATTCCCCCACACTTAAGTTTTGCACTCCTGGGAAAAACACATAAGAACAAAACTAAAGAAAAACAAGAAACATCATAATATTAAACTAAAAGCATAAAAACTGATTATACCTAATCTAATCCATTTTCGTAGGAAGACACGATGGCAATTAGTATGTGCCACAAGCCTTTAAACCCCTTGGTGTCCTTAGTGGACGAGTTATAGTCTCGTGAAGGTTTACCAGGATGATACCCACAAACATGTAATACTTTATTTAATCAATTCAACTAATTTTTAAATACAAGCATTATATCAAATATAAACCATAATTAATAAGTCAAGTATGCTTAACAAAGAATAGTTGAATCAAACCAATTGAGAATAAAGTATTGCATAATCATGCTTTTATAAAAAATATGCATGTTCAAATTGAGTAAAATTCCGCACAAGTGACATTCAAATCACACAAGGTGTTTAGGTTAACTGTTTGCGTTTAACTCAGTCAAATTATGAAAGTATTTTACCATAGGCTTGCATATACATCAATTATCCACTACTTAGATCAAATAAATTGCAAAAATCAAGAGGTCTTTCAAAAATGTTGTAATGGGATTATAAGGTGAAGGAAGGGAACAATATGGATAATGGCAGGTTAAAACCAAAGAGAATAAAAGAGCATTGGGGAGTAACTCAAGTAGAAAGCATAAATTTTTTACCCAAAACCATAAAATGATCATTCTCTTCACATATTCCTTCCTTTTTCGATTCTTTTCTTTTACAAACTTTTGGCTTTATTTTCTTTTTCTTTTTTTTTTACCAAGCATTTCGCATCAGCACACTAATTCCCCCACACTTAAATCATTGCAAGCAAAAGAACTCCTCCAATATGAAAATATATGCTCTCTTATTCCCTAAGGTAAGGTAAAACATGGTTTTTCACTCAAAGCTTGTAATGAGCTAAGAACAAAGAATGGGAAAATAGGCTCAGAGGGGGTTAACAACGGGATAAATGCAATGTAGGTTTATTTGGCCAAAGCAGCTAAGTGAAAAAAATGTCTCTATCATTTTTATGCAACATACAGACCAATGTAATCTCAAATCGATTCAATGCAAGTTCTAGAAAATAAATTCATAATTGACATCACTCATGAAAGAAAATAAACCAAGTGTAAGTATCAAACTTAGAAAAGCCCAAAACTCACAAAGGTATGGAACATTCACTCAATTCAACCCTGCTTTCTTCCTAATATCCACAGTCATATACACATGTATATCATGAAAATGATTCAACTATAAACTGTTTTGCATACTTTTATCATTAATTAAGCTCAGATTCAACACATGCTTGCATCAAAATTAATTGAAAAGATCAAAATGAAAGTTTTTTAATATGCAAAAACAAAATAATTTAAGACCTACTATGAAATGCAAGTTAAGATGCGTCTCAAGAGCAAAACTACTCCTTACTCTGCCATCATACATCTAATAAGTTAGTAACAATAAAGATTAGCTTGTTAGTTTTTTTTTTTTTACTAAACTATGTACGTGGTAATGTCAACTATCCCTCCCCCAACTAATTTAAGACATTGTCCCCAATGTCAAAATAAAGATAGGCAGAGAGTGGAGAAGATCTTACCGAAAAACTGCAAATCAAGCATGAAATAAGAAAAATTACAAAAAACTAAAATCATAAGAAAAACAAAAATTCACAAGGACAAAGTCAAATTAAGTTTTTGTTTTTTGCTGCTGCTGTCTTGTTCCCATTTCAGTAGAGTCATTGCTGGATGACGTTATGGGACAAATTCGTGTAGTTGATCGAGCAATTGTTCAGGGGTTGCAGTAGTTACCAGAATTTGACGTGTCGCTTATGAGATGAACCTTTGTTCCATAGCATGATCAAGAAAACAAAACAAACTGTCATAAAAACCATTAACATTTAATATACCTATGGGTTTTTGGTGAAAGTTCAGTTGTGACCAGGATGCAATTTGGAAGATCTCTTCCAAAGTTCCAAAACCACTAGGTAGGGCAATAAAGTCATTAGCATTTGCTATCATAATGTTCATGCGTTAGTGCATGCAAGATACCATTACCTCATCCCCTACTGTTTTTCCAGTGGGATTGCCAATAGCTAAAGGATTAGGAATGACACCAAGGACTTTGCCACCTCCTAAATGTGCATCAGTGGCTACACAATCCATTAACCCAAGACTACCTCCTCCGTAAACTAAATGGATTTCTCTCTCAGCTAGCACTCGACCAAGATGGTTTGCAATATTTACAAACTCTTTATCTTTCCCAGGATTTGATCCACAAAAGACACAAACACTCTTGATCTGACGAACTGAAGTGACTTCCATTTTCTTTTATTATTATTATTTTTTTGTACTTTCACCTTATCAATGATCTGAAGAAAGCAAAGTGCATTATTTAAAGGAATCAAAACTCAAATGTAATAATTACACCTATAATAATAGGTGTGTCAGGCAAGTTTGAAAAGAAGCACAACAATGATAATAGCTATATGACAAGGATAAAAGACTAATCTATATGTGTCATAAGAAGTTTGAAAATACGCAACGCATATTTCAAAAAAATACGGCTAAAAAAATAATTTTTTTTTGAATTTTTTTATGAACAAAAAGAAAAAGAAAAAATAAAAAATAATACTTATAGGAGGTGTGATTGTGGCTCACATTTTCCTCTGGTTTTACGTCTAGTAACGGCTTGAATGCTTTCTATGGACCGATGGTCGGTTTCCCATCCAATTTTCTTAAAAATTGGCAAACAGGGTCTTTTTGAGTCAAATTCCCGAGACTATAACGCTGACAAGAGGTTGTCGAGACCTCGTCAAATAATAAAAATTACCGGTTCGCAAACTAATTTGTAGTATAGAGCATGAACCGAATCGTCTCTCAAGGATCCAGAAAAACAAAGATTTAATCAGATCAAGATAATTAGAAAGGGGGTTTTGTTGTTGATTAATAAGATTGAAAAGAAGTATAAGACTTAATGTTGTAAACAAATATAAAGAAACAACCAATCCAATGAAATTTACCAATCTTGAGTTTAACTCATCATTGATCACAAGGAATTCACTTAATTGCTAACCGTGTTCTTGGCCTTAGATCATATCAAGACGCCTCAACATAATCCAAGAATCCTCTACTAGATAAGCATCTAGGATTTAATTAACCAAGGTTAGATAAAGTAAGCACCATCCAAACATAGATTAACTTAAGATCAAGAATTTAACCAAGCTAAACAATCCATCAAAAAGCTTTAATAAATTGTTTATTCTATGTGATCCTCTTGAATACATGATAATAAAGCTATTATCACATAAACATCCAAATCAAATTAAGCAATTCAATCTAGATCAAAATTAAAAGAGGAAGAAGAGAAACTTGAATAACAATTAAGCAATATGAAAAAGCAAAACAAGATCTCCAAATTAAACATCAAGATGGCTAATCCCTTGGATTGATTATGAGAGCCTAGCCTTCCATGGATGGGAAGGAAGAACTCAGAAATTAAAGAACAAAAATGAAATTGTAAAGAGAATGGAGAAGAAGAGAAAGAAAACTCTCGCAAATACTCAAACTTTCTACAAACTAACTTAAAATTGAATCTATCTAATACAAAGAGATTGGCTCTATTTATACTAATCCTAGAAGCCAATCTGTACATGTACATAATCTGAATACATCCTATAAAAATATGAAAATTGTCAAAAATGGAAGCTTGATGCATGGTTGGTGGGTTGGTGCATGGTAGGTGGGTTGGTGTATGGTTGGTGGCTTTTAGTCAACAACTCTTATCCGACTTCTGGCTTCATTTTCATCACCTAGACAGTGCATTTTGGCTTGGATGTATTCATGAAAGTTGTAGCCAGTTGCCTCCTTGAAAATCTCCAATTTGAATCATGTCATTTGGACTTTTAGAACTCCAGAAATGCCAAAAACACTGTACCTACCTCAAGTTAGGTTGGAAGAATGTGTTTCCAAATTCAGACCAACTTGTAGCTTCAGAAGCATGCCTAAAACGACATCTATTGACAAAATGGTCTTCAGTGAAGTTGGAGATATGGGTCTTATCTTTCAAATTACCAAGTTTCAGCCCAAGAGGAGGCCTATAACCCACTATATAGTCCAATATGTGCATACTTCCCAGATGGTTCCGTGACAGCAAACTCACTCTGTATTGCAAGGCTATTTTGGGCCCTTAGAAGTCCGATCCAGCTCTTGAGTTCTCATGAAACTTGTAGATCCTTATCTTAGCTTTCCAAAGACACCAAGATCACTTCAAATGGATCACTGAGTCCCAAGTTATGACCTAACCAAGGAAGAAATGTCAAAATGCATCAAAATCCGAAAATTATTCACAATTTGCATTAAAGCCCAATGAAGTACAACAACATTAAACTCATCTAAAATACTAATATTGGGCATAATAAACATCTAATAAAGCCTAATACAAAGCTAACATAAGCGTCTCAAATTGATTGATCAAACGCTCATGTTCATCTTGGAATATTGGTCATAAATGGAGAAGTACTATTTGCACATCTCCACTAGAATGCGTCTCAAGAGTCAATAGAATGTTATCTAAAGACTCCTTACTCATGCCATCCTTAATGAAGTGAATTTTATCAAGTCGATTTATAGACGTCATTCCAATTGATCTGCATTTTGTGTTTCAGGTCCATCTTGCACATTTATAGCAGACTAGTAACCATTTTGCTCTTCTTTTCTTTGCATATGAACTTTTGCCTAGCCCTGACATATATAAAACAAGAGCGTCAGAAAATTCCCTTGTGATTCAGACCTTTGCTTCAATTAACCATCGTATATCCGCAGGGATGCCTTTGTGCCTAAGCATCCTTAATCTATCAAACCTTGCACAATAAATGTTAGTTAAAACATTTTGAGGGAGAGAAGGAAATCACTTGCGGACGTTAACAAGCTGATTATCATTTTGAAAGAAAGAAAGAAGAAAGCAAAAAAATTGAGTAAAATTATATATAGATTTCAGTGTTTGTGGGTAACTGAAGGGACCGAAAAATATTTTCACGGAGTACCGTTATCCTCCATATAACCAGTGAAAAATCATGTGTTAATGAAAAACAGACAAAATGAAGACAGAAAAATCAAACTCTGATAGATTTTATCGTTTGGCACTGATTTTTTGTCTCGATTCCTGTGATTGCAAATAAGTCAAAGTTTGAAAGATGAAAAAGTTAGAAAACTTGGGTTGCCTCCTAAGAAGCGCTACTTTTAATGTCATCAGCCAGCGTGATTGAAGATTTTGCACGATCGATGGGTCCTCCCCAATAATGATTCAATCTCTGACCATTGACCTTAAACGTGGCTTGAGTTTTTTTTTTTTTTAACAAAGTAGTGATCAATCATGGTAGAGGGCCTCTTGTAGTTGAACTTCCCCCACGAGGTTCTCTTGAGCTCTTTCATAAAAATTCTTGAGGCGATGACCATTTACTTGAACACTTTGTTGGTGGCTTCACTCATAATTTCTATTGCACCATGAGGAAAAACATTAATAACAATGAAAGGTCCAAGCCACCTAGAACGAAGCTTACCGAGCATAAGTTTAAGGCAAGAGTTGTAGAGAAGGACTTTATGACCAATGGCGAACTCCTTTCGTACCAACATCTTATCATGAAGAAGTTTGGTCTTCTCCTTGTAGATCCGGGAGTTCTCATATGCCTTTAATCGAAGCTCCTCAAGTTCCTGAAGTTGGAGCTTCCTTTGATTAACAAGCTCCTCATATGAACTCAAGTCAAGGTTACATTGTTTTACTGCCCAATATGATTTATGCTTAATTTCCAACGGAAGGTGGCACGCCTTCCCAAAGACAATCAGGTACGGGGACATCCCTATCGGTGTCTTGTAAGCAGTTCGGTAAGCCCACAGATCATCCTCAAGTCTGAGGCTCTAGTCCTTCCTATTAGGTTGGACTGTCTTCTCAACTATGTGCTTGATCTCCCGGTTTGAGACCTCGGCTTGCCCGTTTGTCTGGGGGTGATAAGGTGTAGAAACCTTGTGCAACACACTGTACTTTCTCATCAAAGCTTCTATTCTTCGGTTACAAAAGTGTGAACCCTGATCACTGATAATGGCTCTCGGGATTCCAAACCTGCAGAAAATCTGTGATCTAGCAAAGTCTACAACAACTTTGGAATCATCAATTTGAGTGGATTTTGCCTCCATCTATTTGGATACATAATCAACAGCCAACAAAATATAAATAAAACCAAAGGAAATAGGGAAAGGGCCCATGAAATCAATACCCCAAACATCAAAGATCTCACAAGACAGCATAGACTGCTGAGGCATCTCATTCTTGTGTGAAATTGTCCCTGTTATCTGGCACTGTTCACAAGACTTACAAAAAAGATATGCATCATGTAATAGGGTAGGCCAATACAACCCAGGGTCCAAAACTTTCCTAGCTGTACGTTGGGAGCCAAAGTGCCCACCACATGCAAATGTATGACAAAAGCTAAGAATGAAATGAAACTCATGATCAGAGACACACCTTATAATAATCTGGTCATTACAAAGCTTCCACAAATAAGGATCATCCCATATATAGTACTTAGACTCACTTTTCAATTTATGAGATTGAGCTCTAGTAAAACATGCAGGAAGAACACCAGCAACTAGGAAATTAACCATATCTGCAAACCAAGGGGAGGTGTTCTTACCTTGTAGCTGCAGAAGCTGCACATCTAGGAAAGAGTCTTGTACAAGGAAGGGATCTGAAGCCCTCTCAATGCGGCTTAAGTGATCTGCCACTATGTTCTGTGCTCCATTCTTGTCACAGATCTCTATATGAAACTCTTAGAGCAGTAACATCCACCTTATTGGTCGGGGCTTTGCCTCTGGTTTCTTCAAAAGGAACTTTAGATCTGCATGATCAGTAAACACAACAACCTTAGAACCAAGGAAATATGATCTAAACTTATCCGAAGCAAAACAATGGCTAAAAGCTCTTTTTCGGTTGTGGTATAGTTGGCCTGAGCAGCATCCAAAGTTCTGGAAGCATAGTATATCACATGAGAAGCTCTCCCTACTCTTTGTGCCAAGACTGCTCCTACTTTATAGTTAGAAGCATCACACATCAGCTCAAATGGTAATGTCCAGTCAGGTGGCTGGATGATGGGGGTACTGGTCAAGGCCCACTTCAAGTGGTTTAAAGCTGCCTTGCACTTGTCATCAAAGTTGAACTCCACATCTTTCTGCCGTAAGTGGGAAAATGGAAGGGCAATCTTGCTGAAGTCAGCAATGAAGCGCATGTAGAAACCTGCATGACTCAGAAAAGAATGCACTTCTCGCACGCATGTGGGGTAAGATAAACAAGTAATTACATCAATCTTGGCAGGATCTACCTCAATGCCTTTATTGGATACTACATAGCCTAAAACTATACCCTATTCTACCATAAAATGACATTTCTCAAAATTTAGCACAAGGTTAGTCTCAATGCATTTATGTAGCACCCTAAATAAGCTAGCTAAACATGAATCAAAAGAAGAACCATAGACAGTGAAGTCATCCATAAATACCTCCATACACTCCTCTAAGAAATCAGGAAATATGCTCACCATGCATCGCTAGAAGGTACCAGGGGCATTGCAGAGGCCAAAGGGCATCCGTCTATAAGCAAAGGTGCCGAAGGACAGGTAAATGTGGTCTTCTCCTGATCCTCTAGTGCAATGTGGATCTGGAAGTATCCAGTGTAGCCATCCAAAAAGCAATAATGGGACTTACCAGCCAACCGTTCCAGCATCTGATCAATGAACGGAAGGGGGTAATGATCTTTCCGAGTGGCTTGGTTGAGGCATCTGTAGTCAATGCAGACTCTCCAGCTATTCTGCAATCGAGTTGGAATGAGCTCATTCTTCTGGTTGGCCACGACAGTTGCTCCAGATTTCTTTGGAACCACTTGCACCGGGCTCACCCACTTGTTGTCAGAGATGGGATAGATAATGCCAGCCTGCAGTAGCTTGGTCACCTCTTTCTTCACCACATCTAGAATGAGAGGATTCAGTTTCCTCTGGGGTTGTCTCACTGGTTTAGTTTCCTCCTCAAGTAATATCCTGTGCATGCATGTAGAGGGGTTAATACCAGGAATGTCTGCAAGTGTCCAACCAATTGCCTTTTGTGTTGCTTCAAGACTTCTAATAATCTGGTTTCTTACTCAGATTGGAGGTCTTTGGCCACTATGACAGGTAATTGGTCATCTTCTGCAAGGAAAACATATTTGAGATGGTCAGGCAGTGGCTTCAATTCTAATTTAGGTGGTTACACTATAGAGGGAAGCATGTTGCTGGTGGAATTAAGTTCTGTTGGTGCTATAATTTTTGTATCTACAGAATCAGTTGCTACAGAATCCGGTTCCGCATAATCTGCATGATTTGCACAATTCACATCAATTGCTAAAACAGAATGGTCAGCACTCAAAACTGTAGCAATCTCAGCACATGCATTACACAAAACAACACCATTACAACTAGTGCATATAGAATTAGAAAAACCATCAAAGTCAGCAGCACACAACTCATCATATGCAATATCAATCAAATCAACAAGGACATCAATATGAAAAATAGAATGCTCCTCCATGGGATGCTTCATAGCATCAAAGATGTTAAACTGCACAATGGAATCACCAAACTCTATGGAAAGAGTTCTTGCATGCACGTCAATCTTCGTCTGAGCTGTCTTAAGGAAAGGTCTCCCCAAAATGAGTGGAGCCCTAGTGGTTGGTGATTCCTCCTCCATTTCTAGAATGTTGAAGTTTGCAGGGAATATCAATTCACCCACTCGTACCAGCACATCCTCAATTAGTCCGGCTGGATAGGCATTGCTCCTATTTGCCAACTGAATCACTACACCTGTAGCATGCAAAGGTCCAAGTCCAAGAGAGTTAAATACAGACATAGGCATAACATTAATTAAAGCACCTAAGTCTAACATGGCATTTTCAAATTTCGAGTTGCCTATTATGCATGGAATGGTAAAAGTCCCTGGATCTTTGCATTTATGTGGCATAGGTTGAATGAGGGCTAAGATGTTTCGGCTCATGCTAATTCTCTCATTGTCTTTCAGCCGCCTCTTGTGTGTGCAGAGTTCTTTCAGAAACTTGACATACTTAGGAATTTGCTTAATCGCATCCAACAATGGGATGTACCTCCACCTTCCGAAAGGTCTCCAGAAGCTCTTTATCTTTCTCAGCATCATCTCCTCTTCTAGATTGGACTACTCTATGTGGGAAAGGAAGTGGCAATGCACAATTGTTCTTTTGCTGCACAAGTGGTACAGAATCTGCAGAATCTGATTTTTCTGCTGCAGAATGTGGTTTATGTACAGAATCTATTTTCTGATTATCTGCAGAATTGGACACATCTACTGCAGAGTCTGATGCTGCTGTTGAATCTGTAAAATCTACAGAATTCGAATTTTGCTGCTGTTCATGTTGTAAGGATTTCCCAGACCTCAAAGTAATAGCACTGACATTCCTTTTTGGATTTTGAATTGTTTGTGCAGGAAGCTAACTACTTCCTTGAGCTTGTAACTGATTCATAGAGGAAGCTAATTGTCCAATTTGTGTCTCCAAATTTTGAATTGTGGCATCAGTCCTTTGTTAGAATTGGAGATTGTTGGTAACAAGTTGCTTCTTCATATCCTCTAATGTAAGCTCAAACTTTGGTGTTGCATTTATTTGTTGCTGCTGCTGCATAATTGGTTGTTGCTGCATATTTGATTGAAATGGCCTACTAGTTCCAGCATGGGATTGAAATTAATGCTGCCTCATTGGTTATTGTTGGAAAGGCTGCCTATATTGATTTGGCTGTTGGGCAGTGGCATTGCCATATCTCAGATTTGGATGATCCCACCAACTAGGGTTATAGGTGTTAGAGAATGAGTCATATCTATGCTGCTGAAATTAAGGTTTACCAGGAAAAATTCCTGCTGCAGCAACAGATTAGTCTGGAAAGGCAGAACCATCATCTTGCAGTGTGGGGCACGAATTTGTGGGATGGGATTGAAGTAAACAAGTGAAACACAAGAAGGGGGTTGAATTGTATTTCTTAACCTTTTTGGAAAACTTTTCGTTAAATAGCAAACCGTTAAGACAAAGGTTGAATCAATAAAAAGCAATGGACGAAGAAAACTTCTTAGTCCAATTGAACGCTAAAAAGATTTTGTAATAAATTACTTTAAACGCAATGAAAGAGTTCTAAGTTTTATCTTATAACCTTTGTTAAGAAAATAATGGCAATCCCCAGATGTTAGTGAATAAATAAAACACAAGAGGAGGGAAGAGAAGCTTACCCCAGATGTTTATCCTGGTTCACTCTCACAAACCGAGACTACATTCAGTCCCTTCAACTAGAAGGATTTTCCACTAATCTTTTACAAAGATTACAATTATTGTCAACCTCTTTAAGTATACAAGTATTCTCAACCTCTTCAGGTTCTACGATCCAAGTATTATTTTATACTCAGCCTCTTCAGGCTTAATCAACTAAGTTGAATAAAAGAAGACGTAGAAGTGCTTGAGTTTTTAACTCACTACAGGTGAGGATAGAAAATAAATCTGAAGACTTGACTCTTTAAAAGAGTAAGAGTACTAGGAAAAATGAAAGCTTTGATTCTTTTACACTTTTGATCACACAGATTGTTATTCTCTTGTTTTCTTCTTCGAAGACATTAGTATATATAGGTGAGAATATTTGGAGCAATCTTCATAAGCTTCTTCGTCCAACAGAAACATTTATTACCGTTATGAGCAGTATTAAATGTATAAGCTGATATCGTGTTGTGCTTCTTCTGAAAAGACACTTTGATTATTAGGAATGACCAAGAATATGATAGCTTAGTCCTGTCCTATCTGAATGCGCAGAAAGTTCCTTATTTGCAGGTCTTTGTAGTTGTTAGCGATGTCAGCTAAGCGGCTCAGTTGACTTCTTTTGTAGTGTACGTTGTCAGAGTCCATCTCAGTATTTAATGATGAACAGTTTCTTCAAATTTGAATTTTGGCTTTTGGAAGAATGCTTTGAACCTGAGCTTAGTAAGGAAAACATTGGACGATCCAATATAATAATCTTTTAAAAACAATTCAAACGGTATTGGACGAATACTCAGTTTCCTTTAGCTCAAGAAAGAATGGACGCACGTACTAGTAACTATTTGTTAACACTTTGTTTTCTTGTTAAAACAGTTTAGAAACAAGTTACGTGGGTCTTTTACTTATTCATTCTAAATTAAAACTTTTGTTATCTTCAAAACTTTATGGGGTATTAAATTTTTAATCAAATTGGTTCCAAACCTAGTTTCACAAAGGTTCTTTGGTTCCAACAATCTCCCCCTTTTTTATGATGACAAAATTGTTTAAATTTTGATTGAATACAAATCTTTTATTCGAGAGAACGCTCTCCCTAAGAACGTGCATAAAAGCATAATGGACGCAAAGAGGATACAAAAGGGTTTAGCTAAGAGTGAGTAACTATGTTACCAAAAGGCTTAGTTTTGAAAACAGTTTATTTAGAAATATTACTTAAAGGATGGGAAAATGTTATTTTTTAGAGCAGCGTAAGCACATCCTTTGCTAAAGCAAAACAAGCATTAGAGCAAGAATATAAGCAAGTTTAGATTAGCTGAGAATGCATCAGAGTAATAGAATTAATTGAAATAACATATAGTAAATATGAACACCTAAATTTGTCCGGGTCCTTTTTTTTCTCTCTTATAGCAAAAATAAATAGATAAATAAAAATCAAATTTATTTTAGTTAATGACCAAAAATAAAAAAAAAGAAGCAAAAAAAAAAAAAAGAAATCCCTTTTAGCCAAAAAAAAAGAAAGAAAAGAAAAGCTTTAACCTAATTTATTGCAAAAAATCAAAAAATTAAAAAATTAAAAAAAAGAGGATAAAAAAAGAAAAATCATTCAAGTTTTTATCTTACCCATCTTCCTTAACCCAAGCCCAAAGCCAATTTCCCTAACCCATACACTACCCGGTCCAACCCAAACCCCAACCCGACCCGGTTCTTCAACCCAACCCAACTCCCTTTTTTTTTTTCTCTCCTTCTCTTCTCTTCCCGCTCCTTCCCTCTTTCTCTTCCCCTTTCTTCTTTCTCCCCCATCATTCCTCTACCCCACACCCCACACCTTTCCCCCTTCCCCCTTTCTTTTTTTTCTTCTCTTCTTTTTCTTTTCTCTCCATCCCTTCTCTTCCCGTTCCTTTCCCCTATCTTCTTTCTCCCCCATCATTCCTCTACCCCCTTCCCCCTTTCTTTTTTTTCTTCTCTTCTTTTTCTTTTCTCTCCTTCTCTTCTCTTCCCGCTCCTTCCCCCCTTTCTCTTCCCCTTTCTTCTTTCTCCCCCATCATTCCACCCCCCACCCCCCATCATTCCTCTACCCCATTCCCCCTTCTTTTTGTTTTCTCTTCCCGTTCCTTCCCCCTTTCCTTCCCCTTTCTTTTCCCCTTTCTTCTTTCCCCCCATCATTCCTCTACCCCACCCCCCATCATTCCTCTACCCCCTTCCCCCTTCCTTTTTTTCTCTCTTCTTTTCTTTTTCTTTTATCTCCTTCCCTTCCTCCTCTCTTCCCCGAGACTTTTCCCCCTTCCCCCTTCCTTCTTTTCTCTCTTCTTTTCTTTTTCTTTCCTCTCCTTCCCTTCCTCCCCTCTCGGCCAGACCCATTTTTTTTCACTTGTCTTTGCTCCTACTGCACGAGCCGGGATCAAGACCTGCAGCCCCCTGTAGGATCGTGCACAAAGAATAGATGACCAAGGGAGAAAGAGGTTCTCCACAAGGGTGCGCGTCTGTGGGTAATTCCCATTCAGTTTTTATTTTATTTTATTTTATGTGTATTAAATTGGCTAAAATATTTGAGATATCAGTATTTTGATTGATTGTTGTTGTTGTGTGTCGATTGCCTTACTAGAATGTATAAGAAATCCTGTTGCATTTGGTGTTCAAATTTGTTTGAACTTATGTTCTGTTGGATTGCATTAACTGGGCCCTGATGGTGTTAATTTCGTTTGTTGCCGTATGTGGTGCGTTGCTGTTTGCATGATAACCAAGTGCTTATTATTACATAGATTACTTGCATTCTGTGTTTATAGGCTTTGATTGAATCCGAGGTTTCATTCATTTTTGCCTTTGGGTTAGCTGAGTATTCTGGGAGAGGAATCAAAAAAAATTAATTAAGATTATAAAAAAATAATAAATAAAAAAATATATGTTGTTTACGTAGGAATTGGTAGGGTGGAGAAAAGTAGAGAAAAAGTTAAAAAAAATATATAAATAAAAAAATAATAATAAAAAAAAAAAGAAGAAGAAACAAAAAAAATAAAAATAAAAAATATATGCTGTTTAGTTTACATAGGAATTAGTATGGTGGGGGAAAGTAAAAAAAATATATAAATAAAAAATAATAATAAAAAAAAGAAACAAAAAAAGAATAAATAAAATATATATGCTGTTAACGTAAGAATTGGTAGGGTGGGGGAAAGTAGAGAAAAAGTAAAAAAAAATATATAATATAAATAAAAAATAAAAAAAAATAAAAAAAGAAACAAAAATAAATAAATAAAATATATATGTTGTTAACCTAAGAATTGGTAGGGTGGGGGAAAGTAGAGAAAAAGTAAAAAAAAAAATAATAATAATAATAAAGAATAAATAAATAATAAAAAAATATATGTTGTTTAGTTTACGTAGGAATTGGTAAGGTGGGGGAAAGTAGAGAAAAAGTAAAAAAGTAAAGAAAATGAGAGTAAAAAAAAAACGTAATAAAAAGAAAAGAAATGAAATAAGGATTAAATTGAAAAGTTGAAGTAAAAAAAATGATAAGAACAATATTTTCTTCTAGTCATAGTGATTATTTTATGATTTTACGATTCTTATTTTATTCCCCCTTGAATACGTTGCTTGTCTTTTTATTTTATTTTATTTTATTTTATTTGCTTCATTAATTGATTTGATAATATTGTGTTTTATTTTTTTTAGATTTTAATATTATTATTTTGATCTTTTTTTTTTTGTAAGAAAAGGGGAGTAGAATATTAATCAAATAAACAACCCGATGTCATAATATTTGCGTTTGGTTGTCTTCAGGGGTCAGGTACCCACTAGGCAATATTTTGGGGTGAATCAGTGAGTTTAGTATCACCTTTCACCCCCACTTACAGCAAACCAATAAATTATTTTTTTCTAAGTGGTCCAATGCCGTTAATAATGTTAGCTGTCTTCAGGGATCAAGTATCTACTAGACAAATATTTTAGGGTGAATCAGTGAGCTTAGTATCACTTTTCACCCTACTTAGTACAAACTAATATAAGGTTTTTTTTTTTAAGTGGTCCAACGCCATAACAATTTGCGATAGTCGTCTTTAGAGGTCAAGTACCCACTAGACGTTTGCTTAGGGTGGATCAGTGAGTTTAATACCACTTTTCATCCCATTTAGGACGCGTTAATAAAATTTTATTTTTCTAATCAAATCCTTTTATCCAATCAATTCTCTTTCTTTTAATCAACTAAAGCAATACTTTTCACAATTAAAATTAATCAGTGTATAATTTTTTTTTTTAAAAAAAAAAAGAACTACGTGGCTTTGAGTTCCCCATTGCACCAGGGGATACGTAGGCCCGCAAGTCAAGCCAAATTTGTAAATTTTTGTAATTTAATTTAATTCTTAATCATAAACTTGCGTTTCGATCTGTAAATATTCTATTTATTCTTTTGCTCAATTTTTCTTACCTTGTTTTAAAGGGGGTAAAATAGACATCATTTAGGGTATTAAAATTTGCACAACTAGCTTAAGGTGTCTTAGGACGGATGTCTCAGGGGTGCTGTGGGATTAAGTTTCCACCCTTCCCTGTGCATAATCGACTCCCGAACCCTACCTGGTCTTCGCAGACCCTTTCTTTTTGTTTTATTTTAAATCCATTTTAAAAGGGTTTTGCCAGTCATTTTCCTTACCCAATAAAAGATTGGTGGCGACTCCATTGTTATGTTGTTTTTCTTAAACAACTACTAGTTTTGCTCTCGCCGCTTCCCGTCGCGATTATTTTCCGGTCGTGACAGTAAACAAGGTTTAGAACAACATACAAATTGATTCTCAGATATACTCATATTATTTAATCAAAGATATAAACAATTGAAATAATCAATTAAGAATTTCTCATTTTCTCCCCCTTTGTCATCAGACAAAAAATGAAGAAAAACATCATTCTCAGAAAAAAATTTGAGAGAAATTTTCTTTTTTAAAGAAAGAAAAAAAAATTTAAGAGAAGGAAGGAGGAAGGAGGAGGAGGAGGCCCTTGTTGAAAGAAAGACTTAAGAAGGTCTTCAACTCTCTTGAAAAGATTATCCATTTGAGTGGTCACATAAGCTTGAACTTCGGGGGGCACTTGAGGTTATGTGTCAACAGTGGGAGGGCTTCCAGCAGAGGTCTCAATAATCATTAACTCAGTTGAGGGAGCAAGAGGAGCAACCAAGATAGGAGCAATATTAGAGACTGTTGATGCTGGGTCTTCTGCTGCTATAAGCACTTCAACTGAGTCCACTTCGTCTTTAGACAACATTAAGTCCAAATTCCAAGGGATTGGATCTCTTTGATATCCGAAAATTGTATCCCAGGGATATGGTCTACCCAAGTTGTCAGGAGGAAATCCTGAGACGTAGCTTTAAGAAGAAAAGATTGTGGACGCAGGTGTTCTTAGCGGTAATCCAAGGATATCGTCCACCATGTAGATTGGACGAAAATACTTGAAGCTTTGTCCTAGCACAGTAACTATCTCTTCCTTCTTTTCATCGCTTAACCCTGAAGTGGAAGCTTGTTGTTCACAATCCCAAATGTGCTTTTCCCAGAAGGTCTTTGCATCCTTCTCCTCTGCTTCTCCTTTCGCCAAGATTTGCCATAGGAATCCCAAGTCTACCTCAGGTGATTTTTGAATTCCAAAAGTAGGTTTGAAGTAGAACGGTGTTGGCAACGTGGCTTGGCTTTTGTACTTCTTCAAATCCTTGTTCTTGTTCAAATCTACCATTGGCAATCTTGGACATATTCTATCAGGCATAATCTTGATGGCAATTGCAGGAATGATATGTATGGATGGGGGTACGTATCGCAGATTCTTCAACAGGAGACTCCCTTTGATGACACTTACAAAAATTATGTCAAAGGGACTTGCAAACTGATCCAATTCTTCCAAGGTTACAAGTCTAAAGGAAAGTTGGCTTGGGAAGATATGGACCCTTGTGCTAATCCCATCACAGCATCTGGATCTTCTTACCGTTAGTGAGAGAGAAGAGTCATTTGATTCCCATGGGGGAATTATATAGGGAGTGACTCCCACAGAGAAAAAATTTGGGATAGGGGTGGTTGAGGTGAAGTGTTTTGAAGGTGAAGGTGAAGGAGGTTTATATGGTATGGGTTGTGCTTGTGAGGCGGGTTCAGTGTCTGATGAAGAGGAAGGTAATTGAGAGTAAGGTGAAGAGTTTTGAGGTTTAGGTTGAGATGAAGGTGAAGGTGGTGAGGGAATGGGAGTAGGAATGGGTTCCTCAGGAGTGGACGCAGGTTTGGCAGTAGGTTTTCTTTTGATGGGTAACTTCGTCTGAGTCCCCTTTGGAATAGTCACCTTGGAAGCAACCTTCATCCGTTTTGCAATGGGTTGGTCATCTTCAGAGTCATCGTCCATTATCAGCCTTCTTTTAGGTGGAGCTTGAGTGGACAGGGCCTTTTCTTTCTGTGAAGGCTCAGCGATAGTGACCAAAGGTTTTGGACTTTCTTTCCGTCCACAGCTTAGCACAGATTGAAGTTTCATCTTCATCAGATTACTCCGTCCAAAAACCTGTTGCACTTGGGTTCGTCCAAACGTCTTTAATTTGTCTTCACTGTTAAGAGCTCTAAACTGACTGAAAATCCCTTGATCTCTGAAGATCTTTGTTAGAAGCACACCATAAGAAATGGTGGTTTTCTTTCCCTTCCCTTGAACACTCTTCTTGAAGTGTTTAAACAAAATGTGAGGGAGGTTGATCTGCTGGCATAGCATCAAGTGACACAAGCAGAATGCATGTATGCTTGGGACTGAATCCTTGGACCCAGCTTTGTGGAGTATCACTTTATTCAGCAGGTGGTGAAGAACTCTGGTCTTATCATGCATTTGAGAGGCGATAATTTTCTTCTTGCTTCCTTGGTTTGGGTCCTTTAAAAGGATTTCGAACAACTGTCGACACCCCCAATGTCCCTTGTTCAATCTTTAGTGTGCTTGGCTCCTTCTAGCTAGCACTTGGTCGCGTCTAAATTTTTGACTTCTGACACAGTCACTTTCTTCCCCAGTACCTTCCCAACAATAGCTGTTTCAGAAACTACAGCACTTTGCCAGAACTCACAGATAAGCTTGGGGTAAACTTCAACTGCTTCTTTGAAGTAGTTTTCCCACCCTGCTCCTTGTAGATTTTCATCAATATCTATTCCATACTCAGCTAGAATAGTTGACTGCTACCTCAGCTTCGTTCAACAGGGTTTTCTTTCCTCCAACCATCTCTTAGAATATTTGTGAAAGGATTTAGAAATTTTGAGAAGAAAGGAAATTTTTTGAAGGTTTTTCAGCAATGGGTTTCTCAAACACTTGAAAGCAAAAAAACTTGATCTTGAAAAGAGATGAGATATTTATAAGAGAGCAAAGCTTATACTGAAAGGTTTCTGGAAAGAGAAAGTGAATCATTTTTCAATTATCACAATAAATATGTATTGAAAGTAACTGTCACGTCCGCAGGAAAAAATAACTTCTGTAACTTTTCGTAAACTGACTCAGCGTGGGAAATTTGAAAATATTCAAATGAGACAAAGTAATTTTAAATTAAATGCAAAAGAAATATCAACTTATCAGAAAATTCACCACATATGTTAACAAGTACAAACCATATTGGACACAGATTATTAATGGACGCATAGATGTCAATTCTTTACAAAATGCATACTTAAATGCTTTCTAATAAAATTAAATCTTTCCTTAGAGAGGGGTTTTGTAAAAATATCAGCCCATTGATGATCTGTGTCCACAAAGTGAATATCAAACACACCTTTTTGGATATAATCTCTTATAAAGTGATGTTTAATTTCAATGTGTTTTGCTCTTGAATGTAAGATGGATTCTTTGATAAGTTAATTGCAGCAGTATTATCACAGAGTAAAGGAATCTTACTTTCAAAGATGTTTTTATCTTCCAATTGATGTTTGATCCAAAGTAGTTGAGAGCAGCAACTGGACGCAGAAATATATTCAGCTTCGGCTGTTGAAAGAGCAATCGTGCTTTGTCTTTTGCTGGACCATGATACTAGGTTTCCTCCAATGAAGTGACATTCTCCACTGGTATTTTTTCTTTCAATTCAATCTCCAGCATAGTCAAAATCACAAAAACCAACTAATCTGTACTCATGAGATTTCTCAAATAACAAACCCAGATTAGTAGTCCCTTTCAAGTATTTGAATATTCTTTTAACGGCAATTAGATGTGATTCTCTAGGATCAGATTGAAAACGTGCACAGAGACACACACTAAAAATTATATCTGGTCTGGACGCAGTGAAATATAAGAGTGATCCAATCATACCTCTGTATACCTTTTCGTCCACCTTTTGATCTTTATCGTCTAATCTTAGTGTGGACGATGGATGCATGGGTGTGCTCATAGTTTTGCAATCGTCCAATTTGAACCTTTTTAAGAGTTCATTTGCATATTTTGTCTGATGAATGTAGATTTTGTCCAATGTTTGTTTTACTTGCAAGCCCAGGAAGAATTTTAATTCTCCCATTAAACTCATTTTGAACTCCTTCTGCATCATTTGGAAAACTCCTTACAAAGAGATTCATCAGTAGCTCCAAAAATAATATCATCTACATAAATTTGTACTATGATAAAATGTGAGTTTTTGTCTTTACGAAAGAGAGTAGTATCAACTTTTCCTCTAGAAAATTCATTTTCCATTAGAAAGGTGCTTAATCTTTCATACCATGCTCGAGGAGCTAGTTTTAGTCCATACAGAGCCTTTTTTAGTTTGTAAACATGCTCTGGTTGGTTTTGATCCTCGAAACCAGGTGGTTGTTTGACATAAACTTCTTCATTGATTATGCCATTTAGAAAAGCACTCTTTACATCCATTTGATAAAGTCTCATGCTGTGATGAGCAGCAAATGAAAGTAAGATGCGTATGGCTTGTGCTACAAGGGCAAAAGTTTCAGTGAAATCAATACCTTCTTGTTGAGAGTACCCTTGAGCAACTAACCTTGCTTTATTTCTCATAACTTTGCCATCTTCGTCCAAGTTATTTCTGAATACCCATTTTGTGCCGATGATGGTCTTGTCTTTAGGCTTTTGAACCAACGTCCATACATCGTTTCTTGTAAATTGATTTAACTCTTCTTGCATAGCTAATATCCACCCTTCGTCCAAAAGAGCTTCTTCAATTTTCTTTAGTTCCATTTCTGAGATGAAGGCTACAACAGAGTATTCTTTAAAGGTAGATCTTGTACGCACTTTATCTTCTGGATTTCCAATGATTTGGTCTTCCGGATGATATGTTTTGAAGTGCCAACTTCTTTGAACTTCATTTCTTGTGGTGTTTTCTTCTCTTCTTTCATCATCCAAAGCTTCTTTGTTTGTTGATGACGTTCCTTCTCCTTTGTCATTGAGATTTAATTCTGCAAAGGACTCATCTAGCTCTGATAAATTTTTATCAGGCTTTTTGTCATTAAATTTAACATGGATAGATTCTTCAACAGTCAAAGAGCGAGAGTTGTACACTCTATATGCTTTTGAAGTTTTAGAGTATCCTAAGAAAATACCACAGTCAACTTTAGCATCAAACTTTCCTAAAGAATCTTTGGTATTTAAAATAAAGCATTGACATCCAAATGAGTGAAAATAAGAAATGTTGGGTTTTCGTCCTTTCCACAATTCATAAGGAGTCTTATTTAATAAGGGTCTAATATATATTCTGTTTTGAATATAACACGCAGTGTTAATAGCTTCAGCCCAAAAGTGTTTGGAGGTTGAGTTGTCATTGAGCATTGTTCTAGCCATCTCTTGAAGAGATCTATTTTTTCTTTCTACCACACCATTTTGCTGTGGTGTTCTTGGGGCAGAGAAGTTGTGAAGGATATCACTCTCTTCACAAAACAATTGAAAGCTCTCATTCTCAAATTCTCCTCCATGATCACTTCGGATTGAGTTGATACACATGCCCTTTTCATTTTGAATTCTTTTACATAATATAGAAAAGACTTTAAATGACT
The DNA here is from genome assembly GCA_023212625.1 of Styphnolobium japonicum. NCBI lineage: Eukaryota > Viridiplantae > Streptophyta > Magnoliopsida > Fabales > Fabaceae > Styphnolobium > Styphnolobium japonicum. The sequence goes on from JALBWW010000011.1 coordinate 19,921,160, forward strand.
CATCATTGTGAGCTAAGAACATAACCCATGTCCATCTAGTATAGTCATCTACTATGACGAGTCCATATTTCTTCCCATTTAATAAGGCAGTTCTCGTTGGACCAAATAGATCAAGATGTAGCAGTTCTAGTGGTCTAGAGGTGGAAACAACATTTTTGGACTCAAAAGAGTTTTTGATTTGTTTCCCCTTTTGACATGCTTCGCATAGAACATCCGATTTGTACACAAGTTTTAGTAGTCCTCTTACGAGGTTATGCTTATTTAGCTTTGAGATTAACCTCAAGCTTGCATGACCAAGCTTCTTGTGCCATATCCATTGTTCTCCTTTTATGGATACTAGACATGATACATTTTGATCTGAGAGATTTTCTAAATCAATCTTGTAAAGATTGTTTTGCCTTTTTGCAGTGAAAAGTATGGATCCGTCAGAATTTTTAACTATATATTCTTCATGGCTGAATGAAACATTTGATCCACTATCACATAATTGACTTATACTAAGCAGATTATGTTTCAACCATTCAACCAGAAGTACATTATCAATAGAGGGAAAATGATGCTTACCAATCTTACCTATTCCAACTATTTTACCCTTATGGTTTCCACCAAAGGTGACAAAGTCACTAGCTTTAAGTTTGAGGTCTTGGAACATAGACTTTTCTCCTGTCATGTGCCGTGAGCAACCACTGACCAGGTACCATGAAAGGTGTCTTTTTCTTGTTGCTAAGCACATCTGCAAGAGGGATTATCAAATCCTTAAGTACCCATATCTTTTTGGGTCCTTTCAGGTTAGTTTTTGGAGATCCATAATGTCTTGATCTTTTATTGTATAAATACTTTGAAGTAAAATGATTATCCTTTTTATGAAAATTTCCAACGGATTTCGCAGGAATGGGTACCTTTTTGAAAAAAATTTTCTTAGTGTTTTGATATCCCAATCCAAATTTATCACGAGGATCTCTGGAGTATTTGAGTAGAATGTTTAGCTTTTTGGAGCTGCCCACAAATTTACTGAGATCCTCAGTTAGTTCCTTTATCTCTGATTGAAGTTTATTAACCTCATCAGTTATATTGGACTCAGAGGATGTTTTAAAAAGAGTGTTTTTAGTTTTTAGTTTTTAGTTTTTCACAAAAGATTTCGAGCTCTTGTTTTTCTGAAAACGTTTTTTCATAATCCTTGAATAACTTTGAAAATTTTCTTTTAAGTGATTTGTATTCAACAGCTACGATAGATAAGTTGTTAAACAATTAATCAAAAGCTTCTTGAAGATTAAGTTCAGAGTTTGTTACCTCATCTTCTTCCTCTTCAGAGAATGTGCTTGCCATGAAGCATTGGTTAGCTTCTTCTTCTGTTTCTTCTTCATAATCAGTAGACGAGAGGTCAAGGTCTACCCATGTGGCCATTAATCCTCTTTTCTTCTTTGAAAATAATTTCTTTTTCTCCTTTTCCTTGTTTAGAGAAGGGCATTCAGCTTTGATATGTCCAGGCTTCTTGCACTCATAACATATGATGGGACTTTTATCTTTTATCTCAATCTTGTCCTTTGGAAGTCTACGTACAAAGTATTTTCTCTGCATGCCTCCTTTCTTTTTCCACATAGCTTGTATTTTTCTAGAGATGAAAGATAATTCGTCTTTGTCTGAGACATCTTCTCCAGATAATTCAGTTTCATCTGATGATTCTCCAACTTTAAATGCTTTGGACTCACTTCCTTTGTGAGCTTTAAGGGCAATTGATTTCCCTTTTCTTGAGCTTTCCTCTTCTGGGAGCACAAGTTCATGAACTTTGAGGGAACCTATGAGTTCCTCCATGGTAAGAGAAGCTAAGTTCTTTACTTCTTGTATGGCAGTAACCTTAGGTCTCCACTGTCTGGAAAGACTTCTAAGAATTTTTCTGATATGATCTTGATTATCATGTCTTTCCCAAAGATCTTAAGCTATTGATTATTGTTTGGAATCGTCCAAACATTTGATCAATATTTTCATGTACCCCCATTTTGAAGAGTTCATACTAGTGAACTAACATGCTTATCTTTGATTCTTTGACCTGAGAGGAACCTTCATGTGCTAAAGCCAGAGTATCCCATATCTCTTTAGTCGTTTCACAGCTATGAACTTTATCATGTTCTGATATGGTAATGGCGCACATAAGGTAGTGTTTGGCTTTTGAGTTTAACTAGTGTCTGGTTTGTTGTCCTTCCATCCATTGTGGTTGACAAGAGGTTGTCGAGACCCCGTCAAATAATAATAATTACCGGTTCACAAACTAATTTGTAGTATTGAGCATGAATCGAATCGTCTCTTAAGGATCCAAAAAGAACAAAGATTTAATCAGATCAAGATAATTAAAAGGGGGGTTTTGATGATTTGAAATGATAATACACTAATTGAATTAAAGGAAAGTAATTAACAAATTAACCAATCCAAGGAAATTTTACCGATCTTGAGTTTAATCCATCATTCATCACAAGGAATTCACTTAATTGCTAACCGTGTTTTGGCCTAAGATCACATCAAGACGCCTCAACATGATCCAAGAATCCTCTACTAGATAAGCATCTGGAATTTAATTAACCAAGGTTAGATAAAGTAAGCACCATCCAAACATAGATTAACTTAAGATCGGGGATTTAACCAAGCTAAACAATCCATCAAAAAGCTTTGATATATTGTTTAGTCTTTGTGATCCTCTTTGAATACATGATAATAAAGCTATTATCACATCATCATCTAAATCAAATTAAGCAATTTACTCTAGATAAAAATCAAAAGAGGAAGAAGAGAAACTTGAATAACAATTAAGCAATATGAACAAGCGAAACAAGATCTCCAAATTAAACATCAAGATGGCTAATCCCTTGGATTGATTATAAGAGCCTAGCCTTCCATGGATGAGAAGGAAGAACTCAGAAATAAAAGAACAAAAACGAAATTGTAAAGAGAATGAAGAAGAAGAGAAAGAAAACTCTCACAAATACTCAAACTTTCTTCAAACTTACTTAAAATTGAATTATCCTAATACAAAGAGGTTGGCTATATTTATACTAATCCTAGAAGCCAATTTGTACATGTACATAATCTGAATACAAGCTATAAAAATATGAAAATTATCAAAAATGGAAGCTTGATGCATGGTTGGTGGGTTGGTGCATGGTAGGTGGCTTTTAGTCAACAACTCTTATCCGACTTCTGGCTTCCTTTTCATCACCTAGACGGTGCATTTTGGCTTTGCGGTCTCATGAAAGTTGTAGCCAGTTGTCTCCTTGAAATTTTGCAATTTGAATCATGCCATTTGGACGTCTAGAACTCCAGATATACCAAAAACACTGAACCTACCTCATGTTAGGTTGGCAGAACGTGTTTCCAAATTCAAACCAACTTGTAGCTTCATTATCATGCCTAAAACGACATCTATTGACTAAATGGTCTTCAGTGAAGTTGGAGATATGGGTCTTATCTTTCCAATGGCCAAGTTTCAGCCCAAGAGGAGGCCTATAGCTCACTATGTAGTCCAATATGTGCATACTGCCCAGATTTTCCTGATAGCAAACCCACTCTGCATTGCAGGGATATTTTGGACCCTTAGAAGTTCGATACAGCTCTTGAGTTCTTCATGAAACTTGTAGAGCATTGTCTTAGCTTTCCAAAGACACCAAGATCACCTCAATTGGATCACCGAGTTCCAAGTTATGGCCTAACCAAGGAAGAAAGGTCAAAATGCATCAAAATCCGAAAATTATCCAATATTTACTTTAAAACCCAATGAAGCCCATCAACATTAAACTCATCTAAAATACTAATATTCGGCACAATAAACATCTAATAAAGCCTAATACAAAGCTAACATAAGTGTCTCAAATTGATTGATCAGTGGTCGAGGAAGATCTAGTCCTTCTGCGTTGGTAAGTATTTGATAGCCATTTTGGACTAGGTCCCAAATGTCCATATTTTATGCATAAAAAAATGCAATCATCCTCTTCTTCTAGTAATCATAGTCGTTTCCATTGAATAGAGGAGGTCTGTTCACAGCTTGTTCTTCGTTCTCCATTTGAGGTAGTACTGGATCTTTTCTCTGCACTGTTAGATGCTCAACCCAAGAGGCTAAGCTTTGATACCAATTGAAGTAAACAAGTGAAACACAAGAAGGGGGGTTGAATTGTGTTTATTAATCTTTTTGGAAAACTTTTCGTTAAATAGCAAACCGTTAAGACAAAGGTTGAATCAATAAAAAGCAATGGACAAAGAAAACTTCTTAGTCTAATTGGACGCTAAAAAGATTTTTTAATAAATTACTTTAAACGCAGTGAAAGAGTTCTAAGTTTTATCTTATAACCTTTGTTTAGAAAACAATGGCAATCCCCAGATGTTAGTGAATAAATAAAACACAAGAGGAGGGAAGAGAAGCTTACACCAGATGTTTATCCTGGTTCACTCTCACAAACCGAGAGCTACGTCCAGTCCCTTCAACTAGAAGGATTTTCCACTAATCTTTTACAAAGATTTCAAGTATTGTCCACATCTTCAGGTATACAAGTATTCTCAACCTCTTCAGGTTCTACAATCCAAGTATTCTTTTATACTCAGCCTCTTCAAGCTTAATCAACCAAGTTGAATAAAAGATGTAGAAGTGCTTGAGTTTTTAACTCACTACAGGTGAGGATAGAAAATAAATCTCAAGACTTGACTCTTTAAAAGAGTAAGAGTACTAGAAAGAATGAAAACTTTGATTCTTTTACACTTTTGATCACACAGATTGTTATTCTCTTATTTTCTTCTTCGAAGACATTAGTATATATAGGTGAGAACATTTGGAGCAGTCTTCATAAGCTTCTTCGTCCAACAGAAACATTTATTACTGTTATGAGCAGTATTAAATGCATAAGCTGATATCGTGTTGTGCTTCTTCTGAAAAGACACTTTGATTATCAAGAATGTCCAAGAATATGATAGCTTAGTCCTGTCCTATCTAAGTGCGCAGAAAGTTCCTTATTTGCAGGTTTTTGTAGTTGTTAGCGATGTCAGCTAAGCAGCTCAATTGACTTCTTTTGTAGTGTACGTTGTCAGAGTCTTTCTCAGCATTTAATGATGAACAGTTTCTTCACATTTGAATTTTTAAAAAAATATAATAATCTTTTAAAAACAATTCAAACGGTATTAGTTTCCTTTAGCTCAAGAAAAAGGGACTCACGTACTAGTAACTATTTGTTAACACTTTGTTTTCTTGTTAAAACAGTTTAGAAACAAGTTACATAAGTCTTTTACTTATTCAATCTAAATTAAAACTTTTGTTATCTTCAAAACTTTATGGGGTATTAAATTTTTAATCAAATTGGTTCCAAACCTAGTTTCACAAAGGTTCTTTGGTTCCAACAGAGATGAGCTAGAGCATATACTGCAAACTCTTGCAGGGGTCTGCACAAGTGGTTCATGTTGTCCCATTGCCATCTGTCTGACCAAAGAAGTGAGCTCATCTAATCTATGTTCCACCCTTTGTTGATCAGCATGTGAAGAGGTATTAACTTCATTGGCTACTCTGGTTGCAACACCCATTCAAGTACCAAATTGCTGAGAAATTGCTGCCATGTTTGCAATTAAGTTTTTGGCAATAGTTGGAGTTTTATCTACCAATGCTCCACCACTTGCAGCATCAATCATACTCCTTTCCATTGGCATCAACCCTTCATAGAAGTATTGGATTAGCAGTTGATCACTAATTTGATGGTGTGGGCAGCTCGAGCACAATTTCTTGAATCTCTCCCAATACTCATGGAGAGTTTCACCACTGATTTGCCTTATGCCACAAATATCTTTCCTTATTGCAGCAGTTCTTGATGCAGGAAAGAACTTCTCCAGAAACAGTCTTTTCATGTCATTCCAAGAAGTGATGCAACAGGTTGTAAGTAATACAACCAATCCTTAGCAGCACCATCCAAGGAGAAAGGAAAGGCTCTCATAAGTATATTGAATGCACAAAGGTTGATAATTCACATAAGGTGCAACCAATTCCTTAGGGGTCCTATTATTATAGTCAGCCATAGTAAAATCAGCAGACTCAGTATCAGACACTGAAGCACTAACAGAAGTAGACTCGACAGGATTAAAAGAGTCAACAAGATCAGATGCAATGTCAAGTTCAAGTCCAATTCCATAAGTGATTCTATTAATGCTACTACCAGTCCTATGAAATTTGAAAAGTGTATGAAAGGTTCTATCAATTTCAGGATCAAATGAATGCAAGGTACTATGACCAAACCAGACCTAGTCATACAGCGTGCAGCTCATAGGAAGGTATAGAAGAGCAATAACAACTTAAAAACTAAAAATTCCAAAAACAAATACTCCAAAAATCTAAACAAAAATAAAAACAGTATCAAATGAATTTTAAAAAATTATGGAACCTCCACAGGGTGAAATCTACACAAAAATGCTATCTAAGAGAAAAATAAAAAATCTTAAAAAATTGAAAAGGTGGCCTAAACGATGGAATTTGGCCAAAATAACAGTGACCTCACTATTAATAGTGAACCTTTCTCAAAATAATGTTTTCCATTAGTGTGCAAAAATTCAAGTCAATCAGAGATATTTTATCGAACCGAAATTCTTGACACGATGCCCTTTACCTAATTTCAACCGAATTCCACTTGAAAAAGCTTCTAAAACAAAACAAACACAATTATTAGAGTTTGATGGGGTCTTGAAATGATCAAATAGATGCCTTGGATCCCCAGCAACGGCGCCAAATTTGACAAGAGGTTGTCGACACCCATCAAATAATAAAAATTACCGGTTCACAAACTAATTTGTAGTATAGAGAATGAACCGAATCGTCTCTCAAGGATCCAAAAACAAAGATTTAATTAGATCAAGAGAATATATATATATATATATATATATAATATAAGATTGACAAAAGTATGAGATTTAAAGTTGTAAACAAGTCTAAAGAAGCAACTAATCCAATGAAATTTACCGATCTTGAGTTTAACTCATCATTGATCACAAGGAATTCACTTAATTGCTAATCATATTCTTGACCTTAGATCACATCAAGACGCCTCAACATGATCCAAGAATCCTCTACTAGATAAGCATCTAGGATTTAATTAACCAAGGTTAGATAAAGTAAGCACCATCCAAACATAGATTAACTTAAGATCGGGGATTTAACCAAGCAAAACAATCTATCAAAAAGCTTTGATATATTGTTTAGTCTTTATGATCCTCTTGAATACATGATAATAAAGCTTTCATCACAAAAACATCTAAATCAAATTAAGCAATTCAATCTAGATCAAAATCAAAAGAGGAAGAAGAGAAACTTGAATAACAATTAAGCAATATGAACAAGTAAAACAAGATCTCCAAATTAAACATCAAGATGGCTGATCAATCAATTTGAGACACTTATGTTAGCTTTGTATTAGTCTTTATTAGATGTTTATTGTGCCCAATATTAGTATTTTAGGTGAGTTTAATGTTGTTGGGCCTCATTGGGCTTTAATGCAAATTGTGAATAATTCTTGGATTTTGATGCATTTTGACCTTTCCTCCTTAATTAGGCCATAACTTGGGACTTGGTGATCCATTTGAGTTGTTCTTGGTGTCATTGGAATGCTAAGGCAAGGCTCTACAACTTTCATGAAGAACTCAAGAGCTGGATCAGACTTCTAAGGATCCAAAATATCCCTGCAATGTAGAGTGTGTTTGCTGTCACTGGAATCTAAGCAGTGTGCACATATTGGACTATATAGTGGGCTATAGGTCTCCTCTTCCGCTGAAACTTGGTCATTGGAAAGATAAGGCCCATATCTCCAACTTCACTGAAGACTATTTAGTCAATAGATGTCGTTTTAGGCATGACTATGAAGTTACAAGTTGGTTTGAATTTGGAAACACGTTCTGCCAACCTAACTTGAGGTAGGTATAGTGTTTTTGCCATATCTGGAGTTCTAAAAGTCCAAATGACATGATTCCAACGTCAAAATTTCAAGGAGTCAACTTGCTACAACTTTCATGAGACCTCCAAGCCAAAATGCACCGTCTAGGTCATGCAAATCAAGCTGGAAGTCGGATAAGAGTTGCTGACTAAAAGCCACCAACCATACACCAACCCACCTACCATGCACCAACCCACCAACCATGCATCAAGCATCCATATTTGACAATTTCCATGTTTTTACAACTTGTATTCAGATTATTTTCAATTACAAATTGGCTTCTATGATTAGTATAAATAGAGCCAATCTCTTTGTATTATACATCATTCAATTTTAAGTAAGTTTGAAGAAAGTTTGAGTATTTTGTGAGAGTTTTCTTTCTCTTCTTCTCCATTCTCTTTACAATTTCATTTTTGTTCTTTTATTTCTGAGTTCTTCCATCCCATCCATGGAATGCTAGGCTCTTATAATCAATCCAAGGGATTAGCCATCTTGATGTTTAATTTGGAGATCTTGTTTCGCTTGTTCATATTGCTTAATTGTTATTCAAGTTTCTCTTCTTCTTCTTTTGATTTTTATCTAGATTAAATTGCTTAATTTGATTTAGATGTTGATGTGATAATAGCTTTATTATCATGTATTCAAAGAGGATCACAAAGACTAAACAATATATTAAAGTTTTTTGATGAATTGTTTAGCTTGGTTAAATTCTGGTTCTTAAGTTAATCTATGTTAGATGATGCTTACTTTATCTAACCTTGGTTAATCAAATCCTAGATGCTTATCTAGTAAAGGATTCTTGGATCATGTTGAGGCTTCTTGATGTGATCTAAAGCCACATGGTTAGCAATTAAGTGAATTCATTGTGATTAATGATGGATTAAACTCAAGATCGGTAAATTTCCCTGGATTAGTTAATTTGTTAATTACTTTCCTTTAATTCAACTAGTGTATTATCTTTTCAAATCTTCAAAACCCCCTTTCTAATTATCTTGATCTAATTAAATCTTTGTTTTTGGATCCTTGAGATACGATTTGGTTCATTCTCTATACTACAAATTAGTTTGTGAACCGGTAATTTTTATTATTTGACAGGTCTCGACAACCTCTTGTCAATGGCTAATCCCTTGGATTGATTATAAGAGCCTAGCCTTCCATGGATGGGAAGGAAGAACTCATAAAATAAAGAACAAAAATGAAATTCTAAAGAGAATAGAAAAGAAGAGAAAGAAAACTCTCACAAATACTCAAACTTTCTTCGAACTTACTTTAAATTGAATAATGTATAATACAAAGAGATTGGCTCTATTTATACTAATCCTAGAATCCAATTTATAATTGAAAAAAATCTGAATGCAAGCTGTAAAAACATGGAAATTGTCAAATATGGAAGCTTGATGCATGGTTGGTCGGTTGGTGCATGGTAGGTGGGTTGGTGTATGGTAGGTGGGTTGGTGTATGGTTAGTGGCTTCAACTCAGCAACTCTACTCCGACTTCCAGCCTGCTTTTCATGCCCTAAACGATGTATTGTGGCTTGGAGGTCTCATGAAAGTTGTAGCCAGTTGTCTCCTTGAAATTTTGGCGTTGGTTTCATGCCATTTGGACTTTTACAACTCCAAATATGCCAAAAACACTGCACCTAACTCAAGTTAGGTTGGCAGAACGTGTTTCCAAATTCAAACCAAATTGTAGCTTCATAATCATGCCTAAAACAGCATCTATTGACTAAATGGTCTTCAGTGAAGTTGGAGATATGGGTCTTATCTTTCCAATGGTCGAGTTTCAGCTCCAAAGGAGGCCTATAGCCCACTATATAGTCCAATATGTGCACACTGCCCATATTCCAGTGATAGCAAACCCACTCTGCATTGCAGCGATATTTTGTACCTTAGAAGTTTGATCCTGCTCTTGAGATTTCATGAAACTTGTAGAGGCTTGTCTTAGCTTTCCAAAGACACCAAGATCACCTCAAATGGATCACCAAGTCCCAAGTTATGACCTAACCAATGAGAAAATGTCAAAATGCATCAAAATCCAAGAATTATTCACAATTTGCATTAAAGCCCAATGAGGCCCAACAACATTAAACTCATCTAAAATACTAATATTAGGCACAATAAACATCTAATAAAGCCTAGTACAAAATTAACATAAGTATCACTAATTGATTGATCAGTCCCCATACCATATTATCTTTGGGAAAGTATGCCACCTTCCGATGGAAATTGAGCATAAATCCTATTGGGTGGTAAAACAGTGTAACCTTGACTTGAGTCATGCCGGATCCCAAAGGAAGCCCCAACTTCAAGAACTTGAGGAGCTTCAAGTAGAGGCGTATGAGAACTCCCGGATCTACAAGGAGAAGACCAAAGCCTTCCATGATAAGTTTATTCTTCGAAAGGAGTTTGCAGCTGGGCAAAAAGTTCTCTTATTTAATTCTCGCCTTAAGTTGATGCCTAGTAAATTAAGGTCTAGGTGGGACGGTCCGTTTGTTGTTACTAACATTTTTCCTCATGGTGCAGTGGAAATTAAGAGTGAGGCCACCAACAAAATGTTCAAAGTCAATGGTCATCGCCTCAAGAATTTTTATGAAGGAGCCCATGAGAACCTCGTGGAGGAGGTTCAACTACAGGAGGCCCTTTACCATGATTGATAACTGTAACGTCCCTAAATTTCATATATTATGACTTAGCTAAATTCTTTGAATATGTTGTGTATTCTGTTACAGAAATTGTGATAGATTGAGTTAGAGTAGTTATTTTGAGATTCTGGCTATACTGGGGAACTCGGTAGAACCTAAGGAAGAAATAGGTGAAATCTAAACTCTTATATTTTCTCTGGCTAAGTTAGGACCTACTGGTAAATTAATCTTTTCAGGACCTATTGGGAATTTTTAGAAATCACAAGGGTATTTTAGCCTTTTTACATCCTCATTGGCAATTTAGTATTTTTCCACTTAAGTGGGGGGCAAAGTTGACAATGCAACTTCACCCCCTTGTGACTAAGAGGGCCGGCCAGCCTAGGGAGAGCCAAAGGGCTCATCTTCTCCAAAAAGTTTCTAAGTCTCTGACAAGAGGTTGTCGAGACCCGTCAAATAAATAAAATTACCGGTTCGCAAACTAATTTGTAGTATAGAGCATGAACCGAATCATCTCTCAAGGATCCAAAAAGAACAAAGATTTAATCAGATCAAGATAATTAAAAGGGGGGTTTTGTTGTTGATTAACAAGATTAATAAAAGTAGGAGATTCAAAGTTGTAAACAAATCTAAAGAAACAACCAATCCAAGGAAATTTACCGATCTTGAGTTTAACTCATCATTGATCACAAGGAATTCACTTAATTGCTAACCATGTTCTTGGCCTTAGATCACATCAAGAAGCCTTAACATGATCCAAGAATTCTTTACTAGATAAGCATCTAGGATTTGGAGTGGTTTGAGAGGGTAATTGGCCAGAACCCTGTGACTTTAATTCATGAATTGATGTGGCAAGTTGACCAATTTGAGTCTCCAAGTTCTGAATGGTGGTTTCAGTTCTCTGTTGAAACTGGATGTTATTGGTGGCCATTGTTTCACCAAATCCTCCAATGAGGGCTCGATTTTGTGGCTACAGGACCTTCTTCTTTGGAATGGTGGTCTACTTGGTCCAGCATGTGGTCGAAACCGATTTGTCCTTGCTTGCTTCGGAATGGTGGTCTATCTTGGTTTGGTGGGCTTGATTTGATGCATTCCCATATCTCGATTGGGATGGTCCCTCGACCAGGGTTGTAAGTGTTGGAGAATGGATCATATTTCTGTTGTTCTTCTTTGATGGAATTGTGGCTTCCCGGAAATATACCAGTGCGACCCGCAGTTGGTCTTGAAACTCGAGAATCATCTTGCAATGTGGGGCACGAATGCGTAGGATGAGAGGAACTAGAACATATGCTACAAACTCTTGCGGGGTTTGCACACGTGGTTCGTGTTGTCCTATTGCCATTTGTCTAACCAAAGAAGTGAGCTCATCCAATCTATGTTCCACCCTTTGTTGATCGGCATGTGAAGAGGTATTAACTTCATTGACTACTCTGGTTGCGACACCCATTCGAGTACCAAATTGCCGAGAATTTGCTGCCATGTTTGCAATTAAGTTTAAAGCGTATTTGGAGTTTTATCTACCAATGCTCCTCCACTTGCAAAGCATCAATCATACTCCTTTCCATTGGCATCAATCCTTCATAGAAGTATTGGATCATGAGTTGATCACTAATTTGATGGTGTGGGCGACTTGAGCATAATTTCTTGAATCTCTCCCGGTACTCATGGAGAGTTTCACCAGCGATTTGCCTTATGCCACAAATATCTTTCCTTATTGCAGCAGTTCTTAATGCAGGAAAGAACTTTTCAGAAATAATCTTTTCATGTCATTCCAAGAAGTGATGGCGGCGAGGTTGTAAGTAATACAACCAATCCTTAGCGACACCATCCAAAGAGAAAGGAAAGGCCCTTAGCTTGATGTGATCTTGACTATTCCATGAGGTTTCATGGTGGAGCAGACAACATGGAACTCCTTCAAATGCTTATGTGGATCTTCACCGCAAGACCATGAAACTTGGGCGACAAGTGTATCAATCCGATTTCAACTCAAAATCAACATTAAGTTCGGGATATTGAATGCACAAAGGTTGATAATTCACATCAGTGCGACCAATTCCTTAAGGGTCCTATTGTTATAGTCGGCCATAGTAAAATCAACGGACTCGATGCTCAGACACGAAGTACTAACGAGCGAGACTCAACGAGGATTAAAAGAGTCAACAAGATTAGGTGCAATGTCAAGTGCAAGCCCAATTCCGAAGTAATTCTATTAGCTCTATGAATGCTACTACCGAGTCCTATGAATTCTATGAAGTGTATGAAATGTTCTATCAATTTCAGGATCAAATGAATGCAAGGTACCAGGATCAGATCTAGTCATACAGCATGCAGTTCATAAGAAGGTATTAGAAAAGCAATAACAACTAAAACACTAAAAATTCCAAAAACAAATACTCCAAAAAATTAAACAAAAATAAAAACAGTATCAAATGAATTTTAAAAATTATGGAACCACCACAGGATAAAATCTACACAAAAATGCTATCCAACAAAATAATAAAAAATCTTAAAAAATTGAAAAAGTGGTCTAAACGATGGAATTTGGCAAAAATAAGGGTGACCTCACTGTATACAGTGAGCCTTTCTCAGAATAATATTTTCCATTTGTGTACCAAAATTCAGATCAATCTGAGATGCCCGAACCAAAATTCTTGACACAACACCCTTTATCCAATTTCAGCCGAATCCCACTTGAAAAAGCTTCAAAAACAAAACAAACACATTTGTTAGAGTTAGATGGGATCTTGAAATGATCAAATATTTGCCTTGGATCCCCGGCAACGGCGCCAAATTTGACAAGAGGTTGTCGAGACCCGTCAAATAAATAAAATTACCGGTTCGCAAACTAATTTGTAGTATAGAGCATGAACCGAATCGTCTCTCAAGGATCCAAAAAGAACAAAGATTTAATCAGATCAAGATAATTAAAAGGGGGGTTTTGTTGTTGATTAACAAGATTAATAAAAGTAGGAGATTCAAAGTTGTAAACAAATCTAAAGAAACAACCAATCCAAGGAAATTTACCGATCTTGAGTTTAACTCATCATTGATCACAAGGAATTCACTTAATTGCTAACCATGTTCTTGGCCTTAGATCACATCAAGAAGTCTTAACATGATCCAAGAATTCTTTACTAGATAAGCATCTAGGATTTAATTAACCAAGGTTAGATAAAGTAAGCACCATCCAAACATAGATTAACCTAAGATCAAGAATTTAACCAAGCTAAACAATCCATCAAAAAGCTTTAATAAATTGTTTATTCTATGTGATCCTCTTGAATACATGATAATAAAGCTAGTATCACATAAACATCTAAATCAAATTAAGCAATTCAATCTAGATCAAAATTAAAAGAGGAAGAAGAGAAACTTGAATAACAATTAAGCAATATGAACAAGTAAAACAAGATCTCCAAATTAAACATCAAGATGGCTAATCCCTTGGATTAATTATGAGAGCCTAGCCTTCCATGGATGGGAAGGAAGAACTCAGAAATAAAATAACAAAAACGAAATTCTAAAGAGAATAGAAAAGAACAGAAAGAAAACTCTCACAAATACTTAAACTTCCTTGAAACTTACTTCAAAATTGAATAATGTATAATACAAAGAGGTTGGGTCTATTTATACTAATCCTAGAAGCCAATTTGTACATGTACATAATCTGAATACAAGCTATAAGAATCTGAAATTTGTCAAAAATGGAAGCTTGATGCATGGTTGGTGGGTTGGTGCATGGTAGGTGGGTTGGTGTATGGTTGGTGGCTTTTAGTCAACAACTCTTATCCGACTTCTGGCTTCAAATTCATCACCTAGACGGTGTATTTTGGCTTGGATGTCTTCATCAAAGTTGTAGCCAGTTGTCTCCTTGAAAATCTGGCGTTTGAATCATGTCATTTGGACTTTTAGAACTCCAAAAATGCCAAAAACACTTCACCTACCTCAAGTTAGGTTGGAAGAACGTGTTTCCAAATTCAGACCAACTTGTAGCTTCTGAAGCATGCCTAAAACGACATCTATTGACAAAATGGTCTTCATTGAAGTTGGAGATATGGGTCTTATCTTTCAAGTGACCAAGTTTCAGCCCAAGAGGAGGCCTATAACCCACTATATAGTCCAATATGTGCATACTGCCCAGATGGTTCCGTGACAGCAAACCCACTCTGCATTGCAGCGATATTTTGTATCCTTAGAAGTCCGATCCAGCTCTTGAGATTTTCATGAAACTTGTAGAGGCTTGTCTTAGCTTTCCAAAGACACCAAGATCACCTCAAATGGATCACCGAGTCCCAAGTTATGGCCTAACCAAGGAGAAAAGGTCAAAATGCATCAAAATCCAAGAATTATTCACAATTTGCATTAAAGCCCAATGAGGCCCAACAACCTTAAACTCATCTAAAATACTAATATTGGGCACAATAAACATCTAATAAAGCCTAGTACAAAGCTAACATAAGTATCACTAATTGATTGATCAGTCCCCATACCATATTATCTTTGGGAAAGCATGCCACCTTCCGGTGGAAATTGAGCATAAATCCTATTGGGTGGTAAAACAGTGTAACCTTGACTTGAGTCATGCCGGATCCCAAAGGAAGCCCCAACTTCAAGAACTTGAGGAGCTTCAATTAGAGGCGTATGAGAACTCCCGGATCGGATCTACAAGGAGAACACCAAAGCCTTCCATGATAAGTTTATTCTTCGAAAGGAGTTTGCAGCTGAGCAAAAAGTTCTCTTGTTTAATTCTCGCCTTAAGTTGATGCCTAGTAAATTAAGGTCTAGGTGGGACGGTCCGTTTGTTGTTACTAACATTTTTCCTCATGGTGCAGTGGAAATTAAGAGTGAGGCCACCAACAAAGTGTTCAAAGTCAATGGTCATCGCCTCAAGAATTTTTATGAAGGAGCCCATGAGAACCTCGTGGAGGAGGTTCAACTACAGGAGGCCCTTTACCATGATTGATAACTGTAACATCCCTAAATTTCATATATTATGACTTAGCTAAATTCTTTGAATATGTTGTGTATTCTGTTACAAAAATTGTGATAGATTGAGTTAGAGTAGTTATTTTGAGATTCTGGCTATACTGGGAAACTCGGTAGAACCTAAGGAAGAAATAGGTGAAATCTAAACTCTTATATTTTCTCTGGCTAAGTTAGGACCTACTGGTAAATTAATCTTTTCAGGACCTATTGGGAATTTTTAGAAATCACAAGGGTATTTTAGCCTTTTTACATCCTCATTGGCAATTTAGTATTTTTCCACTTAAGTGGGGGGCAAAGTTGACAATGCAACTTCACCCCCTTGTGATTAAGAGGGCCGGCCAGCCTAGGGAGAGCCAAAGGGCTCATCTTCTCCAAAAAGTTTCTAAGTCTCCATAGCTAAGCTTGCTTCAAGGTTCAAGGTCCAAAAGTAAGTATTTTTATGCATCTTTTGGCCTAGGTTATTTGATGGTTATTGATCACTATGATCTCTTCTTCAATCCTATGGTATTAGTTTCTTGGAAAACTCATTTTCATCCCTAAGAATCAAGAACACCCATTTCTAAAAGTTGGTTGTTTTGATTGAGTGTTTTGAAGGAAGTTGAAGGAAAGGTTGCCTTGATTACAAATCCACTCTTGGAATCAAGTTTGGAGCATTTTAAGGTGAGTGTGGTTTAACTTGTGATATTGTATGATGTTCTTAGAGTGTAAGTGTAAGATGTAGAATAAGCTTGAATCTAGGGTTTTCACCTATGCTTAAGGTTGATGTGTTTTGTTACATGTTTTTAAGGATTTGAGTGTATGAAAAGGGATGATATGGTTGGTATCTTTGGATGAATTTAAGGACATGATTCCCAAGGGAACTTAGGTTTTTGGTCTGAAGTTGGGCGTGGCACTATTCTTGCCCAGATTCCCAACCACGGCCGTGGCCACCACCATGGGCTGGCCGTGGTTCTCTCTGGAAATGAAATTGTTGTGTCTCGCGGCCAACCACGGCCGTGGCCACCACCACGGGCGTGGTAGCCACCACACCCTAGCCGTGGTCCAGACCACGGGCGTGGTGCCAACCAGGGGCAGACCATGGTTGTCTCTGTTTCCAATTTATTGAGTTTCTGTTTTCCTGAACCGTGGCCGTGGTTACCACCACACCCTGGCCGTGGTTGACTCTGTTTGTGTTGTTGTGGTGCATATGTCTAGTGTCTGGATACCATATGCTATGTTTAGGATTGAGGATGACTTAGTACTATTATGAGATGTGTAACTAAGTATTAATGATTACTAGAGTTGAGCATAATGGTTGTGTGTTGTATATACTTGAATTGTTTACATGTGATGTTATTATGATATTATGAAATTGAGCATGATATGAATATGAAAACATTGCATTGCATTGCATAGCAAGGTGGCCTAACCGGAAGGGGTTAGTGTACAAAATATGAGGGGTGCCTAGCTTACGGAGCTAGATGGAAATTGAATGGCATAATTAATTGCATTGCATAGCGAGGTGGCCTAACCGGAAGGGGTTAGTGTACAAAATATGAGGGGTGCCTAGCTTACGGAGCTAGATGGAAATGGAATGGCATAACACATTGCATATGCATATTGCGAGGGCCTAACCGGAAAGGGGTTAGTGCACAACAAGAGGAGTGGAGAAAGAAAAAGTGTGAATAAAAGGTGTGAACATCATGTGCATTCATTCATTGCATTTGTTGGTTGGTGTTACTTGTTATATATTGAATTGTGTTATACTTGCTCTCTAGTTACATGCATACTTTATCTGCAAGTTTATTCACATTCACTGGGAAGTTGTTCTCACCACCTCTTTCTCAGATTCGCAGGAACACCCCGGACCCTCTACGGGTTAAGTACGGAAGATTCTGTTGCTTTATTTTGAGACTTGTATTTTGGTGGAGTTAAGCTCCGTGATGTTACTATATAGGATGTGTATTACATTACTTTGATGTAGATATGACAGGGAACTGGATACTACTATTGATGCTCTTAGTTCTGTATATGTTTAGTGTGCTCAGTCAGGATAGTGTCTAGAATACACTTGAATAACATTGCGTACTCTGATAATATTTTGGATTAGATCTGAGATCTCTTGATGATATATGTGTATGTGTATATATATAATATATGTATTCTAGTTGGTTTGAAATGATTGTTGGAATCCGCTGCTTATGTTAAATGTTGTGTGGTAACATTCGAGAAATAAAGGAAATGCTGTTTTCTATGTAAATAAGGAAAAATAATATAATACATTCCACGTAAGACTTATGAGTTGCTAAATAACACACTAAATAATAGGTCTTACAATAACTACTTTGTTAAAAAAAAATTAATTCAAGCCATGTTTAAGGTCAATGGTAAGAGATTGAATCATTATTAGGGAGGACTCATCGATCGTGAAAAATCTTCAATCACGCTGGCTGAAGACGTTAAAAGTAGCGCTTCTTGGGAGGCAACCCAAGTTTTCTAACTCTATCATCTTTCAAACTTTCATTTATTTGAAATCATAGGAATCAAGACAAAAAATCGATGCCAAACAAATCTTTCAGAGTTTGATTTTTCTGTCTTAATTTTGTTTATTTTTCATTGACAGATTATTTTTCACTGGTTAAATGGCGGATAACGGTACTCTGTGAAAATCTTTTTTGATCTCTTCAGTTACCCACAAACACTGAAATTTGTATAAAATTTTACTCATCTTTTTCTTTTCTTCTTTCTTTCTTTCAAAATGGATAATCAGCTTGTTAACCTCTGCAAGCGATTCCTTTCTCTCCCTCAAAATGCTTTAACTAACATTTATTCTGTAAGGTTTGAGAGATTAAGGATGCTTATGCACAAAGGCATCCCTGCTGATATACACTGGTTAATCAAAGCAAAGGTTCGAATAACAGGTAAAATTTCTAACGCTCTTGTTTCATATATGCCAGGGCTAGGCAAAAGTTCATATGCAAAGAAAAGAAGAGCAAAAGGGTTACGAGTCTGCTATAAATGTGCAAGATGGACCTATAACACAAAATGCAGATCAATTGTTATGACGTCTATAAATCGAGTTTATAAAATTCACTTCATTAATGATGGCATGAGTAAGGAGTCTTTAGATAACATTCTATTGACTCTTGAGACGCATCCTAGTGGAGATGTGTAGAGATTACTTCTCGATTTATGGCCAATATTCCAAGATGAACATGAGCGTTATAGTCTCGGGAATCTAACTCAAAAAGACCATGTTTGCCAAGTTTTAAGAAAATTGGATGGGAAGCCGACCATCGGCCCATATAGAGCATTCAAGCTGTTATTGGACGTCAAACTAGAGGAAAATGTGAGCCACAATCACACCTACTACAAGTATTATTAATAATTATGTTTTTATCTAAAAAAAAAAACCAAAAAATATTTAGCCGTATTTTTTTTTTAAATATGCATTGCATATTTTTAAACTTCTTCTTACACATATCAATTAGTCCTTTATCTCTGTCATATAGCTATTATCATTTCTGGGCTTATTTTCAAACCTACATGACACACGGATCTACCCCTCATTTATAGGTGTAATTATTACATTTGAGTTTTGATTCCTTTAAATAATGCACTTTACTCTCTTCATATCATGGATAAGGTGAGAATACAGAAAAATAAAAATGGAAGTAACTTCAGTTTGTCGGATCAAAAGTGTTTGTGTCTTTTGTGGATCTATTCCTGGAAAGGATAAAATGTTTGTAAATAATGCAAACCATCTTGGTCGAGTGCTAGCTAAGAGAGAAATCCATTTAGTTTACGGAGGAGGTAGTCTTTGGGTAATGGGTTGTGTAACAACTATTGCACATTTAGGAGGTGACAAAGTCCTTGGTGTCATTCTTAGTCCTTTAGCTATCGGTAAGCCCGCTGGAAAAATAGTAGGGGACGAAGTCATGGTATTTTGCATGCACCAACGCATGAACATTATGATAGCAAATGCCGATGCCTTTATTGCCCTACCTGGTGGTTTTGGAACTTTGGAAGAGATCTTCCAAATTGCATCCTGGTCACAGGAAAACTTTCACCAAAAACCCATAAGTATATTAAATGTTAATGGTTTTTATGACAATTTGTTTTGTTTTCTTGATCATGCCGTGGAACAAAGGTTCATTGACAAGAGGTTGTCGAGACCCGTCAAATAATAAAAATTACCGGTTCACAAACTAATTTGTAGTATAGAGCATGAACCGAATCGTCTCTCAAGGATCCAAAAAGAACAAAGATTTAATCAGATCAAGATAATTAAAAAGGGGGTTTTGATGATTTGAAAAGATAATACACTAGTTGAATTAAAGAAATGCAATTAACAAATTAACCAATCCAAGGAAATTTACCGATCTTGAGTTTAATTCATCATTGATCACAAGGAATTCACTTAATGGTAATCATGTTCTTGGCCTTAGATCACATCAAGAAGCCTCAACATGATCCAAGAATCCTCTACTAGATAAGCATCTAGGATTTAATTACCCAAGGTTAGATAAAGTAAGCACCATCCAAACATAGATTGACTTAAGATCAAGAATTTAACCAAGCTAAACAATCCATCAAAAAGCTTTAATAAATTGTTTATTCTATGTGATCCTCTTGAATACATGATAATAAAGCTATTATCACATAAACATCCAAATCAAATTAAGCAATTCAATCTAGATCAAAATTAAAAGAGGAAGAAGAGAAACTTGAATAACAATTAAGCAATATGAACAAGTAAAACAAGATCTCCAAATTAAACATCAAGATGGCTAATCCCTTGGATTGATTATGAGAGCCTAGCCTTCCATGGATGAGAAGGAAGAACTCAGAAATAAAAGAACAAAAATGAAATTGTAAAGAGAATGGAGAAGAAGAGAAAGAAAACTCTCACATACTCAAACTTTCTTCAAACTTACTTAAAATTGAATTATCCTAATACAAAGAGATTGGCTCTATTTATACTAATCCTAGAAGCCAATTTATACATGTACATAATCTGAATACAAGCTGTAAAAACATGGAAATTGTCAAATATGGAAGCTTGATGCATGGTTGGTGGGTTGGTGCATGGTAGGCGGGTTGGTGTATGGTTGGTGGCTTTTAGTCAGCAACTCTTATCCGACTTCTGGCTTGCTTTTCATGACCTAGACGGTGCATTGTGGCTTGGAGGTCTTCATAAAAGTTGTAGCCAGTTGTCTCCTTGAAATTTTGCAATTTGAATCATGCCATTTGGACTTTTAGAACTCCAGATATGCTAAAAATATTGCACCTACCTCAAGTTAGGATGGCTGAACGTGTTTCCAAATTCAAACCAACTTGTAGCTTCATAATGATGCCTAAAACGACATCTATTGACTAAATGGTCTTCAGTGAAGTTGGAGATATGGGTCTTATGTTTCCAATGGCCAAGTTTCAGCCCAAGAGGAGGCCTATAGCTCACTATGTAGTCTAATATGTGCACACTGCCCAGATTTCCGTGACAGCAAACCCACTCTGCATTGCAGGGATCTTTTGGACCCTTAGAATTTCGATTCAGCTCTTGAGTTCTTCATGAAACTTGTAGAGCCTTGTCTTGGCTTTCCAAAGGCACCAAGATCACCTCAAATGGATCACCGAGTCCCAAGTTATGGCCTATCCAAGGAAGAAAGGTCAAAATGCATCAAAATCTGAAAATTATTCACAATTTGCATTAGAGTCCAATGAAGCCCAACAACATTAAACTCATCTAAAATACTAATATTAGGCATAATAAACATCTAATAAAGCTTAATACAAAGCTAACATAAGTGTCTCTAACTGATTGATCATTCATCTCACAAGTGAAACGTCAAATTCTTGTAACTGCTGCAACGCTTGAATAATTGCTCGATCAACTATAAGAATTTGTACCACAACGTAATCCAGCAATGGCTCTACTGAATTGGGAAAAAGACAACAACAACAAAAAGCAAAAACTTAATTTGACTTTGTCCTTGTGAATTTTTGTTTCCCTTATGGTTTTAGTTTTTTGTAATTTTTTCTTATTTCAAGATCAATTTGTAGTTTTCTGGTAAGATCTTCTACACTCTACCTATCTTTATTTTGACATTGGGGACAATGTCTTAAATTAGTTGGGGGGAGGGATAGTTGACATTGCCATGTACATAGTTTAGTAAAAAAAATTAAAAAAACTAACCAGCTAATCTTTATTGTTACTAACTTATTAGATGTATGATGGCAGAGTAAGGAGTAATTTTGCTTTTGAGACGCATCTTAACTTGCCCTTCATAGTGGGTCTTAAATCATTTTGTTCTTGCATATATATAAAAAAATATTCATTTTGATCTTTTCAATTGATTTTGATACAAGCTTGTGCTGAATCTGAGCTTAATTGATGATAAAAGTATGCAAAACAGTTTATAGTTGAATTATTTTCATGATATGCATGTGTATATGACTATTGATATTAGGAAGAAAGCATAGTTGAATTGAGTGAATTTTCCATACCTTTGTGAGTTTTGGGCTTTTCCAAGTTTGATACTAACACTTGGTTTATTTTCTTTCATGAGTGATATCAATTATGAATTTATTTTCTAGAACTTGCATTGAATCGATTTGAGATTACATTGGTCTGTATGTTGCATGAAAATGACAGAGGCATTTTTCTTGACTTAGCTGCTTTGGCCAAATAAACCTACCTTGCATTTATCCCATTGTTAACCCCCTTTGAGCCTACTTGCCCATTCTTTGTTCTTAGCTCATTACAAGCCTTGAGTGAAAAATCATGTTTTACCTCACCTTAGGGAATAGGAGAGCATTGGTTTTCCTATAGGAGGAGCTCTTTTGCTTACAATGATTTAAGTGTGGGGAATTGGTGTGCTTATGCGAAATGTTTGGTAAAAAAAAGGCTAATTCTGGAAAAAAAGAAAAGCCAAAAGGCTGTAAAAGAAAAGAATAGAAAAAGGAATGAATGTGTGAAAAGAATATGCATTTTATGGTTTTGGGTAAAATTTTATGACTTCTACTTGAGTTACTCCCCAATGCTCTTTTATTCTCTTTGATTTTTAACTTGCTACTATCTATATTGTTCCCTTCCTTCACCTTATAACCCCATTACAACCCTTTTGAAAGACCTCTTATTTTTTCAATTTATTTGATCTAAGTGGTGGAGAATTGATGTATATTCAAGCCTATGGTAAAATACTTTCATAATTTGACAAAGTTGAGCGCAAATAGTAAACCTAAATATTTTGTGTGATTTAAGTGTCACTTGTGAGGAATTTTACTCAATTTGAACATGCCTATTTATGATTAAAGCATGATTATGCTATGTATACTTTATTCTCAATTGGTTTGATTCAACTATACTTTGTTAAGTATATTTGAATTATTGATTATGGTTTATATTTGATACAAGGGTTGTATTTAAAAATTAGTTGAATTGATTAAATAGAGTATTAGATGTTTGTGGGTATCATCCTGGTAAACCCACACGAGACTATAACTTGTCCACTAGGGACACCTAAGGGTTTAAAAGCTTGTGGCACATGCTAAGTGCCATCGTGATTTCCCACGAAAGTGGATTAGATTAGGTACAATCAGTTTTTATGCTTTTAGTTTAATATTGGGGTGTTTCTTGTTTTTCCATAGTTTTGGTCTTATGTGTTTTGCCCAAGAGTGCAAAAGCTTAAGTGTAGGGGAATTTGATAAATCATTATTGAGACACTTATGTTAGCTTTGTACTTAGCATTATTGGATGTTCATTGTGCCCAATATTAGTATATTAGCTGAGTTTTGTGTTGTTGGGCATCATTGGGCTTTAATGCAAATTTTGATTAACTCTCAGATTTTGATGCATTTTGACCTTTCCTCATTGATTAACCATAACTTGGGTTTCGGTGATCTGTTTGAGGTTTTCTTGGTGTCTGTGGAAAGCTAAGAAAAAGTTTCATGAGAATTCAAGAGCTGAATCAGACTTCTAGTGGTCCAAAATATGCCTAAAATTTAGGGTGGGCTTGCTATGGCTGGAAGCTGAGCAGTGTGCACATATTGGACCATATCATGGGCTGTAAAAGTTATTTTGAGCTGAAACTGGTGCCATTGGAAAGATAACACACAAATCTCCAACTTTACTACAGACCATTTAGTCAATAGATGCTGTTTTCAGCATGATTATGAAGCTGCAAGTTGGTTTGTATTTGGAAACACATTTTGCCAACGTGACTTGAGGTAAGTGCAGTGTTTTTAGAATATCTGGAGTTGTAAAAGTCCAATTGACATGAAACCAGTGTCGAAATTTCATGAGACAATTGTCTACAACTGTCATAAAGACACCTAAAGTCAATTCAGTGGAATGGAGGGTCATACAGATCACCCAGGTCAGACTCATGTGTGGGCCTATTCAATTGGATTGGCACATCTAGTCTTACTAAAGGTCCAACTATCCCCATTTAACTTCATTCCAATTCATTCTATGTGTGACCCTGTAGGATCCTATTACGTTAATAGTAACATTAAATCCTATTTAATATTACAAACAGTGAGTTGTATCTAGCAATACATCACTGTTACTCAAGTAATAGGAATGTCAATGATTCGACATAACCTAACTGTGACTAATGTTACCATGTAGTCTAGTCCATTTGTCCCAATATCTTGATTGAACACAAGGCATGGAATGTATCACCCTTGTATAGTTCAATCATTGGTTTCTTGATTATCGAGTAGACTTATAAAGACAAATGAGATCAATATCTCATATCGACTCATTTGAGCACGACCATGCATTTTCAAGTCTCACTCATCAAGGGGCCTGAAGATATCACTCCCGTTATGTGGGAGGGACAAATCCTATCTACGTCACTCACATCCGTCTACAGGACTTGTCACATATCCAATAACTGACTTTATGATCACCTTGTTACAGGTAATGTTTGACGATATTAAAACATATAACTCCTCATGTAGGGAACCATAGTGACCTCAAGTTAAAGGACCACGTACATCATTGTCACTATGAGAACCGCTTATGACACTCATGTAACAATCCATATAGTGTTTTCATGGTGGGTTAGTCCAGTACATCATTACTCTAATATGTATCCATGTGTAGACTTGATATCTCATATCCATGACCCGTGAGACACGATCATCATCCTATGCACATACTAATCTCAACGTATTACTGTCGTCCTACTTGATAGTAATACTTGACTAGGGACATTTAAGAATAGTGTTGCAATTCAGCTAATAACATCTCACTATCAAGTCACGTACTTGATATTCCATGGCATAGAACTTGCCATTCTAAGGACCTATTATGTTCATTTAATATAAATAAATAACACAATAAATCAAATGCCTCATATATTACATAAATGTTATGATACAATGTAAACCATAAAGTCAATATACAACTGGCCTCTAGGGCATACACCAACAGTTTACGTTTTGCAACCCCCTGGTTTTGAGGATCAAACCTCGCCTGAGCAAGTTTTCAAACTAAAAAAAACTCTGTATGGGTTAAAGCAAGCTCCTCGAGCTTGGTACGAAGGATTAAGTTCTTTTCTTATGAAAAATAGCTTTTCTAGAGGAAAAGTTGATACAACCCTTTTTCGCAAAAATCTAAATTCACATTTTATTATTGTTCAAATTTATGTAGATGATATTATCTTTAGAGCTACTGATGAATCTCTTTATGAAGATTTTTCTAATTTGATGCAGAAAAAGTTCAAAATGAGCATGATGGGAGAATTAAAGTTCTTTCTGGATTTGCAAGTCAAGCAAACATTGGATGAAACTTATATTCATCAAAATAAGTACACAAAGGAACTATTGAAAAAATTCAAATTGGACGATTGTAAACCTATGAGCACACCTATGCATCCATCATCCACATTGAGACTAGATGATAAAGATAAAAAGATAACCAAAAGATATACAGATGTATGATTGAATTTCTTTTATATCTTACTGTGTCTATACACAAGGGCGGACCTTTAAAGGAACTAGGGGGGCCACGGGCCCCCCCCAAAACTTTTTGAATTTTTTTTATATGTAAATATATTTCATGGGTCAACCTTTGGCCCACCAATTCAATAAACTAATATAATACTTAAAACAAATGTCTTTCTTTTATGAAGTCCGACCCGCACATTTTCAAATTTAGAAATTATAAAGAGAGACAGAGGGACGAGATGAAAGAGAAAGGGAGACGAGGGACCAGCACGACGACACTCGAGACAAGGACCAGCACGGCAACACTCACCAGATTGAGAGAAAGAGTCACATTTGTTGCTTGTGAAGAGAGTAAATATTTTTTTATCTTTCTACACTTAATATATTTTATTTTTTATTCTCTTTTTTTTTATTTGGTATAAAAAATTTATATATCTGATTTTGTATTTTCTTTCTAGGGTTTCATTAAAATATCTTCTTGTTTAGGGATTTATATTTTTTTTTAGGTAATTTATTTTACTCTATTGATGTGGCTACTTGTTAGATATATTTTATTTTTTTAGTGATTGATTATATGTCATATAAATATATTTCAGGTTATTAGAAGTTGTCTTCTTTATTTTAAAAATATAATGGTGAAGTTCAAACATAAAACAATTGATGCATTTTTTAAGAAGGAAGCTAGTGATAAGGAGAAAAATGATATAGCTTCAACATCTTTACCCCTTGGAAAGCCTAATTTTGATGCTCCAAATCCAAGAATTGAGCATGAGGATGAACAACCTTCCAAGATTCTAAGAGTGACACCTAATGAATTTGATGTTAATTCATTAGAACGTGACCCAGGAAAGCGCAAACAAATATGGGAATATCCAATGAATCAAAGAGATGAAGTGAGAAGAGCTTATTTAAAATAGGGTCCATATCAAAAGCCTCTTACAAGCTATCCTCTAAATGATGATGATCATCCAAGATGGTTTCAACCTACCTAGTTTAATATTTTTCCTTCTTGGTTAGAATATTCTCCTCAAGATGATCTTGCTTTTTGCTTATTTTGTTATCTCTTTAGCAACAAACCAAGTGGACGTTTTGGATCTGATGTCTTTATTGTAAAAGGATTTAGATCATGGAAAAAAGTTAATAATGAACAAAAATTTGCTTTTCTCAAACATATTGGGGAAGATCCTTGTTCACCATATAATAAGGTAATGAAGACTTGTGAAGATTTATAGAATCAATCTATTCATCTAAAGAACGGAATTAATGTGCAAAGTTCTGATAAAAAAATTGAAGAACTGATTGTGTCTTAAGACTTCTATTGATGCAACTTGTTGGTTAACATTGCAAGCTTGTGCTTTTAGAGGCTATGATGAAACCCCTGAGTCTAAAAATAGGGGTAATTTTCTTGAGATGATAAGACTCCTGGCATCATACAATGATCAAGTTGAAAAAGTGGTACTTGATAATGCTCCATATAATTCCAAGTATACTTCCCCTAGTATTCAAAAGGAGATTTTACATATTCTTTCAAATAAAGTGCGAAACCACATTTGTCAAGAAATTGGGAATTCTAAGTTTTGCATAATTGTTGATGAAGCGCGTGATGAATCAAAAAGAGAGCAAATGGCTCTTGTCTTGAGATTTGTTGATGATAATGGCTTTATACAAGAGTGATTTTTTGATCTTGTATATGTGAAAGACACTACGTCGTTGACTCTTAAAAAAGAATTATGTGCCCTTTTTTTCTAGGCATGAACTTGAAGTTTCTAATATTCGTGGTCATGGTTATGATGGTGCTAGCAATATGAGGGGAGAATGGAAGGGATTGCAAGCATTATTTTTAGCTGATTGTCCTTATGCCTATTATGTGCATTGCTTTGCTCATCGATTACAGTTTGCATTAGTTGCTGCTTCTCGAGAAATTATTCCAGTGCATCAGTTTTTCTCACATTTAACATTAACTGTTAACATAGTTTGCTCTTCCAGTAAGCGTCATGATGAGTTACAAGCTGCTAAGTTAGATAAACTTGCACATTTGCTAGATATTGGTGATCTTGAAACAGGCAAAGGAGCAAATCAAATTGGCACTTTGAAATGGGCTGGGGATACACATTAGGGCTCACACTTTCATTCTATTTGTAGCTTGGTGTTATGCTAAAATCGCACTTAAGGGCAAGTGCACCCTGTCGCACAAGTAATAAAGGAGTATTTGGGACTCCAAGTATCGAACCCACAAGGATTGTTGACAATTATTAAGTTAATTAACCCCTTATGTTATCTAGACAATGAAATTCGAATTAGAAATGAGAAACTATCAAGCAATTACGAGAAAGTGAGGAAATCAAAGATTATCAAGCAAAGATTCAATTATGGAAAGCCTAGGGTGTCTGGTTTCACTTATGTCAAGATTTATAATACTACCCAATTCCTCAATGATATGTGTTCTGATTGATTGCCAATCACCTGCTCTAATGCTATTAATACCCAATGGTCATGCAATATTAATATTCTTTTTCCTAATTTGGAACCCCCAATGGTCATGCAAGGCAAACAATCAAGAAAAGCATAAAGAATCAGCAAATTTGTTAATTAAATAACTGATTAAAAACAAGGGATTGAGTTTGGTCCACACAACCCCAAATCCAATTAATCTTAGAGTTCCGTTAACTAATTGAGGTACAGTCGCCAATCAATCAATTAACTTTTTAAAGGGTGCGCAAACCTTATTGGAAAACAAAGCACTAGGAAAATCCAATGAATTGGGGAAACACAAAATTATTTTGGAATTAGGAAAACATTATAAGAAATTGAACATAAGATCCACCATAACCCTAGTTATGGATTTAGCTACGCATAGTCAAAGAAAACAAAGCATAAACCAAAACCATATTTAAATCCATAAAAGAATAATAGAAAAACTAAAAAGCCGAAAACCCCCTTGCGGTGAAACAGGTCCTTCGCTTAATAGCTTCAAA
Source organism: Styphnolobium japonicum (assembly GCA_023212625.1). Classification (NCBI taxonomy): domain Eukaryota; kingdom Viridiplantae; phylum Streptophyta; class Magnoliopsida; order Fabales; family Fabaceae; genus Styphnolobium; species Styphnolobium japonicum. The sequence goes on from JALBWW010000011.1 coordinate 19,949,633, forward strand.
AACCTCCAAAGCTCTACTACAACTCTCTAATCAAGCAAAGGGCTATAGCTACTTTCTTTCTCTGAATGCTAGATACTTCCCCCCTCTTATGCCGCTACTCCTCCTATTTATAATGGTTTTAGTGGGCCAACAACTCTAGCAAACTTTTCTTCTAGGGTTTCTTGATTGTGCACAAATTCATTTAATGTGCAATTCTTGGGTAACAGAGAAAGTAGATTTCTTTTCCTCTTTGAGTATTCCTAATTAATGTGAGATAAGAGGGAAAATCTTCCAAGAATATAAAAATAGGAAACTTCCACAGCTAGATTGATGATATCTTTATAGGATCTTACCAAAATCTTTCATAATTGGGTTGATGATATCTTCATAGAATCTTGAAAAAATCCTTCATAACTAGGTTGTTGATATCTTTGTATCTTTCCCACGATTGCTTCCATTTTAACACTTTAAAGTCTGATTCTCATAAATCTTCAACCTATAATATTCAAAGGAAATTGGGTAAGTTTCCCTTATAAACTTTTCAAATAAACATCAAATCAAAGTCAATTTCCCGGCATTTAAGTATATAAAATGGCAGTTTATCACTTGGTAAACTTGTATGATGCAACTTGTTCTGTTCTTCAAAATATTATTCTTGATGGATCAACTTACTCTCAATGTGGGGATGCTGATTTTGCTTATAATGGTTTGACCTCATTTGAATTTATCTTGATTTTGCATTTGATGAAAGAGCTTATGGGAATAATAGATATGCTTTGTCAAGCATTACAACAACAATCACAAGACATCATTAATGTTGTGCATTTGGTTTATGCTACAAAAGCACTTATCCAAGAGTTGAGAAAAGATGGTTGGGAGGACTTATTGATAAATGCAAAACTATTTTGTGAGAAACATGATATTGATATTCCAGACTTCAATGCTTCTTATGTAGCACGCCAAGGAAGATCTTGTCACCAAAGGGATCATATCACAGTGGAGCATCACTTTAGAGTGGAAATATTTCTAGTCACAATTGATAAGCAATTACAGGAGTTGAATCACAGGTTTAATGATGGGTAATAGAGCTTTTGAGTTTAAGCTCTGCTTTGGTTCCTAAGGATGGTTATAAAGATTTTAACATTGATAATCTCTGCAATCTTGTAGAAAAGTATTATCCTGTGGATTTTAGTGACCACGAGAAGAATAATTTAAAATTTCAATTGAAACATTTTATTGTTGATGCTCTTAAACATCCATAGTTGCAAAATCTTTCAACCATACCTGAATTATGTCGAACTTCGGTGGAAACAAAGAAGTCAAAAGTTTATTACTTGCTTGATCGGTTGGTTCGATTGATATTGACTCTGTCAGTTTCTACAATAACATCAAAACGATCATTTTCAGCAATGAAAATACTCAAGACTAGATTGCGCAAAAAGATGGATGATGGATTTCTTGCAGATAGTATGGAATCTTTATTAAAAGGGAAATTGCTGAAGGCTTCACTTTTGAGTCAATAATTGATGATTTCAAGTCTTTAAAAGAACAAAGAGCGGCACTTTAAAAAAGAGGTATTTATAATCTTTTTATTTAGCTTCTACTTTTAGTTAGTTTTATTTGATAACTTGTTTGGAACTTTTGATATATAATACTTTTTTGAATATGAATGCATTAAAATTATATAAAATTCTTTCTTTTAAGTATTTATGATGTAACAAATTAATTATATTTTTTGGCCCCCTCAAAATTTTATTTCAAGATTCGCCACTGTTTATACATGATATAATGTCCGGTGTTTGTTTATGTGCTCGTTTTCAATCTAATCCAAAAGAATCTCATCTTACAATAGTTAAAAGAATATTTAGATATTTAAAATGTAACATCCCTAAATTTTGATTCTAATCTTAATTCTAGCTTAACAAAATCATATGGAAGTCCTAGTGTAATTTTCTGGAATTGGGATAAATTGGGAATTTTTATAAACCACCAAGGGTATTTTGGTCATTTTACACCCTCAGTAGCAATTTTGTGAACTCTTATTCAAGTGGAGGGCAAAGTTGACAATTCAACTTCACCCTCTCTTGTTTAAGGAACCGCACATGTTGGAAGACCATATGGTCATCTTCTTAAAATATCAAATTCTCCATAGCCAAGGTTTCCTCAAGGTTGTAGCCAAAGTATTTTTACTCATCTTTTGGCTTAGGTTATTTGATGGTTATTGATCACCTTCATCTCTTCTTCAATCCTATAGTTCTAGTTTAATGGAGAACTCATGTTCATATTTGAGAATCAAGAACACAAATTCTAAAGTTCTTGTATGATTTGGTTGTTTTGAAGGAAGTTGAAGAGGAAGTTTCATAAGGATTTTTGGTTGGTTTGATATCACCTCATGTCCTAAATCATTGCTAGGTGAGTGTGGGTTGATTTGTGATATGGTATGGTGTTATTTAGGGTGTGAGTTTAAGTCTTGAAGATAAGAACTTCTATGTGTTAAGGTTGTTTTTGAATGTTTGGATTGTTACTTGTATTCAATGGTATGGATGTATGAGAATGATTGGATTTGCTACTTGTTATTCAATGAAATGAATGAATGAATGGATGAATGAATGAATGAATGGATGAATGAAGTTTAAGATAAGAGGTGTATGATCAAAAATTGATTTTTATGATTGTGAATCGATTCACAAGATGTGTGAATAGATTCACAGACTCGTGAATAGCATTGTGAATAGATTCACAGACTTGTGAATAGCACTGTGAATCGATTCACAACATTTTGTGAATAGATTCACAACATTTTGTGAATAGATTCACAGACTTGTGAATAGATTCACAGACTTGTGAATAGATTCACAGACTTGTGAATAGCACTGTGAATCGATTCATAGACCCATGAATAGCATTGTGAATAGATTTACAATATTGTGTGAATAGATTCACAGACCCATGAATAGCATTGTGAATAGATTCACAATAATGTGTGAATAGATTCACAATATTGTGTGAATAGATTCACTAAGAGATTCATTGAATAGATTCACAGAGGCTTAAAATGATAACTTAGTACAATGAAGGGATGTGTAACTAAGTGAACGTGGTTGAGAGGATTGAGCAAAATACTTGTGTGGTTCAATCATAAATTGAGAGGATTGAGTATAATGCTTGTGTAGTTTAAATCTTATATTGATTAAATGTGATGTTATTATGATATTATGATTGAGCATGATTTGAATATGAAAGCATTGCATTGCATAGTGAGATGGCCTAACCGGAAGGGGTTAGTGTACCATATGTGAGAGATTACCTAACCGGAAGAGGTTAGATGAAAGAATAAGTGGTGCATAATTACTTGCATTGCATAGTGAGATGGCCTAACCGGAAGGGGTTAGTGCACGATACTTGAGGGGTGCCTAACTTACGGGGTTAGATGGAAACGAAATGACATAAAACATTGCATACTGCATATTGCGAGGGCCTAACCGGAAGAGATTAGTGCACAACAAGAGGAGTGGAGAAAGAAAAAGTGTGAAGAAAAGGTGTGAACATCATGTGCATTCATAAACTCATTGCATATGTTGGTTGATATTACTTGATATATTGAATTGTGTGTATGCTTGCATTCTAATTACATGCATACTTTATATACAAGTTTTATTCACATTCACTAGAAAGTTGTTTCTCACCCCCTCTTTCTCAGACTCGCAGGAATACCCCGGACCCTCTACGGGTTAAGTACGGAGGATTCTGTTGTATTATGATACTTGTATTTTGGTGGAGTTGAGCTTCATTATGTAATTATAATATGATGTGTATTATATATATATTACTCTGATGTAGGCAAGATGGGGAAACTGATGAACTAGCATTGTTGTTCTCAGTTCTGTTGTATTTAAGTGTGCTCAGTCAGGATAGTGTAGAGTATACACTTGTATAATGTACGTACTCTGATAATATTTTGAATGAGATAATATTTTGAATGAGATCGGAGATCTCTTGTTGATATATATATGTACTCTGGTTAGTTCGAAATGATTGATTGTAATCCGCTGTTTATTTTATGACGTTTGGGAACGTACGAGAAACAAAGGAAACACTGCCGAATTTTATATGTAATAAAAGAAAAAAATATTGCAAGTAAGACTTATGAGTAGTAAATAATAGGTCTTATATAAAAGGTACTACTAATTTGGGTTTGTTGTTTAAGAAATCTCATGACTACATATTAGTTGGATTTTGTGATGCGGACTATGCTGGAGACAGAATTGAAAGAAAAAGTACCAGTGGAGGATGGCACTTCATTGGAGCCAACCTAGTCTCATGGTCCAGGAAAAGACAAAGTACCATTACATCATCAACTACTGAGGCTAAGTACATATCAGCATCAAGCTGTTATTCTCAATTACTGTGGATCAAGCATCAATTGAAAGATTACAATATCTTTGAAAGTAAGATTCCTTTACTCTGTGATAATACAGCTACAATAAATTTGTCTAAAAATCTCATTCTTCATTCAAGAGCAAAACATATAGAAATCAAACATCACTTTATAAGATATTATATTCAAAAAAGTGTGTTTGATATTAAATTTGTGGACACAGATCATCAATGGGCTGACATATTTACTAAACCTCTTGCTGAGGATAGATTCACTCTTATAAGAAAGCATTTAAATATGTATTTTCTGAAAGGTTAATGATTGTGTGTCCATGATATCTTTGCATCCAATAGATTATTTGTGCTTGACATGTATTGTATGTTTTGTGTCCAACATTTGATAAATTCATTGATAGATATAAAATGTATTTATTATGAAATATCTTTGTCATGTTTGAACTTAATCAAAATTCCCTCGCTGAGTCAGTTTGTTATCATTTAAAACTTCTCAATAGTTACTTTTTACGGCTGCGTGTGTCAGTCATTTAATGAGCACTTATTTCAAATGTCTTTTCACCTTTTCTTTATTCAATTCAAAAAATTTCAAAAATCATTTTAACTTCTACTTTTGAATAAAAACTCCTATTCCTTAAAGATTTAGTTTTTACGCTCACAACTTTCATCTCTGAAAAACTACTTGCGAAAAATTCTCTTTCAAAGCCAATTCTTCAACCTTCTGCAAACTTCTAAGAAAATGGCCGGAGGAAAGAGTGTTAGCCAATGGCAACCATCACACAAGAGGGGGATGAATTGGGTGATCACAAATTTTTAAACAACTTTGAACAATTGTACATTTTGATGCACTCAAACAATACATGCAGTGGAATAAATATATTAAACACAAATATGCTTAGAGACAATCAAGAACATTAACTTCGCATACAAAATATTATGCTAATCACATTAAAGTTATATAACAATATTAATCGTAATGTGATTAATCAAGAACAATCAATATCATTGATACAAATATTCTAGATAGCTCAAATGTAAATTGCTAGAATGTAAAGAGATTAAGGGATAAGAGAATGCAAACGATATTTTACTAGTTCAATCACTTCTTGTGATATACATCCAGCCCCAAGATCATCCACTTGAGGTTTCCACTATTGTTCAAGCTTGTAACTTAGGTGCTTGAGAAACCTTTACAAAATGGAGCACTCTTCACACCTTTGGGATCCTCCACCATTGTGCAAGAGCCTGCCTCTAACTCTTTAAGCTTTACCGGTGCTTGAAAAACCTTTACAAGCTATGAGCACTTACTACACCTTTGGGATCCTCCACCCTTTGTGTATAAGCCTCACACTTTCAACTAGAGGGATCCTCTGCCCTCACCCATGCGTTGGAAAGCTCTTTGAATCTACTTTCATATGAAATAAGTTTCAAATCAAAGCTCAAAGTAGTTTGAAAGTTATGATAAAAATAGTGACCATAGGTCAATTTTCCAAAACTCAAACTTGCTATTTTTCATAATTTTGACATACCACCATGACTAACTTTTCAAAACTTGTTTGTTGGGCATTTTAGCAAGTTTAAAAACATTTGTCTAGGTTGAAAAACTTATTTGAGCTTTCTTCTTGTAAAACCTCTATCCTTACAAAGGAGAATAGCCTATAAGAGAAATATGCCCTTTTGAGTCTTTAGGCTTCTTAATACAATCTAAGCTTACAAAAATTCTTCTCTTCAAATCTTCCAAATGCTTGGAACATCTCTTCATTCTCCATGTTCTTGAGTTGAGCAAGATTAAGGTCTTTCAATTCTTGTTCCATTGCTCACTTTTGATACTTAGACTATCATACAAGGCATAACTCACTTGAAAATCATGGTTAGTCCAAATCCATAACTCAATATTTCAATATGTATGATTCATAAGTATATAACTATATATTCTTCATGCATATATGATTCACATAAACACATATCCAATATCAATTAATTACAACACATATAAAGTATTATTGGATATATTCTATAAAATTATGCTACCATACTCAATGCATGATTCTTATTAGAAGAATAACAATAGTATATAACCATGCATTATCAATATAGTTCATCAAGCACTTATGTAGCATATTCTTAATCCTTTTTGTAATGTATTTGTCATCATCAAAACATAACACAATAAACCATTGAGAAAAACGTATTTCCACTAAGAGGATTAATGTGGATGAAGCTGAAGTTTTAGTGGAGTACAAGTTTTGCACTTCAACCCTTGCTGAGTCAGGCATCAACATCACTGAAAATTTGCAAGGTGCTAATTGGGAGAACTATTGTAGAGAAACAGTGATTGTTCACCCAGAATTGGTGAGAGAATTCTGGAGAAACGCCAATGTCTCGAAAGCATAGGTCAGAGGAATTGTTCTTGGAAAAGAAGTGGTGTCCGAGGTCACAATCTCATATGCTACCCAGTGCTAGTTAGAAGGAGCCAAGATCACCGAGAAATGGAAGATGATTTTGGAGGAAAAGATGAGGTTTGGGATGTCCTCTTGAAGGATCCAACCTCAGGGAAGATGACTGCATCGAATATGCATGACAAGGCGCGAGTTCTACACCAGCTTCTGAACAAGGTTTCTTCACAAGGCTGGGTCCAAGGTCTTTGTCTCAAACGCACATGCTTTTTACCTTTGCCACCTCATGCTGTGTTAACAAATCAACCTCCCTAACTTCAGAAGAAGTGTTCAAGGGAAGGGGAAGAAGACAATGATTTCCTATGGGATCTTAATGATCTTAGTCTATTGAGCTTGGGTTGTTATTGGTTTAGATTGGAATAAGCCTAGATAGGGCCCAAAGATTTTCCATTAGGCTAGGTTGTTTTCTTTTTAAAAAATAAGCATAAAAGAGATGAATGAGAGGTAATGTTGATTAATTTTTATAATTGTAATCTTTTTAAATTATATTTGATATTGCTTTTATTTCCATGTGATGTAAATTATTTGAATATGTTGTTTGAAAAATTATTGGTTTCATTGGATAAAGTTTAGTCCTTTATAAAATAAATTTTGGTTAATGCTCTATGTTTTAATTCATTTAGTGGGCTTAAGGAGTCAAGTACTTTCTTTACTCAGTTTAGGGTTGATTTGTAACCCTATGCCATGTCCAATCCTGTTTAGGATTTATATAAAATTATATAAAATAAATTAATATTCACTTAGTAGGTTTAATTTTGTATTTTAGAGGGTAAATCGATTTGGCTAATATTATTAAATTTGCACAATTAGTTATAGGTAATTGTCTTAGAGAAGATGTATCAAAGGTGTTGTGGGATTCAATTTCTACCATTTCTTGTTCATAATCACCTCTCAAGACTTACATGGTTTCAAAGACTATTTTAAAAAATATATTTTTAACCTTTTAAAAGGTTTTGCAAATAATTTTTCTTGCCAAATAAAATATGAGTGACGATTCTATTATTAATTAATTTTTTTGTCATTCCATTGCAATCCTGATTGTGATATAGTTGAAAAACTTGTAAATAATTATAATTTAGTTTTCGTAAATATCATTCCTTTAGCATTTTATTTTCGTCCTTTTTATTTGTTTGTTGAGAGATAAAACAAATTTTACCAAGATTATTATTAATTTGCACAACTAGCTATAAGTAACCATTTTAAGATGGATGTATCAAGTTTACACTAGAATTAAATTCTTTTCATTCCATGGTCAAAATCATATTTCCTTTAAACATGATTTTTTCAATTATTTCTCAATTAAATAAAAATTAGTAACAATTCTTAAAAACATTCACAGTTGCCTCTCACACCGCAGTGTCCTATGTTGTGACAATAACAATTAATTAAAAAATTCAAGAAAACTAATATTTACATATTTATAAGTTGTCATGAGATCTTTTGTACTTACTCTAATAAATTCAAATCCCCCAATACCCTCCTTCATTAAACGAGATGGAGATCACAAGAACCTAGTAAGTTCATGATACAGAGGACATTATTATTATTAAGATCATAGGAACATCGTGGAGTTATAGGATTAGCTATTCATTTCATCGTATAAAAGATGTATTAGAGATTTTAATTATGATCGATTACTCACGTTGTGAATTGGGTTTCTATCTCTGCTTGTGTAACCCTAAAGCAAAGCTACTTAATTCTTGTAGAACCATTACAGATACAATGTATTTTGTTTAAAAAAAATGTATTTTGTATAAAAAAAATTGACATCGTCAATTATAGGAAAAAGAAATTTAATGATCAAATTCAACGTGAAAATTCTCTAGTAGGTCATCTTGGAAGCTTCAGACATTCTAAAAAAAGTGAATCTCACTTCAATATAAAATCGAAAGGCTTAAGTTTGCACCTGCTTATCTATGAAAGCAGAATTGCATATTCTCGTCATTGAAATGACTAAAAAACTCGGTAGTCAAAAAATCAAAACAAGATAATGCACTTCAAACTCAGCATCATTTCTGATATATAAAATCCCTCAGCTTGTGGATTTCTTCTTTAACTGTATTAATTTCTTCATGTTACAGTACAAGACAAACAGAATGCTTTGTTTTTTGTTTTTTTAATTCTAAACAAACTGAATGCTTATTAAAGGCTTCTTACCAACAAAGCAACATTATCATTATTGATACATACAAGTACTGTTGCTAAAATAATAGTATAACTAAAATTCAGTCCTTTGGTGTTGTTTCCCTGCCGTGGAAATTATGAATCATACAGTTGCTGGTGCAGAATAATTTACGACATTGATAAAAGAAAATTTAGATCAAAGTAATCACCATATGCGGTTGAGTTTAGACTTCTGACGGAACTGCTTCTTTGTCATACACCAGGGACCAGGAAAGGTGCTCAACTGTACATAATTCAGAAACAGTCAGCGCTACAGAGGCACAGACTTCTTATCGTGTAACCAAAAATCAAGCTAACACGAGATAATTAATGAGCAAGTCAATTCAGTTATAGAGGAAGCTTCAATATATTGGGCCTCAATCAACATAAAAGTGAAGTCCTATGCAGCAAGCTAAATTTGAATATTTATCAGTTAGTAGATAGCTCACATTGCCAATAATCTTTGCTCCAAACCATGCAGTATCCGCACCGTATGGAGGAGGTATGACTCTAATTCCATTGGACACATATGGAGGAAGTAAGGCATGGAGTTCCTTCTCTAACCTTTCTGAACCAGAATGATCCCAAAAGCAGAATTACAACTCTTTATTAGTAGAGCCCATCACCAGGTGTTTTTACGGTACATTAGTCCCATTTCATTTTTCTGCTGTGATGCAAAGATGTAAAATGCCACATAAAAAGGATATTTACCTGCCAAACCTGGTAAACATGCAGTCCCCCCCGATAAGACTACAGTCTTAAACCAATCACTTTCACCTGCTATTTCTGCAGAATGGCAATGGTCCATACAAAGAGCTATGGCCTGGTGCAAACCCATTGATCGCCTATACCAAGACGTGCAAAATATGCTTAAGCTACAATTCAGGGAAAATATAAAAAAAAGAGGGGGCCCAAAAACTACAAGGTGAACCACATATCGTGTCAGTCAACTTTAGATAAAGATTTTCATGGGAGTTACACATTTACTAGCCCCTGACATGTCCAGTATATAGCTTTCCTCCCATTCCTCCTTTTTAATCTTGTACGTTACTGGTAGACAGGTGGACTCAGTCATTTTGCCTTTTTCAAATTACATGTTTCCTATCTAGAAGACTAAAAAGAGAAAGAGAAGTACAATTAGGATAAGTCGAGATAAATCTTCTAAGACAATAATTCATCAACCAAGAATGGATTAAAATGCCTAATACCCTGTACCATGAGGTAATCATAAATACATGAGAAAATTCTATTTTTTTTTTAAATCTCTAATTACTGAACTCACTCATTTCTAGTACTACCTCATGTTTATTAATTTCTAAATAATTTCTAAACCAACATACTTCTCAAATGCCAATGGCTAACACCCAAGTTTATTAGGAATACAAAAGAGGAAAAAAGAAAAATGCAATTTCAAATTTCAAATGATTCATATGTCCTTTTCCTATCAGTCCATCCAATTAGGTGGATGATATGACACGCTAATGTATGGATCAGGCCACAATCTCTGAAGCAAATATGCATAGTCAATCTGTCGTAACCATATTGCAAAAAGTGCAAAAACTTACACCCCAGCAAGACGTGGCTGGAATAAGATCTCTCCTGTTTGAAACCGCTCTTTTGAAAGTGTAAACCATCCTTCTCCTACAGCTTCAAATGATGCTTGTGTATCTTTTGATAGCTCAGCTTCATAGTCATCAGCAACATAGCACAGCTTCTGTTGCCACGCAACCAACAAAATAACAGAAAACTTCAGTGAGATAATTTTGAAAGAAAAGAAATCTGCAAGTAGGCTACAAATTACTCTCACCACATTTCAGTGAAAAACGAGAAAAGGGAAAATAGACAAAAACATAAAAAGATAATTACGAAAGAGATCACGAGGGATTAGCTCAAATAGTATTGTCCCCACTGTTTAGACAAATTTTATCTACAACAGGCAAGGCCACTTCTAGTACAGAATTAGATGTATTATTTACCCAGTAAAGTAATCCACTGGACGCTATTCCAGTTCTGACTCACTAATGACACAATATTTCAATAGTTGAGTTGGAAACAGGAGAAGCAATATTTTGCTTTTTGGATAGTGACAGAAATTTTATTACAAAGGAAAGAGGAAAGCAAAACTGGGGGAGAATAAGAAATCCACCAAAGCATAAAACTAGATACAACAAGGAACATGAAAAAATTCAAGGATGCAACAAAGCAGCCCAGTCTCTCTGCATATCCAAACCAGCAATTCCCTTAACTCAGCAATGAGCAGAGCGCCAAAGAGAAGCCAAAAACAGAATCCTATCCAATCACAAATTTAGGGGCAAAATACAATCCATTACCAACATAGCACTTGAGGCCAAGGTAGTCAAATCGTAGATCCTACCTAGGATCGGACAGGGGAGGTAGACACGTAAAATGTGAGTTCATAACACGAAATGTAAGATCCTACCTATAATTTAAAATTATATTGAAGAATAATATATATACATATAAAATAACAAAAATAAGCATAATAACATTAAATCACAACTAATATTTAAATTTCATGTATTTCAAAATGTATAATAGATATGAGTTTGTAAGAACTAAGTAGATACAAGCCTTCTAACAAAACAAAGGCCACAATACTAGATGACTATAGATATTCATTGAGGCCATGATCATCAAGACTATCATCTTCCATATGATCTCCATCACTATCCATGGCTTCATCTTCATCATCAATATCAATTTCATTAGGAATCTCCAAGTCATCTAAAGGGGCACCACCACCACTAGCATCCTCCACAACTTGAACTTCAATTAGATCATCATCACTTGGAACATTCAAGTCCAAGTTGTCTAACTCAAACCCTTCATTGTTAGATGAACTTCCATTATTCTCCACAATCCATTCATCATCAGAAGAAAGATCATCTATGCTATACTCAATAGCTTTTCTTGCTTTCTTCCTATTGGCCAATCTTGAATTAGTCATCACAAACACAACATCATTCATTGCCTTTTGTTTCAAATGGGTTCTTCTTTTTGTGTGGACCTAATCAATACATGAACTTAAAGCACTCATTGTACTTTCATAGTTTTAGAAACTTTACCATCTCAAAAGCACTCTAGTTACGCTCACACCCTGAAGAACTACATATTAAGCTCAGTATTCGTATAGCAAAGTTTCTAAGCTCGAGAAGTTCAAAACCATAAGAGTCCCACCAATGAGCTGGATGTTTGGTTTTAATAGCATTCTTGGCTATTTTGCTATCAAAAAACTTCAATCCATGCTTGAAATCTTCAAGCTAAACATCAATCTTAGAGGATTGATCTTCCTCTGTCACCATCCTTTGTAAACACTCATATAGTCCATGATAAACTTCAATATCAGCTTTGAAGTCAGGACTATAGTGGAATTGAGGGTTAAGGTAGTAGGCTGCAGCATGCAAAGGCCTATGAAGTTGTTTGTCCCATCTTTCATGTATGATATCCCATAGAGGCTTGTAACTAAATAATGAAAAAATTAGATAAATCAAAATTAGTCTCCCTTGAAGTATTAAACAACGACTATAGAAGTACAAACTAAGTTTACCTCTTCTTGACATTATTGAAGGCAGTTTGTATCTTCTCTTTAGCATGGTCCATTTCCTCATAAATGAAGCCCATGGCTGGTTTCTCATCCAAATCCACCAAACGAAGCACTTTGATTACAGGATAAGTGCCCTTCAAGAAAACCACAAGATTTTTCCAAAACCTACTATCCATAACCATATTTTCAACGTGTTTCCCATCTTTTGCCTTTGCAAACCGGCTGGATTTCCATTCATTGGATATGAACACTCTCATCAATGCTCCCTTGTTGTCATTAAGGCAACCCAAAGTTAGATAAGAGGTGGCAAATCGAGTCGTGGTTGGTCTAATCAAGTCTTTTCCTTTGGTGAAGTGATGCAATAAACAAATGAGAGCTGTCCTTGAATAGATATAAGTTGTGATTCTTCTTCCTTTTAGAATTGTCTCTTTATGGACATTTAGCTTTTTCTCAAAATCCTCCAACATCAAATCAATGCAATGAGCAGCACATGGTGTCCAATATAGCTTCTTCCTTTTTTGCATCAACATTTCTCCAGCAGCTTTATAGTTTGCTGCATTGTCCGTAACAACTTGCATCACATTCTCTTCACCAACTTCCTCTACAATGTCATCCATCATCTTAAAAATTTTATTTGCTATTTTGCAAATATTAGATGCATCAATAGACTTTAGAAACACTGTTCCCTTTGGGTTGTTCACTAAAAAGTTGCATATAGTCCTCCTCTTTTTATGGGTCCAGCCATCGGTCATGATGGTGCACCCGGTTTTCCGCCATTCAGCTTTGTGCTCCTCTATTGATTCCTTGGTTAAAGCCACTTCTTGCTTCAAATACTTCACTCTAATTTCATGATAGGATGGTGGCTTGAATCCAATGCCATGCCGTGCAATCAATTCACACATTTTATGAAAATCTTCACTCCTTGCAACATTGAAGGCAATGGCATTGTTGTAGAAAAATCTACTAATTTGTTGACATGCTTCCTCCCTCAAATTCTTCTTGAACATTTGATTGATGGTGGATTGAGTGCTCCCTTTTGTTTTGAAAATATTTACATTGCTCTCCTCTTCCTTCCCCTTTCTTTTTTCACCAACTTTTACAGTAGCATCATTGTTGCTTTCTCCTTCTTCAAACTCTTGTGACTTCTTGTTTAATTTTTGTTGCAAACCTGCTACAATTTCAAACATTTGCTTCTTCACCTCATCACTAACAGCAGTACAACTTCCAACATCTTTATGTGTACTAGCCAGATGATGTTTCAAGCGATAAACCCCTCCAGTTATTTCCTTCTCACAATATTTACATTTTATTTTCCTTGCATCTCCCTCAACAGGATAATCATGTACCCACCCTAGATCACTCCTATTTCTAGGGGCATTCTTCCTTAACACTTTTCCACTCACATTCCCATTCCCAGTACCGGCAGCCCCAAACGCCATTATACATACCAGAAAATGGGCAAATGCATGAACCGAAATTACATACCAATAGCACCCCCCAAAACAGGGGGAAAACCTAGAACCTAAAGTTGCAGCAGCACTTACAGAAGCCTTCAGCTCCACTCGCTCATAGCACACACACACACTGGCACATGGTCCCACAACCTTCAATAGCTCCACTCGCACATAAAGCCAACATACATACATTCACGCAGGGTCACACAACAGCAACTCCACTTGCACAAAAGGCGAGCACATACACTCGCATAGGGTCGCACAACCTTCAGCAGCTCCACTCGCACAGGGTTGCACAGCCTTGAGCTCCTATCGCACACCCTCGCAGCAGTAGTAACATCTTCACGGTGTCGGCAGTAAGGGTTCAAAGATTCACTCACTCTCGCACTCATGAAAAGGGTCGACGAGTGTGTCTGAGGTGGGATTAATTGTCGGTGGGGCAAAACATTTTTGGGCTTGGGTTTTTTCTGCAAGTGACCCGACCCACCACCATCAATTTGGTTTTCTGGTAGGAATGTCGGGAACGCACAATTCCAGCGATTCCAAGATCCAGCACGCGATCCCCAACGATCCCAGCAAAACGAATTCTAAGTTGGGATCAAGGTCGCACAATCCTTCTTCATGCGTAGAATCGTGCAATTCTACGAGTCGGCACACGATTTTGACTACCTTGCTTGAGGCCCTTGAATGTGGAGTCCCATATCCTTCTAACTAAGAAACCATCTCCCTCCTCTAATTTTGTGGATTCCCTAAGCCCTAATGTTCCAACCTAAAATCTTCATGAGCACAATTTATTCACCTTCCTACCCTTTAATCCACCATACTTCATAAGTGCAATGCAATTCTTTCTCAAGACATTGTTTTCATCCAACATAAGAGTTTAGAGATTCCATCACAATCACTTATACATCATCATGGCGAACCACATTAGCACACATAGAATGAAACAAAGGATGAGGGTATCGATTGTCTCTTGTTACCCATATGGTTAATGGCAATGGCATTTTCCTCTTACTTGTGTCCATCACGAGAACTAACCAACTTCGCAGTAGCATCGTTTTCAATTGGAATCAGTAAGATGCCAAACCAAGAACCTTGCACTCACCAACAACACTTGTCAAGACAACACTACGAAGGCTAGGATGATCATAAGGAGTAAGGGAAAAAGGAACAGGAAAAGAAAGGAAGAATGTGAATTAAAGTCCATAGAAGCACTCCCTCTTGTAAGAGTCCTTTTAGCGCTACCCAAGGGATTAAAATTGACATGTTCACAGATAATAGACCTATTATTTTGCGAAAACCCTCATGCTGCTATTCTTCAATAAACTATGGTAGTCCAACATGTTCCTCCTCATTACCATGCAAAAGATCTAAAAAATGGACTGGCAACAACTTCCCAGTCAGTAGATCATCCTGGGAATGATACTTGTCCTCTGGTGACAAATCTTCTCACTCATAGTCAGAGCTATCACTGGAAGTTGAAGTCAAAGATACAAAAGCTAAACTTGTTTTATAACTTTTTCCACAAATTTCAGATTCTTCTCCCTCATCACCCACAGCAAGTATATCTTCTTGAATTTGTGTATCCAGAACTTCCCCTGAATGTGTATTCTATTTGAAAAAATTAAAAATTTGAAAGACCACCAAAAGTTTCTTCTATATGTGATTGTCCCTCTATAACCTCAGAGTAAGCATTGTGTTGCAGGTGTTGGCTATGTGAGGTCCATGCCTGACCACCCACAATTTGTTTTGTCTTATTGGGCTGGTTCCTTGGAACCCCCAAACAGATTTCTCTACTGTGAGGGAATTTAGGTTAAAACCCTGCCCATAAGTGAAACACATTAGATTTCTTTAAGTGGACAGTTTTCAAGCCTAATATTTTCAAAAACTCTGGCTTTTGGCCACAAGTCTTGAGAAGACAGAATGGCCTAGGGTCTGTAAAAATGATTAGCTCCAAGCTCAATTTGAGGTTTTACACCATCAAAACACCTGTCCTTTACCACCACCCTCCAAAAAATAGATTCATGCTTCGTGGAGTGACTAGAGTCCTTTTAAAATTCAAACACTACCCTCCTTCATTAAAATCGGCTTTACAAGATCCCTTATTAACATGTCAGTAACAGAACAATCAACATGTTAAGATCCAATTTCAAGGTATGAGACTTGAGTCCCATATTGGAAGTATGGGATTCAGATGTGAGGTTATAGCCTTGGGCTCTCCCACCTTAATAGTTAGCTTTCGGGGTGTGGTTCTCCCAAGGTTCTATCAATTGGTATCAGAGCATGATCCTTCGCCCACGTGGCGGGCTGACTAGTGAGCGCTGGAGTAAAGAGGCCAAAGGGATAAAGAGGCCGACATGGACGTTGGCTACGGAAGCGTGGTGGAATGTTAGGATCCAATTGCAAGGTATGGGACTTGAGTCCTACACCGAAAGTATGAGATTCAGATGTGGGGTTTATAAAGCCTTGGGCTCTCCCACCTTAATAACTAGCTTTTCGAGTGTGGTTCTCCCAAGGTTCTATCAATTAGTATCAGAGCATGATCCTTAGCCCACGTGGACGTCACCTACGTGGTAGGCTGACTAGCGGGAGCTGGAGTAAAGAGGCCGAAGGGATAAAGTGGTCGACGAGGACGTTGGCTACAGAAGCGTGGTGGAATTTTAGGATCCAATTGCAAGGTATGGGACTTCGAGTCCCACATTGGAAGTATGGGATTCACATGTGGGGTTTATATAGCCTTGGGCTCTCCCACCTTAATAGCTAGCTTTTGGGGTGTGGTTTTCCCAAGGTTCTATCCCAACATCACATTGGATGTTGCTTTTTCCGGCAGCCTTGGTCCGAAAGACTTCAGCATAAGTTTGTAGGAGATGGTCCTGTCCTGCTGTGCTCCCTGGGAAAGCTATTTTGGAGGCAAAACTGCACAATTATTGGTATGGCGGCTAGGTTCTTGGATAAGTAGGACAGCCAGATCTTCTTGAAACTGTCTCTACCAAGCCCCTTCACATCCTTCTGGCACAAATATAATGCAATATCTTCTATTGCCAAAGAATTGTGTGATTGAAACAAATCTTCCCTCTCATCTTTCATGTTTATAAAGGAAAGAGCTTTCATGAGGGTGATCACCAATTTCACAGAAGGACAAAACCACCAAACTGAGCTATTTCCATCCAACAGGATGAAGCAATTGAAACGTCATCATTTTACCATAATCATCAAATGGAAAACCCTTCCTCTACCAGAGACAAACCAAACAACTTGGTTTCAATGACTAAATTCTTGAAGCCTCCCATCTTTTGAGGTAACTCTTTAGCAACATATTTGTTTTTTAGAAAAAAAAAACAGGTAAGATGATGAAATATGATGATAGGCTCCTATTTCTAAGGTGTATGCTACAAGGAAGGGGATGTGAACTAAAGGATCAACACACGTGGGCAACGAGGACAGAATGGGAAATAAAGGGGATGATCATGCTGATGGAATGGAGCATAACAGAATGCTGATGTGGCAAGTGGGAGTGTAAGGGAATATTCTGGAATGAAGGCTGTTAGGACAAAGAGAGCATAAAAGGGGGGGAATGGGGAAGAAGAGGCATCCAAAAATTGAGTAAGGTTTTGGGGCCTTTGGGCAGGGAGGAAGCAGGACCATCGCGGAGCCTGAATCTCTATCTTTCTCTTTTCTTTTCTTTTGCTGTTTCTGTGAGAGTGAGAGATTCAGTTCTGTTCTGTAATTTCTCCTCCTGTAATTGGGAATTACTCCCATCTTCTATTATCAAATATCTGGTTCCTAACATATGCCAATAACCAAAGCAGCTGAAAAGCTTAAGCTATTAGGTGGAGGACTAGATTTTATATCAATATATAATATTTGAATACCAGAAAACAGGAGATATGAAGCAGCTTTTTCTTGGAGAACAAAAGCAGAAGAGAGTAAGGAAGAGAGAGACAACAAAGTATCAGAAATTTATCTGTTGGCCAATGAACTAGGCTTCTACTGGTGTCAGATTTGAAAATGATCTAATTTGACTTGAGAGAGCTTAAAAGAAAGCAAATATTGTCTAGATCAAGAGATGTTTTATGCAGACAACATTTCATAAGCAATGAAGGGATCCACTACAGTCCTCTTGGGTGCACCATGGCACCAAAGATAAGTAAAATCTCCTCAACATAAGTATTTCAGACCAGAAATGAGAATAGCGATACCTCTTTCAGTGTGCGAACAGTGTATAAAGATTCAAAACTTATGTTGTTCTGTTGCATCTGCTCCCTAAGAAATCCAGTAAGTTTAAGTGCTCCCAGTCCCACAACCTCCACACCCACCTTACGCATCACTTTACCATTTAAAACTGTAAAAAGGACATATGTTCACACCAGGGAAAAAAAACAAAGAAAAAGAAATTGACAATAAACTCATTAGCTTCAGACAAACAAAGGAACAATTTATACATCAAAACACGAGGTGATATTTAAGCATTGACTACCACTGAACCGACAGCAGATTGTTAAGGTACTTCATGCAAGAAGTTTATTGTTATGCATAAATTAAGAATTATATTGAAAGAAAGAGGAAAGGAGAGAGACAGAGACAGAGAAGAAAACTGTAGAGCATACTAGGAACTATAGATGTGACTTGAAAACCTATATTAACAGCTATTCCGGAAGTTCGTTTTGCAGCATATAGAGCCAGAGTTGCCTACATTTACAAAAATAGAAAATAAATAAGTTAATATGGTAAAAACAAGAATAATACAAACAAATAAAACAAGTGATTGAAAGAACATAAGCACCCATACTTGATTGTGCAAAAGACATACACAATTATATTCATGGACAAATTACACAAAACTAATAAAAATCTAAAGTAATACCAATTATTAATTATAGTTCATCTTAAAATGATTTGTGTTGGAATCTTGGAATAGCTAGAAATAGTTTCCGTAATTGTATATATTTAGTACTGTACTGTTGCACTACTAGTCTACTACTTTACTTACATTGTACTATCTTACTGTTTAATATTATAAATAGAACATTAGAGGACAGTGGAATTCATGGACTCATTCACAATTATTTAGGGTTTCCTTATGATCCCTTCTCTCTCTACATGGTATCTAGAGCCTAGTGAGAGAAAAACAACAAAATGAGCAGGTGCTGAAAGATAACACAAGAAGACAGTCACACACAGCCAGAAGAACTGGTTGGAGTGTTGCATGGCTAAGAAGGAAGACGGATTGATAGAAGCATGCGCAGCAGAAATTTCCCAGCAATCAATAAACACAGCAAGGCCCAAACTTCTTCAAAGTCATAAAAAAACACAGTATTTAGAAGACTTCAAACAGCAAGAATAACCTCAAAAATGCATTCAGGAGACCCAAAAACCTTGAAAAACTGAATCTGACTTGAAAGCAGCTCAAATCAGCTAGTGGCTGGAAGAGAACACAGCCAAACAGCCAAACAGCAGCCAAAATACAGTATTCCATACAGCAACAGCATCCAAACAGAAGCCAAAATACAGTACTCCATGCAGGAACAGCAGCCAAACAGGCCTAACAGTGGTCAAACAGAGGCTGAACCAACTAAACAGTGGCAAACCAAGCCAAACAAAGGGTAACAACCTGGAAAAGGTAAGCAAATAGGGATAACCCAGCCAAACAACAGCTTTGGATGATGGAAACAAGGCAAAAGGTGATGATCCGGCTGGAGCTGGATGGCGATGAAGTCTGTGGTGATCGCCGATGAAGATGACTAGAGACTCGTCGTCAGGCACAGGTGAGTCGCATGAAAAGTCACCGAAGAGTGGCGGCATGTGGATGGGTTTCCGGAAATGATCTTCCACCTCCCAAGTAACCAGTGGGCTCCGAATGTGTTGGCAATCCCCGTTTTGTAAAAAAGTGACCAGAAAAGGGTGAAAGCAAAACAGCAGCCACGGATGCGTTTTCTGGCGATGAAACCGATGAGATTATGGTGAGAAAAGGGAGCAAACAGGCCTGGGCTTGACTGGAATGCGTGAGCTGACCTGCTCTTGAGAAATTTTGGCCAGAAAAGTTGCAGGACATGCCAGCCAGGGGCTGGAAATCTGCCGGAAAAAGTGAGACATCCACCGAAAAGTACAACAGAGTGAAAACACAGGACATCAACCAAAGGAGTTCCCTATTTTGGGAACTTGGCAGCGGAATAGTGACAAGAGTAGGTCATGAAGAATGGTACCGCTTTGATACCATGTTGAAATTATAGCATTTAGGTGAAAAAGGAGAGAAACAACATTATTGATGTGTGTCATAATACAAAGTAATAACACCTATTTACAGTAATAATCTAGGTCAAGTACTAGTGACAATGTAGTACTATTAGTACAAACCCAACCTAATAAGACTACTAACATAACAAGACTCCTAAAACGCTAAATCCTAATATTCTAACACAATGTATTGAAAATATAAGTAGCCTCAAACCTCCTACCCTATTGTAATAAGGTTTCTGACAGCCATTCTTAAACAAAACTAAAAGAACTTCCTACAGTCAAACAAGTAAAATTCAACAAAGAGAACAGCTTAGTTTGTTTTCCCCAAGAGAACATAGTCAAGAGAATCACTAGTGCCAGCCTCGAGTTTTGTGTAGATTTTATGATCAAAAGTTAAGGGCGCAAAAATTTCCATTTCTTCCTACGGAATCACTAGGTTGGCACTTCACACCTCATCCCGCCTTAAGTAAAAGGCAGTTACTCATGGCTGCCTCTTCATCATTGCGGCACCTCAGGCCATCTAAGGCACTAGCCCAGAAACCTGCCTCACCTCATTGCTGAGGCAGCCATCTTTGATAACACTGGTTTGATGATTAAAGACATGTCCTTACACTGAGTATCACTCATATTTCTGCAAATCATACCTAGATTTCTGATGTAATCTATTTACTAGAAATTTGTTGTTTGACTTAAACAAGATCTTCAAGAAATATACCAGATTATTTATCACCAGAAAAAATATTAAAGAAAATTCCATTCAGATTTTCAAAAGTAAAACAAAATTTTAAAATCCTGGGCATCCTGCTTTATTCTCTATTCTAATTGATCAAAGCCAACCACAAACCCAGATAAAAGAATTGTTTATTACATTAACAACCAGAGTGAACATTGTCAATTTTCATGAAAATGAACTAGAAAGCAAACATGGGTCAAAACATTCCCTACTAGAAATGTACTACGTCACACCCCAGTTGGAGTTATAGAGGGTATTCCTGACTGCATTGGCATCAAGATACGATCAGCAATATGAAAAGGATACAGCATACAGAATCTACATGAACATGCGGGGATAAAGGGTCTGGTTGACTACCATGAATTCATGTGGAAAATGGGGCTAGATTCCATACTTATTTTTCCACAAGAGACCAAGAGAAAGGACACATGTTCTCTTTATTGAAGGGATGGAAATATTAAAAAGATAAGAGCAATTATAAATAAGCACTTGAAAGAGGTCATAAATGTTGAAATAAAAGGAGATGTGGTTTAACACTTATACTCAGTAAACAGGTGCAAGTACCTAAATCCATTTATGTCTCTTCAAATTAACTAAGTAGTTAAATGAGCAATGAAATGGATCCTCCAAGTCCAACTCTCTGAGCCAATAAATCATATTCAGAATCTTCTCATTAAATTTTATCCCTATAATAGGTAAAAAGGTAACTGGAACTTATCTAGGACTTTTTAACATTAAAATATGTTACCTGGTTGACAGCACAAACAGCAGGAACATTCATGTCAAACAGAGCAGCATAGATTGCATCTTTAAGCTGCCGTCTTGATGCTTTGGCTGATTCAGTATCTGCAATGAGGAAACAGAACATTATACAGCTGGAGAATCATATATATGAGAAAGTAATGTATTATTAATTTAAATCATCTATATTTCATTTACATGAACACAGCATGTATGGAAAGTGCTGTGTAAGGTGGCATAGTTCAAGTATGTGGGCTTCTCTCTTCTAAGTGCATTATCACCGCACAAAGCACGCGATTGCACACAGCCTCTAGACTGATTAGAGCTCAATCATAAGCCAGTGACTAAGAGGTATATTTTCATTATTACTGTTACACAGGAATACAGACCAAGCATTTTCAATTTTCAACAATGACACCTTTGCTTTTCACCTTATTGCAAATAGCTAAGATTTGGCACCTGGAAAGGTATTTATCAAAATTACTCAAATTGATATCCAAATGGGTTCTTAAAGGCAACAATAACTTGAAACCCCATAACCATGGCTTGTATTTCATTAACATATTATTCAATAATGCTAGTAATTCGAACATAAAAGTATCAAACAATGATTTATTATGTTAGGAGTTCTCAGTGTTCTTTTCTTTTCTCATTCTAACCATCGGAGTAAAATCATAAAATGTAACTGACCATCATAATGGCATATTGGTATAGAAACAATAACTGGTTGAGAACTTGGTTTCACCTGCATCCTGCAGAGAAAGCGACCAATGTATTACTATTAGGCATGCAAGCAAGAACTACTTAAAGAATAAGGTAATAAAACAAAGAACAGTTATGGAATTTACTCATGATAAGTATGAACATTTCTGTGTCAATAATAATAATAATAATAATTATTATATTTAAGTAATCAATAAAAACCACTGCCCTTTCCACAACTTGATTGCTCGGGTACTATTCATCTATGGTACTTCGCTTAAACGATTATCAAGTGTTAACAGTAAATTGTTCCACCAACAAGAAGGGAAACCCAGAATGACACGCCACGCCACACACCTGCTATAAATAGTCGCGAAAAAATGTCGAAGTCTGGTATACATCGGCGACTCGACGTTACCAAATTCCTGCATATCAAATTCCCAGTAGACATATAACCGAAAGGAAAAAGAAAAGGCAAAACAACGCCTAGAATCCGCAACAAGTATTGTTTTCGGTTGGAGAGAAATAGTTTGCAATTTTTCACAATAAAGACCAGATACACAGCAATTTTAAACCTTATCATTTTTCACTCCAACCATGTTGTAGTAGCCTTACCAAAAAGGTCGCCGATCGCTCCGATGGACACGGGCATTTGCTCCAACCAAATTTGCAATAGCCAGAACCGCCTAGAGAACAAAAGAGGAAATCTCATCATGGCGAATATCATAACAACAGACAGAAAGAAAGCACAAAGCGAATTGCAAGACGTACCATCGATGATAACAGAACCAGGAAGCCGTGCACGTTGGGCATAAATATGCATGAACGACACAAGGGGCACGTGAGGGACCAAGGTTCTGCAATTCGAAGGGAATGCAAAATCCTTAGCCCAAGTGGCACCAAATCCCTTTCGGGATTACTTTCGTTTTACCCAAAAAAAAAAAAAAAGGGGGGTTTACTTACGGAAGAGGATAGCCGGACCTTAAAGTGGTCTCGGCGAAGAGGACGGCGGGGTGGTGGGTCTGAAGGAAGTGAGCCCAGAGAGTGTTATCGGAGACTAGGGACCTCCAAGACTTGCAAACGAGGCTCAGTTTCGCGGCCTGTTTTGGGCCCACGAGTCTCAGGATTTGCATCAATATGTCCGGAGGCAGTGGGTGGAATGCACCCAGAGGTGAATCCCTAGAGGCAGCAGAGCGCGCGCGTTCTGATGAGTTGGGGTTTGAATTGGAAGTGGATCGCTTCGACGACACCGATTCGCATAGCTTTCTCAACAGCATCGCCATGAATAGGGGCTTCGGTCGGTGAGGTTGGAACCGAGTAGAAGGCATTTAACGTAGACTGGAGTGGAGGTCGTTTGGACTTGGAAATGGAAAGTAATATGATGACACATGGACACGTGGACTCGTTTCATCCATTGACCAACGCCTGGTCCATTTATGGTACCAGAGATACGTTCAGGTACACGGTTTAGTATCAAATCCTATTGCATGTGTCAAAAAAATTATTATTTAGATTTTAATTTTAACATTTATATTTATATTTTGATATATGTACCCAAAAAAAATTATCATTGGCATTCTATTTTGATACATGTAAAAAAAAAAATTCAACCATTTAAACCTATGCTTTGACAAAAAAAAATATTATTTATATATTAATTTTAACATTTGTAATTTTATTTTGATGTATGTAAAAATAAAACTCTATGACATTTTATTTTGACATATGTGCAAGAAAAAAAAGGAAAAACAAATTCCAACCATTGGAACCTCTGCTTTTTACAAACCTTTCTTTTAACCCGTTTTACATATTCCAGTGACAACATTAATAATCTATGTTTATTCATGCCAAGTTTAAAAAAATTATTTTATTTATTATTTTGCTTTGAAATTTATACCCAATAAGTTTCTAATATCCACTCTACAGACCTTATTTTTTTTCCTAAAAAAACATTTTCATTCATTTTAAATTGGTAAAATACATCGAGAATAATACAAATTCAACATCGCTAAAAAACAAAAAAGGATGAATCTGCAAACAAACTCACAGCACTCAAGTTAATAACATAACACGGAAAAATGCTTACAAATGTGACAAAATCAAAGTGACCGGAATACCCCATGCTTTCGTATTTGTACCGTTGAGGCCCAAGTCTTGATTGAATTTGTAATGGATCGAAGCTGATCTACCAATCTGAACCAAACGAACACCGCAACAAGACAAGAAACTACCACAACAAGACGGAAAACCAAATGACGAACAAAATATCGCCACAGTCAGACAACGAAAACACAGAAAAACACGAAAGAAAAACCACATCTATGTGGAAAAACCACTTATTTAGATAAAAAGAGAAAAAAAACCGATGTAGATGGGTGATTCTAGACCAAAAAAATGGCTCAAACTACCCCCCTCCGGTGAATGAAAAAAAGGAAAAGATGAGTAGATGGAAGGTTAAGAGAACGGCTAGGCTTTTATCCCCTCTACATTTTCTTATGAATGCATCAATTCATCTTCTATTAAACTCACCCGTTGTTTTCCAAATGGCCTTTCATTTTTCTTGAATGCCTCAACTCATTTTCCATTAAACTCTCTAACTGTTTTTGTAACATCCCTAAATTTTGATTCTAATCTTATTTCTAGCTTAACTAAATCATATGGAAGCCATAGTGTAATTTTCTAGAATTGGGATAAATTGAGAATTTTTAGAAACCACCAAGGATATTTTGGTCATTTTATACTCTTAGTGGCAATTTTGTGATTTCTCATCCAAGTGGAGGGCAAAATTGACAATTTAATTTCACCCCCTTTTTAATGTTGGAGCCATGCATGTTGGAAGACCACATGGTCATCTTCTTAAAAATATCAAATTCTCCATAGCCAAGGTTTCCTCAAGGTTGTAAGAGTCAAAGTAAGTATTTTTACTCATCTTTTGGCTTAGGTTATTTGATGATTATTGATTACCTTCATCTCTTTTTCAATCCTATGATTTTAGTTTATTGGAGAACTCATGTTTATCTTTGAGAATCAAGAACACAAATTCTAAAGTTCTTGTATGATTTGGGTGTTTTAAAGGAAGTTGAAGAGGAAGTTCTCATAAGAATTTTGGTTGGTTTGATCTCTCCACAAACCTAGTTCTTGCCATATATTATTTCTAGGTGAATGTGGGTTGATTTGTGATATGGTATGATGTTATTTAGGGTGTAAGTTTAAGTCTTGAAGATAAGAACTTCTATGTGTTAATGTTGTTTTTGAATGTTTGGATTGCTACTTGTATTCAATGATATGAATGTATGAGAATGATTGGATTTGCTACTTGTTATTCAATGACATAAATGAATGAATGAATGTTCTTGAGGTATATGATCAAAAAACTGATTTTTATGACTGTGAATAACATTGTGAATAGATTCACAGACTTGTGAATAGCACTGTGAATCGATTCACAGACTCATGAATAGATTCATAGACTCGTGAATAGCACTGTGAATCGATTCACAATATTGTGTGAATAGATTCACAGACTCGTGAATAGCACTGTGAATAGATTCACAGACTTGTGAACAGTACTGTGAATCGATTCATAATATTTTGTGAATGGATTCACAAACTCATGAATAGCACTGTGAATAGATTCACAATATTGTGTGAATAGATTCACTAAAAAATTCATTGAATAGATTCACAAAAGCTAAAAATGATGATTTAGTACAATGTTGGGATGTGTAACTAAGTGAAAGTGTTTGAGAAGAATTGAGCATAATGCTTGTATGATTTAAATCTTGAATTAGTTTAAATGTTATGTTATTGTAATATTGTCACTTTGAGCATGGTATGGATGCATTGCATTGCATAGTGAGATGGCCTAACCAGAAGGGGTTAGTGTACAATATGTGAGTGGTTACCTAACCGAGGTTAGATGAAAGAATAAGCGTGGCATAATTAAGTGCATTGCATAGTGAGATGGCCTAACCGGAAGAGGTTAGTGTATAATATGTGAGAGATTACCTAGTCGAACGGGGTTAGATGAAAAAATGTGTGACATAAAACATTGCATATGCATATTGCGAGGGCCTAGCCGGAAGGGGTTAGTGCACAACAAGAGGAGTGGTTCGTTTAACCAGAAGGGGTTAGATGGAAAGAAAAAGTGTGATCATCATATGCATTCATAAACTCATTGCATATGTTGGTGTGGTATCAATTAATATATTGAACTGTGTTTATTCTTGCATTCTAATTACATGCATACTTTAATTGCAAGTTATATTTACATTCATTGGGAAGTTGTTCTCACCCCCTCTTTCTCAGATTCGCAGGATAACCCCGGACCCTCTACAGGTTAAGTACATAGGATTTTGTTGTATTATAATACTTGTATTTTGATGGGGTTGAGCTCCGTGATGTATTTATAATATGTGGTGTATAATATATTACTCTGATGTAGATGTGACAATGAAACTAATGAACTACTGTTGATGTTCTCTGTTCTGTTAATATTTAAGTGTGCTTAATTAGGATAGTGTTTAATATACACTTGTATAATTTACGTACTTTGATATTATTTTGAATGAGATAGGAGATCTCTTATGTGTGTGTATATATATATTCTGATTGGTTTGAAATGATTAATTGGAATCCTCTGTTTATTTTATATCATTTGGTAACATCCGAGAAACAAAGGAAATTCTGCCAGATTTTCTATATAATGAAAAAAGAAAATTATTCCACGTAAGACTTTTGAGCTGGTAAACGATGTAGTAATAATAGGTCTTACAGTTTTCCAAATGAATTCAGAGACCTTTCAAATTTGTTTTATTCCTTTGTTTCTCAACTTCAATAGATTAATTAATTAATTGTATTCGTTTGAATATGGCATCATTTTTGCATGTGCTTTTAAATTCTTCTTCCCTTTTCATTTCCAAGTTCCAACTATGATCTATGACAACATCAATGGCTTCGTGGTTGTCTTCATTTTAATTTTGTTTTATATTCCAAATTCCTAATATATTGATGTCTATGTATGCTTCCCACATCACTGAAGATTTCCTTGCCCTGTCCTAGCTTCGGGTTTCTTCTAAAGATGCCTAGTTCAGTTCAATTCCCAAGGGGCATCTACAGCAGCAGCAACCAAGTTTCGCAAAGTTCATCACTTTTGACTAAGCTTTCGTTGATCATGTAGGATTTTCTTTCTTCTTGCCTTTCTTTCGTTTCTAGAACAATTTTTTTTTAGTGTTTAATATTGACAATGGTACCTTCTCCATAGGTTTGCTTGCATTTTCTTATTGATAATTTCGTTATCAATTTAAATTATACTCCATTCTATTTCTATGCATCTTTAATTGGTCATGTCATGTATCCTTAATTGTTATCTTTGTTAATACCAGTATCAAATTTAATCGATTAAAAATTATACTGCTTTCTCTTTCTGGCCTATGTATTAAGGAGCTTCTTTTCTTGGGTGAATGGAGGGTTTTTCATTTCATTTTCAATTATTATTGTTAGGCAAGGACAACCATCACACAAGAGGAGAGTGAATTAGGTGATCACAAATTTTGATTTAACTTTGTGCAATTGTGCATTTTGATACACCCAATCAACACTTGCAGCGGAATAAGTTTATTTAACAATAATTAATGCTTGCATATGATTAACAATTTATATAATGTATAGTATCAATCACATATAAGTCTATACAACAATGTAAATGAGTGTGATTAATTAGTAATCATTCAATATTAATAATGCAAATATTCAAGATAGCTCAAATAGAACTTGGATAATTATATAGATCAAACAAACTAGCTAGATATCAAGTTCTAATAATTTAGATAAAAAGATCACAAGATATGCAGTAGATTAACAATTAACAATTATTAGAATTTAACAAATAGTAGT
Organism: Styphnolobium japonicum; assembly: GCA_023212625.1. Lineage (NCBI taxonomy): Eukaryota > Viridiplantae > Streptophyta > Magnoliopsida > Fabales > Fabaceae > Styphnolobium > Styphnolobium japonicum. Next base: position 19,977,950 of record JALBWW010000011.1, read on the forward strand.
CAAATGTAAATTACTAGAATGTAAAGAGAGTAAGGGATAAGAGAGCGCAAATTCAATCACTTCTTGTGATCTACGTCCAGCCCCAAGATCATCCATTTGTGGTTTTCACTATTCTTCAAGCTTGTAACTTAGGTGCTTGAGAAACATTTACGAACTGGAGCATTCTTCACACCTTTGGGATTCTCCACCCTTGTGCAAGAGCCTCTAACTCTTCAAGCTTCACCGGTGCTTGAAAAACCTTTACAAGATATGAGCACTTCTTACATCTTTGGGATCCTGCACCCTTTGTGTATAAGCCTCACACTTTCAACTAGAGGGATCCTCTTCCCTCACTTTGCGTTTACAAGATAGGAATATGATTACTTTCTCAATGTGTTGATGTACAACTTGAAAAACTAATGGATAGAGAAATTATGGCAATGAAGAGCTCAAATATTGATTTTGATGAAAATGATCAAATCCTCATAATGATTTTTAAATAAGTGTTCATCAACTTTTTAATGCTTCTATCTTAGCTTCTATATATAGCCCAAGTGATAAAATGGTCGTTGGTGATGTTTAGAAGAGTTTTCTTCCAAAAACTAACCGTTTATAGCCATTATTTTTGTCTTCTGCCCGAAGTGTATTCGAATACATGATCTTCATATTCGAATACATGTTGACAAGTATTTGAGTACTTCATTTGTGTATTCGAATATATGTTCTTGGTAAAATCTAGGCTTGAAGAACAAGTATTCGAATACTTAATATGCGTATTCGAATACATGGCAATTGAAATTGATTCGGTAAAAAGCGTATTCGAATACTCAATTGTGATGTTCGAATACTTGGCTACGAGCTAGATTCTGTAAAAGAAGATATTCAAATACTTTATTTCAAGTATTCGAATACATTAGTTGAAGATATAAAATATAGTTTGCAAAGGTTATAACTTCTTTGTTTTTTAACAGAATTAAGCAAATGACCATGCGTTGGAAAGCTTTTTGTGTATACTTTCATATGAAATAAGTTTCATATCAAAACTCAAAGTATTTTGAAAGTTATGATAAAAATAGTGACCAAATATTAGTTTTCTAAAACTCAAACTTGACTATTTTTCTTTGTTTTGAAATACCTCTAAGACTAATTTTTCAAAACATGTTCGTTGGGCATTTTATCAAGTGTAAAATCATTTGTTAAGATTGAAAAACTAATTTGAGCTCTCTTCATGTTAAACCTCTATCCTTACAAAGAAGAAAAATCTATAAGAAAAGAGTATACTCTTTTGAGTCCTTAAGCTTTTTTATGCAATCCAAGCTTCTAAGAAAACTTCTCAATGCTTGGTTCATCTCTACATTCTCCTTCATTTTGAGTTGAGCATAATTAAGGTCATTCACTTTCTTGTTACAATGCTCACTCTTTATATTTGGACTATCCTACATAGCATAACTCATTTGAAAATCTTAGTTAGTCCAAATCCATAACTCAATATGCATTATTCACATGTATATAATTCTATGAATCTCTTCATGCATATATGATTTACATATAGATACATATCCAATAATTAATTAAATCACTTATCAAGTACATTGGATATATTCTATAAATGATACTACACATAACTAAATGCTTGATTCTTATAACAAGAATAAAAAGATAATATATAACCATGCATTATCCAATATAGTTCATCGAACACATATGTAGCATAATCTTAATATTTTTTGTAATGTATTTGTCATCATCAAAACATAACACAATAAACCATTGGGAATTGAGCCATCTGGATTGAGTTTCGTCTTGTATACCCATTTTACTCCGATGACTTCTTTATTTTCTGGTCTCTCCACTAGTTCCCATGTGTTGTTCTTCTCAATCATTCTGATTTCTGTGAAAATATGTTTGCCCCAATGGTTTATTGTGTTATGTTTTGATGATGACAAATACATTACAAAAAGGATTACAAATATGCTACATATGTGCTTGATGAGCTATATTGGATAATGCATGGTTATATATTATCTTGTTGTTCCTATTATAAGAATCATGCATTAAGTTTTGTGTAGCATCATTAATAGGATATATCCAATGTACTTGATAAGTGATATAATTAATTATTAGATATGTGTCTATATGTGAATCATATATGCATGAAGAACTTTATAAAGTTATATACATGTGAATCATGCATATTAAGTTATTGAGATATGGATTTGGACTAATCATAGTTTTCAAATGAGTTATGCTTTGTAGGATAGTCCAAGTACCAAGAGCGAGCATTAGAATAAGAAAGTGAAAGATCCTATTTATGCTCAACTCAACAAGAAGGAGAATGAAGAGATGAACCAAGCATTTGGAAGATTTAAAGAGAATAATTTTTAGAAGCTTGGATTGCATCAAGAAGCCTAAGGACTCATTTGGGTATATATTATCTTATAAGTAATTCTCCTTTGTAAGGATAGAGGTTTTTTATGAAAAGAGCTCAAATATCTTTATTCAATCTTAACAAATGTTTTTAACATGGTAAAATGTCCAACAAACAAGTTTTGAGAAGTTAGTCTTGGTGGTATTTCAAAACTATGAAAAATAGTCAAATCTGAGTTTTGAAAGCTGACCTATGGTCACCATTTTTATCATAACTCCCAAAATACTTTGAGTTTTGATCTGAAACTTATTTCATATGAAAGTAGACTCAAAGACCTTTCCAACGCATGGTCATTTGCTTAATTTGGATAAGAAACAAAGAAGTTATGACATTTTTAAAAAGACTACTTTCCGGATAGGAATTGTAGTCGACTACACAAGACTTGTAGTCGACTACAAGACTTTGAAAAGCTGACCTATGGTTACTATTTTTATCATAACTTTTAAAATAATTTGAGTTTTGATCTGAAACTTGTCTCATATGAAAGTACACTCAAAGAGCTTTCCAACGCATGGTCATTTGCTTAAATTGGTTAAGAAACAAAGAAGTTATGATCATTTAAAAACGACTACTTTCCAGAGTGGAATTGTAGTCGACTACACAAGACTTGTAGTCGACTACAAGACCACCAGAAATGGATTGTAGTCGACTACAAGACCTTGTAGTCGACTACAAAGTGCCAGAATAGCCTGTAATGGCTATAAACGGCTATATTTCAAAAGTAATGATTTTAAAACACCACCAAAAGCTATTTTATCACTTGGGCTATATATAGAAGCTAAAATTGAAGCATTAACTAGTTGATGAACACCCATTTGCAAATTATTATGAGGATTTGATCATTTTCTATCAAAATCAACATTTGAGCTCTTCATTTTCATAATCCCTCTATCCATTAGTTCTTCAAGTTGTATTATCTACTCTTTGAGAGAGTTTATCATTTTCTATCAATCATATATACTTGTGAGAGGGTGGATAATCCCTCAAGAGAGTTCAAAGGTAGACTTCCCTTGAAGTGAAAAGAAAGAGGCTCAAGCATAAAGGTGGAGGATCCCAAAGTGTGAGGAGTGCTCTGTTTTTGTAAAGGTTTCTCAAGCACCTAAGTTACAAGCTTGAAGAATAGTGGAAACCTCAAGTGGATGATCTTGGGGCTGGATGTAGATCACAAGAAGTGATTGAACCAGTAAAATATGAAATAACCAAGTGAAACACAAGAAGGGGGGTTGAATTGTGTTTCTTAACCCTTTTTGATAATTAATAAAAGATTTTCCTTTTCAATAGAAAATAGAACACAGCGAAGGATAAATTTTGACAAGCAAAGAGCTTAGAACCAACACCGCTTAGTCCTATTGGACTCTAAGGATTTTGAAAAGACTTTTAATAAAATGGTTAACACGTTCTAAAAACCAAATAAAAGATCTTTGTTAATAAACACAATAGTAAACCCCAGAGGTTAGTGAATATAATAAAGCACACTAGAAGAGAAGAGAAGCTTACACACGAGATTTATCCTGGTTCACTCTTATCAACCAAGAGCTACGTCCAGTCCCTTCAACCAGAAGGATTTTCCAACTAATCTTTTCACGATTACAAGTATTATGCACCTCTTCGGGTAACAAGTATTTTCAACCTCTTCAGTTCAATCTCACAAGTATTCTTTACACACGACCTCTTCAGGCTTACAATGCTTAAGATGAATAAGTGAAAGTAGATGAAAGCTTGAGTTTGAAACTCACTGACAAATGAGAATAGACAATAGAAATCTCAAGGCTTTTTCTTTTTACACGTATATGGAAATCCAAGAAGAAATAAAGCTTTTTAGACTTTGTAGGATGCTTCGGCAAAGATCTCTCACTAGTTTTTTAAGTGCTGCTTCTTCTCTTTATAAGTAAGAACAAATTGAGCAGACTTCATGGGCTAGATCGTCCAACGGGAACATTTATTACCGTTCTGAGTAGCATTAAATGCATCTACTGGAAAAGTGTTGAACTTCTTCTGACGGTGACTTTTATTCTCTAAGATTTCTAATCAGTGTAAACAAAGTCCTGATTTGTCTAAGATTGCAGACGGTTTCTTATTTGCAGATCTTTGTAGTTGTTAGACAATGTCAGCAAAAGTGGCTTAGTTGACTTCTTCTGTCGCCGTGAGCTGTCAGAGTTCTTTTCTAGCATTTAATGAGGAACAGTTCTTCATTTTTGAAATTTCACTTGGACGAGAGCTTGAGCTTGAACTTTGAAAGAGTGAGTTGAGTCCGAGCTTTAGCAGACAGATCGTATTGGACGAACTAATAAAAAGTAACAGTATATGCATACAAGTATTGGACGCACCAATAGTAAAAGTATATAATACATTTATTGGACCCACAAAGAGTTATAGCATATTGGACGCACGAAGAGTTATAACATATTGGACGCACAAAGAGTTATCTTTAAGCATAGAGCAGAATGGACGCACATACAAGTAGCGATTTGTTAATACTATTGTCGAAACACTTACTTGTTCAAACTAAATAAATATTTTTGTTATCCTCAAAACTTAAACAGGGAAAGCTACAGTTTTTAAGAATTTAGTACTTAAACCTTTTTATAAGAATTTGGTTTCAACAAAATATTGTTTGCACTCTCTTATCCCTTACTCTCTTTACATTCTAGCAATTTACATTTAACTACTTATTTGTTGAGTTCTCATGATTGCTATAATTATTGAACTACTGCATATCTTGTGATATTTCTACTTAGATCATTAGAACTTGATATATATCTTGTTTGCTTGATTTATATATATATCTAAGCTATACTCAAGGTATCTATATTGATTGACAAATCTTCTTACAAGTAAGGCATTCATTTAAAACTCAAATTGTAATCTACTACAAGAAAAGTGTAGTCTACTACAAGACTACAAGAAACTCAAAATTAGTGTTTTATTTGTTGATCTTGCAAAACCACTTTCAAGGGTTTATTGTAGTTGACTACACACTACTTGCAGTCTACTACAAGGTTTCAACCAAGTGATTTTCTATCTTAGTTTATTTCCCACTAGTCTCAAATTAATCACACAATAATTTACATTGTTCAATATACTTATATGTGATTGATATTATGCATTATATGAATTGTTAGTAATATGAAAGCATGAATTGTTGTGAAATATATTTATTCCGCTGCATGTATTGATTGGGTGCATCAAAATGCATAATTGCACAAAGTTGAAATAAAATTTGTGATCACCCAATTCACCCCCCTCTTGTGTGATGGTTGCCCTTGGCTAACAATTTCTTCTTCCATTGCATGCCTCCACTCTTCTTGCTTTGCTGTTGCTTCAAAACTTTCTAGTTCGATTATTACGAAGTTGCACGTTTCATAGATCTCTTGTAGTGGTCTCATTTTCCTTGGAGGAGAATTAGTGCTTGTTGAAGTTGATTGTGAAGATGTTGTAGTTGTGGAGTCTAGAGCTTCTCTTTCTTGTTGCTCTAGCCCTTCATAATGTAATTGGGGAACTATAATGTTTCCTCTTTCTTCCTTTTCTTCTTGCCAATTCCATGCAGCGTTTTCATCGAACTCCACATCTTGACTGATTATCAACTTCTTGGTTTGTAGGTTATATACTCGATAGCCTTTTGATTGCGAGCTGTATCCGAGGAAAATTCCTTTTTCTGACTTTTCGTCGAGTTTACTTCTCTTTGCTGCTGGAATATGAACATAGCACATGCAGCCAAAGACTCTCAAGTGCTTTGCTGAAGGCTTTTGTCCACTCCAGGCCTCGATAGGAGTCTTGTTTTCTACTGCCTTAGTAGGACAACGATTTAGTAGATATAGTGCTATGTATACTGCTTCTGCCCAGAAGATATTTGGCAGGTTTTTATCTTGTAAGATTGAACGTGCCATCTCCATCACTGTTCTATTTTTTCTTTCTGATACTCCATTTTGTTCAATAGTATATCCAACAGTCAATTGATGGTCCACTCCTTCATCTTCACAAAACTTGTCGAACTCTTTGGAGATGTATTCTTTTCCTCGATCGCTTCTTAGCACCTTGATACTTCTCCCACTTTATTTCTCCACATAGTTCTTATACTTCTTAAAATTTTTAAAGACTTCTGATTTTTCACGAAGGAAGTATACCCACGTCATTCTAGTGTAATCATCGATGAAGAGGATGAAGTGCCTGTTGTTGCTAAGAGATGGAGTCCTCATAGGGCCACAAATGTCAGTGTGTACTAATTCCAACAACTCCTTGGCTCGCCATGCTTTCCCAAAGGGAAATGATTGACGATGTTGTTTGCCAAGTAGACAACCTTCACAGGCTTGGTTGATCTCTTTTATGTTTGGCAAATTCTCATTAGTTGGTTCTGGTGTAGTATATTTAACCCGTGATAGTGGAAGTGGCCAAACCTTTGATGCCAGAGCCATGATTCGTCTTCTTGTGCTTTTAAGGCAGTTTCCGTAGCATAGCTCCATTTGATTGGAAAATTTCTATTTCTCATTCTCACTTTTGCTATTTGAAGATTTTTAATTTTGTTGTCATATATTGTGCAAGAATCTCCTTCAAAGTGTAGGGCATAACCTTTCTCCATCATCTGACCAATACTTAATAGATTTTGGGCAAGTTTAGGAACTAGTAGAACATCATGGATGAGCCTCGTACCTTTCTTGGTGTTGATGGAAATTGTGCCTTTGCCACTTGCCTCCACCAACATACCATCTCCAAGTTGAATTTCAGATCTTATAGATCTATCTATATTGCGGAATACGCTTTTGTCGCCAGTCATGTGATTGCTACAGCCACTATCGAGATACCATGTTTCATCTTTTATCTCTCTGTCAGCTTGGGATGCATAGAAGAGATTATCTTCCTTTTCTTTTTCTTCAGAGAAATTGGCACGGTAGTTGATCTTTAATCTGCAGTCTTTCTCTATGTGACCAAATCTTTTACAGTTGCGGCATTGTGGCTTTCCTCGATGCCAACAATCCTTTTCCAAGTGGTTATTTCTTTTGCATATACCACATGGAGGATATTGTTTGATTTTTCCCTTTTTATTTTCCAAGCTTCTAGAATGTTCTACCCTTCTTGAATTTTCTTGTTCTTTTTCTCCTCCTCTATTTAGACTCTGAGATCTTATGTTGAGCTTAGACTGAAAAGCATTTTCCATAGAATCTTCATCACGACTAGCCAGTCTTTGCTTAAAAGCATGTAGTAAGCTGATTAATTCTGTTATTGTTAATGTCGACAGATCTGTTGTGTCTTCAATTGTAGACACTTTGGGATCAAATTTAGCAAGCAAGTTAATTAATATTTTTTCTACAACTTTTTGATCTGACAGATCTTCCCCATAAGCTTTCATCTCACTTACTAAGCTCATAATTCTTGTATAGTAATTTTTTATTGTCTCAGAATCTTTCATTTTCATATTTGCATATTGTTTCCTTAGAGATTGGAGGAGCATAGTGCGTACCTTTTTATCGCCATGAAACTCTTGCTCCAATTTCTGCCATACTTCTTGTGATGAAGATACGTCTCTAATTCTTGAAAAAATTGACTTGGTCACCGCTTGTTGTAGGAAGCAAAGGGCTATAGAATTTTTTTGTTGATCTTCCTTTAATTTTTCCTTTAATTTTTTTCGCTCCGCAGCGGAAAGAGTAGATTGATTTCCAGGACTGACAAAACCATCTTGAACAATTTCCCACAAGTCTTGAGCTTGGAGAAATGTCTTCATTTGACTATACCAATCCTCGTAATTGTCCTCAGACAAAATAGGGACTGGAATATTGATGGTTGAGATAGTCATGGTTATGGGTAGAACAATTGTTAGATGAGGTTTAGTTGAAGGCTAGGAATGCCACGCCCAGTATATGACCGAACATAGCTCTGATACCACTGTTAGTTTTAGAAATGATGATTAATTATATGAGTTTAGTTTGTAAGGAACAATAGTTGTAGGAAAGGAAATTTTATTGATGGAATGAGATACAAGGCTATTAGTATGTATAGTCTTAATGGCTTTGGCTTTGGCTTGCACCAAATGTGCAAGTGCTTTGCCTATTTATAGTAATTCTACCTCCTCAATGGACGGTAGAGATTAAGCTAAGTGTGCGGTGGTGATGAGGTTCTAGAACCTTCCCACCTCCTTACTCTAAGATATTTACATACAACCTTCTAGAGGTTTATAGAGAGTCTTGGAGTCTTCTCTAAGAGTCTAGAGATTTCTTAGTGCCTAGAGTTTTCTAGAACCTTCCATAAGATTCTAGATTATTCCAAAGTGTTATAGGAATATTCTACAAGGTTCTAGAATGTTCTAGAGTGCTCTAGAATGTTCTTCAAGGTTCTAGAATATTCTAGAGACTTCTAGATTCTTCTAGCTTTTTCTCCAAGTACCAACCATTGTGACTTGACTTTAGCTTGCTGCTACTCTTGAAGATTCTAGAATGTGCATCATTTTCTAACAAAGCACTTCTGCAAGAAAATTTTTCACTTTAAGAAAAAAGTCAATACATTTTATCATGTTGTAACTGGTCCAGACTAAAAGTAAAAGGGACAACCGTAATCAAATTTTTAATCTTAGAAGTAAGCTCTAAGGAGCACTGACTAAAAGCTCAATTAAAGTCTTGAATACAGTTAGGATGTTTTCCTCCTCAAATATTCAGGGGTCTGGATAAGACTTCTAATGCTATCCTGCCCAATCTACTTGTCATTCCAAAAAAAGATGCTACCACCTATACCCACAACTTGATAACTTGTTAGATGAGAGGAAGTGCTCCCAATCCCAATTGGTTTCCAATTATGGGTTGTGGATGGAGTATGGGTTCTAGTCGTGGTTAGGTATTTAGCAGAGAGCATTTTAATCCAAACGTTCTTCTTGCCTCAGGACAGCCCATCCAAGCTTTTAGGCACAAGGACTTGTTATCCTAGTCCCAATTAATAAAGGGCATTCTGAGCATTATGAGTGCCATTCCAATTTTTTTTGGGTGAAATTCCATGTCTCATTTATTTAATTCATGCTCTTTGATATCAATAAATATCTCACTACAACAGAAATGACTTTTAAATTTGCAAGGTTTAATTCGGTGAAATAATTGTCGGATTGAAAATTTGTTTTCAAATTCGATAAATCAAGTAACCGGATTCATATATAAGACATTGAAATTCGTTTCATTATTTCCAGATTGAAATATTATTTTCGAATCAGGGGTGTCAAGTAACTGGATTCATATGTAAGACATTTAAATTCGTTTTATTGTTTCCGAATTCAAAAGTTGTTTTGGAAACCGGGATGTCAAATAACCAGATTCATATATAAGACATTTCAATTCGTTTCATTATTACCGAATTGAAAAGTTGTTTTTGAATCCGGAATATCAAGTAACCTGATCCATATATAAGACATTTAAATTTGTTATATTATTAACGGATTGAAAATTTGTTTTCGAATTCGGTATGTCAAGTAACCAGATTCATATATAAGATATTTAAATTCGTTTTATTATTACCAGATTGAAAAGTTGTTTTTGAATCCAGGATGTCAAGTAATCGGATTACAAAGTCTTGATGTTTAAATTCGGTACTAGAACAAATGAATTAGAAATCAATTAATTTAATAAAAAATAAGTTCCACTCTAATTTTCCACACTATACCAATTTGTTTATTGAAAATTGATTTTGTTGTGGGTAGTTATGAATTCGGTTTATTCAATACCCGAATGAGAATGACAAAATTATGTATATATTCTTCTGATATGCCTATTGCGAAATATGAAATTAGTACATTGAGTGTTATCTCCCGTTTGAGGGTTCCATTTTCTGTGTATCCAGGGCTTCCATTTCATCAATTCATTTTGTTAGGTAAGGAAGTAATTAAATATTTTCATTTTTAACTGTCGTTACTTTGTTTTGTTGATTTGGATTGTGTGATATTATTTTGTTTTTTCCAATTAAGCATCTTATGTAATGGATCGTTTGTGGGTACACATGGATCGTTTGTCTGGTGCATATGGAACGGGTGTTGAGTGTTTTCTTGATTTTGCACAAAAGAATCCCGAGTTCAATGGATTGATAAGATGTCCATGTCAGCGTTGTAGCAACCTAACTCAATTAAGCATCCGACAGGTCAGGAATCACTTATACTTCAACGGGTTCAACTTAACTTACAGCAGATGGATTTGGCATGGTGAAGTAACTTCATCAGGGACATCCAATGTAGAACCAAATTCAACCAGATTTGGAGTACATGAAGATTTTGACATGATTGACAAATTAAGGACAGATGTTGAAATTGATGCCGTTGACAATCCTAAAAAATTTGAAGACACAATGGATGAGGTCGATTTACCGTTATATGAAAGTTGTAAACATTTCTCAAAACTTACTGTACTTATTAGATTATTCAATTTGAAGGCTTCAAACAGATGGTCTAACAAAAGTTTCAGTGACCTTCTTCAATTAATTCATGATATGCTCCCTGAAGGTAACCTCCTTCCAACAACAATGAATGATGCAAAGAAGATAATGTCATCACTTGGTTTGAAATATGAAAAGATTCATGCCTATCGAAATGATTGCATCATCTACTATGATGGGTACAGTGAAGCTGACCATTGTCCGAAATGTGAAAAATCAAGATGGAAATCACAGTGTTCAGGACAGTCTAGGAAGAAAAAAATTTCCGCGAAGGTATTTTGGTACTTGCCAATCATTCCAAGGATTAAGAGACTTTTCCTGAACAAGGAGCATGCAAAAATGTTAACATGGCATAAGGATGGAGATGATAGGAAGTGTGTTTTCAAGTTGTGGCTTTCGACTGATGCACCTCACTGGAGGAGTTTCAATGTTACATATCAAGATTTCTTGATAGATCCTAGAAATCTTAGATTGTGATTGTGTACCAATGGAATTAACCCATTTAGTAATCAGAGTACACAACATAGTTCTTGGCTTGTTATTATAGTTATTTATAACATCCTTTCGTGGCTAATGATGAAACGAAAATTCATGCATCTTTGTATGTTGATATTTGGTCCAAAACAGCTAGGAAACAAGATAGATACTTATTTACGTCTTTTAATTGATGATCTAGAGACTTTATGGAGTGATGGTGTTGAAGCTTATGATGGTTATCAGAAGGAGTCCTTTACATTGAGAGCAGCTATGATGTGAACAGTGTCAGATTACTCTGCATATGGTAATATTTCTGGGCCTGTGACAAAGAGGTACTATGGCTGTGGAATTTGTGGAGATAATACCAATGCTTTTAGACTTAAACATGGGAAGAAAATGTCATACATGGGACATCGAAAGTGTCTACCATCAAACCATCAAAATAGAAAGCGAAGAAAGGCATTTAATGGCCAATAGGACTTTGATTCTGCATCCAAGCCTCAAAGTTTCTGTCAAATCCTACAGCTACTTGATTATTTGAGTTCTGATAACCCAATGACGAAGTGTTAGAAGAGAGATGTATCTTTTACGAGCTTCCTTATTGGGGATTCCTGATGGTCCGACATAATTTGGATGTCATGCACATAGAGAAGAATGTATGTGAATCTTTGATTAGCACGTTGTTAAATGTGAAAGGCAAGTCTAAAGATTCTCTCTCAGCTAGGCTCGACATGGTGGAGTTAGGCATTAGGACTACACTTGCTCCAATTGAAAAGGATAGTCGAATGTACCTTTCTCCAGCGTGTTATACAATGTCAAGGAAAGAAAAATAAAATTTTTGTCAATTCATGAAAGATTTAGAGGTGCCTAAAGGATACTCGTCGAATTTAAGGTCGAAGGTTAATATGCAAGAGTTGAAGCTGCAAAACATGAAGTCTCATGATTGCTATGTGCTAATGCAACAGATTCTTCCTATGGCTTTGCGAGGAAATTCAATAAGTTATGTTCTAAAGTTGTGGATCCTTCCATCCTTGGTGACTTGCAAATTCATATCATTGAAACACTTTGCACTTTTGAAATTTATTTTCCTCCATCATTTTTTGATGATATGGTGCACTTGGTAGTCCACTTAGCACGTGAAGTAAAGATTTGTGATCCAGTATTCCTTCGGTGGATGTACCCATTTGAATGGTCCATGAGAACATTTAAGAGCAAGGTTAGGAGCAAAAGTAGGTCAAAGGCTTGTATTATAGAGTGTTATGTTGCAGAAGAAGCAGTTGAGTTTTGTTCATAGTACGTTGCAAAGGCAAATGTCATTGGACTTTCTACTCCAAAAAATATTTCTGGTGAAACTAGAAGAAGAATATTTGGACCCAACATGCTGTTTGTACCAACTGACAAGCTTAATATTGCTCACCTATATGTTTTGAGGAACATGGCTGTTATCAAGCAATATGTGGAAGAACATGTTACATTTATTAAAGAATCATTCCCTTCTAAGAGTAGGAATGAGGTAAGTTTACAAAACTATCATACTAAATCGTTCGCAGCATGGTTGGAGAAACATATAGATAAAGAGATTCAAAGTGGTTCATCTATGATGATACTTTGAGATGGCATAGTCATATTCCACAAGCACGAGTATTGAGCTATGAAGGGTACCTAATTAACGATTTTAGGTTCCATACTATGCAGAGAGAAAACATGTAGATTGATCAGAACTCTGGAGTCATAGTAGTGGCAGAATCGAATCATACCATGTGTTGTCAGTGAAGGATGCAAACCCAATACTATCTAATACCTCATACTTTGGGGTGATTCAGGAGATTTGGGAACTTGATTACATAATATTCAAAATTCTTGTTTTCAGGTGTAGATGGTTTGATCCAACAGGATTGAAAGTGAATGGTTTGGGGTTAACATTTATCGATTCCAACAAGATTGGGTTTAAGAATGATCCGTTTATCTTGGCTACACAATCTAAACAAATTTTCTATGTCAATGATGGTAGCAATCCAACTCAGAAAATAGTTATTGCTAAGAATTCAAGATTCATGACAGAAGGGTACTCCATTGGGGAAGATGACATGGAACTGGGAACATTTACCAAACTACAAATCCCATGTTCATTGACTGATGCATATGATGAACCAAATTGGTTGGACAATGGGGAGATGCAGCTCATAGAAGAACCAAGGAAACCTTAATTTTGATTAATTGTATTTAAATGAGTTAATGTTTCTCATTGTAAAAAACTAGTACCCAAATCTAATTGTTATTTGTTGATGTTTTTCATTGTATAATCTCCAACTGATGTGAATAAAACTTTGTATTATGACAGTCAATGTCAATGTATTTTGGTCCTTTCATGAAATTAAGGCACTATATTCGAGTAAGGCACGAACATAAAAATTATGATGCTTGAGTAAGACACTAACAGATGGTAAATTACATCCGAGTGAAGACGTGTTAGTCATAAAAAATTATTTATTTTTTAATTAGACTTTCTAATCTGATTGATGAGGTGCCGAATTAAGAAGTGCATATATTCAAATCCGCTACCACATCAACCGGATTAGAAAGTCATTCCATGAAGACGTGTGAGTGATAAAAAAATATTTATTTTTTATAAAGACTTTCTAATCCGGTTGATGGGTTGTCGGATTAATTAGTGCATATATTCAAATCCGCTATCACATTAACTGGATTAGAAAGTCATTCCATAAAGACGTGTGTGTCATAAAAAAATATTTATTTTTAATAGAGACTTTCTAATCTGGTTGATGATGTGCTGGATTAATAAATGCATATATTTAAATCCGCTACCACATCAACCGGATTAGAAAGTCATTCCATGAAGACATGAGTCATAAAATATATATTTTTTAAATAGACTTTCGAATCCGGTTGATGAGATGTCGGATTGAGAAGTCTTATATGACTTTTCGCATTTAGACAATCGAATTTGGTGTTTACAAGTACCGAATTAAAAAGTGCTATTTTGTAATGTGGTTATTTGTTAACCAAATTGATAGAATATTTATAAAAAAAAAGAACAATGTGAGAAAACCTTTACATTTATTTCCATTGCTTTCTCTCTGGTCCTTGCGTATCAAACAAGACTTTCTGATCTTAAACCAAAAATGCAATCATTAGCATTTCTGTAAGTCAAGAAGTTACTCAATTTTCATCATTATCGAACACTAAAAAGGGGTAACCGTTTTTTACTCAATTTTACATTTCTCATAAAGTTTTTACCTTAACGTCCACGTAAATAGGGGTTTACTAACCTGTGTCTTTTGACAGGTTATACAGGTGCTTCTAAACCAACGTTTAACTCAAATACTTCATAGGAAACCAAACATTCATCAAACAGTAACAACCTTGAATATTGGTGTTCTAATGAGCAGTGTTCTGATTACGGTCTTCAACTAGTGTTTTTGTGTACCCTTGTTACTTTAGCTTTCTTTGGTTTAAATTGGGGGTCTAAGACGTTTTATATGACAAGGGACAATAGGCTAGAATACAGGCAAAGTAGTTTCCTAAGGGACTTGGTACCACTTAAGCTACAACTCTTGGTTGGAGTCATTTCCCATGCATCTTTGTGTACCCTTGTTTATGTCTTGGTGTGCTTTGAGTGCATCTTAAATTGATTATTGTCACCATTTGTTTGTCAACTAGTTTACAGACATCTTGCAAAATTCTAACTTCATGTATGCTTGAATTTGATTGATGTTGTTTTTTGTGTTGCCATGTCAACCTCCGTGGGATAAGAATCTAAATGATAATAACATGTAATTACTCAGTGTGGATAAAGTGAAGACCTTGCATGCTTGTTATGTAAGATTTGCAATAGATATCATCACTATTGACTTTCACTTCCATGGTTGTCATGGGCAATGCTTAGTTTGGACACTCCCATTAGACTATCATTAAACATTGACAATGAAAATTATTCATTGTTAGGGGTGTATACAGTCTAGTAGTGCTAGATATTTTCTTATATGCTCATTAATGTAACATCCCTTAATTTCATATTTTATGACTTAGCTAAATTCTCTGAACATATTTGTATATTTTGTTAGAGAAATGGTGATGTATTGAGTTATAGGGATTATTATGAGATTCTGGTTATACCGGGGGACTCGGTAGAACCTAAGGAAGAAATAGGTGAAATCTAAACTTTAATATTTTATCTGGCTAAGATAGGACCTACTGGTAAATTAATATTCTTCAGGACCTATGGGGAATGTTTAGAAATCACAAGGGTATTTTAGTCTTTTCACATCCTCAGTGGCAATTTAGTGATTTTTCATCTAAGTGAGGGGCAAAATAGACAATTCAAATTCCCTCCCTCTTACTTAAGGGAACCGGCCAAGCTTGATGGCCAAGGGTTCACCATCTCCAAAAATTAGGGTTAGGGTTTCTCCATAGCCAAAGCTCTTCAATGTTTCAAGAGCCATGGGTAAGTCTTTCTACTCATCTTTTGGATTAAGTTATTTAATGGTTATTGATCCACTTCATCTCTTCTTCAATCCTATGGTTTTAGTTTATGGAAAAACTCATTTTTATTTTTAAGATTCAAGAACACCAATGCTAAGGTTCTTGTATGGTTTGGGTATTTTTGAAGGAAGTTGAAGAGGAAGTTCTCAAAAGGAGTTTGGTTGGTTTAATCTCTCCACAAACCTAGTTTTTGCCATATATCACTTAAGGTGAGTGTGGGTTGATTTGTGTTATGGTATGGTGTAATTAGGGTGTGAGTTTAAGTCTTGAAACTAAGGATTTCCTATGTGTTTTTGAAGTTGGTTTCTTTCTTTGAAGTATTGGATGATTGAATTTGCTACTTCAATGATATGGATGTATGAAAATGATTGATTTGCTACTTGTATTCAATGATTAATATGCTTGGTATGTTAGGGTGAATTGGTAGCATAGATCTAAGATGAATTTGGAACATGAAAGTTTGGTGTTGGTAGCTAAATTCACAGCCCAGAAAGCTAGTGCTCAGCTCAGGTTTGTAGCGCTTAGCACTGAAAACTCAGAGAGCTAGCGCTCAGCGCTGACAACTCAGTAGCAAATGGTATTTTGGGCGCCAAGCGTGGAATTTCTAGCGCTCAGCGCTGGACCCTTTTTCTTACAAAATGTTACAACTCTTAAATGTGTTTCTTGCATGTGATAGTGATGAGGTGAAAAATGAAGACTTAGTTCTATGTGGAGAAGTATAACTAAGCATAGGTGATTGAGAAGATATGAGACTTATACTAGTGTGATTTTCAATCTTTGCTTGGTTTAAATGTTATGCTATTATGATATTGTGATTTGAGCATGATGTAAAGAGCATTGCATTACATAGTGAGATGGCCTAACCAGAAGGGGTTAGTGTACAATACTTGAGGGGTGCCTAACCTACGGGGTTAAATGGAAACGGAATGTCATAGTTAATTGCATTGCATAGCGAGGTGGCCTAACCGGAAGGGGTTAGTACAAAACATGAGGGGTGCCTAGCTTACGGAGCTAGATGGAAATGGAATGGCATAACACATTGCATATGCGTAATGCAAGGGCCTAACCGGAAGGGGTTAGTGCACAACAAGAGGAGTGGAGAAAGAAAAAATGTGAAGAAAATGTGTGAACATCATGTGCATTCATTCATTATATATGTTGGTTTGGTATTACTTGATATTGAATTTGTGTATTCTTGCATTCTAATTACATGCATACTTTATATACAAGTTTTATTTACATTCACTGGGAAATTGTTCTCACCCCTCTCTTTCATAGATTCGCAGGAACACCCCGGACCCTCTATGGGTTAAGTACGGTGGATTCTGTTGCTGATCACTCCTAGTGATAATATGTATTTCGAGACTTGTATTTTGGTGGAGTTGAGCTCCGTGATGTATATTATATTCCTCTGATATAGATATGACAGGGAACTGGTGAACTACTGTTGATGTTCTCAGTTCTGTATATATTTAGTGTGCTCAGTCAGGATAGTGTCTAGTATACACTTGTATAATGTACGTGAAGTAAACAAGTGAAACACAAGAAGGGGGGTTGAATTGTGTTTCTTAACCTTTTTGAAATTTTTTTTTCACAAGAAGCGAAAAGCAATGGACGCAGAAAGCTTCTGAGTCCAATTGGACGCTAATGCAAATTTGAGATAAACAACTTTAAACGAAGTGAAAAAGTTCTAAGGTTTAGCTCAACTCTTTAGTTAGGAAAACAATGGCAATCCCCATAAGTTAGTGAATAAGTAAAACACAAGAGGAGGAAAGAAGAGCTTACACCAGATGTTTATCCTGTTCACTCCCACAAACCGAGAGCTACGTCCAGTCCCTTCAACCAGAAGGATTTTCTACTAATCTTGTACAAAGATTACAAGTATTGTCCACCTCTTCAGGTATACAAGTATTCTCAACCTCTTCAGGTTCTACTATTCAAGTATTCTTTTATATACAGCCTCTTCAGGCTTAAACACCAATGAATAAAAAGGTATAGAAGAGCTTGAATTTTTAACTCACTACAGGTGAGGATTGAAAATGAATCTCAAGACTTAATCTCTTTACAAGAGTTTAAATACAAAGAAGAATGTGAGCTTTAATCCTTTTTACTTTTGATTTTCTCAGAAAGTTGTCACGTTTCTCTTCTTCGAAGACAATTGTATTTATAGGTGAGAGCAAATTGAGCAGTCTTCATAAGCTTCTTCGTCCAACGGAAACATTTATTACCGTTCTGAGTGGTATTAAATGCCTAAGATGAAAACGTGTAGAGCTTCTTCTGAAAGGACACTTTGATTATTAGGAATGTCCAAGAATATGATAGCTTACACCTGACTTGTCTGAGCGCGCAGAAAGTTCCTTATTCGCAGGTCTTTGTAGTTGTTAGCAATGTCAGCTAAGCGGCTCAGTTGACTTCTTTTTGAAGTGTGCGCTGTCAGAGTCCTTCTCAGCATTTAATGAAGAACAGTTTCTTCATATTTGAATTTTGGCATTGGATGAATACTTTGAAATCTGAGCTTAGTAAGAAAAACATTGGACGATCCAAATATAATGAAACTTTGTGAAACAGTTCAAAAGGTATTGGACGCATACTTAGTTTCCTTTAGCTCAGAAGAGAATGGACGCACATACAAGTAACTGTTTGTTAACACTTTTCTTCTTGAAATAGTTACGAAACAAGTTACAAGAGTCTTTTACTTATTCAATCTAAATTGCAACTTTTGTTATCTTCAAAACTTTATAAGGTAATGATTATTTAATCAGTATGGTTCCAAACTTAATTTCATAAGGTTCTTTGGTTCCAACAGTACGTACTCTGATAATACTTTGAATGAGATCTGAGATCTTCTTATGATATATGTGTGTGTGTATATATATATATGTACCCTGGTTGGTTTGAAATGATTGTTGGAATCCGCTGCTTATGGTTATGTCGTGTGGTAACGTTCGAGAAACAAAGGAAATGCTGCCGAAATTTCTATATGATAAATATATATATATATATATATATATTCCACGTAAGACTTATGAGTTGGTAAATAACATAACAATAATAGGTCTTACAACTGCAACATCATCGGGTGAGGTTCCCAAATCATTGAAGGATAGAATTTGGGATACTTTAATGATAAGTTTATATCATACTTTTAATTGAAAAAATATATCTTAATATTATATTATAATTTGAAAATATCATTTGTTTTTCTCATGCAATAGAACTCATTTATAATTCCCGATATGGAGAAATTTAGACAAATGATGATGAAGAGTGCAGCTGATAAATTAAAACAATTCAAGACCAGATTAGGGAGGGATTACATATGGCCTTTTTATGAGGTGGATAATGACCAGATGTTTAAACCCCCATCAAATTACAAATTCATCACACAGGACATATGGAATGAGTTTGTGAAATTGTGTTTGTTCGATCAATTCAAAGTAGGTACATTAATTTTTTTTGGGCTAGTGGCTTGATGATGTTCTGTCATTTATGGACATCTACTTAATGTAACAAGAAATTAGGGAGAAGAGCATAGCACAAGTCAAGAAAACCAAATTATGGCATCGCACTGCAAGGAAGGGATACACTCAATTAGAGAAAGAGTTGGTAAGGCTATATGTAACTTCTTATACTTAAATTCATTTGTCCACAGATGTTGAATATGAATCATTTTATAATTCACAATACATGTAACTATTTAATGTCTTACAGCAAAAGAAGTTACAAATCATGGAAAAAATTGAACGCTATGAGCTGTGGAAACAAGCAAGAGTTGAAATGAAAGGGGAATTTAAGAAACTCGAAGAAGATGAGATCGCAAGAAGAATAGTAAGTGTTTAACTTATATGGTTTAAAGTAACTATAAAAAATATTGAATACTTATATGGTTTAAACTAATTATTAAATATATGGTTTCAGGATGACCTCGCAACAAAGCAAAGTTTAGGTTCTTTCCAGCCATCTGGAAAGAACGATATACTGATAGAGGCATTAGGCACTCCTGAGCATGGTGGACGATTATGTGCAGCTAACTCGTTGTCCAATCCAACGATGTACTGGGAAAAAAGGAACACGGTCAGCATAGAAGAACACATGGCAGTGTGCAGCAAGGTATATGTATGAAGACAATTTTATATGGCATTTTGCAGTAGCAAGAAGTGCTGGCCCAAACAAACCCCAATATCCCAAAATTAGATATCAAGGCTTTGATGGGAGGCAAATGAGTTAATCTAAGTTTCTCCAGCTCGATAAACTTAAATGTCACCCTTTCTGCAGCTCAGAAAAATGTTGCAGAGGACCCAGTCATCGTTGGGGGGACAACGGAAACAAAAAAACAACATCATTTCCAACAGGTTTTTCGTTACATGAAAAACAAGTTGCAGAAGAACCTCTTGCTGTTAAAGGGTTGGTTGAAAAACCAAAAAGTCCACCTGCAGTTCCACTGGACGATACAACCCATTCTTTAGGATGGTGTTCGAGCTTTTCTGTGGCAAATAGATTTTTAATGTTTTACACTAATAATACAAATTATATTATTATGTTTCTCACAATATTTTTATTTGATGTAGTCAAATTTACGTTGTCTATTGGCTGTTGGCCAACCGGACAATTATGTTGCGGAAGGTACAATACATGCTGTTGGTGGCAAAGGGATGACCCTCCACAATTTGGATTTTGTAAAGGTCAACGTGGACAAGGTCATTAAACCCGATACTCAAGTTCCATGCTCAAACGACGATGTGAAACTTGTTAAAGATGAATTGGGAGCTTTTTTAGCTTGGCCTCGAAATTATGTCATTCATGACATTAATGTAAGTAATTTAAAGACTCTTTCCATATAGATTAGTGGTTTTGAGACACATAAGTTGCATATTATTTTGACTACAGGCAACTCAACGACTGGATACACCAGTCATAATTGACTTGGATCGGCTAATCCAACTGTCGCATGAAATGGCAAAAGATGACGTACTATCACGTCAAATTGAAGCTCTTAGGTTGGATGTAGACGTTCTGTCATATATCTCACCAGAAGATATGCAGGACTTTTGCCATTTGGAATGCATGTTAGCTGGTTCGATAACATGGTACTTCGGGTAGGACAAATATCTTAATCATTGTATTGTATTTGTTGTAAATATAGCTTTAGTTAATAAATAATTTGATACTAATTTTTGTTCATTTACTTTCAAGTAACTTGGTTGACTTGATCCACCGCATACCTAGATGTCCACCTTATGGGTTTGCTGACCCAATGAGGGTGTCACTTATTGGCGGCCAAGAAGATCCTAAATCAAGGGGCCAATACCTGTCCGAAGTTTTATTGGGGGTTCCAACAGACTCCTTGGTTTTTGTACCATATAATGGAGGGTAAGATTCATAAAATATAATATTCTAATTCAAATATAGCATATATGTACTGAATATGTTAGATTTTGTATTTTCTAGGTCTCATTGGATGCTGGCTGTGATTAAGATGTCCAAGACCACTGACAAGAGGTTGTCGAGACCCGTCAAAATAATAAAATTTATCGGTTCACAAACTAATTTGTAGTATAGAGCATGAATCGAATAATCTCTCAAGGATCCAAAAACAAAGATTCAATTATATTAAGATAATTAAGAAGGGGGTTTTGATGATTTGAAAAGAAAATACACCAGTTGAATTAAAGAAATGCAATTAACAAATTAACCAATCTAAGGAAATTTACCGATCTTGAGTTTAATCCATCATTGATCACAAGGAATCCACTTAATTGCTAACCATGTTCTTGGCCTTAGATCACATCAAGAAGCCTCAACATGATCCAAGAATCCTCTACTAGATAAGCATCTAGGATTTAATTAACCAAGGTTAGATAAAGTAAGCACCATCCAAACATAGATTAACTTAAGATCCGGGATTTAACCAAGCTAAACAATCCATCAAAAAACATTAATATATTGTTTAGTCTTTGTTATCCTCTTTGAATACATGATAATAAAGCTATTATCACATAAACATCTAAATCAAATTAAGCAATTCAATCTAGATAAAAATCCAAAGAGGAAGAAAAGAAAATTGAATAACAATTAAGCAATATGAACAATCGAAACAAGATCTCCAAATTAAACATTAAGATGGTTAATCCCTTGGATTGATTATAAGAGCCTAGCCTTCCATGGATGAGAAGGAAGAACTCAGAAATAAAAGAGCAAAAATGAAATTCTAAAGAGAATGGAGAAGAAGAGAAAGAAAACTCTCACAAATACTCAAATTTTCTTCAAACAAATACTCAAACTTACTTCAAATTGAATGTTGTATAATACAAAGAGATTAACTTTATTTATACTAATCCTAGAAGCTAATTTGTAATTAAAAATAATATGAATGCAAGCTTTAAAAAGAAAGAAATTGTCAAATATGGTAGCTTGATGCATGGATGGTGGGTTGGTGCATGGTTGGTGAGTTGGTGTATGGTACGTGGCTTCTAGTCAGCAACTCTTCTCCGACTTCCAGCTTGATTTTCATGCTCTAAACGATGTATTTTGGCTTGGAGGTCTCATGACAGTTGTAGACAATTGTCTTCTTGAACTCTTGGAGTTGGTTTCATGACAATTAGACTTTTACAACTCTAGATATTCCAAAAACACTGCACCTACCTCAAGTCAGGTTTGCAGAACATGTTTCCAAATTCAGACTAACTTGTAGCTTCATAATCACGCCTAAAACAACCTCTATTGACTAAATGGTCTTCAGTGAAGTTGGAGATATGAGTCTTATCTTTCTAATGGTTCAGTTTCAGCTCAAAAGGATGCCTATAGCCCACGATATGGTCCAATATGTGCACACTGCTCAAATTCTAGTGACAGCAAATCCACTTTGAATTACAGGGCTATTTTGGACCCTTAGAAATCCAATCCAGCTCTTGAGTTCTTATGAAACTTGTAGAGCCTTGTTTTAGCTTTCCAAAGACACCAAGATCACCTCAAATGGATCACAAAGTCCCAAGTTATGGCCTAACCAATGAGGAAAGGTCAAAATGCATTAAAATCCAAGAATTATTCACAATTTGCATTAAAGCCCAATGAGGCCCAGCAGCATTAAACTCAGTTAAAATACTAATATTGGACACAATAAACATCTAATAAAGCCTAGTACAAAGCTAATATAAGTGTCTCAAATTGATTGATCAACCACTATGTTTTGGATGGACTCTATAGGAAAACCTATTCGAGAGGATATAAAGAGGGTAGTTGGAATGTGAGTTATTCTAACCTCTATCATGTGTAACTTGCTTTTTTTAATGTTAAACAGAATACTATCATAAGGCAAAAAGGACACCATCAACATCACCAATATCAAGGTATTGTGTTTAATGTGTTATTCACAGAGTGAATGTTTTGACTACTTTTTGTTTCATTAAAATAGTTTCTGTATTATGTATAGGCACCAAGGAAAATAGATAGTAAAACCTATAGTTTTTATGTCTTGAAATATATGAGAGACATCATAACGAACAAGATGAAAACAATGAAACAGAAAGTAAGTTTTATTTTTTATACATGGATATGGTTTTGTTTTTTACTTGTACAAAATTCTGAACTTCATCTTATTTCTTTTGCTTAGCTCAGTTTTCAGAAGCAAATACTTATACAGAAGAATAGATAAAGGATATACAGCTTGAATGGGTAGCATCTGTTCTAGCTGCATCATCAAATAAGAATAAGAATGAAGAGATGGGATGGTTTTTGTTTTTTTTTTAAAATTATGTACATAAACAGTGTCTTATAGGAATAGTTGTTATGTTGATATTTTTTTACATAGACAGTGTCAATTAACTTTGTAAATGTGAATATTATGTACACGAACACAATCATTTATCTTTGAATTCAATGTTGTACAGTTTTTGGTTATGGAAATTGCAAATCTGAAATTGGTAATGGTTTCTAGGCCTTCCTTATTAACAGGATATGTTATACACTTTGCAATTCGGTTGTTACCCGAATTTAAATTAAATAAATACACACTTTACCAATTCGGTTGATAATGTCAAGTTGTCAATCCGGTGTTAACCGGATTTATAGACTTTGGTAGTTTTTCAATTCAGTTGTGTATAACTGAATTTAATGTCAAGTTTTCAATCGGTGTTTAACATGATTTAAAATCATGTGCTTCTTGATTCGGCACTACAACAACCAAATTGGAAAATTGTTTTCCAATTCGGTTTCTTTACACGAATTTAAAAGTCATAACAAAAGACTACCCCCAGATATAATCCGTTGTGGAAACTGAATTGAAAGTGTTTTGACGGCCGAATTTAAAAGTCATTTTTGTTGTAGTGCCTGTTTTTTTTAGCTGATGTAAACTTTTAATAAAAAAGGGTAATAATTGATAAGCATGACTTCTAAAATTTAACAATATTTAGCTCTATTAAAATCCAAAACCTAAATGAAGATATTCTGAACGGAGTCCTATATTGATTCTATTCCAAGAATTTATAGTTGACATCAAATATTGATCCAAAAGGTATATTTTTGGTGTTACTAATTAAAAATTGATTATTAATTAAACCTTTAATTAAGAGATTTATAGAAAAAAACATGTTTTTTTAATGAAAAAATTAATATGACATAATTTCTTAATAAAATTAGGTAATTATTAGGCGTGTAGTGATAGGATTAATGGTGCATTAGAGAGCCGGGATGTGTGAAAGTGAATGTATATGGTGGCATCATTTTTATTTTATTGAACTCACATAGGTTTTGGTTTTAAATGCACTTATGGAAGGTGGGGACATTGTCAAAGACCAGAATAAGAGGTAAAGGTCCTAAGAACGTGACGGTGAATTTTCCCACAAACAAGTTAAAAAGGTGAGTCCCCACTTCTAATCCTAATGGAACAAAGACACTAATCTCTATTTGACTCATCAAAAGCCCAAGCCACATACGTTGCTTGTTGAAGTGATGAATTTCCTGAAATTTTAACCTAACTCCTCACCCTTTCGCCTTCTCTTGCCTCTGCTTCCTCTCCCCATTCCATTGTCCTGAGTTTGAGAGCGTTCTTTCTTGTCTTATTTCCTTCAACCATTTGGAACTTCAGTTCCATAAACCCTGCAATATAACAGTCAATTTTGTAGGAGAAGGAAAACCTGATTCCAAGATTAGTACTTTTCTTTCTTTGTGTTTTAACAAAAACAAAAAAGAGAATCAGAGAGAGAGAGAGAGATTGGTTCTTTTCTTGGTGGCTAAGCTACCTACCCAGTCTTTGATCTGACCCTGTCCTTAATCTTATATCAATCTCCTCTCAAGTCTGAATTTTGATCAGTTATCTGTCTATTGTTTGTGTCCTCTACTGTAGTCTCTAGCTAGATACTAGTAATTGTACTCTCTCTCCATTAGCCACCCAAGAAATCAAGAAAGATCGGTTTTTGGTCTAGTATCTTCCATGGATGAAGACCAAGAGGCTCCATATCAGTCACCCTCGGATGATCACAATCACAGTAGCCCTTTGGAAGATCCAGGGTCTCTGGCTACTGGGGACACCAACAGGAACAGCAAGACCAACCAAGAATCAGCAGATGGGTCAGGATTATGCATCAAGATCAAGGGTGGAGCAGCTAGCAACAACAATGAGCATCCTCGGGTGTGCCATATCTGCAACAAAGGCTTTAGCTCAGGTAAAGCATTGGGTGGACACATGAGAGTGCACGCCCTTTCTTCCAGCAAGCAAATTCAGGCCAAAGAAGGCACTGACATGGGAACCCGCCATGTCACAAAACCCAACAATAACAACACCTGGGTGTTAGTGGGTAGGCCCCCCACTTGTTACCTATGCAGAAAGAGCTTCCCTTCCATGAAATCCTTGTTTGGCCACATGAGATCTCACCCAGAAAGGGAGTGGAGGGGAATTCAACCCCCCTCCACCACAAACCGCGGTGCATCCTCCAACCCAACATCTTCATCCACCCTTTCCGATGATCAGAATGATTTTCCGGTTGATCTCTCTCGCGCTCTAGGGGGTTGGTCTGTGACTGCCAAGAGAGGACGCAAAAGCATAGCTTGCAACACAGATTCTGGTTTTCAACACGGGATTGAACAGCAGTGTATGCAAGAAGCCGTGTACCAACTCATGTTGCTGGCGCATGGGAATCCCGCGCCTGTGCTTGAATGTGAGGGTACGTCCAAGAGGAAAAATCATGCTAGTTATGAGGTTGAGTTGTCAGTTTCACCAACCAAGAAGCTCAAGACTGAAGAGAAATCATTGAACAAGATGGGTTATGAAGAAAAGGAGTTAGAGTCAGATTCTCAGAAGTCTGATGGCAGCACTGTTGGCACAGTCATGAAGAACAAGAGCAAGAATAGCAATCAGAAGAAGAAGAAAGGGACAAGGAAAATGCAATTAACCGAATTAGAAACAGCTGAGGAGGGGAACAATTTGATTACTGGGACAGCCAACAGGTACAGATGCAGCATATGCAATAAATGTTTCCCAAGTCACCAAGCTTTGGGTGGTCATCGATCAAGCCATAACAAATCAAGGAACATTCAAATTATAGATGAATCTGAATCAGAAGATGACGTGCTAGCCTCAGACGAGGAGGAGGAGGAGAGGAATAATCCCAAGACAACCATGCAAGGGGATGAAACAGAAACTGTAGTTCAAGATGCTTTTGGGTGTAGTACTCTAGAAGTAAGTGGGCATCAGTGTAATATTTGCAACAAGAATTTCCCAACAGGTCAAGCCCTTGGAGGCCACAAGAGATCTCATTGGACCGGCATTGCAGAAGGTCAGTCAGCTCAAGCAACATCACCTGGGGAAAACGGTCAGAATTTTCCCAAGATTTTGAATTTTGATCTTAATCAGCCTCCTGCTATGGATGGGGAAGAGGGTGTTCAATCAGACTTGTGTATTCCCACCAATGTGGCATCATCTGGTTATGCATCCTCTTCCCAAAACTTACTAATTAGTGAGCTTAAATCTCAGTCTTTCATGATTATAGGGACATAGCATGAATTCTGTTACGGGAGATCAGTACTCAGCATCAGCAGAAATAGTTTATTGGCTTCTGATTATTCAATTGGTTTTGTCTTTTAGTCTTCACACATCCTGTAGTGAAACACAGTGATAGATAAGGAACCATCTTGGTTGTTTCTTAAGTTTTGTGTAGGGTCATTGGCTCTTTGTCTTTTTTGTGTTTATTTCCTTAATGTAAAGCACGATGTGTCCAGCAAGCTTGCTGTGAAGGAAAGATCCAAGAGAGCCTTGTGTTGCTTTCACTGTGATAGAAATTATATAACTTCCTCTGCTTAAATTCAATTTGGCAATTTGATTATTTCTTTCATTTCATTAAATAATAATTTGACCGTCATCACTTTCTTCTATTATGAGACTAAAAGTCTTTCTGTATTGATTATGGTGCCGGATTAAACTTTTGTTGAGTTTCATTTCGAAATCTTAAGACTAAGTTAGGGTGGTAGTGTATATTGTTACGACCAGTGTCTTAAATTGTAGTTGCAGTTGTGTTGCGATTATTGCAATTGCGAGTGTTGCGGCTATGCGATGCAGGTTGCAGTAGCTGCAATTGTGATTTTTTTAAATTTGCACAAAATACAAAAAGAAAGTCATATAATTATTATAAGTCTCAATATATC
Source organism: Styphnolobium japonicum (assembly GCA_023212625.1). Classification (NCBI taxonomy): domain Eukaryota; kingdom Viridiplantae; phylum Streptophyta; class Magnoliopsida; order Fabales; family Fabaceae; genus Styphnolobium; species Styphnolobium japonicum. The sequence goes on from JALBWW010000011.1 coordinate 20,005,365, forward strand.
TTTATTTATCATCTTTAAAGCTTTTTACTCATTTGATAAGGCTTTCTCTAACAAATTTATCTTCTAAATTTATAAAAAAATTCCCTCTCCACTTTAAATATATATATATATATATTACTTTATATCCTCTAATTAAAGAGCATTTTTTTATATCTAAGTACTTAAGTAGTCAAATACTTATTAAATCTCAATCAAATTTCAAATTAACTAATATATAAAATATCTCAACCCTTTTGGTTCATTTCCTTTATAATTAAACATATTAAAATGATTTATATTCTTAGGCAGTAGGCATTATCCCACATGACCAAGTGTGATCTTTTTTTTTGGAGAGAAGCATGATGATCAATCCATAACTGTTGAAATGATCTCATCTTTTCATGTGGCCCCACAAAGAAAAGGAGCCTTAATCTTCTTATCTTCATCAACCCATTTGGGAGCCTCTTTGCCTCTGTGAAATTTTACAATTACTTACTCTATTCTCTCTTGTCTCTATCATGGTCTCAACCTTTCTCTTTTTGTTGGCAATGGTGGGTGGGTGTTGCTTTTGATATCCAAAAAATAGAGCTAGAAGCTCTTTGATTCAACATAGGATCAAGTAACGCTTTACTCTGTTTTAGCCTCAGGTGACACCGTGAGAGATTCTTATGCCGAAGGGGATGATCTGTGGCAAAATAGCAAAGCTAGAATGCTAAAGCTTGAACTAAGGGGACAATCCTACACTGCTATGATTTTTTCTTTTATAAACAAAACCACAACAAAATGGTGTTGCGGCCGCATTTAATGTCTATTGCGGCCTTTTCTTGTGAATGAAGATCACCTCGCAATTGTGGGGTGATGCCGTTGTGGAAGTGTCCGCAACAACAATATTGCGGCCGCATTTGAGTATTGCTGACCGCAATTTGAAACACAGGTTACAATCCTCATTGGTTAAGAATTACATGAGATCGCTAACTTTTTCTACTGAGGAGTTATAATGCAGTGTTTTCCCCTCTTGTGAATGGCACATATAAAGAATAAAATGAAGTGAAAAAAAAAACTATCTGAATCAATGAATCATTTTATTTTGTTTTGGGTGGAATCAATGAATCACTATGCTAAGAAGTTTATGTCTAACTCAATATATAGATATTGAAAATGGAGAAAATTGTTCTGGTAGAGACACGGAAAACCCTTGGAAGCAACTTGCTTAGTTCAGAGTTGAACTAGGGGCGTTGTGCTTGTGCACAAACACTATTGTGGGGTCATTAGAAAGAGTCGTGTTACATGGGCATTACTTCGGTACTCATATTTTTTTCCTGTGTATATCCAAATATTTATTGTAAAATTAACAGTCAATAAATAGTTGACAACTCACCCTGGGTACCAAACTTATAAGAGTACCATAGCAACTCCTATGTTACACTGATAAAGACGTAGAACTATAATTCATTATCAAATACAAATAAGTTGTAGAAAAACGTGAGAAAGCCAAATAAAAGCATTAACACTCTAATACCCAAAAAAAAGCATTTAAACTCAACTGGAACAGATTGTATACTTAAATGTGCAATTAGTTGCTGAGCATGATACTGCTAAAAATATGTGATAAATATATACATTTATAAATTGTAGATTCTTTCCACTCATTCTTTTTTTTTAATTTTTCTTTGGACTTGCTAGAAAATTAATCCTATTAAAATTAAAATAAAAGTTTAATAATCACTTTTACATTTCTTAGTACTTGTTCAATGAAGGAAATTAAGAACCGCTACACAAGAGGTAAAGGATCTAACCACACTAAGGTTGATTAACTACTAGGTTCTTTCAAGACCCATGAACAAGAATTAATGGATGTGGAAGATAATACTCCCAAAAAGGGAAAATGTGTTGGACTTAAGACTGTTCAGAAGAGTTATCGTCACTCTTCTTAAATTAAATCTCAATCTTCTTAACTCTACTTATGAATCTGATGATGAAGATGAGAATGATGAAGATGCTTCTAATGATGATGAACTCTCCTTCATATCCAGAAAGAAACAAAGAATGTGGAAGAAAAGAAATCCACACAAAAGAAGTTTCAAACAAAAGAGAGAATTACAAAGAGGAGATTCAAGCACTCCTAACAAAGGACAAATTATTTGCTACGAATGGAAGAAGCCTAGACATATCAGAACTGAATGTCCCCAACTAATGAAGCCTTTCAAAAATTTCACAACAAAGAAAGGAATGATGGCAACCTAGGAGGACTTAGAAGAAGAGTCAACTAACAGTGAAGATAACCAGGAAGAAGTGACCATCATTTTCCTTATGGCTAATGACCGTGAAGATAATGAGGTATTAGATACTGAACATTCACTTCCTTTTTATGATGAATTGGGAAATGCTTTTGATGAGCTTCTTGTTGACTCAAAAAGTCTTGCATCTAAGTACTTCTCTCTCAAGAAAAGTCTTTCGAAAATAAAAACAGAAAATGAATCTTTCAAACTTGAGAAAATTTTCTTATGTCAAAAATGATGGAGGCCAAGGAAGCTCAAGTGGAAGCCCAACGGGCTCAAGGACCAAAGATGCACTACAAGGACTTAGAGGCCCGATGACAAGGTCAAGAGCTAAGAAGGCTAAGAAGGATTTGGATAGAGAAGTCAATTACTTTTTCTCACTTAAGCCCATTCTAGAAGAAGAAACACTTAAGATGGTCCAAATGAACCAAGTTGATGAAGGGCCCAATGTGGGGGCATGATTTCTTCTTAGTAATTTTATTTAATTATGTATTTGAACCTTTTAATCTTTTCAGTTTTGTTTCTTATTTTCTTTTTGGGATATTTTGTAATAAGGGCCTATTGTTTGGGCTTAACTAAGTGCATAGCATAACTAGGGATAGATGTTGCCTTCTAATTGGGCTTGGGCCACTTTTGTGCTAGGATTAGGGTTAAAAAGGTGTTAGCTTGCTGCCTCCTTTTAGTTAGACCTAGCCGCCAACTCAATCCCTATAAATAGGTTTGTATTTGCTGCATTTGTCAACTTTGAATTTCAGAATACAATTACACTCCTTTGTGAGTTTTGAGAGCTTAGTTCTCTTAGGGTTCTTGGGTGAACCATCTTGGTTCTTATCAAAGGTTTCCTTACCTTTGTGGCGAATCTTCGCTTGACTTATCACTCCCCAAGAGTGTGACGTCTTCTTCCTTCCATCCCTTGCCTTTTTTCCATCTTTTCTATTTTTTTACTATTTACGCGTACTGTTCACGGTACAATACTGTTCACGCCGCTGCACTATTCACATAATGTTCATCCTTCATCTTTAATTATTTTAAAACAAGAAATCAACTCAAGGACGAAACAATATGCATTCGACTTGGATCATATCAATTACTCTAATGTAGATATGACAGGGAACTGGATACTACTGTTGATGTTCGCAGTTCTGTATATGTTTAGTGTGCTCAATCAGGATAGTGTCTAGAATACACTAGTATAAATTTACGTACTTTGATAATATTTTGGTTGAGATCTGAGATCTCTTGATGATATATGTGTATGTGTATATATATAATATATGTACTCTGGTTGGTTTAAGATAATTGTTGAAATCCGCTGCTTATGTTTACGTCGTGTGGTAACGTTCGAGAAACAAAGGAAACGCTGCCGAATTTTCTATATATTGAAAAACGAAATATATATATTCCACGTAAGACTTATGAGTTGGTAAATAATACACTAAATAATAGGTCTTACAAGAAGGGTGCTAAATTCGTCTCACCTAGATTAATCGAATTTTGGATGCTTATCCAGTAGGGAATTCAGGGATCGTGTTGAGGCGTCTTAATACGACCTAAGATCAATGATTTGATTAACGATTGAATGAATATTTGGAAATCAAGGATGGATTAAAATCAGGATTAGTCAATTCCCTAGGATTGGTTGCTTTCATAATATCGTTTTCAGTTTTAATTGCATTATGTTTTAATTGTTTCAACAAACCTCCATTTTTACAATTTTAATTGCTTGCCTAATTAGTTGTGTCACTGAGTTGATCCTTGAGAGAAATGACTTGGTTCATACCATTATACTGCAAATTTAACTTGTCAACCGATTTTGGTTATTTGATCAGGCTCGGCGGCTCAATCAGTAGGTAAGGTTGGTAAGAGCCATTCCACTTCTATTGATAGTGGTTATTTAGTAGAAAGGATAAAACATAACTTTTTAAGCATACGCCAATTATGTGACAAAGGCAATAAAGTTATGTTTGAACCTTCCCAATGTGTTATTAGAAACACTTATGATGGCAAAACTCTCTTTACTGCTAAGAGACATCAAAATGTATATATTATTGATTTAAAGGATCCAAAAGATCAAGATGTGAAATGCTTGGCATCCTTGAAAGATGAAAAATGGTTATGGCATAAAAAGCTTGGTCATCCTAACATGAAATTGAATTCAAAACCAGTTAAGCATGATATTGTCAGAGGTTTACCCAAAATACGTTTCGAAAAAAATATGCTTTGTGAACCTTGTCAAAAGGGTTAACAAACAAAATCAAGCTTTAATCCCGACAATGTTGTTTCAACCACTAAACCTTTAGAATTGCTACACTTCGATCTTTCTGGTTCAACTAAAATAGCAAGACTTGGTGGATAGAAGTGTGGTTTTGTCATTGTTGATGATGTCACCAGATTTACGTGGGTGCTCTTCTTAGCCTACAAAGATTATTCTTTTGAGGCATTTAAGAAATTCTATAAGAAGGTACAAAATGAAAAAGGTTTCTGCATATCAGCCTTAAGAAGTGACCATGGTGGTGCATTTGAAAACCTCTCTTTCAAAACATACTCTGATGAGCATGGTATTAGCCATAATTTTTCTCGTCCAAGAACTACTCAATAGAATGGGGTTTGGAAAGAAAAATAAAACTCTGCAAGAAAAGGATAGAACTCTTCTTTGCAAAACTAACCTTATAAAAACAAGGACAAACAAAACTAAAAATGAAAAAGAAAACGCAAAAGTAACTAACTCACCAAACAAATCAAGTAAAGCATGACGTTTGCATCCCCAAACTTAAACTAGGTATTGTCCTCAATGTCAAAAAAATAATACAAGATAGGAAAAGAGGACAAAAGTAGAGAAGATAGAATAAACAATCAGTCCAAAATGAGGGGAACGATGCATTAATAGTGTGTCGTGGCGGTGGGAAAGGTTTGAAAAGAAAAGGGTGTCAAAACCCTAATGGGCTTTAAAGGCCCATTGTGGAGTGTGCAATGATGCCACACGATCATGTGACAGGGTCGTGCACATGAGTGAGTTTTTTTTAGTAAACACTTATTTTGGCCATTCAAATATATAAGTGTCATCAATTAGGTCCTCCAATGATACATACATCAAAATGGTTCTTCAATGTCAGTTTTTGTCATCAAATTGGTCATTTAATGTCATTTTTTGACATTAAATTGGTCCGTCAATGTCATTTTTTGAGAACAAATTGGTCTTGATGTCAAAAATTATTGGAGAACTAAATTGATGTCACTTGTATATTTGGAGAACGAAAATAAATGTTTACCCTTTTTTCTTTTGGATAATTAGATCACAAGGTCATGATGCAAATGATAGACATGTGATTTTACAAAGAAAGCACCACATCCACACCGTCGTGTGGTTTTGCGAACTCACATGAATGCCTACATTGCCATGTGATGGGGTTGTATGGTTGCCCCGATCACACGACCTTAAGTACATGACAGTGTACTTAGCCGTGCCTTTATATGAGCTTGGCCAGGACGCCTACACTGCCGTGGGCATACGGTCACACGACTAGGTCTCCCCACGTCGTGTGATGCCTTGAAAAATCTCCACACTTGAATTTAACTTAGAAAATTTTCAACTATACGCAAGATTTACATGCAAATTCAGAATCCTCACTCTCAAATTCCAAAAATACTTAATTGAAAGTCATTCCATCACTTCAAACAATACAAATTCAATCAATTTCACCTAAACAAATTCCATCACTATTTATAGCATAATCAGTTAAGATAGATATGCATTTATCAATCAATTCAAACGTATTCAAGCACATCGGCATAAATAGGAGTGCTAAGGGATAGAAAAATTGCCTATTGAAGAATCCTCTTGCTTGGAGAACTTGATGACACATTTAGCTTCCAATCTACTCTGTACTAATGCCTAAAAACCAATAATATGTGAGTTGGTGAGAAAACTAAACAGGAAACAAAGTAAAATTAACCAAAACTAAGCTAGACTAAGTGAAATTAAGTAAAATTAAATAAAACTAAAAGTGAAAAGAAAGTAGAAAACTTGGGTTGCCTCCCAAGAAGTGCTAGTTTAAGGCCATTATCTTGACCCCTGTGATCCATGGTGGATTAGAGAAATGCCAAGTAACTCCCTTCTCAATAGGCACTCCAGCAAGGTAAGGGCTTAATCTTTGATCGTTGGGAAGGACTTTCTAACCAGGGTTGAATTGCCCTCTTAACTTGTTCTTGTCATTGCCGGTCTCACTAGACCATGGGGCCTTAAGATGATCACATAAGAGGGTCTTTCTATAAAATGCAATGCATAAAATTTGGAGGGTTAATTCCCTTAAGATCATCAATATTATACCCTTTAATCTTGCTATGCATCTTAAGATCCCAAAGAAATATAGAAACTTCCCCTTTACTAAGGCTAGCATCGGTGATGACAAGATATGTAGATTTGGGCCAAGAAATACATACCTAAGCTTAGGAGGAAGGGGTTTGAGTTTTATCTTTGGAGCTTCACCCTCTTTGAGTGGAGGTGGAGTGTTGGTGACTTGCTTTAGTTCCTTAAACTTACATCTTTGCAAGTAGGGAACAATGGGAGGGTCTGTTGTGTATTTCTTTATGCATTCCTCCCAAATAGGTTCACCAATCACATATACTCTCAAGTATGAATCTACCACAACTGGTTGTTTTAAAGTATTAATCAAATTGAACTCAACTTTGTCCTCATCAACCTCTAATGAGAATTTTCCATTCTTCACATCAAGGACAACTCTAGCAATAGCCAAGAATGGTCGTCCCAATATGATTGGGAGTTATATATCTTCCTTCATCTCTAACAGCTCAAAATTAGTTTGTATTTAGAACTTACTGACCTTGAGAGGAACATTCTCCAATATAACAATTGGATGCTTGAATGATTTATGTGCCAATTACAAGGAGATGGTGATAGGCTTAAGCTCTCCTATGTCGAGCTTCTTACATATGGACAATGGCATCAAACTTACACTTGAACCTAAATCACAAAGAGCTTTATCAAAACTCAAATTGCCAACCAACAGGGAATAGAGAAACTACTCAGATCTTTAAGCTTAGTTAGGAGGAAGCTTGTTTTGAATGATTGCACTACATTCTTTCATCAATGTAACCATCTCATATGTTGGTGTATGCCCTAGAGGCCAGTCATATATTGACTTTATGGTTTACATTGTATCATGGCATTTATTTAATATGAGGCATTTCATTTATTATGTTATTTATTTATATTAAATGAACATAATAGAGACCTTAGAATGGAAAGTTCTTTGCCATGAAATATTAAGTACATGACTTGATAATAAGATACCATTGGATAATTTAGAACGCTGTTCTTAAATGATTTACTAGGACAACAGTGATGCATTGAGTGGCACTTGATGAGTGGCACTTGAAAATGCATGACCGTGCTCAAATGATGTGATATAAGATATTGATCTCATTTGTCTTTACAAATTTACTCAGAAATCAAGAAACCAATGATTGAATTATACAAAGGTGACATGTTCTATGCCTTGTGTTCAATCAAGATATCTAGACAAAGGGATTAGACTACATGGTAACATTAGTCACAAAAAGGTTATGTCAAACCATTGACTTTCTCATTACTTTGGGTAGCAATGATGTGTTACTAGACACCACTCATTATTTATAATATTAAATATGATTTAATATTATTGCCAACGTTATGAGAACCTATAGGGTCACACACTTAGAGTAGATTAATTGGAGCATGAGAAATAGAGTTAGACTCAATCCTTCATAGGCCAAGCTCATGTCAAATGAGCCGATAAGACCCAGGCTAGGTCTTTTCACCTTACCATTGTGTGTTGCTTATAAAGAGCAACACTAAGAGTGCTGTGCGGCATGATCCTAACCCTAGCTGCATTCTGCACTCAATTTTTGTGAAAAAGAAACAATCATTGCGTCTCCATTGGCATCTAGTAATGCATAGAGACGCACTGCAAGTATCTGCTCGTGTGGACTTTGTAGAGGCGCTACTGTAATGCTGCGGCGTTGTGGTGTTTGACAGCCATCATCAACATGTTACTCGCCACAAGAAGTAAACGATTCCAAACATGAACCATGACCATTCGCTTGGATTCCTTATGGGATTTTTTCCCGCTGCATTTTAGTTTTTATCCGCTTTTCCCAACATCATATTCCCCTACCTTCCTTTGGTTGGATAGAATCTCCTTTTGAAAAATTGCATATGATGACATTTGTACAAGTGCTTCCATGAATCAGATGTTTATGTATAGCTTCTTAAGCACCTCTATGAACTTCCCAAATTGGTTATCAAGTTTGGCCCTTTAATAACTTCGAGGAAAAAGCAAAGGTAGAACATATGGTTTTGGAGGCACATACTTTTAAGCACCCTCTTCATCATCACTCTTCATTTCTTCTACACCTGGAGGTAATTCCTCATTAAATCTTTTGCCAACTCTATGTTCCTCTCCACCTTTAGGTCATTCTAATTGTTGCATTTGGAGATCAGGAAACGCAACGGAAAATAAAAACCAAATCCCAAACTCATCCGAGGATCCATGCAAAAATCATAAACGTGTTTCAGGGATTTACCTCTAAGAGACGACTATCTCTACAGGCAGTCAATCACGAGCACAGAAACGAGAGGTGCCTCTACAGTATCCACACGAATGGACCGACATCGGGCTCTCCTCCACTCTGCAGTACTAGCAGCGAGGGAGGGGGTCCTCCTTTCACTCTCATTGTTTTGGGAATAATGGCTAGGGTTTCTAAAACTATTTCAAATCACTCTAGTCTTCTGTTGTACAACTGCTCTAGCTATATATCATACATCAGTGAATGAGAGGAGCATTGATGTGTCTGCTCATAATTTGACCTAGGTCACAATTATGTGTAGGCCCATCTATCCAGTTGGCCTATTTAGTCTAACTAAATGTCCAACTAGTTATCTAGGAGCCCAAGTCATAATTGGATTCCTAATTAAATTCATCTCATGAATATTAAACTCCAATATCGATCCATTCAAAGTGTGTGACCCTGTAGGTTCCCATTACGTTGATAGTAATACTAAAATCCAATTTTAGCAATGCAAACAGTGAGCAGTATCTAGTAATAAATTACTGCTACTTAAGTAACAGGAATGTCGGAGATTTAGCATAACCTTTCCTTGAACAATATTACTGTGTAGTCTAATCCCTTTGCCCAGATATCTATATTGAACACAAGGCATGGAATATGTCACTGTTGTAAAGTTTAATCTTTGGTTTCTTGATCTCGGAGTAGACATACTAAGACAAATGAGATCAATATGAATATTGACTCATTCGAGCATAGCCATGCATTTTCAGTCTCACTCTATCAAGGGGGCCAAAGATATCGCTCCTGTTAAGTAGGAGGGACAAACCTTATCTAGGCCACTCACATCCCTCTGCATGATTTACAGTATGTCCAATAACCGTCTTTTCAATCACCTTGTTATAGGGGACGCTTGACGGTATCAAGTCATACAACTCCTAATGTAAGGAATTATAGTACCTTCAAGTCAAAGAACAACATACACCATTATCACTGTGAGAATCGCTCATGACACTCATGTAACGATCCATGTAGCATTCTCATGGTGGGTGTAACACCCTCCATTGGATGTCACATTTTAGACAATTAATTTATAAATAAAAAACCTCTTCAAATATGCTTTATATAAAAAATACGAGTTTCAAAATTTCTTTCTTTTTTTTGGATAATAAAATTTCTACATAATATAATAACTTAACTCACAACGATTCAAATAATTTACATCATATTTACTTATCCAATTTCATATTTGTCATGACACATAATACATAAGTACTGCAAAGGTAAATATACAAACATTGTACATCTATACTATACACATATCTGGCCACAATCTCATATGCCTACAAAGAAGGGTCCTCCTCTGGATCCTCAACAGGCAAGAATCCTTGAGAGTGCCAAACCCTGCGAATAGGAGCCCTAGCAGAAGAAACCATTGAATCCTCGTGAAGAGTGTACTGAGCATAACTCCACAACTCACGAATCGACACATACAACTCAACAAAAGCACTAATGTCAAAAGAACCCGTAGGAACACCCCACCGTGTCATACGCAGAGTGAAGGTTACGTCGCCTACATACTCCACACACTCATTCTCCAGGTGGACGCTCCAAGCATCAGAACCCCTATGAATCTGGACTTTAATAAATCCCAGTATATCACGCCTTCCAGCCATCTCAGTCTTCACATAATAAAATCATATAATAAACAAATAATACAACAAAAAGGTGAGATTTTCGTCATCATCAGTACTAATAAAGCAATAAAGAAACAATATAACAACCATACAGTCATAGTCATGTTATCAAGCAATTGGTAAATTAAATCAATATGCATAATTATGATATAACAGTATGACAATTGATTGACTATGCAAATGCACAATGATTGACCCCTACTCCATGGAGCTAAACACAAATGTCGAAGTCTAATTAGCCTCAAAGTGCTATCATAATCTCAAAGCGCACAACATGGCTATACGAGACATTCTCAACCAAACCGGGAATAGGAATAATGTCTCATCAAGATTGTCGATGTGTTGCAATCATATATTACCATGGCACAATGGTGCTACCAACTGGCCCCCTATGGAATTTTCGCAGCCCGACGCCTCCTCGATCAAATCCACGATCTTCACTACGCAATTCGCACTCGTACTAAGGTGTAACTCCATCTTCTAGGCTTAAGGCCTTAACAAGAAGTCTCAATAGACTCTCACAATGCCATGGTTAACTAATCCATGCAAGGTACAAGAACTCATGATCAACACAATAATTTATGGTCAATTAACCCATAATTATTCTGTTTCAAAACTTAATCCCCTCAAGATCAAGCCATCACTAAACTCAGCGTCTACTGACATGTCTGGGTCTAGAACATCGGCCCGACAACAATTCTGCTATTTTTCTCAAACTCTGTGATGTTTTTAAAATATTTTCCAAATCCCGTAACACTACAGTTACGGTTTTCAATCGCGTAACACACTGGTTACGATTCTAAAATTGCATAAACATGTTTTTACAAAATTTCAATTGTATAACTCAAAAATTAATATTTTTGAATCGCGTAAGGTTTTAAAAATACTTTTTAATCACATAAAGCGTTTTTCATCAGTTTCCAATTGCGTAAAATGTTTTTCAAAAAATTTCAATCGTGAAAAGCGTTTTTCACAAAAACTAAGCTATTTTGAACTAAATCAAATATTTCAAAGCTTATTTTCATTGTTTTCACTAAAACTACCCTTTAGAAAATTTTCTTTTCAAGTTCCAAACTAATTTTGAAAAATTTCCTCTTGAAACCATTTGTTTCAACTTTAAATCATCACTAAAATATTTCCACTATATTTTGGAAAATATTAATCCTTTAGTAAAAATAAATGTTACTTTTAAAATAGTTTCTTTCTCTTATTTTAAAACTAGGTTTATTTCCTTTTCAACCACAAAATCCTTTCTATCAAATACTTATCACCTAATCATTGAGTTTACTAATTCATAAAATATTTTCCTTTAATGCTAACTTGTTCTAGCCAAGTGGCCGAATACCCCACATGGTCATTGGACCAAAATCTTTTCAAATCTTTTCCATTTCCATCATGATTATTTGGTTTTCCAGCCAACCATATGCATCATATCATCCATATATGCATCATCTCATCCACATATAATTCATAGTATATTTCAACCATAGCAATTTCATGCAATATCTCAAAACCATATAAGCAAGTAGGAGAAATAAAGCATAACCATAAAACATAAACCATAAAGCATGAACCATAAAGATAAAGCCCTACGAAATTAAGTGAATAAATCCTTAAGTGGATTTTTCACCAACAAACCACAAATCCTACTTCTCACCACCATATTGGTTGATGAGAGAAATCTTCCCTTTACCTTAGAGTGGTTCGAAATCCTTCTAGTTCCTCTTGGAATGGATTTTCCTTTCCTCCACCAACAATCCTTAAATGGAACCAAGTACACAAATTTTAATTCTAAGGCTTGAAACAAGATGACCATGGATCAAACCTATGGTCAAGAACTTGAAAATAGAATTTAAAAAGTGAAGATAAAGAACTTTTACCTTTAGCTCTTCAAACTTGAATTCAAAGAAAGTGAGTGAGGATGATTTCTTTTGAGAAAACTTTCAACACAAAGGTGTCTTAGAATGGTGTTTAGGTTCAAGAAACTAGGTTGAATTAATTTGTTCAAGCTTGGAGTGAGAAAGATTAGGCTTGGCTGAAATCTTTAAGGAGAGAAAATGAGAGAGTTTTTGGTTTTCTAGGACAAAGATGAAAGTAACAAGTGAAAAGTGAAAGTTAGAAGTAAAATAAGATATTTTTCTTGTCTTCCATAAGGATTGGCGAAAATTACAAGAAGCTTGGAGAAGAATCTTGTCTTCTTCCACCTTGTCCAACACTAAAGTAACTAGTGACTAGCTAATGACTCACCTTGATGACTAGGTGTGATGACTCATCAATGAGTAAGCAATGATGTCATAAATTAGTGATTAGGCATATGACTAGGCTAGGTGACATCGTCATGACCACACCAATGACATTATCACTGGATATTTATCTCTAGATATTTTTCCATAACTATTATACAATGGACAAAGACCAGTATCTATTGTCCAATGGACAATAAGGTGTACCTAGATTTTATTTGACAATAAAATATCACAAAAATGAAAAACTTTGAAATCTGTTTCCGAATTTGGGTTTTGTAAGCTTCCCCGACCTCAGTGAACAGTCAAAAACTTTTTAACCCCAAAAATATATTTGTTTCCATTTCTTGTACTGCCTCAAAATAACACACCAAGACAAAAAAAGCAAAACTAATTTAAATAATTCACAAAATTCACAAAAATTATAAAAATCATTATTGTAATTAGAAAAAGAAATTTTGAGGGTGTTACAGTAGATCAATTCAGTACATCATTACTATAATGTGTACCAATGTGAAGTCTTGATATCTTATATCCATGACCTGTGAGATATGGTCATCAGTATATGCACATACTAGTCTCAATGTATTACAGCTGTCTTAATCCACAATAATACTTGACTAGGGACATTTAAGAATAGTGTTCCGAAAGTAACCAATAAGATCTCACAACCAAGTCATGCACTTGATATCCCATGGCATTGTACTTACTATCCTAAGGACTTTATCATACATATTTAAATAAAATAAATTGTTACCAAGTGGCTTCAATAACTTAAGAGGGGGTGAATTGAGTTTTCAAAATCTTTTCAAAAACCTTTTCTTAATTGCTTAATGGTACTGATTATATTGAATCAATGAGCTTAAGAGTGATATGGACTAAGGATAATATATTCTCAACATAGAAATTAAAGAGAAAAGATTTCATAATATGAAAGCACTGTTGAAACCAAATTCGTATATAAGGTTTAGCACTAATGTCAAAAAGCTCAAGCTTTCCCTGTTAAGTTTTGAAGATAACAAAAATATTTATTAAGCTTGAATAAGTAAGTATTCCGACAGAGTGTTTTTGATAAAACTATAATTCCTTTAAACATTGACTCTGTTACAGTTATTTTAGGAATTCTTCAATAAAGTTTTTATAAAACAAATAGTTTGATAGTCTGCGTCCAATACGGTTTCTACGAAACCTTTCTATGCGTCCACTGCGTCATATGTTTATATGCGTCCAATGACTGTCTAAATATACTATTATTATTGGTGCGTCCAATGATTGTATGCGCTTACTGTTACTATTTTATTGGTTCGTCCAATACTACCTTTTGCCAAAGCTCAAACACAAATCTCTTTTACAAAGCTCATGCTCACGTCCAAGTTAAAATTCAAAATGAAGAACTGTTCCTCATTAAATGCTGGAAAAGAACTCTGACAGCTCACGGCCATAGAAGAAGTCAACTGAGCCACTTTTTACTGACATTGTCTAACAACTACAAAGATCTGCAAATAAGGAACTTTCTGCGATCTCAGACAAATCAGGACTTTGTTATCACATGATTGGAAATCTCTTAGAACCAAAGTCACTTTTCAGAAGAAGCTCAGCACATTTTCAGTAGATACATTTCATGCTACTCAGAACGGTAATAAATGTTTCCGTTGGACGATGAAGCTCATGAAGTCTGCTCAACTTGTTCTTTCATATAATAAGAAGGAGCAGCACTTGAAGAAAAAGAAAAAGGAAGCGATATTTGCCGAAGCATCTTACAAAATAAAAAAAAGCCTTATCTCTGCTTGAAATCCATATACTTGTAAAAAGAAATAGTCTTGAGATTCATTGTCTATTCTCATTTGTTAGTGAGTTCCAAACTCAAGCATTCGTCTACTTATACTTATTCTTCTTAGCATTGTAAGCCTGAAGAGGCTGTGTATAAAAGAATACTGGTGTGGTTGAACCTGAAGAGGTTGAAAATACTTGTAACCTGAAGAGGGTATAATACTTGTAATCTCGAAAAAGATTAGTTGAAAATCCTTCTGGTTGAAGGGACTGGACGTAGCTCTTGGGTGATAAGAGTGAACCAGGATAAATCTCGTGTGTAAGCTTCTCTTCTCTTCTAGTGTGTTTTATTATATTCACTAACTTCTGGGGTTTACTATTGTGTTTATTAACAAAGACCTTTTAATTGGTTTTTGAACGTGTTAACTGTTTTCTTAAAAGTCTTTTCAAAATCCTTAGAGTCCAATAGGACTGAGCCGTGTTGTTTCTAAGTTCTTTACTTGTCAAACTTTATCCTTCGCTGTGTTCAATCTTTTGTTAAAAGGAAAATCTTTTATTCTTCAAAAAGGGTTAAGAAACACAATTCAACCCCCCTTCTTGTGTTTCACTTGGTTATTTCAAGCACCAAGCAAGTTAAATGAACAATACAAAGCTAGTAAGTAAAAGATAAGGGTTGAGAGAATGCAAACAAGATTTATACTAGTTCAATCACTCCTTGTGATCTACGTCCATTCCTTAATATCATCCATCCAAGATTTTTACTATTCTTCAAGCTTCTAACTTGGGATCCTCCACCCTCTTTGTGCAAGATCCTCACTCAATATAACAAGGGGCTTCTCCCCTTGAATCAATACAAGATAATGATAAGGTTTTAGGTGTTTGATACTCTCACAAGAGCAAATATACAAATTGAAGCTAATGAGTAAATATGAATATCACAAGATAAGCTCACAAAGTGTAGTTATAAGGAATTAATGATCAATAAATGTTCTTAGAGTTTGGATCATATTTTTAAACTGTTTTGAGACGTGCATTTATATCCCAAGAGTAATTAAAGTCATTAGGAGTGGTTGGAGATCATTAAATGTAGAAAACTAGTCGTTATTTTTGTATTTTGCCCAAAGAGTATTCAAATACATGGTTTAGGTATTCAAATACTTATGTCAAGTATTCGAATACTTGCGATGGGCATTCAAATACATGGTCTTCCCTGGGTTTTGCTCAAGAACAAGTATTTGAATACATATATGGGCGTATTCAAATACATGAGTTTCGAAAAAGCATGCTATTGAAGAGTGTATTCAAATATGTGATTTTGAGCCTAGATATTGTAAGAGTGAGTATTCGAATATTTCTTAGAGGTATTCAAATACTTGGATTTTGAAAAATGATTCTGTAAATGCTAGTATTCGAATACGTGTTTATGGTATTCAAATACCTTATACTCTAGTAGCCAATTTTGAAAAATAGTTAAGTAGTATTAGATTACCACATTTGTGGTACTCGATTACTTGAGTTCAAAACTTAGATAAAATTGAAATGTGGCTAGATTCATTTGCGATTAAGGGTAAAATAACTTCCTTGAGCTTTAGATCATTTAAGGAGAATAACTAGGTGAGCTTATCAAGTAAGATTCATTACCCTTACAAGAGGATCCTAAGTCCTATGTGGATCATCACAAATGGTAGGAGCTTGATGACAAGAGGTTGTCGAGACCTCGTCAAATAAATAAAATTACCGGTTCACAAAATAATTTGTAGTATAGAGCATGAACCGAATCGTCTCTCAAGGATCCAAAAAAAACAAATATTTAATCAGATCAAGATAGTTAAAATGGGGGGTTTTGTTGTTGATAAATATACAAGACTCAAAGTTGAAAACAAATCTAAAGAAACAACCAATCCAAGGAAATTTTACCGATCTTGAGTTTAACTCATCATTGATCACAAGGAATTCACTTAATTGCTAACCGTGTTCTTGGCCTTAGATCTCATCAAGAAGCCTCAACATAATCCAAGAATCCTCTACTAGATAAGCATCTAGAATTTAATTAACCAAGGTTAGATAAAGTAAGCACCATCCATACATAGATTAACTTAAGATCCAGAATTTAACCAAGCTAAACAATCCATCAAAAAGCTTTAATAAATTGTTTACACTATGTGATCCTCTTGAATACATGATAATAAAGCTATTATCACATAAACATCCAAATCAAATTAAGCAATTCAATCTAGATCAAAATTAAAAGTGGAAGAAGAGAAACTTGAATAACAATTAAGCAATATGAACAAGTAAAACAAGATCTCCAAATTAAACATCAAGATGGCTAATCCCTTGGATTGATTATGAGAGCCTAGCCTTCCATGGATGGGAAGGAAGAACTCAGAAAATAAAGAACAAAAATGAAATTCTAAAGAGAAGGGAGAAGAAGAGAAAGAAAACTAACAAATACTCAAACTTACTACAAAATTGAATTCTAACTTTCTTCAAAATTGAATGCATCTAATACAAAGAGGTTGGGTCTATTTATACTAATCCTAGAAGCCAATTTGTACATGTACATAATCTGAATACAAGCTATAAGAATCTGAAATTTGTCAAAAATGGAAGCTTGATGCATGGTTGGTGGGTTGGTGCATGGTAGGTGGGTTGGTGTATGGTTGGTGGCTTTTAGTCAACAACTCTTATCCGACTTCTGGCTTCAAATTCATCACCTAGACGGTGCATTTTGGCTTGGATGTCTCATCAAAGTTGTAGCCAGTTGTCTCCTTGAAAATCTCCAATTTGAATCATGTCATTTGGACTTTTAGAACTCCAGAAATGCCAAAAACACTTCACCTACCTCAAGTTAGGTTGGAAGAACGTGTTTCCAAATTCAGACCAACTTGTAGCTTCTGAAGCATGCCTAGAACGACATCTATTGACAAAATGGTCTTCATTGAAGTTGGAGATATGGGTCTTATCTTTCAATGTCCAAGTTTCAGCCCAAAAGGAGGCCTATAACCCACTATATAGTCCAATATGTACATACTGCCCAAATGGTTCCGTGACAGCAAACCCACTCTGTATTGCAGGGATATTTTGGACCCTTAGCATTTCGATCCAGCTCTTGAGTTCTTCATAAAACTTGTAGAACATTGTCTTAGCTTTCCAAAGACACCAAGATCACCTCAATTGGATCACCGAGTCCCAAGTTATGACCTAACCAAGGAAGAAAGGTCAAAATGCATCAAAATCCGAAAATTATTCAATATTTGCATTAAAGCCCAATGAAGCCCAACAACATTAAACTCATCTAAAGTACTAATATTGGGCACAATAAACATCTAATAATGCCTAATACAAAGCTAACATAAGTGTCTCAAATTGATTGATCAAATTCCCCCACACTTAAGCTTTTGTACTCCTGGGCAAAACACATAACAACGAAACTAAAGAAAAACAAGAAACATCATATTATTAAACTAAAAACATAAAAACTGATTGTACCTAATCTAATCCACTTCCGTAGGAAAACACGATGGCACTTAGCATGTGCCACAAGCCTTTAAACCCCTAGGTGTCCCTAGTGGACGAGTTATAGTCTCATGAGGGTTTACCAGGATGATACCCACAAACATGTAATACTTTATTTACAAGAGGATTATGAGTAACCACAATTTCAAGAATTCCAAACATTCATGAAGTGATATGCCTTTACATCCCAAATTAACAAGCAAGGTGAATTCAAGTAGAATCATGGATCAAGCATGATAAAATCTTACAAGATACACTCTCAATCTCTCAAGTGTTTAGGTTTATGTTTACACTCAAATCAACTCATGAAAAATTGCACTACCATAAGCTTGCTTATCTTCTACTTCTCCACTACTCAAAACACATGCACACACAAATCAAGAGGACTTTATTCAAGGTTGTAATGGGGTCAAGGTAAGGGAATGGAACAATATGGATATACACAAGTTAAAACCAAAGAGAATAAAAGAGCAAGGGGGAGGAACTCAAGTAACAACCATAGAAGTTTACCCCAAACCATAAAATGCACATTCTCTTAACACATTCCTTCCTTTTTCTATTATTTTCTTGTACAACGTCTTGGCTTTATTCTTTTCTTTTCTTTTTCCACTTTCTTTTTTTTTTGTTTTTTTTTAATCAAAATTAGCCACTTTTTTCTTTTTCTTTCTTTTGCACCAAACATTTTGCATAAGCACCCCCCCACACTTAAACAATAGCTTGTCCTCAAGCAAAAAGAGCTCCTCCAATAAGAAAACCAATGCTCTCATAATCACTAAGGTGAGGTAAAACATGATTTTTTTTTTTACTCAAGGTTTGTGATGAGCTAAGAATAAGAATGGGCAATTAGGCTCAAAGGGGGTTAACAATGGAATAAATGCAAGGTAGGCTATTTGGATAAAGTAGCTAATTCAAGAAAAATGCCTCAATCAAGTTCATGCATGCATATGAAAATGTAGCCTAAAAGAATCAAAGCAAGTTCTAGAATGACAAAATCCATGAGTGAAACTCACACAAGAAAGAAGAAAATGACATAGATGCAACATCCATTCATCAATAAGTTCAAAATCTCACAAGGTATGGATGCATCTACCAAACTCAATCCACTAATCCAAAATCCAACACCAAGCATGTGAAATTTAAGGGGAAAGACAATTCATTCATTTATGTTAGGAAACTTGAACTTCAATTAATGCAAACTCATGACTTTCATAATTCTTAAAACATTATTGGAAGGGACTAAACACACGAAAATCACACCTCTTTTTTTTTCAAAACAAAAATTTAAATAGAAAACAGAAACAACAAATAAAACAGAAAACAGAAATGAAATACAGCAAACAGAATCAAAACAGAGACAACAAACAGAAAAAATGATAGCAACAGAAAAGAGTAAACAGTAACAGTAAAATAAAAACAGAAATAGGATTGAAAACAGTAGCAAAACAGTAAAAACAAAAAGAAAACAACTAGAAAAATGAAATAAAAGTGTGGAAAGAAAACTCCCTATGGATAGCAGAAGCAACAAAATCCCGGCGGCCACACCATAGCCAGTGTAATGGATCACCACATCCAGAATCAGAGGGTTCAGTCTCCTCGGGGGCTGCTTTATTGGCTTAACTCCATCTTCAAGTAAAATCCTACGCATGCATATGGAAGGGCTAACGCTAGGAATGTCTGCAAGTATGATGGCTCTTTGATTCTCCTTAAAAATCTGTAGCAACCTCTCCTCCTCATCAGTAAGGAAGTTTTTAGCCACAATGAACTCCAATTTTGGTGGCTGCACTACTTTTGTAGATTGAATTGCTGCATTATCTGTTGAAAAAGATTCATCATGTCTCAAAAAGGCAGCAATCTCAGCACATGCATTACACAACATATCACCATCACAACCAGTACAACAAACAGAATCATCAAAATCAGTAAAACTAGCAAATTCATCACACAAATCATCAATTGGTTTTTTTTTCATCAATGATCTCATGTTTTGCTGAATCAGATTTCTACATCTGTTGCTTGCTCAACTGACTCAATGAAGATGTAAGTTGACCAACTTGGGTCTTCACGTTTTGTACTATAGCTTCTGTTCTCTGCTGGAATTGGATGTTGTTCTGAGCAAATTGTTTCACCAAATCCTCTAGTGTAGGCTCGATTCCATGCTTATTGGGGCTTCTTCTTTGTTCTTTGCATAGGTTCTTTGGTATAGACTGATTGGTTCAACATAAGGTTCGAACCAAGGATGATCTCCCAATCATGGTTATATGTGGTAGAATAAGGATCATATCCAAGGCTGGGTATTGTGGTTCACCAAGAAATACACCTGTTGCATCAACAGAATGGTTATGAAATACAGAACCATCATATTGTAGTGTGGTGCAAGCATATGTGGGATGAAAAGAACTACAACATATACTACAAAATCTTGCAGGTTCTTGCACATGTAACTGATGTTGTTCCATTGCCAGTTGCCCCACCAGATAAGCCAGCACATCAAGTTTATGCTCCATCAGATTAGTAATCAAACACAAAAACACAAAATCACAAAAACAAGTCTAAATATACACACAAAATAATTACAGAAAACATATCTACAGATTTTTAAAAATTATGGGACTACCACAGAGTGAAATCTACACAAAAATTCTATCTAACAGAATAATAAAAAATCTTACAAAATTGAAAAAGTGGCCTAAACGATGGAATTTGGCAAAACTAAGGATGACCTCACTATTATTAGTGAGCCTTTCTCAAAATAATGGTTTCCATTAGTGTACCAAAATTCAGGTCAATCAGAGATACTTTACCGAACCAAAATCTTGACAGGATGCCCATTACCCAATTTCAGCCGAATTCCACTTGAAACAAACTTCAAAAAAACAAAACAAACACAATTGTTAGAGTTAGATGGGGTCTTGAAATAATCAAATAGTTGCCTTGGATCCCCGGCAACGGCGCCAAATTTGACAAGAGGTTGTCGAAACCTCGTCAAATAAATAAAATTACCGGTTCACAAAATAATTTGTAGTATAGAGCATGAACCGAATCGTCTCTCAAGGATCCAAAAAGAACAAATATTTAATCAGATCAAGATAGTTAAAATGGGGGGTTTTGTTGTTGATAAATATACAAGACTCAAAGTTGAAAACAAATCTAAAGAAACAACCAATCCAAGGAAATTTTACCGATCTTGAGTTTAACTCATCATTGATCACAAGGAATTCACTTAATTGCTAACCGTGTTCTTGGCCTTAGATCTCATCAAGAAGCCTCAACATAATCCAAGAATCCTCTACTAGATAAGCATCTAGAATTTAATTAACCAAGGTTAGATAAAGTAAGCACCATCCATACATAGATTAACTTAAGATCCAGAATTTAACCAAGCTAAACAATCCATCAAAAAGCTTTAATAAATTGTTTACTCTATGTGATCCTCT
This sequence comes from Styphnolobium japonicum, assembly GCA_023212625.1. Lineage (NCBI taxonomy): Eukaryota > Viridiplantae > Streptophyta > Magnoliopsida > Fabales > Fabaceae > Styphnolobium > Styphnolobium japonicum. The sequence goes on from JALBWW010000011.1 coordinate 20,026,850, forward strand.
TGAATACATGATAATAAAGTTATTATCACATAAACATCCAAATCAAATTAAGCAATTCAATCTAGATCAAAATTAAAAGAGGAAGAAGAGAAACTTGAATAACAATTAAGCAATATGAACAAGTAAAACAAGATCTCCAAATTAAACATCAAGATGGCTAATCCCTTGGATTGATTATGAGAGCCTAGCCTTCCATGGATGGGAAGGAAGAACTCAGAAAATAAAGAACAAAAATGAAATTCTAAAGAGAAGGGAGAAGAAGAGAAAGAAAACTAACAAATACTCAAACTTACTACAAAATTGAATTCTAACTTTCTTCAAAATTGAATGCATCTAATACAAAGAGGTTGGGTCTATTTATACTAATCCTAGAAGCCAATTTGTACATGTACATAATCTGAATACAAGCTATAAGAATCTGAAATTTGTCAAAAATGGAAGCTTGATGCATGGTTGGTGGGTTGGTGCATGGTAGGTGGGTTGGTGTATGGTTGGTGGCTTTTAGTCAACAACTCTTATCCGACTTATGGCTTCAAATTCATCATCTAGACGGTGTATTTTGGCTTCGATGTCTTCATCAAAGTTGTAGCCAGTTGTCTCCTTGAAAATCTCCAATTTGAATCATGTCATTTGGACTTTTAGAACTCCAGAAATACCAAAAACACTTCACCTACCTCAAGTTAGGTTGGAAGAACGTGTTTCCAAATTCAGACCAACTTGTAGCTTCTGAAGCATGCCTAAAACGACATCTATTGACAAAATGGTCTTCATTGAAGTTGGAGATATGGGTCTTATCTTTCAAGTTACCAAGTTTCAGCCCAAGAGGAGGCCTATAACCCACTATATAGTCCAATATGTACATACTGCCCAAATGGTTCTGTGACAGCAAACCCACTCTGCATTGCAGGGATATTTTGGACCCTTAGCATTTCGATCCAGCTCTTGAGTTCTTCATAAAACTTGTAGAACATTGTCTTAGCTTTCCAAAGACACCAAGATCACCTCAATTGGATCACCGAGTCCCAAGTTATGACCTAACCAAGGAAGAAAGGTCAAAATGCATCAAAATCCGAAAATTATTCAATATTTGCATTAAAGCCCAATGAAGCCCAACAACATTAAACTCATCTAAAGTACTAATATTGGGCATAATAAACATCTAATAATGCCTAATACAAAGCTAACATAAGTGTCTCAAATTGATTGATCACTTGACCGTCTTGTTTGTCCAACTTTTTGTTATCATCAAAATTCTTTGGAGATAATCAAAGGCGTCTTAAGTCTTGATTCCACATTCTCCCCCTTTTTGATGATGACAAACAAAGAGAGATATTGAGCTTTATAGAAAGTAAAAGAATTAAAAGTGCGGATTTAAGAAGTTTAGAAAACTCCCCCTGAATTTATGAGCATCTATGCAGAAAGTTGTGAATTAGAGTTGGCACAGCAGCATCAAGTGGTTTTTGGTTTTTCTCCCCCATTGTGTGTCCAAAGGAGCACAACACTACCAACAACTTTTAGTTCAATCAATTTAAATACTACATAATACAATGTCACTATCAATATCTACTTATGTCTCTCATTTTCCTCCCCCTTTTGGCAACATCAAAATAAAAATAATTTGGAGTAAAGCATTATATTGATGATAAGCTTACAATTGATATTTAGTGATCAAGAAACATGCATATCAAATGGGCCTTAGAAGTTCAAGGATGATAAGATAAGGAAAGTAAACCATAATGAACTACAAGATAAGTCTTTGGGTTAGGAAAGAAACAAATAAAAAAACATAAGATGATAAGTCAAAAGACATAAAACAAGGAAGAATCCATCAATGACTGGGGCCATCCTTGGGTGTCGGATCGGGTGCATTATCTCCCGAAAAGCTATGCCCAGAAAGGCTGCATGGAGTCCATCTGAATGTGAAGACTATGGAGATCAGACTGGATGGTGTTGATGCGGCTGTCAAAGGAGTCAAAGCAAGTATCAACATGTGCCCGCAAGTCATGAATCCCAGTGAGAATCTCAGCTAGAGCATGGGAGTAGTGAATTGAAGGCTCAACAGCAGGTGCCACAAGAGCTTCAGGTTGATCATCTTCGTTGTCATCATCAGGTTGTTCTTCTTCTTCAACAAAGTCCACATCTCGAATCTATGCGTCATTTAATTTTGTGATGACTACATCATTGATCTTATATTTGGCAATAATTCAAGCGATAAGCATGGCATAAGGCAGTTGGGAAGTTTGCTTGTGTGTAACTTTCAGCATGTTATGAATTATGTAGAAGGGCCAATTAATTGTGAGACCCTCATACATGGTCCACATCACAAAAGCTTCCTCCTCAGTTGCAATAGAAAAATTACTAGCCCTAGGAGCTAAGGTCCTAACCAAGATTTAGTGCAAAATACGGGCATTCAAATGCAATAAACTGACTTTAATTCTTCTACCCAGAACAGGAACACCCTCCCTTAGTAATCTCTTAATTGCAAAAGTTCTATCATAATCTTCCCAGGACAAGTGGTTTGCACCATCATACAGTTCACGAGTGTAATTAAATCCAATCAAATCATACCATTCTTTGGGTTTGATTCTAATTTTAGTTTTCTTAATCTTAGAGTAAAGCACATTTTTCTCAAACTTCCAATTGCAGTAAAATACTTTCACTAACTCAGGATAAAAATCTTCCTTAATACTAGCCAAATTCAGAATATCCAAGGAAGTGAGTAAGTGAAGTGTAGAGAAATTCTCACTCTGAAAGAAGTCAACATCCACGTAGTGTGGCTCGATGCTTCGTCGGTGCTGGAAGTCCTGGAGATAGGTCTTCATTTGGGACTCTTTGGAGAAGAACCTCTTGTAGTCCAATACAAAAGGATGAGGTTCACCCTCTGGTTCCCTAGTAGTAGACTTTCCCTTGGCTTTCTTGGTGGGTCTTGAGGATTCAGTCATGCGTAAAACGTTTTCTGTAAATCTTTAATCATGTAAAACATTTTTCACAAAAACTAAGTTATTTTAAGTTAAATAAAATATTTTCAAGTTTATTTTCACTTTTTGAGATAAAAACTAATTTTAAAATATTAAATTCAATTTAAAACAATTCTCCACAATTTTTTCCATATAAAAATATTCATTAAAATTTCAAATATAACAAAAAAAACATTTTCTCCTCAAATTTTCGAAAATCAAAGTTTTCTCAAAATAAGATAAATTCTAGTGAAAATAATTTCTTTTTCAAAAACTTGGTGGTCAAACCACCTAAAATACCTTGGATCAAAATCCAATTATTTTCCTATATCTTTCCACAAATTCAATCCAAATATATGCATGCCCTAAACATGTCTATTCATCCAAACACAAATTATTTCATCTATATCAAAATTTTATCATTCTCTCAGCATCATCAATTCATACCATATTTAAAACCATAAAACACATAGTTTAAATAAGGTATAAAATCACAAAACTCAACCATAGAATATCAAGACATAAAACATAAAACACAAAACACCAACCATATATCATTTTCATGAATTTCTAGAAAACAATATCCTATTTTTATACCATAATATTGGTTGATAGAGAAACTCCCCTTTACCTTGGTTCAAAAATCTTCTCAAGAAACTTTGTATAGAATTCCTTGTCTTTCTACCAACACAAATCCATAAAGAAAAGAAATACATATTATTTAAGCTCTAAAACATGGAATAAGATGATCATGGAGCAATCTAATGTTCTAAAACTTTGAAATAGAAATTTAAAAGTGAAGAGAAAGAATTTTCAGCTTTCGTTCTTCAAACTTGGCAAGCTCAAAAGCGGTTCAAGGAGATTTCGTCTCAAGAGACTTACAACACCAAAGTTTCTTGGAATGCTCCCAAGATGCTAACAACTAAGTTGGATTTTAGGCTAGAACTTTGGAAGGCTAATGGGTGTCCTTGGCCGTGAGCTTCTTTGGGAGAGAAGATGAAGTTTTCAATGATGGAAAATGAATGGTGAAACTTACTATTTATAGAAGAAAAGTAAGGATAAAATGTAATTAAATAAAAGTAAAAATCAAGGATAATTAATTCCCCCTTGGCCGGCCACCCTTGGAGCAAGTGTGAAGAGTTAGTGTTCATTTTGAACACTTGCTCTTCACCATAAATGGCCTTATGTACCTTAGGTGACTCATCCCTTGCATTTAATATTTATATGACTCACCTAGGTGAATCACCATCTACATAAGTGCTTACAATAATTGCATGATATTTATCTCAAGATATTTTTCAGTAACTATTATCCAATGGACAAAGATCACTATATATTGTCCAATGGACAATAGGATGTACCCATACTTTTATTTGATAATAAAATCTCTAAAAATGAAAATTATCCAAATCTGTTCACAGATTAGGAGTTTGAAATCTTTTTTGTCTTTAATAAATATACAAAGGTATTTTGGACCAAAAATAAAATTATTTATTTTTATTTTCCGGAACGGTCCAAAATCAACATATAAGGTTAAACTCAATTAAACTTTGATTAATAAAGATCACATAAATTCCCAAAAATGATAAATCACAAAAACTTGGGAAAATAACATATAGATTAGAAACAGAAAATTTGGGGTGTTACATTCATGTACGGTGCAAGTGCCCCTTGCGCTAAAAGGGATGCTCATAAGAAGCATCAAGATGACGCCTTAGACATCGGATGTCTCATGCTAGCCACCATGAACTCTGAGTTTCAGAAGCAACATGAGAACATGGATGCTTACGATATGATCGTGCATTTAAAGAGGCTCTACATAGAGCAAGCTAGGCATGAGAGGTTTGAGGTCTCAAAAGCATTGTTTTAGTGCAAACTGGCAGAGGGAAGCCCTTTTGGGACTCATGTGCTCAAGATGATTGGGTACATAGAGAACCTTAAGAGGCTAAGTTTCCCTTTGGGTCAAGAGTTGGCCACTGATTAAGCATGCTAAGAACTGCTAAGCAAAATATTAACAAGGCAAAGGTCGTTATGATGGCCCAACATGCCAAAGGCAAAGGCAAGGGAAAAAGCTGGCAAAGAAACCCAAGGACAAGTGAAAGGGTGATCAATCAATTTTGAAACACTTATTATAGCTTTGTACTTGGCTTTATTGGATGTTTATTATGCCCAACGTTAGTTTGTTACCTGAGTTTTATGTTGTTGGGCCTTAATGCAAATCTTGAATAATTCCCAGATTTTAATGCATTCTAACATTTCCTCCTTGATTATGCCATAACTTGGGCTTAGTTGATCCAATTAAGGTGATCTTGGCGTCCATGGAAAGCTCAGACAGATACCTATAATCTTCATGAAGAGTTCTTGGGCCGATTCAGCATGGATCATGGACTAAATTAGGCTTGAAGTTGACAAAGGTGCTCTATCCAGGCAGCCTGACATAAGTGCAATATTTTAGGAATATCTTAAGCTCTCGAAATCCAAATGACATGGGACTAGTGCCAAAATTTCAAGAGAGAAATTATCTACAAAATTTATGAGGAACCTAAAGTCAATTCGATCTCTTGGAGGGTCATACAAATCAGAAATAGAATTGCACAGAATCTGGCCTGTATCTCAGCTAATCTTTGTGTAATTAATTGTAATTGGGCTAGTTAATATCTAATGGACTCATGATCTGGGAAGAGCCTTTAGTTAACTTAGAGGGGACTATATTTAGGTGTTTTAGGAGTCAAATTGAGGGATGACTTCTAGCAATTCAACATGAGATTTCTAGTTTGTTATCAATTAGAGTTTTCTTAGTTTTCATTGTTTTCTCTTGATTTTCGTCTGAAGCCTCCATGGAAAGCTAAACCCTTTTGATCAATTCACTGGTGTAAGGATTTCTTTTATGAATCTTGAGGTTTGGTTTAAATTTTGAATTTCAATTCTTGGTTTATTTCTTTTTCTTTTAATCTCTCTTCTTGGATCTTGATTGTGAATTCTTCTTGGGTTGATGCTTAATCATTCAATTGAATTTGCATTCCACATACATTGCTAATATAATCTGGAGATGAATGAACATGTTGGATGTTTAATTTGGCATGTTTAATTTCGAGATTAATAGGATCTTTAATTCTTAATCATAGGCTTGATTGGATTTGACTTTTGAATTGATTTGGTGCCTTAGATGATGCTTAATTATCTAACCTAATTTGATTATATTCTAGATGCTTAATTCAGTAGGAAATATTTTCAAATTAATTGATGCTTAATTAATTAAAGTACTTTGAGATTAAGCAAGAATCAAATCAGAATTGGAATCAAATCTTTAGAAATCAATGATTGTCTTATTAGAAAACCTATCCAATGGATTGGTCTTTTCAATTAATTGATTTTCCCTTTTAATACGATATGTTTTCCTTTATTTCCTTCAACTCTAAACATTCAAACCCTTTTTTTCCAACAACCCTAATTGCCTAATACATTCAAAGATCCTTGTGAGACGACCAAGGTTGTATTGCTTTGTACTGCAAGTTATTCTTGTTTTTTAACCGTGTACGACCGCAGATCAAATTGGCGTCATTGTTAGGGATCTTTGATCTTTATTAGCTATATTAGGAACCTTACTAACTATTTCTAACCCTTTCTTTTTAGTGTTGTTATTTTGCAGATTGAATTGTGTGTTGCTTATCAAATAGAAGGAGCCGATTGCAATCATTATTGGGAGTCTGAACTTGGTGCCTAAAGTGTAAACGTCATTCTAAGCACAAGTGATCCCCATAGGGGGTCTGATACCCTTTAATTTTACTGAATTCTTTCATTTGGTAGTGTTTTCTATTTTTCTAGTAATTTTTTCGAGTCACTGGGACCACAGTTGGTTGAGTTTTGATTTGATTTTTGGTGTCCAAAGTTTTGCCAAAAAATTCATCTAGTGGGTTTTCTGGGCTTCTTTGAGATATTTTGGGATGTAGAGATACTTAAAAATTTGTTTCCCTAACTCTGATTGACCTGGAACTTGGTGGACCCCTAAAGAAAAGTTCAGGGAACAATACCCAGGGCTTTGCCTTGGTCTAGGCCTACATCTGGCCAAATTTCATCGTTTAGGCCACTTTTCCAATTTTTGAAATATTTTCTCTCCACTATAAATCATAACTTGGTCCAATTTAATTTTGTGTGGTGGTCCCATATTTTTTTTAAAAAGAATTTTATACTATTTTTATTTTTAGAATTTTTTTATGTTTTGGTGTGTTATTACTTTCATGAGTGTTGCATCTTGCATGACTAGGTCTGATCCTGGTATTTTGCATTCATTTGATCTTGAAATTGATAGAACCTTTCATACACTTCACAGATTTCATAAGATTGGCAGTAGCACTCATAGTGACCTTGTGGTTGATAGTGTTACTAGTGATTTAGGTAGTGACAATAGTAGTAGTTTTAGTGATTCGGCAACTCGACATCATATTGCATCTGTCTTTACTGATTTTGATCAACCTCATTTAGACATCACAAACATGGCAGATAATAATGAGAGAACATTAAGGGAACTTGTTGCACCTGATGTGACATACAATTCTTTATGCATTTAGTACCCTGATGTTGATGTGCCTTTTGAACTTAAATCTGGGTTGATACATTTGTTGCCTAAGTTTAATGGTCATGCAGGTGAAGATCCTCATAAGCACTTGAAGGAGTTCCATATTGTGTGTTCTACCATGAAGCCTCAAGGTATTCTAGAGGAGTACATCAAGCTTAGGGATTTTCCATTTTCATTACTGGATTCTGCCAAGGACTGGCTATATTACTTACATCCAAGTTTTGTGACATGCTGGAATGAACTTAAGAAGCTATTCTTGGCAAAGTTCATCCCTGCATCAAGAGCTGCAGCAATTAGAAAGGAAATATGTGGCATTAGACAATTTGATAAGGAGACCCTACGTGAATATTGGGAGAGATTAAAGAAGCTTTGTGCAAGCTGCCCTCACCATCAAATAAGTGATCAACTGCTCATCCAATATTTTTATGAAGGTTTGCTGCCTATGGATAGGAACATTATGGATGCTGCTAGTAGAGGAGCACTTGTAGATAAAACTCCCATGGCTGCCAGGAACTTGATTGAAAACATGGCCATCAATTCCCAACAATTCATTACCAGAAGCAATTCAGTGGTGTTGACAAGTGGAGTTCATGAGATACAGGCCACCTATGCTGCAGAACATAGGAAGTTGGAGAACAAGCTTGATGAACTTGCATCATTAGTGAAGCAAATGTTTGTGAGTCAACAACATCCTACCACAACCCGAGTTTGTGGCATCTGTACTTCCTCAGAGTATCTCACAGATGCATTCCTTTCATTACAAGAAAGTGACAGTGATGGTAACCCACAGGCATATGCAACAACTATACACAATGCCAGGCCTCAACAGCAACAAAACTATGATCTGTCCTCTAATAGATATAACCCTAGCTGGAGAAACCATCCAAATCTGAGATGGGGCAATAGTTCTACCCAACCCAGTCAGTCAAGGATGCAACCTGCTTTCCATCAAGCTATAGGACCTAGCAGACCTTATCAGCCACCTATGCAGCAACTTGCCCAACATCCAGTACAACAGCAGTAATCTCCAGTTCCAACAAAGAATAGAAGCCACCATCCAGAATTTGGAGACTAAGATTGGACAACTAGCATCTTTCCATAAATCAAATGCAATCCAAGGGATCTGACAAACTACTTGCACAATCTGTAATGAACCCAAATGTCAGTGCAATTAATCTTAGATCTGGCCGAACTACTGATGCACCAGTAATTAAAGAACCAAAGGTTGCACCAGAAAAATTAGACAATAGCATAAAGGAGAGCCCAGATCCTACACCTCCTACTCAAGGTGTTGCAACCAATGATGAGCAACAAACCACACCACTCCCATTTCCTCAAAGAGCTATGAAGACTAAGAAAATGGAAGAGGCTGACAAGGACAAGGAGATCTTGGAGACATTTAGGAAGGTTGAGGTGAACATTCCTCTCCTTGAAGCAATCAAACAGATTCCAAGATATTCCAAGTTTCTTAAGGAGCTGTGCACTCATAAGAGGAGGCTAAAGGGGAATGAGAAGATTGATAAATCTATGAAATAGAGTTATTTAGCTTATATTTTAACGAGAAATTGATGCTAGATCCTTGAGTTTGTGTTAATTTTGCATGCTTTCTCTAAAGAATTTGTAATTCTGTACCTTGCAGCTCATTCAAGATTTTTATTCTCAATCATGATTTTTCTCCCTCCTTAATTGATCTTATATTGAGTCATTTTGGTGTTGAATTTTAGGTAAAATAACTAAGGGATAGCATAGAAGCAAGAGGAAACAACATAGTAGAAGAGAAAATGGATAGTTGCTGTCAAACGTGTTGAGGCCTAGGCCTCACAAACGAAGTCACGGCTCCGTGGCTTCTGTTGAGTGCAAGTTGGCCACTAGAGAGCACGAGGCCGCGACTTTGTAAAACAGAGTCGTGACCCCTGACCCCTGACGTTGTTATTAGAATTTAAGTGATTTCAAATGGAAATGGGAGGGGTCTTTTCATTTTTCTCTGCACGAAATGAGAGTTTAGAGAGAGAAGCTCTGGATTTTCAAGGATTTCTAGAGTGAGAAAGCAAGGAATCAAGAAACCCAAGGAGAAAGAAGAAGATTGATCTTGAAGATTCTCAAATCCCTAGTTCTTCTCTTCATCTTCTTTTAGTTTCTTTGATGAATTTGACTTTCGTGCTTTGGATTTGTAGTTCTATATTCATGGAATTATAAACTTCTTTTCTAGGGTTCTAATAGATCTTGTTATGTAATTTGATTGGATTGTGATTTCTTATGCACTTGTATGGATTTTGGTTATGGTTATCTCTTTCAATGCTTAATGCTTCTAATTGATTGGCCTTCAATTGTGATTGATTTGGGGAACATATTGAACTAGACATAGGGAAATAGATGTTTGACCTTCGATTGGGATAATGCATGTTCAATTTCATTCATGGTGAATGAGTTGATTAGCTAATAGGATAGACATATACCTCTTGGTCATGCATAGCAAGTGTTTGAGGATTTGTCTTAATGCATGGAACCTAATTCAATTCACATAGAAATATAGTGTTTTGGTTAGATTTCATAGCTTTATAAGGCCGTCGAAAGAGGCTTATAAATAGGCTAGTTCCTTAGCTAACACAACCATTTCTTTAACAAGTGTATTGAAGGAATTGCATGACATCAAATGAAGTAGTGAGTGAAGTTAGGCCCTAGATGTTAGTCCATTGATTCATTCTCAATCTTTGCTCTCAATTAGTTGCATTCCTCTATTTTTAGTATTAATTTGAGTTGTTAATGTTCTATTTTTGCATGGAAATTTCTTTTGCTTGGATAAAGATTAAGTTGTGATAGGTTGGTAATTAGAAAATAATTGATTCAATCCTTGTGGGACGATACTTGATACTCCCTCTTTATTACTTATAGATACGTATACTTGCGTAGTCTAGAATACGGACCAACAAAGATCAATATTAGGTGCAATGTTTCTGCACTTATATAGCCCATGCTGCCACAAAAGTGCAAGGACCCAGGGACTTTTACTATTCCATGTACCATAGGCAATAGCAGCTTCAAAAATACCATATTAGATTTAGGCGCTTCTACTAATGTTATGCATATGTTTGTGCTTAACTCTCTTTCCCTTGGACCTTTGCATACTACAGGTGTTGTAATTCAGTTAGCAATCCGGAGTAACGCCTACCCTACTGGACTTGTTGAGGATGTCCTTGTTAGAGTTAATGATTTGATTTTTCCTGCAGATTTCTATATTCTGGATATGGAGGGCGAGTCTAAATCCAACAAAGCTCCCATCATTCTAGGCAGACCCTTCCTTAAGACGGCCAAAACCAAAATTGATGTCCATGCAGACACTCTTTCCATGGAGTTTGGAGATAACGTAGTCAAATATTACATTTTAGATGCTATGAAGCATCCCATGGAGGAGCATTCTATTTTTCAAATTGAGTTGTTGGTTGATTTAGTTGATGATACCAATTCTAAGTTGTTTAGTGCAGATTTTCCATCTTTAGCTGATTTTGATGATACTTATACTTGTCACACCTGCACTAATTCTGAATTATGTACTGTTTGTGCTGAAATTAAGTCTTGCTTACAGATTAATGTTGATTTTGTTGGTGTAAGTTGTGCAGACCATGATAGTAGTGAATCTATCGATTTAATAGAGTCAGAATGCAGCAACTTGATTACAGTAAGTACATATAAATCTGACTTTGCTGAGTTATAGGTTGCAGATATAGTTTCCTCTACCAGAATACTTCCCTCCATTGAGCAACCCCTTTACTTAGAGCTTAGGCCACTCCCTGAGCATTTGAAATATGCATATTTAGAGGACAATGAGAAGCTTCCAATGATCATCTCCGCAGATCTCCATGCTGGACAAGAGGAGAGGTTGCTACAAACTTTAAGGAAGCATAGGAAAGCTATTGGATGGATCTTGGCTGACATTCCCCTTTTGACATGCATCACGGAGAACATCTAATTTGTACACAAGATTTGGTAGTCCTCTTAAGAAGTGATTCTTGTTTAGCTTTGAGATTAACCTCAAGCTTGCCTGACCAAGTTTCTTGTGTCATATCCATTGTTCTCCTTTAATGGATACTAAGCATGATACATTCTAGTTTGAGAGGTCTCCCAAATCAATTTTGTATAAATTATTTTGCCTCTTAGCTGAGAAAATAATGGACCCATCAGGATTCTTGACTATACATTCTCCTTTGTTGAAGGAAAAATCAGATCCACGATCACACAATTGGCTTATGCTTAGTAGATTGTGTTTTAATCTTTCAATGACCAATCTTACCAATCCCAACTATGTTACCTTTCTGATTACCTCCAAAGGTGACCCATCCATTAGGTTTAGGTCTTAGTTCTTGGAACATAGACCTTTCTCCCGTTATGTGTCTTGAGCAACCATTATCTAGGTACCATGATTAGAGTTGTTTTCCTGCTGCTAAGCACATCTGTAAGAGGAATGATCATATTTTTAGGTATCCAGATGCTCTTAGGTTCTTTCTTGTTAGTTCTTGAGGTTTTCTCATACCTCAACTTTCTCTTGTGGATACACTTGGACGTAATATGTCTAGTGTAAGACCTATTATTTACTATGTCATTTACCAACTCCTAAGGCTTACGTGGGATATATTTTTTTTTATATACAAAATTTGGCAGTGTTTCCTTTGTTTCTCATACATTACCACACGACATAAGATAAGCAGCGAATTCCAATCAATCATTTCCAACCAACTAGAGTACATATATATATATATATATATTCACAAACAGGAGATCTCCGATCTTATTCAAAATATTATCAGAGTACGCAAATTATACAAGTGTGTATTAGACACTATCCTAACTGAGCACACTTAAATATTCACAGAACTGAGAACATCTACAATAGTTCACCAGTTTCCCTGTCATGTCTACATCAGAGTAATATATAATACACATCATATTATAATTACATCACATAGTTTAACTCCACCAAAATACAAGCCTCATAATACATTCTATCACTGAAAGTGATAAATATAGAATCCTCCGTATTTTAACCCATAGAGGGTCCGGGGTGTTCCTGCGAATTTGAGAAAGATGGGGTGAGAACAACTTCCCAGTGAATGTGAATAAAACTTGCAAGTAAAGTATGCATGTAATTAGAATGCAATTATAACACAATTCAATATAACAAGTAATACCAATCAACATATGCAATGAATGAATGCACATGATGTTCACACATTTTCTTCACACTTTTTCTTTCTCCACTCCTCTTGTTGTGCACCAACCCCTTCCGATTAGGCCCTCGCAATATGCATATGCAATTTTTTATGCCATTCCTTTCCATCTAGCCCCGTAGGCTAGGCACCCCACATGTTTTGTATATTAACCCCTTCCGGTTAGGCTATCTCGCTATGCAATGCAATTAATTATGCACCGCTTATTCTTTCATCTAACCCCGTAGGTTAGGTAATCTCTCACATATTGTGCTCTAACCCCTTCCGGTTAGGCCATCTCACTATGCAATGCAATGTTCTCATGTTCGTATCATGCTTAATTCATAATATCATAATAACATCACATGTAAATCAATTCACGATATATATATACACCACACAACCATTATGCTCAATTCTATCCACCACTTTCACTTAGTTACACATCTCATCATAGTACTAAGTCATCCTTATTTATAAACATAACATATGGTATCAAAATACTAGACATATGCACCACAAGGACACAAGCAGAGTCAACCACGGCCAGGGTGTGGTGGCAACCACGGCCACGGTTCAGGAAACCAGAAACTCAACAAAGAGACAACCACGGCTAGATCGTGGTGGACACCACGGCCGTGGTCTGATGTCAGAGCACGAATCCTAATTCCAGAGCCAACCACGGCCAACCCGTGGTGGAGGCCACGCCCGTGGTTTGGAGTTACAGAGCCAACCACGGCCAGCCCATTGTGGAGGCCACGCCCTTGGTCTGGAATTTCATACATAAATCATCTTTCCAGGACAACCACGACCGTGGTCTATAATCTGGGCAGCAATAGTGCCACGCCCAACCACAAACCAAAAACCTAATTTCCCCTTTGAATCATGTCCTTAAATCCATCAAAATACACCAACCATATCATCCCTTTCCATATACCCAAATTCTTAAAAACATGTAAGAAAACACATCCAACCTCAAGCATAGGTGAAAAACCCTAGATTCAAGCTTAATCATACATCTTATACTTACACTCTAAGAACATCATACAATATCACAAGTTAACCCACACTCACCTTGAAATGCTCCAAACTTGATTCCAAGATTGGATTTGTAGTCAAGGGAACCTTCCTTTCAACTTCCTTCAAAACACTCAATCAAAACAACCAACTTTAGAAATGGGTGTTCTTGATTCTTAGAGATGAAAATGAGTTTTCCAAGAAACTAATACCATAGGATTGAAGAAGAGATCCTAGTAATCAATAACCATCAAATAACCAAAGCCAAAAGATAAATAAAAATGCTTACTTTCGGATCTTGAAAGCTTGATGAAGCTTTGGCTATGGTGAACTTAACAAAATTTTGGAGAAGATGAGCCCTTTGGCCATCCATGTTGGCCGGCCCCTTTAATCACAAGGGGGTGAAGTTGCATTGTCAACTTTGTCCCCCACTTAAGTGAAAAAATACCAAATTGCCACTGAGGGTCACTACAACAAATTTGACTTCTGGCAAGGGCTGAAAAGTGTTGCCTTAGGTCGTAAACCGTTGCCTAAAGTATATGGCAACGCTTATCAGCCGTCGCCGCTACGACCGTTGCCTATGACATTAGGCAACGCTTTTTAACAACCTTTGGCAACAGTAGTGACAAACGTTGCCTATACCTCACCTATGACAACGCTTTTTAAAGCTCCTTATACTAACTTTAGGCAACGCTTGTTGAGTGTTGATTTAGTACCTTTAGGGAACGCTTTTCACTAGTTACCTGTTCTAACTTTAGGCAACGTTTCTTAATGCTTGCTTTAACTTTTATCGTTGAGCATCAGTTGAGAAACGTTGCCTATAATGTTACCTAAGGCAACGTTATTTAAGGCTTGTCTTTTATGTTCACCTTTAGGCAACGTTTTCTAAGGCTTGCCTTTTATCTAGATGTAGGCATTATGCAAATGTTGCCTATATTATGTGCTAAAAGCAATACTTGGTAAGCGTTGCAGTTTCTTAACTTGGCATGGGCTGAAAAGCAGTGCCTATATTGAAGGTTTACACAAAACACACTAAATGTGTTACCTAAAATATTAGTTCAGGAAAATCATATTCAATTATCATACAAAATATGTCACTCCATATATAACAAAAGTTATGTCATTGCAATGTTTACAAAAAGGAGTACAATTGTTGCCAAGATACATATGGTTCAAAGATCCAAAAAGAAAAGGAATTACAATACTTAAAAAGATTACAATGAAGCATAAACAAGATTTTGCATAATTATCCACAATGTCAAGGCATCTTGTTATTTTGCTTCATCATCAGAATTTTATTGCAAAAAGAAAATCAACTTATCAAACATGTAGGTAATTAAAGAGACAAACATATCAATATATCAAGCATAAACCCATATAACTAACACAACTTTTAACAATATATCAATATTAAAAAAAAGTTAAATTTGCAATTGATTAAGTCAACTAAACCAACCATAGATTTTTTTTCTCTTTATTACCAAATTATCACCGTTGATATTAAACATTAAATAACCATGAATGCTACAATACCTCACAACCAACTAAAATTAAGTTACAATTACAGTCACCTAATGAAATAAAGTGCTTTTTTGTTATAACTATAGATTGTGAAACTTAAGTAACTAATTTATCAATTATCACTTAACAATCAAAAGTGAACAATCTTATAAAAATAAATTTAGCTAAATTGGAAATACTTTCATGATTGATTAACAATATTATTCCCAATTAACTTATGCTATACGTTTAAATAGATTATTAAATTCATTTTCAATGTATAAAATAGCCAATTGATCAATTGTTGACCTAATCATTATAGAACTAAGCCAATAACTCAGACATGATTAAGTCCCACACAGTTCTGAACTTTTGATAACCATGGTCACACGTGATTGAACCCTTCAACAATGTACAATAACATAAATTTTAAACATGGTTGAACTTCAGTAATTTAATAATTACTCATTCTATTTGTTTGTTAGATGTTTAATGTCCTTATTTTGAGTTCATGAATCAATGCTCATTATTGAGTGGAAATATTCATCCAATAAAGATATTATTCTTCCCATTTCTAAACAAACAAGTTCACATTCAAACCGCAAGTTCAAAATACAAATAAACAACACAAGTTCACTCAAGTTCATAAGTCAGAATCACAACTCAAACATCCCTACAACAATACATAATACATTTAGTCCCCTATTATTCCTTTGGGGAGATGAACTTTGAGTTGATGCTTCAGTTGGTGTTTGAGAAAATGATGACATCTTATTTCTCTAGGAAAAATAAAAGACCCAAGACAAGAATACAGTAGCAGAACAACACCAAGCAAAATGTGCAAATATCAAATATGGCAAGCAACCTCTAAACAAGAAAAGGGGCCAAAAAATGATCAATCTCACTCCTAATGTAGGCAGCACAGGGCCTACGTACAGAATAGAATTGAAAAGCAAAAAAGGGAAAAAGTAAGAAATATTCATATACAACAATACAGCAGAAGGCCTATGAACAGAATATAATTGGAATTTAGGACCTTAATATATTGATATTTCATAAGCTTAATTAGTTTAAAATTATTCAATGGCTCAAGTGCTCAACACCTAATTGTTTATCAGTGAACATCTAAAAACAGAAATGTGGATCAAGAACATTATTTGTACACACCAAGTTCAAACTAATTGATATCTAGCATTTTTCTACCACAGCAAACCAATTCAAACAGAATCAAGTAGAAGAGAAATTGGGAATTTGATGATTTAGGATGAGTCATTAAATGGATGATAAAAAAATAAAATGTATCATATATTAAGTGTGGGCTGACCCATAGGTTGGCCCATCCCTAACCGACTTAAGCAGTGGGTTGTGTGGATTGGGGGCTAAAAAGTCCTATAATTAAGTGGGTTGTCAAATAAATGGGTTAGATATGGGGCTTAAGGGGTTGTCCCATGGGCTTTAACCCATAATCCTCAATATTTTGTATTATACCTCTTCCTAGTGTGGAACATGAGTTGATGTAGAAGAATGCGGAAGGCCATTTCTATCCATGTTTGGGGCACTATTGGCATCAGGTGGAGATGACCGTATTAAGGCTGCCACTGCTTCTAAGTTCATGCCTGGGTTGTTTTTTTCAAGCAAAGCCTTCACAAGGGCTTCTAATCCTACAACTTGTTGCTTCATGTCTTGCATGTGATTGTCCATCTCACTTTTCTGATTGTCCATCTGACTTTTCAATGTTGAAATTTCTTCAGAATGCTTGCGATTGACAACATTTATCTGAGCATCCATTTTTAAAGTAGTTTTGGTGACACCTCTCCCATAGCATCGAACTCTTCCTGGCCTTTCCTTTCCAAACACAGCTTCAAAGGCTTCATTGGCATTCCCTCCAGAATTTTCAATCCGATCTTGAAGTTCATCCTATTAAAAAGGAAGCACTAGTCATAACATGAAGCAAACATCTCTTCAACAAATAGGCAATTTGAATAACATTATACCATTTAACTTACAATAGCACTCTTTGTTTCTGAATCCACTTCCTTTCCTTTATTTCCCATGCGAGTTGCAACAAATAATTCCACTTGGGTGGCTTCTTCATCATTCTCATTTTCCGAACGCTTCAACAAATGTTAAAAAAAAATAAGTAAAAAATTTAATAATTAACAAACTTTTCAAATTCTCAAGGGTAATACCAAACGTTTTCGAACTCTAGCAAAATTCACAGGCCCCATTCGATGGTTCCACCTTTGACGTTTCCTATTTTCAATATTCATCATGCTGATTTTCTACATTACAACAAAGAGAGGTAAATATTATGAAAAATATTATTCATATGAAACGTAAAATTGCAACATGAATTTATAGAAACATCTCACTTGAATTGTAGGAAGATTCCAATAGGCAATCAACTTTTTGAAAACCTCAATAGATATGTCTTCAGGACGATGGTTTAACATATCTTATGTCTCTTCCAAGCTTCTTTTACTCCTGAAAGTACCCACTCTTTTCCTTCCTCTGGAATGATGAATTTTGACTATGGAAAGTACCATGTTAATGTTAGCATCATGAACACATTAATATGGCATTTAAAAGGTTAGAAATTAAACCATGCATACCTCAACATATTCCATAATATGATCTTTGAAGTGTTTTGGAATGGCCTTCCAATTGGTGTAGATTAAGGGGAAAAATTTTGAATTTCTAGCAATTGTGCCCAAGAACATGCTCAAGTCAGATACTCTTTTATTAGTGGGTCCGACAGCTGCTATATTCTCAAAAGTGACTTCCTCTCGTTCGTCTACTGTTCTAGCATAGATCAATTTGCATTGTGTCTTTCCTCGTGTTTTTTTATGCATCTTTGCCCCTAGTTTTACATAAGTACAGGTATAAGTTTTAGATGTTAATTCATACAATGAAATATAGCAATATATATCAAACTAAAAAACTACAAGCATGACCAAGAACAAAGAAAACATTAATGGCACATTCTACTGGATTTTTGTTCATTTCCTCAAATTCTCTCTCAACTTGTTGCTCGATGATGTTATCATCTACTAGTTGATTTTGACCTTCTTCAAGTTCTTGATGAACTACTCTATCATCTTCAACTTCTCGTTCTTCATCATGTAGCAACTGATTTTCTTTTTCATACACACCATTATCTTTAAGGAAGTCATCAAGAGACATTGCTGGGCAAACTGCATTCTTCCTCCTAACCTTAGGACGAAGCTCATCTTTGTTGGACTCTTGGGTCATGCTTGTCATGGATTGTCCCTTTCTTTCATTTGGAACTTGTTTGCTAATTGTTCCTTTCAATTTGGGCAAATATGGTGTCGTGAGACCATCACCTTGGACTTCCATTTGAGTGACTGGTGATTGAGTCACATTTGTAGGTAAGACTTGCTTCATTACCATTTGACTACAATCTCCAATTTGTGTTGTCATTTTAGTTCTCTTAGGTTGCTTATCATCCTTTTGAGTGACTTGTGAAATAGTCGCATTGGTAGTAAAGAGCTTTCTCCTTAAAATAGAAGTAGCTCCATCACATTCAGCTGCAGTTGGAGTTTTTTGCTACTTATCATCAACTTTTTTCCCTCTAAGCTTCTCGATTTTTTCTTGCTTTATTTTAAATATTTTGGTCAACTCAGCACTTGACCTTGCATTAAAATCAATACTAAAATTAGCTCTTTTCTTAGGACTTTGATGTCTCTTGATCCTTTCTTTGGGACATATTTCTTGCATCTTGTCTCCCTTTTTCATTTTGTGTCAAAGTTTATATTCTGCAAACTTAAAACAAAAAACAACTTAATTTTTTCAATGAGACCTTGTAGGAAAACAAGCTACTAAAACATAATATAGATTATACACATACAAAATATTATCTTAGAAGTTTGAATTTACTGGCTAGCTGACCATGAGATAAACTTCTATTGTACATCTTCATTCCTTTGTTTCTTTTCTCTTTTCTTATTGATTTTATTATGCAATATTCTGTTTGAAGTGTTTTTGTTTGTTTGAATAATAAATAAATTAAAGTGAAGTTTGTTTTCTTTCAACCTTTTTTTTTATTAATTGAATTGGATATATGTCTTTGACCAGTAATGTAACATCTATTATATATGTCTAATTTTAGTTCTCATACGTATGTTTTAGGATGTCAGTATCCAAATTAGAAACTAGTGAAAGTATATAAAAGATGGAGAGCTGCTCATCAAGGGTTGTCATGAAATGCACCCTTTACTTAGAAGAGTTGTCGTGTGTGTGTGTGTGTCTAGAAAATAGGAGAAAATTGACTGACCAAATAAGGATGTGAAATTGGAAGACAGTGGTTGATATTTTACACTACGTCTCCACAAGGCCATTTTTAGTGCAAACTTAAATCAAATTCAAAGAAACCAGTAATGTCACAGTACTTGTATATATATTTAGACACATATATAGTCTAGATACAATAAAGCTTTTCCACAATCTTTATGTTTTTGCTATAAATTTTTTAACAAACAGTAGAAATGGCATATTTCAAACTTTCAAAATCTTTATGTTTTTGCTGTATCAATCATTATCAAACAGTAGAAATGACATATTTCAAAATGTCCCCTTTGGTACTAGTTTTGGGCTTAACTTTTCTTATGAGTATAACGAAATTGCCTTCTAGACTGCTTCAGCAATCTCCAATGGGGACCTAATTATATATTTTAATGATATACCAAAGAATTTGTAATTTTTGCATATTAGTTAGTGAATCCCATTTTAAACTTAAGTAGTTAAAGGAAATGGTCAAACATCCCATACAATGAGGGCAGTAAAAGAAAGTTAGGGATAAAATTAAATACAAACTCCACACACATACCATAATCTAATTCATTGTTACCAAAAAATAACCTTATTAAATATTAATATAAAAATTGGAAAGAAACCAAAGAAACTTATGGAAAACTTCTTTGTCTTCTTATCTATTACCCTATATGAGATGCATTTCACTTTTTCTACTTCTTTTAAATCTAGATGAAGTAAACCAGATTTAAACTATGATGAAGAAGTGTCTGTTAATGATAGCACAAAGTATCAAATATAAAGGTGTTCAAAGGATACTAATGTCAAGCATTGAGTTTATTTATTTGTCACAATTTATCACTAATTTCGAAAAGGAAACTCACCCTTATAAGATAATGGACCACTTAATCTAGAAGGAACCATTGGCAGTGTCTGAAGCATTTATTTATGGAAGTATCCAACCTATATATATAAAAAAAAATTAATGTGAGCCCCAAATAAAATAATAGAATAATTCTCTGCAAAATGAATATTCTACTGTGGTCTTTTAAAACAATCATAATGTTGAGATGGAAAATAGAAAACAGAGATGGATTGGGAACAATATAAAATATACAACCTTATATGCAAATTACCAAACAAAATGCAAATTAATAACATTTCAATGTCTATATACTCTCTTATATACCTGTATTAATTTCTTATATACTATCCTCAAAATCTGAATCTTGTTCTTGCTCTATTTCATGGAACAAGGCTTGACCCATATCAATAGTGGTTGCTGGAACATCTCTTCTCACCAGTTCAATGTTACCATCATCATTGGGCATAGTAAGATTTATGGAATGGTCAGACGGCTCATTTCCATAAAATACTTGAGCATCAGAAACTATATCATCACTTATGCTAAACAAGTCTCTTGGAACTATCTTCATGACATAATACTTGTTTTCATCATAGGGGTCTTGGACATAGAAGCATTGGTGTGCTTGAGATGCTAGCACAAAAGGCTCATCGTGGTAACATCTTTTATTGAAGTGAACATATGTAAGTCCATACATGTCTTCTTGAACTTCAAACCAATCACATCTAAACACCACAACTTTAAAATGGCCATAATAATCTAATTCGATCATGTCATTTATTCTGCCATAGTAAGTTACATTTGCTGTGATTGGGTGCTCATCCTTGGTGCTAGCAAAGCTTGTTGTTAATGCCATCAATGTTACACCACTGTTTTGAGTCTTCCGTCTCGCATCTGGTCGCCTTGTATGAAATCTATATCCGTTAATAAGATACCCATTAAATCTTTTTGCAACAGAATTAGGTCCTTTAGACAATGCTTTAATGCAATCTGGAATATCTTCTTTCATGGCACGAGTTTCAAACCATTCAATGAAATCTTGATTTTGATTTTTGGCGTTCCTCCACTTCGTTCTTTTTGCTTGATTTCTAACAACATTCTCATGTTCACTAAAGTTGAAATAATGATATGTGTTAGCATAATTACATATATAATTTATTTCGAGAAAAGAAAGAAAGTGAGAACGTCAAGGTACCTAATGTATACTTGTACTTCATCACAATTGGTCAAGATGTATCCATGTGCTTGGGATAATGACTTGTGATCTAGGGAAATTAGGTCACCTTTCTTTTTCCCTCTTATAGGACGTCCTTTGTTTGGGAAAAGATCTAATGATCCAGGCTCACTATTGCATTCATCATTGTTACGACTCAATTTATTCAACATAGTCTGCACACCTTCATGCAAATATCTTGAGCAAAATGTCAAGCATTCTTCAGCCAAATATGCCTCTGCAATTGAGCCTTCTGGACGACTTCTATTGCGAACATAAGACTTCAACTTACACATATATCTTTCAGCAGGGTACATCCACCGAAATTGAACCGGGCCACCTAATCTCACTTCATTTGCTAGATGAATAGGCAAATGAACCATCACATCAAAAAAACTAGGAGGGAAAATTCTCTCTAATTGACATAGTGTTTCTGCAATATCTGCTTCCAATCGATCTAATTCTTCCAATGTGATAACTTTTTGACATAAACAACGGAAGAAAGAACAAAGACGAATCAAAGGAATGACAACATGATTAGGCATTATGCTTTTTATAGGTATTTGCAATAAGAAATGCAACATGAAATGGGCATCATGGGTCTTATAGCTTGATATTTTTCTTTCAGCAACTTGAACACATTGAGAAATATTTGAGGCGCTACCATCCGACAATTTTGTTGACTTCAAGACACCACTAAATACAGATTTTTCTGCTGTAGTCATGGAGAAACAAGCTCTTGCAAACTTAGCAGTCTTCCCATCTTTTGTCTCCCTTGGATGAAGATTCTTCCTTATGCCCATTTCTTTTAGGTCAAAACGAGCATTTGCATGGTCCTTTGTCTTCCCAGGAATATCCAATAGAGTTCCAATAATATTATCACATATGTTTTTCTCAATGTGCATCACATCAAGGTTATGACGTATGGTGTTATGCTTCCAATACAGCAATTCAAAAAAAATTGACCTCTTTTTCCATGGACCATCATTTTTTCTCTTTTGTTTCTTTCCAAACTGATTGCCAAAGTTTTCTAATTCAGCTAAGACTTTTGTCCCATCTAATGTGGGTGGCGGAGACCTAAATTCTATATCTCCATTAAAAGACCTTTTATTAGATCTCCATGGATGATCCATGGGCAAAAAAACACGATGATCCATATAGCAAACCTTTCTACTATGTTTCAAATAGGTAGAAGAAGTCCCATAATTACAGCAAGGACAAGCTAACTTTCCTTTAGTGCTCCAACCTGACAACATAGCATACGCAGGGAAGTCACTAATAGTCCATAAAAGAGATGCTCGCATTTGAAAGGTTTGATTGGTTGAAGCATCATAAGTTTCTATTCCTAATTCCCATAGCACTTTCAACTCCTTGATCAGTGGTTGTAGGTAAATATCAATGTCATTTCCAAGTGATCGCGGTCCTGGGATTAGTAAGGACAACATACAATATTCAGGCTTCATACACAACCAAGGAGGTAAATTATATGTCATTAACACCACAGGCCATGTACTATGAGATATACTCATGGTCCGATATGGATTGAACCCATCACTAGCCAACCCAAGTCTT
Organism: Styphnolobium japonicum; assembly: GCA_023212625.1. Classification (NCBI taxonomy): domain Eukaryota; kingdom Viridiplantae; phylum Streptophyta; class Magnoliopsida; order Fabales; family Fabaceae; genus Styphnolobium; species Styphnolobium japonicum. Next base: position 20,050,020 of record JALBWW010000011.1, read on the forward strand.
ATATTTCGAGAATCTACTGCAAAATCAGGATGAGCACTATCAAAGTCCTTCCACGCTTGACCGTCAGCAGGATGTCTTAACTTTCCATCCTTTGAACGCTCGTTCTCATGCCACCTCAGTGTATTGGCTGTCCTTGAAGACATAAACAACCTTTGGAGTCTTGGAATTAAAGGAAAGTGCCTCAAAATTTTAGTTGGCACATTAGGTTTCACGGAAGAGTCAAACTCACACTCAACGTCAGGATATTCTATAAATCGTGAAACTCCACATATATGACACGAGGTGTCATTCTCATACTTGTCCCAATATAGCATGCAATCATTGGGACATGCATGAATCTTCTTATAGTCAAGACCCAAGTCCTGTATCATGGACTTTGTTTTGTTGAAAGATGGAGGAATATTCAAATTAGGTATAGCCTCTTTCAATAACTCAAGGAGAGATGTGAAAGATGCATTACTCCATCCATGAAGACACTTCAACAAATATAGCCGGATAGTGAATGACAATGTAGAGAAGTTTTCACAACCCGGGTATAGTTCTTGATTTGCCTCTTCAACCAATTTATAGAACTTCTTTGCCTCTTCATTAGTGCCTTCATAAAGTCCCCCCTCTTGCACTACATCCCTAAATCTATCATTCAATAACACATCAATGTCATCATAAGGGTCATCAACATCCATGTCACCACCAAGACCCGTTGCGCTTAGCCCCTCTCCATGATTAATCCATTTGTGGTAGCCCACAACAAATCCCTTGCATATTAAATGTTCATATACAACATCTCTTGTTTTCCAATAACAATTTGCACATTTCGCACAAGGGCATAATATCTCCTCCCCTTCAGGTTCTCCAATTGTGAATGCAAAATTTAGGAAAAATTGGACACCTTCAATGTACTCTTTGCTAAACCTTGGTAAGTCCATCCACTCCTTGAACTCATCTTTTAATTCACTGATAAAATATTTTTTTGTATTAATTGTCAATAGCTATTACAAATATTCATGCTACTAAACTAGTTTAAACAATGAAAGTCATATAAACCAATTCAAGTACTTGAGTGAGATAAGAGAAAAGTTACAAGTTGCAAAAGTGTGAAATGTTTGTGTAATTTAAGTGAGGAAAGCTGCGGTATTCTGTTTTCAAGTCATTTAAAGGGGATGAGACAAATAGATGCCTCAAGACAATTCATTCTACAATCTCTACTTTAATAACTAATGTCTCACTACTGTGTAGGTATATGTATCTATCTTTTCAAAAACTTTAAAATCATGTAGAATATCAGGGATGAGAGTTCAAGTCATTTAAAGGGGATGAGACAAATAGACACCTCAAAACAAGTCATTCTACAATGTCTACTTTAATAACTAATGTCTCACAACTGTGTAGGTATATGTATCTATCTTTTCAAAAACTTTAAAATCATGTAGAATATCTCAAATGAATTCCTTAAATTTCTATGGACATTTTTTAAAATTCCATTAAGGGGAGAAAATACGTATATTTGACTTGGAGCTTAGAAGGAAACACAACTTTGAAAAAGGAGATGCCTTTTGTCCCCAATGTGTGTGATAAAACTAAAAATTTAGTGCTAAAATTTTTAGTGATAAAAAATTAAGCACTGAATTTGTACGTTTGAAAAATGTTCATTTTAAGTGATGAATGTATATTAAAAGAAACTGTTTGCACTTAATAAAATAAATGATACAATACTATAGGAAAGTATTATCAGTTAAGTGGCTTGAATAAGAAAATATTTGCTGCTACATGTATTAAGTGACCTTCCATGTGCTGAATGTTTTCAGCACCTTTTCACTTACTTTCACTTTTGGTAGGTATTAAATGAAAACCACTAAATCAATCTAAGTGTTGAAAAATTTTCAACGCTGAATTTGAGTTTTCAAACAGCACCTAAGATATTAATCATAAGATGACTAAGCATACTTGAAAAAATGAGGGCCATATCAGATTTAGATAATTCAAAGTAAATATATCTTGGGGTTTCATGCATTTTCTCATATTTGAACTCTTTTACCACTTATTAGGCCCATTTTGTGATAGGTGAATTGTATCTCGTATGAGTTATTACGAGTACTTGGATTCTAAAAAAATGAATGTCTTATAAACCAATTCAAGTAAATAATGCGGGATAAAATATAAGAGTTAAATTGGAGAATTTAATGTCTAACCAGCTAAAAGGGTTGGGATCAGTCATCCTTTTGAATTTAGACGTAGTTGAATGTTTTACCAACACCTGGAAAAACAAATAGAGAAATTATGAAATTAAATGAATGGGAAACATGTTAAAACCCCTAATCATGTAGTAATCAAGCACAAACTTCAACAGCAAGCAAAACAATCACAGCCACCATAATGAAATTGATTTTTACAGCCAGAATCACAACAAGCAAAACAATCACAGCCGCCAAAACATTCACAATCATAATCTTTACATTGATTTTTTTTCCTTTGAAGACGAAGCTTCACAATGGAAGACACACGTGGTAATGGTGTGTCTGTGTAGTAGGATCAGATGAAGGCCATCTATTTGCCATCAACCCAAAACTGGTTCCACCCAATCAACCAAAACAATCAAAAACATTCTATCTCGATCTATTATTTTCATAAGAGACCTATAGCCTAAGGGTCATAAGCCATGTTGGGAGGGAGTATTACCACAACTAACACATTGGAGGCATTGATTCATGACTCAGTAGTCAATATCAACAAAAAAATATAGGAATCTTCATCAAGTAAATCTAAAATAGAGATTAAGAATTTAAACCTATATTTAATTTTGAAGATATTATATTTTTACTCCACATAAGGGGACACTAGCTAGGATATTGACAAAAAGGGAACATAAACAGAAATATCAAAGGAATATATCCATGACAACTATTGGGCCACCTTCTTCTATGATACTCTAATAATTTTATTAATCTAGCAAATTTGGTCCCACAAGGTGGAAAGCTGCAGTGCCTTATGAGGACCTCTATATATGGCCTTGGCCTTTTAAGTTTTCTACTCAGAAAAACAGAAAGCACATCCTTTAATATTTTTTATCCACATCAAAAAGTTTAATAAGCTTTAATTTTTGTTTGATATGGAAACAATTATTGCCAAGGAAAGAGGGAAAGTACAACTAAGGGTTGAATAGTCTCCAAAATGGAAAAGTTGTCCAGTCCCTCAGTGTATCAAAAATGGCAACTCCCTTCTAATTTTTCCATTAATTCCCAAACCAAGTCTGGCTAGTTATGCCTTAGATAAGTTATTAATCCAAGTATTACCCAAAAGCAACACCCTCCTGACCAGATGCAGCATTCAAAAATATTAATACCTCTATTTCCAGTAATTGTCCTGCAACAAGACAACTATAAAGTTAAAATTTAATCTTATTTAGTAGTCCACAACAAGCTTGCTAAATAATTAGCAGAGAATAAGGCGCTATTTTACCTAAAGTTTTAAATAAAAATTCAATATTTATATGCCCTTTTGTTACAAGTCATTTTTATGGGTAACGACTCAAAATTAGTTTCCAGTTTATCAGGCTAAACAGATCAATAGGAAATTTAAAGCACAACTACTGATTAGCGGGGAATGAAGACCGAGAGATAGAGACCATCATCTTTACTTCTTCTCAAATTTAAAATTATTTCTTTGTTGAAGCTAAAATAAATATTCTTTTTAACCTATAATGATATGGTTTCTCTACACCATGAATTATCACTTCTAGTATGATCTGGCATAAAATGAGTCTGTACTATTTACCAAGAAAAAAAAAGAGAACTTATCCATTTTATTTAAAAGAATGAAATGAAGGAGAGAGAAGGAGAAAAAAAAGCAAGTGCATAAGTTTGGAGGCACTAATCTTAACTTGGTTATGCCCTGTAGTATACATGCTGTGACAAATCTGAAAAAACAGAAGTGAAAAATATTATTCAGAAGAAATTAATTTGCTTAGAGTTTTAGACTTTTAGTAGATGTGTTATAATATGTGGCGAAGTCTTATGTAATTTGAATTCGTGCCCAGGGGACATAGGGCAATGGTGGGGAACACAGTTTATATTTTATATGTCTTTTGAACACTACTGCATTTTTGTGGTGGGGGACATTTGTTCATATATATATATATATATATATAATTTATTAAATCCAGGATGTTCATTTATTGAATTAATAGAATTCACTTGTCTTTGGCTTTATCCAGACTGTTGTCACTTCTATTGATTGTGACCCGAATGTATGGAATGCAGTCATGCACAATCCTGTGCTAAAGGACTTCCAATCAAAGCAGACAAGTAATTGTTATTTAATGGGTCTCTTTTTTATTCTTTTTCATGCCTTCCATCACTCTTCTAATCTTGGATACTGGATATTAATGCAAATTGTGCTCAGTTTCTGGTTTTGAAGTAGAGATGACGCTTGAAAACTTGGAAGAGTTTTCCGATTCTGACTCGGGAAATAGTTTTGTTGATTTCATGGGTAAACTTCATAATTTAAAGCTTACAGTAGCTGAAATGGAAACCAGCGTGTCAAGTTACTTTCAGAATATATTTGGGCTCTCATGAACTCATATATCCCCACTCAACATGGAAGTCACATAAATATTTTCAAATGTTCAAACAATTACTATGATGAAAGCTTAAAATATTACAAAACAGAGCAAAATGAACAATGATAATAAACAAACTAGAGCCAAAAGGTATACACAAATAATGCAACTAAGATACACAAGAACAATCTCTAATTAGAGGATTCTTTTCAAGAGAATTCTAATTCCAAACAAAGTTTATTTATTGGTTAGGCTTTCAAACTCTGTCACCCTTTGATAACTTAATCCACAGCACGTTCCTTCACTTTTCTTATGGTAGCCATCTAGATTTGTTGATATTTTACACACAACTTACTTGCTGACTAAATATTGCTAAGCTTAACATTATCATCTGAAACATTCACATGAAACCTTGACCATGGTACAGATTCCCTTGACCCAATCATCTTCCTACGAATCACTATGGATAAGCTTAACACAATGCATAGTTGCATACAATAGCCACCAAGGTAAGCAAAACACGTATATTTCCCCTTCTTGACTAGCTGTTCAGAATAAAATCAGCACAAACTTCTCTATCAAAACTACTGTGAGAATTGTTCAACTTCATAACCTTAACCCCATTCAAAATACCATCAATGACATGCGGAATGTTGTTCTTTGAAGGACCTACACTAACACTCAAAGCCCCTATGCTGTATCCGTCAACCACGAAGACAGCATAAAATGGTGAAGCCAGTGAATTAGTAATGTAAAAGAGATCCAAATCTTAATATGCCAAATACCCATTGACATAAACATTGAAATACAGCAAACCAAGTGAAATACTAGCAATATCACAGAAGTGCTTGGTATTCTAATTACTACCAAGGACTGATATCAGCTTTCTGCTGCCACCAAACTAGATTGCCCCAGTCATGAAAAAGCAAGCTAATAATTACAATTACATAAAAAGCATTAAAGTCATTCGTAAATGCAGACCAACAAGTGAACAGGCCTACATCAAGAGCCACAGATTAACAGACACGGCAAAAACAAAAAAAGGAAACCCTCATTTTCGCAAGCATTACAAATGTTATCATAGAACCAAAATCTATGGGAGAAGAACAATGTACCTAGGTTGAGTTTTGTTTGAAGAAAAAACAAGGAGTTAGAACTTCAACATTGGGAAATCTTCTGCGTTCTCCAACACCGAAGACTCCAAGCTTTTCCCTGACACATCAAGAGCCACGTCTTCGTCGATTCTGGAGTCGCGTGTTTCCGTTGACCAAAGAATCGCTCGAGGTCTTCTGTCTTTGGATTTCTCAACAAAGTCGCGAGCTTTAGGGGGAGGGGGAGAGTGCTGACGTCAGATTTCAGAGAGCTACGTTGGCTAATCAAATGCTTTCATTGGCTAATCAAACTTCAGACAAATCACCCTACAAACCAAAAATGGTCAAACGAACCCTAAAGGCATCGAGAAAATCATTGAGTAATGGTTTCAAGAAATAGCAAGAAATAGATATTTACCATCTTTGAGAGCACTCTCAGACATGACTTGCTTCGATGACAGCTTCAACGAGAAGCTCAACACTGGCCTTAACATCTTCGTAGACAAGAATGAAAACGAGAAGCTCAATATGTTTTTGTTTTCATTTTAGAAAATGATAGGAAATTTGTTGGGCGGTAAGCCAAAATATTTGAGGAGGAAATAAATTAAAATTTAACAAAATAACCTATAGGCAACGCCTGAAAAACATTGTACTAAGTTATACAATAGGCAACACTTATAACATGTTGCCTTTTCCATTTATGGCAACGCTTATCACACGTTGTCTGAAACACGTTGCCAAAACACATCCAAAATTAGACAGCGCGTAGAAAGCGTTGTCATATCTCTCTACGACAACGTTTTATAATGGTTGTCTAAAAAACGTTGCCTAAACTCAAAAAGAAAGACAACATGTCAAAAGCGTTGCCTATTCAGCTTTAGGCAACGCTTTTTAAGCCTTGCCTTAAATAGCGTTGCCAGAACCCAAAACTGTTGTAGTGGGTGTAAAAAAACTAAAATATCCTTGTGATTTCTAAAAATTCCCAATAGGTCCTGAAGAAATTTAACTTACCAGTAGGTCCTATATTAGCCAGAGAAAATATAAAAGTTTAGATTTCATCTATTTCTTCCTTAGGTTCTACCAAGTTTCCCGGTATAGCCAGAATCTTAAAATAATTACTCTAACTCAATTTATCACAATTTCTGTAACAGAATATACAACATGTGTCAGAGAATTTAGCTAAGTCATAAAATATGAAATTTAGGGATGTTACATCTAGTCCTTCCACAGTAACTACAATACAATTTAGACCTAACGTAGGTATATGCTTTTTGAATTTTTTTTCTTTTGGTTTGTACCCCAATCTAGATTTATCATGTGAATTTCTAGAGTATTTCAAAATCATGTTTAGTTTCTCAATTCCACCCACAAACTTAGCCACGTCCTTAGTGAGTTCAACTACTTTTTGAGGTTTTTCAACTCCAGGAAATATATTGGACTCAGGACGAACCTTGGGTTCATTTACCATAAAATCATTTTCAGCTTTTAACTTTTTCATATTCTTTCTGTAGAGTTTGTTTTTCAAAATTTATTTTCTCAAACTTTTTATTAAGTTTTGAAAATTTTCTTTTCAAGGCTTTATATTTGGTAAAAAGAATAGAGGAGTTATTTAACAAACAATCAAAAGCTTCTTGAAGATTAAAGTCATGATCATTTACCTCATCTTCATCTAGATCTTCATCAGAGGAGGTTTTGGCCATTAGACATAAATTTGCTTCTTCTTCTTCTACCTCTTCATCATCATCTGTGGAGGAGAGAGACAAATCTTCCCAAGTTTCCATGAGTCCACTTCTTTTCTTCTTGAAGAATTTCTTTTTGTCCTTATTGAGGGATGGACATTCTGCCTTGATGTGCTCAGGCTTTTTGCATTCATAGCATATGATTAGGCTTTTGTCTTTTGAGCCAGTCTTGTCCTTGGGGACTTTCCTTGCAATGTGCTTCCTCCTCATGTCGTCTTTCTTCTTCCACATCGATTGTATCTTTCTTGATATGAAAGATAAGTCATCATCATCCGATGCTTCTTCTTCAGATGACACAGCTTCATCTGAAGACTCTTCTACTTTAAGAGCTTTTGAGGAACTGCCCTTATGTGTTTTCAAGGCAATGAATTTGCATTTTCTCATACCATCTTCTTCTTTTAGTTCAAATTCATGAACTTTAAGAGGTTTAATCTCCATGGATAGAGAAGCAAGATTTTTGGCTTCTTGGATTGCAATAACTTTGGGTCTCCATTGTTTGGGAAGACTTCTTAAAATCTTTCTAATATGATCTTGATTATCATAAGTTCTCCCCAATGATCATAGATTATTGATAATTGTTTGGAATTGTCCAAACATTTGATCAATAGTTTCAAGCTCTCCCATCTTGAAGAGCTTATACTGGCGAACCAACATGCTTATTTTGGACTACTTGACCTGCGTTGATCCTTCATGGGCCAAGGCCAGAGTATCCCATATTTCCTTAGTTGTTTCACAGCAATGGACTTTATCATGTTCGAACCTTGTAATAGCACACATTAAAAAATGTTTCACTTTTGAGTTTAATTGATGTCTTGTCCATTATGCCTTTGTCCACTGTGCTCGTGGGATTTCTTGTCCTTTAGCATTGGTGGGTAATTGTGATCAATCAATTTTGAAACATTTATTATAGCTTTATATTTGGCTTTATTGGATGCTTATTATACCCAATATTAGTTTGTTACCTGAGTTTTATGTTGTTGGGCATCATTGGGCCATAAGGCAAATTTTGATTAATTCTCGAATTTTAATGCTTTTTAACCTTTCCTCCTTGATTAGGCCATAACTTGGCCTTAGTTGATATAATTGAGGTGATCTTGGTGTTTGTGGAAAGCTTAACAGATACCTATAACCTTCATGAAAAGTTCCTGGGCCGATTCAGCATGGATCATGGACTAAATTAGGCTTGAATTTGACGAAGACGTTCTGTCCAGGCAGCCTGACATAGGTGCAGTATTTTAGGAATATCTTGAGCTGTCAAAATGCAAATGACATGGGACTAGTGCCAAAATTTTGAGAGAGAAATTATCTACAACATTTATGAAGGAAGACTAAACCCTTTTGATCAATTCACTGGTGTAAGGATTTCTTTTATGGATCTTGAGGTTTGGTTTTAATTTTGAATTTCAATTCATAGTTTATTTCTTTTTCTTTTAATCTCTCTTCTTGGATCTTGATTGTGAATTCTTCTTGGGTTGATGCTTAATCATTCAATTGAATTTGCATTATGCTTACATTGCAAATATAATCTGGAGATGAATGAACATGTTGGATGCTTAATTTGGCATGTTTAATTTCAAGATTAATAGGATCTTTGATGCTTAATCATAGGCTTGATTGGATTCGGCTTTTGAATTGATTTGGTACCTTAGATGATGCTTAATTATCTAACCCAATTTGATTATATTCTGGATGCTTAATTCAGCAGAAAATATTTTCAAATTAATTGATGCTTAATTAGTTAATTTGAAATCAAGCAAGAATCAAATCAGGATTGGAATCATAATTTTTTTTATTTAAGTACTATGACAATCCCATAAGGAATTTACTAGGATAACTAAATTAAATTAAAATTTGTTTTCTTTGTAACTAAAACAGTCATGATATTTTATTTTATGCTTAATGTATTTTATGAAAATAAAATCTACTATATTAAGAAAAGTTTATTTATTTATATATATTATTTTTTCATCAATTATAAATTTAATATTTTTTGAAAACGTTTATTTTTAATATTGTTTAAAAAAATTTAATATTTTTTGGCATATAATTATAATTTTTAATAAATGATCTCACTAAGTTAATACTTTTTTTTTGAAAATTTTCATTCTTTACCAAATCTCAATTTATCATAAAAATTCATACATTCCATGTTACTTAATCTTTTTTATTTCATGATAAATGTAATTTTATTTTATTTTCATTTCTCTCACAAATGAAATTATCTTTTATTTTTAATTTTATCACTGCCATTTTTTTAATCTGAGTTTAGGGAAATGATTTTTTTTTAATTTCCTTCTTTCATCATAAATAATTTTTCCCGTTAATTTTTTTTAAAACTTTTTGTTTCATAGGTTTCATGCAAAAATTACTATAGAGGGTGAGGGCTATTTTGCAAAGAACTTAAATACAATTTCATATTTATAGCAGTCTTACGCATGTAATTATTGTTAAACTTGTACAACCATTTATCAATTAAAATATGAACTGTTATATCTATTTATTGATTATTTTATTACTAATGGATGCAACAGATTCAATAGTGCATCCATGCTCTCATTTTTTAATGGAGCATGTTAGACGTTACCTACTTTCAAAGGGATTTGAATTATCATTTTCCATAAGAATATGAGAATGTCATATTTAGATAGAAAGATACTCAAACTTTTTTTGTTCATTAACTCATCGTTACCTAAATAGGAGTCCATCAATCCTACACAAAAGTAGTTTGTTTGTTTTGTTTTTCATCATAAAATGACAGTGTCATATTCTTAAAGAAATCGAGGGTCCAAATTTCTTTTAAAAGGGGAGAAAACAGGATTGTTTGGGCATGGTTTAACATGAAAGTTCTCATCATGTCCAATGACTGAAGCTTTGGCAACGACCTTGGCAGCATGCAGGAAATATTGTACATGTCCAATGATTAAACAAAGCCATTAAGATATTAGTTATTGAATGAAAAAACTATAAGCCATCTCTTATTGCTTTTCAAATAAAAGAAAATTAAGTCTTAGGGAAAAGGAAAAATAAAAATTTAGATCATGACTTATTATTTATTAAGAAAGATAATAATAAAGAGAATGATATGACATTAACGATAAAGTCCTTTTTTGTTTGTGTGTGTGTATTCTTTCGAAATTCGGGTGGGACTTCAGGAAAAAGGAAAAACATTCTTTTGAAATAAAATGTCCAAAGAATGATATAAGACCTTACATAGCGGTCATATTCATTCTTTCCAACTTATGGTAAAGATGGCTCCGTATTAAATTAAGGGGTGACTACATTCTCACCAACTCTATTCTTAACAACTCAAAATTCGGGTGGAACATCAAGGAAAAGGAACCCCATGTTTAGTCAACATGTCATGAAAAAATACTTCAATTATATCTAACCCACCAAGTATTTAAAATCAGGCAAGCCATCGCAAAAAATCCTAACGTAGCTGTATTTGTTAAGCCAAAATTACAATGAATGAGTTACAGCGGTGCACAAAAATGATATGAAAACAAAGAGAGCATATAGACGCTCTCCTCCTACCCAGAGAAAGAGGGGTCAGTTTTATATGATAACAATAAAATTATACATTCAAATATCAGCAAAGAAACTTCTGAGAATGCACAAAACGAACGTAATTTTGTAGATTTATGTGGGTACAACCACCCCAGAATTGGGCGATAAATGTGACATAAAAAGCCAAAAGAACAAGATTAACAACATGAACTGTAGGAAAAGGCAAAATGTCAGCTTACATACTCTCTTCTGCATCATAAAAGTCTCCTCAACTCCTAAAATGTCACCACAATATTTTTCCAGCTTGTTTGCTTTGTTCTTCAACATTGAATCCTTACTGTCTGCCTCTCCAAACTTGTTCAGAATCTGCACTGGATCCCCAGACAGGGTTTCTTGTTCTTCCAATGATGTAAGTTGAAAAGCTGCCGCAACCTTCAAGTTCTGCATCATCTTTGTGATGGCCAGGTATTCAACCTCAGCTTCAATCTTTTGCCTAAAAAGGCTCTCAAATTCAGACTCCACCTCTTTACATTTTTCCTCTGATAGACCTATGGTCCAAGCAGATTCTTCCTCAGGAAACATACCACTACTCAGGGCTGTTTCAAGTTCAGCAATCCTGGAATCCTTCAGATCAAGCATACACTGTAATTCTTCTGACTTTCTTTCCAAAATATTTACTTTTTCTGTCAGGCTCTGAAGTTCCAAGGAATTTGAAGCGGTTTGTTTAATTCCTTCTACAACAGATTGACCAGATATGCATGTATTATGGAATCCTAGACCAACAGCAGTGATATCAGCAGCTGCACTGCTACACTTGGTTGAGTCATCATCAGTTGAGAGGGGTTCATTCCCAATCTCCTCAAATTTTTGGATTTCTGCAAGAGTACACATAGATTGGTTATAAATTATAAGAGTTCACAGAATGCAATGATACATACCACACTTTGATACTTTCATTAGAGACAGCTATTACAGAAAAGAATGAACTCTAGCATAAAATAAAAAATTCCTGTCTTTTCATAAGCATGTGAATTTATTAATTTCAGCAATAATAAACTAGCAAACTTGAAATAGCTTAAAGAAAAAGCCCATCATATAAGCTGTTTTCAGCCTATTTTGGTAAGCTATAAATTTAAGATAATGATAATAAGTGGAAAATAGCATATTTGGTTCCAATATGTTATTATTATAAGCCCATCCAAATAGATTACGGAAGTAGAAACTAGAAAGTAACTTAAAAAGTCAATAACCAATCTCCCATCATTGTTTCCTATTGCTGGCTCAGGTCATGTTCTTTTTTCTTTTTTTGGTAGATAACAATTTAGTGGGAGGGGAGGTTGTCCCATTTCAAGGTCAAGGCATGCTACAAACCTGAGCGAGGGCCTCCAGTGGTACTTACGGATGACCTACCAATATTGGATCACCAACAGGAATTGAACCCAAGACCTTTGTGTTGACGATGTTCGATCCTACCGATTGAGTCAACCTCATTGGCTCAGGTCATGTTCTAAAATGGTTTCCTTAGCCAACTAACTTAAACTGGGACCAAGAGAAATTAGCTGATCTAGGATTAATATCATCTCTTAATAAGTAATCATACAACTATGAATACGAGCATCTGGAAAAAAAGTAACCAAACAATCTCACAATATCCAGACAAGCAAGAACATTGCAAAAAGAAGAAAACGCAGAAAACTAATAAATTATGGAAATAATACTATATGGTCATACTAAAAAAACTAAATCTTTAATAAAGGAAGCAAATGGTGAATCAGGAGTAAGATTTTGGAGCTCCAAAATGTATGATAAGTTTATGAAAAAAATAAGGAGATCACTGCAATAACATTAAAATATGCAGGTAAAC